>JARBWK010000015.1:36473461-37757211 GCA_030556195.1 Anolis apletophallus | reverse complement strand
TCCTTCTGAAGGCCTGAAGGGAGGGAGCTGCTCTAATATCACCGTGGAGGGAGTTCCACAGCCGAGGGGCCACCACTGAGAAGGCCCTCAGACGTGCCTGCAAAGAAGGTGGGATCAAAAGCAGGGCCTCCCCAGATGATCTTATTCTCTGAGGTGGTTTATAGGAGGAGATACATTCAGACAAGTAAGCAGGGCCAGAGTTGAACATCATCTTCATACAGATGACGTTTATTTATTTATTTATTTATTGTATTTGCATACTGCCCTTCTCAGCCCTCAGGTTATTCAGGTTTAGAGAGGCAACGACTCAATGCCCAACACACCATAAAACATTTAAAAGCATGAATGCATAATATAAAACCCTAACAATAGTATTAAAAACATACATCAATTACGTCTCCTAATAAAAACATTGTCCAATCTCATCGTCCAGTCATTCCAATTCCTATGTCATTCACCTTGCATTTTCAAACGCTTGTTCGAACAACCAAGTCTTGACTCTTTTCCAAAATGTAAGGCCCACAGGAAAGGTGTTCCATGACCGAGGGGCTACCACTGAGAAGGCCCTAGCTCTTGTCCCCACCTGTGACGCAGGCAGGATCGAGAGCGGGGCCTCCCTGAATGATCTTAAAGTCCTAGCAGGTTATAAGGGATGATGCATTCGGACAGGTAGGCTGGGCAGAACCGTTTGAACACCAAAAATCTGGATAATCTCTCCTAACAGCTTCATATACTGTAGATGTTAAACAACATGGGGGACAATATTGAGCCCTGTTGAACCCCACAGGACAAAGGCTGCGGGGTCGAGCAGGTATCCCCACAACACCTTCTGGGAATAGTCCGCCAGGAAGGACTGGGGCCACTGTAAGACAGTCCCAATCTCATCCATCAAAGATGAGGGCTTATGGGAGATGCTGTTTAATGATATGTGGAGGACTATAGTTATCCATACCTGCTTGGAAAAAAATGCAATACCTCTCCCCATCTTCTTGTGAAGAGGGACCCCAGCTACCATTGACACTTCAATAAAATCAATATCCGTCCTTCCTCCACAAGTCAGTTTCAGCGTTATCTCAACATTTTCTGCTTTGCTAAAGCTTCCAAATCGCATTACCCGGAGCCTTGCCTTCACTCTGACCTTTAGAGGCACACACACAGAGGCACAGGCACAACACACACTTTCCCTCCATGGCACACAAAAGTTGGGGTGGCAGAGGGGGGAAAGATAGCATTAATCCGCTCTGTACAATCTCTCTTCACTCTGATGTCAGGTTTGCACTTGTTGGGTTTTTTAAAAAAATAATACATAAAAGCTTGGATAAAGCAGAGAGGGAGAAATTCTGCTGCTGCACAGCTTACTCTCTCCTTGCAGTGGCTCTGGTTACAAAGTGTTGCTCGGATTAGAAATAGGACATTCCCTGCAGGGAAGGGTGGAATAACTTGGGCTTTAAGAACCATGGCGAAATGGCTTGGACTCTCTGACAGTAAATCCACTAGGTCAGTGTCTCTTACTTCTACTTTGCACCCAACAATATCCATCCTACTATTTCCATGGGTTATAATTCAGCCCAACCAACATAGCTGTCTGTCTGATGAAGACGTAATGGCCAATGTGCCCAATGCTGGATATCAAACCCTTGGGAAGAGCTAACTAATGATTCGGTGGAATCTCTTTTCCTCTAGTTCGACCTCTTTTTGAAAGAGTTTTCTCCCTCACAAATAATGTGTCCCACCGCTACCCCCCCCCCCCCCTGTTTTTATCTTTATTCCTTCTACTAGCTTGGGGACCCGGCCCTGCCCGGGTTATTTGAGAAAGGCATTGTGTGTGCCAGTTGTTTATTTGGCTTGCAGTGGTCTCAGGAAGTGAGTGAAGGTACTTGAAGTCCCATCATCCATGGCCCACCCTCCTCCAAACTGCATCAGGATGTAGAGTGAGTCATGGGGGCTCTGTGTGCCAAGTTTGGTCTTGATCAGTCATTGGATGAGGGTCACAGCAGTCTCAGGAAATGAGTAAAGGCACTTCAAGTCCCATCATCTGTGGTCCACCTTCCTCCAACCTGCACCAGGATTTAGAGTGGGTCATGGGGGCTCTGTGTGCCAAGTTTGGACTTGATCAGTCATTGGATGAGGTTGGCAGCAGTCTTGTGAAGTGAGTGGAGGTACTTCAAGTCCCATCATCCATGGTCCATCCTCCTCCAAACTGCTCCAGGATGTAGAGTGGGTCATGGGGGCTCTGTGTGCCAAGTTTGGTCTTGATCCGTCATTGGATTAGGTTGGCAGCAGTCTTGTGAAGTGAGTGGAGGTACTTCAAGTCCCATCATCCATGGTCCATCCTCCTCAGAAATGCACCAGGATGTAGAGTGGGTTGTGGGGGCTCTGTGTGCCAAGTTTGGTCCTGATCAGTCATTGGATTAGATTTGCAGCAGTCTTGGAATGTGAGTGAAGGTACTTCAAGTCCCATCATCCATGGTCCATCCTCCAAACTGCAACAGGATGTAAAGTGGGTCATGGGGGCTTTGTGTGCCAAGTTTGGTCTTGTTCTGTCATTGTTGGGGGCCGCAAAGTGTTTTGGCCTTAAACTCCCACCATGCCTGACTGCCTCAGGCCTTTCCCTTTCCCCCTCTGCCACTTTAGTGTATCAGAATGTTGGTGGTGCTGGCCAATCAGAGTCCTTTATACAAATAATCCCACAATGGGAGCCAATCAGAAAACTGCCACATATCCTTCCGCCCTCCGCACACATACATACAAACAAACATACAAACATTCTATTTTATTATATATACACATTTTAAATTCTGTACATGTAGCCCGCTCATTGTCCTGCATCATAAATGGTTTTATTTTACTCTAATTTTATATTGATTGTAGTATTTTTAGTTTTTTAGTTTATGTTCTATGTAAATGATTATGTTGCTTTTGATTGTTTTTATTTTGCTGTTGTGTTGTTGGCCTTGGCCTCGTGCAAGCTGCCCCGAGTTCCTGTTGGGGAGATGGTGGCAGGGTACAAATAAAGTTTATTATTATATATTATTATTAGCTGTTCCAAGCCACGAGTCAATGTGTGCTCCTGGCTGTCAGTCCTAGCCTCTGCCTACCTAGCAGTTCAAAAGCATGTAATGCGAGTAGATCAATAGGTACTGCCTCGACGGAGAGGTAAAAGCTTGCCCCATTCAGGCATGCTGGCAACAATAGGAGAAAGTTTATGGATAACCGCCTCCTCAGAATGGAAAAATGGAACAAGTGCACCTCCCTATGGCTGGAGTTGAGCATTGTCTCCAGATGCCAGAGACAATGCTCAACCTCTGTTTGTGTATTGCATGTTATTGTTCACTGTGTAAAAAGGCATTGTATGTTTGCCCTATATATGTAAAACTGTAATCCACTCTGAGTCCCTCCGGGGAGATAAAGCGGAATATAAATAATAATAATAATATTATTATTATTCAATACACAACAACATTTTGTTGTGTATTGATTGTTTTGATTGTTTTTATTTTGCTGGGATTTATAGTTCACCCGCAATCAGAGAGCATTCTGAACACCAAATATAGAATTGGGCCAAACTTTCCACACAGAACTCCCATGCCTTGAAGGGACTCGGTGGCATGATCCTCCCTCCAGCTTTGTATGCTCTCCCTCACCCACACATGTGCACCATGCTGCCGTACACTGAGCATGTCTGCTCTCCCCTCCCTGCTTGGAGTCTCAGAAACAGCCCTTCCCTTGGCTGAGAGGCTGGCCAATCACAGTAGAGGAGGGCTTATGTTGGGAAGATTCACCTTCTGTTTCCAAAAAAGGAAGAGAAAGACAGGTGAAGAGATCTTCAGCCATTTATGCCAAAGGGGTTCCTAAGACCGTGAGACATACCTGTTTTCTGATGGTATTTGGTGACCCCACTGAAACCCCCTCATAACCGCCCCAGGGTCCTGACCTCCAGATTGAGAAATGCTGTATACATCCTCTAAGTCAGTGTTTCCCATCCTTTTTTGAGCTGCAGCACACTATTTACATTTACAAAATCCTGGGGCACACCACCAACCAAAATGACACAAAACGACACTCTAACACAGTAATACATATAGTTAATATGTTTTTAAATGTATTTATACACTCAGTGTGAAACCTGGGCCTGTTTCGATGAACACGACATAGATATCCTGGCAGGAATGGCAGAAAGACTGAAAGTACTGGAAGGGTTTGCTTGGGAATTGACCTTGAGTTTGGAAGTTGTAGTTCACCTACACCCAGAGAGCACTGTGGACTCAAATAATGATGGATCTGGACCACACTTGAAAGTAATACTCAATATGCCCAAATATGAACGAAGATGGAGTTCAGGAGAAAGTAGTTGTTGGGATTTATAGTTCCCCTACTATGAAAGAGCATTCTGAACCCCACCAATGATAGAACTGGGCCAAACTTGCCACACAGGACCCCCAGGTGGCTCCCTTCCTGAATGGCTCTCTCCCTCTTCCACACCAGAAGGGAAGGCACTCACTCGGTCCGTGGTTGCCTTCCTTCCTTCCTCACTCTCGCTTCCGTTCCCCGCCCTACCTCGATTGGAGGCTGGCTGGGGAAACGGCCAAAGGAGGCGGCGCCCCGGCCCCTTCTTCGTCACCGCCCGGCCCTTCCTCCTCCTCCTTCCCCAAGCATCAGCAGCAGGAGTTCGGCAGGAGGGGGAAGAAAGGGGGGAAAGAGAGGTTTTTTTGCGGCACATCAGGTGATCGCTCACGGCACATTAGTGTGCCGCGGAACAGCAGTTGGGAAACACTGCTCTAAGTTTTGTCCCTGTGGAGCTCTCCTATGTGCTGAACCCCATGGCACCTAATAGCTTCAGCACCTTGCATAGCACCTCTATCCAACTCTGAAATGAAATCCAAAGGTTGGTTGCTGCACCTCTAACATCAGCTGCTTGTGCCAAAACCATATGGAGGCTATTTGTGTATCTGGCCAGTTTGGAAAAGCAAACAGCATTGGGGCCTCTGGCCATCGCAAATTAGAGGGTGCTGTGTGATTTGGAGCAGTGTGATAAGAAGGCAAGCAAACCTTTCCCCTGGCTTTTCCAGTCAGAGGGGCGGGTGTTTCGCTCCTTGAACTGGTTTGCCTAACTCTAAACAAAACTGAAGCGCTTTGTGGTTTCCGCTCCATCAATCATCCCCGCCCCTCTCCTCCTGCATTATTATTCTCTTTGGCTTTTTCCTCCCGCCCCCAGTCTTTATCAGCAGCTAATGGAACAGGCTGGGAGAGGCCCAATCCGTACAGTAATTAAATTTGCTTAACGGGTATTCAGCTCGAGTAATGAGAAGTTTAATTCAATGATTAGCTCTCCCTTTCATTAATTAAAAATGAAACAATAGCACAGCAACAGAGGGCAGGACTGCACCGCTTGTTGTAGCATGGATGGTATGACAGGCAAAGAAGATGTTTTGGGGAGTTCCATGGCTGGTTTTCCTGGCCTTTTCCTATTTCCCTTGCTTACTATAAAGCCACAGTAAGAGCATAGCAGCATAAATAAGAGCAGTATATTTATGTTCCCTACTAATACTGAGAGGTCATATCCCAACATGAGCGCATATCCAAGAGTCATGCCAAGATCTCCTTATATAGAATCAATTACATCTACCAATGATGGAATTGAACCAAATGTGGCACACAGAACTCCCATGACCCACAGAAAATACTGAAAGGGTTTGATGGGCATTGAGTTTTGGAGTTGTAGTTCACCTATATCCAGAGAGCACTGTGGACTCAAACAATGATAGATCTGGACCAAACTTGGCATGGATACTCAATTTGCTCAAGTGTGAACACTGGTGGAGGTTGGGGAAAATAGACCTCGACACTTGGGAGTTGTAGTTGCTGGGATTTATAGTTCACCTACAATCAAAGAATTTCTGAACCCCACCAATGGCAGAATTGGGCCAAACTTCCCACACAGAACCCCCATGCCTTGAAGGGACTCGCTGTCGTGAGCCTCCCTCCATCCTCACACCCTCTTCCTTGCTCACAAATGTGCACCACAGTGCCATGGGCCGAGCATGCCTGCTCTCCCCTCCCCACATGAAGTATCAGAAATAGCCCACCCCTTGGCTGAGAGGCTGGCCAATCACAGTGTAGAAAGGCTTGTCACACAGAACCCCCATGACCAACAGAAAATACTGTGCTTTCTGATGGTCTTTAGTGACTCTTTAGTGACCCAGGTTTCTCAACCCACAGGTTGGGAACCACTTATCAAAGTCATTAATAAAGGTGTTGAACAGAACCAGGCCCAGGTTGGAACCTTGCTTTGTGGCACTCCACTAATCACTTCTTTCCAGGATGAAGAGGAAGCATTGGAGAGAATCACCCTCTGGGTTTGGTTTCTTAACCAATTCCAGATCCACCTAACCACAATTTTGCCAAGGCCACATTAGACTAGTTTCCTTGCCACAAGGTCATGGGGGACTTTGTTGAAATCCAGATACACTCCATCCATAGCATTCCTTGCATCTACCCAACTTGAAACTCAATTGAAAAAAGAGATCAGATGTGTGTGTTTGTGCACGTACATATATCTATATAAATACAAATGTAATGTCAGTTTGTGGGATTAACATAACTCAAAAACCACTGGGCGAATTGACACCAAATTTGGACACAATACACCTATCAGGCCAACAAGTGACCATCTCTCATAAAAACACAGGAAAACACAGCAGAAGAGATGTAAAAAGCCAAAAAAATTACATTACAATGCATGTACAAAACCACATGTATATAAATGTAAATACACATATATACACATATACACAAATATACACACACACAAAGCACATATACAGACTGGGCCACAGCAATGGGAGGGGACGGCTAGTATAAAAAAAATGTAATGTTCATTTGTGGGATCGACATATCTCAAAAACCACTGGATGAATTGGCACCAATACATCTATCAGCCCAACAAGTGACCATCACTCATAAAAACACTGAAAAATACAGCAGAAGAGACTTAAAAATCCAAAACCAAAAAAATACATCACAACACATGTATATATGTGAATCCCTCTATATATATATATATATATATGCAAACAAACATATATTCACATATACACAAATATATATACACACACATATACACATATATACACACACAAAACACAGATACACAGACTGGGCCACAGCATTGCGTAGCAGGGGACGGTTAGTGTACACACACACACACACACTCGTACATATCCGATTTAAGAATATACATAGCCTATGAGTTAGCATAATACTATTTTTATGGAATGTGATACTTTGTATTTACATGTTATTCTCTTTTTTTTGTAATGTTACATAGCCTCCTGGAAAAGTATTTGAGGATAGGGTTAGAAATGCTATTAAAAAGTGTTGGGGCTCGAAAATGGCCCTCGGTTGGGGTGATTCTGCCATAAATAGAGCAGGGTACCAGAAGTAAACTTCATAACCAGCAGAGACTTACATTTGGCAAAACAGGGATAAGCTTCTATTCTTAGGATGGCATAGGATTGCAGACTCAGAAGGTCTTGCTTACTAGCTTACTAAATCACATCTTCTAAAGAAAGTAAAAAGTTAAAAAAGTTAAAATCCATGCAGCTGCATCTTGCCTAAAGAGAGAGGCAAAATGCGTCCTCACTGGAAATAAGCAAAAGCAGAAGAGAACAATGGTGGAAATTGCATGGTTAACCTAGGGCAGTGTTTCCCAATCGCTGTGACGCGGCACAGTAGTGTGCCATGACGGAACTCCTGCTGTGCCGCGAGAAAAGCTCTCTGCCCCCCTTCCTTCCCCCCTCCTCCTGCCGAACTCCTGCTGATTGAGGCAGGAGGAAGGGCCGGGAGGCAGCGAAGAAAAAGAAGGGGCCGGGGCGCCGCCTCCTTCGGCCATTTCCCCAGCCAGCCTCCAATCTGCCGCCATGACTCTCACCCCTTACTCGCTGAAGACGCGCAGAGGAGGAGCCCCACCCACTGAAGTTCGTCCACCACTCATGCTCCTCCTCCGTGCGACTTCAGTGAGCGAGGGGCGGGAGTCATGGCGGAGAGCAGAGCCGGGGACGGGGGCCATGACTCCCGCCCCTCACTCGCACTGCCCCCTCTAGGCTGAAGAAGCTGTGGGAGAGCTGAAGCTGGGGGAGGGGGCGGGGCATGGCGCAGCCTGGCTCCACCCCCTCCCCCCGGCTTCAGCTCTCCCACAGTTTCTCCAGCCTTGAGGGGACAGTGCCAGGCCAGCATTGTGCTGTCTCTGCCACCGCTGGCTTGGCATTGCCCCCTCAAGGCTGGAGAAGCTGTGGGAGGGCCAAAGCCGGGGAGAGGGGGTGGGGCATGGCTCCTCCCCCTTTCCCGGCTTCTGCTCTCCCAGCAGCTGCTCCCAGGAGGCCACTATCCCCCAGCCGTTCTTTACTGTGTTAGAGTGTCATTTTGTGTCATTTTGGTTGGTGGTGTGCCCCCGGATTTTTTTAATGTTAAAAGTGTGCCGCGGCTCAAAAAAAGTTGGGAAACACTCACCTAGGGCAATAAAAGAGGAAGTTCTTTCATTGCTGTATCATCAAAGGAAGAGAGGAGACAGTGGCCAGCAAAAGGAGTAATGAAAAAACCATTTTGGGAAACATGCATGGTAAAGTGGGGAGAGGAATCCCTCCACTTAATCCTATCTCTAGTCTAGCTACTCATTGAGGACTAGAGACTTGATGACACAGGAGACTTGTGCAGTCCAGGGATGAAACCCAACAAAAAGTATTCAAAAAAGAGCTATCCAAGGTGCTAAACCCACATTTTGGGGCTAGGGTTGATTAATGGCCTTGTACAGCTCTTTTCATGTCCATAGTAAATCCTGGGGCAGATTTAGCATCCCATTGACATGGAACTCACTAACCATCAATGCTGGGTTAGACATTTTTTCCTCTTTGGGGGAATGAAGCAAATGATTTTTCCCCTCTATGGCTTACAACGTGTCAGATTTACTGTTTCCCCCCCTGCCTTTTCACTGCATGAGCTATGGGCCTGGTCTTTGTTTGTATAATTAGGAAGTGCTTTGTTAAGACTCCTTGCCAAAAAAACACAAAAAGAACAACCCCATAGTAAATATTTTACATGCGTCGCTCAGAAAAGATGCAGACTGGCCAAAAAGAAAAAGAGAGAAAATTGAAAAAAAGTGCAATTCATAAATACTCCTTTGCTTTTGCTATTATTAGAGTACTGGATTCCTACCAGGGTTCTGGAATGTCTATAGTATGTTAACATCAATTTATTGCAATTGTTAGTGTCTGGGAGCTATTATATTATATGGAATCCATTAAGTTTGCGACAAATACTTTGGGCACATTTAACGTCTCCCTCTTATCTCTCTTCTGATTCCTTTTATATTGCTACTAGCTTGGGTACAGAGCCCCTGGTGGTGCAGCAGGCTAAACCAGTGAGCTACTGAACCTGCTGACCAAAAGGTCGCAGGTTCGAATCCGGAGAATAGCTTGAGCTCCTGCTATAAGCCCCAGCTACTGCCAACCTAGCATTTCGAAAACCTGCAAATGTGAGTAGATCAATTGGGAAGGTAATGTTGTTCCATGCAGTCATGCTCAGGCCCGTATTATTCATAAGGCCACCCTAGACCACGGCTTAGGGGCGCAGCCATGGGGGGGGGGGCGCCAGATCTGGACCCCCCATTTTTTAAAAAAAGGTTGATCTTTGGGCACTTCTGCGTCTGCGTGCGGAGCGCCATAGGCCCCTCCGCCTCTTCCTCGCTCGCATCAGGTGCCCCTCCTTCCTTGAGTGAAGGAAGGAGGGGCGCTCGACACGAGCGACAAAGAGGCGGAGTGAAGTCCCGCCCCTAGGGCCTCTGATATAGCTTCACTCCACCTCTTCCTCGCTCATGCCGGCCCCTCCTTCCTTCATTCAAGGAAGGAGGGGTGCCCGGCGCGAGCGAGGAAGCGGCGGAGTGAAGCCGCGTCAGAGGTCCTAGGGATGGGACTTTGCTCCGTGTCTTCCTTGCTCGCGTCGGGTGCCCTCCTTCCTTGAGTGACGGAAGGAGGGGTGCCCAACGTGAGTGAGGAAGATGTGGAGGGAAGCCCCGCCCCTAGGGCCTCTGATGCGCATACTCAGCATCGGCCTGGGGGCGTGGCTTCCAATGTGTGGCCTAGGGCGCCACAAAGAGTTGATCCGGACCTGGTCATGCTGGCAACATGACCTTGGAGGTGTCCACAGAAAACACCAGCTCTTCGGCTTAGAAATTGAATTGGCTACGACTGCTTAATGTCAGGGGAAAACCGTTACCTTTACCTAGTTTGGGTATCCAGCATTGCCCCAGTTATTTGAAAAAGTCAGTTTTTAATTGTACAAAATGCATAAGGTTGTGGGTGAACTACAACTCACATAATGCCAGGTTAACCCCGAAAAACTCCATCAGTATTTAAAGTTTGTTTTGTTGGGCAAGTTTGCTCTAGATGTATCATTAACGGGGTTCAGTGTGCTCTTTGGCAGCAGAGTAAACTACAACTCCCAGCATGGTGAGTCAATCCCATCAAACCCCTCCACTAGGTTGAGTTAGTCATAGAATCCTAGAGTTGGAAGAGATCTCGTGGGCCATCCAGTCCAACCTCCTGCCAAGAAGAAGGAAAATTGCATTCAAAGCACCCCTGACAGATGGCCACCCAACCTCTATTTCAAAGCCTCCAAAGAAGGAGCCTCCACCACACTCTGGGGCAGAGAGTTCCACTGCTGAACAGCTTTCTGAGTCAGGAAGTTCTTCCTAATGTTCAGATAGAATCTCCTTTCTTATAGTTTGAAGCCATTGTTCCACATCCTAGTCTCCAGGACAGCAGAAAACAAGCATGCTCCCTCCTCCCTATGACTTCCTCTCACATATTTATACATGGCTATCACATCTCCTCTCAGCCTTCTCTTCTTCAGGCTAAACATGCCCAGTTCTTTAAGCTGCTCCTCATAGGGTTTGTTCTCCAGACCCTTGATGATTTCAGTCATCCTCCTCTGGACACATTCCAGCTTGTCAATATCTCTCTTCAAGGTTTGATTCTTCTCCTCTAACTGCCATGCTTACATCCTAAGGAATCTTGGGATTTGTAATTTGATGTTCAAACTGTGGAAACAAGAACTCAAGAATCGAAGCCACATTAGCTCTAGGAGGCTAAAGAAGAGGGCTGCAAAGTCATTGTGTTCTTCTGAAGTCAGTTCAATTCCTAGTGAGGCCTACTAGGAATTGAATGGATCATGAAATATGGCCTTTGGAGACTCATCCGAGGAGAATGAAGGCCTTTTTTTTTCATTGCAGGAGTGACTTGAGAAACTGCAAGGCACTTCTGGTATGAGAGAATTGGCCGTCTGCAAGGACGTTGCCCAGAAGACGCCTGGATGTTTTGATGTTTTACCATCCTTGTGGGAGGATCCTCTCATGTCCCCGCATGGGGAGGTGGAGCTGACAGAGGAAGCTCATCCGCACTCTCCCTTGATTCGAACATGTCACTTGGCGGTCTTCAGTCCTGCTGGCAAAAAGGTTTAACCCATTGCGCTACTGGGAGCTCTGGTAGGATTTAGACCCCAGCTTCCCATCGTGATGGTATCTCGATAACACGGTTCCTTTCCAAATGTGTAGACAGAGTACATTGACAATGTTATGGTTCGAGAGCTGAATTACGATGCTAGAGGTCAGGTTCAATTCTTTGCTTGGCATTCGAAACCTGTTAGTCAAGTCATACTTTTTCCACCCCAGAAAGCTCTGTGACACTCTACATAACCTGGAAATGACTTGAAGATACACAATAACAGCAATTTTCTGGTGATTATGTGGAAAAGTGAATAGTGGTAGTTAAAGAACATATTCTAAGGATTATTTCTGCATTTGATTTATTAAAATATTCCCATCCAAACCCAAGTAATGAAGGTGGAGGCATTACTTTTCATTCATCCCTCGTAATTGCCTAAGCATGACATGGCTCCGTGGTTCTATCTCCTCACCCAAAAATTGGAGAGCAGAATAAATGCTCCTAGGCCCTTTTGCATGCAAACAGACTCGAGAAAGCTGGTGATCCTCTGGCTGTTCTTTAATCCAGTGTTTCCCAACCGGTGTGCCGCGGCACACTAGTGTACCGTGAGAGCTCATCAGGTGTGCTGTGGGAAATTAGATTCTAATCTATCTGATGTCATGTATAAAGTTTGCTACTCTGCCTCCGGAACCTCAGCGCATGGGTCCCTGTTTTCGGGAAGGCTGTGCAGTACGGCGGACCTGTTTTGGCCCGTTCCCTTCCATTCTGCTCCGGTGGGGAGCACTTCCGGTCCAGACCACCAGCCCTGTTGAGGCTATGCGAGGTGTGAGTCAGAGAGCAGCGGAGCCTGAGCCTGAAGGCAGGCAAGCAGCTGGAGGGGCAGGTAGGCAGGCAGGGAGTCAGCCAGCTAACGGGGAAAAGGAGGGGAGGGAACTCATGGGAGAAATATGGGTCCCACAAAGGCCATCCAGCCTGACCCCCTTCAGCTAAGTAGGAAGGCACCACCCAAGCCCTCCCGACAGATGGGCATGGAGACTCTGGCTATACATCAAACTATCACTATTAGAAGGACATGACTTAAGAGCCGGGTGGCACGCCTACCTTTGGTTCGACCGAAGGAAGGTGGAGAAGAACTTCAGCCACCATTATATAAGGGCTTCCCTAATTAAGATCTGGGAAAGATACAAGCACAGACTATTCCGCCATACACCTTTATGGATCTCCCCCACAGAGGCCCTGCAGAAAAAAGAACTTGCAAACAACGAATGGCTCACCTACAAACAAATTCTTGAAATGCAGAGTAACTATCAGTGGAGAATGAAAACAATGGAAGAACTAAAGCAGATATGCCCGAACTTAACATGGCTACAGTACCACCAAATCCATGAGAGATTCAAAATGGACAAGAAGATAGGCTTCACAGCAGACGACCTTTGGGAACCCGCCATCAAGAAGAAAAAGAAAAACATCAGTGCGTTATACAGATTACTCCTAAGATGGGCAACAGAGGAAGATCAAATAAAGGACTGCCACATAAAATGGGTGCAGGATTTAGGACATAGTATACATTTACACCAGTGGGAAGAAATATGGGTTAAGAAACTCAAATATACTACTACTACGGAGGTAACAGAAAACTGGATCAAGATGCAATACCGATGGCATCTGTACCCAATGAAGGTTGCCAAATTTCACCAGGGGTGCTCCAACAGCTGCTGGAAGTGCAGAAAAGAACCAGGCACTTATCTCCACCAATGGTGGAAATGCAGGAAGGTCAAGAGATTCTGGACAGCTATCCATGGGGCAACACAAAAAATCCTAAAAACGAAATTTACCTTCGACCCACAACATTACCTATTGGGCATTTCCAACCGAACCCTAAATAACAATCAGGACAAAATACTTTTCATCCTAGGGACCTGTGCAAGGATAGTACTAGCAAGGTACTGGAAACAGAAGGCAACCCCCACATTGGAAGAATGGTTACTAAAGGTACTAGATATGGTGCAAATGGACTCTCTCTCCCAGAAACTGAATAACACAAAGGAGAAAACAGACTGGATGGGACTCAAGACATACATACAAAACAGAGGAAATAGAATCAAGATAGACTTAAACAAACTGTAAATTATATCCAGAATAAACACAGGAGAAGAAGAAATGGAGGCACGAAGAGACTACGATACGCAAACTTAAATACAGTCTATGGGAACTCTTTGGGAAGTTCACTTTTAACTGTCCTTCCCCCCCCCCCCCCACTGCACACCCATACCCCGGCACCTCCCTACCCCCAACCTTACCCATCCACCCCCATCCTTGTGTTAGATGTGTATATATGGAAAAAACCAATAAAAACTAATTTTAAAAAAGATATTATAATTGTATATTTACGTTACATGTAATATTGCAAATAATATTGCGATATTATTTGCAATATTACATGTAACGTAAACTGTTATAATACAATGGGGGTATGTAATTGTTGTACTGTGACATTGACATTGTATGTTGTATTTGATAGTATAGTATAATATAGTATGGTATACGTATATTATATATACATATAATATTGATAATTTAATGTAATGCAATATAATAATAATATACTATATAACTATATATTTAGTGTTCATCAAAACAGGCCCAGGTTTCACACTGAGTGTATAAATACATTTAAAAACATAATAACTATATGTATTACTGTGTTAGAGTGTCATTTTGTGTCATTTTGGTTGGTGGTGTGCCCCAGGATTTTGTAAATGTGAAAAAATGTGCCGCTCAAAAAAGGTTGAAAAACACTGCTTTAATCCACCTTCTCAATCACTGTAATGGAAGCACAACAAAGTAATTGGTTGAAAGGATCATACCATTAGTAACTAACAAGGAGGATTAGCATTGAGTAATGGTTTAAGACCACTGAGAGCACCTTTCGTAAGTTGGGGTGACAGCTGAGCCCTCTCTCCTTCTCTTTGCTTTTGTGTGATGCCACCTTTCAATCTTTTTGGAATTGCATTCTGTTGATTTCCATGGAGAGCATTTTCAGTCCTAATTATATGACTAAATTCAGATCCAATCAGTCAGGTTTGTTCTCTGTAGTGTGAAGATCCATAGGTAAGTCTCACCATGAAAAGGACACGCGTGTAGGTGGCATCGGAACCAATATGCCCCTCTTACATTAGGAACACACAACTTCATGAGTTCCAGGGGCCAAATCTCTATCTTTTACATATTGTGGAGAGTGGTCCAAATTGCCAATGTTTCCCGTGGGGTCTTTACATCTGAATGAGCATTGTATCTTCGGCACAGAAGAACCAGTGTGCTTTGTATAAAGTGTCTCCAAGCAATTAAGATTATTTTTTAGTCAGACAGCGTTTCTCAACCTGAGGGTCAGGATCCGGGGGTCATGAGGGGGTGTCAGAGGGGTCACCAAAGACTATCATAAAACACAGTATTTTCCATTGGTCATAAGGGTTCTGTGTGAGAAGTTTGGTTGAATTCTATCACTAGTTGGGTTCAGGATTCTGTTTGATTGCAGGTGAAGTATAAATCCTGGTAACTAGAACTCCCAAATGCCAAGGTCTATTTTCTCCAAACTCTCCCAGTGTTCACATTTGGACATATTGAGTATATTATTTACTTTTTTACTTTATTTATATTCCATTCTTCTCACCCCGAAGGGGACTCAGAGCGGATTACAGATACACATACTTAGCAGACAATCCCTGCCGTTTCCAACATACACACATATAGACGAACAGAGGCAAACTCTGGCCACCAGGGGGAGTTGACACACTCCTCATCTCTCAGCGTTCCCAGCATCCCTTGTTGTTCCTTCTGCATTCCTCAGCGTTCCTGGAGTTCTTTAATGGCCTCATTATTCAGTCAAAATTTGCCTCCCCACTTAATGTGGTACCTTTGTCTCCTACTTGACAGATGCAACTGTCTTTCGGGCTGCAAAGGTTGACAGCAGGCTACACTTAAAGTTCTAGCACCCACCTTGACCCGGGCAGGCTTCAAACTCATGACCTACTGGTCAGAGAGATCTTATGCAGCTGACACATAGCCAGCTGTGCCACATTTCCAGTGCTTTTGTACCAACTTTGGTCCAGATCCATCATTCTTTGGATGTAGGTGAACTACAACTCCAAAACTCAAGGTCAATGCCCACCAAACCCTTCCAGTATTTTCTGTTGGTCATGGGAGTTCTGTGTGCCAAGTTTGGTTCAATTCCATCATTGGTGGAGTTCAGAGTGCTCTTTGATTGTAGGTGAACTATATATCCCAGCAACTACAACTCCCAAATGACAAACTCAATCCCCACCCCCCAAACCAGTATTCCAATTTGGTAGTATCGGGTATTTTTACCAAATTTAGTCCAGTGAATGAAAATACATCCTGCATATCACATATTAACATTACGATTCATAACAGTAGTAACATTACAGTTATGAAGTAGCAATGATAATGATGTTATGGTTGGGGGTCACCACAACATGAGTAACTACGTTAAGGGGTCGCTGCATTAGGAAGGTTGAGAACCACTGTAGTAGGACTTTCAGAGCACCAGTGCATCTTTCCCTATAGAAGAAAGAGATACTAATGGATATTTTTCCTCTCCCCTGCTGAGAAATAAAGCCCAATTGTGAAGCTGTCATCCATACTCTGGGAACTCTATCGAACTTAATGGGACAGATTTCAGACTTGACAGGTACAAGATGACATTGTTCTGAGCGTTCATCCAAGTGTTGAATATTGCTTAGCTTTGCCTCGAGAAGGGTCTGGGATTCAAAAGCAGTACAAAATAGAGAGCACAACAGCCACGTTGAGTATTGTTTTGTTTTGTCCCTGGTATAACTATAAGAGGTACCATTTAGGAGAGAGAACTGTAATGCCTCATTGTTTGTTCACCTACCTTCAATGGTCAACTCCAGAAATACACATTGCTCTGCTTTATTCTCTCCTCTTCTCAACACCAGCCAGCCAACTAACACTACCCTCTTCTTCTTGTCTTCTTTGGCAAATAATTATGTGATTCTGTTGTTGTAGGTTTTTCGGGCTGTATGGCCATTTTCCAGACCAGGAGTGCTCACACTTTTTCAGCATGCGAGCTGCTTATAAAACAACCAAGTCAAAATGATCTACCTACCCACTACGAAAATGTGAAACATGTAACACAATATCTGCTTTGAACTGGGTTTTCTGAGCCCACACTGCCATATAATCTGATTCAAAGCAGATAACATGGGATTTTATTCAACTGTGTGGAAAGGACCTCAGATAACCCAGGGCCCTTCCACACATCCTATTTTACAGTTGACACACACAAACTGATTTCTTACTACTGGACGAATTGCTGCCAAATTTTGGGCACAAGACACCTACAAGGAGTGACCATCACTAAAAAAATGATCTTGTCATTTGGGAGTTGTAGTTGCTGGGATTTATAGTTCACCTACAATCAAAGAGCATTATGAACCCCAGTAACAACGGAATTGGGGCAAATTTCCCACACAGAATCCCCACAACCAACAGCAAATGTTCAAGGCCGAAAGGAAGGAAAGGAAGGAAGGAATGAGGGAGGGAGGAAACAGGAAGGAAAGAAGACAAAGCAAGAAGGAGGGGAGAAAGGAAGGAAAGGAAGAAAGGAGATGAGGAAGGAAGGAAAAAGAGGGAGAGGGAGATGAAGGAAGGAAGAACAGAAGGGAGGGAGGGAAAGAAGGGAAGGAAGAAAGGATGGGAAGTAGGGAAGGAAGGAAAAGAGGGAAGTGGGGGGGGGGGGAGTCCAGGGCTTGCCCTTCATTCTTCCCTCCCAGCTGGCATAAGGAATAATAACGAAAATTCGTTATCAATTACGTTTCAATCACAAAATATACTTAAAATTTTTAGAATAATTTCTATACTGACCCAATAATGGAATTCCCCCCCACACACACACACACACACACACAAGTTTAGAATCAATTTTTTTATGGATCAACCACCTCTAGTGTGTATCCGTTCTGCCATATTAGTGCCTGGACCTTTTTGTCCAATGAGGAAGGACCATATTGCATTCATGGTTGCCGTTGAGGATGCAGTGTCTTTGCGCCCGGGTGCATTTCCCATATTGTTGTCCACATGGTTACACATTGGTCATTGCTCATTCAGATGAGATGTAGATTTGGTTGCTCCGTCTCCCAGTTTGCTAACAAAAGTGGCATCCCACACAACCGTACATTAACTCCACGAGCGTAGAATTATGGCCATAATTCGGGGCCTTGATTGCTTGTTTATGTCCCTAGAAAGAATGGAGGGGTTTTTTTTGTTGAAAAGCTATGATTAAATATGTTCAATGATTTTCCGAAAGAATAACTAATCATCCGTTGCCTGTTTATGTATCCATCTTTAGGGCCTTTTTATGCCTGTCCTTGGTCCATTCCCAGCAGACACTAGGAAGGGCAGGGTGAGGGATACAAAGTGAAAATCCCCCTTTCTTAGATCCATGGCTTTATGTCCCCACATATTCCATGACAGCTGGACAGTGGGTGGTACACCGAGTCTGGGAATGTGACATAAACTTAAATAGCAAAGGGGAAAGATCTAAAATTAAGAGCGTGTATTTTTAGTGTAAAAGCTGCCACCCCATTTGTCGTTTGACTTTGCTTTTGCGCATGGATCAAAGAGTCCCAGTGGGATAATTATCCATTAATGGACTTACTAATGACAGGCTTGAGAAGGGGCACTGTATTATCATTGGTATTTATTGTGGGATGTGCTTGGACTCAGAAAGCAAATGGGATCCTCTACTTTAGCCTTGCAAAATCTAGAAAATCCTAGGGAGTGTCTACTAGGGTTGGTTGATCCAAAAAAATCGTGGTTCTAAAATCAAATGGGGGGGGGATTTTTTAAAATTCTTAACCTAAAGACTTACAAAAAAAATTCAAAAAAATTCTTATTTGATATGTTATTAATTACGAATTTCGTAATTAGTTCTTATTCCAGCACATGCTTATTCCAGATGGTTTTGGCCTACAACTCGTAGAAATCCTAACAGCTGGTAAACTGGCTGGGATTTCTGGGAGTTGTAGGCCAAAACTGGAATAAACCACACTGAATTCTAGATGGGACTCCAAATAGGGAGGAGGAGGAGGAGGAGGCTGGTGCAATCACAATGTATCAGCAAGGTGTGAGGGGAAAGCAAGCAAGTCTACAAGAGTGGTTTCCGCAAGAGTAGTAGTCTATCCACACAAAAGCAGCTTCACAATAATCAACACAATAGCAACTTCATAATAATAAACTCAGAGCAACTTTACAAAGCAACTTCACACAGAGGTCTTCATAGTAGCAACTTCACAATGATGGATGGATATATCTGAGTCTTGTTGTGCCATGTGGCAGTACTACTCACTGTACTGGTGAGCGTGGATAGAAATCCTGTGGGGAAGTGTCCTTGAATAAGGTACTTGTGAATCCTGGTGGAGAGAGAGGCAGCCAAGTGTGGTAGAAAGGCCAGGAATGAAAGGGCGGAGCTTACGAAGCCTTTTTGGACTTTAACTCCCAGAAAACACCACCAAGCAAGAGTCCAAAAATGGTAACTTTTCTCAGTTTTGCAAGGAAAGTGGAAAGGAGGAGGAGAAGATCAATATTTGTATAGAGAAGACAACCCCCCATTCCTGAGTACTACCTCTGGCAGAAGTAGAAAGATTTCCCTGAAGAGTGCAAAAGGACTTCAATTCCCAGAAGCCTCAGCACTTAGACCCAAAAGAAAGGGATTGTGGGAATTGAAGACCCCCAGCCCTGTAGTCAGGATTAGTTTTATTCCCATCCCAAGTGTGTGCATATCCTACAATGGCTCTCTGTGATCTTCCAAGTGTGCTTTCTTTGTCTGGACTTCATTTCCCAGAACCCCTCAGCACTGACCAAGCTGGCTGAGGCTTCTGGGAGTTGAAGTCTTTTGGTTAAAACAGCCAAAGCAATGGAGAACCTAAGATTGAAAGCCGCTCTCCAGGGACTGACTCACTCTCAAGTAAGGGAGGCTTTGTTTGGCTGCTGTGCTGTCCTCTGCGCACTTCTTTCAAGCTTGCCGGCATACAAGCGGCAAGACAGGAAAACTTTTGCGACGGTTTGTCAAAGTCCCGGTTGTTAGCTAGCGCCGTAAATCAGCTCTCTGGTCGCGTAGGAAAACTTTTGCGACACTTGCTATTTTGGCGGGTTTAAGCAGCTTCACAGGGACAGGAGGACAGGATGGTGAGGTGAAGCAATAAGATGAATGAAGGTGGTAACCGAGGGGGAGCCAGGAGAAGACAGGGAGAAGGTGTGTGACTGATTACAATAATTAAGAATTAATTACAACAATTAAGAAAAATGCCGGCCCTGAGGTTCGGTAAACAAAGTCCACTTCCGGGTTGGCGCTCGAGGTGCGGTAAATGTCAAAAGTAACTTTTTTAATGAATCTAATACGATTTCAAATAATTTTCAAACCGCAGAGACCAAGCCTAGTGCCTACACTGTAGAATTACCACTTTAACCACCAAGGCTCAAGGCTATGGAATTCAGAGAGTTGTAGTTTGGGGAAGCAGATAAGGCTGAAGAGCTTGTGAAACTATAACTCCCATGTTTCCATAGCATTGAGTCATGAAGCCCCCCATAGTAGTCATTCCAAAATGGTTCTATCTCTTGGGAATGAAAAGTTGAATCAAAAGGAGCCTCTCTACAGCAGGAATGGGGATTTGCAGTTCTTCTAAATCTGGTATGGGTAAACCCAGGCCCGGGGGCCAGATGCAGCCCCTTGGGCTCTTTTCTCAGGCCCTCCTCTCTCTCACCATCCAATTATTCCTACCTTCTTTCTTTACTTTCTCCTTCCCTTCCTTCCTTGCTTTCCATCCTTTTGGCCTTCCTCCTTCTCTCCCTCTTGTCTTTCTTTCCTTCTCTCTTTCCTTCCTCCTTAACTCCCTTCCTTTCCTCCCTCCCTTCTTCCTTCCCTTCCACCCTTACATCTTTCCTTCCTTCTCTCTTTCCTCCTTCCCTCCCTTCCTTCTTTACTCCCTTCCCTTCCAACCTTTCATCCTTCCTTCCCTTTTGTTTTTCCTTCCCTCTTTCTCCCCTCCTTTCCTCTCTCTCTTTCTTTCATCCTTCCTTCCTTCCTTCATTCTCTCTTTCCTTCCTCCTTCCCCTCCAACTTTTCATCCTTCCTTCCCTTTTGTTTTTCCTTCCTTCCCTCTTTCTCCCCTCCTTTCCTCTCTCTTTCAGTCTTCCTTCGTTCTCTCTTTCCTTGCTCCTTCCCTTCCAACCTTTCATCCTTCCCTCCCTTTTGTTTTTCCTTCCTTCCCTCTTTCTCCCTTCCTTTCCTCTCTCTCTCTTTCATCCTTCCTTCCCTCTTTCCTTCCTCCTTCCCTTCCAACCTTTCATCCTTCCCTCCCTTTTGTTTTTCTTTCCTTCCCTCTTTCTCCCTTCCTTTCCTCTCTCTTTTTCATCCTTCCTTCCCTCTTTCATTCCTCCTTCCCTTCCAACCTTTCATCCTTCCTTCCCTTTTGTTTTTCCTTCCTTCTCTCTTTCTCCCCTCCTTTCCTCTCATTCTCTCTTTCTTTCATCCTTCCTTCGTTCTCTCTTCCCTTCCTCCTTCCCTTCCTTTCTTCCATCACCAGGCAGCCAGTCCTCCTAGCAAGGAGTGCTAGCATGTGGCCCCCAAGTTAGAAAGTTTGCCCATGCCTGTTCTAAATTAATGGACTGCATCTCCCATCATCCCTCATTAGTGACTGATGGAAGGTGCAGCTATACTGTGTCAGTTCAGCAAATGATATCAAGATATAAATGCAACTGGACAAATTAACTTTTGCCTTGAAAACATCTTACGGAAGACCCTTAAAACATACAGATTGGAAACTATACGAAGAATTTAGAGAATCTTATAAGGAGCAAGGAAATGAATCCAATATAAATTCCACTTAATGGAAAATTTAGAGCAAATAGATATAGAAGATCTAGTTACAAAGAAAAGAGGTAAGCTAGAACTGAGAGAACTGAGAAGAAAAAGATGAGATGAAGAACGCTTAATGGATGATTTGGAAGTCACAGATCCCCACCTTTCCCCAACTTTCCAAAACTATCCTAGAAATTACACCTACCTTTTTCCTAACCCATTGACCCTTATACTTCCCTTACCCAATGCCCTAGATAGGTTGTATGTTTTAATTCATATACATATGGAAAATTAATGCAAATAAAAATTACATTAAAAAGATATAAATGCAACTGTCAAGAAACCCATCTATATTGTCCTGCTCCTAGTATGGTAGAGTCTCACTTATCCAACTTTCACTCATCCAACATTCTGTATTATCCAACACAGTGTGCCTCCCGCCTGGATCCACAGCTGTTTCAATACATTGTGATGTTTTGGCACTGAATTTGTAAATACTGTAATTATTACTACATAATGTTACTGTATTGAACTGCTTTTTCTGTCAATTTGTTGTCAAACATGCTGTTTTGGTGCTTAATATGTAAAATCATAACGTAATTTGAATTTAATAGGCTTTTCCTTAATCCCTCCTTATTATCCAACATTTTCGCTTAACCAACGTTCCACCAGCCCATTTATGGTTAGATCCTACGGTCCTTTCCAACTACCGCCCTGTGTCAAATTTAGTGTTCCTGGATAATGTGGTTGAGAGGGCAGCAATGGAGCAGTTGCACTCCTTCCTAGATGACGCAACTTGGCTAGACCCCTTCCAGCCCGGCTTCCGTTCAGGGCACGGGACGGAGACAGTCTTGGTAGCCATCACAGATAAGCGACATTGCCAGCTTGACCAGGGCGGATTGGTGCTGCTTGTGTTATTGGACCTCACAGCAGCGTTTGATACTGTCGATTACGATCTCTTGACCCACCGCATTGCCAGGGCTGGAGTGAGGGGGACAGTCCTTAAATGGCTGTCCTCCTTCCTCCGGAACTAGCTTCAGCGAGTGAGGAGGGGTGAGGTTGTCTCTGGGGGTACCCCCTACTTTGTGGGGTACCCCAGGGGGCAATCCTCTCCCCTCTAATATTTAACATCTATGTGCGACCACTTGCTCAGCTGGTACATAGCTGGGCCGTCCGGGCACTGGTGGGGCTCAGCTTCCAACCCTGGATGGCGTGACACTATGACCTTCGTCATCTGTTAAGAGTCTTGGTGTCACTCTGGACTCTCAACTGTCGATGGAGACACACATCTCCATCGTCAGTAGAGCGCCGTTTTTTCATCTTCGCCAGGCAAGGAAGCTGGCCCCCTACCTGTCCCGCAACGACCTAGCTACAGTGGTCCAAGCCACGGTCATCTCGAGATTGGACTACTCTAATGCTCTTTACATTGGCCTTCCTCTGTCAGTGATCTGGAAACTTAAGCTTGTGCAGAACACTGCAACTCGGCTGTTGGCAGGCGTGCCAACACGCTGCCACATCACTCCCATCCTGTGTGAACTGCACTGGAATTCCGGATCACCTTCAAAGTGCTGGTGTTGACCTTTAATGCCTTGAATGGTCTGGGGCCAGTGTACCTAAGGGACTGCCTCTCCCTATACTGTGATACACCTTCGGGTCCATGGA
The DNA here is from genome assembly GCA_030556195.1 of Anolis apletophallus. Taxonomy (NCBI): domain Eukaryota; kingdom Metazoa; phylum Chordata; class Lepidosauria; order Squamata; family Anolidae; genus Anolis; species Anolis apletophallus. Next base: position 37,734,156 of record JARBWK010000015.1, on the reverse strand, counting down.
ATTACCTATGAATGGGGCCATGATATCGCACGATTATATATTTCCATGAAACGCCTGTTTATATAGCACCTGGCCGCTTGATAAAGCCGTTAATCGACGAAACGGACTGGCCCCCTGCAGCTGAAGCCGTTGCGGCGTGCCCGGCGTTTCCTTGGCACTTGGGACCACTGTTTGTTGTGAGTTTCCCCCGCGGAACCGCCCCCCAGGACGACGTGCATGGCTCGGGTTACCAGTTGCAGCGCGCTGTGCGCTTTGCTCCGGGCAATCGACTCTTGGAAGCAGGATTACTGGGCATTTGCCTTAGCCGCTTATTGCTGTTGGCTTGTATCACGCCAGGAATATTCCGCCCGTTTACTCCACTGCCTTGATCCTCATCCCTTGCGTACTGTGTTTCCCCATTGAGCTACGTCACCTCAGCTCCTGGAACTCCGCCCGGTAACCACACCACGCTCCATTGACTAGTATCTTCACCCTCATTATTGTTATTGTGAGCGCCGGGGGGCATTATTGTCACTGCCGCCCTACAGTTTGTACCTTGTGCTGTGTCATTCAATACATATGATATTTTTGCTATCTTTGTTACTGTGAAGTCTATACTTGTGTCTCCCTATACTGTCCCACTAGATCACTTCGTTCAGAGTCAAATAATCTCCTGGAAATCCCAGGTTGCAAGAACTTCCACCTGAGTTAAACAAGGAAGAGAGCATTCCGCATCATGGCGCCAACACTCTGGAACGCGCTCCCTCCAGAAGTCTGTGCCCTTCCTAGTTTGTTGGCCTTCCAAAAGGCATGCAAGACTCTGTTATTCAAACAGGCATTTGGCCTTTAATTGCAGGCACTATACCACTGATAATTGCAGGCCCGTTGATACCTGCTCCCTGTGTATTGGGTTGATGTACTGTTTTATGATTTTAATGTGTTTTATATATGCAGTTTTAACTATGTTTTTAATGTTGTGAGTCGCCCCGAGCCGGATGGGAGTGGCGACGGATAAGTCCAAACAAACAAACAAACAAACAAATAAATAAGCGAGACTCTGCTGTCATTGTGAGCTGCCCCCTTTTTGCACACAACGGAGGTATCCTAGAAACAGGGTGGCACATCTGGCGGATTTCCGCTTAGCTCCAGATAAGATTAAGTTGTGCCTTCAACACCCTTGTGCTGCTCTTGCTTCGGCTTTGTGTCTGTGGAGGTGAGATTTCGCTCATTTAATGCCTTGTGAGACACGCTGTGATTTTCAAATGGGAATTGCTCCCGAGAGAATGGTGGGAGGGCCAGGAAATGTGCCTGGCTGTGCAAGAGGGAATTCATCTCCGTCTTTTTAGTTTATTGGGGGAGAAGGTGAAGGGGGTGACTCAATGAGGCTGCCACAGTACCTTCCCAGGGAGGAAAAAAGGTTGAAAACTGAAGAGATCATTCGCCCCTGAAGAGAAGAAAGAAGCAAAGGGGAAGCCAGGAAGCCAGCCAAGCCAAATGAGGAAGGAAGTGTAGAAGAAATGATTCATCATCCTGGAAACACCTTCCCAAGGTTGGAGGTGGTGTGGATGCCAGCACTTAGATCAGATCTGTCTCCAAAATACATCATTTGTGGATGGGACTGAAGGTTCAGTCAACAGCAGACATCTTCCCTGACCTCTTGAAGTAGCTCCCCCACAACAAGGTCACCTTCTTGACATCTCTCTTGACTTCAGTAGACATGGGGCACTTCTCAAGAGGTTTTCTGTACTGACACTCTTGCTCACAATAGCAAAGAGATCAAAAAGATCAAAATATGATGAAAATATGCAGATTGCAATGTGAGTTGAAAGCTCAGCAGCTATCCAAAGTGCTGAGTCCATTTGGGGACCAATGTTCAGCACCTTGGAGAGCTACTATGAGGGGCATTCATTAAAGATTTCCCCTGACCCACTTCCTGTAGACCAGAGTTTCCCAACCTTTTTTGGGCTGCGGCATACTTTTTACACTTACAAAATCCTGGGGCACACCACCAACCAAAAGGACACAAAATGACACTCTAACACAGTAATACATATAGTTAATATGTTTTTAAATGTATTTATACACTCAGTGTGAAACCTGGGCCTGTTTCGATGAACACAACATAGATATCCTGGCAGGAATGGCAGAAAGACACACACGAAGGTCTTGCTCAACGGCTGTCAGTCTCTCTCTGTGTTTAGAAAAAAATGTGTCCATATAGCTTCAAAGCAGTCCATTAGTATTGTTATTATGCATCAATACACCTCATTGAACAATAGTGAGGCTTCCAATTCAATATATATGCTCCTGTATCATTCCAGGTGGGCATTAGATGAGTCCCTCATGTATAACTGGTGAACAGGAGAGTTGTTACACAGTCACTAGAAAGGCTATCACGTCCAGCCAATGCCAAATGTAGTAATAGTTGGTACACATAAACACAAAAATGGCTGAAGGAGGCGGCACCCCAGCCCCTTCTTCTTCACCGCCACCCAGCCCTTCCTCCTCTTCCTCCCCCCGCAAGCAGCAGCAGCAGGAGTTCAGCAGGAGGGGGAACAAAGGGGGAAGAGAGGGTTTCCCGCGGCACACCAGGTGATCACTCACGGCACACTAGTGTGCCACGGCACAGTGGTTGGGAAACACTGCTGTAAACTAAGATCAATGAAACTTGACACAGTTCTGAGTCCTTTTCTCCATAGGTGTCACCTATGGACACACACTTCTCCCATCTTTTTAAGCTACTGGAAACACCTTGCTTGAAGTCGACAGATTGCAATAAACCTCACATTGTGACTTTGGAAATCAAAGTTTCATCATCTGAAAAGTGCTTGCCCTTCAAAAATAATGTCATTGTTGGAAAGAGGTGGAAGAACAATGGTGCGAGGTCGGGTGAAGAAGGGGGATGCGGCCGAATTTCAAAGTCACAGGAGCATGCTTCAGTTTGGGCAACAGGTGAGTTGTGAACTGGTGCATTGTCTTGCAGAAGGTGGACACCTTTGGTGAGCATCCACATTGTCTCTTGGTTTTGATGGCCTCCTGCAATTTCCGCAGCAGTGAAGCATAGTATGCCCCAGTGATCATGGCCCCCTGTGCTAGGAAATCCATCCATACTACTCTATGCCAGTCCCAAAATACTGTGAGCATGACTTTGACTGCCCAGAGTTGGGCACATGCCTTCTTTGGAGGCAGTGAACCAAGATTCTTATTATTTATTTATTTATTATTTCGGTTTCTATACCACTCCTCCCCATAGGCTGGGGACGGTTCACAAAATCTAAAAGCATATACATTAAAAAGCAATACATATAAAAACCAAATTTCTACGAGATTTAAGAGGGGCCGCTAAGATTGAATGCTTGTCGGGAAAGGTTAGTCTTACAAGCCCTCTGGAAAGGGGCCAGTTCTCTAATTGATCGAACTTCATCCGGTAAAGCGTTCCATAGAGTTGGAGCCACCACTGAGAAGGCTTTTGGCCTAGTAGCTGATGAGTGGTAAGTTCGGATAGAAGGGGCATCAAGGAGTGTGATCTCTGGGGAATATATGGAGTAAGGCAGGCCTTCAGGTACACCGGCCCTAGACCATACAAGGCCTTAAAGGTTAGAACCAGCACTTTGAATGCAATCCGGTACTCTATTGGGAGCCAGTGCAATTGCTACAAAATGGGGGTGATATGGCATCTCACTGGCTTCCATTGAATCGACTGGACTTTAGTCTCAGGATCAGAGTGATGGACCCAGCTTTCATTCTGTTGACAAAGCCCTCCTGGTTTCCATGGCACATGTCAATAGAGCCTGAGAGAATTCGACTTGTTCCTGCTTCTGGAAAGGTGTGAGCAGCTGGGGGACCCAGCGAGCAGATACCTTATGCATGTGAAGATGGTCTTGGGTGATTTTTTCCATGGAGCCCACACTCATCTTGACATTTTGGACTAGGTGGTGAATGGTTATGCGGTGATTTTCCAAAATGGCGACCTTCACTTGATGGATGGTGTGTTCATCAATAGCAGAGTGGGGTCGCCCTGGAATTGGAGTTGTCTGTACCGAAGTCCAACCACATTTGAATGGACTATGCCAGTTCTTGACTATATCATATGATGGGGAATCAATACCATAAACCTTTTTCATCTCATCAAACGTCTCCTTTGGTGTGCTGCCTTTCAAGGAAAGGAACTTGAGGACTGCTCTGTATTCTACTGGGTCATTCTCAAATCTCACACCACTTCAGCACCTGTAACATCAAGACTGTTATCAATTCTGAGTTGCAAATTAGCATGTAACCTATTGGGACGTATATACATGTGCAGTTTCAGTGTTTTTAAATGAATAGAAGTGGGTCAGGGGAAATTTTTAATGAATACCCCCGTTTATTTATTTATTTATTTATTTATTTATTTATTTGGACTTGTACACCGCCACTCCCAGCGGCTCGGGGCGGTTTACAACGCAATTCAATAAAACAAACAATGGGCAAAACATACATATAATAGTAAGTAAAACAGCAAAATAAAAACGCAGCTAAAATCACAAGCTAAAATTACAAGCTTTCGAAGGCCTGTCTGAACAAGTGTGTCTTGCAAGCCCTCTGAAAGGTGACCAAATTTTGGAGAGTCCACGTTTCCAGGCCCGGATCAGGCCCTTTTGGCGCCCTAGGCCAAAGGGTCTGCCTCTGCCCCTCCCCGCCCCCGCCTCTTCCTCCTCGCCAGCGCGAGGAGGAGGAGGAAGGAAAGCCCCACCGCCAGAGCCGATGCCGCGCATGCGCCACAGTGGCCACAAGGGTGGGGCCTCCCCTTGGCTCCTCCCTCCCTCCTAAAGCGACATGCCGGGCGGCCTCAGAAGCGGGCAAAATCGCCGCTTCTGAGGGCGGCGTGACGCTTTAGGAGGGAGGGAAAAGCCAAGGGGAGCCTCCCCATGGCTCCGCCCTCCCTCCTAAAGCGTCATGCTGGGCGGCCTCAGAAGCGGGCGAAATCGCCCATGGCTCCGCCCTCCCTCCTAAATCAGAAGCGGCAATTTTGGCCTCAGGCCATTTTTGAAAATTTTGGAATTTTTTTGGTATTTCTTCTTTAAAAAAAATTGGGGGGGGGGTCCCGATCCGCCCCCCAATAATGACTTATGGGTAATCCAGGTCTGCATGTTTCCGGTGGCAACGTATTCCAAAGAGCCGGAGCGATGATTGAAAATGCCCTGCACATTGTCAAAGTCAGGTGGAAAGACTTCACGCTAGGGATGTCTAGAAGATTCTGGTCTTCTGAACGAAGTGATCTCAGAAGGTAATATGGAATCAGACGATCCCATAGGTACATTGGCCCCAGACCATACAAGGCCTTGAAAGTAAGAACTAACACCTTGAAAGTGATCCGGTATTCAATTGGTAGCTAGTGCAGGTTCTGCAGTATAGGTGTTATGCGGCGGCTCGTGGGTTCCCCCGCAAGCAGCCGGGCTGCAGCATTCTGCACTAGCTTGAGTTTCCGGATCACATTCAAGGGAAGGCCAAGGTAAAGAGCATTACAGTAGTCAAGTCTTGAGATGACCGTGGCTTGGATTACCGTGGCCAGATTGTTCCGTGAGAGATAGGGAGCCAGACACTTCGCCTGACGCAGATGGAAGAATGCGATTCTGCTGACATTGGAGATTTGGGTCTCCATTGACAGCAGAGGGTCCAAATAGACACCCAAGCTTTTTACTGATGATGGCAGGCGTAATGCCTCGCCATCCAGGGTCGGCAGTTGGATTTCCCTATCGCCCGGACGACCCAGCCAAAGGATCTCCATCATCGCCGGATTCACCTTCAACCTGCTGGCTCTCAGCCATCCAGTAATGGCTTCAAGGCATAGAGGGAAATTATTGGGTATGGATTCCGGCCGGCCCTCCATCCACAGAATGAGCTGAGTGTCGTCAGCATACTGGTGACACTCAAGCCCAAAGCTACGTACCAGTTGAGCGAGTGGTCACATATAGATGTTAAATAACAAAGGGGAAAGGATGGCTCCCCGAGGGACCCCACAAGACAAGGGGGATCCCCCGGGAACCAGCCCACCCCTCTGCACTTGCTGTAATGTATTGGTACTTCTGTCCTTGTGGAATAGTGAAGGGAGACAGATATATTGAAAATAAATTATACAAAGGCCTGCAGAGGATAGAAAGGTCTTTAGTGAGAGGCACACAAGACCAGCATCTCTCACCATCTGCAACTGGTATGGATATGAAGGAGTTTATCCCTTGAAGAAGGGCTGAGCTCAGTATAGACTTACTTCCTAATCCTTGTTAGTCTTCAACATCCGTTAACCACTTGATAAGATCCGCAAGCTGTTTTACTAAGGAAGAGCAAATTACAGTGGACATTTCTCATTCTTTTAGCTTGTGCCTATTGCGGAAAGAGAATGTCTTTTAAATTCAGGATGAGCTCTTACAATTAGTATGTAATCAAGGAAATGTGTGGCACAACAGTTCGACATTTGTGTGCCTGCGTCTACAAGTCCCCTGAGAACTTGTAGAAATCCCATTAATTTTGTAGAGTCTTCTTAGGCATTTTCCAATGTAAGTAAGTGCAAATAAGCGCATGTCAATATAGATGTACGTCTCGTGTATATATGTCTGGGTGTGCCTTCAAGTCACTGGTTGACTTATATGGACCCCATACATTTCATAGGGTTTTCTTAGGAAAAGAATACTCAGAAGATGTTTTCCCAGCTCCTTCCTTTGAAATCTTAGCCTAAAGAATTTGCCATTTGTTGGTTATCCCCTATCCATATATTAACCAGTGCTTGATCCTACTAAGTTTCCAAGATCAGATGAGATTTGGTGCCTTTAAGGCATTTAGGCTCTTACATGAGGGATCGCCACAAGTCTCAGGTCTCAAATTAGATTATCTAGTTCAGGGCTGCCCAGGAAGTCTATCGCGATCGACCAGTCGATCCCGGGACTGAAGGAGTTGATCCCAGCTGGATGGGGCACTTCTCAGAGGGGGCGGAGCCAGGTCGCGCCAAGCCCCGCCCCTCCCCGGCTTCGGCACTCCCAGCAGCTGCTTCAGGTTTGTGGAGGACAGGGCCAAGCCAGCCTTGTGCTAGCTATGCCACCACTGGCTTGGCACTGCCTGGAGAAGCTGCTGGGAGCTCCAAAGCCAGAGGGGAGGGGGAGGGGCTTGGTGGGGCCTGGCTCCACCCCCTGTGGCTTCCGCTCTACCAGCAGCTTCTCCAGGCTTGAGGATGGCAGTGCCAAGCCAGCCTTGTGCTAGCTATGTCACCACTGGCTTGGCATTGCCATCCTCAAGCCTGGAAAAGCTGCTGGGAGCTCCAAAGCCAGAGGGAGGGAGGGGCTTGGTGCGGCCTGGCTCCGCCCCTCTGGCCAAGCCCCCGCCCCGCCCCTTCCCCTCTCCAGCCTTGAGGAGGTAGGTAGATTTTTCTTACTTGGTTTTAATATAAGTCGCTCGCATGCTGAAAAAGTGTGGGCACCCCTGATCTGGTTCATCTTTTGCTCTTATAGCTGTGGACTAGAATGAGAATTCCAGGTTGGAAACATGCCCCTGAGATACCATGCCAAATTCATGGCCTCCATTGATATCAAAGGAATAAGCCTTGTTATTTCCTTAGGTATGAGACCTTCAGACGCTCTGAGTCCCCTTTGGGGTGAGAAGGGCGGCATATAAATGTCATGAATAAATAAATAAATAAATTCAGTATCAGACACAGTTGCTCCAAGCATGTTATTCTAAATTGTAAAATTTAAATAATAATAAGATTGGAAATTTAATTTTCCAAGCTCTGATGTCCAAAAACATTTCCTAGCTCTGCTATGAACAGAAAATTATCTACTAGGCATGTGTGATCCATAAAAGATGGTTCAAAAGTACTTTCAAAACTGGGGGGGATGTGTTTGCTGGTGCTTCGTTTCTAAAGTGTTTCTAAAGTATACTTAGTAAATTTTTTAAACTATAATTAGAGTAATGAAATTTTGTTATTATTTCATTTTAGTAATTGCGCATGCGCATTAATGAAATAATTACTATAATTGGGGAAACCCAGGAACTGATCAGACTCCATAAAGGGACATCTAGAATGCCCCCCTTCTTCCGGGAATAAAGGCACCATTCAAACTTTCCCTATTGAGTTGGAGGGGACCCCCAAGGGCCACCAATTTAGGTCATCTTTTTCACTTGGCATTTCCAGCCGAGTAATTGTTATGCTTACTGTCTAGTTTTTAGAAATATTTTAGCATTAGTAATATTTGTAGATTAAGTTGGTGTGTATCTGCTTGTTTTACACTGCTTGTTTTACATTGTTGTAAACCGCTCCAAGCTTCTAGAGCAGGGCTGTCCAACTGACAGCCCGGGGGCCGTATACGGCCCCCCAGCCCCTTCCCTACGCTCCCCTAAGCTTTTTAATAAAAAATAAAAATTGAAAAATAAAATAAATAATAGAAATTATAAAAAAACCCTACTTCTGGGTTCGGAGCAAGTATCGCGAGAATACGCAATCCACACGGGATTTCACTGTCAACATGAGATCACGCCGGCGTTGACAGCGAAATCCTGTGTGGATTGCGTATTCTCGCGATACTTTTCGGCTACTCTACTACTGGATCGCTGAGGCCCACATACGCGATTAGGACCTTCTTCGACTCAGTCAGTCGTCACCTCTCTCGTCCCGGTACTCCTGGATCATGCGCGTTTGGAAAAGGTAGGCGAAAGCAGGGGCTCCTCAGGGGCTCCTCATTCCCTCCCCCATCTCCCCTCATGTATTAAATATAAAATTAAATATATTTAAAGATGAAATAAGGGAAGATGGGATACATTAAGGGGGGAGGGGAGGATGGAATTAAATATATTTAATATTAAATTAAAATAAGGGGAGAGGGGAGGATGGAATTAAATATATTTAATATTAAATTAAAATAAGGGGAGAGGGGAGGATGGAATTAAATATATTTAATATTAAATTAAAATAATTTAATATCTTATCCCTGCATTTTTTCTCAGTAAAAGATTATATTTGACTGTATGCATGCAGGGGCGGGGCGGGGCAGAGCTGGGGGAGAGGGCAGAGCCGGGGGTGTGGAGGGGGTGGAGCCGGGGGTGGAGCCGGGCGGGGGCAGACCCTACGGCCCCCCAGGTCATCAGTGACCAGAATTCAGGCCCCTGGGCTGGTAGCAGTTGGACAGCCCTGTTCTAGAGGGAGCGGTCTAGAAGCCGAAATAATAAATAAATAAATAAATCAGCTGTGGCTCCATTTCCTTTTTTTAATTATTCCTCCCCAGCCCTTCACACACACCTTTAATCCATGTGTGATTATATAAAGGCTTTGCTCTATGTTGGTTTAATAAAGTCAAACTGGTGGCATCCTATTGTGCTGGCAGAGCTTCTGCAGGAATTAAAGCAAAGTCCTCAGGATGTCACCTCTGGCAGCAAATATCCTGGAATGATAAGAAGCATGTATTTGGATACATAGCGTTTCTTGTATAGTTATTATTAGTTAAGATGAAATACTTCCATTATCAACACCATCATCTTTATTTAGAACTTGGATTTCTCCAAAACCTGGGATTCAATGGAGCTTATAGTTGAGTGCAATGTAGCAGGAGCATGGATCAGTGAGTGGTAAACTAGGAGTAGGATGGATCAGAGAATGGTAAATTAGATCAGGGTCTTTCTTCTTACAAATATAAAATCAGAATGTTAAACACAAGGTGTGTACCTACGAGAGGGAGTCTGTGTTGAGCATGGCCCTTTTCGGAAAATTAATGCTTCCATATAAGGTTGTGAAGGATCTTTGCAAAATGTCTTGTTCTCAATGAGGAAGGCTGTCTCCACCTGACGCCCTGCCAAGAAATTGCCAGCCTCCACAAGAGTTCTTGGCACCGGTGGGAACAAGAAACACTTGTGCCTGTGCGTGGGGTTGCGTGGGTTCTGATAAGTTGCGCAAATGGAAAATGTCTCCGTGAAAAACTATTTATTCCCCCCCCCTTTTCTGAAGCAAAGTACCCACACGGAAAACCAAACGTAGAAGGACTGGATGATGGAGGGACCCACAACTCATTGGATTTTTCTTTCATGTCAGGAATGACTTGAGAAACTGCAGGTTGGGAAGAGACCCCCCAAGACCAGGGCCGTAGCCAGGATTTTGATTCTGAGTTTGTTTTGGGGGGGCTGAGACTGGGTGGAAGAGGGTCTACCTAACAAACCTTTTTGTACTGTTATCCCAATAACCTCATTAATGTGGGATATAATGAGCATGGTGATCAGATCATGATATGAATAAACATAACAGTTTAAATAATGTACCAGTAAGGCCTTTTCGGGACCACCCTGAGGGAAGGAGACACAACTAAGATGGGGGCTGAAGCCCCAGCTGCCCCCAGCTGGCTACATGCCTGCCCAAGACCCTTCCAGTCCAATCCCATTTTTGCAGGGAAGGAGACACAACTAAGATGGGCCAGACTTTAGCACAGCAGGTTAACTGCCAGCTGCAGTCAATCTTGCCAGCTGGAAGGTTGACAGTTCAAAGCCCAGGTCAGGGTGAACTCCTGATCTTCCGCTCAGCTTCCTGCCCACCTAGCAAATCAAAAACAGAAATGTGAGTAGATAAATAGGAGGTATCTATTTACTAGTCAAATTTCTATACCGCCCCTCTCAGCCCAAAGGCGACTCAGGACGGTTTACACAAGGCAGTCTCTGCCAAAAAAAAATCCCCCATTCAATCAAAAACATGAGTAACAAACCAAACAATGACCATATAACACAACAATTAGCCATTAAAACATACAATTACAGTCTCAGCGTCATGTTGAAATCACTTTCCATCACATCATCGTCATTCCATATATCTAATTAAACCGTTATATTTCATCAGCAAATGCCTGCTCAAACAGCCAGGGCTTGACTTTCTTGCGAAATGTCAGGAGGGAGGGGGCCGATCTGATGTCTCTAGGGAGGGCGTTCCAAAGCCGAGGAGCCACCACTGAAAAGGCCCTGTCTCTCGTCCCCGCCAATCACACCTGCAAAGAAGGCGGGACTGAGAGCAGAGCCTCTCCGGATGATCTTAAACATCTAGGCACAACGATTAGATTTGTGTGTGTGTGTGTGTGCGCGCGCGTGTGTCAGCAGCAACTTGAGGAACTGCCAGTCACTTCTGGTGTGAGAGAATTGGCCGTCTGCAAGGACGTTGCCCAGGGGACGCCTGGATGTTTTGATGTTTTACCATCTTTGTGGGAGGCTTCTCTCATGTCCCCGCATGGGGAGCTGGAGCTGGCAGAGGGAGCTCATCCGCACTCTCTCCCTGGATTCGAACCTCCGACCTGTCGACCTTCAGTCCTTCCGGCACAAGGGTTTAACCCATTGTGCCACTTATTGAATGTTTCTGGATTTATTAAAATTTTCATACCATAACACAGATCAGAACTCAGATGGTCAAGCAACATCAAAGTATGGTCAAGCTGGCAAAAATTACTAATGAAAAAGAATATACATGCTAAGAAAGCCTGCAGTGGTTGCTTTTGCCTGAAATTACTGGGAAGGGCAGATAATGGTGATTATGTTTATTTATACCCTGAAACCCAAAGCAGTCCAGCTCTTCTTCTCCTTTCTTTCCTTCTGAGCTAACTGAATGCAAACTACATGTATACATTAAACTTGGTATACAGTAATGGATATAAGCTGTGGACAAAGGAAAAAAATGGGAGGAGAAGAAAGAATCTGGGATATGTTAAAAACATCTGAAATAGTGGGACAATAGATAATTAATTGGGCTTCTCCTTGCCAAATCAGAAGAGTTGAAAGTGTACTAGACTTTGGATGCATCTACAACTGTTGAATTCATCCTGTTTGATACCACTTTAATTGCCATGGCTCAACACTATGGAATCAATTTTAAGAAGTTTTTATTTCTCTCTGTTCATGAATGCTGATACCTCACAAACCTGCAACTCCCAGGATTCCAGTATCATTGAGATACGGCAGTTGAAGTGGTGTCAAACTACTTTAGTTCTATAGTACAGATCACTTTCTCAACCTGGGGGTTGAGACACCTGAGGGGGCCATGAGGGGGTATCAGATAAGACACCAAAAGCATCAGAAAACATAGTATTTTCTGGGTTGTTGTCGATTTTTCAGGCTATATGGCCATGTTCTAGAAGCATGTTTCACTGAATCTATGGCAAGCAACCTCAGAGGTTGTGTGGTCTCACAACCTCTGAGGATGCTTGCCATAGATGCAGGCAAAATGCCAGGAAAGGATGCTTCCAGAACATGGCCATATAGCCCGAAAAATCTACAACTTCAGCCATGAAAGCCTTCGGCAATACATAGAATTTTTCTGTTGGTTGTGGGGGTTCTGTGTCGGAAGTTTGGCCCAATTCTATCATTGGTGGGGTTCAGAATGCTCTTTGAGTGTAAGTGAACTATAAATCTCAGCAACTACAACTCCCAAATCTCAAGGTCTGTTTTTCCCAAACTCCACCAGTGTTCACATTTGGGCATATTGAGCATTTGTGCCAAGTTTGGTCTAGCTCCATCATTGTTTGTGACCACAGTGCTCTATTGATGTTAGTGAACTACAAATCCCAAACTCAAGGTCAATGCCCATCAGACCCTTCCAGCATTTCTGTTACTTATGGGAGTTCTGTGTGTCAAGTTTGGTTCAATTCCATTGTTAGTGGAGTTCAGAATGCTCTTTGATTGTAGGTGAACTATCGATCCCAGCAACTACAACTCCCAAATGACAACATCAATCCCCCCTAATCCCACCAGGATTCAAATTTGGGTGAATTGGGTATTTGTGCCAAATTCAGTCCAGTAAATGAAAATACATCCTGCATATCAGATATTTACGTTATGATTCACAACAGTAGCAAAGTTACATTTATGAAGTAGGAAAGAATATAGTTTTATGATTGGGAGTCACCACAACACGAGGAACTGTATTAACGGGCATGGCATTAGGAAGGCTGAGAAACACTGGTGAAGATGCATCCTTAGTAACGGGTCTGTTGCTACTTTCAGCAGGTATTGGAAGTTCTGACTGTGATGTCCTTTCTTTCTCAGTGCATGATTGGGGGGAAAGGAGTGGATAGCACCAACGTCGCCACCAGCAACCAATCTGCTCGCATCCTGACACCACCTTTCTTGGGTAAGTGGCATCAATGCATACCCTCCACATTTCCTGATGCTCAAATGCATTAACTCATTACCTGCAAGTGGAAGAAAAAATTTGTAACACTCGCAAAGTAACATTAGATTCCCCCCCCCCCCCCTCTTTCTTGGTCTACTTATTTGGCAGAGAGCATTTGAAAAATAATTTCGGGACATTCAAGAGTGGCATGAGACACTTTCTGAGATGGTGCACATTGTTTTTTCCTCCTTATTGTATTCATAACATCAATAAGTGATGTTTCTGTTCAGTCTTTAGATGTCCAAGGAAAATGCGCTGTTTTAATATTATGGAGGCAGGAGGTCCTTGCTGTTTTTTTCTGATAAATGGCATGGCCCGACTTACCGGGCCAGGGATGTTGCGGCGCAGGGCATCCGCCGCCTCCATTATTGCCTCAGGGGAGCTTCTTCTTCCCAGAAGCCCCCTTAGTCGGTGGGAAAGTTTCCCACCAACTGGCCGGATGGCCAATGGCCTGCTGGCCATGCCTCCTCCCGGGCAGCCCATTTAAGGCTGCCCCATGCACCCTGGCAGGCACTTTGCCAGGCACCGGCTGACCCATCTCACCCACCCTGCATGCAATTTGCACTTGGTTTACGGTTAGCTTGTTTTGTTAGCATGTCCTGGTCAATCGTTGCTTTGTTGATTGTTATGGTGCTATCTGTCACAACTCCTTGGGCATGGGCCCTGGATCTGGCCTGGTATTCCCCCTTACCGGAAGGAGGGAACACCTGTTGGTCTCAGGGGTGCCGAATTTCGTTGGCCCGGTATTGTGCAGCGGTACCCTGGGCGTGTTTATCGGTATTGGACAGCAGTGGGCTGCCCGATCTTGATCCAGGACCCATGCATGGCTGCCAACCCTTTGCTCCTATTATCAATAAACGAGTTGTGGCCAATGTTTATCCCAAAAAACTTGTGTGTGTGCTCTTCCTTGGATTTGGCTGTGGGAGGTGTATTGCCCATGTACACGCAAATGTTTTCACTGGAGCTTGACCAGGTTTGTGAGAAATTATTAAGAGGTGATACAGTAGCCTTCTTCAGTTACTGATGTCCTGTTGGATTTCTTATGTGTGTGTAAAACTAGTTGTGCAAACTATTGTGCTTTTTCAGACATTGTATCAATGCTGTCTGTAGTGAGTCTGTAAAGTACATTGATATCCTTTTTTCTCACTTTTGAGTTGATGGATGAGGAGCTATTTTATCACCACATAGCAGTGGAGCCCCCTAAATAATTGGTCATGTAAAGGTGGGATCCACTGTAATGAAAAATATATGGGATCTTGACAGTATGCAAGGGGATATATCTTGTACAGTGTGATATGACTTGATGATGGACCTTAGAGAACCTAAGGTGTAAAGCTTGACTCTCTGTAGTGTCACATAATTCCTTGATAGACCTTGGATCTGAACTTGCCTCTGTCTAATGCCACATCATTCCATGATAGACCTTGGAGAATCTAAAGTTCCAGCTTTTTCTTGGACTTATTTTCCATAATAGACCTTGGAGACTTTAAGGTCTATAATTGCCCTTGGGAAATCTTTGTTGTGCTTATTTTCTATGACCTTGAGACTTTAAGGTCTATAACCATGAGGAATCCATGAGGAACCTACGATCTAAGGTCTTTGTAGTGCCTCATAACTCCATAATAGACCATGGAGAACTTAAGATCCAAGCTTTTCATGGAGTGATTATTCCATGATAGACCTTGGAGAACCTAAGGTCTATAATTCCCTCTTTGTAGTACCATATGGCTTGATGATATACCATGAGGAACCAATGATCTAAGATTGTTGTGGTGCTACATGATTCCATGATAGACCATGGAGAACCTAAGGTCCAAGCTTGCCTTGGGGTATTGCTGATTATTCCATGATAAACCTTGGAGAAATTAGGATCCAAACTCCATGATAGACCTCGAGTTCTGCTATATGACTCCATGATAGATCTTGGAAAACCTAAGATCCAAACTTGCCTCAGTGTGTTGCTGATTACTCCATAATAAACCTCGAAGAACTTAAGGTCAAAACTCAGTGATAGTTCTGCTATATAACTCCATGATAGACCTTGGAGAACCTAAGATCCAAACTTGCCTCAATGTGTTGCTGATTACTCCATAATAATACCTTGGAGAACTTAAGGTCCAGACTCCATGATAGACTTTGTGTTCTGCTCTTTAACTCCATGATAGACCTTGGAGAACCTAAGATCCCAACTTGCCTCAATGTGCTGCTGGTTACTCCATAATAATACCTTGGAGAACTTAAGGTCCAGACTCCATGATAGACTTTGTGTTCTGCTATTTAACTCCATGATAGACCTTGGAGAACCTAAGATCCAAACTTGCCTCAGTGTATTGCTTATTACTCTGTAATAAACCTTGGAGAACTTAAGGTCAAAACTGTGTGATAGACTTTGAGTTCTGCTATATGATTCCATGATAGACCTTGGAGAACCTAAGGTCTAAGTATGCATCACTGTGGTGCCACGTGACTCTGTGATAGACCTTGAGAAACCTAAAGTATAATCTTCCCTTCTGTGTACCAACGTGATACCAACACCATGATAACCCTTAGGGAAGGTCTAAGCTTCCTTCTGTGTAGTGTGGATGATTCCATGATAGAGACGCTGCCCTTCTTCCCATCTTCAGCCTCTTTTCCCATCATGTTCTTCCTCTGTTTCATTCTTCCTCTCTTTCTTGCTCTCGTTCTCTCTTTCCTCCCTCCTCTCCTCTCTAGGACAGTCGAAAGAGACAGGAGCAGGTTGCATCTTGTACTGTACACACCAAATCCTAGACTAAAATCTGTGAACTGTCAGTTTGAGGCAGGCGGCGCATGAGACAGCAAACATCAGAGCCGATTGGGCTTAGGCAATTTCCCAGCATGACAGCTCTCCGGAGGGAACAAAGAGATGTTTCAGTGCAGAACAGAATTTAGTTCCTTAATGGGGGGAAATGATTCAAGCAGTCCTTCCACAGCGAGCTGGTTGGGAGAATGAAGCTAGGAGAAACCACACCAGAATGCTGGTAATCTCCAAAAGGTTCTGTGATCTCCCGCCACCTTGGATCTAGCCAAGGAACACGATTAACTCACCCAATGGGAAATGGCTTGTACCACATCTAGTTCCAATGGACATTTGCAATCTTATTTGGTGATGATTGTCCTCATTCTTTACCCACTGTATGAAAATTAGTTCAATAAGGGGGTGGCTTATCTTACTTGTAGCACAAGCTAATTCAAAGTGGCTGGGGAGTCAAAGAACACTATGTGCAAGTAATGGAGCAGACCATCTTCCGCTTTGCAGTACTCACATACAGAACTGGAAAAAGTCAACTTCTAGAACTGCAACACTCAGAAACCCCAACCCAATTTTGTCTTGTCCCCTATCTCTTCTGGAGTCCATAAAGGGAAAATCAGTTTGGAGCTTCCTAATGATGAGAGTCCCCCACCTTTATTCCTTCTATCTTTTAATAAGTTTTCTTCATGCCTTGCATTCCTCTTCACCAAGGAGACTTTGTTGAACATATTCCAGAATCAAAGCATACATGGGAAACATCTATGGCTGATGGCAACATAACAAAAACTTCCAGGGTATATCAACACTGTAGAATCAATGCAGTCTGGCACCACTTCTATACCAGATAGGGCAGCATTTCTCAACCTGGGGGTCGGGACCCCTAAGGGGGTCATGAGGGGGTGGCATAGGGTCACCAAAGACCATCAGAAAAAACATTATTTTCTGGATGTAAGGGTGATTAATGCTTCAGACTTGCTTTTCCATTTTTTGAGTCTTAGTTTTAACCTGGAAGATCTCCAAACTCCACCCGTATTCATATTTGGACATATTGAGGATTTGTGCCAAGTTTAATCCAGATCCATCATTATTTTGAGTCTACAGCGCTCTCTGGATGTATGTGAACGACAACTCCCAAACTCAAGCTCAATGCCCACTAAACCCTTCCAGTATTTTCTATTGGTCATGGAAGTTCTGTGTGCCAAGTTTGGTTCAATTCCATCATTGTCATCTCAAGGATAGACTACTGTAACGCCCTTTACATTGGCCTGCCCTTGTCCGTGATCTGGAAGCTTAAGCTCGTCCAGAATGCTGCTGCTCGACTCCTCGCTGGAGTGCCGGCGAGGAGCCACATAACTCCCATCTTACAGCAGCTTCATTGGCTCCAGGTCGAGCACCGGATCACTTTCAAGGTGATGGTGTTAACCTTCAAGACCTTATATAGTCTGGGGCCGATGTATCTGAGGGACTGTCTCACCCCCTATCAACCCCAGAGATCACTCTGCTCTGCAGATCTGAATCTCCTCTAGGTGCCTGGTGTCAAGACCATCCATCTGGCCTCGACCCGACGCAGGGCCTTCTCTGTGGTGGCTCCAACTATCTGGAATATTCTGCCAGCTGAAGTGCGTGCCCTGCAAGACCTCCTTGCCTTTCGCAGGGCCTGTAAAACCTATCTCTTCAAACTGGCATTTAGTTGTTGATTTTTGTAATCCTGCAGAGTTAGTTTTAGTTTAAATTTAGAATAGTTTATCTGATGTTTTTATCTGTTTTATGCTTGTGATTGTGAGCCACTCTGAGCCCTTGGGGAGTGGCGGCATACAAGAATGCTTAATAAATAAATAAATAAATTCGGAATGCTCTTTGATTGTAGGTGAACTATATATCCCAGCAACTACAACTCTCAAATGTCAATGCCTAATTTCCCTAAACTCCACCATTTTTCGAATTTGAACATATTGAAGATTCCTGCCAAATTTGATCCAGATCCATCATTATTTTGAGTCCACAGCGCTTTCTGGACATAGGTGAACTACAACTCCCAAACTCAAGGTCAATGCCCACTAAACCCTTCCAGTATTTTCTGTTGGTCATGGAAGTTCTGTGTGCCACGTTTGATTCAATTCCATCATTGTTGGAATTTAGAATGCTCTTTGATTGTAGGTTAACTATAAATCCCAGCAACTACAACTCCCAAATGACCAAATCAATCCCCCCAACTCCACCAGTATTCAAATTTGGGTGTATTGGGTATTTGTGTCCATTGAATGAAAATAAATCCTCATATCGAATATTTACATGACGATTCATAACAGTCGCAAAATTACAGTTATGAAGTAGCAACGAAAATAATGTTATGGTTGGGGGGTCACCACAAGATGAAAAACTATATTAAGGGATCACGGCGTTGGGAAGGTTGAGAACCATTGAGATAGGGCTTCACCAAACAACGAGTCTCAGGATTCCATAACAGTAAGCCGTGGCAGTTCAAGTGGTCTCAAACTGTAGCTGCACCCTTGATCCAATGTGCAACTGTTCTTCTCAGGTTCAAAGAAGGCACCATTTTTGAACTAGGGGTCATATTGATTGGGGAGACTAAAAAAGTTACTTCTTTCCAAGCTCCTTCTCAGCCACGACTATCCTCCCATCCCAATCCCTATTTCTGCCCCCAGCCCGCCTTATTTTTTTTTCTAATCTGTTTTGCATGCATGAGTCACTCCTTTCCCTTTCCAGTGTGAATTTTGCACCTCCATACATATAGGAGTCCACCCCCCTGCAGAACTAATGTGATGATAACTCCAGCCTTAATTCGTTACCGAACACCAAAGAAACTTATTCCCAAAGAGCGAAGCAGCAGACCTTTGTGGGCGTGATTCATTTTTTCTAAATGAAATGTGAGATTGCCCAAAGCTTATGAGAGATTGCTGATTCTTTGCTTGATGTTCTGCTATGTACTCGGGGCGTGCTGTGGATTCAGATAAATTCGGAAGTAAATTGAATAACTCGGGATGGACGTGGGAGGTGTTCCGAGTGAACCCAGACAAATTCGCCACCAAATTGGATCAGACTAGAGAATGACCTGAATGGAAGCAGAAATCCTCCAAAATGAACTGAATCTATACCCAAGTATTCCTGGAAAATGAATCCAGGGGGCATCTACACTGTAGAATGAATGCAGTTTGGCATTGCTTTCACCGCCATGGCTTAAAGCTATGGAATCTTATAATTTAGTTCAAAGCGGATAATCTGGTTTTATATGGCAGCATAGAAGGGGCATAATAAAAGAACATTAAAGAACTCCAGGAACGCTGAGAATGCGGAAGGAACAACAAGGGACGCTGGGAACGCTGAGAGCTGAGGAGTGCGGCAGCTCCCCCCTGGTGACCAGAGTTTGCCTCTGTTCATCTATATGTGTATACTAGTTTGGGGACCCGGCGGTGCCCGGGTTATTTGAGGAAGGCATTGTGTGCCATAGTTCATCATTGGTGTGGGCCACAGTGCTCTAAGGAAGTGAATTAAAGTACTGCAAGTCCCATCATCCATGGTCCATCCTTCCTCAAACTGCACCAGGCTGTAGGGTGCATCTTCGGGGGTCTGTGTGCCAAGTTTGGTCTTGTTCTATCATTGTTGGGGGCCTAGTCAGGAAAATCAAGTTGAGGAAGCCTAACAGTATCCCATGAGCTGAGGCCTAGTCAGGAAAATCAAGTTAAGGATGCCTTGTTGTCAATTTTGGGCCTGGTCTGTGATTTATAGGGGCTGCAGTGTTGTTTGGGAAATGAATCGGTTGAAGGTACTGCAAATCCCATCATTCGTGGCCCATCCTGCCCTAAACCACACCAGGTTGTGAAGTGGGCCATTGGTCCTGATCAGTCATTGCTGTGGGCCGCAGTGGCTGACTGCCTGAGGCCTTTTGCTTTCCCTCTGAGTCACCTTAGAAGTGTATTGGGTGAAGTTACTGAACATTCCATTTCCAACAGAAAAAACTGTCAACTGGCTAACTTCAACTCCAGCCATTTATGCCTGTCTCAGGCCCTTTCCTCTCCTCTCTGTGCTGTGTTGGAATGCTGGGAGGCTGGCCAGTCACAGCCATTTATGCAAATAATCTGACAGTTGCAGCCAATCGAAACGCTGGCACATATTTGCTCGGTCGCACCACCCACCCACCGCCTGCAAACACTGACTTTTATTATACACATAGATAGATGTGAAAACGACAGAGATTGTCTGCTATGTATATGTACTTGTAATCCGCTCTGAGTCCCCATCGGGGTGAGAAGAGCAGAATATAAATAAAGTTAATAAATAATAATAAATAATACTGCCCTGGGGTGATAAAGCACCGGACCGATTCGTTCGGATTTTTTGTTCTCTTGCTCTACCAACTACAAAGGTGGATCAATAAGTCCATGACTTTTTGAATTTCCCGCCTCTTAACTGAAAGGGCAACACTGCTCCTGTCAAGAGGCATCTGTCAGTTGACTCCTGTCAAAATTTGAACAAGCGGCGTCATTTAGTTTGTGTTTGACAGCCATTGATAGCAGATGACCATGTGATTTGAGGAGAAAATGGAAAAAAGTGAATTTTGTGTGCTCATTAAACATTTTTTTTTGTGGGAAAAAACCATCACTCAAACCAAGGCTAAGCTTGATAAATACTATGCGGACTCTGCACCATCAATTTCAATGGTAAAAAAATGGTTTACTGAATTTTGTTGTGGTTGTACAAGCACGGAAGATGCTGAACATTCTGGATGCCCAGTTGAGGCCTCTACACCCGAAACAATTGAAAAAATTCATGATATGGTGTTGACCGATCGGAGATTGAAAGTGCGAGAGATTGTGGAAGCCATAGGCATCTCACGTGGCTCCGTGGTTTCAATTTTAAATGATCACTTGAGTATGAGAAAGCTTTCCGCAAGATGGGTGCCGCGTTTGCTCAGAATTGACAACAAACACAATTGTCTGACAATTTCGCAAGAGCGTTTGGCGTTATTCAACCGCAATATGGACGAGTTTTTGCACCGATTCATAACTGTGGACGAAACGTGGATCCACCACAACACACCAGAGACCAAACAACAGTCAATACAGTGGGTTTCTCGGGGTGAATCGGCGCCAAAGAAGGCCAAGGTGGGTTTGTCAGCCAATAAAGTCATGGCGACCGTTTTTTGGGATGCAAAAAATCCACATTGACTACCTTCAAAAGGGTAAAACAATCAATAGCAAATATTATGCCAACTTATTGGGTCAATTTAATGAGGATTTGGGGGGAAAGCAACCGTATTTGGCCAAGAAAAAAGTTTTTTTGTACCAGGACAATGCAAGGTTGCACACATGTGCAGTTGCCATGGGAACAATCCATGAATTGGGATACGAATTGCTCCCTCATCCGTCCTATTTTTCCGGATTTAGCCCCAAGTGACTATTTCTTGTTTCCAAACCTGAATAAATGGCTTGGCGGAAAGAGGTTTGACTCCAACAATGAAATCATGTCACAAACAAATACCTATTTTGATGACCTCCACAAATCTTATTTTTTGGAAGAAATAAACAAAATTGGAGAAATGTTGGACAAAGTGTATAGAGCTCAAAGGAGACGACGTTGAGAAATAAAATGATTTTTCATCCAAAAACCTGTGTTTCATTCAAAAAGTCACAGACTTATCGACCCGCTCTCGTATGAAGACTCTTTGGGTGGCATCTGTAGGGTGTAGCATCAATGGCTTCCTTCAAAAAGGCCGAGTAATATTTGCTCCTTCCATCTCAGCCCTTTGTTACACTCTCTCTTCCTCACCCAACCTTGCCCTCTTGCACTTTGTGTGACTCTGGTGCCAATTGAGCAGAAAGCAGAAGGGAGGAAAGGCTAAAACCGTTATTCATTTGATGCAGCTCTTCACCCAGGGTGAATTGGAAATAGGCCAGATCAGGGAAAGTCGAGGCAGAGAAAAGAAATGTATGGGAAAGACAATCAAAATCTCTATCATCCCTGCAGCAAAGGGAGGGGGAACTTATTAATAGAAACATGCCTATCTAGGGATTGCCAGTCATTGAATAGGTCAGCACTTTCTTGGAGAGTGAACAATATCAGTTGTCAAGTGGAGAAATCATTGCATCCACCAATAGCTTCATTTCCCCCTCTCTGTGCTATCTGCAATGAAAAGAGGGAGAAATCAATGCAAGAGACAACTTATATCAGGGAAGGAATATGAGGCTGGCATCTTTCCTCCAGCATTGAGCTGACATCTCTTTCCATTGACAGCAAACAGGAGAAAGATCTGGCAAAGGCAGTTGGGCAAACGCTAGGTTGAAATTCACCGTCCACTCTTTCTCCCAGAATCCACTTGGAGTGATGTTGTGCAATGATGGAGAGTTGTCAGTCATCATCACACAACATCACTCCAACATCTTTGGGAACCACCTACTCTAAACCAGAGTTTTCCTAGTTAAGGGTCGGGACCCAGGGTGGGGGGATCACAAGGGAAATTCTGTTTCCCACAGGTTTTGCAGAAGTACCATATTTTCCGGCGTTTAAGATGACTGAACGTATAAGATGACCCCCAACTTTTCCAGTTAAAATATAGAGTTTGGGATATACTCTCCGTATAAGACTACCCCTCTTCCAACGCACAACAAATCAACATTGAAAAAGCATCAGATTTTATTTCAATATGGTATTTTTCCTATTACTGTACCTCCTTCCCTGCCTCTCAGATCTCGCACATGCACACCTGCACCGCTTCACTGCAGTCTTCAAGAGCGAGATCTGAGAGGCAGAGGAAGAGGTATGGTAATAGGATACAAGGGCGGGCCGGATAGTTAAAAGAGGTGTGTTTTTCTGGGCCCAGAGCCACTCTATCTCTTTTTTCCATACCCCGGGTGCCCCAGACGCCTACAGCTTGCTCTGCCATTCACTTACACCCAGGGGTGGTCCTACAAGGTAGGCCAAGTAGGCGGCCGCCTAGGGCGCCATCTGGGAAGGGGGCGCCATCCTGGCTGCATGGGGCGCCATCCTGGCCCTGCTGATGTTCCTCAGACAGCGCCGCAGCTGCCTGCTTTTGGGCCCCGGCCTTGTGTGCTCCGACGCCGCTTCTGGGCACGCGCGGAGGTTTTCGCGCAGGCGCAGTTGCTCCACAGCTGAAGTTGAGCGCAGGAGCAACTGCACATTTGAACATTTTGGCTGTTTTTCTATTTATATTTACATTGGTAATTTTTGGACTTTTGGACTTATGGGAGACTCCTATGAATTATGAGACGGGTGGTAGGTAATATATTCTGATTTTGATGCATTTACATTGCATTTCTTGTAGATTATTATACAGTTCTGCTTAATATTGTCATACAATATAATACAAATACAATATAACAATAGAATAATGATATATTTTATATTACATGTAATATTACAAACAATATTGCAGTATAGTGGTATTGTACAAAATAGTAATATATAATATTTTATTTTACTTTATTTTGAGTTATTTGAGTTTTATAAGAGTCATGAAAATATTTAGTAGAGGATAATTTTATTGAAATAAATAATTTTATTTATTATTTTATAATAATAATATAATAGAATGTTGTATTATAATGTCAATATATTATAATATAATTATATTGTAATGTAGTATAATATAATTATGATATAATATAGTATGAGTATGGTATAATATATTGCATTGATACAATATAATACTACTAATGGTATTGTGATATTATAATTGTATATTTGTTTTACATGGGGGGGCAAAATAATGATTTTTGGGGGCGCCAAAATAATGTTCGCCTACCATTTCAAATTACCTTAGACCGCCCCTGCTTACACTTTCCCGGTGAGGCTCCCCTTCACCTCACCATCGGGACCGGATTAAGTCCACGAATTCTGATGAATGTATTTTCTTCTACAGCAGGGGTGGGCAACCTACGGCCTGCAGGTCGGATGCGGCCCGGCAGCCGATTCTGTCCGGCCCGGGGAGAAGGGCATGGGAGGGGGGGCGGGCCAAGAGGAAGGGGTGCCGCTGCCGCCATCCCATCACGGGCTCTGTGGGGCATGTGTCGGCAGACAGGCCGGAGGAGTGGTGGCTTTGGAGGGCCTGCCATCCCTGGAGACGATCCGGGCCTGCAGCGGGAGCATTCGGCGAAACTACGGTGGCTTATTGTTCTGGCGACCCGGAAGACTTGCTCGTCTTCCGGGTCGCCATGGTGACCAGCCGCCTCAGTTCGCCGACTGCTCCCCCTGCAGGCCCGGATTGCCTCCAGGGATGGCAGGCACTCCATAGCAGGGCAATCAGCTGGGGAACGGCTGGGGGCGAGAGCGGGCAGAGGCCTGCAGCCTCTGATCACCTGCTGATCTGCTCTCCTCTGCTGTGGCGGCGGCTGGGTCCACTTTGCCATCCTCTGGGCTGGGTCCATTGGGCCATTCCATCTTGGTTCACACCTTGTCTTCTTGAATTTAATTTAATTTTAGTGTTTTTTATTATTATTTTATAAGTTTATTATAATAATATAATAATATAATAAATAATATAATATAATGTTATATTATATTATAATTTCAATATATTATATATATTATAATGTCTATATATATAGACTATAATATAATAATTATATTGATACTAATAATATATGTATATTTCTTGATATATTAATATGTTAATATTAATGATGTGTAATATATAGTAAATATAGCAAATAAATAAATAAATAAATAATGTAGATTAGAATGTAGTTCCGCCTTTAGGTGCGGCCCTCCATAATATTTTTTGGTTCTCGTGTGGCCCCTTGGAAAAAATAATTGCCCACCCCTGTTCTACAGCGTCACCCTTAATGCTTTCATACAGTCACTGCATACGGCAGGGACGCGGCCACTGCCATTTTGGAGCCCCCCGCACCATATTTAGCAACCACAGATTCTCCAATCCGGATCGGAAGTTTCTGCACCCACTCTATAAGACGACGCCCGGTGTATAAGACGATGCCCAGTATATAAGACGATTCCTGGTGTATTAGTCGACTCCCGCATATAAGACGACCCCTGACTTTTGAGAAGTTTTTTTGGGTTAAAAAGTCGTCTTATACGCCAGAAAATACGGTAGTTGCATTAAAAACTTTAATTTGGGTGTCTGTATGCCATAGAATGAATGCAGTTGGACACCATTTAAATGCCATTACTCAAGGCTGTGGAATCCTGTAAGTTGTCATTCTAGCCTTTTCTGCCTGGGGTGCCGGTACATCATCAAACTGCAACTCCACAATTCCATAGCAATAAGCCATGGCATTTATTCTACATTGCAGATGCACACTTAGTTAAAGCAGCTGATGCAAAAATCCCGACCCTGGGTTTCACAAACTGGACTGGAAAAATATAATTGAAATGTGTTTCCTCTTACTCTGTCAATTGGGCAGTGAACTCCCATCTCGGGAGGGGAGGGAAATAGTTAGCTCACTTGCCGCTCAGCCCTGAATGTCACTTTAATGTTAAACGAGGGGAAAGAACTGGCGGGGAGAAGAGCGCAAGAGAAGTTACAGGGCCCTGGATTCATTTTGGTTTATGCTTTGATCCTTTCTGGTTAATTACACCTTGACATGCACAAAGGAAAGAGAGAGAGAGAGAGAGAGAGAGACCTTTTTCTAAAGCTTTTTCCTTTCCTCTTTTAAAAAATTACCTTCTATGAAATATTTAGGGTGCTCTACTTCCCATAAAGAGTATGAAAAAAACCCCACACAGATCTAATTACTCCAAGAAGCTCCTTGGGATTTCTTTGAATAGCGTGTGCCTTGAAGAGGGAGAAAGGCCTTGTTAGGGAAATGTATGTGGGATCGGGTTCAAGAGTTGGGCAAACCCAGTGGTTTTTGGGCTGCTATTAGATGTCAAAGCTTGTCTTTATTTATTTACGAGCTTGGGGATCCGGCCCTGCCCAGGTTATTTGAGAAAGGCATTGTGTGCCAAGGGTGGTCCTTATTAGATGTTTACATGGCTTGCAGTGGTCTCAGGAAGTTAGTGAAGATACTTCAAGTCCCATCATCCATGGTCCATCCTCCTTCAAACGGCACCAGGATGTAGAGTGGGTCATGAGGGCTCTGTGTGTCAGGTTTGACCTTGATCAGTCATTGGATTAGGTTTGCAGCAGCTTTGGGAAGTGAGTGAAGGTACTTCAAGTCCCATCATGCATGGTCTGCCCTCCTCCAAGCTGCACCAGGATGTAAAGTGGGTCATGGAGGCTCTGTGTGCCTAGTTTGTTCTTTTTTGGTAATTGGATGAGGGTCGCAGTGGTCTCAGAAAGTGAGTGAAGGTACTTCAAGTCCTATCATCCGTGGTCCATCCCACTCAAAACTGCAGCAGGATGTAGAGTGGGTCATGGGTACTCTGTGGGCCAAGTTTGGGCCTGGTCTGTGATTTGTAGGGGCTTCAGTGTTCTGTGGGAAATGAATTGGGTGACGGTACTGCAAATCCCATCATTTGTGGCCCATCCTGCCCTACACTGCACCAGGTTGTAAAGTGGGCCAGTGGGCATCTGTGTGCCAAGTGTGGTCCTGATCCTTCTATGGCAGGGGCGGGCAAACTGCGGCCCGGGGGCCAGATGCGGCCCTTTGGCTGATTCTATCCAGCCCGCCTAAGGGCCTCTGGCTTGCCTCCCCTGCCTGGCCTCTGCATAAAAATCTCCAGAGAAGGGGACTATAAGGAAGCATTATTTTATTTTAGTGGTTTTTATTATTATTGTATAATAATTTTATAACAATAATAAAATAATATAATAAATAATATAATGTTATATGATATATTATAATTTCAATATATTATGTTTATATATATATACTATAATATAATAATTATGATATTAATACTAATAATATATGAATATTTCTTGATATATTAATATGTTAATATTAATGATGTGTAATATATAGTAAATATAGTAAGTGAATAAATAAATAAATTATGTAGATTAGCATGTAGTTCCGCCTTTAGGTGCGGCCCTCCATAATATTTTTTGGCTCTCGTGTGGCCCCTTGGAAAAAATAGTTGCCCACCCCTGTTCTATGGTGTGGGCCACAGTGCTCTAAGCAAATGAGTTAAAGTACTGCAAGTCCCGTCATCCATGGCCCATCCTCCCTCAAACTGCACCAGGATGTAGAGTGGGTCTTGCGGGTCCTGTGTGCCAAGTTTGGTCTTGTTCTCTCATTGTTTGGGGTCGCAAAGGGGTCGCAAAGTGTTTTGGCCTTAAACTCCCACCATGCCTGACTGCCTCAGGCCTTTTCCTTACCCCCTCTGCCACTTTAGAGCGTCGGAATGTTCGTGTTGCCGACTGCCTCAGGCCTTTGCCTTATCCTCCTCTGCCAGTTTAGAGGGTCGAAATGTTCGTGCTGGCTGGCCAATAGAGGCGTTTTGCAAATACTCCCTCACTGGCAACCAATCATGTTGTCAGAATGTAGAGGCCGGGAGCCAATCAGAACACTGCCACACACACACACACACACACACACACATACAAACAAACATTCCACTTTATTATATATAGAGATAGAGATTTATTAAATTATTTATATTCTGACTTTCTCACCCCACAGAAGACTCAGGGCGGATCACAATGCACATATGCAGGCAAACATTCAATGCCATAGACATACAACATATATAGACAGACACTCATAGGCAATTTAACATTCCAGATTCTGGCCACCAGGGGGAGCTGTCACATTCCTTCATTCTTTTTCATACTTCCTGGAGATTTTATGGCCTCGTAAATCAGTTAAATTAGCCTCCCCACAAAGTGGTACCTAAATTTCCTACTTGTCTTTTGGGTTGCAAAGGTCGACAACGAGCTACACAATTTGGTCAAGAGCTCACCCCGACCCGGACTGGCCTCAAACTCATGACCTTCTGGTCAGTAGAGATCGTATGCAGCTTACTCCCAGCCAACTGCGCCACAGTCCCGAGCCCACATTAATGGGCTCATTAATGGCTTGGATTTCAGCTCCCAAGATTCCTGACTGTTGGTCACAGTGATATGAGCTTCTGAAGTCTTAAATAACTGGGGGATCATGTTAGATATAACTGGCAAAACAGTTTGATGAACAAGTTGATAGCACCTGGGTATGACTGTGAATGTCATGATGCCATACAGGTGTGGTAATAGCAGAGTCATAACCATGTGACCTGTCAGCAGATGGCTATTAAAGGATTATATGCGAATCCATCTTTCTCTCTCTTGTGTAACTCAGTGTGATTATCTACCTGTTATTTGTGACTCTGATTGTTTGCAAGTACGTGGTCTGAGGATCTGTAAATCCTATACATTTGTATATATTGCAACAGTGAAGATTAAAGCCTTGGGATATTTTGTATGAAAACCTGAATCTGTGAGTTTACTAAACATTATGTGTAGATAAAGTAACATGCTAGCGATTGGACTCTGCTGATAGACAGGAAGCATGCTTGTGTTGTGAAAGGACTCTGCTGTATTTTGCTTGCTTCTGGGACACTTGCATTCCAGCTTCCAGTGGTTTCAGGGAGATTGTGATTGGGAAACTATAAATCACTTCACATACCAGCATCCTGCAATAGACCAGAGCTTGGGATCCACTGGTGTAGCAGGTTTTTCACACTCCAGCATCTGGAGGGTTTTCAAGATACAGATCGTCACCTATAAAGCCCTAAACAGTTTGGGACCCACCCACCTTCATGACCGTTTCTCCTTGAACCGGTGGGATCCCTTCGATCTTCGGGGGAGGCTCTCCTCTCACCCCTACCATTGTCCCAATCCTGCCTCATGGGAACAAGGGAGGGAGCCTTTTCTTCAGTGGCCCCCCATCTATGGAATGCACTGCCTGGTGAGATTAGGTGGGCTCCTTCTCTGGAGAGTTTCAAGAAGAATCTTCAGACCTGGCTCTTCCGCTCCTGCCTTTGGAGATTAATTATATAGTCTCCTGCCATCATTTACCCTCAATATACACTTTGAGTGTACACCCTCTCCCCCCTTTATGAATGTCATTTCTTGATCTCTTTTTGAAAGAGTTCTCTCCCTCACAAATCATGTGTCCCACTGCTATCTCACCCCCTGTTTTTATCCTTCTATTTTAATCTGTACATGAGGCTCACTCAGTGTCCTATGTCATAAATTGTTTATTTTATTGTAATTTTATATTGGTTGTAATATTTTGTAGTTGATGTTTTATGTAATTGATTATGTTGGTTTTTTTGACTGATTTTATTGTGTTGTTGTGTTGATGGGCCTGGTCCCATGTAAGCCACCCCAGGTCCTCGTTGGGGAGATGGTGACGGGGTACAAATAAAGATTATTATTATTATTTTCAATTTAAGGAGATGGAAATCAAGCCAGCCATTGTGTTATGGAGTCTAGAAAGCATTATATTTCTAAGCAGTTCACAGTTGTTGTTAGACATAAGTTCTTGTTGCTGAGGAAAGATCTTGGGACTTAATGGCTTGGCCCGATTTACCGGGCCGAGCAGATTGCGGCGCTGGGTGTCCTCACCGCCATTTTGGATCATGAGGAGGCTTCTTCATCCCAGAAGCCTCCTGGGTGGTGGGAGATTTCCCGCCACCAGAGCCAGCTGGTCAATAGAGGGGCTGGCCCCACCTTGGCCTGGCCTGTAGTTGGTGCCAGCCCTTTCTTCCACTGGGCAGCCTACTTAAGGCTGCCCGAGGCCTAGCAGCAGGCACTGGGCCTGCATCAAGCTTTTCCACCCACCCTCCCTGCATGTAGCATTGCTTTGCATTTGTCAGCTTTCTTGCTGTTGTTTGGTGTTTATCTTGCTCTGTATTTTGTTACCTAATCTTACAGTTATCGTGTGTTTATCTTGTCACAACTCTGTGTGGGCGTGTGGCATGGCCCCTGGATTGGGGTGGTGTATTGCCCCTTGTTGGAAGGGGGGATAACATCCGGTCTCCTGGGGTGCCAAGTTCATGGGAACCGGCGATGTGCCGGTGGCACCCAGGGATGTAAGTATCTTCGGACAGCAGCGGTTGTCCGACCCCTGATCCAAGACCCATGCATGGCTGCCAACCCTTGTTCCTGTTATCAATAAATGAGTTGTGGCCATATTTTATCCAACTACTTGTGTCGGTGTCTTCTTGGTAACATGGGGGGAGGTGTATCACCCATGCACACGCAATTGATGATACATTATACCAAGGTGGTTTAGACGTCTGCTACCAGGATTCCTGACTGTTGCTCATGCTGAAAGGGGGCTTCTGGAAGCTGAAGTTCAAAACATCTGAACAAAAGTTGGGATCCACTACTGGTTGGAAATCATACCAATGACCCCTCTCCAAGATGATCCATGATGTCCCAGGACTGTAATTGAGCTCCATTGCCAATGCTTGGCCAAAGACGTTGGCCATTGCCTAGCAAAAATGCCAACATTGAGTCACCAGCAGAGCAGCAATATCTCCATTTTCTCACATAACTAAGCTTGCCCATCTTTTCAGGGAGGTCCCTGCAACTTTGTCGCCGCCATTGATAGCCATCCCTCCCACTCCCTGTGCAAGTCTCTCTTGCACAGCAAAGAGGGCCAAAGCTGCTTCTCCCCCGCTTCTTTATTTTTTTTATGAATTAATCAAACACAATGGTGTGGCTTGAGTGTTTAGTTTAAAGAGGCTTGAGCAAAGCGTATGTGTAATGTGATTTCTTATCGCGGCTTCTCTCTCTTCTGCTGGCGCTTGCCAGAAGGAACCGGTCCAACTCCCAGCCACATCCTGGGGAGATGAGCCGAGTACTCTTTTCATCTCCAAATAAAACAAACAGGAACAAAAAAGACAATAATATTGACTTCCATCACTGATATCCCCATTTATCTTGGCGATAATTAGTAAGTCTATCACCGCCGAGGCATAGCTCATAAGCACATTGTTTTCAGGAGAGTGCATTAATGTCATTTCAGACAATAATGACTCCAAGAGCTGTGGGTGAGCGAAGTCAATCGGGAAAGGGGCACAAAGTTGGGCAAAACATTTTAGGGCCAGAACTGAGAAAAGTCACTTGCTTGGATTATAGCTCCCAGAATGTCAGTTAATATGGCTACTGCGCAGACTCGCTGAAGATTTGTGTATTAGGGAGCATTGTCAAAGTAGAAACAAAAGAGGAATGGGGAGAAGATGAAGCAAACTGGGACAGGGCAGGAATAGGCAACCACATGTGCTATTTTCCTCTAAGGGTCTTCT
This sequence comes from Anolis apletophallus, assembly GCA_030556195.1. NCBI lineage: Eukaryota > Metazoa > Chordata > Lepidosauria > Squamata > Anolidae > Anolis > Anolis apletophallus. Next base: position 37,703,077 of record JARBWK010000015.1, on the reverse strand, counting down.
CAAAATGTTGACAGGATGTGACATTGCATTACCTCATCTTGACATTTTAAGATTGATCACAGAGGAAGATTGAGGCAATCTAACAATTCCCCAATGGAAACTGGGATATGGGTGGCTCTCCAACCAGGCCTGGATTAACACTTTTTTGCACCCTAGGCCAAAGTTTGGAATTACGCCCCCTTTAAGCCAAACTCCCGCCACCTCCAAGGTCCCCATTCCCACTGGCTGGAAAACTCTGCTGTGCTCTGAAGGTCTCCCCGGGAGTCGGGAGGCTTGGGGAGAGCGCAGCAGGTGCAAACTCATTCCAAAGGCGCGCACGAGAGAGAGAGTGTGTGTGTGTGCGAGAGAGAGCGCGCATGTGTGCGAGAGAGAGCGCGAGAGAGAGCGAGAAAGAGCACGAGAGAGAGAGAGAGAGAGAGAGAGAGAGAGAGAGAGAGAGAGAGAGAGAGAGAGAGACTGGGGATGGAGCAAAGACTTTGCCGGGAGAAGGAGCGAGGAGGGGCATGAGAAAGGGGTAAAGAGGGGCACAGACCGGTTTTGGGGTTTTTGGGGTCCGTGATCTGCCCCCCCCCCCGGCTTGCGCACCTAGGCCATGGCCTCGTTGGCCTTATAGGTAATCCGGGCATGTCTCCATCTAATGTCTGGCTGGAAGCAAGGTGGTTAGATGGAATGTTCTGCCTCTCTATGGAAGGCATAATCTCAAAGGAATAATCCCTTCATTTCAGCTTAATCTGGGAACCAAACCTTTAGAAAAGATTGCTCTTTTAATTTCCAAATAGCAACCTACATATGTTTGTATATATGCATACAAGTTGTGTGCTTGAGGAAGATCATCATAGACCATCCTTAGGTCTTGAGGAACATCATCAGAGACCTTCCTTGAGCAGTGATTCCCAAACTCATCTGGGAGATGAAGTCCAAAACACCTGGAGGAGGAGAGTATGGGAATCACTGGTCTTGAGGAACATCATCAGAGACCATCCTTAAGTCTTGAGGAACATCATCAGGTTCTTGGTTAAAAACTTCAGGGCCTGGACTAATTCCGAACTTTCAACCAACATGGATTTTCTTACCTTCTTACTTCTCAGTAGTATAGTTTGTGCATTTCACATAAAACGCATGACATTGTCATGTAAGGCCATGAAAGACCTCTTTCCAAAGTCCTGGAAAACTCTTCTTATGCAGTATAATAAATCTCAGATAGAGTAATCATCAGTAAAGTAATTGTATTCTAATAATGTCAAAGGAACTAAACTCAGTTGAATCACGTTCATTTTTATATACAATCTGTTTTGTGGAGAACGGAATGAGGTAGACCAAGGGGGGAAAGCATACTGCACATAGCAGTGTTGGTACATAGGGGAGAAATCCAAAATCTATTGCCAACCAATTTAGCTATCAAAGAGTGGGACCATAAAACTGGAAGATGGTGGAGTTCCCCTACTGGAAAATGGGATTTTATTGTGGATTTTTTTTATCCCTCTGGCCATTCCTCTATGGTTCAACACAACTATTTATGATTTTGCCATAGCAAATTTATTGATCTATAAAACTTTTGCTGTCTCAACATTTTCCTACCTCCATAGGCATTTCTTCAGGGAAACATTAATTGCTAACTGTAGCCTCATAAGAAGAAAATGTAAGAAGGTGAGCCATTTTGTGGATACTACAGGCGGTCTTACCTCTCTTTTTTTTTTTGCACAGAATTAGATGCCTGTTATTCAGGCAAGCTGGGGCACAAGTTCAGAAAGGTTGTGTTTGCCAGTGAACATGCTCCAAGTGGAGTTCATTTTCTCCCAAATTTGGTTAGAAGATGCTCTGAGAGAGATAATGCTCCTCTTGAAATCGCATTGTTAAACTTGGGCATCTTCCCAGTGTATAAAAGATAGTTTTCCGGTACACAAAGTCCCAAGTGTTATCAATTCCACAGGAACTGTTGTCACGGCAGTGCGGAGACCAGCAAAGAAGCAAATGCAAATGCAGGGCAGTGTTTTTATTAGGATTTAAATGAGTTTACGGCTGTTTAGAATTACAATAAGATCCGAGTCAGGAGAGACTTATAAAATTCAGTCCAAGTTCATATATTATACAATAAATGTGCCAAACCCCATGACTCCAAGTTCAGCGCATTTTCTGTATATAGAGAGAGGAATACAAGGAGCAGGGACAGGGAGACAAACATTAAAATGCAAAAGTGAAAATCAAGAAAGTCTGAAGGAACAAATGGGAAAGCAGGCAGATACCCTTTGCCCCATTTCTCCTGAGGCTGAGAAAAGAATTACAAATTCATATTACAGGATTCACGGCACCATGTCTGGTATCAGTTGCTAAGAAAAATCTGCCCCGATTCGAACATACGTAGATGGGAGAACACCAGGGAAGACTGAAAGCTCTTTCTACACCAGGGGTGCTCACACTTTTTCAGCATGCGAGCTACTCTTAAGCAACCAAGTCCTAAATATCTACCCGCTGCTGCGTGCTCCTGCCGCCACGCATGCTCCTGCTGATGTTTTCCGCCGGCGCAGTGCTTCTTCCGCCTGTGGGGCATTGTGGGAAGGAGGAAGCACGAGGCGGGAGGGAGCGCTCCGCCCTGCCTGTCTCGCCGGCAGCAGAGGCTGCACAGCTGCTTCTGGAGGAGAGAGAGGCAGGGCGCTCCCTCTGGAGGCCCTGCCTCATGCTTCCTCCTTCCTGCAATGCCCCACGGGCAGAAAAAACGCCGTCCGGGCGGAAGGCAGCAGCAGGAGAGCAGCTTCCGCTCGAGCGGTGCTGCTTCCGCCCACAAGGCATTGCGGGAAGGAGGGAGCATGAGGCGGGGCCTTCGGAGGGAGCACTCCGCCCTGCCTCTCTCTCGTCCAGAAGCAGCTCCACCCCGCCTCGTGCTCCCTCTGGAGGCCCTGCCTCATGCTTCCTCCTTCCTGCAATGCCCCGCAGGCTGAAGAAGCACCACGAGAAGCCAGCAGCAGGAGTGCCCCACCCGGCTGGTGAGGCCCAAAGATCAACGGGATGAGAGCCGAAGATCGACTAGTCGATCGCGATCGACTACTCGAGCAGCCCTGTTCTACACTATGCAATTTATAGCACTATTATTCCACTTTAAGAGTCATGGTTCCATCTGATGGAATCTTGGGATTTGTAGTTCACCATGAAGCCTTTAGAACAGCGTTTTCCAAAGTTTGTTTTGGACATCAGCTCTCAGAATTTGTAAGAGTTGGCCAACCTGATCAGAAGTTCTGGGTGTCTTAAGTCCAAAACACTTGGACCAAAGGTTGGAATACAAGGCTTTAGAACCAATGTTTTCCAAAACTCTGGTAGAGTTGTGCATGGAATTTGTTTGGTGCTTCAGGAGCTCATAACGGTAAGGGTCCTCCCGGTACGAAAATGCACCCGACATGAAACCCCCTGTAAATAAAAGTAAAACCATAATTCCTGAAAACTACTCTCCTCTTCCTTTAGGTCATTGCTCTTCCATACCTGGAAGTGGGAAGTCTTCTTAAAATGCCCAGGAGAGAAAGTGTGTGCTTGTCTGCAGCTGAGCACCTCCTCTAGAGCAGTGTTTCCCAACCGCTGTGACGAAGCACAGTAGTGTGCCATGACGGACCTCCTGCTGGGCCGCGAGAAAAGCTCTCTGCCCCCCTTCCTTCCCCCCTCCTCCTGCCGAACTCCTGCTGCTTGGGGGAGGAGGAGGAAGGGCCGGGCGGCAGTGAAGAAAAAGAAGAAGGGGCCAGGGCGCCGCCTCCTTCGGCCATTTCCCCAGCCAGCCTCCAATCCGCCAGAGGAGGAGCCCCGCCCACTGAAGCCCGTCCACCGCTCATGCTCCTCCTCCGTGCGGCTTCAGCGAGCGAGGGGCAGGAGTCATGGTGGAGAGCGGCACCGGAGATGGGGGCCATGAGTCCCGCCCCTCGCTCGCACTGTCCCCTCCAGGCTGGAGAAGCTGTGGGAGAGCTGAAGCCGGGGGAGGGGCAGGGCATGGCGCGGCCTGACTCCTCCCCCTCCCCCAGCTTCGGCACTCCCAGCAGCAGCTCCCAGCAGGCCACCATTCCCCAGCCGTTCTTTACTGTGTTAGAGTGCCATTTTGGTTGGTGGTGTGCCCTCAGATTTTTTTAATGTTAAAAGTGTGCTGCGGCTCAAAAAAGGTCGGGAAACACTGCTCTAGAGTAAGAAGAAAGCTTGCCTCCTTGCCTCGGGAAGTGTGTGTGGTGAGCATGCAGGCCCTGAAAGTGTGCATGCCTGCCAGTGCCTGCATCCGAGCACTTCCTCTAGAGTAAGAAGAGAACTTGCCTCCTTGCCTTGGAAAGTGCATGTGACATGAGAGCAGGCCCAGAAATTGCGTGCGTCTGCCAGTGCACTGCAGCCAAGTGCCTCCTCTAGAGTAAAAAATAAGTTAAAAGCTTCCTTAAAGCATGTGCCTTCCTGCAGCTGAGCGCCTCTCCTCTAGAGTAGAAATAGTAGGGAAAGGGAGCCTGGGAAGCCCCCCCCCCCATAATGGAGCAATAGAAAACTGATCTTTTAGCACCCCAGAGCAAAAACAGATATCTGCAATCCCAATTTCGGGAAGCTCCCAAAAAACAGATTGAGGCCCCCACCAAAAGCCGGGACACGAAACGGGTCAAGGTTTACCTCGACAGCACAACCATAAACTCTGGTTCACCAGGAGTTTGTGACTTCTACTCCCAGAATTTCAGACAATTGACTGGAAATTCTGAGAGTTGAAGACCCAAACACCTACTAGAGGTTAACAACCACTGCTTTAGAACAATGGTTTCCAAATACATTCTTCTAAGCATTTTGTGCTCCCAAAAACCCTAGTCGTTGGCCAAGACACTACATTTTGGGAATTTAGAATTCTCCGCCTGAAGGCTCCAATGCCTCACCAAACCAGAAATCCCAGAAATTTTATTGAATGCCATCAGTAAAGATATGAATCTGGACTTCTCAAGCTCCAGAATCACAGTCTAACCCCCTACAATCTGTTGACACTCTTATGACTTTGTACATTGCTGTCTTAGGACTGCATATCAGGTTTGTGTGGCTGTCTCTCACTTCAGATCAAGCCTAGTGTATGTTTGCTCCCATAATATCCCCTCTTGGATCCTTAATTAAGTCTCCATTCCCTGGCTTTGCACGCCGTAAGCTCTTGTCATGAGTTAGACACGCCAGGGTTGAGATGTCCAAAGCCACCTAGAAGTTGAGACAGGCAATCGCTATTCATTTTAGCTGGAACCGCAGGCCGGCTCTGTCAGTGCCTCTCCTCCTCGCATTTCATGGCTTTGAAAATCACAGCCACTTAGCTTCAGACTGATGAACTCTACCTGTGGATAGACAACAATAAGGGCTTCCCCGTTGGGAGAAGAGGAAGCTTTAGGGGCAGCGGGCGAGCTTGGCAGGGAAGGGAGCGGAGACGTACATCAAACATGCCAAAGAAGCCACATCAAAGAGCCCCATGCGCCAGCAGCCAATGAAAAGCTTTTAATGCAAAGGCCTGGAGCAAAGGGAAATGTACACAAGGGGGTGGTTTACAAGCTTTGCCAGATGTGTTCTCTGCTAATGATGTCAATTTGACACCCAGGGAAAAGGCTCACTTAACACCTTTCTTAAGTCATGGAAGAGCTGTGTGTGTGTGTGTGTGTGTACACCTTACAGTCAGACACCACAAATGACACAGGGTTTTCTTAGGTGGTTTTGCAAGTTCCTTCCCCTAATATGTAACCATGGCACTTAGGTATTCATTGGCCATCTCCCGTCCAAGTGCTAACCAGGGCTGACCCTACATAGTTTCCAAAATCAGATGGTTTCTGATGCCTTAGGCAATCATTGGATTAATAGGTGATGGATGGATATAGGTAGATAGATAGTGGATGGTGCATGGTGGATAGATAGGCAATAGTTCAATAGATAGATGATGCATTGATTGATTGATTGATTGATTGATGGTGGATAGTAGATAGATAGGCAATAGTTGGAAAAATAGATGATGGATGGATAGATCGATAGATAGATGGTGGATGGTGGAAATATAGGCAATAGTTGGATAAATAGGTGATGGATGGATGGATGGATGGATAGATTTTGGATGGTGGAAAGATAGACAATAGTTGGATAAATAGATGATGGATGGATGGGTGGATAGAACATAAGAACATAAGAACATAAGAAGAGCCATGCTGAATCGGACCTCAGCCCATCTAGTCCAGCATTCTGTATCACACAGTGGCCCACCAGTTGTACACGGGGATCTCGAGCAGAAGGGAGGGCAAAACCCTGACCTGCTCCCGACCCCCCACAACCAGTACCCAGGGAAATCCTGCCTACCTCAACCAACTCCGAGGTGGCACTTGAATGTCCTTTTCAGTAACTACCGATACACTTGGTATCCATGAATCTGTCTAATCCTGCCTTGAAGTTGTTCAGGCTGACAGCTGTCACAACCTCTTCTGGAAGTGAGTTCCATAACCCAATGACCCTCTGGGTGAAGAAATATTTCCCTTTATTAGTCCCAATTTTCCTACCTTGGAGCTTCAGGAGTGCCCTCTAGTCCTAGTGTTTTGTGACAAAGAAAATATTTTTCTTTATTCACCTTTTCTATCCCATGCATGATTTTATACACTTCGATCAAGTCACCTCTTAAACGCCGTCTTTCAAGGCTGAAAAGACCAAGGCGTTGCAACCTGGTTTCATAAGGGAGCCGCTCCATCCCTTGGATCATTCTTGTTGCCCTTTTCTGTACCTTTTCCAGTTCCGTTATATCCTTCTTAAGGTGCGGAGACCAGAATTGTACACAGTACTCCAAATGTGGCCTTACCATCGATTTGTAGAGAGGTAATACAACAATAGATAGATAGATAGATGGTGGGTGGTGGAAAGATAGGCAATAGTTGGATAAATATGTGATGGATTGATTGATGGATGGATAGATACGTAGATAGACCTTTTAACCAAATTCTAAATTTTTTTTTTAGCTTAACTATTGAACTGTTTTTATGTGTTCTATGTGTAAGTCGCCCGGAGCACTGACGTGGAGGGCGACTCACAAATATTAAAATCAATCAATCAATCAATAGATGTTGGATGGTGGATAGATAGGCAATAGTTGGATAAATAGGTGATGGATTGATGGATGGATAGATAAATAGATAGATGTTGGATGGTGGATAGATAGGCAATAGTTGGATAAATAGGTGATGGATGGGTGGATGGATGGATGGATGGATAGATATACTGTAGATAGATAGATAGATAGATACATTGATGGTGGATAGATAGGCATTAGTTGGATAAATAGCTGATGGATGGATGGATAGATGACGGATGGTGGATAGATAGGCAATAGTTGGATAGACATCAAGATGGAAAGAAAGAAAGAAAGAAAGAAAGAAAGAAAGAAAGATAAACGGGATGGATGGATGGATAGATAAGAGTATTTCCCTGTGACATCACCTGAATTTGTCCTTGGATCTCCGTTTTCCTCTTGAATTCTCCCATGCCTTACCTTCAACGGTTGTGAAGAAGAGGCATTGCTTTTTCCCTGTTCTGTACGATCATAAAAGCTACATGCATTTTATATTGTACTTCATCTAAGAACCCAAAACCCACTGCAGTTCAGGCATTTATATCTCAACGCCGACTTCTATCCATCAGTCTGTTGTAGCTTGGACTCAAAGTGTAGATTGTACTCATGACTCTACTGAAACTAACACCCAATGCTTAGTGAAGGTCCTTTTTGGAGGACAATTCCTTAAATATCCCAGCCAGCAGAGCTATTGTCTATGCTGGTTGCAGGATGCAAATAGCAATCGTACATTGGGGGTGTATCACCATCCTCATGCCCAAAACTTCAAGTGTCTCAACTGGGAACATGCAATGATTATAACACACTGACATCTAGAGGCAGTGATAGAATCGGGCTGATTGTCAGATCCAAACACAATCGGTAACATTTGGCAGGCTGCGAACAGGGCATGGTTCAATACTATTTAAACTTTCATGGCTCCGTTCTTCAGAATCCATAGTAGCTAGGAAATCCCAGGACTTGTCAAGTCTGTCTACCCTACATACTTTTCTCCACTTTAATGACCATGGCTTCATCCTGCAGAATCCTGGTATTTGAAGTTGGATAAAGTATATAAATGCCTTTGACAATGAGCATTTGTGAGGATGCTTGGGAAGACGGGCATCAGAGATTGATATAGAAGTCACTGGCCCCAAGTGGCTTCTGTATCAAGCTGGATTCTCCCATAACTAGAGAGGTGGAAATCGTCAAGCTCAACTTTATTCAAGTTGTCCTGCAACAAGCAGATTTTGCCTCAGGTTCACATCCAAATAGAAACTGAAAAATTTCCATACATTTTTATGCATACTTTCACAAAATGTGCACAATTATGCTTTATTTATTTATTTATTTACAGTATTTATATTCTGCCCATCTCACACCAAAGGGGATTCAGAGCAGATCACACAACACATATACGACAAACATTCAATGCCACTATACAATGACAAGACAGACAACTGTACATAGAGGTATATAGGCTTTTCCCCATCTTCGGCATCTTGAGGCCTGTGGTTCCAGCCACCAGTGGTTGGGGGGGGGGGGTGCTGCCGCTCCATCTTCCCTGCTTTGTTCATAAACTTCCTCCTTTATCAAATCTAGCATTTTCCTTTTGGGTGACTTAAATGCCTTCCTGCTTTAAAGCGGTCCATATTTATCTATTCACATTGCTGTTTTCAAACTACTAGGTAGGCAGAAGCTGGGCTGAAAGACCAGGAGCTCACTCTGACCCAGGCTTTGAACTGTCAACCTTCAGTTGGCAAGATTTATTGCAACTGGCAGTTAACCCGCTGTGCTAAAGCCGGCCCCATATGTTCTCCGACCAAAGCATGTTTGTGCAAGTTGCAAAAACAGGCTAAAAGGATTCTGGGAAATATAGTCCAAAAATAACATTTTCAACTCTTGCATTTTTCAAATGTAAGCATTTTGTTATGGGTATATTATTTATTTATTTATTTATTTATTTATTTACGTCATTTATATTCCGCCCTTCTCACCCCACAGGGGACTCAGGGCGTATCACAATGCACATATACAGGCAAACATTCAATGCCATTGACATACAACATATATAGACAGACATAGAGACAATTTAACATTCCAGAAATCAGTTAAATTTAGCCTCCCCACAAAGTGGTACCTAAATTTCCTACTTGACAGATGCAACTGTCTTTCGGGTTGCAAAGGTCAACAACAAGCTACACAAATTGGTCGAGAGCTCACCCTGACCCAAGCAGGCCTCAAACTCATGACCTTCTGGTCAGTAGAGATCTTATGCAGCTGACACCCAGCCAGCTGTGCCACATTCCCGGTGCATTTTAAATATAAATTTTGTATGTGAGTGTTGAAGTTCAGCCTGTGATTGAATCTGATGTCAATGGGGATGATGGTATTCCTGGGTCTGTGTCTGACATCAATGGGGATGAGGGTTTTTCTGGGCCTGAATCAAGCCCAGGCCTTGCTAAGGGGCCCAAGGTTTCTCATGAACAGAATGTTTCTCCTGTAGATTCCCACGGTCAAATTCCTGGGAGAGGCCCACAGCAGACTTTCTCTGAGAAACTATCTTCTGAGGATAATTTGTCAGGTGCAGAATTTGATGAGTTTGAAGATAGAACACAAGACTTTTGTAAACTAAGACAACGTTCTCAAGGTCGGCGGAGGTCAGTCCATCTGCTAGAAAAGAAAGATAAGAAATCCTTATCTGTCTGTAAGGGAAAATGAAATGCTTTTCTTTCAGTTCATGGAACAGGAAAGGCTTTATATGATACAAGGAAAGGATTCTAGCTCAGTCTTGTCAATGTTGACCTTTCATTCCAATTGGATTTCTAGTTTCATGTTTCACGTTTTGCCAGGTTCCTGTTCTTGGCACCAGGAATGTGGCGCAGCTGGCAAAGTGTCAGCTGCATAAGATCTCTCTGACCAGTAGGTCATGAGTTTGAGGCCTGCCTGGGTTGAGGTGGGTGCTCGACCTTTAAGTGTAGCCTGCTGTCGACCTTTGCAGCCCGAAAGACAGTTGCATCTGTCAAGTAGGAGATAAAGTTATCACATTAAGTGGGCAGGCAAATTTGATTGAATTATGAGGCCATTAAAGAACTCCAGGAACGCTGAGGAATGCGGAAAGAACAAGGGACGCTGGGAACGCTGAGAGATGAGGAGTGCGCCACTTCCCCCTGGTGGCCAGAGTTTGCCTCTGTTCGTCTATATGTTCTGTATGTGGAAATGGCAGGGATTGTCTGCTAAGTATGAGTACCTGTAATCCACGCTGAGTCCCCTTCGGGGTGAGAAGAGCAGAATATAAATAAATAAATAAATAAATAAATAAATAAATAAATAAATAGGATCTCCATGTTGCCTTGTTCCTTTGAGGTTTGCATGTTTGGATCTTGTGTTTTTACCTTTGTACCCTGAAGTTCTGGACTATCTGTTTTCTTAGGACTATACTGTTTCTATCATTTTTATTTCTTTGCTTACATATATGCTTGCTGATTTTACTGTTGTGGTGTGATGTTTAAGGACAGAGGTGTTCGTGCTCTGGGATACAACAGTGAGAGAGAATGGCACTGTGCATTCAGAAGTATGCAAGCCTGAATCCTATTGTTTGTCTTAACTTTGGTAGACTCATTCACTCAGTGGGATTATATAATGCCATAAAAGACGGAACTGGAGCCTTTGCGCTTCTCCATGCTCCACTAGTAGGGGTGCATTTATATTGTAAATATTTGATACAGTCTCACACCACTTGAACGGCCATGACTCAATAACATAGACTCCTCTGAGTTGTAGTTTTGCAAAGTCTTTAGTCTGCTCTGCCAAAGAGTACTGATGCCTCACAGGCCCAGATTAACACCTTTTTGCGCCACACTTTGGAATTATGCCTTTTTTAAGCCAACCTGTACCGCACGCCCCCTCCCCCCCCCCCCGGGAAAGGGCCGGGCCTCACCCGCCGGCAGCAGAGCAGGAAGGCCAAGGCCACCAGGAGGCTACGCGGAGCAGGCGCTTCCCATGGCCAGGCGGAAGAAGGAGTGTCCCGGGCAGCCGAGATCCAGGGGCCGGGCCGGGCCGCCTTGAGGAAAGCATTTAAAAGGCCAGCCTCTGAAGCGCGGAGGGAGAAGAAAGTACCAAAGGGAGGGGAGCAGGGAGGACGGGGTGGGGGAGGGAGGAGGGAGGGAGCTAGAGGAGGAGGAGGAAAAGGGGGCGGGGCAATAGCAGGAGGAAATGGGGGAGGAAAAAAGACACGCTGTCAAAGCAGTCGGTGGTGCCAACTTCCCCGCCCACAGCCCCCTCTCTCTTTCTCTCTCTCTGTCAGTGCCGCTGGGGAAACTGAGGCAACCGAAAAGGGACCCTCCCGAATGGCTAGGAAGCTAGCCCACTCACCCACCCACCCGTTTTGGGGCAGAAAAAAGGCTATTTCTGGCTCCGCAATGAAAGGGGGGGAGGCAGAGGCGTGGGGAAGTGCGCGCGAGGGAGCGGGGTGTGTGCACGGGTCTCGCGCTCGCTCACTCTCTCGCTCACTTGCTCACCCAGAAGGCAGGCTGCCCGTCTGCTCCTGCGGATGGGAATGACCACATGGAGGGAGGGAAAGAGGTGCGCGCAGAGCGGCCGGGGGCATCCCTGGGGGCTGTGTGCTGCTGAGTTGGGAGAGACCCCAGGGGCCGGCCACGGCGTTTTTATTTGTTTCAACATTTTTATTTTTATTTTGGTCCGTGATTCTGCGCCCCCCTCGGCTTGCGCTCTAGGCCATGGCCTAGGTTAGCCTTATGGGTAATCCTGGCCTGATGCCTCACAAAATACAACTAACAGGATGCCATAGAATGAGCTATAGCACTTAAAGTGGTATCAGTGCCTTAATTTTACAGTGTAGATGCACCTTGGTTGGAAACGAGGTTGAAACATCCAAGGATGACAGCAGAAATAAAATTAGCCACAAATAAGCTTTATCACCCTCTCTATTTGGCTGTCTAACAAAGCAGTAAGACCCCAGGGTTGGCTGAATGCTGTATATTCACATCTGCATAATAAATGCAGTTTGGTCTTGATTCATGGCTCTGATTGGTTATAATGGGCCCCCGGACAATGGTTGCAGAGCGACTGGAATTCTAGTTCCAATTCCTTTTCTCTCACAGGAGAAAACATAAAGGAGGTGGGAACTCTAAGGCAGCAAGAGATTCTGGATCAGAAGAAGCGATGAAATGAATTCAAATTGTGGCTACGGCAAGGCAAGGGAGCAGTTAAGGACGTTGCCCATTCCGCTGGCTTTCACAGCAGAACGCCTGTTGAATTGGCCCTCTTTGAAATGCAACACTTTCCTCTGCATGCAACAGCATATGCTCTAGTGCCAGCTTTTTTCGAGGGCTGAGGAAACAAAGAAACCATTCGGAAAGAAATATACTGAAAGTGTGAATGGACTGAGATGACCTTGCCCTGCTTTTGCTTTGGAGGAACATCCGGGAGAAAAGCATGAATGTTATCAGTGTGTGCACGCACATGTGTGCAAACCACAAGTGGGCAAAGCATGGCCCGAAGGCTGCATCTGGCTCACCCCCTTTTTCTTGACCCCCCCCCCCCTTTCAAAATCCCCGGATAACCTCTAATCGTGTTCCTTTCAGTCAAAATCATCTCACAACCACCAATATTTTAACTCACCAGCACATTCCACTCACTGCCCTACGTCCCACAAACCCAATGGAAAGGTGGCTCCAAATCAGCAGAAATCTGATGATTTAAGATGAAAGGGACTTTAAAATCCAATCCCTTCCAGATTGCCAAGAGTGCGTTGGCATGGCCAACTAGAAGAATGTGCCTCCATTCCCGAAATCGTTGTGTTAGACTTGTGGCAACCAAAGATGAACCTACCTCAATGTTTTGGGAGGCTGCAATGTGTGACTTACTCAAGATCAACCACTGAGTTTCAATGGGTTCGTGGGAGTTGACCCCTGGTCTCCTGAGTTGTCACTGTTGGAAATAGCAAACTTCTTCAAGCCACTGCTAGTAATTTTTATATAATTCAGATTGCTTAGTACTAAAGAAGAAGAACCAGGTAAGGAATTGAGTGAAGAGCTGACTTATAAGGCGGATTTCCAAGGGACACCACCTGTAGCACGGAGATCAACAAAAGTCTTTGTTTACAAATCAGAGCTGGAAATAGATTATGTCAGTTGGAAAGATTACATGATAAATGTTGGGGAGAAAATTCACAGACGTAATGCTTTCATGGGTGTCTATTAAACCAGTGTTTTTCAACCTTTTTTGAGCCGCGGCACATTTTTTACATTTACAAAATCCTGGGGCACACCACCAACCAAAATGACACAAAATGACACTCTCGCCCCGCGTCTTCCTCCCTCCCCCTCCCCTCCTGAACACGCTCACGCTGCCCCCTCGGATCAAAATGGCGGCAGAAGCGGCAGTGTGAGCAAAGCGAGGCAAAGCAAGCAGAGCGAGGTTGGGAAGAAGGGAGCCCGAGTGGAGAAGAAAAAGTAAGTGTTCGGCAGGAGGGGGAAGAAAAGGCGAGAAGAGGAAGGGGGAGGAAGAGGTCTCTGTCGAAAGCTGGCATGGGCAAACTTGGACCTTCCAGGTGTTTTGGACTCCAACTCCCACCATTCCTAGCAGCCTCAGGCCCGTTTTATTTCCCCCCCCTCAGCCACTTAAGCAGGAAAGGGCCTCAGGCTGTTAGGAATGGTGGGAGTTGAAGTCCAAAGCACCCAGAGGGCCAAAGTTTTCCCATGCCTGTTTTAGGGACCTTAAAGTGGTGAGCCTCCTTCCAGCATTGTGATTCTGGATAGAAAACAACAACATAACATAACATTGAGTCCACAGTGCTCTCTGGGTGTAGGTGAACTACAACTTCCAAACTCAAGGTCAATTCCCAAGCAAACCCTTTCCATACTTTCTATTGGTAATGAGAGTTCAATATGCCAAGGTTGGTTCAATTCCATTGTTGCAAGAGTTCAGGATACTCTTTGATTGTGTGTTAACTATAAATTGAACTGAAACATGATTGTAGTTTAAAGCTAAAATTTGCTGATCTTCCTTTGGACAGTTTTTGGTTATCTGTTGCCAGGGAGTTCCCCATTCTGGCCAACAAAGCTATTTTGAAATGCTCCCGTTTTCAACCACATATCTGTGTGAGATGAGCTTCTCTAGCTTGACTACGATAAAAACTAAAAATAGAGAGAGACTGACAGCTGTTGAGCAAGACCTTCGTGTGTGTCTTTCTGTCATTCCTGCCAGGATATCTATGTTGTGTTCATCGAAACAGGCCCAGGTTTCACACTGAGTGTATAAATACATTTAAAAACATATTAACTATATGTATTACTGTGTTAGAGTGTCATTTTGTGTCATTTTGGTTGGTGGTGTGCCCCAGGATTTTGTAAATGTAAAAAATGTGCCACGGCTCAAAAAAGGTTGAAAAACACTGCCCAACACATATTTAGTGCACCATCAACTGATGCACCACCTTCACACAGCAAAGCAGCTTTTGCTGAGTAAACAACTGCTATGCCTAACAAGATGGTGGTGTTGGTGGCGCTGAGTGATCCTTGGTGTGAAAATTGGGGCGTTATTACCAATGGAGTTGGACAAGCTTGGTTGTGTTTACTCAGCCCAGTCATATTTGATGGGAATTGCCGCCTACATGTGTTACAAAAACTAAGGGCATCCATTGATTAGTAATAAGTAGGGGGTTGAGAGACTCTGGTGTACATGCAATGGTAAACCCACTCTGGATTCTACTTTAAACTTTAATGGAGTCATTGAGTATGATGAACAACATAACATTTCGCTTGTTGTGGATGTGTACCGGTGGGAAACCTCCAGCTCCTGCCAAACCTGCAGTGAAAGAAGAGATTTTTAGAGCGAGGCCAACCATTATCTCCCAAGGAAGAGCCATGAGGAGCTGAGATAAATTAGAAAAGGGAATTGGAGGTCCCTTCCTGGAATTTATTTTCACAGTAGAATTGGCTGAGCCCTCGGAGAGAGGTTTCCCCATCTCCCCCCGCCCCTCCTTCCACTTCACAGGCAATTGTCACCCTGTCTCTTCCTCTTAAAACCTCCATTTACAAACCGCCTGCTTCTCCTGGCCTTTCGGTAATCCCAGCATATATATATCCCATTACTAGCCGCTTCTAGAAAAAGCCTCTCCCCAAATTACATTCAACATGTTTGATCTCCCTACCACCTAAAGAAGGGCTTGTGGCTACTGCATTCCTGGAAACCAGTCACAACCCCAGTGTTTTCCCTACTGAAAAAGGTTAGATAGAGAGACCTCACAACCTCTGAGGGTACCTACCATAGATGTAAGTGAAACGTCAGGAGTGAATGCTTCTGGAACATGGCCATACAGGCCAAAAAAACTGTCATGAAAGCCTTCGACAACACATTGATTTTCAAGTTTATCTATCCTACTGACGAAGGCTTTCATGGCTGGAATCACTGGATTGCTGTGAGTTTCCCAAGCTGTCTGGTCATGTTGCAGAAGCATTCTTTCCTGATGTTTCGCCCACATCTATGGCAGGCATCCTCAGAGGTTGTGAGGACTGTTGAGAACTAGGCAAGTGAGGTTCAGATATCTGTGGAAGGTCCGGTGTGGGAGAGAGTACACTTGTCTGCTTGAGACAAGTGGAAATGTTTTTTGAGTGTTGCTCTTTATGTACTATCCTGATTTTAGAGTTTTTAAAATACTGGTAGCCAGATTTTGTCAGGCCCGGATTACCCATAAGGCCACCCTAGGCCATGGCCTAGGGGCGCAAGCCAAAAGGGGCGCAGTTCAGGGACCAAATAAAATGTTGCAACAAAACCGCAACGCGCGGCATGGAGAGGACTCTCTCTCTCTCTCTCTCTCTCTCTCTCTCTCTCTCTCTCGGGAGGGTGAGGGTAGAATGCTGCGAGGGGGAGGGGGAGGGGGAGGAGTAAATGGTGCCGCCCTTGCCATCGCCCCCATCCCCTTGTCAAGGAAGGAGGGTGCAAGGAGGAGGAGGCTGAGGGAAGCCCCCGGGGCCGCTGGCAGGCATGCGCGGCACCCAGGAACATGGTGGAGGAGGCGAGGTCATGGCGCTCACGCCCTCCCTCCTGCCGCGCATGCCCGGCAGCAGCCCCAGGAGCGGGGCTTCCCTCCGCCTCTTCCTCCTCCGCGCCACGCCCTCCTTCCTTGAGTCATGCACGGTACCCAGGAACATGGCGGAGGAGGCCGCGGCGAAGTCCTGCCCCCGGGGCCACTGCTGGACATGCGCGGCAGGAGAGAGGGCATGAGTGCCGCGGCCTCTGCCTCCTCCGCCATGTTCCTGGGTGCAGCGCATGCCCGCCAGTGGCCCCGGGGGCTTCCCTTCCTTCCTCGCACCCTCCCTCCTGCCATGCATGCGTGGCAGAGGCCCCGCCCCCCAGAGGCGGGGCTTCCAAAGTGTGGCCTAGGGTGCCAAAAGGGCTTAATCCGGGCCTGGATTTTGTTCATTTCATGGTTTCCTCCTTTCGGTTGAAATTGTCCACATGTGTCATGTGAATTTCAATGGCTTCTCTGTGTAATCTGACATAGTAGTTGTGAGAGTGGTCCAGCATTTCTGTGTTCTCAAATAATATGTTGTGCCCGGGCTTGTTCATCACGTGCTCTGCTATGGCTGACTTCTGGGGTTGAATTAGTCTGCAGTGCCATTTATGTTCCTTGATTTGTGTTTGAGAAATGTGCTGTGTTTGGTTGTCCCTATGGAGACTTACTTGTCCACAGCTGCACGGTATATGGTAGACTCCTACAGAGGTGAGAGGATCCCTCTTGTCCTTGGCTGAATGTAGCATTTATTGGACTTTCTTAAGGGGTCTGCGGATAGTTTGTAGGTTGTGGTTCTTCATTGTTTCCAGACAGGAAACAATCAGGGCCAGCCAACACCTCCCAACAAGACAGGAAGCAGGTACAAGGCTATTCAATGCTAATCAAGCTGGCCAATTGCAGCATTCACATCTGTCTCAAGCAGACAAGAGTTCTTTCTCCCACCCTGGACATCATTCCACAAATATATAAACCCCACTTGGCTAGTTTCCAACAGACCTCACAACCTCTGAGGATGCCTTCCATAGATATGGACAAAACGTCACGACAGAATGCTTCTGGAACATGGCTATACAGCCCGGAAAACTCACAGCAACTCCTTGAGAAAATCAGAATTGAAAAGCTACAGTATGTCCCTCTTAAAGCTGTTTATGGGGCCTTTTGTCATACAGGAGGAGCCTCCAGTGGCGCAATGGGTTAAACCACTGAGCTGCTGAACTTGCTAACCTAAAGGTCGCAAGTTCGAATCCGGGGAGTGGGGTGAGCTCCCACTGTTAGGCCCAGCTTGTGCCAACCTAGCAGTTCTAAAACATGAAAATGTGTGTAGATCGGTTGGTACCTCTCCGACGGGAAGGTAATGGTATTCCATGCAGTCATTCTGGCCACATGACCTTGGAGGTGTCTATGGACAATGCTGGCTCTTCAGCTTAGAAATAGAGATTAGGACCACACCCCAGAGTTGGACACAACTGGACTTAATGTCAGGGGAAAACCTTTAACTTTACCTTGCCATACAGACTTCTCAGAATGGATTTTGTGCACCTCAAGAATTGAGAAGGCTAATGATCTTGTAAAACTACAACTCGTGTGATTCCTTCAGGAGTGGGAATTCGCCCTATAAAGCCTCCAGGAAAGGGAATTAACCTCATAGAAAAAGAAACCAGCCTCCTGTGTTGCTTAACATCAAGTGACACTTGCTTTTTGAAAACCAGAAGTGGGCTTTTGCCCACTTCCTATATGTTTGTTTGCTTTTGGGCATTTTTTTGGCAATCCGTGTGGCTTTCAAAGGGTTTCAAGGGCAGGAAATTGGCCCTGGACAAACCGCAGTTGCCAATCTATATCAAGTATGGTCTGGGCGTTGGAGGTTCAGTGTTTCAAAGGCCTGAGATGCATTGGCTGCCGTCCTCAATGTGGCGCACCTTGAGTTGCATCAATTACAAAGGTTACGAGTTCTCTGTCGAGCTTTGATTTTCCAATACGTTTCCTGCCAGGGCTGGGCACCTGGCCTAGGCTTTGTGCTTGTCTCCGCATATTTCTCCCAGGTTGGATAGGCCGTCTCCATAAGTAGAGATAACTTCACAGGAAAGAGAAGAACATACGGGATTTCATCCATTTTGGACTCTTTTTAGAGCAGTGTTTCTCAACCTTCTGAATGCCGTAACCCTTTAATGCAATTCCTCATGTTGTGGTGACCCCCAACCATAACATTATTTTTGTTGCTACTTCATAACTCTAATTTTGCCACTGTTATGAATTGTCATGTAAATATCTGATATGCAGGATGTATTTTCATTCACTGAACTGAATTTGGCACAAATACCTGATACACCCAAATTTGAATGCTGGTGGGGTTGGGTGGGATTGATTTTTGACACTTGGGAGTTGGAGTTGCTGGGATTTATAGTTCACCTACAATCAAAGAGCATTCTGAACTCCACCAATGATGGAATTGAACCAAACTTGGCATACAGAAATCTCATGACTGGCAGAAAATGCTGGAAGGGTTGGTGGGCATTGACCTTGAGTTGTGGTTCACCTACATCCAGAGAAAATTGCGGACTCAAACAATGATAGATCTGAATCAAACTCAATATACAAATACTCAATATACCCAAATGTAAATACTGGTGGAGTTTGGGGAAAATAGACCTTGACATTTGGGGTTGTAGTTGCTGGGATTTATAGCTCATGTACAATCAAAGACTATGTGACTAATGTTGCTGTCCTTGAGCAAGCAGGGATCACCAACATTGAGGCCATGCTATTGAGAACACAGCTGCATTGGGCAGGGCATGTCTTTAGGATGGAGGACCACCTCCTCCCTAAGATACTACTCTACGATGAACTCGCCACGGGTCAGCGCAAGAGAGGCGCCCCCCAAAAAGAGATATAAGGACTCCCTGAAACAACATCTCAGGCTCGGCCAGATTGATCACCAACAATGGTCCACCCAGGCTTCACAACTGGAGGCATGGAGACGCACTATCCACAATGCTATGGCCTCTTTCGAGAAGACATGCCGACTGGGTCTCGAAGAGAAACGACAACGCAGAAAGAACCGCAACTTGGAAACAACATCACCCAAGGAGACTTTCTGCTGTGCTTTCTGCAACCGAACTTGTCTATCTCAGATTGGCCTTTTTAGTCATCAATGTGCTTGTAAAAAGCGTAGGATGAGTCCTTCCTAAGAATCTTCGTTCGCGAAGTAATGCTGAGAGAGAGAGAGAGAGAGAGAGAATCAAAGAGCATTACGAACCCACCAATGATAGAATTGGGCCAAGCCTCCCACACAGAATCTCCATGACGAACAGAAAATACTGTGTTTTCTGATGGTCTTTGGAGACCCATCTAATGCCCCCTCATGACCTGCCCAGGAGTTCTGACCCCCATGTTAAGACATGCTGGGTTAAACCCTTGTGTCAGCAGGACTGAAGACCAACAGGTCAGAGATTTGAATCCGGGGGGAGTCGATTGAACTCCCTCTGTCAGCTCCAGCTCCCCGTGCAGGGACATGAGGGAAGCCTCCCACAAGGATGGTAAAACATCAAAACATCGGAGCAATGTCCCCTGGGCAACGTCCTTGCAGACAGCCAATTCTATCACACTTGCAGTTTCTCAAGTCGCTCCTGACACAGGAAAAAAAAGAGCAAGGACAGGCGATACATGTGACAACCTTGAAGGAGTTAAAAGCAGGTCCAAATCAGACCCAGCAGGTTGGCGAAAGCACGAGAGAAGAGCCCCGAGCTCTGTGACCAATCCTTCCCTGCCAGTTCCCAAAGCTGCTGTTTTAATGGTTCACTCAGAACTGTCGCACGAAAAGAAGGGATGCTTCATTTAAATGCTACCGTCAGCAAATGGATGCTTATCCTGAAGACATCTAGCCAAACAATAGCGTTGGCCTTGTCTTCGGAGCTGGTTAACAGCTAATTTGAGCCACCCGGGACTCATTTCAGGAGAGGCACGTAAGCTCCCCTTCAAGCCGCAAACGCCTCCCTTGACATTTCTGCAAACAAAAATGATTGTACTGTACTGAATGTAATTTAGTCTTCAATTTCGGCAATGTGGGCATATTTCTGCATTTGTCTCATCTGTTACGTTCCACCTTGAGTCCCACAGCTGGGGGCCAAGAAAGGATATAAGTAAATAAAATTATGATCAACAAATGTCTGGAATCCTGTAGTTAGCTCTCTTTACATCTTCGGGGCTATCGCACAAAGGACATGTTCAGCTTATGATGGCACAGACGGAGTTTCACACAGGCCCGGATTAACTCATTTTGGCGCCCTAGGCCTCACTTTGGAATTACGCCCCCAAACCAGGGGCGGTCCGTCCATGTAAGCAAACTACGTGGCCGTGTGGGGAGCCATGTTGGATGGGCGCCGCCACGCCGGCCGCGCCGCCGTTGCAAACCTCCCTGCTGCTGTCTGCAGCAGCTTCTGAGCATGCACGGACATTTTTGCGCATGCCCAGAACCGCCGGAGCTGAACTCCAGCTCCGGCAGTTCTGAGCATGCGCGAAATGTCCGCGCATGCTCAGAAGCTCCTGCAGGCAGCAGGCTAGCAGCAGGGAGGTCTGCTATGGTGGCGCGGCGGCGCGGCCGGCGCGGCGGTGCCCATGCAAGTAGGCAGGGGGCGGAGACAAAGTAGGCAGAGGGCGGAGGCCAAGTAGGCAGGGGGCGGAGACAAGGGGGCGCCAAATAATGTTTGCTTACTATAGTATATAAAATAACCTTAGACCGCCCCTGCCCCAAACCAACCACTACTACACCCCCCCCCCCCCACACACACACACACATTTCATCTTTCTACTGCCCGGCAGCGGCCCCGGGGGCTTCCCTTCCTTCCTTGACTCAAGGACGCGGGCGAGGAGGAGGAAGGAAGGGAAGCCCCTGGGGTCGCTGCCAGGCACTTCCTGAAAGAGCGCTGCGAGGGGCGGGAGGAGGGAATGGCACCCCACTCGCCATCGCCCTGCCCCCTTGTCAAGGAAGGAAGCCCCGGGGCCGCTGCCGGGTATGTGCGCGTGGCACCCAGGAACATGGCGGAGGAGGCAAAGGCGCTCGCCTCACACCCTCCTGCCATGCATGCCTGGCAGCGGCCCCAGGGGCTTCCCTTCCTTCCTCCTCCTCGCCCGCGTCCTTGAGTCAAGGAAGGAAGGGAAGCCCCCGGGGCCACTGCCAGGCATGCGTGGCAGGAGGGTGCGAGGCGAGCGCCTCTGCCTCCTCCGCCATGTTCCTGGGTGCCACGCGCACATGCCCGGCAGCGGCCCCGGGGGTTTCCCTTCCTTGACAAGGGGGCAGGGGCGATGGCGAGTGGGGGAGTGCCATTACCTCCTCCCCCGCCCCCTCGCAGCGCTCTTTCTGCCAAGATGAGGCTAGGAAGGGAGAAGACTATGGAAGTGGAAGCTCCCTCCTGGCTCGTCTTCGCGCGCCAAAACCGCATGCGTGGGCTGGGCACCTGCCCCTCCTTTCCTCTGCTGCCCCCCTCCTCCCTTCCTCCTCCTCAGGCCATGCTGCGGCACTGAGAATGGAGGCGGGGAAACGTCCCAGAGGCAGCAGAAGGTTCTGATGGCGCGCTTCGCCTGTAGCGATCGCACGCAAGCGTTGCATTTGGTTACAAATTTTTTGGCCCGTGATTTTTGTGCCCCCCTGGCCTTGCGCCCCTAGGCCATGGCCTAGTCTGGCCTTATGGGTAATCCGGGCCTGGTTTCACGAAGCAACACTTTCATAGGATCATAGAATCCTAAAGTTGGAAGAGACCTCGTGGGCCATCCAGTCCAACCCCATTCTGCCAAGAAGCAGGAAAATCACATTCAAAGCACCCCGCCAGATGGCCATCCAGGCTCTGTTCAAAAGCTTCCAAAGAAAGAGCCTCCATGTGACAGAGCGGTGAGCGCCACCTGCATGTAAGGTTTTGAGTTTGCAAGTGTTTGTTTTGTTTAAAATGTGTTTTTGCAGCCTGTACAATTTGTTAAAGGTTTGGTTGCATTGATTGGTCCTTGTTTCTGTCTATCATCATTAGCAGAGCCGAGTTGAGTTTGTTCCACCCCTTTCCCCAGGGATCTGGAAGCAAGCTACTTTCATATTCAGTATATCACCAGGACTCATCCTGAAAGGACGTGGTAGAAGGTTTGCCAGACCAAGCCTTGGTCAGGCCATCTTCCAAAACCAGACTGATAGCCTTGGGATTCATACAGAATGCTCAGCATATCAGAAGGTTGAGTGATGCTGAGGAGTCTCAAGCACCTTCAACCAGTCATTTTGGCACCCAGAGAAAGACTCCATGCCTTCAGTATAGGCCAGGGGTGGCCAAGCTACGGCTCGTGGGCCACATCCAGCCCTCTGGGTGATGCCATCCGTCCCGCGGCTTCCTTGCTGAAGAGAGGGTGGCGAGGGCAGCGTGGCTTCCTTGCAGAAGAGAGGGAGGCGGGGGCGGCTGCAGGGCGGCGTGGTGCTTTGTGTCCGGGGGGGGGGGAGGGAGCGAAGTGCCTTCTGTCCCTCGTTGCGGCTCCAGGGGAGCTTCCGTGGGAGGCCCCACATCCCCAAGGGTCTCTGCGCAATGAGGTCACAGGCGGCATCGCGCAGAGACCCTCCTTCTCTTTGGCAAGGAAGCCGCGGGCGAGAAAGAGGAGGAAAGAAAAGAAAGAGGTAAAGGCGGATTGGGGTCTGTGTGTGGTTTATTATGTATTTGAACTGCTGGGTTGGCAGAAGCTGGGGCTAACAGTGGGAGCTCCCCCCACTCCTCAGATTTGAACTGGCAACCTTTCAGTGAGGAAGTTCAGCATCTCAGCGCTTGAACCCACTGCTCTAACTCTCAGAAGGGCTTGGCTCAACCTCTGATTTCTTAGTAAAACTGAATTACTGGGTTCTGAATGACCCACTTTGAAAAGAGCGTTGCCAATAGGAAAAGTCTGGAAATAATAATAATAATAATAATAATAATAATAATGATAATAATAATTCTTGCCTGTCCCTCCTCAGGGTCTATTAATGTGAATGCCCTTTGGTATACATTCCTTTCTTGTAGAAGCAGGACCTCACATTTGCATGTATTTAAACTGCTGGGTTGGCAGAAGCTGGGGCTAACAGTGGGAACTCCCCCACTGTTATTTCATTTCATTTCATTTTAGTGGTTTTTATTATTATTTTATAATAATTTTATTATAATATAATAAATAATATAATATAATGTTATATTATATTATAATTTCAATATATTATAATGTCTCTCTATATATACTATAATATAATAATTATGATATTAATACTAATAATATATGAATATTTCTTGATATATTAATATGTTAATATTAATGGTGTATAATATATAGTAAATATAGTAAATAAATAAATAAATAAATAAATAAATAAATAAATAATGTAGATTAGAATGTAGTTCAGCCTTTAGGTGCGGCCCAGCATAATATTTTTTGACTCTCGTTTGGCCCCTTGGAAAAAATAATTGCCCACCCCTGGTATAGGCCATTTGAGTATCCACACCTCAAAGCCATTGAGGAAGAAAAGACTTGGAGAGCCATCCAGCTGAAGCTCCCTGGACTAAAACTGCATAGAGTTTGTACAGTAAGATCTTTCCTACGTTATTTTTGGGGAACTAAATGAAGAATCTGTGTGAGTTAACTTATGTTGTGGACAATAAAGCCTTTTGAGTTAACTAGAGAGTCCAGTTTGGTCCTTGGGAGCCCCACACTTATAAAGGAAGGCAAGAAGCAATCCCTCGGTATAGAGGGATTGCTTGCCCTTTACTGGGTATTTACAGCCCGGGGACGACGGCACACTCCACCACACTGAACACAGCTCTCACAGTCAGGAAGTTCTTCCTCATGTTCAGGTGGAATCTCCTTTCCTGTAGTTTGAAGCCATTGTTCCACATCCTAGTCTCCAGGGCAGCAGAAAACAAGCTTGCTCCCTCCTCCCTATGACTTCCCTCCTATTTTGATCCATGGTCTTTGACATGTCTCCTCTCAGCCTTCTCTTCTGCAGGCTAAACTTTTCCAGATCTTTCAGCCATTGTTCTCCAGACCCTTGATCATTTTGGTCACCCTCCTCTGGACACATTCCAGCTTGTCAACATCTCCCTTCAATTGTGGTGTCCAGAACTGGACACAGTGTGATTCCAGGTGTGGTCTGACCAAGGCAGAACAGAGGGGTAGCATGATCTTTCTGGATCTAGGCACTAAATTCCTGTTTATGCAGGCCAAAATCCCATTGTCCCAAATTCTCTATCCTCAACTAAAGTAGAGCCAGGCTCTTTGAAGACCTGGGATTGAATGCCAGCTCATAATCTATTGGGTGGCCTTCTCAGTGTCAAAGAAATGTTAAGGCAAACCTTCTCTGAAAAAATCCTGCCCAGATACAATTATGATGATATAATATATGGAATCCTGTGGTGGGTAATAATAGGCATATGTTGTATATGATTTGAAGACCAACAACAACTTAGACCCCTGTTGAATCCCCATTAAACAGGATCTATCCACCAGGCCCATTGCAGATATATCCTAAGAAGTGTAAAGCAATGGTTCCCAACTTTTTTTGACTGGAGACCACTTGACTAGGTACCACTTTGACCAGGGACCACTTTGACCAGGGACCACTTGACCAGGGACCATTTGTCCAGGGACCACTTTGACCAGGGAATATTTTGACCAGGGACCACTTTGACCAGGCACCACTTGACCAGAGACTACTTTGACCAGGGCCCACTTTGACCATTGACCACTTGACTAGGCACCACTTTGACCAGGGACCACTTTGACCAGGGACCACTTGACCAGGGACCATTTGTCCAGGGACCACTTTGACCAGGGAATATTTTGACCAGGGACCATTTTGACCAGGCACCACTTGACCAGAGACTACTTTGACCAGGGCCCACTTTGACCATTGACCACTTGACTAGGCACCACTTTGACCAGGGACCATTTGTCCAGGGACCACTTTGACCAGGGAATATTTTGACCAAGGACCACTTTGACCAGGGCCCACTTTGACCATTGACCACTTAACTAGGGCCCACATTGACCAGGACCCACTTTGACCAGAGACCACTTTAAGAGGGACCACTTAACCAGGGACCACTTTGACCAGGGACCCCTTGAACAGGGACCACTCTCCAACATTATTACCAAAAGGGATACAAATCAGTTGTTGGCCAAGCCCCGCCCCCTCCCTTCTGGCTTTGGCGCTCCCAGCAGCTTCTCCAGGCTTGAGGATGGCAATGCCAAGCCAGTGGTGACATAGCTAGCACAAGGCTGGCTTGGCACTGCCATCTTCAAGCCTGGAGAAGCTGCTGAGAGTGCCGAAGCTGGGGGAGGGGGTGGGGCTTGGCGCGGCCTGGCTCAGCCCCCTCTGAGAAGCGCCCCATCCAGCTGGGATCAACCTCCTTCGGTCCCGGGATCGACTGGTCAGTCACGATCGACTTCCTGGGCAGCCCTGGTGTAAATAACCTGTAGCTACATGAGTATAGGTTTACTCTATGCAAATGTGATGTGAGATCTTGGCTAAGAATGCTGTTATCATCAGCCCAAAAAAAATCCTCCTCAGACTTAGAAAATCATTTTAAAGAGGTCTTTCTGGTCCAAGATGGAGTGTGTGATGTTGACATCCTGGTCCTGGATCTTTAAAGAGGACATATTTTCAAAACAATGAGGTGTGTCTTCCATGAAATATCAGCTCAGCCTTCCTTCCATTGGCTCCTGCAGAGCAGGAAGAGCTTCCTTAATGTCCAGTCAGTTGCTGCAGAATGGATAGTGAAAGATATCTCTGTCACCAGAGGCTTAGTTTCCAGCCAGAAACAAATGCATTGGCACCATCCCTCCCAGCATCACATGCTTTAAGTACAGTGGTGTTACCCTATAAAAGAAGGCGGGGGACAGCTCAAGGGCTCCTTAAACCGCGGAATTAAATATGGTTTTGGTCTCCAGGCAGAGCCTGTCTCCTTGAGTCTAAATCTGTTCAGTCAAGCAAAATATTACAGGTGGAGAAGAAATCAATATTTCTGGGGCTGAGCAGAACAAAGGAACAGCTTGTGTCTATGCGCCCCAACACAAATTAAGAAATGAATTCTGGAATATATTAATAGGGCGGAGGCAGAAGATGGGTGGAAGCGCCATCTGAGCATGCAAAGGTTCTGAATGGTCCAGAACACAGTCGTGTGCAAAGAAGGGGGAAGCGAACATGGAAACGAGGGAAAGAAGAAGAAGTGAAATCTGTTTTAAGGAACACTTAGTGAAGGCATTATATGCCGACTCCCAGACTTTTTCTCTCCGGGGAACTTTCCCCACATGTCTCCAAAAGGAACACCTACATGCCTTATGCTGAATGGCAGATTTTTCATGGGTTCACACATTCCCATGTGGCAACCATCATAGTCTCTGGTAGCAATGAACAGAAAATGGCACCTTACAAACATTTTTTTTGTTATTTAATCATTTAGTCGCTTCCGGCTCTTTGTGACCTCATGGACCAGCCCACGCCAGAGCTCCCTATTGGCTGTGGCCACCCCACTATATGCAATTAAGGAAACAAATTTTTTTGCATGTGTCAGGAGCAACTTGAGAAACTGCAAGTTGCTTCTGATGTGAGAGAATTGGCCATCTGCAAGGAAATTGCCCAGGTGACGCCTGGATGTTTGATGTCTTTACCATCCTGTGGGAGGCTTCTCTCATGTCCCAGCATGGGGAGCTGGAGCTGAGAGAGGGAGCTCACCCACTTTCCCCGGATTTGAACCGCTGACCTTTTGGTCAGCAGTTCTGCCAGCACATGGGTTTAATAATGAAAGAGAGGGAGAATTAAAGCAATCAAGAGCATGAAATTCTCCTCAACCATCTTTGGGTGTAGCTACACTTTTGACTTAATGCAGTTTGAAAGCGTTGTAATTGCTATGGCTCAATATTATAGAATTATTGTTTTGTTATTATGTGTTATTGGGCTTCACCTATCGCCAACACCTACGGCTCCTGAAACGCTTTCATCAGCGCTGTCTTCGCACAATCCTAAATATACACTGGACCGACTATGTGACTAATGTTGCTGTCCTTGAGCAAGCAGGGATCACCAGCATTGAGGCCATGCTATTGAGAACACAGCTGCGCTGGGCAGGGCACGTCTCTAGGATGGAGGACCACCGCCTACCAAAGATACTACTCTATGGTGAACTCGCCACGGGTCAGCGCAAGAGAGGCGCCCCAAAAAAGAGATATAAGGACTCCCTGAAACAACATCGCAGACTCGGCTAGATTGATCACCAACAATGGTCCACCCTGGCCTCACATCGGGAGGCATGGAGACGCACTATCCACAATGCTGCGGCCTCTTTCGAGAAGACACGCCGAATGGGTCTCGAAGAGAAACGACAACGCAGAAAGAACCGCAACTTGGAAACAACATCACCCAAGGAGACTTTCTGCTGTGCTTTCTGTAACTGAACTTGCCTATCTCAGATTGGCCTTTTTAGTCATCAACGTGCTTGTAAAAAGTGTGGGATGAGTCCTTCCTAAGAATCTTCGTTCGCAAAGTAATGCCGAGAGAGAGATTATGTGTTATTGGGCTTGGCCTCATGTGAGCCATCTCAAGTCCCCTTGGGGAGATGGATACAGGGTATAAATAAAGTTAATAAATAATAATAAAAATAAATTATGTAGTATGTAGTAAGAATGACCCTTGTCACCATATTCCATCTAAGAACCTTAGAGCTCTCTATCAACTCTCTCAAGTCCAAGAGAAATACCGCCATTGCTGCACTTAGAACTATGCATAAACATCTGGCCAGTTAATCTTCTTGAAGGAGCCCCCATGGTGCCCAAAATGCAGGAGGGAAATGAACCAGTGCTGTGAATTATGCAGGAGGAATTTCATTGCTTGTAAATCTGATGATGGGAAAGAAAAAGGCAAACAAAGATCACCTTGAAACACCTCTGGTTCTGAAGTCAATGGCTGGCACTTCCTGGCACACCTGGTTTGGCTCATGGAGCAGATGGACCAAAGATGAGATGAGAAGGAGCCATTTTCATGATCTCGCTTGAGCTTTCCATTATCATTATCATCATCATCATTATCATTATTGTTCTGATTTTATTGCAGGAACCGAGCCTCAAAGCCCCTTATAACCTTTACGAATGAAACAATTGAAAACATACAAAAAGTAAACATTAAAACACAATTAAACTAGGATAATGATTAAACAGCACAGCTTCAGCTTGTCTCCATTTACAATCAGCCACCTTTCTGGGTTCCTGCAAGCAAATCCAGGATTCCTAGCATGCATCTGCTCCACCAAAGCAAGAAAAGCACATGGGTCCCAACAGCAGGGGACTGCGAGCTGTCAGGGCCAAGACACTGCCACGTCTCAATAAGCCCGGCCTTTGAAATAAATATTTGAAGAGGAAATGGCCCCATGTTTCTCAATTGTGTCTTCTTTCACAGTCATTCCATTTGACTGAACCCAGGAGTTCATTGTTTAAGGGGAAGGTAGCCTGCCCTTACCGTCTCTGAACAAAGAACTACAGGACTTGCATTATTAAATATTCCAATCCTGGACATTGCGGAGGATGCTATTCACACATACTTTGTTTCACGGCCTGGCTCCTTCTTCCCTCTTTATGATTCCCTCCCTCAGTAGCTCACTGGCGTTTAGGAGTCCCACAAGATAACTGTCATCCTACATATGATGGAAAAAGTTATTCAAAAGCCAATTAATTCCCCTCAACTTTTCATATGCTGCAACTCCGTAACAAATCAAGCCCCTTTCTAACTATCAGTTGGAAGGAGAGGTTGTATTGGAATGAAACACAAAAGGACAAGGAAACAGGGCCAAATGAATACATTACCTCCCCCCCCCCCAAAAAAAAGAATTCTACCCACCTATGAAATTATCCTTCTGTATTGAATTACTAACTTGGGTGCCCATCAATGCCTGGATTACGTGAAAAAGGCATTGTTTGTCTTTGGATGTTATGAATGGACCCAGTAGAAATTGGTGCAGATCCATGGCTGATGGGGTTAGCAGTAGTCTCTGGATGTGGATTAAGGTATTGAAAATCCCATTGTCTGTGGTCCATCCTCCTCCAAACCTCACCAGGATGTAAAATGGATCATGGGGGTCTGTGTCCCAAGTTTGGTCCAGGTCTGTCATTTGTCAAGATCGCAGTGGCCTCTGGAGATGGGTGAAGGTAGTGTAAATCCCATCATTCTTGGTCTGTCCTCCCCCAAACCACACAAGGACATAAAGTGCACCATGCAGGCTCTATGTCCCAAGTTTGGTCTAGGTCTGTTGCACAGGAAAAAATAGTAGTGGGGTGTTCTCCAAGCACACAAAAAGTAGGAAAAAGCGGGATATTTCAATATCTTCAAATCAAGTGTTTTTATTATTCTTGTCTTTATTCAATATT
Organism: Anolis apletophallus; assembly: GCA_030556195.1. Lineage (NCBI taxonomy): Eukaryota > Metazoa > Chordata > Lepidosauria > Squamata > Anolidae > Anolis > Anolis apletophallus. The sequence continues at coordinate 37,673,591 of JARBWK010000015.1, read as the reverse complement.
TTTTAAGTGGACGGAGGATAATAAATCTATAGGAGTAGTATGTCATACAAAGGCATCATCATCCAGAAGAATGTATTCAAAAATCATCCATATCTTCATCAAAACAAAATCTCAATATAATCCGGACTAAATGCCAATGTGTCAGGTCGACGGTCTATAAAGGCCCTGCCGTTTCGCCGTTTCCGGCTTCTTCGGGACCTGTCCACTATATCTTATCTACTATTCAAAATCCACTGGTCCGATATCTATCAACATAAACATAAAATACTCTTGTAACATATAATCCGTTTTTTGATTTGAAGATATTGAAATATCCCGCTTTTTCCTACTTTCTAGGTCTGTTGCACTCCAGAAGAGGGGAAGCCCTCTGACTTAAAACACCCCACCCGATGAGTAAAAATCCAAACCTTTTATTGAAGCTAAAAAGTACAGTCAATCAAAATAGCAGATTATAAAAAATAAGAAAGTTTGCAAAAGTATAAAGACAGTAAAAATGCAGTATCATAAAGCAGTTTCCATAAGAGATAAAAACATTCCAAAGCTGTAAATCCAAACAGGAACCAAAAGGTTGCAAAGGCAATCCAGGCAATGACAGTTACAATCCACAAGACTAGAAATCCACAGGAACAAAGGCCCTTGAACGAGATACCAAGACACATGAAGCTGGAAACCGAATGATGCCTGATCTAAAGGATATTTCCTACAGGCAAATTTTATATCCCAAAAATTGGTTTCGTTTCCCCCCACCTATGGGTCTTATCTAGCGAATTCTTTCGGAGCGACGTAACCTCTGAGCTTGCTGCCTTTCCTGGCAAACTTCCAGCCACCTGTTTTGAAACTCTTTATCTGAATGCTCATTAAAATTCCCAGGTGTCAGATTGTTTTCCAAAACCAAATCTTGAGAACTCACTGCCCCATCGTCTCTCTACTCAGCAGAAATATTCTCATGAGAAAATGCCCTTTGAACTGGAGCCTCTCTGTCACTGTCTGCCTGATGGGAGTCATTGCCCAAACCATCATTTCCCACATCAGAAGCATCATGAACATCATTGACCAAACCATCAGAAACATCATGATCTTGGAACATAATCACAGGCTGATTCACAACAAGGTCCATCATTTGTGGGAGTCGAAGGGGTCTGTGGAAGTGGAAGCTGAAATAGGTGAAGGTACTGCAAATCCCATCATCCATGTTACATCCTTCCCCAAATTGCACCAGGATGTAAAGTGGTTCATAGGGGGTCTGTGTCTCAAGTTTTATCCATGTCCATCATTCATGGGGATCGCAGGGGTTTGTGAAAATCGGAGCCCCAGCCAGAAAAATACATTATGAGTCACATACATACACACATACAAACATTTATTTATTTATTTATTTATTGTTTCAACTTCCAGACCACTCCTTCTAGAAGCTCAGGGTGGTTTACAACAGGATAAAACACACATAATAGTAAAATCAACACATTAGTACATTAAAACACATTAACTAACTCTCTACACTCTATTACACTTTAAATGGGGACTAACAATAAGATGAAAGGCTTTACTCTAGTGAGAACGCTTGATGGAAGAGAACCGTCTTGCATGCTCTTCGGAAGGAGGATAGTTCTGTGATTCCTCGCACTTCCTTGGGTAGGGCGTTCCATATTGTTGGTGCCACCACCGAGAAGGCTCTTTGCCTAGTTGTGGACAGATGGTATGTCCGGACAGATGGGACACTAAGAAGATTTTGTTCTTCGGATCACAGCGATCTCTGGGGAACATGTGGGGAGAGGCGGTCCCTCAAGTATACAGGCCCAAGACCATATAAGGCCTTAAAGGTTAGCACCAGCACCTTAAAAGCAATCTGGTACTCTATTGGAAGCAACTGCAGTTGCTGGAGGATTGATGTAATATGGCATCTTGCTGGAGCCCCAGCGAGAAGGCGAGCCGCAGCATTCTACACTAGCTTGAGTTTCTGGGTTACTCTCAAGGGAAGGCCAATGTAAAGGGCATTACAGTAGTCCAACCTCGAGATGACTGTTGCCTGGATCACTGTGGCTAGGTCACTCCCGGATAGGTAAGGTGCCAGTCGCCTAGCTTGGCGCAGATGGAAAAATGTGGTTTTGCTGACCATAGAAACCTGGGCCTCCATGGTAAGCATAAAGTCTAACTAGACTCCCAAGCTTTTTACTACCGATGATGGGCGTAATGCCTCGCCATCCAAGGTAGGCAGCCGGCACTCTCCCCCACCTGGGCGGCCCAGCCACAAGATCTCCGTCTTCGGTGGATTCACCTTCAACCAGCTAGATCATAGCCATCCAGTCACAGCTTCAAGGCACTTATGGAAATAATCGGCTAGATAGACAGGTAGATAGATAGATAGATATGTATTTACAGTCTACACTGTGAAATAGATACAATGTGACACCTTTTTATCTGACATGGCTCAATGCCATGGTATCCTGGGAGTTGTCGTTTTATAGAGTGAAAGAGGCTGCTGCCTCACCAAACTGTACAACCTGTGATTCCATTGCATTAATCCATGGCATTTCAGGTAGTGATGAACTACACAAATTCAACAATTTACATCAGAATTTGGGTCTTCTTATTTCTTGACTATTCCCTTCCCACCAAGAAAGCAAGATTGTCTCATAACTAGGATGCTGACCAAGTTTGCTGAGGAAGATTTGCATGACCTCCCCCAAAGATGTGAAGAAGGCACCGTGTTCTATGTAGAGCCCAGTACACATTTATGTTTACAGCTAACTTGGAGAATGTTTCCCCCTTGACTTTGGTCTTCTCCTCCCTCAGGCGTAGTAGTGGAGAAGACTTACAAACAAATGCCTGCTTGCTTCTCCGCTGAATATTTCAAGCTTTGGACTGCACTGGCTTGTTGTGAGTCCTTCCTCCTACTACTTATCTCTCATCTTTTTGCAAAGGTCAGAGCATTGTTTGTTGTTTGGCTTGCAAAAAAGGGAAGACTGACAGCGAAGCAATATGAGCCAAAGCCACCTGCTTGCTTGCTTTTTATTATTACAGAGACAGGACAAGGCTGGGAGGAATCCACAGGTGTATAAATCCAAGGCATGGAAATGACATGCAGAGGGAAGATGGGGGAAACTCCGTGGGGCCAGCGTGCAATGCGCAATGGCGAGAAGAGCTTTGGCTATCAAAGTTTAATAAGGCTCCCATCTATTTTTAGATGCTCCCTGGCCCACTGGAGAGTTCTCCAAGCAGATGGCATGGAAGCAGTCTTCCAACTGGCAGCTGATGCTCCAGGTCTGAAGAGCTTCCCTGTTGCTTATTGGAAAAGGGTCCACATTGCCTTGAGGATGGAGGAATTACATTATTTGCTCTGGGACTCAGAAGCTCAGACGTCAACAGATAGATAATAGAGTAACTTCTTTGAACAGGAAACCAGCCTTGATACCATCTTAGTTTCCTCACCCTTCATTCCACACCGAACTGAACTTGAGTTATTTCCTTTTGTGGTCCAGATTATTTTGGACTGTAAATCCCAACCAACATGATCTAGGCTTTGTAGTCAAAAACATCAAAGGGGTGCGAGTGTGCTTATACCTCTACTACTACCGTGTTTCCCCGATAGTAAGACACCCCCAATTGTAAGACGTATCGGGGGTGTCAGGGGGTCGGCTAATGCAAGCCATACCCCGAAAGTAAGCCGTACTCGAAAGTCCATGCGAAGGAGGGGGAAAAAGGATAAAGAGGCGGGCGAAGCGGCATCGCGTCAGAGGCCTGGCTGTGACGCGGCGCCTTATTCTGTTCCTTCTCCTTTCCCCCTCCCTTCCTTCCTTCACTCGAATGGACGAAGGAAGGGAGGGCGAAAGAAGGAGCAAGAGGCAGGGCGAAGCGGCGTCGCGTCAGAGGCCAGGCAAGAGGTTGCCGCACAAGAGGCGTGCCGCGGTCGGCCCGTGTGGCCGGCTGGGCGGCTGCGGCGGCAGCAGCGGCGCCTCACAGGTACCGTCGCCCTACTGGGTGAAGAATTCTTTCGGGTATGTCCAATATAAGACGTACCCCGAAAGTAAGACGTAGTGGGGGCTTTTGGGGGTAAAACGAAAGTAAGACATCGTCTTACTTTCGGGGAAACACGGTACTACTACGTATTGTACTGTAGTGTCTTGGTGGTGGGTCCTTCTAGACACCTGTTTTGTGTTGCTCCCAGTTCTGGATGGCAGCTTCCTTTTGCATTTTCCTTTAAGGTTGCCATAGACCAGTGTTTCTCAACCTTCCTAATGCTGCGACCCCTTAATACAGTTCCTCATGTTGTGGAGTCCCCTAACCATAACATTATTTTCATTGCTACTTCATAACTATTTTGGGTTGGGGGTGGGTGGGTTGATTTTGTCATTTGGAAAGTGTAGTTGCTGAGATTTATAGTTCCCTACAATCAAAGAGCATTCTGAATTCACCAACAATTGAATTGAACCAAACTTGGTACACAAAACTCCCATGACCAACAACAAATACTGGAAGGGTTTGGTGGGCACTGACCTTCAACTTGGGAGTTGTAGTTCACCCATATCCAGAGAGCACTATAGACTCAGCAATGATGGATCTGGACCACACTTGACACAAATCCTCAATATACCCAAATGTGAACACTGGTGGAGTTTGGGGAAAATAGGTCTTGACATTTGGGAATTGTAGTTGCTGGGATTTATAGTTTACCTACAATCAAAGAGCCCCTTGCACCCCATCAATGATAGAATTGCGTCAATCTTCCTACACAGAATCCTCATGCCTAGGGATTAGCTGGCGTGAGCCTCCATCCCACCTCACACACTCTCCCTCACCCACACATGCGCATCATGCTGCCATGCGCCGAGCACACCTTCTCCCCCCCCCCCCCTTGGAGTCACAGAAACAGCACTCCCTTTGGCAGGGAGGTCTGCCAATCACAGCAGAGGATAGCGTTAGGTAGGAAAAATTCGCAGTCTGTTTCCAAAAGAAAGAGAAGGACAAGCAGAGAGATCTTCAACCTTCTCTGCCAAGGGGGATTCCTAAGACCATCAGAAATATATGTTTTCTGATGGTCTATGGTGACCCCTCTGAAACCCTCTCGTGACCCCCCTGGGGGTCCCGACCCCCAGGTTGAGAAACACTGCCATAGACCCACTGGCACCTTGTTAGTTAATCATTTACAGGTTTGCAGCCAGTTTTGCAGAGTTTGCTGCTAGACGTCCTGCAAAATGTATCCCTTTAGTTTGGAGCCCACCCCTTTTTTCCCCGGGGATGTGTTCTCCATTTTGAGATTTCTCTTTAGTCCTTCTCAGGCAGGAGAAGAGCTCAGATGTGCTTGGCCAGTCAGGTTAGCTGTGTATAGGCCACCAAAAGTATTGACTTACTGAATTGCTTGAATGACCAACTGCTCGACTGAATTGCTTGACCGCTGGAGTTAGATAGGCTAATGATACCCTGCTGTGATTAGCACTGCTTGTTGTATATTGTAGCTAGGGTTCCCATATGTCCCTTATTCTAAGGGATGTCCCTTATTTTGGCCCTAAAATTTGTGTTCCTTATTTTCATGCCTTGTCCCTTATTTCTGACTAGCAGGACAGGACTGGGTGGGGTTGACCAGAGGAAGCTGCGCACTGTGGTTTCCACGGCAATGCCTGCCCGGGGATTCCAACTCGCAGGGCAGCCTGCATCCCTGTTGGAAGGAAGAAGCGATACAGGACTTTTTCAAAGTACAGCAGACTAATTAACCGTTACCCAAGGGGAATGTTGGATCGTGTTGGATAAAGATAGTTTCTGCTTGCTTGAGAGTTACTCTTAAAATAGGCCTAGCTGTGCATCCCAATACTATACAATGCTGTGTATCCCATACTATACTATACCATTAACTATCGACATAAAAATCATGAAGATGTACTGTCTTATAAAATTTATTTTATTTTAATGTTTAGACAGTGCTCTTTTAAAGTCAGCAAAGCCAAGTACTAAATACAGATGGAGAAAATTAGGTAGTTTTAATGTTTTTCTGCATGACAAAGCATGCAGAAACATACCATGTACTGTTAAGAGGGTATAAGTCAGTTTCTTTTGTGAGTTTCAATCATTATCTTATTCTGTTAATAAAACTATTTCTACCTAACGTTTGAATTTCAAGTTTTTAATGAAGTGTCCCTTATTTTTGTGAAAAATCCCGGAAATGTCCCTTATTTCTTATATCAAAAAATGGCAACCCTAATTGTAGCTATCTAACTGCCGTTTAAGCATCAGTTCGCCTTCGAACTGGCTCTAGGCATAGATAGGGAAGGCGTAGTTCCTTCTATTCAGTAACCTAGGGTCAGGGTGGGGAGTATCTTCGGGTTTCCTTGCCATTCGGAGGAAGCAAGGGAGACTTCGCAGTCTTCGTCAGCAACCCAGGGAATTTTCATCTTACCCTCGTTTTATATTTTGCAACCGTTAAGCTTTGTGCCAAGTCCTTCAAAGACTTTGTAGCTGAATAAACTATTTGTTCTTCAACTTCAACCTGGAGTGGTTTTTTGGGTTGCTGGACCCCTGAGCTTCTCAAGTAGGCATCCTGCAGTCCACCAGGCTTATAGGAAGCACATCGCAGTTTATATTCAAAAGGCACCTGGTGTGACGGCATAGGTCCGTAGGTGGTTGTAGAGCCCTATTCTTCATCCGCATGTTCTCCCGCAGTGAGGACATCAGTTTTCAGGTGGAAGGCAGTTCTGGTCAGGATTGGCTTGACGTGCCTTCCTCTTGGCACATTTCTCCCTTTCACCCTCCATTCGTGCCTCTTCAAATTCTTCAGCACTGCTGGTCATAGCTGACCTCCAGTTAGAGGGCTCTAATTCCAGGGCTTCCCAGTTCTCAGTGTCTATGCCACAGTTTTTAAGGTTTGCTTTAGGCCCATCTTTAAATCTCTTTTCCTGTCCACCAACATTCCATTTTGTGTTCTTGAGTTGGGACAGTAACTGCTTTGGGAATGCTTTGGGACATTTGGACAATGTGGCCAGTCCAACGGAGTTGATGGCATAGCAGCATTACTTCGATGCTGGTGGTCTTTGCTTCTTCCAGGACACTGACATTTGTCTTCCCAAGAGATTTGCAGGGTTTTATCCCCCAGAGGCAACGCTGATGCTTTTTAAGCAATGTTTTAACAGTTACAGCAGTGTTTCACAACCAGTGTGCCAGGGCACACTAGTGTGCCGTGAGCGATCATCAGGTGTGCCATGGGAAATTGGAACCTCCAGGAAGGGGGGGGGGAGCCTAGTGTGTTGAAGTATAAAAACTGTAAGAAACATACCTCGATAAAGGCACAAAATTACAACCACCCCCTCCCCACCCATTGTCTACTTGGTCTCTCCCTCTCCATGCATTGGGAAGGCCCGCCTCCCTTTCCCCAAGTAGAGACCTCCTCTTGCCTCCTGGGGGTTCTGTGTGGGAAGTTTGGCCCAGTTCTATCATTGGTGGGGTTCAGAATGCTCTTTGATTGTAGGGGAACTATAAATCCCAGAAACTACAACTCCCAAATGTCAAGGTCTATTTCCCCTGAACTCCATCTGCATTCATATTTGGGCATATTGAGTATTCATGCCAAGTTTGGTCCTGATCCAACATTGTTTGAGTCCGCAGTGCTCTCTGGATATAGGTGAGCTACAACTCCAATACTCAAGGTCAATCCCACCAAACTCTTATAGCATTTTCTCTTGGTTATGGGAGTTCTGTGTGGGAAGTTTGTGTCTTTCTGCCATTCCTGCCAGGATATTTATTTATTTTATTTATTTATATCTATGTTGTGTATATCTATGTTGTGTTCATCGAAACAGGCCCAGGTTTCACACTGAGAGTATAAATACATTTAAAAACATATTAACTATATGTATTACTGTGTTAGAGTGTCATTTTATGTCATTTTGGTTGGTGGTGTGCCCCAGGATTTGGTAAATGTAAAAAGTGTGCCACAGCTCAAAACAGGTTGGGAATCACTGAGTTACAGAATGACTAATCTGGAAAAAGAGGATTCACATCAAGTAAATGGAACCAGAGAAAGGTGCACAGAATTCAGAGAAATTCAGGCCCTTTTTTTAAAAGGATGAAACAGATCACTGCAAACTCAACCAGTCATTCAGTCAGCTCAAAAGCCTGAAAAGAAAGTGAGAGGATGATACATTTGGCCTGGGCCCCTAAGCAGTGACCATGTTTGGTATTCTGCATGCAGGAACCATAACAATTCCCCTTATAATTCCACCCCCTGCGCGGATCTAATTTCACAGCACCGAGAGCATTCTGAACGTGCGGCACTATCAGCACACACACGCAGGCACACCTCAGCCCATATTTATAGCTTGGCATGGTGGGGATTATCTCCTTTCCATAAATATGGAGGCTCAACAATTATCATTAGAGCCATTTATTCCAATTTGCAGGTAGATTCAATAATGGAAACTGCCTGCAAACATTCGGCTGACGCGGTATCGCGGCACCTGGCTGTGAACATCTGCGATACCTGGGGAAGCCGGCGCTTCGCTTCTCCCTGTTCTTTTCTGAGCATCGCAATAGAGTTAGGGTGAAGGCGAAAGAATGGAGAAGGAGCCACCTCTAAGATGCTTCAGAGCTCCGGGAGGAAACGCTGCACCTCATTTGCGTCAAGCAATTGCGGGCACAAACAATCCAAACTTCAGAACAAGGAGTCAGAGATGTCCCTCTGAGCTGGGATTAGCATCTGTCGGAGTGGCTGATTTTTCTATTTCGGCTATCCATCCTTTTCACAAACATACTCTTCTAGGTTCCCTGCATTGTCCCCATTACTTTGTACCGCGGGAGCACTGCTTGGGTAATTCCAAGCTAGGCGGTGGATGGAGTGAAATCGAAAGCCTACGATAAGACTCCCCAAAGCCTCTTAGGCACTCATTTGGCATGGTAATTGATTTTCTCAGAGGCTGCACATGTCCTGGCTATCGGCTTCGGTGCGCCGGTGCATGCGCGGACTTTGTGCGGCTCAAGGATGGCAAACCACACGGGGCTTGGGGCTCGTCCTGCCGCTGCTTGATCATCCATGGCTCCCCTATGGGGGATTCACAGGGCTGCCTGCCTGACTCCTGGATAGGCCTTTTTGGAGAGCTTAAGCCAATAATTCCTTAGGAATTAAATCAGATCCCAAGCTTGTTTCCATGGTTGAAGATGCCTCTCCTAATCCCATCCAAATGGCCTCGGCCATATTCTTTGGTGTCTTAAAGGGTTATCTACACCGCACAGATATACCAATCTGGGACCATTCAAAATGCCACAGATCCTTCCCTTGGAAGCCTGAGGTTATTAGTTTGTGGGAATATTGACCTAGATTAGAATTGATTATTACATTTTTTTTAAAAAAGAGCTTATTTCCAGGTTTACACCTCCAGAGTTCATTTAGTATATATTTTTAGGTATTTAACTTTCATAGTTCAGAAACTATGAAACGGGGAGAAACCCAGATTTTTCTTTAAAGTATTGATGCCAGTAGGACTATAGGGGTTAGTAGACTATAAGCTTTCATGTCATCAGGAGCCCAATTCCCTCTGGATTTTACTCGGAACTTTAAAGCAGTGTTTTCCAACCGCTGTGACACGGCACAGTAGAGTGCTGTGACGGACCTCCTGCTGTGCCGCGAGAAAAGGTCTCTGCCCCCCTTCCCCCCTCCTGCCAAACTCCTGCTGCTTGGGGGAGGAGGAGGAAGGGCCGGGGGGCGGCGAAGAAAAAGAAGAAGGGGCCGGGGCGCTGCCTCCTTCGGTCGTTTCCCCAGCCAGCCTCCAATCCGCCATGCCTCTCACCCCTCGCTCGCTGAAGCCGCACGGAGGAGGAGCCTCGCCCACTGAAGCCCATCCACCGCTCATGCTCCTCCTCTATGGGATAGCTGAAGCCGGGGGAGGGGGCATGGCATGGCCTGGCCACGGCCCCTTCCCTGGCTTCGGCACTCCCAGCAGCTGCTCCAGCCTTGAGGGGGCAGTGCCAAGCCAGCATTGTGCTGGCTCTGCCACCGCTGGCTTGGCATTGCCCCCTCAAGGCTGGAGAAGCTGTGGGATAGCTGAAGCCAGAGGAGGGGGCGAGGCATGGTGCGGCCTGGCTCTGCCCCCTCCCCCGGTTTCGGCACTCCCAGCAGCTTCTCCCAGCAGGCCACCATCCCCAGCTGTTCTTTACTGTGTTAGAGTGTCATTTTGTGTCATTTTGGTTGGTGGTGTGCCCCCCCCCCCAAATTTTAATGTTAAAAGTGTGCCGTGGCTCAAAAAAGGTTGGGAAACACTGCTTTAAAGGTCTGTCCAAGATGCCAAACCTATAAAACATCAACTCCAAGTGAACACATTGTCCCAGTAACATAAGAGATGGCAGTCGCTATGAACATAGTGTCTTTCTCCACTGACATGAGACATTGTATCCTTGTTCTAGATCAACATTTCTCAACCTGAGGGTCAGGACCCATGGGGGGATCATGAGGTGTTGCTAAAGACCATCGGAAAACATATATTTCTGATAGTCTTGGGAATCCCTTTGGCAGAGAAGGCTGAAAAACTTTCCACCTGTCCTTCTCTTCCTTTTGGAATCAGACGGCAAATTCTCCCACCAAAAGCCCTCCTCCACTGTGATTGGCCAGCCTCTCAGATGACCTCTCAGCAAGGAGAGGGCCGTTTCTGAGACTTCAAGTGGAGAGGGGAGAGCAGGAATGCTTGGCACATGGCAGTGTGGTGCACATGTGCGGGTGAGGGATAGCATTTGCGGGTAGAGGGAGGCTCATGCCAGTGAGTCCCTTCAAGTCATGGGGGTTCTGTGTGGGAAGTATGGCCCAATTCTATTGCTGGTGGGGTTCATAATATTCTTTGATTATAGGTGAACTATAAATCCCAGCAACAACTTTCAAATGTTAATTCTATCCCACCCCCCCAAAAAAATCCAAAAAAATTCACCAATATTCATATTTGGACATATTGAGTATTTGTGCCAAGTTTGGTCCAGATCCATCATTGAGTCCACAGTGTACAGTAGGTGAACTACAACTCCAAAACTCAAGGACAATGCTCACCAAACCCTTTCAGTATTTTCTGTTGGTCATGGGAATTCTTGGTGCCAAGTTAGGTTAAATTCCAACGTTGGTGGAGTTCTGAACGCACTTTGATTTTAGGTGAACTATAAATCCCAACAACTACAAATCCCAAATGACAAAATAAATCCCCCAAACCCCACCAGTATTCAAATTTGGCCCATCAGGTATTTGTGCCAAATTTGGTCCAGCGAATGAAAAGACACCCTGCATATCTGATTATTTACATTCTGATTCATAACCATGGCAAAATTACAGTTATGAAGTAGCAATGAAAATAATGTTTTGGCTGGGGGTCACCACAACATGAGGAACTGTATTAAGGGGTCGCGGCATTAGGAAGGTTGAGAAACACTATTCTAGATAAACAAGGATACTATGTCCTGTCTACCTTCACTCCATCTTGCCCAACATAGAGCCAGGCCCTCTCTGCAAAGGCACACACGACCTTTTCTTCTATTATCACTGCTCTGCTTGGTAGTCCATCCACATCAAGCCAGGAATTAGCATTCTCTTCACTCTGTCACTCCATCACCATTTCTATTAAACTCATTTGCTATCTAAAGGAATTCATTTTCCCCTTTGTTTGCTCCAGCCTCCATGAGCAGAGGTGATTTTCCTCTTCACAAAGCCACCCAGAAACAGTGACAGAGGGGAAGAGAGGGGCCAAATCATGACCCAACATCTTGACCCATTCCAGAAAGGTGTCAAGCTCCACTTACATCATGGCACAAAGTCTTGAGATGGTGTCAGCGGGTAGCTAGGCTCTTCCAGTGCAGCTCCCCAATAAAGATGGAAATAACATTATAGAGAATTCAAAAAATGATCAAAACATGCATTTTGAGTGCCAATAAACCTTGGCAAGAAGAACCCTAGGTTGGCAGATATCTTTGTGGCCAGGACGTATTCTTCGCAAAATTCTGCACATAATTGCGTGTGCATGGGTGATACACCTCCCGCCTGATAATCAATAACACACCAACACAATTTGTTGGGATAAAATTGGCCGCAACTCATTTATTGATAACAGGAAGAAGGGTTGGCAGCCATGCATGGGTCCTGGATCCGGGGTCGGACAACCCGCTGTTGTCCGAAGACGCTTGTATGCCTGGGTGCCACCAGCCCATTACCATTCCACGAAAACCCGGCACTCCAAGGGCCAGGGTGTTATCCCCCCTACCACCAGGGGGCGATAAGCCAGCGAGATCCAGGGCCCATGCCACACGCCAAACAGAGTTGCGACGATGAACACACAAACACAGAGTTGCGACAATGAACACAAGTAACAGCAAGAAAAGTTAACAAGATATAAGCAATAAATACATAGCATGAAAAGTAAAAAGATGCAAACAATGAATGCAAGCAGGGTGGGTGGGATGGACAAAAACAGGAACAGGCCCAGTGCCTGTTGAGGTGCCTCAGGCAGCCTTAAGTAGACTGCCCAGGCAAAAGGGAGGGCTGGCCCACCGACTGGGCAAGGGAGGCGGTGCCAGCCCCACCATTGGCCAGCTGACACTGGTGGCGGAAAACTCTCCTGCCACCTAAGGGGCTTCTGGGAAGAAGCCCCCTCCCTAGGATGGCAGTGAGGACACCCTGTACCACAACACGCTCAACCTGGTGAGTCTCGTTGAGCCATGTACCTGTACATGAAATGCTGATTTCTGCAGAGAAAATGCTATAATTAAGGACTTGTGTGTGTTCTCAAGTTTCATAGGAATTTCTTAAATCTGGAATTCATAGTTACAAAATTTTTACACACAAGCACAGCGTCTTCTATACATGCAACAGCTTTTTCTGCCTAAAAATAATAATTCTGCTTTTATTTCTGGGCTCAATTCAAGGTGCAGGTTATTACCTATAAAGCCCTATATCCTTTGGGGCCAACCTATCTTTGAGACTGCATCTCTTTCTACAAACCAGCTCTGAGATCGACAGGGGAGGCCCTTCTCTCAGTTCCACCACTATCTCAAGCGTGGTTGGTGGAGGCAAGAAAGAAGGCTTTCTCTGTGGTGGCCCCACAGCTCTGGAATATCCTCCCAAAAATGATTCGATTAGCCTCCACCATTCAATCCTTCCGTTCCATCCTGAAAACAGGGCTTTGACCCTGAGTAGGCAGAATGAGCCCATATGAAGCTGACACTTGCCACCTTGTGAATTGATGGCAGTTAGTTTTATCTAATGTTGTTTTAAAATTGTGTTATTTTGATTTGATGTTACATGTGTTTACAGGAGTTGTTATATACTTTGTTTTCTACTTTTGTACTGTTTTCTACTTTTGTACAGGTTTTACCTGTTGTTTGTTATATGTGCACCCTGGAGTGCCTTATAAGCTGCCCTGAGTCCCTTCAGGGAGATAGTGGCAGGATTATCATCACCATCACCATCACCATCATGTGTAGAAGTCCAGTAGAAATTCATTTAGATCAGGGGTGCCCACACTTTTTCAGCACACGAGCTACTTGTAATAAAACCAAGTCAGAAAGATCTACCTACCTCCTCAAGGCTGGAGAGGGGTGGGGTAGGGGTGGGGCTTGGCACGGCCTGGCTCCACCCCTCTCTGGCTTCCACTCTACCAGCAGCTTCTCCAGACTTGAGGATGGCAGTGCCAAGCCAGCCTTGTGCTAGCTATGCCACCACTGGCTTGGCTTTGCCATCCTCACGCCTGGAGAAGCTGCTGGTTGAGTGGAAGTCACACGGGGCGGAGCCAGGACACACCAAGCCCTCCCCTCCCTCTGGCTTTGGAGCTCCCAGCTGCTTCTCCGGGCTTGAGGATGGCAATGCCAAGCCAGTGGTGACACAGCTAGCACAAGGCTGGCTTGGCACTGCCATCCTCAAGCCTGGAGAAGCTGCTGGGAGCTCCAAAGCCAGAGAAGAGGGAGCGAGGCTTGGCACGGCCTGGCTCCGCCCCCTCTGGCTTCCACTCTACCAGCAGCTTCTCCAGGCTTGAGGATGGCAGTGCCAAGCCAGCCTTGTGCTAGCTGTGTCACCACTGGCTTGGCATTGCCATCCTCAAGCTTGGAGAAGCTGCTGATAGAGCGGAAGCCGGGGGGGGGGCAGAGCCAGGCCACACCAAGCCCCTCCCCCTCTCCTCTGGCTTTGGAGCTCCCAGCAGCTTCTCCAGGCTTGAGGATGGCAATGCCAAGCCAGTGGTGACACAGCTAGCACAAGGCTGGTTTGGCACTGCCATCCTCAAGCCTGGAGAAGCTGCTGGGAGTGCCGAAGCCAGAGAGGGGGTGAGGCTTGGCATGGCCTGGCTCTGCCCCCCTCTGAGAAGCGCCCCATCCAGCTGGGATCGACCTCCTTCAGTCCCGGGATTGACTGGTTGATCACGATCGACTTCCTGGGCAGCCCTGATTTAAATGTTATAAGCCAGTCCTTCCCAACCTAGTGTCTTGTCTTCCAGTTCTGCTGAACTAGAAGTCCTTTCCTCCTTAGTAATATGGCTGAGGTGGTTAAGGATAAGGGTTCTTATTATCCAACACATCTAGAGGGTATCTTGTTGGGTATACCACCTGGATCATGCAATGATCCAAAAGGACAATTGTATAGAACACAGATATCTATTGCTAAGATACACCAAGTATTGTGTTATTGTTGTTAAAATGTAATAGTCCAATCTGTTTGATTATTTGAAGTCACTTATAGGTGTTTCAAAGGACTATTTGTGGCGTCCAAGGTTATCTACATGGATATGGGCATTCATTTATCCATGATAGAGATAAGTTGTTCCTCTATATAGTGTATATAAGTAATAAACCTGTTGTATGATAACACATTTGAAGTTTTAACAACAATAACATAATACTTTGTGTATCCAAGAGGACAGTTGGCCATTTTGGTCTTCCAGACCAACTTTAATGAGATCCAGGTGATTTATTTATTTATTTATTTACTACATTTTTATACCTCCATTCTCAGCCCGAGGGCGACTCATGACGGTTTACAAGTGGCGCTGTTCAATTCCCATAACAATATAAAAACAGATGAAACAATCAACATAGTTTTTAAAAAATCACCTACATATTAAACATCAATAAAAAAAACATAATAAAACCATAAATCCTCCGCACTTCATCACCAAATCATTGTCCAGTCGTGTTGTCCAACCATTCAGAGATCAGAGGTCATAGCTACACTGTGTTTGGAAATGCCTACTCAAATAACCATGTTTTTACTTTTTTGCGAAATGTTAAAAGCGTGGGGGCCAATCTAATGTCCCTGGGGAGGGCATTCCATAGCTGAGGAGCCACCGCTGTGAAGGCCCTGTCTCTCATCCCCACCAGCCGCACCTGTGAAGATGGTGGGACCAAGAGCAGGGCCTCCCCAGAAGATCTTAAATTTCTAGATGGTTCATAAGGAGAGATATGTTCAGACAGGTAGGTAGGGCAGAACCATTTAGGGCTTTATAGGCCAAGGCTAGCACTGTGAGTTGTGCTCGGTAGCAGACTGGCAGCCAGTGGAGCTAGCACAACAGAGAAGTTGTATGCTCCCTGAGCATCGCTCCTGTTAGCAACCTGGCTGCTGCCCATTGGACCATTTGGAGCTTCTGAACAGTCTTCAAAGGAAACCCCACGTAGAGAGCATTGCAGTAGTCTATACGGGATGTAACCAGAGCATGTACTACCGTGGCCAAGTCAGACTTCCCAAGGTATGGGCGCGGTTGGCACACAAGTTTTAATTCTGCAAATGCTCTCCCGGTCACCGCCGAAACCTGGGGTTCCAGGCTCAGCGATGAATCTAGGATCACACCCAGACTGCGAACCTGCGCCTTCAGGGGGATCCACACATACAAGAACTGGCAAACATCTGGAGAACCACACGTTCCCATCACTCTTCTTAGACAATACCTTTGTGATTGTGACATACAAGGTGATTCTCTCATACTTCATTATAGGGAGACCAAAGAGTGATATTCCTTATTGCCGCTGGTCCAAATTAGAAAGATGCCACCAGATTAATGCCATCGCTACCAGAAAGAGTAATGGTGGGCCTTTAATGGAGATCTTGTTCATGGTGCCCCATAAACGGATTGTCGTACGATCGAACTAGACAGCGCACAGAGCTGTGCAGTGTATTTATAGGTAGCATTTATCATGTGTTGTCATTAATAAAAACGGTACAGTGTTGCTAAGGTGGCGAAATAACCTGTGTAGGAGGTTTGGTGGAGACTCTGCTACTGCTAATGAGATTTTTTCCCCCCAAGCCAGCTACCATATTTCTGTCGCTATAGTGGTGTGAGGAGAAGTCATATCAAATGTGACAAGCATAGAATTATCACATTGATGCTGCCACTGCTTCTGGGAGTCTTTCTTCAACAGGGAGTCATGGGTGTCTTTGATAATATGATGGAAAGTTTTGTCCCACATTTGTTGATATATGTTTGGAGGGGGTGAGGTGGGGTTAAAGGGAAGAGGAGGTGAATGTATAAATAAATTACATGTATAAAAAGCCACAACATTAGTAATGAAGTAGGAAGTATTCAGAGCTGGAGCATCGTGATGAAGCTTACCATGACAGGGGATGGCTTCTGTGTCAATAGCAAGGTTAATCTGCTCTGCGTAAATATTAAAGGACCTCTCCAAGGTACTGAATCCTGCCTCCAAATAGGTTCAGCAGCTTTCATGGTTCAGACTAAAAGCCAAAGGGCATATACCATCCCAGTTGGATTGCAGGCAGTGTATCTATGCATTCCTTGTTCCAGAACAAGACAATGCACAGGGACATGAGATGTATAGTTGGTAGTCAGGTGCGCAACATTCGTTCCTACCATTTATTTTGTTTGTTTCCTGTCTTCCATATCTTTGGAAACATGAAACAAGAAGCCTGCTCCACACGTGGAAATTGGTTCAACACAAAAGCCTGGAGCTAGGCTGTATGCACACACACCCTGAGAATGTGGTGGGGCATGTGTTGCAGCTGGCGGGGCCTGTAAGCATGTCCGGACCTGTCTGCAGGCCTTGCCACACTCTCAGACAGTGTGTAAGTATGGCGGGGCCTGCAGACAGGCCCTGAACATGCCTACAGACACCACCAGCTGCCACACAGTGGTCTGTGGGCACGCTGCAGGCCTGTCTGCAGACCCCACCACCTTCTCGGAAACTGTGTGTGTGGCAGGGCCTGCAGACCCCACCACCTTCTTGGAAACTGTGTGTGTGGCAGGGCCTGCAGCCAGCTCCAATCATGCCTACAGGCTTTGCTAACCACCAGAGGGCATATACTATCCCAGTTGGATTGCAGGCAGTGCCTCTATGCATTCCTTGTTCCAGAACAAGACAATGCACAGGCACATGAGATGTATAGTTGGTAGTCAGGTGCGCAAAATTCGTTCCTACCATTTATTCTGTTCGTTTTGTGTCTGCCATATCTTTGGAAGCATGAAACAGGAAGCCTGCTCCACACATGGAAATCAGCTCAACACAAAAGCCTGGAGCTAGGCTGTATGCACACACACCCTGAGAATGTGGTGGGGCATGTGTTGCAGCTGGTGGGGCCTGTAAGCATGTTCCGGGCCTGTCTGCAGGCCCTGCCACACTCTCAGACAGTGTGTAAGTATGGCGGGGCCTGCAGACAGGCCCTGAACATGCCTACAGACACCACCAGCTGCCACACAGTGGTCTGTGGGCACGCTGCAGGCCTGTCTGCAGACCCCACCACCTTCTCGGAAACTGTGTGTGTGGCAGGGCCTGCAGACCCCACCACCTTCTTGGAAACTGTGTGTGTGGCAGGGCCTGCAGACAGCTCCAATCATGCCTACAGGCTTTGCTAACCACCAGAGGGCATATACTATCCCAGTTGGATTGCAGGCAGTGCCTCTATGCATTCCTTGTTCCAGAACAAGACAATGCACAGGCACATGAGATGTATAGTTGGTAGTCAGGTGCGCAAAATTCGTTCCTACCATTTATTCTGTTCGTTTTGTGTCTGCCATATCTTTGGAAGCATGAAACAGGAAGCCTGCTCCACACATGGAAATCAGCTCAACACAAAAGCCTGGAGCTAGGCTGTATGCACACACACCCTGAGAATGTGGTGGGGCATGTGTTGCAGCTGGTGGGGCCTGTAAGCATGTTCCGGGCCTGTCTGCAGGCCCTGCCACACTCTCAGACAGTGTGTAAGTATGGCGGGGCCTGCAGACAGCTCCGATTATGCCTACAGGCTTTGCTAACCGCCACACATATCCTGAGGCCTCTAGGTGCGCTCTGGGCCTGTCTGCAGGCCCCGCCACACACACACACTCCAAAAGTGTGGTGGGGCATGTGTGGTGGCTGACAGGGCCTGCAGGCATGCTCTGGGCCTGCCTGCAGCTGAGCGCCTTACTCCAGAGGAGCAGCAGCAGGTGGCAGGTAAGAAAAATGGCGGGAAGGAGTGCCAGTGGATGGGAATCCCCCATAGTGGTTGGAATTACAGGGCCCCAATCTGGAAAAAAACCTCCCAATTTCAGGAGGCTTTTGAAAATGGATCAGGGGCCCCAACAAAAGCTAGGACACGAAGAAGGACAAGGTTTACCCTGAAAGCACAAGACTAATAGTGGTAGTATGGACATTGCAAATGCAATATAGGATATTTTACTTACAATGGATATAAGCAGAGCAATGGAAAAGGACATTTACTCAGGGAATTAATGGGCTTCCTTTGGGCTATGTTGATGATTTATTTATTTATCATGTCAGAAGCGAATTGGGATTGCAATTATTACTATTATTATTATTATTTAGCACATTTGTATACCGCTCCCTCTCAGCCCGTAGGCGACTCGGGGCGGTCCACAAGGCAACAAATTGAATGACAACAGCATCATAAAAAACGTATGTCTGTTGTTTTGGTTGGTTGTTTGGTTGAATGCTTCAAGTTGCTTCTGGTGCGAGAGAATCATCCGTCTACAAAGACGTTGCCCAGGGGATGCCTGGATATGTTACTATCCTTTGGGGAGGCTTCCTTCATGCCTCTTATGTTGATGATGATGATAATGAAGGTTATGATGATGATGATTGGGTTGGTCAAAGTTTCCTCTCCAGGAGTTTGGACTTGATCTATCAAGACTATGCTTCTGCACAGCTTTAATGCAAACGCTTTGTACAGTACCCCGCTTCTCTTTATCTCACCCCCGCAGAGGAAATGCATTTCACAGATGTGCTGGGGAGAAAACAATCTTTGTCCCCCTGCATCCTATTGTCGGCAGCCACTAGGCTAATGTTGAAACAAGGCAAGGGAGCCCATTTTTGCTTTTCCTGTTACCCATGGCTCCTTGCACAAAGCTTGCTAATAAGTTAGCTCAGGTAGTACTAATTGCCGTGGATTTCGGCAAACCAGCAGCTATTTAATGTGCAATTAACCCCAAACAGTACAAATCCAGCTCCCCTGGCCCAGTTATGATCCCTTATGTCAACATGTAAATAACACCGGAGAGCCAGCCGATAAATCTTTGTCCAGCTGGGCAGCCTGACAGACTCGCCATATGTCTGGGGCATTCCATACATTCTTGGGTAAGAAGGGGTTTTGCATGTAAATATTGGTACACAGAGGAAATGTAGGCAGGTTGAAAATGGAGTTCTTCATCTCCAGCAACATTATGTGCCAAGGTTGAAGTCATATCATTAATAGGGAAGCAAAGAATGGCTGGGACTTAGCATGGGGCTTTTGCTGACCAAGAATGGAATAATGAGTCCAGGTACATGTTATAATAATAACTAGCTGTACCCGGCACGCGTTGCTGTGCCCTATTTAGGAGATGCGAGAAAGTCTGAGTATGTAAGGGTTGGAATTGATGTTACTCATGGTCTTGGTGGGGTCATGGCTGTGTCGTTGTGGGTTGTTCTGGAGGGTGGGATGTTGAAGTCCTGTGGAGTTGTTGGTGTGTGGTGTTGCTGGCGTTCTGCATAGCTTTTGGATATATAATGTTTTTTGTCTTTCCGTCTGCTGTGTTGATGTAGAGGTTGATGCTTGTGTGGGTGGGATACTTTGGAAGTGAGTGGAGGTACTTGAAATCCCATCATCCATCGTGTGCCCTCCTCTAAACTGCAGTCGGATGGAGTGTGGGTCATGGGGGCACTGTGTGCCAAGTTGGGTCTTTATCGGTCTTGGTTCTGGGCCACAGTGGTCTGTGGGGAATGAAGGGTTTGAAAGTACTACAAATCCCACAATCCATGGAGGTACATCAAATCCCATCATCCATGGTCCACCCTCCTCAAAACTGCAGTAGAATGCAGCGTGGGTCATAGGGGCTCTGTGTGCCAAGGTAGGTTACTGTAAATTCAGGCCATACACAATGTCCCATGAGCTGAGGCCTAGTAGGGAAAATCAAGTTAATGAAGCCTTACTGTCAATTCAGAGCTTAAACAGCATCCCATTAAGTGAGGCCTAGTCAGGGAAATCAAGTTAATGAAGCCTTACTGTCAATTTTGGGCGTGGTCTGTGATTTGTAGGGGTTTAAATTTTCTGTGGGAAGTGAATTGGGTGTTTGTGGTGGTGACTGCCTCAGGCCTTTGCTTTATCCTCCTCTGCCAGTTTATTATGGGTCGGATTGTTCATGTTGGCTGGCCAATAGAGGCGTTATGCAAATACTCCCTCATTGGCAGCCAATCATGTTGTCAGAATGTAGAGGCCGGGAGATTCGTTGGCAGCCGCGGAGGATGCTGGGAAATGTATTTTTTTGTATCGTTGTTCTGGGGCCTTCTAGGTTTTTTGGGGGGGGGGGGAGTTTCTTTGCTAAAAACCTACCTTGCTTGAGGCCTATTTTTGTTGCCAAGTTTGGTGTCTCTGCCTTGTAAGGTTTCTCTGGCTAGGACGGTCGTTCCATGACGGGACCTGCTTTATATAATAGATAATAATAAACTTCAAGCAGGAAGGGGGAAGTGCAGTATGGGGACAGATATTATGGGAGGAGTGACAAAGGGAGATGTTGAGGAGCCTTGGGCAGTCTTAAGTAGACTGCCCAGGCGAAATGGAGGGCTGGCCCGCCGACGGGGCAAGGGAGGCAGTGCCAGCCCCACCATTGGCCAGCTAACACTGGCGGTGGGAAACTCTCCCACCACCCAGGGGGCTTCTGGGAAGAAGCTCCCTCCCTAGGGCCAAGATGGTGGTGAGGACACCCTGAACCGCAACGTACTCGGTGAGTCTGGTTGAGCCATTTATGGGAGGAGCGACAAAGGGAGATGTAAGGTCACTCTCCAAAGTTGCAACGGAAAAGGCAAATTTTGATTTCTAGGGTGGGGGCTTGCATAATCTCACCCGGCAGTGAGTTCCTGAGTCGGGGGGCCACAGAGGAGAAGGCTCTCTCCCTCATTCCCACAAGTCGGGCCTGTGATAGTGGAAGGGGCGAAAGGAGGGCCTCCCCCAAAGATCAAAGAGATCGGGCAGTATAGTAAATGTTTTTGGACATGGTGATTGGGCATTCGGACAACATGGCCAGTCCAGCAGAGTTGATAGCGTAGAAGAATTGCTGCAATGCTGGTAGCCTTTGCTTCTTCCAACATGCTGAGCAGAAACCTAATCTCATATCACGGGATAACTCCCCATCCCCTAAAGCAGTGTTTCCCAACCTTTTTTGAGCCGCGGCACAATTTTTTACATTTACAAAATCCTGGGGCACACCACCAACCAAAATGACACAAAATGACACTCTAACACAGAAATACATATAGTTGATATGTTTTAAATGTATTTATACACTCAGTGGGCCTGTTTCGATGAACACAACATAGATATCCTGGCAGGAATGCAAGAAAGACACAAACTTCCCACACAGAACTCCCATAACCAAGAGAAAATACTATAAGAGTTTGGTGGGTCTTGAGTTTTGGAGTTGTAGTTCACCTATATCCAGAGAGCACTGTGGATTCAAATAATGTTGGATCAGGACCAAACTTGGCATGAATATACTCAATACGCCCAAATGTGAACACAGATGGAGTTGGGGGAAAATAGACCTTGACATTTGGGAGTTACAGTTTCTGGGATTTATAGTTAACACACAATCAAAGAGCATCCTGAACTCTTGCAACAATGGAATTGAACCAAACTTGGCATATTGAACTCTCAATACCAACAGAAAGTACTGAAAGAGTTTGCTTGGGAATTGACCTTGAGTTTGGAAGTTGTAGTTCACCTACACCCAGAGAGCACTGTGGACTCAAATAATGATGGATATGGACCACACTTGACATGAATACTCAATATGCCCAACTATGAACACACATGAAGTTTGGGGAAAATAGACCTTGATGTTTGGGAGTTGTAGTTCACCCATTTCCAGAGAGCACGGTGGACTCAAATAATGATGGGCAGGCCTCTTCCTCATGGGGAAGGGGACACTCCACCCCTTTCTAACCCTCTCTCCGCTCACCTCAGCCTCTCTGCCAGCCTTTCCTCCTCAAATGGCGACCGCTGGGAAGGGGGCGGGGCCCAAGTGACATCACCCTTCCCTCCTCCCTCCCTCAATTGGAGGCTGGCTGGCTGGCTGGCGTGCTGAGGGGAAATGGCGAAGGAGGCAGCGCCCCGGCCCCTTCTTCTTCTTCGCTGCCGCCTGGTCCTGGTGCTGCAAGCAGCAGCAGCTGGAGTTCGGCAGGAGAAGGAAGAAATGGTATATTGCAGGTTTTCCCACGGCATACCAGGTGATTGCTCACGGCACACTAGTGTGCCGCAGCACACCGGTTGGGAAACACTGGACTAGACTAGCACCAACCCTTGATTTCCTCCTCAATATTCCTTTGGACAACGGTGGGATTCAACTAACCATCATACAACTACATGGATCAAGTACTGGCATACAGTGGGATTAAATATTCATCCTAATAATTCATGTACTGGGTAGATGCACCCTTAGATGTATTATCGTTGCTGTTTCTGCATTCCTATATTTCAAATAGTTGGAGGGCTTCAGCTTCTCTGTAGACTTTTCAAATAGCACCTCAATGCTTAACATGAAAATTCAGAGTCTTGGAAGTTGCGTGTCCCAACTCTCTTCTTCCTGAGATGATAGATCTATGCAATGAGTGACTGTTGCAAAAATAATAATAATAATTAAGCATACATCCTCCTTAAGTCTGCAAAAATGGTTGTCAGTGTGTGTATGTTTCTCTCAGATACCTAGCAGTTTGCAATCCATTTCTACTAGAGTACATGAATACTTTCATGTTTGACTCAGTGTTTTGTTCTCCGTTCCACGAATAGTTTGTGGATTACCAGAGCATGTGATTATCTAGTATTTTCCTTCCTAGAACATTTCACTGATGTAAAATATAGGAATGCACAATTACAGTGATTTTATGGAACGTGGTGGAGGAAGGGGAGGGCTGTGTTCGCTAGGAAACGCACCAATTTGCCCCCGTTGCCTCCTTCTATCACCCTCTCCCTCCTTCTCTTGTTTTGGCATTATGGGAACCTGACGTTGATAGAAATCTTTTCTCTGAATAAAGATGAGAGTGTGGATGAAAACCCCCCAGTAATTACAGTGTCAGTTTCATACCTCAGCAGATCTCGAAAGTTGTCAGAAAAGAAATATTTCCCCTGTGTTAGTCTGATCATCAGAGCTATTCACATTCAATGGGAAAGCTTTGAGATATCCTCCAGCCCAGCATGAGGTGAAAAAATGGGAAAAGACACAGACATGGGGATAAGAAACAGATTCAAACTAAATCCAGACACGACATAGGTACTCCTGGTCAGTCGTAAGGCCGAACAGGGCATAGGGTTACAACCTGTGCTTGACGGGGTTACACTCCCCCTGAAGGCACAGGTTCGCGGTCTGGGAGTGATCCTGGACTCATCGCTGAGCCTGGAACCCCAAGTCTCGGCGGTGGCCAGGGGAGCTTTTGCACAGCTCAGACTTGTGTGCCAACTGCGCCCGTATCTTGGGAAGACAGACTTGGCCACGGTGGTCCACACTCTGGTTACATCCCATATAGACTACTGCAACATTCTCTACGTGGGGTTGCCTCTGAAGACTGAACGGAAGCTGCAATTAGTCCAGCACGCAGCAGCCAGACTACTAACGGGAGCGGGGTACAGGGAGCGCACAACTCCCCTGTTGCGCCAGCTCCACTGGCTGCCAATTAGCTTCCGAGCACAATTCAAAGTGCTGATTTTAACCTACAGTACCCTATATGGTTCTGGCCCAGTTTACCTGTCCGAACGTATTCTCCCCTATGAACCCTCAAGAGTGCTAAGATCATCTGGAGAGGCCCTGCTCTTGGTCCCGCCACCTTCGCAGGCGCGTCTGGTGGGGACGAGAGACAGGGCCTTTTCTGTGGTGGCCCCCCGGCTGTGGAATTCCCTCCCAAATGAAATTAGATCCGCCCCCTCCCTCCTGACTTTTAGGAAATGGGTGAAAACATGGCTGTGCAATGAGGCCTTCGCAGAATGAAAGAGGCGATCGCGAAGCGACTAAAGTCGCGAACCACTTGATACAGACCGAATATATGTATTAAGTTGGACTTGATTTTACTTTGGCCAAAGGCTTTTTAAATGTATTTATTGTTTTGGATTTTATTGTAAATTTTATTGTAAATTTATGATTCTTTTAGATTTTAAATGTTAGCATTGAATACTTGCTGTTTGCTGGTCTGAGTCCCTCTTCGGAGGTGAGAAAGTTATAAATAAATAAATAAATAAATAAATAAATAAATAAATAAATAAATAAGAAATTAAAATAGGGTGTTATGGGGTAAGATGAAAATACCAATGAGTGGTTTTTAGGGGTTGGTTAAAAGGCAAAGCGATGAGGACAGCATCAACAATCTGATCAAGATCTGACATCATGCTTGTCAGATCTGATTCATGTAAGTCACATAGTGGTTAGTTGTCTCCCACTCTTACTTGAAATAGCAGTATCAATAGTGTTTCTATCTGTTGATTAGGACTGAAATATCATTCCTACAGTAGCCTCCCAGATTGGACACAAAACCGAGCAAGAAGGCTTGCAGACAACAAACAATAACTTTGGCTAAGGAAACTATTTATTATTTATTTATTTATTATTTGGACTTGTACGCCGCCACTCCCTGAGGGCTCGCGGTGGCTTGCAATCATATAAAAGCACCACAGAAGTAAAAACAACTTAAACTAGACTAAAAAGATTTTCCAGCTTAGCAGTCAAAGGCTAGCCAGAAAAGATGGGTCTTGCAGGCCTTGCAGAAAGAGAGTAGATCATGCAAGGCCCGCACATCGCTTGGAAGGGTGTTCCAGATTGACGGCGCTACTACAGAAAAGGCTCTGCTCTGGGTCGATGTGAGATGAATTGCTTTAAAGGTCGGCACTTCCAGGAGGATCATTTGTTTGGAACGAAGTGACCTCTGGGGTTGGTAGGGGAAGAGACGGTCCCTCAGATACAGCGGCCCCAGACCATGCAAGGTCTTGAAAGTTAACACCATCACCTTGAAGGTGATGCGGTGCTTGACCGGAAGCCAATGGAGCTGCTGGAGGCTGGGTGTTATGTGGCATCTCACTGGAGTCCCAGTGAGAAGTCGAGCAGCGGCATTCTTGACGAGCTTTAGTTTACGGATCACTGACAAGGGCAGGCCAATGTAGACTACCCAATCCAACATTGCTTTCAGTCCATTCTATTCACATAAACATGACCCCTGGTTGAGATCCAGCTTGTTCCAAGTATCAGTATCTTATAAAACTTCATACTTACAGAGACAATGAAGTGTGAATGAGCAATATCTAATACATGTCTAATCTGAGGTCTTTGTGACCCATCACCAAATGTTTTCAGAACATCTTGTTGATGATGTTCTCAGTGGGCTTGGGCCCAAATCAGTTTGAATGAAAATGATTTGTAATGTTTGGTGGTCCGTTCCATATCATCTCTGAAAACGGAACAGGTAGAAGGGAACCGAAACACTCACCAAAATGGATTAGTAGAGCCAGATTTTATTGGCTACTGAAGAGGAGAGAGTTAAGTCTGCAATATACCTGAGGCAGGGGTCTGCCATGGGGTTCCTGGATAAGATGGGATTATTGCAGGATCTTTTTCTCCTTTCCACCCCCCTCTGTGGTGTTTCAGACTGGTGCTCATGTGCATACTAGGGATGATGCTAGGGATGATGGGGTTGTTCCTGAAAATGCTGATGATGGGATGCTTAGTGAGAATTCTGAGATGCAAAGTGAACTTTCAGATGAGGCTTGCTTTCCTGGGAACAGTTCTCTTCCCAGGGCTTCATTAGATGAGAATTCTTGTGTTCAGGACTCTGAAGGTCTTGATGTTGATAACGGGACACCTGGGAATCTTAACGAGCTACCATTCAATCGCTGAGTTAGCATTCGAGAATCTAGGCAGGCTGCCAGCCTCCGACGCAGCAGCCGGTTTGCAAACCAAAACTGATTTGTCTTTAGAGTCTATTAGAGTGCTAGGGAAATTGTCTTCAGTTTCCAGGCTTCGTTCAGAATACCATGCCAAGTTTTGCCTTGTTTTCAAGCTCTTGATTTTGCCTAGGCCTTTGTGCACATTTTGCTTGTCTTGTATTATCCTTGGAATTTGTATCAAGCTTTTTACCTTTGCTTTTGGATCTTGGGACTAATTGAACTGTGTGATTACCTTGGATATATTCTACATTTGATCTTCTTTGAACCCTTTTGTTGGACACTGTATTTGTTTCAATAAAAGCCTATTATTCAGAGACTGGCTGTTGTGTGTGTGAACTAGGGGGGGTGCTCCTTGTCTGAAGTGCAACACCTTCCCTGGCAGCAGCCATTTCTTTCTGGAATGTTTCCTAGGCTCCTCCAGAGAGGGCCCCTCTGGGAACTCACTTTCCCAGCAGCACTTGCATGGGGTGGGCATTGTAAAGTCTCTGAATTCTCTCAGGGCATGATGGGAGTTGAAGTTTTTCTTTCTGTGCGTTACGCAGCCTATAAAAAACCTGGTTGTGTCCATGCTCTGACTAGCTGAGAATGCACACAACCAGTGACTACAATCACAAGAACCCTCTCTTGTGATTGTCTTATTTTAAAAAAACCTGTTATGGTTAAAATTTACAATAATTCTTTAAAAAATCAGTAGATTGGTGAATTGTTTTGAAACTTGGCAGGCCTGCAGTTGTAAATGGG
Source organism: Anolis apletophallus (assembly GCA_030556195.1). NCBI lineage: Eukaryota > Metazoa > Chordata > Lepidosauria > Squamata > Anolidae > Anolis > Anolis apletophallus. Next base: position 37,646,518 of record JARBWK010000015.1, on the reverse strand, counting down.
GTCTAAAATAGAGCTATGTTTCATGCAGACAGGCCTTAAAATGACTGAGAATTGAGGCTTTAAAGCTTCTCATTATAGTCAATGGGCCAAATCTTTGCCAAAAGAAAACAGGAAAGCCTCTCCTAATTCGAGTAACTTCCCAGTAAACAGAATGAGGGGTTGGTCGAAAATGGAGCCCCAAACTGAATTCTGGCTAAATTGCACACCTCTATTTCTCAGGGTCTGTCACGGTATGGCCTTGTGGAGACATCACTTATTGTCAAGATGGAGTTGATCCAGCTCCATCAGCCTATGGTTGCATCTTTACTTTTTGTTTTATGCCAACACTTGTCTCATGGAAATGTACACTCATGTAGTTACATGGTGGTTAGTTGTGTTCTCCTCGTCTACAAAATAGCAATATTGTGCAATTGATTATTTATTTACCACTTCAGCATGGATGTAGGATCTAGCACCCACAATTAAACTTCTCCACCAACTCAGTTTTCCCAGTTAGCAACAAATAATACGCCTAGGTATTATGATATGTAGCAGCTTGCTGTAACACTGGGTTCTTGCTGCTATTGTTTTAATAAAACTTAGGCTTGTATGCATTTACGTAAACTGTACCAAAGAGGGTGGTTGTGTATGTTCCCAGGAACTTCATGTTCTACAAGTGGCAGGGAATGTTTCACTTTGAGAAGAGAAAGACATCATGTGAAAATCTACAATCAGAGTTACGCCATTGTTGCTCTATGCTGAATACCAACATGGTGCAATTTATTGTGTACTAGCTTGGGGACCCGGCGGTGCCCGGATTATTTAAGGAAGGCATTGTGTGCCAAGGTTGGTTCCTATTATATGTATATATGGCTTGCAGTGGTCTCAGGAACTTAGTGAAGGTACTGCAAGTCCCATTGGCCATGGTCCATCCCTCTCCAAACAGAACCAAGATGTAGAGTGGGTCATGGGGGCTCTGTGTGTCACATTTGGTCTTGATCATTCTTTGGATGAGGGTTGCAGCAGTCTCGGAAGGTTTGTGAAGGTATTTCAAGTCCCATCATCTGTGGTCCATCCTTCTTGAAACAGCACCAGGGTGTAGAGTGGGTCAAGGGGGCTCTGTGTGCTAATTTTGGTCTGCATTGGTCATTGGGTGAGGGTCGCGTTGTGAAGTGGGCAAGTTTGATCCTGATCCATCACTGCTGTGGGCCGCAGTGTCACCTTAGAATGTTGGCCTTTCTAAGGTGACACTGAGGCCTTTCCTTTTCTCTCTGTGTCACCTTAGAATGTTGGAATGTGGATGGCCATTTGGAGTCCTTTATGCAAATACCATTTCAATGGCAACCAATCCCCTCTGTCTGGGGCCGTAGAATGTTGGAGTTCTGAGGCTAGTCAATCAGAGTCCTTTATGCAAATAATCCCATAGTGGCAACCTATCGAAACACTGTCGTATATTCCTTGGCACTCCCAGAACATGAACATTCCATTTTCAATGGGAAAAAACTGTCATTTGGCTAACTCAAGCATTCAGTTGCATTCTGTTTTGCTGGCCAATCAGAGTCCTTTATGCAAATAGTTCCTCAGTGGCAACCAATGCCCTCTGTCTGGTGCCTTCGAGTGTTGGAGTTCTGAGGCTGGCCAATCAGAGTCCTTTATGCAAATAATCTGGTGCCTTAGAGTGTTGGAGTTCTGAGGTTGGCCAATCAGTGTCCTTTATGCAAATAATCCCATAGTGGCAGCCAATCGAAACGCTGGCACATATTCCTCCCTCCGCACCACCGCACCGCCACAAACACTGACTTGTATTATATATCTAGATAGATAGATAGATAGATAGATAGATAGATAGATAGATCCTGCAATGGGCCCATTAATTTTCCAGTTGTGCAATGGAGAAAGCACAAGAATTTTTTTAAATCCCAAATAATGCAGTTCTACTCAAAAGGTATCAATGAGTAGTTATGGATCACCCATTAAGGCACAATTACATAACTAGAACCCTGTTTATTAGTCAAAGCTCAAGAAGAACAGTTAGCTAAAACTGAAGTCCATCTAATTTGGATTAACAATGGGGTTGCATTTATGGAAGTCTGCTTACAGAAACATCAAGGTTTGAGAGAGAGGGCTTTTAGTATCTCCATTTTGGTCTCCCTTTAAGCTGGAGATCCCAAGGACGATCTTCATGTAAAGCATACCTTCTGCCCTTAAGATACTATCCTTGTACCTCAAGAAAGGTGGTCCTCAGATGGTTTGTCCAACAGCTTTCATCATTCTAATTTAGGGATTGTTGACATTGTAGGCTGTGGAAAAAAGGTGAAAAAAATGGGTCCTAGAGTAAATAAAACTCTCCCTATAAGCCAAGGTAACTCAGTGGAGGCTGTCATACCATGGCATATCATGAGAAGACTTGACTCTCCAGAAAGAGCTTAATAAGGAAGAAAGCAGTTGGGAAATGGCCAGTAGGGCAGGCCTGGATTAACAACATTTTTCGCCCTAGGCCACACTTTGGAATTACGCCCCCAGCCAACCTCTACCCCCCCCCCCCCCCCCACACACACACACCACTCATACCCACATTTGACTGGCTTTCGCCATGGTGCCTCCGGAGCAGAAGAGAAAGGCGAGTAGGCACCATCCCGCCACCAAGGTCCCCATTCCTACCGGCTGGAATGCTCCGCTGTGCTCTGAAGGTCTCCTCGGGAGTCAGGAGGCTTGGGGAGAGAGCAGCGGGTGCAAACTCGCTCCAAAGGCGCACATGAGAGAGAGAGCACGAGAGTGAGAGAGGGGGGGTGAGAGGGGGGGTGAGAGAGAGGGGGCGGGTGCGCACACGAGAGAGGGCGGGAGAGAGAGAGAGAGAGAGAGAGAGAGAGAGAGAGAGAGAGAGAGAGAGAGAGAGAGCTGTTCCCGAAGGCAGGAGAGCCAGACCCTGGGGACGGAGCAGAGACTTTGCCAGGAGAAGGAGCGAGGAGAAGCCTGAGAAAGGGGGAAAGAGGGGCGCTGACCAGTCTTTTTTTTTGGGTCTGTGATCTGCACCCCCCCCCCCCCGGCTTGCACCCCTAGGCCACAGCCTTATGGGTGATCTGGGCATGCAGTTAGGGATTTGAACCCTAGTTACCAAGACTCAAACTGCCACTCTATCTCACAGTCTTGCTATAAAGAAAAAAATAGTATAAAAACTAAACACTTACCCTGGGCCCGTTGAAAGAATGATCCAGGCTACAAATCAAACACAACAGAAGTATAAAAGCCAGCCCCAAAAAGTAATATTCTCACTCGGCTGATTTTTCACTGAATCCTTTTGTATTGTCTCTGTCCTCTTGGGAGTCTGACTCGCCTTCTACTCTGCCTACTACATAAATCTCCATCCTGTTATATTTCTATGCAACATAACCCAGAGCGTGTTTCGGCTAATATTTCTCAGAGTTGAGACAAAGCATCTCTTTCCTGTACACAAAACAGCATCCATATCTCTCGCCCTTTGGCACATCTCCAGCTTCGTCTCTCGTTCTCATGAGAACTTCTCTTGGGAGGATGGTGGCTCCAGTTATGTGGATCGTCTGTTTCCTGGGGCAACTGGGGCATGACAAAGAGTCATACCAGCGGTAGCTCCATATTTGTCTTTTCGGTTCTTCTCGTGGGACAAATTTCAACCGGCTGTTTTGTCTAGCTCCTTCTGCTCCAACATATATCAAGTTATCTGTCAACATTGGGTCATACAACATTCTAGGACATTCCGGTGGGGGTCAAGGAAGAGGCATATGGGATTAGGGATAGAAGGACTGAGTTGTAGCTTGTGTGTGTCTCATTCCATGAGACAAAGTAAACCCAATCAGATATTCTCCTGCCAGGCATTGACCGTAAATTCACGCTAGATGATTTAGCAATCCATAGAAAGGTATTTCTAGGGCTCTTTAGGTCCTCCACTATGTCCCTGTGGTCAACTTCTGCCAGACGTTGATTCTTTAGAGACCTTCCAGTGTGACTTTATGGTCATTGTTCCTCAAACGATGAACACAGAACCTCACTGAAGTACCTAGAGCGGTGTTTCTCAACCTTCCTAATGCTGCAACTCCTTAGTACAGTTCCTCATGTTGGGATGACACCCAACCATAAAATTATTTGCGTTGCTATTTCATAACTGTAATTTTGCTACTGTTATGAATCGTAATGTAAATATCTGATATGCAAAATGTGTTTTCATTCACTGGACAAATTTGGCTCAAATAACCCATAAGCCCAAATTTGAATACTGGTGAGGTTGGGGTCAGGGGTGTTGATTTTGTCATTTGGGAATTGTAGTTGCTGGGATTTATAGTTCACCTACAATCAAAGAGCATTCTGAACTCCTCCAACGATAGAATTGAACCAAACTTGGCACACAGTACTCCCATGACCAACAGAAAATACTGGAAGGGTTTGGTGGTAATTGGTCTTGAGTTCTGGAGTTGTAGTTCACCTACATACAGAGAGAGCATTGTAGACTCAAACAATGATGGTTCTGGACCAAACTTGGCATGAATATTCAATATGCCCAAATATGAACACTGGTGGCGTTTGGAGGAAATAGACCTTGACATTTGGGAGTTGCAGTTGCTGGTTCACCTACAGTCAGTGTTGTAGTACAGAGACCAAGTAAGCCAAACCCAGATGTAAAAGGGGGTAACAAAAAGTTTATTGAACAATCAAATGAAAAGGCGATGAACAAAAAAGCAGCCAACTCAGCTAAAAACCCCTCAAAAATCCCAGGAAACCTAACAAAAACCCTGAAGCACGATGCAAAACAAACTCAGGATATCCGTCTGCGACGTCCGATGTGGGAAGATCCAGAAGAGTAGTCGTAAGCCAGTCCAAAGGTCAAGGGCAGGAGAATGACAGAGGAAAAGAGGAGACAGTCCAAGAATCATAGGAGAGCAGATTCAGCGGAGATAAAAACCCCACCACAGAAATACATGGCAGCAAGAGTAACTGGAACCAGGAACAAGGCACACGATGCCAAGATGCCAAAGATCACAGGAACGCCAGACAACAGTACCAGATATCAACTCTTTGACCGCCGCAAGGCAGCCTCATAAACCCATTCATTATATAGCCTTTAGATGTTGGACTCGCCCGAAGACTCTCCTTGATCAGGGGCAGTAGCTGTTTCATTTCCTGGAGCTGCTGTGCTCTGTGCATTTCTCCAATTTTGCCAACGATCCTGGAAACTTAAAGTATCCCAGTCTGTCCCTGAAGCATCAGAAGGCCAATCTGAATTGCTATCAAAGCCTAGGAAGGTATTAGTGTTAGACTCTTCATTACACACATTTTATTTATTTATTTATTTATTTCAGGATTTTACCCCGCTCTTCTCAACCCCCGAGGGGGGACTCAGAGCGGCTTACAGTACGGCACAATTCGATGCCACATCATACAGTATAAAACCCCAAAACCCCACAACAATTAAGATACATTAAAACACATTAAAATACAGTTCCATCAGCAACATACACAGTCATTCCAAGTTAAAACAATATTCAATCCATAAAAACATTGACCCTCACATCCCTTACTTCCTGAACCAAAGTCCAGTCTAGGTCAGTATCACTTTCCTCTGACCCTATTTCTCAATTCTCAGAAAAACCTTCAAAGGTTTCAGAATCTGAAGGAGCTCTAAGTATCTGCCGGATCTTCTTTCTCTGCTCCAAACCCTCAAGGCTAGAATCACTAGCAGCCCTCTTTCTCCCAGCTCCAGCGTCTTGATTACTCAGAGCCACACCCCATTCCATACTACTGCTAGATGCTACTGACTCAGCATCTTCCTTATCACTACTAGCAGGAGACGCTGAAGGCTCAATTACAACAGTCAAAGAGCATTCTGAGCCCCACCAACAATAGAATTGGACCAAACTTCCCACACAGAACCCCCATGGCCAACAGAAAATACTGTGTTTTCTGGTGGTCTTTGGCAACCCAACCCCCAGGTTGAGAAACACTGACCTAGGCATTCTTAGAGAGAATATTTTAGTCAAATCTAAGAATAATTAAATCCGTGAATCCACAGGGCCAACTGTATTATAAACATATGAAGATGGGGACCTGGTTTGAAAAGGAAGACATAAGATGAAAGTAGGGTAAAGCTATGAAGGAAAAGTCTCTTGAGTCAAGGAAAAAAAATTAAAGCTACAGAATTATTAAGCTCTTAAGAATCTAAAGCAAAAGCAGATCAAGTAGCTACAGAGCATTTTGACCCTAGTTACTAACTAACGGGTGCTTTTTGCTAATAATGATAACCATCTAAAATGTCAGAGAAAGGTTCAGCACGCATAGCACTTACTTAGTGCTCAAACAGTAATTTTCCATTATGGCCTCATGATTGCTATTTTTAATGAATGACTAAAAGATAGCTAGGCGATGAAATTCCTGGAGTTGCCATGCAGTGACAGGTAACTCAAAGGCAACATACGCATACATATGTACACTGCATACTTTCCAAATATTTCCAGATACAAGTTGGTACACGGACACCTTTGGGTCACCCTATCCACATGGCATAGGGTTATGTGCATCTCTCTACCTGATATGTGACTACTGCTTGGTATAGCTACAAGAGCCTTGAAAAAGGGAGCCTATGGGGCCTTCCGAAACGGTTTCAAAAAACCGCGGAAAATAAATAGCATCAGCTGGCCGTCGGCTCTGCTAAACCTCCAAGCCTCCATGTGAAGAAGAAGCCACACCGCCTCTTCCTCCATGCTTAGTCTGGGGTAATTCTGCCCCTCTGGAGCATTGAAGCTCTTCAATCGGACCTGCTTTGTGTTTCTTGTAATCCAACCCACCCGCATGTGATTCCACCACCCCTCCCGCGTCATTTCCAGGGATTCCCTTACTGTGGCTTTCGGCTCAACTGAGCACCACAGAGACGCGAGACCGCCAGGCTGGATTAACAGGACGCCCGGGATTCCCTTTTGCTACACGGGATTTCCCACTTCAAGTTTGTTATCCTTCCGGGGATCCCGCACATCACTTCCTACGCGCTGGCATCATCACAATAACATTGTCCTCACGACGTCCGCATCAGGCGCAGGCAAGCGTCATCACTCAGCGCCTCCTCTCCCTGCTCGCGTATCGGCCCATGCTGAACGCGAGCCGCTATACAGCCTAACACAGAGAGCGGACCTTACCAGCGACCATTCGCCATAGGGCAAGTACTTTTGGGAACGTATTGCATCCGGCGCCTGTTTCTTTTTGTATGTTTAATGTGATATACTATGTGTTATTTACACTATATAATAATATAGACATATTTTGCATACATTGGTTGTTTTCCTTGATCCATAACACTGAGCCTATAGAGTCTGACCCCATTTGGCATTTCCACACTGCTGTTTGTATTAGCTTGTATTACCAGCCAGCTCGTTTTTCTTTAATAGTTGCCATGCAGTGACAGGTAACTCAAAGGCAACATACGCATACATATGTACACTGCATACTTTCCAAATATTTCCAGATACAAGTTGGTACATGTGTGGCCAAGCAATTTCAGGGTATTACGATGACAAAAAATTATGAATGAGAAAGGTATTAACTTTTGTGGCCCAATCATTCTGGGTGGAAATCTAGTCTCAAGTATCTTCTCAACACCAAAAACATGGAAGACAGAGAGAACCTTGAATTCCAAAAATGATGTTTCTTGAGTTCTCTTAGCATTTACTCCCTACTTTTCCCCTTTTCGTAAGTCTGTTTTTTGTTCTCCCCTCTCACGTAAGAATGCACATTGGGCATAATTGATGGACAGGCCCTTGCTTCTGAAAACTATCAACACTGCAACTGTGAAATCACACGTCCAAATCCATTTATCTTCCCGGTGCTTCTAGGCCATGAGCCTTTCAGACGTGGGCTTAGAGGGTGAAGAAGCAAGTTACTTTTGAAATGTTAAAGAAGTTGAGGGAGAAAGGAAAGATACTGGGAAAGGTACAGCACTGGTACCGACTTTGAATTGAAGACAAAATGTAGACTTGTTTGATGCAGAGCTGATCTTTATAGGGCTCATTGCCAATCCTGGAAACCTCAAGTATGGCTTGACCAATCACTTGACCAAATTTAGTAGTAAGATGAGGCACTTTTTGGGAACTGAGCATGGACTGTATGTTGATAATGGGCTAAAATGTAGCCACTCTAGTATCAATCAATTTTATTTATTGCTTAGACCAGTGTTTCCCAACCGGTGTGCCACGGCACACTAGTGTGCCGTGAGAGATCATCAGGTGTGCCATGGGAAATTACAGTGTAGAGAGAGAGAAAGAGCCTAGCAGGAACTTCAGGCAGCGGAAATGAGTCTTTCCTGGCCGAAGCAGCAATGCCAGCCAGCCTGGCTGCAGTCAGGGAGAGCCCTTGGCATCCAGAACTTTCTTCCCTCCCTCCTCTCTCTCTCTCTCTCTTTCCCTTCCTTCCTTCCCTCCCTCTGCACACCAAGGGCTACCTGGCCAGGCTGTGGCTCCTCCTGCTTCCTGGCTCCTGGGTGCTCTTCTGCCCTCCTCCCCTCCGGAAGCATGGAGGAGGAGAGGGAGGAAGAGTCCACGGGAGCTGCCCCCGTCCTACCCCGCTCCTGGAGGCTCGAGGCAAGGCTTTCTGCCCTCTAGCGGCGGGGGGGGGGGAGGCACTCCTGGAGGGGCTGAACCCCTTCGGGAAGGAGAGCTGGGGGTGGCGACAGCTGCAAGCCTCTGCCGCAGTTTGTTCCGAGGCTCGGAGCCACCCTGTGTGCTCAATTTCTATTTGTCCTGCTCAGCCGAGCCCCCGTGCGCTTCAGCCACTCAGCGCAGCCCTCCCCCGTGGGGCGGTCATGGGCCTCCTGCATGTGGGCCTCCCGGGGGGGGGGGGCAGGGGGGTTGGCAGAAGCAGCGTCACGAGGGGGGAGGGTGACATTTAGTAAAATGACAGTTAGAGTGTCATTTGGTGTCATTTTGGTTGGTAGTGTGCCCCAGGATTTTGTGAATGTAAAAAATGTGCCGTGGCTCAAAAAAGGTTGAAAATCACTGGGTTAGACCATAGGATTTAGGGATGTGCAGAAAGTCATATGTGCTTTGAATGTCATATTCTGGATGTTCTGTACATTCGAGGCAATTTTTGAAATGCGAGCAGCACCCACGCAAAACACTAACAACTTGAAACACTCACCTACAATGTTTTAATAGAATCCTAGAGTTGGAAGAGACCTCATGGGCCATCCAGTCCAACCCCCTGCCAAGAAGCAGGGCAATCACATTCATAGCATCCCTGGCAGATGACCATCCAGCCTCTGTTTGAAAGCCTCCAAAGAACAAGCGTCCAGCACACTCCAGGGCAGAGAGTTCCACTGCTGAACAGCTCTCAGAATCATGAAGATCTTCCTCATGTTCAGGTGGAATCTTTTTTCCTGTAATTTGAAGCCTTTGCTTTTCCCATCCTAATCTCCAGGGCAGCATAAAACAACCTTGCTCCCTCCTCCCAGGGACTTCCCCTCACATATTTATACATGGCTATCATGTCTCCTCTCAGTCTTCTCTTCTTCAGGCTAAACATGCCCAGCTCTTGAAGCCGCTTCTCATAGGGCTTGTTCTCCAGACCCTTTATCCTTTGAGTCACCCTCCTCTAGACACATATTAGCTTAGAGTCAACATATCCCTTACATTTCAGTGCCCAGAACTGGAAACAGTGTGATTCCAGGTGTGGTATGACCAAGACAGAATAGACTTGGAAGAGTTAAGTAAGTCTTGGAAGTCTCCCAAAGTCATAAGATTTTCAACGAGAGCCAAACATGATATGTCTCTCAACCTATCGGGGCTCAGGGAGAGGGGTATGCTGTACCAACCTCATCACATTAGGGTTTTATAGCAAATAGGATTCTGGGAAAAGCAGTTTAGAGCAGCGCCATTTCATTTCTCTGTCACAGTAGTCCTCGGCTTAGGTCTTGATGTTACAGTTGCTGAAGTGGTGTGAGGTTTGATAATGGACCCAGTGGAATACAATTAGTCCTCAAGTTCCTTTACTTGAAAGGCCATACACCAAAGGAGACGTTCGATGTGTTGAAAGAGGCTTATGGCATTGTCAATTCAAATGTGGTTGGACTTTGGTGAAAACAGCTCCAATTCCGGGGCAACCCCATTCTGCTATTGATGAACACACTATCCAGCAAGTGGAGGTTGCCATTTTGGAAAATCGCTGTGTAACCATTTGCCACCTAGCCCAAAATGTCAAGATGAGTGTGGGGTCCATGGAAAAAGTCATCCAAGACCATCTTCACATGCATAAGGTATCCGCTGCCTGGGTCCCCCAGCTGCTCACACCTTTCCATTAGCAGGAACGAGTCGACTGCTCTCAGGCTCTATTGGCAAAGATGTGTGATGGAAACCAGGAGAGCTTTTTCAACAGACTGATCACACAGGATGAAAGCTGGGTCCATCACTCTGATCCTGAAACAAAAGTCCAGTCGATGCAATGGAAGCATTATGAATCACTGCCTCCAAAGAAGGCATGTGCCCAACTCTCAGCAGGCAAGGTCATGCTCACAGTATTTTGGAACCGGGATTGATGGATTTCCTAGCAAAGAGTACCATGATCATTGAGGCATATTATGCTTCACTGCTGCAGAAATTGCAGGAGGCCATCAGAACCAAAAGACGTGGCATGCTCACCAAAGGTGTCTGCCTTCAGCAAGATCACAACTCACATGTTGTCCAAGCATGCTCCTGTGGCTTTGAAATTTGACTACATCCCCCTTATTCACCCGACCTCACACCATTGGACTTCCGCCTCTTTCCAACAATAAATTATTTTTGAACGCAAGCCTTTTTCAGATGAGGAGACTCTGATTTCCAAAGTCACAATTTGGCTTTTGGAGCAACCTGTCGACTACTACAAGCAAGGTGTTTACCGTTGCTTAAAAAGATGGGAGAAGTGTTTTCTTAGGTGGCGCCAATGGAGAGAAGGACTCTGAACTGGGCCAAATTCATTGCTCTCAATCCACAGGACGCGAGTCAGGAAAATCTTTAATGAATGCCCCTCGTAAGTACATATAAACTCAATTATAACATTTTAAAATACCAAACAATGAAACATTGTTTTATTTATTTATTTATTATTCATTTTTATATACCACTCCTTCCAGCAGGCTCGGGCGGTTTACACAGTAGCAGGGCCATAGCCAGGATTTTGATTCGGGGCTGAGTTTGTTTGGGGGGGGCTGAGACTGGGTGGAAGAGGGTCTACCCTAGCAAACCTTTTGTATTGTTATCCCAATAACCCCATCAATGTGGGATATAATGAGCATGGTGATCAGATCATGATATGAATAAACATAACAGTTTAAATAATGTACCAGTAAGGCCTTCTCGCGGACCACCCTGAGAATTTCGGGGGTGAAGCCCCTAAGCACCCCGGCTACATGCCTGCACAGTACATATAAAACAATCACAGCAGAATTTAATACAACAATACTAAAAGCATAAAAGACATAAAAGCATAAAACACAACAACTATGCAAGGGCAAGCAACTGCAGGGCAACTGCAGCTTAATTCTAAGCTTGGCATCAATGCTTAGGGGACAGTAAGATTAAAAACTTGTCTAAACAAAGCTGTTTTGCAAGCTCTCCTAAACGGGGCCCGTTCTTTCACGGTACGGACCTCGACCCGGCATGGAGTTCCATAAGGATGGTGCTGCCACATAAAAGGCTCTCGATCTTGTAGTGGACAGTCTGCAGGAGTGGATCGATAGGACTAAGAGGAGGCTTTGCTCTTCTGAACGCAGTGATCTTGGGGGAATATATGGGGTGAAGCGGTCCCTCAGGTACGCCGGCCCTAGACCATACAAGGCCTTATAGGTCAAAACCAGCACCTTGAAAACAATCCGGTACTCTATTGGAAGCCAGTGCAGTTGGTGTAGGATAGGTGTAATATGCTCTCGTACAGATGCTCCCATCAGTAGTCAAGCAGCAGCATTCTGCACTAGCTTGAATTTCCGGATTGCTAACAAGGGAAGGCCAATGTAGAGGGTGTTACAGTAATCCAGCCTCGAGATGACCGTCGCCTGGATCACTGTAGCCAGGTCACCTCTGGACAAGTAGGGAGCCAGCCGCCTAGCCTGTCACAGATGGAAAAATGCGGTCCTGCATACCGTGGAGATTTGCAGCTCCATCGATAGCAGCAAGTCCAAATGGACCCCCAGGCTCTTTACAGATGACGACAGGCTTAAAGGCTCGCCGTCCAGGGTAGGCAGCTGGCATCCACTCAAACCAGGGCGACCCAGCCATAGGATCTCAGTCTTTGACGGGTTCATCTTCAACCAGCTGGTCTGCAGCCATCCAGTCACAGCTTCGAGGCATTGATGGAAACAATCGGGTACGGTCTCCGGCATCAAGAATGGCCCAAAATTTGGCCACTCTAGTATAAAATAGACATGGTTCTGTGTTCTGGACAACACTGTGAGAATCTCCCTTGTGTCAGAGCCTTGTTTGTTAGTCCCAACTAGACTAGACCTACTGAATCAGTTGTTAAACACTAAATCCAACACATAGGCAAATACAAAAAATTCAATAGCTCTATTCTAGTGGGCATTAACAATTCAATTTAGGGCCCTTGTTTTTCTTTGCTTATCAAAGATTTATCTGTGTAACAAGACTGTGAACAAAAGAGAAACAAAGAAGAAGAAACGGAAGATGCCCTTGGTGTGTGTTGAATGGAAATGTTTGTTAGCTCTGGCATTGTCCTTCCCTTCCCTGTAGTTTTCTTAATCTTCCAACCCATCCTGTCATTGCTAGTGAGGCAGCCAAGGGATGCTGTGATAGATGTGCAGCGAAAGCCACACTCTTTGGTTGCACTCTGGACGTGTGGCTGATGGATGGGCAGAAAACCCACCAGCCTTGCTGACATCCAACCAGAGGAAATGGGCCACACACCCAAATGAAAAGAGGACCAAATCAATGGTGCAGGGCAGTTTATCGATTTTCAGATTTCCCAAGGTATTTCAAATAAAAATGTTTTCTTTGGGAGAAGGGGAAAATAGTTCAGAATGGCTCCAGCATAGAAATGTTTCTCGATTCCTTTCCAACTCACTCCACTAGCTTACAATTTCTGCATCAACAGCTTCCAGCATTTGTAGCTTTATAATTTATTTATTTATTTATTTATTTATTTGTCACATTTCTATACCGCCCCTCTCAGCCCGAAGGCGACTCGGGACGGTTTACACAAGGCAGTCTCTGCCCTCAATACAACACAAGCAAACAAACCAAAAATTAGAAAAATAACCATATAACAACAAATTAACAATTAAAAACATACAATTGCAGTCTCAGCGTCATGTTGAAATCAGTTTCCGTCACATTGTCGTCATTCCATATATCTAATTAAACCATTACATTTCATCAGCAAATGCCTGCTCAAACAGCCAGGTCTTGACTTTCTTGCGAAATGTCAGGAGGGAGGGGGCCGATCTGATGTCTCTAGGGAGGGTGTTCCAAAGCCGAGGAGCCACCACGGAAAAGGCCCTGTCTCTCGTCCCCGCCAGTCGCGCCTGAGAAGAAGGCGGGACCGAGAGCAGGGCCTCTCCAGATGATCTTAAACATCTCAATGGTTCATAGGGAGAGATGCGTTCGGACAGGTAAGTTGGACCCGAACTGTTTAGGGCTTTAAAGGCTAAAGCCAGCACTTTGAATTATGCCTGGTAGCAAACTGGCGGCCAGTGGAACTGGCACAACAGAGGAGTTGTACGCTCTCTGAATGGCGCTCCTGTTATCAACCTGGCTGCTGTCCGTTGGACTAGTTGCAGCTTCCGAACAGTCTTCAAAGGCAACCCCACATAGAGAGCATTGCAGTAATCTATACAGGATAATTTATAATATTCCTTGGTTGTGCCATTGTATATTAGGAACACCGATCTACTACACCAGACATGGACAAAGTTCAGCTCTTCAGGAGTTTTGGACTTTTACTCCCACAATTCATAACAGTCTACCAGCTGTCAGGAATTGTGGGAGTTGAAGTCCAAAACCCCTGGAGGCCTAAGATTGCCCATACCTGTAGTACACCATTGTATATAATGGGACTTGAACATTCGCAGATGTTGGTGTCTTGGAACCATACCCCAGTAGATATCTCCTTGCATACTTGGAGAAAGGCCTTCAAAATTCCTGAATATAAATCAATGTGGATCTTAATTTTAGTAATAATCCTGACTAAAGTAGAGCCATTAAACCAATGGGATTTGGCTATGTGTTGAGTCAGCATTCAACATTTGATCCAATGGGATTCCTACATTTGAGGCAGACCAACAGGCTCCCAGGTATACACTCCTGAATACAAAGAAGCATGTATTTGCTTTGTCTCTCTCGGCATTACTTCGCAAACGAAGATTCTTAGGAAGGACTCATCCCACGCTTTTTACAAGCGCATTGATGACTTAAAAGGCCAATCTGAGATAGGCAAGTCCGGTTGCAGAAAGCACAGCAGAAAGTCTCCTTGGGTGATGTTGTTTTCAAGATGCGGTTCTTTCTGCGTTGTTGTTTCTCTTCGAGACCTATTCGGCGTGTCTTCTTGAAAGAGGCCGCAACATTGTGGATAGTGTGTCTCCATGCCTCCCGATGTGAGGCCAGGGTGGACCATTGTTGGTGATCAATCTGGCCGAGCCTGATATATTGTTTCAGGGAGTCCTTATATCTCTTTTAGGGGGTGCCTCTCTTGCGCTGACCCATGGCGAGTTCACCATAGAGTAGTATCTTTGGGAGGCGGTGGTCCTCCATCCTAGAGACGTGCCCTACCCACACTGGTGATCCCTGCTTGCTCAAGGACAGCAACATTATTCACATAGTCGGTCCAGTGTATATTTAGGATTGTGCGAAGACAGCGCTGATGAAAGCGTTCGAGGAGTCATAGGTGTTGGCAATAGGTGACCCATGTTTCAGACCCATAGAGGAGAATAGACAGTACGATAGCTCTGTACACACTGATTATGGTGCTTTACCTTAGTGTTTGTTGCTCCAGAATCTTTTGTGAAGCCTTCCGAATGCACTATATGCTTTTGCTAATCTGTGATCTATTTTTTTATCGATTTTGGTGTCTGAAGTGTTGATGCTTCCCAGGTAAGTGAACTGCTGAACAGACTTATACACATATTTCCCTATGCTGACGTGGGGATGATGGATTATTATCAGTATTATCACCAAAATCAGTGTGTACAGAGCTATCGTACTGTCTATTCTCCTCTATGGGTCTGAAACATGGGTCACCTATCGGCAACACCTACGACTCCTCGAACGCTTTCATCAGCGCTGTCTTTGCACAATCCTAAATATACACTGGACCAACTATGTGACTAATGTTGCTGTCCTTGAGCAAGCAGGGATCACCAGCGTTGAGGCCATGCTATTGAGAACACAGCTGCGCTGGGCAGGGCACGTCTCTAGGATGTAGGACCCCCGCATCACAAAGATACTACTCTATAGTGAACTCGCCATGGGTCAGCGCAAGAGAGGTGCCCCAAAAAGAGATATAAGGACTCCCTGAAACCACATCTCAGGCTCGGCCAGATTGATCACCAACAATGGTCCACCCTGGCCTCACATCGGGAGGCATGGAGATGCACTATCCACAATGCTGCGGCCTCTTTCAAGAAGACACAGCGAATGAGTCTTGAAGAGAAACGGCAACGCAGAAAGAACGGCAACTTGGAAACAACATCACCCAAGGAGACTTTCTGCTGTGCTTTCTGCAACCAAACTTGCCTATCTCAGATTGGCCTTTTTAGTCATCCACGTGCTTGTTAAATGCGTGGGATGAATCCCTCCTAAGAATCTTCGTTCGCGAAGTAATGCCGAGAGAGACTATTATTATATTTATTTCTATCCTGCTTTGGGACTCTAGGCAGTTAACAATAAGTGGGGACATTCCATCTGAGAGTTGCTTTGAGCTCCCAGGAGAAGGACAATAAAAGTAAAATCCATTTGAGAGAACACCTCAGTACCTCCTCTATCTAACTGAGCTGGGTGTAGTTACTTCTATGTAGTACAAATTATCTCTCCATTCCCTCCCTTTCCCCTATCAGTAAGTAACAGTAGTAGGCCTTTTCGAACTTCAGATACATCCGAAATTCAGATGTAATTCGGATGTTTTCGACATTTGAAGTGATTTTGAAGAGAGTTAAGGAAACAGGAAGTGGATTTGCCATTTCAAAGTCTCTGTTGCCATATTTTCAGATAGGGCTCATATGTCATTTCCGACCTTCTCTATTTTTGTCCCATTGCGTTTTAAATGTTTATTAATGTGTTAAATGTGTCCAGTATTTTGTACCAGTGTGCCTAGTTTTGTCAGTAGTAGCGTTCAAAAATGGAGGGAAAGGGAATCCCCCAAGTTTTGACTTTCCCTTCTGCAGGTTTCCATGCATTGCGCAATCGCGATAGCACAGCGATAGCTCAGCGGTAACAACAGCTGTGCTGGCAATCTGAAGTTCTGAAGATTGCAGGTTCGAATCCTGGGCTGGGTTGGACACCAGCTGTGAGCCCTGTCCACTGTTTACCCAACAGTTCGAAAACAGCTGAGTTATGATTAGATAAACTGGGAACCGTCAAGTGGGGAAGGACTTTTTCGGCTGGAATGTGGAAAAACAGAGGCTATCCGTCATGAGGATGAAGCAGCAGCACCACCTTGTGACATAAAGACGCAATCACAACCTGTGAAGCACTGTGATACAGCTCTGTGACGCAACTGTGATGCAGCCAAAGAAAAACCCTTCTAAAAATTGTACTGTTATATGTTGTATGTTCTATGTAATTGTACGTGGAACCGGCAGGGACTGTCTGTCGCATGTGTAATGTAATCCGCTCTGAGTCCCCTTCAGGGTGAGAAGAGCAGAATATAAATAAAGTGTATTATTATTATTATCGCGGGCGCCATTTATGAAGCCATTCCGAATTTCGGAAGGACATCCGAATGTATTTCGAAAAAACTGTTGAAAACTTCAGAAGTCTATCAGATACAAGGTGCCAGCGAGTTTTAAAGCCGTTTTTTCCGTGATAAAACAGCCCTAAACAGTAGCAAATGCCATTTCCTTTTGCATAACCAGGATGTGTCAACTATATGTGCGGAGTCGTGCTTATGTGTCAGATTTCAGCCATAGCATGCATTCTTTGCCTTGATTCAACTGAACAACATTAGCTTTCAAAACAAGGGTTGAGTCACAGAATGAATGCCTAACTCTGCATGCAGACAGTCATGCTACACAACACTGATGTAGGATCTCAATCAACCTCTCCTTGTTCTGTCTGATTATCGTAATCTTTATTCCCAAGTAGAATAATCAGCTTTTGAATTAGCCCTGTGGCGTTCTCCTATCCGCAGCTGTTAGAACGGTGGGCATGAGACGGAGATAACATTGAACACAGAGCGTCTATTGTCTGCTCCTTGTACTAGTGGGTGATTGAATCAGACCCTATGGCCGTGATCCAGCGTTCACCTCTTTTGTATTCTATTTTTTCCACAATTCCAATTTCTACAAAATTTCTGCCCTTAGCCGCCTTAAACTTGTGCTATAAAAGACTATGAAAACATCTAGTTTTATAACTATAGGAGTAGAAAGAATATTTGGAAATGTGAGGATATGCTTGTTTGTTTTGGGGTGTCCAAAAAATCCTGACAAAAAAGTGAAGGGAATTTTACACTTCTGGATTGGTTCTGTACAAAATTCGCATATAGTGTTTTGCTTAGAAAACATCATTTTTAGCATAGGAAAGAGCATTTGCCGTGTGGAAAATTTATTTATTATTTACTATAATTGTATCCTGACTTTCTCAACCCAAAGGGACTCAAGGTGACCTTACAACAGGGGAAATCCAGACAAGAAACAATCAGGGCCAGCTAATCACCTCCCAACCAAGGATTCCCCTAGCTCAGTGATTTTCAACCTTTTTTGAGCCGCGGCACATTTTTTACATTTACAAAATCTTGGGGCACACCACCAACCAAAATGACACAAAATGACACTCTAACACAGTAAAGAACGGCTAGGGGATGGTGGCCTGCTGGGAGCAGCTGCTGGGAGTGCTGAAGCCGGGGGAGGGGGCGGAGCCAGGTCACGCCATGCCCTGCACCCTCCCCCTGGCTTCAGCTTTCCTAGCAGCTTCTTCAGCCTTGAGGGGGCAATGCCAAGCCAGCGGTGGCAGAGCCAGCACAATACTGGCTTGGCATTGCCCCCTCAAGGCTGGAGCAGTTGCTGGGAGTGCCGAAGCTGGGGGAGGGGGAAGAGCCAGGCCGCGCCATGCCCCGCCCCCTCCCCTGGCTTCAACTTTCCTAGCAGCTTCTCCAGTCTTGAGGGGCCAATGCCAAGCCAGCGGTGGCAGAGCCAGCACAATACTGGCTTGGCATTGCCCCCTCAAGGCTGGAGCAGTTGCTGGGAGTGCCGAAGCTGGGGGAGGGTCAGAGCCAGGCCGCGCCATGCCCCGCCCCCTCCCCCGGCTTCAGTTATCCCACAGAGGAGGAGCATGAGTGGTGGACGGGCTTCAGTGGGCGGGGCTCCTCCGTGTGGCTTCAGCGAGCAAGGGGAGAGAGTCACGGCGGATTGGAGGCTGGCTAGGGAAATGGCCGAAGGAGGCGGCACCCTGGTCCCTTCTTCTTTTTCTTCGCCGCCGCCCGGCCCTTCCTCCCCCCCCCCCCGAAGTAGCAGGAGTTTGGCAGGAGGAGGGGGGAAGGAAGGTGGACAGAGAGCTTTTCTCGCGGCACAGCAGGAGGTCCGTCACGGCACAGTAGTGTGCCGTGTCAGAGCGGTTGAGAAACACTGCCCTAGCTGATAAAAAGCCAGCCCTTGAAACTGCTGGGCCATTAAATGCTAATCAAGGTGACCAATTGAAACATTCACACCTACCTCTTTCTCCCACTCTGGACGTTCAACAGATATATAAGCCCCATTTTCCTAGTTTCCAACAGACCTTACAACCTCTGAGCATGCCTGCCATAGATGCGGGCAAAACGTCAGGAGGAATGCTTCTGGAACATGGCCATACAGCCCGAAAAAGTCCCAACAACCCACATTCTGAGTTGCGAAGAGGCTTTAAAGCGGTGTTCTGTTTCAATGAACTGGGAAGGAAATGGCTAAAATGACATTATTTGAGAAGAAACTTAGCAAAAAAAATTATATTCCAAAGAGGACTGCAGTCAGAAGTGCAGAACGTCTACTAGTTGTATTTGAAAGAATACTATTGGATTTTGGCCTGTGTTTGTCCCTTAAGGCTGTCTTTTCACCTTAGGCTGGAAACTCCATCTGGAACTGCTTGCATTGCAATATAGAACAAATTGAAATTTCTCGGTCTTTTCATCACCAGTGTACACAGCCGCCTCCCCAGCGAGTTTATCAAAGAGTATAAAAGAGAGCAGCCATATTGTCTTATCTTAAATGGCTCAGTATATTAACCTTCAGATCCAAGGTTTTCAGTGAGTTTTTTAAATTTTTTATTTTAGCCGTTTCCCCTCTTCTAATCTTAGACTATAAAGGGCAGATCCATAAATTGAGATCTAACGCCTCTGTCGAATTCATACAACACATAGGCCTCTCCTTTTTGGTTGTGACATTTTACATCTCTCCCAGTTTATAGAAATCCTGGTTTCATTTGCTAGAAGGAGACGTCCTACAATTGTGTGTTTTTTTCTTTCCTGAAATTGTGATGAGTCTACTCTCTTTGCGGAATAACAATAAAAGCAGCTTCCAGACCGCTCAATACGTTGGCCATGCAATGAACATAACCTTCTAAACAATCACATCATATAACAACCAGCGAAATGTACACCAAATTAAAGAGATAAAGCAAACGTGTCAGGCAAGGTGGCTAAAGCTAGCATACGGGCCAAACAAGCCATGTTTGGGTTTACTTGTAATAATACACAGATTATATTTGTTTGTGCATTTACTGTTTGGTAGTCGGCTGTTTAGAGAGTCATAATAAAGGACTCCAAAGGCACATCTACTGAAGGTTATAGTTTTTTAAAGGCAGTAATTGTCAACATGCAAATAAAAGATGTACTACAGTGTTTCTCAGCCGTCCTAATGCCGTAACCCAGTGGTTCTCAACCTTTCTAATGCCGTGACCCCTAAATAAAGTTTCTCATGTTGTGGTGACCCCCAACCATATTTTCATTGCTACTTCATAACGGTAATTTTGCTACGTCTTCTGAAGCATAATGCAAATATCTGATATGCAGGATGTATTTTCATTGTTATAAATTGAACATAATTAAAGCATAGTGACTGATCACAAAAACAATATGCTTGGAGAGTATGGACAATAGATGATGGGATTTGCAGTACCTTCAACCGATTCAGCTCCACCTGGTTTTGCCACTCCTGAGCTCGGCAGGGGTTGAGTGTCAGCAGCCATG
Source organism: Anolis apletophallus (assembly GCA_030556195.1). Lineage (NCBI taxonomy): Eukaryota > Metazoa > Chordata > Lepidosauria > Squamata > Anolidae > Anolis > Anolis apletophallus. Next base: position 37,626,172 of record JARBWK010000015.1, on the reverse strand, counting down.
GCACTCCATGGATGGCCAGGCCATGCGGGCAGTCCTCCACCTTGCACCCGTGCCCTTTCCAGCTGGAAAGGGCATGGGGGCCAGGCAGAAAGGATGCCCAAATGGCAGGCCCATGAGGGCAGACCTCCGCCTTGCACCCGCACCCTTCCCAGCTGGGAAGGGCACGGGGGCTGTACGGAAAGGCTGCCCCAATAACAAGGTAAACCTTCTTCCCGCACATGCCTTTTCCTGCAAGCTCCTCCTCTCGACACCCCCACAGCCCTGTGGGAAGAGCAGGAGAAGGAGCTGACCAAGAGTGCTAGCTTTTTGTCTGGCACAAGGGGGCAGCAGCCATTTTGGAGGGGGCGGGGCCAACCAAGGCAGCTTCACGACCCCCTGAAAATGGCCCAATAACCCATCCTGGGGGTCATGACCCCCAGGTTGAGAACCACTGCCGTAACCCCTTAATACAGTTCCCCATAGCGTGGTGAGCCCCAACCATAAAAGTATTATTGTTGCTACTTCATAGCTGTACTTTTGCGACTGTTAGGAATCGCAATGTAAATATCTGATATGCAGGATGTATTTTCATTCGCTGGACCAAATTTGGCATAAATACCCGATACATCCAAATTTGAATACTGGTGAGGTTGGGGAGGGGGACTGATTTTGTCATTTGGGAGTTGTAGTTGCTGGGATTTATACAATCAAAGAGCATTCTGAACTCCACCAACGATGGAATTGAACCAAACCTCATGGACCAGCCCACGCCAGAGCTCCCCACTGGTCCTCCAAAGTCAAGCCAGTCACTTCAAGGATACCATCCACCCATCTTGCCCTTGGTCGGCCCCTCTTCCTTTTTCCTATCATTTTCCCAGCATCATTGTCTTCTTCAAGCTTTCCTGTCTTCTCATGATGTGGCCAAAGCACTTCATCTATGCCTCTAATATCCTTCCCTCCAATGAGCAGCCAGGCTTTCTTTCCTTGTCATACCCCAGCCTGACTCCATAGCTGAGCCAGACCAAAGCCATGTTAAATCCAAGTTACTAGCTAGGGCTGAGAGAGAACCTTTGCAAAGGCCTCCGAGTCAGTCAGCAGTCAAGGCCAGGCGCAGCCTGCTTTCTTCCCAAACTGATAAGAAGCGCTGGGAAGGCAAAGCCTCGCTTCCCCCTGTTTCCCCAGGTGCAGCTGTTAATGAGCTGCCATATTTACATTCCTCGAAAGGCTTGGGAAAGTTAAGCCCACAAACTGTTCATGGGAAAGAGTTACGACGCAGTCAGCGTCTCAGAGGCCAAAACAACGAGAGAGCTATTTAAGTTGGATCCCACTGTCTCACGCACGTTGGTGATTATGAATCTGGACGCCAACGTTCAGCTATCATTGCCAAGCTCCAGCTATCATTGCCAAGCTCCACAAGTCCAGGACTAGGCCGCCGAGCCTCCATGTCTTCGTACTCAAGTATCCAGCCAGGCCATTGTTTGCCAAGAACTTATCCCGGATTTTAGCCCATTGGGGTTTCAAGACTATTTCTTCATTTATTGGATCTTTGAACTTTGTTGGAACTATTGCCTGCAATACTTGGATGCTGGGAGCATCATCGGACTATATTTTTATCTCTTTCCTTCTACCTACTTATTCTAAATAAAGCATTTAATCACAGCTGCTCTGTGGTGGTTTACTGAGGGATCCTCCAGGTCTAGGTCGCAACATTCCTGGAGGATGGGCTGGTTGGATCTTCTTGCGGTCCAAGGCACTCTCAGACTTTTCCTACAACACCACAGTTTTGGAGTCTATCTCCCAGAATTAATCTTGCTAGCACTTCTAGGAGTTGAATTCCCAAGTACCTAGAGGACCAATGGCCGGGAATCACTGGAATAGACCATCAATGGTACTCAACCACATCTCTTCTTAAGCACATCTCTGTTCAGAGCAGAATGGTCTGTTTCTAAGGTTTTTATTTATATTTTATCTTTCTTTGAAAAAGCGTTTCCGGTGCATTCATGCTTGGCATGGATGCTTTGTTAAAAGAATGAGCCCAAGCAATTTTAAGATGTAAAATGCAGAATTAATGTGAAAGGTTTACTTCTGGCTCACTCCCTCTGGTTAGAAACTTAAATAACAGGATCGACTCAAAGCATTAAAATAACGTGCTGTCGTAGGATCCAAACTTAGATGTGTCCTGAAATATGTTACATCTCGCAGTCTTTGAACAGCAAGCGATCTTATCCCTGAGAAGACATTAGGCCATCTAAGGCCCATGTATCCTGGGGGTGGGAAATATTATCATGGCATCCTAATGTGAGTATCAAAAAGAGATAGAGGGATTGGATGGAATCCAGTTAGTTAGTTCCAATTAGTCATTCAATCAATTGTTGAATATTGAGTCAACACAGAGAGAAATCCAGCCCATTTAATAGTTCTATTCAAGTCAAGGTTAATAACAGGGGTTAGAACAGTGATATCCAAATCTAGATCCTTCAGGTAATTGGTGGTTCAATTCCCAGAAGTCCTAGCTAGCATGAAAACAGCCAGGAATGATAGGAGCTGATACTCAGAACATCTGGAAGACCAAAGTTTGGGAATCGTTGATTTAGGATGCATCTGACCTGTAGAATTAATGCATTTTAACACAACTTTAATTGTCATTGCATGATGCCTTCTCAGTAATCGCCCCTACCCTCTGGAACGCACTGCCTTCCGGAGTCCCTGTCCTCACGGACATAGTGGCATTCCGGAAGGCGTGCAAAACCAACCTGTTCCGGCAGGCCTTTGGGCATTGATTGATGGCGAGATCGGGACCTACTTTGCCCTGTATAGCATGTCCTGCTGCATTATACGCATTTATGCCATTGGCTGTTGTGTATTTTTATTGTTTTTATCTGTTATGGTTTTATGTCCAGATGTATTATATAAGTCGCCCCAAGCCACCCGGGAGTGGCGACACATAAATTCGAACAATAAATAAATAAATAAATAAATAAATAAATGCTATGTAATCATGGAAGTTGTAGTGTAACAGGTAGGCATGGTTTAGAACCCAAAAATAGGAAATCAGACGCTGAGAGGAAAAGGAAGAGGCCTGAGGCTGTGAGGAATGGTGGGAGTTGAAGTCCAAAACACCTACCTGGAGGGCTGAAGTTGGCCCGTGCGGTGGGGCAAGACAGAGCAACAGGGAAGAGAAGGGAGGGGGGAGAAGCCAGCAGGAAAGAGGAGGGGGCAGAGAAGCATGTGAGAGAGTGCCAGGAGAGAGAGGAGGAGAAGTGTGTGTGTGTGTGTGTGTGTGTGTGTGTGTGAAGTTGGCCCCTGCGATGGGGCAAGACAGAGCAACGGGGAAGAGAAGGAGGGGGGGAGAAGCCAGCAGGAAAGAGGAGGGGGCAGAGAAGCATGTGAGAGTGCCGGGAGAGAGAGGAGGAGAAGTGTGTGTGTGTGTGTGTGTGTGTGTGTGTGTGTGTGTGAAGTTGGCCCGTGCGATGGGGCAAGACAGAGCAACGGGGAAGAGAAGGGGGGAAGCGTGGAGGGCTACACTTTCCAGAATGCCTAGCAGCAGCGTCACTTCCAGTTCCCCATAGAAATGCGGGAAAAAGAAGAAGATGAATGAAGGCGGGAAGGAAATGAGGGGTAGAAGACAGGGAGAAGTGAGTAGTACAATAATTAAGAATTTATTACGATCATAACGCAAATTGTTGGCCTCAAGGACCGTAAAAGAAAGTCTACTTCCTGGTTAGCTGCCGTGATGCGTATAAACTAGAAAGTCCCATTACATACGAATCACTTACGATTTCTTTTAATTTTCATAACTTTTTTCTCATGCCTAGTAACAGGGTCATCGGTCCTCTCTGGTGCTATACCAACATTTTTGGGAATGGGGTTCCAGAACCTGGGAGCTGCCACCAAGAAGACCATCTCTCATTTTCCTATCACACATATCTCTAAGAGTGGGATATATTTCTCAACAACTTGAAGAACATCAGCTATTTGGGAACGTACAGACTGTCCTGTTGGGTATATTTAAGGATGTAAATACATAAAAGTCATTATTCAAACAACAATTACAAGTACACTCAATGTTACAGATGGATCAACAAGCTGCTGCACAACCTAGTATCTATGGTTATTTGGTTTTGCCAGATGGGAAAATTGGGTTGAGGGGGAAGGAGAAGAATAAGAATCAGTTTCAGTAGCTATGTCAATGGAACAGTCCACCCGTTTCAATTCTGAGGTTGAACTTTGATGGTGATATTCCAAATGCAGAACCAGTTGCAGGCAAGTACCTTGGATAGCTCTTGCATGGCTCCATCACCAACAACACTGTGTCCAACTTATGGAGTGTCAGGATGACCGTATCAGCCTGGCTGCTTTGTCTCCTTGCCATAAAGAGAGGGAGTTTGGGAGGGGGTTGGGAATCTGAATGGGGAATGTGGTATACATAAGACCATATGTTCTTTTGGGAAATCGAAACTGCAGTAAAACCACTGTGGGAACAAAGTTTGCCCAGTAGAGGTGGGATGGGAATCAGGATCTGATATATATGGGGTGTGTGAGTGGGAAACTCTCTTCTTAAAATTTTGGAAAGAGGGAATAAACAACTTATTTCCAGTGATTTATTGTTGTGTGCTTGGCTTTAATTCAAAAATATTCCAAACTCTGATAATGAAGACCCTAATGCTATCACAGGGTTTTCTAGGGCTGAGAGTGTGGGACTCACCCACGGTTACCTAGCAGGTTTCCATGACTGAGTGAAGACAGCTTCAAAGTCCTGGAACTCCTTCCCCAGAAACGTTGGACTGGGGCCTTCCTTGCCTTCTCTTTCCAAATATGTCAACATGGTCTCTTTACCTTATCTTCTTTGATGGTGATATTCCAAATGCAGAACTTGTTGGGGGCAAATATCTTGGATATGTCTTGCATGGCTCCATCACTGGGAATGTGGCGCAGCTGGCTGGGTGTCAGCTGCATAAGATCTCTACTGACCAGAAGGTCATGAGTTTGAGGCCTGCCCGGGTCGAGGTGGGCTCTTGACCTGGTTTGTGTAGCCTGTTGTGCTAGAGATCCTTTGCAACCTGAAAGACAGTTGCATCTGGGGTTTTATACTGTGTTTTCACTGTGTGGGCATCAAAGTGTGCCTTTTTGGAAGCCGCTCTGAGTCGACGTCCCCGTCCCCATCCCCCAGGGGGTTTGAGAAGAGCAGGGTAAAATGCCAGAAATAAATAAATAAATAAATAAATAAGTAGGAAATTAAAGGTACCACTTAATGGGGAGGCTAATTTAACTGATTTACGAGGCCATTAAAAAAGATCTCCAGGAAACACGCTGAGGAATGAAGGAGTGCGACAGCTCCCCCTGGTGGCCAGGTGTTAAAAATTGCCTCTGTCTGTCTTGTGTGTTTGTGTGTCTAAATGCAATGTGTACATTGTAATCTGCCCTGAGTCCCCTGCGGGGTGAGAAGGGTGGAATAGAAATGAAGTAAAATGAAATAAATAAAATAAATCACCAATATCACTGTTTCCAACTTATGGAGACCCTAAAACTATTACAGGGTTTTCTGGGACTGAGAGTGTGGGATTCACTCACGGTCATCTAGCACAGTGTTTTTCAACCTTTTTTGAGCCGTGGCACATTTTTTACATTTACAAAATCCTGGGGCACACCACCAACCAAAATGACACTCTAACACAATAATACATATAGTTAATATGTTTTTAAATGTATTCATACACTCAGTGTGAAACCTGGGCCTGTTTCGATGAACACAACATAGATATCCTGGCAGGAATGGCAGAAAGACACAAACTTCCCACACAGAACTCCCATAACCAAGAGAAAATACTAAAAGAGTTTGGTGGGCATTGACCTTGAGTTTTGGAGTTGTAGTTCACCTATATCCAGAGAGCACTGTGGACTGAAACAATGTTGGATCAGGACCAAACTTGGCATGAATACTCAATATGCCCAAATGTGAACACAGATGGAGTTTGGGGAAAATAGACCTTGACATTTGGGTTTCTGGGATTTATAGTTAACACACAATCAAAGAGCATCCTGAACTCTTGCAACAATGGAATTGAACCAAACTTGGCATACTGAACTCTCATTACCAACAGAAAATACTGAAAGGGTTTGCTTGGGAATTGACCTTGAGTTTGGAAGTTGTAGTTCACCTACATCCAGAGAGCACTGTGGGCAGGAGGGGGAAGAAAGGGTATTGGAGGTTCCAATTTCCCACGGCACACCTGATGATCGCTCACGGCACACTAGTGTGCCACGGCACACTGGTTGAGAAACACTGATCTAGCAGGTTTCCATGACTGAGTGTGGAACCAATTGTGTGGTTTCCAAAGTCATAGTTCAATCCTCAAACCTGTAAATCATACAGATTCCATCTTCAAGAAGACAACTCCAAAGTTCTGGAACTCCCTTTCTAGAAACATTGGACTGGGAGCTTCCTTGCTTTCTCTTTCCAAATATTTCAACATGGCCTCCTAATCTTCTCTTCTTGGGGAAGCCTGGAACTACACTCAGTTCTGGCCCAAGACAAATCTGGATTCCAATCTGGACTCCACTAAGGGCCCTATCCACACAGACATATAACCCAGAGCAGGGGTGCTCATTAGGTAGCCCGAGAGCTACTAGTAGATCTTCGGCCCTCTTCCAGGTGATCTTTGGGCCTCACCAGCCAAATGGGGTGCTCCTGCCATGCGCGCACACACCCTGCGCTCCTGCGCGCTCCTGCTGCTGGCTCTTGCAGTGCTTCTTTCACCTATGGGGCATTGCAGAAGAAGGAAACACACGGCGGGGCCTCTGGAGGGAGCGCCCTGCCTCTCTCTCGTCCAGCAGCAGCTGTGCAGCCTCCATTGCCGGCAAGACAGGCAGGGTGGAGTGCTCCCTCTGGATGCCCCGCCTCGTGCTTTCCCCTTCCTGCAATGCCCCGCAGACAAAAGAAGTGCTGCGTGGGCAGAAAACAGCAGCAGGAGCACGCGTGGTGGCAAGAGCACGCGTGGTGGCAAGAGCGTGCGGCAGCGGGAGCGCGCGGCAGCGGGGGCAGGTATATCTTTTAGACTTGGTTGCTCTAAGAGTAGCTCGCATGCTGAAAAAGTGTGAGCACCCCTGACCGAGAGCATCAAGGCAGAACAACCCACAACATCTGCTTTGAACTGGAATATCCACGTCCACACTGCCATATATCCCAGTTCAAAGCAGATAATGGGGTTTTATTCAGCTGTGTGGAAGAGGCCTACGATGGAAGCCACAATATGCATTGCTTAAAACAGAACTTGCTAAAGTAACGGTGAAAATGTGTATGCGTGCAGAAGCTATATAATCTTGATATACCAATAGCTGTGGTGATGGTGGGGAATTGTTATTGTTATGTAGAGCTAGAAGGAACTATTTCAACAGAGTACAAACTTGGAAGATGAGCACTGCGATAATGTAATGAAGAAAGAGCAATAAATATGACTGCTCAGTTAAGCGTAATGAATCTGCAGAACTGTTTAATAATAGATGACTGTTGTACTCAGTGGGGCTACAATCCGATGCTTGGCTTCTCTGCAATCTATGGAAACCGGACTGAATCCAATTGTTATTCCGCAAAGAGAGTAGACTGGTTCGATCGTGGACATTACACAAGCCATCCCTGATCAAGTTCCCATTGAGTTAATGGGTTGATTCTAACAGGATTTAAGTTCTGGCTCTAAAGAAAGGGCTATTGGTTTTGCACAATAGTTATGGGATTATAACGTATGCATCCTAGCATTTCTAAGTGAATTTATGCCTGGGTTGAGAGAGAGCATTATAATCGCAAGCCAAGCCACCCATTGTGAGCAAATATGGACAAAAACCACTTTCCAGTTTTTCTAGAAGAATACGTCCCAAGTTTAGGTTGGACTTCAGACAGTCCAGTCAAAACTCTGTGTACTGAGTGGGAAATCCCATTGATTTTTATGACATCTATTTCCAAACAACTATGCAGAATATTGCAGTTTTGAAAGCCGTAAATGGGGAAAAATGAAAATAAAAGGCTGAGAGTAAAACATGATGTTGGTGTAGGGTTCCCATATGTCCCTTATTCTAAGGGACGTCCCTTATTTTGGCCCTAAAATATGTGTCCCTTATTTTCAGGCCCTGTCCCTTATTTTTGACTAGCAGGACAGGACTGGGCGGGGTTGACCAGAGGAAGCTGCGCGCTGTGGTTTCCACGGCAATGCTTGCCCGGGGATTCCAACTCGCAGGGCATCCTACATCCCCGTTGGAAGGAAGGGGCGATACACGACTCTTTCAAAGTACAGTAGACCAATTACGCGTTACCCAAGGGGAATGTTGGATCATGTTGGATAAAGATAGTTTCTGGTTGCTTGAGAGTTACTCTTAAAATAGGCCTAGCTGTGTATCCCAATACTATACAATGCAGTGTATTCCATACTATACTATACAATTAACTATTGACATAATAATCATGAAGGTGTACTGTCTTATAAAATTTATTTTATTTTAATGTTTAGACAGTGCACTTTTAAAGTCAGCAAAGTCAAGGACTAAATACAGATGGAGAAAATAAGGTAGTTCTAATCATGTTTTTTCTGCATGACAAAGCATGCAGAAACATACCATGTACTGTTACGAGGGTGTAAGTCAGTTTCTTTTGTGAGTTTCAATCATTATCTTATTCTGTTAATAAAACTATCTCTACCTAATGTTTGAGCTTCAAGATTTTAATGAAGTGTCCCTTATTTTTGTGAAAAATCCCGTAAATGTCCCTTATTTCTTATGTCAAAAAATGGCAACCCTATGTTGGTTGGATCACGATAAAATCATCTTAGGGAGCATCTATGCTGTAAAATTAATGTCATGGGTCTATATTATGGAATTTGTTTGCATGTTGCAAGTCGCTTCTGGTCGCTTCTGGTGTGAAGTGACCAGAAGCAACATTGCCCAGGGATGCCCGGGGTGTTGCAATCCTGTTGGGAGGCTTCTCTCATGTCACTGCCAGAAGGGACAGAGAGTTTCATCTATGCTGATGATCATGCCATCACTGATCAAGAACGGAGCTTTGAAATGGTTGAACAGAAACTCTCCAAAGCTTTAGGTGCACTTAATGTGTATTACAGGGAAAACCAGATGATTCCTATTCCATCTAAAATGCAGACATGTGCTTTTCATCTTAAGATCAGACAAGCATCTCAAGCTCTGAGGATAACCTGGGAAGGACTCCCACTGGAGCATTGCAGCACATCCAAATACCTGGGAATCATTCTGGACTGTGCTCTGAATTTTAAGAAGCACTGCTTGAATATCAAGCAAAAATTGGTTGCTAGAAATAACATCATATGAAACCTGACTGGCACAACCTGGGAATCACAACCAGACACAGTGAAGACATCATTTTCATTAACTGGATCAAATTTGCCACAAATACCTGATACACCCAATTTGAATACTGGTAAGTTTGGGGTGGTTGGGGTGGATTTTGTCATTTGGGAGTTGTAGTTGCTGGGATTTATAGTGAACTTACAATCATAGAGCATTCTGAACTCCACTAATGATGGAATCGAACCAAACTCCCACGACCAACAGAAAGTACTGGAAGGGTTTTGTGGGCATCAGGGCCGTAGCCAGGATTTTGATTTGGGGGGGGGGTGAGTTTGGTTCGGGGAGGCTGAGACTGGGTGGAAGAGGGTCTACCCTAGCAAACCTTTTGTATTGTTATCCCAATAACCCCATGAATGTGGAATATAATGAGCATGGTGATCAGATCATGATATGAATAAACATAACAGTTTAAATAATGTACCAGTGTTGCCGAACAACCAGACTATCCCCCCAGGCCGGTCGCCGAACAACCGGACAAGCCCCGCAGACCGACTGCGGGACAGAGGCCGCTAGGGTTCAGTTAACCTGGCGAGCCCGGAGCAACTAGGTCCTCGTAACCTACCCACCTCCCGTAGATCCAATTATGCTCACCAATACTGCAAGGTAGAAGCCACGATATTGTTTATTCTGCTCAGCTGAGAGGATGCGAACCGCAATTCCCTGATTCCCGCAAAGAACGCATGCTTATACATTGAAAACATTGGCTTTTAAAGGTTACAGAACTGTCAAAACAATTGAATTTCCCGCCCACTTCCTCCTGGCCGGCTCTGCTGGTGATTGGTTGGAACGTTGAGGCCAGCTGATGGGCGGGAGGCCGGTCAGTTCCAGGGAGCCTATCAGCGCTCGCTCCCACTTGCCGGCTTCGGCCAATCAGAGGTCTGTGGCCATATATGGAGTTCCAGGAAGGAAGGCTTAGGTGAAGCTGTCATCAGGAAAGGATTATGAAAGAGGATAAAGAGGCCTTTGGCCAGGTGATAGCCCAAGGCAACAGAACTGGATTTTGCTATTGTTTTTGATGATGCGATTACTGAGTCTATGTGCTTCCCTCATATGTGAATGAGGAAGAAGGAGAAGAAAAAGGAAGAGATCCAACGAAGATAATTCATTTGGATCCTGGGTGGCAAAAAGTTCTATTGTGAAGCACACCTGGGTTCCGAGGCCAGATGTGTCATTCGTTATGCAATTCAATCATCTTTTGTCCAATTTCCAAAGGCAAGTTAAGCTTGACGACTCAGACCGGCGAAACTGCCTCCGGATCCGGTCAGACGTGGAGTTGAAACAAGAGTTCAATTTCCATAACAAGATTCTGACCGGGCAACGCATGCAATATGAAATGGTGGTCAACAAAGAGGTGTGGAAAGGGCTTGGCAACATTTCCTCTCAGCAACAAAGTAAACATTCCAAAGCAATCCTTCTTTCTTAACTAACAAAGGTGGGATGGGGTGGGGGAAGTGTTACAAAGAGTCAAAGGGAAAACATATGAAGCCACACTGTACGTACAGGGATACAGGGGTACAGAAATGAGTCTATGATCCGTGTCCTTGGGCGAACTACATATCCCAGCCTGCAAAGGCTCGGGCTGTAGGTTCAAAACCCCTCAAAAGCCCATAGATGTACTTTTTGGCTCTCTGGCTGCTTCCAGCCAGGAAGGGACCTTGAGTTCTCTTCAGGGTCCTTGATGAAACTATCTTTCCCAGGGCAGGAGGGTCCATGATGAATAGCGAGGCTTCTTGGCTCAATCAGCCAGGGAGAAGCGTCCGAGCAGTCCAGGAGAAGAAAAACAATCAGAAAAAGGCAAATAGAGGCACAGTACTTGGGAGAACTAGATCTTCTTTTTGGCATCAATCTCTGCCCATCACCCACCCCCTGAAGAGATCTCTTTTGGGCCGAACTGCCCCAAAAGCTGTCGTTTTGAGCTGGGATATGCTCCCCCAGGCCGGAGAAAGGATAGGGAGAGAGGAAGAGAGAAGAGGAAACGATGGGAGAAATGGCAGAGTGTTTATTTATTGTTCTGTAACGTGTGGCCAAAATGTCTTCCATACTATGTGCTGTATGAAGTGTTGTAAATGTGGAGATGGGAGGTAATGGTGGCTGGGTTTCCTGGGAGGGACAAGGTTGATGTAGTGGTGTATGGGACCAGGTGAGGCAGAAAAGGAAAAAAAAGGCTTGGTACTGGTGCAACTTGGGCCATGGGCCAAGAGGAATACTGGGGACTCTCTGCAGTTAGATCTCCTGGATTTGGGGCTTCCTGGCTCGACTACACCAGTAAGGCCTTTTCGCGGGCCACCCTGAGAATTTCGGGAGGGGGCTGAAGCCCCCTTAGCCCCCCGGCTACATGCCTTGTGGGCATTGACCTTGAGTTTGGGAGTTGTAGTTCACCTACATCCAGAGAGCACTGTGGACTCAAACAAAGGTGGATGGCCAAGCACCAGTTCAGGACCTCGACAGCCTCCTTAGTAGCAGGTGGGAAGGAGTGACAGATTTGGATGACATCTACATACAGGTGACACCGTGCCCCGAAACTCCGGATGATCTCCCCCAGCAGCTTCATGTAGATGTTAAACAACATGGGATACAATATGGCACCGGGAATGTGGCGCAGTTGGCTAAGTGTCAGCTGCATAAGAACTCTCTGACCAGTAGGTAATGAGTTTGAGGCCTGCCTGGGTCGAGGTGGGTGCTCAACCTTTAAGTGTAGCCTGCTGTCGACCTTTGCAGGCCGAAAGACAGTTGCATCTGTCAAGTAGGAGATAAAGGTACCACATTAAGTGAGGAGGCAAATTTTGGCTGAATTATGAAGCCATTAAAGAACTCCAGGAATGCTGAGGAATGCGGAAGGAACAACAAGGGATGCTGGGAACGCTGAGAGATGCGTCAACTCCCCCTGGTGGCCAGAGTTTGCCTCTGTTCGTCTATATGTGTGTATGTGGAAACGGCAGGGATTGGCTGCTAAGTATGTGTACCTGTAATCCACTTTGAGTCCCCTTCGGGGTGAGAAGAGCGGAATATAAAATAAACAAACAAACAAACAAACAAACAAACAAATAAATAAATAAATATGGATCCCTGCAGGACCCCACAGGACAATGGCTCTAGGAAGGACTGGAGCCACTGCAGTCTGAAGAAACATGATGATAAAGATTTGGATCCATACAAAGAACATTTGGTGAACAGCAAACCAGATGTAGTAGGAAGAGTTGTGCATACTTTTAAATGTGATTTAGAACTGGGTTTCCAAAATAATTCCTTCTAGATGTTGGGGGAGAAAGATAGATTTTTTCCTTTTTGAGAAAGAAATCCAAAGAAGCAGAAACCAGGGAGCAACAGATGAAATCTACAGATGTAATTGCAGAAAGATGGTTGTTTTATTAGCAAACAAGCCCAGTGTGTGTACTCTTAAGGCCTCCTTCGGGGAGCTGTTTAGAATTAAAGCTCGCAAATCTCTGGACCAAGAACTCTCAGACTATTTACCAGGCAAGTAATAAAACAAGTGTCTTTTGAGCATCTCGAGAGCTCTCTACAGCTTCTTCGGTGCTTTCCAAAAATATCCAATAATTGTGGGGGAAACGGGGTGGATTAGATGTCTAGGTGAACACATTTGAAAGCGACGCAGACTCCAAAGAGGCCGATTCATCTCTCCGTCGTTTCTTCCTCTGCCAAGATGGTTCCATTCCTTGTGCTGGTGATGGAGAAATCAAGTCACCTCCAATGAGGGAGAAATAATGGCCTTTTTTCACAAAAAGCTGGGCTGTTGCTATTTTTCCGGTGAAACACACTGCCGGCTTTCAATTGCAAGAGCCCCGGCACTTAGTTCTTGTCCAATTCGCCTACGCCATTGAAGCATCAAGGGCAGCCCTCATCAAAGTTGGATGCAGCCTTCCTCCTTTCCTGATTTCATGGAGACAGAAAAGCAATGTTGCCAAATGCTCAGCTGAATGAGCAGACTAAAAGTAACTTAGAATTAAGGCAGAATTAATAATAATAATAATCTTTATTTATACCCATGACCATCTCCCCGATGGGGACTCAGGATGGCTCACATGAGGCCAGTAGGAATGGTTGATCCATTTAAAAAATGATTTTAAACTCGGGAGGGGGGGGGATTTCCGTTGCTGGGTCGTTATAGAAATTATTACAAACTTTTTAAAATAAATTTTGTGATTGAAACGTAATTAATAACGAATTTTTGTTATTAATCATTACGTCAGCTGGGAGGGAAGAATGAAGGGCAAGCCCTGAACTCTTCTCTCCCCCCCCCCCCCCAGCTCAGAAGCATCAGGATTAAATTTAATGCGGGATGGCTCTGAGGTGCGGGGAAAGGAAGTGTGTGTGGATGCAAGGCACACAAACACACCTTCCTTCCCCTGCTCCCTCAGTGCCAGGCATGTAGCCGGGGGGGGGGGGGCTAAAGGGGCTTCAGCCCCCCCTCGAAATTCTCAGGGTGGTCCGCGAAAAGGCCTTACTGGTACATTATTTAAACTGTTATGTTGTTTATTCATATCATGATCTGATCACCATGCTCATTATATCCCACATTAATGGGGTTATTGGGATATAACAATACAAAAGGTTTGCTAGGGTAGACCCTCTTCCACCCAGTCTCAGCCCCCCCCCCCCGAAACAAAATCCTGGCTACGGCCCTGCTCAGTGCTATCCTACATTATATTTAACACGGGATGGCTCTGAGGTGTGGGGAAAGTGGGGAGGCGAGTCCCTACTTCCTTCCCTGCATGGGAATAAATTGGGACCCTTGTCCCGGTTTATTCCCAAGTATAGAGAAGGAGGTGGAGACACGCATCCCCACCTCCTCTCCTTGGGAATAAACCGGGACCCTTGCAGATCCTGGCAGGGAGGAGAAGCAGGGATGGCTCTGAGGTGCGGGGAAAGTGGGGAGGCGAGTCCCCACCTCCCCCTCTCCTTGGGAATAAACCAGGACCCTTGTTCCGGTTTATTCCCAAGGAGGGAAGGGGGCGGGGATTCGCGTTCCCACCTCCTCTTCTCCTTGGGAATAAAGGAGGGTGTTGCTGCCCTCCAGTCTCCTCTTGCAAGTTGAGAACTGAGAGGGGAAAAAACGACCTAATAACGTGACCTTTAGAAAAACGGCGGCGCCCAGGTTCAGTATAGAAATTACACTTCCGGGTTGGGCCCCGAGGATCAAAAAACTTTGAAATTAATTTTAAATACAAAGTTATACTGGAAAGGGTAAGGACGTGATTTTGTAGTCTCGTCTCTGTCTGTTATTGTGTGTTAGAGGTCATTTAGGTCTATTCTACATTTATATTTTTCATTTTGCATATAATTTTTGAGTCCTGACCAGTCCGTTTTGTATTTTTTGTTACTCAAATTTTGAGTTATGGGTTCCAACTGGATCATATCCAGCACCTTCAGTATCCATTCCTCTGTCTCCGGGGTCGTGTCCTTCTTCCAATAGCGTGCCAGTACTATCCGACTGCAGGCGCTGAGTAGAAAGAATATTCTTTCCTGGTTTTTATTTAATACTGGGTTGGATAGTCCCAAAAAGTAATGCTGGGGGTCCATAGAAAATTTGACTTTGAGTATCTTTTCCGTTTCCTTATGGACAGCTGTCCAGTACTTGAGAGATTTTTTCAATCTAAGTGTATTCTTGTGTTACTCTCGGGAAGTTCTTGTAAACCCAACCCTACACACTCCCCTCACTATTACCCTTCCTCCCCCCCCCCTCGTATATGGTCACGTACCATGAAAAGCTTAATAAAAAAATATTTTAAAAATAAAATTTAAATACGAAAATTAACGGATTTCAAAGTATTTAAAACTGGAGATATCCACCCCTAGAGGCCAGTCCCAAACAACAAATACAGTAAATAAAAATCAAAAACATCAGCAGCAACACAATAAAAATACAAACATATAAATAAAAACAATATACAGATAAGTATCTCAAATCATAAATGACAAGGCGGGCCGCATGCACAAGATAAAAAGTTAAAATGTTAAAAACTCAGGGTGAGATAATAGGAGTAGATTCTTTGCGAAAGAGAGCTCGTATAAACACGGGTTGTGAGAGACCTTAATGTAATGGGGGAGAGTGGACTCCAAAAACAGGGGCATTGAGGAGAGCAATGGTATAAAGTTAAATGATTACTCTCCAAAGGCACAGCGGAAAAACCAGGTTTTTATTTATTTACTTACTTACTTCATTTCTATTCCGCCCTTCTCACCCCACAGGGGACTCTGGGCAGATTACAATGTCCACATGATGTTTAGACACACAAACAAGATAGACAGAGGCAATTTCACATCTGGCCACCAGGGGGAGCTGTCGTACTCCTTCATTCCTTAACGTGTTTCCTAGAGATCATTTTATGGCCTCATAAATCAGTTAAATTAAGCCTCCCCACTAAGTGGTACCTTAATTTTTTTCTTGACAGATGCAACTGTCTTTCGGGTTGCAAAGGTCGACAACAGGCTACACAATAGGTCGATAGCCCACCTCGACCTGGGCAGGCCTCAAACTCATGACCTTCTGGTCAGTAGAGCTCTTATGCAGCTGACACCCAGCCAGCTGCGCCACAGAATAAAGTTGGGGCAATAACATATTCCTGTTTTACACTTGATATACAGCCTTCTCTGCCAAAGGGTTTTCTAAGGCCATCAGGGCCAGAGATAGCACAGTGGTAACAACAGCTGTGTTTGCAATCAGAAGGTTGCATGTTTGATTCCCAGGCTGGTCTGGACACCCAACTGTGAGCCCTGTCCATTGTCCACCTAACAGAACTGGGGGGGGGGGGACGACAAGCTAGCTGTGAGTAGATGAACTAGGGTCCGCTCAGCAGGGAAGGATTTTTATAGACTTTACAACACCTGAATAAAAATAAGGAAGATCGGCTGTCGAGGTGAAATGCGGAACTAGAGGCTTTCGTCTGAGGATGAAGCAACAGCACCCCCTTGTGACGTAACGGAGCAACCACACCCTGCAACGCAGACAAGAAAAAAAATCCTTCTAATTCCACATATTTGTCTGCACATGTTTGTAATTGTATGTCAATCGGCAGGGATTGTCTGCCGTATGTGTAATGTAATCCGCTCTGAGTCCCCTTCGGGGTGAGAAGAACGAAATATAAATAAAGTGCATTATTATTATCATTATCAGAAATATATGATTTCTAATGGTCTTTGGTAACCCCTCAGAAACCCCCTCACGACCCCCTCAGGGGGTTGACCCCCAGGGTGAGAAACACAGTAGTAGCCCTACTTTCCCATGGCCGGTAAGGTCAAAGTAAGGTAAAGGTTTTCCCCTGACATTCCAGTCATGTCCGACTCTAGGGGCTAGTGCTCATCTCCATTTCTAAGCCGAAGAGCCAGTGTTGTCCGTAGACACCTTCAAGGTTATGTGCCCAGCATGACTACATGGAGCGCTGTTACCTTCCCGTCGGAGTGGTACCTATTGATCTACTCACATTTGCATGTTTTCAAACTGCTAGGTTGGCAGAAGCTGGGGCTGAAAGCGGGAGCTCATGTCACTCCCCAGATTCGGACCTGCGATCTTTCAGTCAACAAGTTTAGCAGCTCAGCAATTTAACCCACTGTGCCACCCATGGCTGGTAGCAAAGGATTATGGGTGTTTTTGTTTCAAATATCTGGGGAACCAAAGCGCTGTATTAAAGCACTGCAGTTTGACACACAAAGCCTCCTTGAATCCCATTTGCACACAGGAAAGGTAAAACATCAGTTGAATAAATAAATATATAGAGAAGATTATACTTAGCTAGCAAAGATGTCCCTTGAGGCTGTATTCATGTTGCCTCACTAATGAGAGGAATGGATCGCATGGCCTTTAATTTTCCTCACTAAAGGCAGCATTCCCCTTGGTTGCATTCATTCCCACCAGGGCTTGGTTGTATTATTATTATTTTACGTGACGGGATCTGCGCTAAGAGTCAATTTGGACACTCTCCTTCTGCGGGTCAGGTCGTCATCCAGAAATGAACTCTTGGAATACATTAATTTGACCTCTGGCCAGGTCCATTTGCCTCCGATGCATTGCCTGCATTATGAGTAGGTAACTGCAATTCTCAGTAATATGATGATCTTGAAGAAACTAGGCCTTAGATTTGAGAGGCAAAATTGCTAAGCAAATGCAATTTTGAGACAACTTCAAGGTTCATCTATCAAGAATTGCAGCCAGTGCAAAATGCCATCAATGTCAGGATTATTGGTGGCTTAGTACATCAGCCTGCAGAATGAAACTTTTCCTCGTGAGTACCTTCTCAGGTTTCGAAAACTTACTATTTGGGAACGGCAACTCCCAAACTCCCCCAGCCACTGACCTCCTTGGTTGTTGGGTTCAAAGAGTTGCCATCGCAAAAGAAGTCAATGCTTCTAATGCTCAGCTGACAGGTTATTTATTTATTGTGTCAGAAGCCAACCGAGGGTGCAGTTGTCATGTATTTAAAAATACAAACCAAGTTTTGGCTTGGCTTTTCTTCGCAACTGAAGATTTAGGAAGGACTCATCCCATGCTTTCTACAGGAGCTTTGATGACTAAAATGGCCAATCTGAGATAGGCAAGCCCAGTTGCAGAAAGCACAGCAGAGAGTCTCCTTGGGTGACCCGGATGTTTTTGATGTTTTACCATTCTTATGGGAGGCTTCTCTCATGTCCCCACATGGGGAGCTGAAGCTGACGGAGGGAGCTCAACCCGCTCTTTCTGGATTCAAACCGCTGACCTAACAGTCATCAGTCCTACTGGCACAAGGGTTTAATTAATTTATTTTATTTATTTATTTATTAACTTCGATTTAGTATACCGCTCACTCCGGAGCTCAGAGCGGTTTACAAAGAAGCAAAAACACCGAGAAATAAAACAATTAAGCAGTTAAAAACATATTACACATCACAACAGATTCAACATATTAAGAGCACAACCTCAGCAAAGGCTGGGGGACGGGATAAAAACCTGGGGGAACCATAGGCGGCAAGCGGGCAATGTGGTTTAATTAAGAGCCGAACGCCTTCCTAAAAAGCCAAGTCTTCAAGGCCAAGTCTTCATTAAAGCCAAGTCTTCATTAAAAACTTTTGTACCCCGACCTTCTCACCTCTATCGAGGGACTCAGACCAGCATAACAGCAAAAATTCAATGCTATACAATTTAAAAACAACTACAACAACATATTAAAATACATAAAAACCCAGCATAAAACCACATCGCCATTAAAACAATTCCACTCAATCTGTAAACGTGGTCATACATTCAAACAATAGCCAATCTCAGACTATTCTGGGAAGACTTGGTTCCACATCCAGGTCTTCACCAGCCTCCTAAAGGACAACAGAGAGGGGGCAAATCTAGCATCACTTGGGAGAGAGTTCCACAGCCGAGGGGCGACCACAGAGAAGGCCCTGTCTCTCCTCCCCACCAGCTGCACTTGCGAAGCCGGCGGGACCGAGAGCAGGGCCTCTCCGGAGGATCTTAATGTTCTTGATGGTTCGTAGGGGAGAATCCGTTCGGACAGGTAAACTGGGCCAGAACCGTATAGGGTTTTGTAGGTTAAAACCAGCACTTTGAATTGTGCTCGGAAGCTAATTGGCAGCCATTGGAGCTGGCGCAGCAAGGGAATTGCATGCTCCCTGTGCCCCGCTCCTGTTAGTAACCTGGCTGCCGAACATTGGACTAATTGCAGCTTCCAAGCAGTCGTCAGAGGCAACCCCACGTAGAGATCGTTGCAGTAGTCTATTCGGGATGTCACCAGAGCATGGACCACCGTGGGCAAGTCAGACCTCCCAAGGTATGGGCACAGCTGGCGCACAAGCTTTAACTGTGCAAAAGCTCTCCTGGCCACCACCGAGACCTCAGCGATGAGTCCAGGATCACTCCCAGACTGCGAACCTGCGCCTTCAGGGGAGTGTAACCCCGTCAAGCACAGGCTGTAATCCTATGCCCTGTTCGGCCTTACGACTGACCAGGAATACCTCTGTCTTGTCTGGATTTAGTTTCAATTTGTTCACCCTCATCCAGTTTGTTACAGCATCCAGTTCAGGACTTGAACAGCCACATTAGTAGCAGGTGGGAAGGAGTGACAGAGTTGGACATCATCTGCATACAGATGACACAGCACCCCGAAACTCCAGATGATCTCCCCCAATGGCTTCATGTATATGTTAAATAACATAGGGGACAGTATTGAACCCTGCAGGATCCCACAGTACAATGGCCGTGGGGTCGAGCAGGAGTCCCCTAGCAACACCTTCTGGGAGCGACTCTCGAGGAAGGACTGGAGCAACTGCAAAGCAGTACCTTCAAAGCCCATTCCAGCGAGGCGTCCCAGAATGATATCATAGTTGACGGTATCGAAGTCCGCTGAGAAGTCCAGCAGAACCAACAGGTACACACTCCCCCTGTCGAGCTCCAGGCATAGATCATCCACTAAGGCGACCAAGGCTGTCTCAGTGCCATGTCCCGGCCTAAAGCCAAACTGCACCCATTGTGCCACCGGGGGCTCTTAATATACCCTTAAAATCTCCTGGAAATTCTAAGTTTTACCCCTCCCCTCACTTTTCCCCAAAACTAGGACATTTTCAAACAGTTGCCAAAGTTGGGCAGCAGAGGATTAATTGTGTTGTCGAAGGCTTTTAGAGCCAGAATCACTGGGTTGCTGTGAGTTTTCTGGGCTGTATGGCTATGTTCCAGAAGCATTCTCTCCTGACGTTTCACCCACATCTATGGCAGGCATCTTCAGAGGCTGTGAGGTTACCTGCCATAGATGTGGGTGAAACATTGGGAGAGAATGCTACTGGAACATGGTCAGAAAACTCACAGCAACCCAGAGGATTAATTGTAGCTGTTGGAGATTATGAATTCTAAAAAGATAGGAAGAACAGTGTCAACAGGAGAACATGGGAAAACCAGACTGACTGAGGAACTTGTTTAGATCATTGAACTCTCACCCCCATCAGCTGTAGCCAACTCAAAATATTGTAGTCCAACAACACCTCAAAGTCAACATTGTCCAGGCCTGTAGCCAGGTTTTGGTTGGCAGGTAGAGAAGACAACTGCCAGAAGATGACCATCTTCGCTGTTCACAGGTTGCTAAAGGCCAGCTGGCTGATCATATTTAGCAACAGATGAACCTCTGTTCTCCTCCAGTTTTCTCCTGCTGAATTCCATCTCTAACGTCTTGTTGCCAGTCCACATCCATATTTATGCATGCTCTCCTCCAACCCATGCGCTCCTAACACTTCACTAGTCTCGCTAACAGACTGACCCCTCGAGGCAAGTCAGTTGGCAGAATGTAATTTGATAATTGCTAATGATTCCGACAGTGAAGGAATCAAAAAGGCAATTGGCTGCCATTATAATTAACTATCCTCATGTTTGGAGCTGTGCTAGACAATGCTTAAAAAGCGTGTTGGAGAGGGTTTTATCGGCTCTTAAGAGGGCAGGGTTCAGGATCGAGGGACCTGCTGGCTAATGGATCTGCATGAAGTGTTAACTAGATTTCCGAGGTGGCCTATGTTTGGGTAAGTTGGGATTGAGATCAATGACGACATGGACAGGGCTCCTCTAGCTATCTGGCATTCATTTCCCCCCATTGGTCAGTGATATGATGCAGAGATATAACATTAGTGATGCCTGGTTTGACAGCAGCCTATGTGAAAGGGATTTAGGAATAAGACCACAAGCTGAACATTAGCGCTGGTCAAGGCTTCGGAGGTCCATTTCGTAATTTGGAGATTTGGATGATTTTTTAATACAAATCTTCGAATTCCTAATAGGAAAAAGACCCCTCCAAAGCATTATAAAATGAAACGGAAGCCTCTGAAACATTTTGGAGAGATTAGTAAAGATTTGCTGTTCTTAGGGACCACTGGTGGTCCACGGATCACAGGTTGGGAACCATAAAGTCCAGTCTCATTCTGCCATGCAGGAATAGACAACCCGAGATGTCCATTGAACTTTTGTTTCAAAGCCTCCACCACTCTTTGAAGCCATACATCCCACTGTTGTACGTCTCTAACCATGAAGAAGTTCTTCCTAATGTTTAGCTGGAATCACTTTTCCTGCATTTTGAATCCATTGCTCCATTGCATCCTAGTCTCTGGGGCAGCAAAAATCCAACTTCCATGTGAAATCCTTTCAGATATGAAAACATGGCTATCAAGTCCCCTCTCAACTTTCTCTTCCCCAGGCTAAATATTAGGGCTGGTTGATCCAAGAAAAAAACGTTTCGAAACTCGTTTCGGATCTAATTGCAGCTGTCATTTCGGATTATATGGACTTCCGAAAAAATTCCGATAAATTTTGAAATTGATTCGGAAGTATTTCCGAAATTCAGAAGTATTTCCGAAATTCTGAAGTCTTCGAAAATGGCGTCCTTTTTCAAAAATGGGCAAAAATAATCAGCAGAAGGGAGAGTCAGCTATTAGCCATCAACCAATGAGCAATCAGCAAAAAATTTGGAAATGATATCCTAAATTCGGAATACCAAAATTCGGAATTCCGAATTCCGAAATTCAGAATTTTGGATTTCGGAATTCCTGTTAGGAGGGTTGCTCTCGAAATTGCTTAAAAAGTCGGAAGTATCTGAAAAACTTCCAAAATTCGGGCATATCCAAAATTGTAGACCAGCCCTACTAAATATACCCAGCGTCCTGAACCACTCCTCATACGGTTCCATAACATCACAAGGCACCATTGAGTAACCAGCTCATAATTCCACCAATGTAAAGAGTTATGCTCTGTCTCAGTGAGGGGTGTGTGTGTCTGAATTGGTGTGTGACTGAGAAGGAAAGAGATGGGAGATTTGGAGACCCAGAGATCTGAGCTTCCAACATAGTCCTCATTTTGCTCAGAAACAAACCTCCAGAAAGCACATCTGCCTGGGGCAACAGGAAACGTTCCTTCTACGTGATTAACTCCCCCCTCCCAAGTTGGCATTCCAGTGACGTGAAAAAAATCAGCTTAAGCCACTAATAGTTTTAGGCCAGGCAAAGCCAGGCAAACAAGAAGCGATGGGAGTAATCTTTCAAGATTTAGAAAGCCTGGGTGATGAAAGCCCTGCTCTTCCTAGGTAGCCTCATGAATGTACACACTCCCACCATTTGCTCAAAGATTAGATGTCTCTATAGCACACGTCCTGGAGATATGCCGATCATCATTAGGTAATCCTCGCTGTCAGTTAGAAGTGTTTTTCTGCCACAGCAAAACATCAAGTGGCAAGGGAAAAGGCTTGAAAGGGAGCACAAAGGGTGTCCTATCAATACCCGAATTCAACTGGTCATGGATCAGTCATATTATTAAATGGCGGTGGCATGGGCATGGACATGCCAACGTGCATGCATTCACATCACTGGCACTTACCCAGACAGTTTTAGTGACACATTTTAAACTTGCATCTTATGTTTAATCTTTGTTTTGTGTATTTTAATATGTATTTTGTGAAAATATGTTTTAATAGGTGTATTTTTAAAAATGTTTTTAAATGAATGTATTAGCAATGTTGTAATTTGCCTTGAGCCATGAGGAGACATAGGCAATAAATAAATATTATTATTGTTATTATTATTATTTGGCACCATCATCCATGTTTTCCATATCGCCATAGAGTCCTTGGCAGAGAAGGTTCAAGACCTTCTAAAACTACAAATCCCATGATTCCATTGCATTGAAGCATGGCAGTTCAAGTAGTGTCCAACTGCATTCAATCAACAGTTTCGGTCAGACCTGGGCATCTTATGGCCCGTGGGCCGGGTGCAGCCCGCCGGCCGATTCTAATCAGCCTGGGGAGAAGGGGGCGGGGCCATTTCTGCAAGAGGAAGGGCTGCCACTGCCGCCATCTCATCACGGGCTGTGGGGCCTGTGTCGGCAGACAGCCCGCCCCTCCGGAGAATGATCGCAGCAGCAGTGGCTTTGGAGTGCCTGCCATCCCAGGAGGTGATCCGGTCATGCAGTGGGAGCAGTCGGCGACCTGTAACGGCTGATCACCCTGGCGACTCAGAAGACTTGATCGTCTTCCAGGTCGCCAGGGCGATCATTCGCCGCAGGTCGCCGACAGCTCCTGCTGCAGGCCTGAATCGCCTCCTGGGTTGGCAGGCACTCCAAAGCCGGGATGGCAGGCACTCCATGGCAGGGCAAGCAGCCGATTGGGAATGCCTCTGACGGAATGGCTGGGGGTGAGAGTGGGCGGAGGCCTGCAGCCTCCGATCGTCTGCTGCTCTGCTCTGCTGCAGCGGCGGCTGGGTCCGCTTTGTCATCCTCTGGGCTGGGTCCATTGGGCCATTCCATCTTGGGATCCTTCCTCTCTTGAGGCTGTCAGCCTTGAGGATGTCAGCCTCCATATTTTAGTGGTTTTTATTACTATTTTATAATAATTTTATTATAATAATAATATAATAATATAATTAATAATATAATATAATGTTATATTATATTATAATTTCAATATATTATAATGTCTATATATACTATAATATAATAATTATATTAATACTAATAATATATGAATATTCCTTGATATATTAATATGTTAATATTAATGATGTGTAATATATAGTAAATATAGTAAATAAATAAATAAATAATGTAGAATTGAATGTAGTTCAGCCTTTAGGTGCGGCCCTCCATAATATTTTTTGGCTCTTGTGTGGCCCCTTGGAAAAAAATAATTGCCCACCCCTGGTTTAGGTGCACCTCAACTACTTAATCGCACTAGAAAATAAAACCACTTAAAATCCAGTTTCTGTCTCCTGCAGAATTCTAGGGTTTTAGTTTAGTGAGGCTGTTAAAGGCTCCTCCCTCATTTCCTGAAAACTATTACCAGTTACCTCTTTTCTAGAGTAGAAACTAGTAGAAACAGCTGTAAGGAAGCAATAAATCCAAAGCAGAAAAGAGATTGATGTGTGCCAGGAAAAAGGAGAGTTTTTTTAAAAGGAAGTCCAGGGAACAGGGCCGTAGCCAGGATTTTGATTCGGGGGCTGAGTTTGGTTCGGGGGCTGAGACTGGGTGGAAGAGGGTCTACCCTAGCAAACCTTTTGTATTGTTATCCCAATAACCCCATTAATGTGGGATATAATGAGCATGGTGATCAGATCATGATATGAATAAACATAACGTTTAAATAATGTACCCGTTCGGCCTTTTTGGCGGACCACCCTGCGAATTTGGGGGGGGGGGGGCTGAAGCCCCCTTAGCCCCCCCCCCCCTGGCTACATGCCTGCCAGGGAGGATAGCTCCAGGAGGTCATCGCTCTTCCTTACCTGAAAGTGAGGAAACCTCCTTAAAATGCCTTGGAAAGAGTGCATGGTGTGATGTAGGGGCCTGGGAGGGAAAGTGTGCATGCCTACCTGCAGCACCTCTCCTCTAGAATAGAAACAGCTTTAAGAAGCCTCCTTAAAACATGTGCCACCTCGGAGTTGGTTGAGGTAGGCAGGAACAGCTTTTGCCCTCCCTTCTGCTCGAGATCCCCGTGTACAACTGGTGGGCCACTGTGTGATACAGAATGCTGGACTAGATGGGCTGAGGTCCGATTCAGCATGGCTCTTCTTATGTTCTTATGTTCTTATGTTCTTATGTGCACCTGCCCAAAGCACATCTACAATGTAAATGACTAAAATGACAGGAAGGGGAGCCTGGGAAGCTTCCCCCCCCCATAATGGCCCAGATAGAAAACAAATCTTTCGGCACCCCAGAGCAAAAACAGGTATTTTCCCTCCTGAATTTGGGAGGCTCACCAAAAATGGATTGGAGCCGCCACCAAAATCCAGGACACTGAAACTCATCACAGTTTACCCAGAATGCACAAGCCTTCCACAGAACATACTTTGAGAACCACTGATTAGTGGATTAAGCTGTATCTTTTCTCCATTTTCCTTAGAGCCAAAGTATACCAAGTTTTGGGCTATTTCAACACTTCCGCCCTCCACTTTGGAGCTATGTGACTCAACAATGGTCATTATGTTTTGTTTCCTCACCTTCAGCGGTGACCTTGCGTTTGCACTTTCTTCCTCGACCCACACAGAGAAATACTTCTGACCTCCTCTTATTCTGCAGCCAACTTGTCCATTAAATTCCCTTGAGCTCCTGAAATGGTAGAAAATGTTACCACCACCCTAAAGAAAATATAATCACATTTCAAAATCTGATGTCAAAATTCGACGGACTAATTGGATTGTAATTCCAGAAAAATTGAAATTTTATTCTCGGCTCAGCGGCTGGAGCCGAGGTGTTTAGACTAGACCTGCCGCCTTCCGTCTCTGAGGCAGCTGACTGGGTCCTTGACAGATCTTGCAATTTAGCAGGAATTTTCTCTCTCCTTAAAGTGCTCTTTCCAACGGAGATGGCTTTGCATTTTGGGGCCAAAAAAATAAACATGACTGCCTTCTGCAGCTGTCATACTTCTTCATCTTAATAGTCATAACAAGGTGGGCTTTTCACCTCTCCGCTATCTCAGCTCTGATAAAGGCACTCGGCTAGAACGCTAAACATCCCTGGGGGGACAAAATGGTTTTGAAGAAGAAGAAGAAAGAAGTAGAGATTCGCATCCTCTGCAAACAATGGGAGAGGGATTAGAAAGTAGAACGGTGGCCAAGAGGCAAAGAAGAGGAGCAAGAACCATCCTGGCATTTCACCTCTATTTTCAATGGACTTCTCTGGTAGCCAGCGACATTTCATTTAAGGCTTTATCACACGACACTGCTATTCTACAGCAGTGTTTTTCAACCTTTTTTGAGCCACGGCACATTTTTTACATTTACAAAATCCTGGGGCACACCACCAACCAAAATGACACAAAATGACACTCTAACACAGTAATACATATAGTTAATATGTTTTTAAATGTATTTATACACTCATTGTGAAACCTGGGCCTGTTTCGATGAACACAACATAGATATCCTGCCTTGT
Organism: Anolis apletophallus; assembly: GCA_030556195.1. Lineage (NCBI taxonomy): Eukaryota > Metazoa > Chordata > Lepidosauria > Squamata > Anolidae > Anolis > Anolis apletophallus. Next base: position 37,599,945 of record JARBWK010000015.1, on the reverse strand, counting down.
GTGCTTTGGACATAGATATCCCGCCTTGTGTGCTTTGGACATAGATATCCCGCCTTGTGTGCTTCGGACATAGATATCCCGCCTTGTGTGTTTCAGACATAGATATCCCGCCTTGTGTGCTTCGGACATAGATATCCTGCCTTTTGAGCTTCAGACATAGATATCCCGCCTTTTGTGCTTTGGACATAGATATCCCGCCTTATGTGCTTCGGACTGGGTCGCCTGGGCCGACGCTGCCCTACCATCACCACCCAGTGCTTCAAGGTCGCTGCTCACCTGGGTTTCCCTCAGGCAGGGAGGGAGGGAGGCGCAGGGGCAGGCTGCTCCCTTCCTAAGCCGAGAGGCAGGTCGCGAAGGAAGGAAGGAAGGAAGGAAGAAGGCCTGAGAGCAGGAGAGGCCGAGGCAGAGCCCAGGCCAGGAGAGAAAGAAGGGGGGAGGCCCCGGAGCCGCCTTGGCCCCAAAGCCCAAAGGAATCCTGAGCCAGAAGGGGAAAACAGGAGGCTGAGAGGAAAACAAAGCCCAACGCTCCTCTCCGGAAGCTCTCCGTCTCCTCCGAGAATGACCTCACAGGGAAAGGCGCTGCCCGGCCCCTCCCCTCCTCAGCCTCCAACCAACTGCTTCTCCAGAAAGCCGAACAAACATGGTGGTGCCGGGTGGGAGACCCTTTGAGAGGCGGGGCTTGCTTCTTGGCCAGCATTGATTGGTCCTGCTGGCGCCCCAGGGAGAGAGAGAGAGAGACGGAGAGACAGAGAGAGAGACAGGCTGCCCAGATGATTCCTGGCGTGTTGGTCGGTTCTTCCACGGCACACCTGATGATCGCTCATGGCACACTAGTGTGCTGCAGCACAGCGGTTGGGAAACACTGTTCTACAGCACTCATGGTATTATCAATTGTTGATGCACTTTCATTATTGCGTCTCTCTTCAGTCACTCAATTGTCCTGTTTCGCCATTGCATGATTCCACAATGAATTGGTTCCAGGCTATTTGTCCAATCGCATCTCCCTCTATAGAGCATCCCGTGCACTGCGGTCAGCGGAGGAGGCCCTGCTCTCAGTCCCATCCTTGTCTCAAGCATGACTGGTGGGACTGAGAGAGGGCCCCTTCTCCATTATCGGTCCCCATGGCTTGAACTCCCTCCCTAAGAAATTTAAACGGCTCCCACATTCCTATCCTTTAAGAAACTTTTGAAGATGCACTTATGAAATCTAGCATATGGAGAGGAGACGGACTAAGATACTATTCCATCAGAATACGGGGTGTAACCAGAGCATGGACCACCGTGACCAAGTCTGAATTCCCAAGGTATGGGCACAACTGGTGCACAAGTTTTAGTTGTGCAAAAGCTCCCTGGCCACCTCCGAAACCTGGGTTTCTAGGCTCAGCTATTAATCCAGGATCACTCCCAAGCTGCGAACCTTCAGTTACTGTGCCTTCAAGGGCAGTGTAACTGCATCCAGCACAGGCTGCAACCCTATACACTGTTTGGCCTTGCAACTGACCAGGCGGAACTTTGTCTTGTCTGTATAGCTTTGAATGTGATTTTCCAGCTTCTTGGCAGAATGGGATTGTACCGGCTGGCCCATGTGGTCTTTTCCAACTCTGTGATTCTATAATTCTCTGGGTAAATCTTATGCAAATTTCCTCAGACATTCCCCCAATCAAGGAATACTCAGAGGTGGCTTTGCCAGTTCCTTATTTATTTATTTATTTAAAATTTTTATACCTCGGCCTTCTCACCTCCGAAGAGGGACTCAGACCGGCAAACAGCAAGTATTCAATGCTAACATTTAAAATATAAAAACATCATAAATTTACAATAAAATACAATACAATACAATACATTTTAAAAGCCTTTCGCCAAAGTAAAATCAATTCCAACTTAACCCATATATTCGGTCCGTATCTAGTGGTTAGCGACTTTAGTCGATTTGCGATCTCCTTCTTCATTCTGCGAAGGCCTCATTGCACAGCCACGTTTTCACCCGTTTCCTAAAAGTCAGGAGGGAGGGGGCAGATCTAATTTCATTTGGGAGGGAATTCCACAGCCGGGGGGCCACCACAGAAAAGGCCCTGTCCCTCGTCCCCACCAGACGCGCCTGAGAAGGTGGTGGGACCGAGAGCAGGGCCTCTCCAGATGATCTTAGCACTCTTGACGGTCCATAGGGGAGAATACATTTGGACAGGTAAACTGGGCCCAGAACCGTATAAGGCAGTGTTTCCCAACCAGTGTGCCATGGCACACTAGTGTGCCGTGAGTAATCATCAGGTGTGCCTTGGGAAATTGGAACCTCCAATACCCTTTCTTCCCCCTCCTGATGAACACTTTTTCTTCTCCACTCGGGCTCCCTTCTACCCAGCCTTGCTCTGCTTGCTTTGCTTCGCTTTGCTCACGCTGCCGCTTCTGCGGGAGGGGGGAGGAGGAAGACGTGACCCGTGCGGACACTACTGCGCAGACTCGCCCCATGTCTTCCTCCCTCCCCTCCACAGTGCTCTCTGGATATAGGTGAACTGCAACTCCAAAACTCAAGGTCAATGCCCACCAAACTCTTATAGTATTTTCTCATGGTTATGGGAGTTCTGTGTGGGAAGTTTGTTTCCATTCCATCATTGGCGGAGTTCAGAGTGCTCTTTGATTGTGGGTGAACTATAACTCCCAGCTGTTGAGCAAACCTTCGCGTGTGTCTTTCTGCCATTCCTGCCAGGATATCTATGTTGTGTTCATCGAAACAGGCCCAGGTATCACACTGAGTGTATAAATACATTTTAAAACTTATTAACTATATGTATTACTGTGTTAGAGTGTCATTTTGTGTCATTTTGGTTGGTGGTGTGCCCCAGGATTTTGCAAATGTAAAAAATGTACCGCGGCTCAAAAATGGTTTTAAAACACTGGTATAGGGTTTTGTTGGTCAACACCAGCACTTTGAATTGTGCTCGGAAGCTAAGTTCCTTCCTTTGAAATGCAGCCTGCAGAGCCTGGTTTTCATTGGTGGGCTCTAGGCATGAGAAAAAAGTTATGAAAATGAAATGATTCGTAAGAAATTCGTAAGAAATGCTACTATTGAGTATTTCCGCATCTGGAACGCCAACCAGGAAGTGGACTTTCTTTATAGAACTTCGGGGGCCAGGATTTTCTTAAGTGTCATTATTAGGTCGTAAGGGGGGGGCACCCTCCTTCTCTCTCACCACCCTCCCGCCTCCCTTGCCAATAAGTATTATGGCAAGGCAAGCCCTAAACTCGCTCCTTCTTTAGGCTGGAAGCCTGGAAAAAATGTAAACAGAGAGGTTTACTCAGAAGTAAATCTGCAAAGGAGGGCACTTTGGATGAAGGGCCCTCCTTTGTGGATTTACTTCTGAGTAAACCTCTCTGTTTACATTTTCCAGGCTTCCTTGCCTCCCCTGCCTGCCAGGATCTAAAGCATCAAAGAGTATTGGGGTGAGAAACCAACCTAATGTATAATAGAATGAATGCTACTGTAAGTGCCTAATATTATAAGTAATCCAACTGGTCATATACCTACATTCCATGCACATGCAATAATACAGCAGTAATAACAATGGGTATAAGAAGAGGTAAAATTCAAACTGAAGTATTCTGTCTGTGGTTCCTCTCAAAAAAGCGGTGCAAACTTCAAAAGGCTCTTCTCTGTGAGCCCGGGGAAAGCCAAAACCCCGGGCACAGCGTTTGCTGCCTGGGTGTACACACATACATATTCTTTGGGGGGGGGGGATTTGCTGCAGAATCCGGGCTCATAGAGAAGATTCTGCAGCAACCCCCCCCCCCAAGAATATGTATGTGTGTGCACCCAGGCAGCAGACGCTGTGCCCGGGTTTTGCTTTTCCTGGGCTCAGAGAGAAGACCCTTTTGCAGTTTGCACCGCTTGAGGAGGGACCACAGTCAGAGTACTTCGGTTTGAATTTTACCTCTTCTTATACCCATTGTCATTACTGCTGTATTATTGCATGTGCATGGAATGTAGGTATATGACCAGTTGGATTACTTATAATATTAGGCACTTACAGTAGCATTCATTCTATTATACGTTAGGTTGGTTTCTCACCCCAATACTCTTTGATGCTTTAGATCCTGGCAGGGGAGGAGGAGTGGACGGCTCTCCCTGCCCCTTCTGCCTGCCAGGATCTAAAGCCTTGAAGAGGCTTCATGAGGGGCCAACTTCAGCCCTCCAGGTGTTTTGGACTTCAACTCCCACCATTCCTCACAGCCTCAGGCCTCTTCCTTTTCCTCTCAGCCTGGGCAAACTTGGGCCCTCGCTCCCTCAGGATCGGGGTGAGAGAGAGCAGCGAGGAGCGGGGGCTCCTCCTCCTTTTTTTGCTGCTTCCAAGAATAGAATACCCCCTCCCTCCCTCCTTCCTATTTGGAGAGTCCCATCTAGAATTCAGTGTGATTTATTCAAGTTTTGGTTTACAACTCCCAGAAATCCCAGCCAATTTACCAGCTGTTAGGATTTCTGGGAGTTGTAGGCCAAAACCATCTGGAATGCGCTGGCATACGAACTACTAATGAATTTTGTTAGTAATTAAGTTACATTTTAGAAATTTTTGGAAATTTTTTTGTAAGTCTTTCTTTTACTAATAAACCCCCCCCCCCCCATTTGATTTTAGAATCGCCATTTTTGGGTTCGAAACCATGCCTAGTGGGCTCCCATCCAGATACTAACCAGGGCTGAACCTGCTTAGCTTCCAGGATCACGAGAATGTAGTGCCTTTAGGATATTTAAGTAGCCAAATATACGATTCCATAAAAATCACAAATCCCGCTTTTGCAACATTCTCCGTGTATTGAAAGTTCCCTTGCTAGAAATCCACCCTTGATGCAATGTTGAGTTTCTTTGCCTATTCACTGCTGGGCGATATCCTTTTTATATTAAAAAAAAGAATCCTTTTAACTGTTCACCTGCTTTCACTCGAAGTGCTTGTCACTCTTTTAAAAAGGCTGCTTTTAGCCTTTTTGCCAATTTGGGGTAATTTCCTTTTATACTGTAATTTGCATGTCACGATTATTTTCGTGTCTTCTCTCAAAACCTGTAAACCCTGCCGGGGCGTTAAAGCTGAGTTGAGGAGTGGGAACTTAATTTTTGCAAACAAACAAAGATAAAAGAACTCCAGAAAGAGCATTTCGCCATCCCCAAAGGCTGTGAAGTTTATTTGTTCTGTTGAATCTCTCAAGTCTACATTGTTCTACCAGGTCATAGAAATATGGATTCGAGAATATGCCTTCTAATTGCTTGTCGACTGATGGTGGCCCCATGACGTTCATAGCTTTTCCTTGGCCAGGAAGACTCCGAAGTGGTTTTGCCCCTTCCTCTGAACTATACGCATATTTACTCAAGTCTAATGAGCCATCAAATCTAAAAAAGGAGATCCTGTGGCTTGGTCACCCGGGCAATGGGGATGTTCAGCTTCCAACCCTGGATGGCGTGACACTATGTCCGTTGTCATCTGTTAAGAGCCTTGGGCTGACTTTGGACCCTCTGTTGTTGATGGAGGCTCACATCTCCGCCATCAGCAGAGTGGCTTTTTTCCATCTTCGCCAGGTGAGGAAGCTGGCCCCCTACTTCTCCCGGCATGACCTGGCCACAGTGGTCCAAGCTACGGTCATCTCAAGGCTAGACTACTGTAACGCTCTTTACATTGGCCTTCCTTTGTCGGTAATCCGGAAACTCAAGCTGGTGCAGAATGCTGCAGCCCGACTCCTTGCTGGGGTCTCGGTAAGCTGTCACATCACACCAATCCTGCGCGAACTGCACTGGCTCCCAATAGAATGCGGGTTACCTTCAAAGTGTTAGTTCTGACTTTTAAGGCCTTACGTGGTCTGGGGCCAGTGTACCTGCAGGACCGCCTCATCCCGTATTATCCCACCAGGTCTCTACGCTCTGAAGAGCAAAACCTCCTGGTCGTTCCTAGTCCTAAAACATATTGCCTGACTGCAACCCATCGCCGGGCTTTTTCGATCGTTGCTCCAGTACTTTGGAATGTGTTGCCCGCCGACGTCCACGCTATTCAGAGCCTCCTTCCGTCCCGGAAAGCCTGCAAGACTTTGTTATTTTGGTGATACACAAAGGAAGAACTGCAGTCTTCCTTTGTGTATCACCATCTTGCACTATCTTTTGCTGCCACAGTGTTCTTTTAATGTGCGGCTTATTGTGATATTTTAATCTGTTGTTTTAATTGTGGTTTTTAACTTGTTAGCTGTCTTTGGCTGTTTTTATGATCGTGTTCTAAGCCGCCCTGAGCCATTGGGAGGGGTGGCAAACAAATCCGAATAAATAAATAAATAATATATACCCCAATTTACAAAACCCTGAAACCTAAAAAGGTATTTGCTGGTGAATGGAATGTGCAATGACATAAACTGTACTCTGTACTTTGGTCATTACTGTGGAGCCCCTCAATATACTTCACAGAGCCCCAAGGACGCCATGGTAGGCTTGGTTGGTCCAAAAAAAATTGGTTCAAAACTCGTTTCAGATCTAGTGGTTTCGATTCTAAAGTCACTTGTGAAATTTTCCGGGGAAGAAGTCAGAGCTTTCCAAAACTTCTGAAACTTCCTAATCGATTTGTTTTTTTGTTTTTTTTTAAAGTTTTTATTTATTGTTAAAAAATACAAGAACAACACATAGACATAACACATCACATACTACATCTATCCAATGACGCACATTTAAAATACATCTGACTCACGGGTTGACTTCACCCGTCGATATCGAACCTTCTGCTCACTAAATCAAACAAAGAGGTGGAAGAATACCTCTGCATCCGTTTTTTTTAATTACCTGAATTACTATAACCAGTATCCCTTTAATTCTTCCTTTTTCTTAGTTTTAACGTAAACAATAAATGGTTTCCATGTTTTCTCAAATAGTTTTGTGGGACCTCTTCTGACCATACAGGTCAGCTTATCTGATTCTGCTATGTCCAGTAGTTTAAAAATAATTTCATCAATTTCGGGTATTGCTTTCTTTCTCCAGTGCCTTGCCCAACAAATCCGAGCAGCCGTGATTACGTAGATCAGGAGTCTTTCCAGTCCTTTTTCCAATTTTTCCGTTTCTAAAATATTTAACAAAAACAGCTCAGGCTTAAATTCAATTTTCAACTGTAGTACCGCCTCTGCCCAGCTATGAACCTTTTTCCAGTACTTTCTCGCCTCGGGGCAGGACCACCATTGATGGAATAAAGTTCCTCTGTTACATTGACATTTCCAACATAAATCGTCCCCAGTCTTATATATTTTCCCTATTTGGGCAGGGGTTAAGTACCATCTATAAATCATCTTTAATAAATTCTCTCTTAGCGAGTATGCACAAGTAAATTTTAAATTAAATGTCCATGCTTTTTGCCAGCTTCCCTGGGAAATACTATAGCCCAAATTGTCTTCCCACTTCTTCATAAATTCCTTTATTGGTTTCTTTTCATGTTGAGTTTTTAAGATCAGTTTATAAAATTTGCTAACTCTTTTTGATTCCGATTTGATTCCTAATCGATTTGTTAATGGCAGACGCAATTGCGCAATATGCAGAAAACAGCACTGGCACTGGGGAAACTCCAGGGCCTTCTCCCTCCCTCCTTTTTACACCTATCTTGATGAAACTGGATAGATTGCTACAACACATACTTCTCTGTTAGCATACTAAATTTCAACATGTTCAGACAATCCACTGATTTTTAAGAATTTTTTGAAAACAATTTCAGAAATGATTTATTAAAATAAAAATAAAAGAGCGACCTCCTTGAATTTTTAAGAAAATGACAAAAGGTTATAGGGAATTACTTCCCCCAACTTTCAAACACATTCATACTGTTGGAAGTCATAGTTTGTGCAGCAGAGGCACAGCAAGGTTGGGAAATGTAGCGTCAAGTCCCCAAAACACGCCCCAGAAAAAAGGGAGAGGCCCCAATAAAAATAGCAAAACTTTAGTGGTGAACAAAAAAAGAAGTTTCCAGAAATGGCTTTATTAATTTCACCCTCTCTCCATCTCCCAAACAAACTTTTCCTTCTTTCTCCCTCTTCTCTGGCTCCAAATCCTTCCTCTCCTAAAATCTTCCCTTCTCTCTTGCCTTCCTCTGTTTTCCAAAACTCTTTTCCTCTGGCTCCAAACCCTTCTTCTCTCAAAATCTTCGATTCTGCCTTGACTACCTCCATTGTAAAAAAACCTCCTTTCCTTTGGCTCCAAACCCTTTCTTCCACCCCACACCCAACAGCTACAAGCAGCACCAGCAACCGTCCCATCTCCTCCCTCCCTTCCCTGGCTGCTAATGAGCCATCCAGCCATGTACTTGGGTTTATATACAGCAGTGTTTCTCAACCTGGGGGTCGGGACCCCTGGAGGGGTCATGAGGGAGTGTCAGAGGTGTCTCCAAAGTCCATCAGAAAACACAGTATTTTCAGTTGGTCATGGGGGTTCTGTCTGGGAAATTTGGCCCAATTCTCTCATTGGTGGGCTTCAGAATGCTCTTTGATTGTTGGTGAACTATAAATCCCAGCAACTACAACTCACACATGTCAAGGTCTATTTCCCCCAAACTCCACCAAGGTTCACATCTGGGCATATTGATTATCCGTGCAAGGTTTGGTCCAGATCTATCATTGTCTGAGTCCACAGTGCTCTCTGGATGTGGGTGAACTATAACTCCCAAACTCAGTGCCCATCAGACCCTCCCAGTATTTTCTGTTGGCCATGGGAGTTCTGTGTGCCAAGTTTGGTTCAATTCCATCGTTGGTGGAGCTCAAAATGCTCTTTGATGGTAGGTGTACTATAAATCCCAGCAACTACAAGTCCCAAATGACAAAATCAACCTGTCCCCAACCCCACCAGTATTCAAATTTAGGTATTTGTGACAATAGCTGCCGGACGCTGCAAACCCCTCCCCTCCCTAAAACATGACCCCTGATTGGCTCAGAGGCAAGCGGCTTAGACTTTGCCTCCAAGCAGGCCTACCATATCTTCTGGCGTATAAGACGACTGGGTGTATAAGACGACCCCCAACTTTTCCAGTTAAATTATAGCATTTGGGATATACTCGCCGTATAAGACTACCCCTCTTCTAACGCACACCAAGTAACAATTTTAAAAGCATCAGATTTGATTTCAATATGGTAATTTTCCGATTACTGTGCCTCCTTCAAACTGTGCTAATTCTACAGTGTAGATACACCCGGTTGACAAATGTTCTCTGGCTTCCAATTCCAAATAAGGCCTGCGTGCCTCGGCTGATGTATGTTCCTTTCCCTCTTCCCCCACCGCTGGAGGCTTTTTAGTATTTAAATCCCTTCTGAATTAAATCCACCAAAGCATCTGAGACTTTGAGGAGGAACTCTGTCTCCCAAGGGGCTTTATGCATTTTCTGGGCAGCCTCAGCCCATCTTTCACATCTTTCTCGCTTTCCTCCTCCGGAGAATCATTTCCACTGTACCTCTTCTGCTCTTGGCTGTTGCAGAAACGTTCGTGGCGCAACGTAATAGGGTTTTCTCCCTGGGGCGGCTTTCTGTTTCCTTCCTGCTTTTCTTTTTCTTAAAGAGAGAGAGAGGAGGAAGAAGAAAGGAGGTATACGATGCACAGTATGTGCGCGTGTAACATCTCAACTCCGTCGTATTTGCTAAGGATGCAGATATTGAACTGCCTTGTCCTTGAAGGCAAGGACAAAATAATCTCCGTCCCTTTGGACCCCATTGCGGGAGAAAACAAATACTTCTTTGCAATTTTTGCCTGTTGTTTATTTTCTTCTGAGTGTTCTCTGATGCCCAGAAATACATTTGAATCAAAAAGAGAATGGGAAATCCTCACGGTTTTGCAGGAACGATATATTCCCTTTACTAAAAACCAAAGGCTAACAAATAATGAATGAGTGTATCTACACAAGAGAATTCATGCAGTTTGACACCACTTGAATGGCCCTGGCTCAATTCTATGGAATCATGGAGCTGTCGTTTGGCAGCCTTTGGCAATTTTGGAAAAAATGGCATACATAACCTTTTTGAAAAATGACATCATATCCTTTTGACAAATGTAAATCTCCATAAACATCTGGAGACCAGCTTTTGAAAACCGCTAGTCAAGGAAAGCCATGACCTTGCTAGAGCTCAACCCTTTGAAAAAGGGATGCTCACAAGCATTCATGTAACAGCACACAGGCAACTCAGCTGTTAAACTGGTAAACCATGTCTTTGAACTGCCAGGGATATTTATTATTATTAATTAATTAATTAATTCATACTTGTCTGCCGCCCCTCCCGATGGCTCGGGACGGCTAACAACATATCCATAAAACAATCAACAATAGCAAATTTAAAAAATAGTTAAAAACACAGCTAAAATACAGCTAAAAGGCACAGTAGGCTACACATTGGAACAATGCAGCACAGAGGTAGACAAAAGTGGCAACATGCAACCGAGCTACAATTCACCCAGGTCCAAAGGCCTGCTGGAACAAAAGAGTCTTACAGGCTTTCCTGAATGAAAGGATGTTCTGGCTGGCACGGATGTCGGCACGCAACAAGTTCCAAAGTGTTGGAGCCACAATCGAAAAAGCCCGCCGACGGGTTGCGGTCAGGCGAAACGTCTTAGGGGAGGGGACAACCAACAGATTTAGTTCTTCGGAGCGCAACGATCTGGTGGGATAATACGGGATGAGGCGGTCCCATAGGTACACTGGCCCCAGACCATGTAAGGCCTTAAAAGTCAGAAATAACACTTTGAAGGTGATCCGGCATTCTACAGGTAGCCAGTGCAGTTTGCACAGAATGGGCGTGTTGTGGGCACTCACCAAATTCCCCATAAGGAGTCGGCCTGCCGCGTTTTGCACCAGCTTGAGTTTCCGGATCACCGACAGAGGAAGGCCAATGTACAGAGCGTTACAGTAGTCAAGTCTCAAGATGACCGTAGCTTGGACCACTGTGGCCAGGTCGCGACGGGACAGGTAGGGGGCCAGCTTGCTTACCTGGCGAAGGTGGAAAAACGCCACTCTGCTGACGGTGGAGACATGAGCCTTCATCGACAACAGAAGGTCCAGGGTTACCCCAAGGCTCTTAATAAAAGATGACAGACGTAAAGTCACGCCGTCCAGGGTCGGAAGCTGAACATCCCCACTGCCCGGGTGGCCAAGCCACAGGATCTCCGTCTTGGCCTGATTCACCTTCAACCTACTGGCTCGCAGCCATACAGTAACAACCTCAAGGCAGCGATGGAAATTATCGGGTACAGATTCGGACCGGCCGTCCATCCTCAGAATGAGCTGGGTGTCATCACCGACAGAGGAAGGCCAATGTACAGAGTGTTACAGCAGCTATGCACCAGCTGGGCAAGTGGTCGCATATAGATGTTAAATAACAGAGGGGAGAGGATTGCCCCCTGAGGGACCCCGCAATGAAGCGGGGAACCCCTGGAGACAACCTCGCCCCTCCTCACTCGCTGCAGCCGGTTCTGGAGGAAGGAGGACACCCAATTAAGGGCAGTCCCCCTAACCCCGGCCCCAGCAAGGCAGTGGGTCAATAGATCGTAATCGACAGTGTCAAACGCTGCTGAGAGGTCCAATGACACAAGCAGCGCCGACCCATCTTGATCCAGCTGGCTAAAGACATGCCACTGCACGCACAGACACACAAACTGTATACTTCACTAGCAGAGTTTTGAAAATGTTTCTTTGAAATTGTCCAAAACATATACTCTCCCTTGAAACTTCTTAGTTTAAAATATGCACTCAGAGACAAAAACAAAGTCTTCTTTTTAAAAAGTAACATATCTTGTTTACTCGCAAACATTCAGTATACAGGCACATTTCTTATCAAAGTTCAGTTATAGATATGTAGTTTCTCTGTGTTGACAACACAGGGCATAATTCTTAATCAATAATTCTATAGCCCAGAGTCTTTAAATATATATCTTATGCAAGTCCAAACTGTATTATTTATTTATTTATTTATTTACAACATTTCTACCTCACCTTTCTGCACCCCGGAGCGGACTCAAGGCGGTTTACACTTAGGCGGGTATCCGATGCCTTCACAAACAATGTACAATTAAAATAAGCATTTAAAATAGAATTATAAAATACATAAATTATAAAATACAGCTTACCTATCCGAATGTATCACCTCCTACGAAACATCTAGGAGCTTAAGATCATCTGGGGAAGCCCTGCTCTTGATCCCACCTGCCTCACAAGCGCGATTGGCGGAGATGAAGGACAGGGCCTTCTCAGTAGTAGCCCCCGACTATGTAACTCCCCCCCCAGGGGTATTAGGTCAGCCCCCTCTCTCCTGACTTTCCAGAAAAAAGTAAAGACCTGGCTCTTTGAGCAAGCCTTTGAGAATGCAGAGGAGTAGATAACACAGAACTATGAATTATGAACAAGGAATGGACAGATAATGTTACTGGATAATGTTTTTAACAGGATGACACCAATGATTATATGTTTTAATGGTTTTTATATATGTTTTATATTGTCATGTTGATTGTTTTTAATTGCACTTTTATGAATGTCTGGCATCAAATAATGCCAATCTGTAACCCGCCTTGAGTCGCCGTATTTATTTATTTATTATTTAATGACGTCATTTATATTCCGCCCTTCTCACCCCACAGGGGACTCAGGGCGGATCACAATGCACATATACAGGCAAACATTCAATGTCATTGACATACAACATATATAGACAGACATAGAGGCAATTTAACATTCTAGAAATCAGTTAAATTTAGCCTCCCCACAAAGTGGTACCTCCATTTCCTACTTGACAGATGCAACTGTCTTTCGGGTTGCAAAGGTCAACAACGAGCTACACAAATTGGTCGAGAGCTCACCCCGACCTGGGCAGGCCTCAAACTCATGACCTTCTGGTCAGTAGAGATCTTATGCAGCTGACACCCAGCCAGCTACACCACATTCCCGTATGGAATTCAAACTGGGTTAAACACAGCTGTCACCCCAGTTCTGATGCAGGGGGAAGACATCCACATCCAAACTGGGTGTTATTTAACCCAGTTTGGATGAGGATGTACTTTCCTCCGCATCAGAACTGGGGCAACAGCTGCATCCAAACTAGGTTGAACATGGCTGTCGCCCCAGTTCTGACACAGAGGGAAGACATCCCCATCCAAACTGGGTTAAACATGTGTGTCCGCCATTAATGACGTCATTCCGAAATTTCGGAATTAATTCCGGGAATTCTGAAATTTTTCCGGAAAATTTCAGAAGTCATCCAGATTGGAAGCGCCAGCGCCCCCTACATCCAGAACGAGTTTTGAACCATTTTTTTTAATTGAACAGGCCTAGTAAACAAATAGTGAAGGCTTGGAATGTTGCTATTTCCAACAGAAAAGGGAGGCTAAAGGGCTTCAAAAACTACATCTCCTGAGACTCCATAGCACTAAGCAACGGTGCAATAGTCATCGTACAATGCAAATGCAATGGCAAACCAACTATGCATTATAAATCTTGCCCAGGAAGCCCTAACCAGGAATGTAGTCCAAATCCCAGGCACTGAAATGCCACACGTTAAGCCAAATGCTTTGCTAGCAAGACTTTTCCCGATTTCTCGTGGATTTTCCCATAGCTTTGGTCCTATGGTTCATTGCTTGGCTCCCTCCGAACAGCTGGAGGCCATTTCAGTCCCGCAACTATGAGTTAACTGGCTGTGAAAACATGCCACATTTAATAGATGCAGCTTCATTATCTTACGGGCAGAGAGAACGTGCCGCTCTTGAAATTCCCAATTTCGCCTTGCTGCGTCAGATCTGGCCCAGCTAACTGGGTGAACCCTTTCTGCATTTACCCCATAGTTTGGTGCGATCTTTTGATTGCTGTTTCTTTTGCTTAGAGTTTTGTTGATGTTGTTGCTTGCTAATATTCTCCAGCGATTGTTTAATGGGCTGTGAAATTTGAGATGGTTCATTAATCACAGTTTAATCAAGGCATTTGAATGGGCACACCTATCCGTGCTCGGCAGCTTTTAAAATTGAAGTAGAGGGATCTTTAGGCACAAAAGCTTTGCCAACGGCATTACATTGAGAATATTAGAAGTTATGTCCTTACCAAAACTGACTACTAGGTAGGGCAGGGCCGTAGCCAGGATTTTGGTTCGGGGCTGAGTTTGGTTCGGGGCTGAGACTGGGTGGAAGAGGGTTTACCCTAGCAAACCTTTTGTATTGTTATCCCAATAACCCCATGAAGGTGGGATATAATGAGCATGGTGATCAGATCATGATATGAATAAACATAACAGTTTAAATAATGTACCAGTAAGGCCTTCTCGCGGACCACCCTGAGTATTTGGGGGGGGGGGCTGAAGCCCCCTTAGCCCCCCCCCTGGCTACATGCCTGAGGTAGGGGCATCTATATCAGCATATCTCAACCTCTGGGTTGGCACCCCTGTGATGTCGCCAAAGACCATGAGAAAACACAGTATTTTCTGCTGGTCATGGGAGTTCTGTGTGGGAAGTTTGGCCCAATTCTGTCATTGGTGGGGTTCGGAATGCTCTTTGTTGGCCTTTGTTTCTTTGTCTTCGTTCGACCGCATCGGAAGATGCCCGTTGGCTGTGGCTAGCCAACCGGGTAGATGGAGATGAGCTTTCGTTAGGCCAACTTTTCTAGGCCCCTCTCCATATGGAGCAAGCAGTGCTCTCCTTTAAAAAGGCTGCTTGGTCATTCAGGATGCTGCCAAACAGGACTGTCATCCCCCGGGTTTGAAATTAGAGTTTTCCTTCTCTTAGAATGGTTGCCAAAAGGCTAGGGAGCCCATCCTGCCCTTTGACGCTCTTTGTCAGACCCTTCGGTTGTGACCTGTCTGACATGGGAGGCCCTACCGGTGGCTATTATGCCACCGCCAGCATGGCTCACAACTTCATTAGGGTACGCAAGCCTCTCCCCCACTACAAGGAGGTGCCAATGGAGAGGTCTTTGATTGTAGATGAACTATAAATCCCAACAACTACAACTCCCAAATTTTAAGGTCTATTTTCCCCAGACTCCACCAGTTTTCACATCTAGGCATATTGAGGATTCGTGCCAAGTGTGGTCAAGATCCATCATTGTTTGAGTCCACAGTGCTCTCTGGATGTAGGTGAACTACAACTCCAAAACTCAAGGTCAATGCCCACCAGTATTTCCTGTTGGTCATGGGAGTTCTGTGTGCCAAGTTTGGTTAAATTTATCGTTGGTGGAGTTCAGAATGCTCTTTGATTGTAAGTGAACTATAAATCCCAGCAACTACAACTCCCAAATGGCAAAGTCATTCCCCCCGCCAACCCCGCGAGTATTCAGACTTGGGCGTATCGGGTATTTGTGCCAAATTTGGTCCAGTGAATGAAAGTACATCCTACATATCAGATATTTACATTACGATTCATAACAGTAGCAAAATGACAGTTATGCAGTAGCGACAAAAATAATTTTATGGTTGGGGGTCACCACAATATGAGGAACTGTATTAAGGGGTTGTGGAATCAGGAAGGTTGAGAAGCACTGATCTACACTGTGGAATTGATGCAGTTTGACACCACTGCTGTGGCTCTTTGGAGTTGTAGTGACCCTCTCCTCTCCGTTTGTCAAGTATAGCATGGTTAACTTGGTGCGCTTGGAAATAGGAGCTCAGTGAGGGATATTTACATTGCTGTTGAATTATTTAAGCAAACACAGGAGGACAAATGGGTCTAGGAAATTGCGGCCGCTCCGCCAAGGGTTCAGCCAAACCTGGCCACGATGCCAGCGATGCCGTTTGTCCTCTGCTGTTGTCTCAAATAACTCAACGGGAGAGTAAACACTGCCCGGTGACAGCTTTATTTTCTGCCAGCTGTCACCGGGGAGACTGTACAGAGGCCTATTTGTTCTAATGGACACCGGGACAGAGATACATAGAGCATCCTTCCAGCTCTCCTGTGCTGACTCCTCTTACTTCCTAAGTTCCTACATTCCTAGCCATGTTTAGGGAAAATAGAGATCGGAAGTGAATGGCTATAATAGTCTGGTCATTTTACAATGTTGCTAGTCCCTGTATGTTCTCACCCCATTCTAGGGATGTCAAGTTTAGTCGTCATTCTAAAACAGGGCTGTCCAACTTCTATGGGCCCAAGGGCCGGAATTCCGGTCACTGATCACCTGGGGGGCCGAAGGGTCTGCCTCTGCCCCCAGCTCCGCCCCCTCCCCGGCTCCGCCCCTCCCTCCCCAGGCCCCCTCCCCGGCTCCAATTTACTTACAATTGAACTTGAGTTGTGGAGTTATAGTTCACCTCCATCCAGAGAGCACTGTGGACTCAAATAATGATGGATCAGGACCAAACTTGGCATGAATACTCAATATACCCAAATGGGAACACTGGTGGATTTGGGGGAATGTTTCCTAATACCTTTGAGTTATTTGAGTCCACACTCAAATTGGGACACACCAAAAAAAAACCAAACACCTCAATGCCGTCGCAGGGCTTGATGGGGCCTCCTTTCCCAGAGGCGGGTGGAGGAGGCCTAAAGAGCTCCCTCCCTCCCTGAAGGGAAAACAAGCCGCGGGGCAGGCGCAAAGGAAGCCACGTTGTGCCCTGCACGCGGGGGAAGGCAGCACAACAAGGGGGAGGGGGCGTGGAGGAGGGGAAGAAAGCGTCGCCAAGGAAACTGCCCCTGAGGGACCCCTCCCCCCCTCACCCAACGTCCCACTGTTTTTAGATTGATTGATTCGAGCCAAGCCCTTCCTTACCCATACTGCGGGAGCCCACCACAGGGCCGAAGCGCCAACGCCGCCGCCGTCCCCGAAGAGCCCCGCTGGAGCCAAAGCCAAGCTCAGGCCGGGTGCGGCGGCTCTCCCATCCGCGGGGCGGGAAGCGAGGGCCTCCACAGGAAGAGGGACGAGCCAGGAGGGGCTTTCCTGCCTCACTCCCCTCCTCCCTCTCTCTGAGGGAATGGGGGCTGGCCTGGAAGCAGCCGCTAGGGAGGAGAAGGCGCGCGCCCAGGCCGGCTGCAAATCCCGCAGGACCCGAGATTTCGGCAGCTATAGCGAGACTACGCAGCCACAGACGGGATTTCGACCTCCCTCGAAATCCCGTTTGTGGCTGGCGTAGTCTCACGATGCTTGCCTAAACCCGAAAGTAGGTATTTTTTAAATTTTTTTCAATTTTATTTTCAATTTGTATTTTATTAAAACAAGTTAGGGGGCCGTAGGGAAGGGGCTCGGGGGCCGTGTACGGCCCCAGGGCCGCCTGTTGGACAGCCCTGTTTTAAAAGATTGAGAAAGAAAGCACATCCAAGGGATGTTATGCAACATTTAACTTAAGTCCTGTGTTGCGATCTAGAGTTTTTCAAATCCGTTCTTCCATTGGATGAATCCTGATGGATAGCTGGATAGAGGTTGGGTCAAGTTTCCAATTGCAGGGATGTGTTTGGCAACGTGAGGTATTCCTTTCATTCTTATCCCCAATATGTTTTATATGGGAATATAATATAGTGATATAACATACTGTAAGACACCATTTCTCAACTTGGGCATTGCGGCCCCTGGAAGGATCGCGAGAGGGTGTCAGAGGGGTCACCAAAGGTAATCATAATATAATGTCTGTTGGCTTTTCTTTAGTGCTTTGGTTAGCCCCTTAACCTCTTCAACATTGGAGTAATACTATTTCTACTTTTTGTCCTATCGCCTTTGGATATTTGCTGCCTAGTGGCCAACTGGGGTCCTTTGTTATATGCAACAACTTATTCTACATCTTGGGACCTTGTGCGGACTTGTTTCACATAACCCTGGACTTATTTGGATAAATCCAGTTTATTCGTCATTTGGACATTATATGTACTGCTTGTGATGCCATGTGAATCCCATCTGTCTGCAACGGGTATAGTAATACCCTTTTGGTTCCTTATTGTGTATTGTTTCCCCGAGTGCCATAATTATTATATATATTTTTGATATCGAATATTGCCTTTGTGTAATACTTGTGCGGATTACAATGTACACATTACATTTAGACACACAAACACACAAGACAGACAGATGCAATTATTTTAACATCTGGCCACCAGGGGGAGCTGTCGAACTCCTTCATTTTTCAGCATGTTTCCTGGAGATCTTTTTTTTTATTGCCTCGTAAATCAGTTAAATTTGCCTCTCCACTAAGTGGTACCTTTAATTTCCTACTTGACAGATGCAACTGTCTATTTCAGGTTGCAAAGGTCGACAAGCCCACCTCAACCTGGGCAGGCCTCAAACTCATGACCTTCTGGTCAGTAGAGATCTTATGCAGCTGATACCCAGCCAGCTGTGCCACATTCCCGCCACATATTCAGGTCAATTGGCAAAAGATATTGACCTGGTGAGAGAGAGAGAGAGAGAGAGAGAGAGAGAGAGAGAGAGAGAGAGAGAGAATGTGCACAGAGCCAATGTGGCATCATGGTTTGGCCATTGGACTGTGACTCTGAAGTCATAGTCCAAAGTGGGTTCAAATCCCACTTAGTCATGAAAACCCATTGGGTGATATGGAGTATCACACATTCCCAGGTCCCGAATACCCTGTGATAGGTTCACCATAGGTTCATCATAATTCAAGAATGGCTTGAAGGCATCCATCTCCAATGCCAGGAATCCAGCTTAATGGTGTAACATGAGAAAATGTTGACCATTTCTGCTCACTTGCCAGCCACCTCAAAGTCAACATTGACACTGAAATACAACATTGCCTAAGCTCTGTGAGTGCAGCATTTTTCCAAATTAAGCACAGAGTGTTTGAGGACCAAGACATCTGAAAGGAGACTAAGATGCTTGTTTATAAAGCCATTGTTCTCCCAACCCTGCCATATGCCTGCGAGACGTGGACTATCTACAGATGTCACATGCAACTCCTAGAATGACTCCATCAGCGTTGTCTCCGAAAAATCCTGCAAATCTCTTGGGAAGACAAGTGGACAAATGTCAGCGTGTTGGAAGACCAGCAGCATTGAAGCCATGGTCCTCCGCCATCAACTCCGCTGGACCGTCCACGTTCTCTGACCACTGGAGTAGAGTAGTTCCTCTACTCCAGGGGTGCTCACACTTTTTCAGCATGCGAGCTACTTATAAAACAACCAGGTCAAAATGATCTCCCCACTACTCAGAGAGCCATATAAGCAAAATATTTGGAAATTTATTTCAGTGAGAGCCATATAATATATTTTAAGACTCAATTCAACTAAATTTGAGTATAATAAGCCCCTGTATTTATTCATAATAATAATTATTATATTCATTCAGCCTCTGCTACTACTACTAATAACAATAGTAGTAGTAACAAAAACAATAGGTTCCTAGAGTAGAAGGAGACCTCCAAGGGCCATCCAGTCCAACCTCCTTCTGCACCTGGGTGGCGTCAGGAGCCTTCTTCCCACCCTGCCTGCGATCTACCAGGACACCCTACGAAATCTACCAGTAGATCGCGATCTACCTAATGAGCACCCCTGCTCTCCTCCAAACTCAAGAATGGAAAACAGAATGTTGTTGGGCAGGAAAAGAGATTGAAAGATGGGCATAGACACTGAGAACGGGGAAACCCTGGCCCTTGAGCACTCCAGCTGGAGGTCAGCTGTGACCAGCAGTGCTTTAGAATTTGTAGAGGCAATAATGGAGAGTGAAAGAGAGAAATGGGCCAAGAGGAAGGCGCGTCAAGCCAACCCCAACCGGGACTGCCTTCCGCCTGGAAACCAATGCTCTGACTGCAGGAAAACATGCAGTTCAAGAATAGGGCTCCACAGTCACCTACGTAAGCACTGTCAATACACCAATCTTGGACAATGAGGGATCGCCTAAGTAAGTAAGTAAGTAAGTTAGTAAGAAGGCACCCAACAACAACAGAGTGCATTGAATTTTAAATATATGCATACACTTACCTATGAATTGGTGACAACTAAAATGCCAACCGTGTTGTAGAGTATGCCTTTATAGATGAAAATTGTATAGTAATTTGACAGCGGCGTGAACGTTTCAATCAAACAAGCCGGGAAGTGCGCACGCAATGCAGCACAAAGCGGCTGGGAGTGGAGTTCTCTTTCCGCCTCCCTTTATGGGCACAGGAAAACATAAAGGAAATGCATACCATGACAGGCCTCTAGATATATATATTATACACTTCTGTCTGGAGGAGAGACGTGTCGGATCGGATGCGTTCCCTAGAACTCGTGTCCCGAGCTTGACTCTCTCCCGTCTTTGTGGAGGGTGACAAGCCAGGGGTGAAACCAAAGAGAACTGTCAACCTTCTTCTTCGTTAGCATTGGCTAATGAGGTGTTTATCGGGATGACAGGACACCTGCTTTCCCCCCTTTATAAATTCAATAATTTATGAACGGAATTAAAGACACAGAGCGCTCCGAAACGGCGCCCGCGATGTGTGCCTTCTGGGTATCGGCCAAAAAAAGCAGGACAATGAGTTACACTTGAATAATGCGCTGAGATATTTATTTCCAGCCTCTGTATCAATTATACAGGGATTTTTCCCCCCTGGCTTTTATGTTTCTCGCTCTCAGCTTTTAATCCATCTTGGAGACACGCCAGTCCCTTGTTCAGAGGTGTGTGTAATGCTTGAGCTAGTTGTAGGTGTGGTAATGCCAATGAAGATTACAGGTAAGGGCAAAATGGAGGTTATACCTGATACACCTGGGGAGGGTATTGTGCACAGGACAGAGGAGTGAGCCAACCAA
This sequence comes from Anolis apletophallus, assembly GCA_030556195.1. Lineage (NCBI taxonomy): Eukaryota > Metazoa > Chordata > Lepidosauria > Squamata > Anolidae > Anolis > Anolis apletophallus. The sequence goes on along the minus strand of JARBWK010000015.1, from coordinate 37,579,286 downwards.
AATTACATGCATCCCTATACTTAAAGGGAGCAGTGCATTCCCTGAGTCTCTACTGATGGATGGTTGGATAGCTTCACTCATTTTTTCCCTTTTCCTTATGAGAATGGCCTTGGCTGACTCACCAGGTTGCGGGGCAGCGTTGCCCTCCCACCATCTTCGTTGCCTAAGGGGGCTTCTTTCCCCCAGAAGTCCCCTGTGTGGCGGGAAGGCTTCCCGCCATCGAGGCTGGCTGGCCAATGAGGGGGCTGGCTCCGCCCTGCCCCCTCCCTGTTTCCGGCCAGCCCACACTTCAGCCTGGGCAGCCATTGCAGGCTGCTCGGGACTGCCTGGCCTCATTCGGAGGCAGGCTTGTTTTGCCTCCCACCCTCCCTACTTATTGCATTGCTTGTTGGGTTCTTTTCGTTTATCTGCTTTTATTGTTACCCCGTTCAGTGTGTTATATTTTGTTATGTTCTTTGTCGTAACTCCATGTTTGGCGTGTGGCGTGTGGTGTGTGGCTTGGCCCCTGGATCAGGTTGACTTATTGCCCCTTGGTTGTTAGGAGGATAACGCCCAGGCTCCCTGGGGTGCTGAGTTTCCGTGGACAGGCATTGGGCCGCTCGCACCCCAGGCTTGCTAATACCTTTGGAAATTCGTGGGGGCTGTTCTGCCTTGATCCAGGACCCAAGCATGGCCGCCAACCCTTTGTTCCTGTTTTCAATAAATGAGTTGTGGCCATTTTTATCCATCCAATTGTGTCTGCATATTTCTTGGCGCGAGGTGTGTCACGCTTGCACATGCAATAACAGCGTTTATATGGCAGCTTTCAAGAACTGCTCCTCTCAATTGGTGTTAGAGCAGGCCTGGGCAAACTTTCTAACATGGGAGCCACATGCTCGCACTCCCTGCTAGGAGGACTGGGTGCCCAGTAATGGAAGAAAGGAAGGGAAGGAGGAAGGGAAGAAGAAGGAAGGATGAAAGGGAGGAAGGGAAGGATAGAAGAAGAAAGAGGGAGAGAGAAGGAGGAAAAAGAGAAGGAATGAAAGACAAAAGCGAAGGAAGGAAGGAACCGTGGAAGAGAAGGATGGGAGGGAGGGAAGGAGGAAGGAAAAGGAAGAAAGGAATGGAGGAAGGAGTGAAGGAACAAAGGAGGGGAGGGAAGAATAAAGGAATAGAAGGAAAGAAAGAAAAAAGGGAAGGGAGGGAGGAGAAAGAGAGGGGGGAGAAAAGAGGAAGGAAGGGTAAAAGGGAGGAAGGGAAGGATAAAAGGAGAAAGAGGGAGAGAGGGAAGGAGGAAAAGGGGAAGGAAGGAAAGACAAAAGTGAAGGAAGGAAGGAAGGAAGAAAGAAACCATGGAAGAGAAGGATGTGAGGGAGGGAGGGAGGGAAGGAGGAAGGAAAAAGAAGAAAGGACTGGAGGAAGGAGTGAAGGAACAAAGGAGGAGAGAGAAGAATAAAAGAATAAAAAGAAAGAAAGACAAAGGGGGAGGGAGGGAGGGGGAGAGAGGAGAAAGAGAGGGGGGAAGAGGGATGGAAGAAGGGAGGGAGGGAAGGGGGAAGGAAAAAGAGAAGGAAGGAACTGTGGAAGAGAAGGATGGAAGGGAGGGAGGAAAGGAGGAAGGAAAGAAGAAAGAATGATGAAAGGGAGGAAGGGAAGGATAGAAGGAGAAAGAGGAAGAGAGGGAAGGAGGAAAAAGAGAAGGAATGAAAGACAAAAGCGAAGGAAGGAACCGTGGAAGAGAAGGGACGGAGGGAGGAAAAAGAAGGAAGGAATGGAGGAAGGAGCGAAGGAACAAAGGAGGGGAGGGAGGAATAATGGAATAGAAGGAAAGAAAGACAAAGGGGGGGAGGGAGGGAGGGAAAGGGGAAGGAAAAAGAGAAGGAAGGAAAGAACCGTGGAAGGGAGGGAGAGAAGAAAGGAAGGAAGGAAGGAAGGAAAAAGAAGGAAGGAATGGAGGAAGTAGTGAAGGAACAAAGGAGGGGATGGAAGAATAAAGGAATAGAAGGAAAGAAAGGGATGGGAGGGAGGGAGGAGAAAGAGAGTGGGGGAGGAAAGAGGGAGGGAAGGAAGGAAAGATAAAAGGGAGGGAAGGGGGAAGGAAAAAGAGAAGGAAGGATGAAAGCAAGCATAGGATGGCGAGAGAGCGGAGGGTCTGAGAAAAGAGCCCAAGGGGCACCATCCGGCACCCAGCTCTGGGTTTGCCCATTAGCGTCTCATAGTAATGTAGAATGAATCTACACTGTGTAATGAGTGCAGTTTGATACTACTTTAACTACCATGGCTCAATCCTATGGAATCATGAGAGTTGTGATTTGATGATGATGATAACTACTATTACTACTACTTTATTTATATCCCACCCTATCTCCCAAGGGAACTCAGTGTGGAGTGCAACAGACTGGAAAACTCATAGAGGCAAACATTCAATGCCTCACCACAAAAGCAGACAAGGATACAGTTACCAACCCACCCGACTCCAACACCAAACAATATCAAACAACCAATTATAAATAAAACCTAAAATCACACAAACAGTTGCGTAATGAAGTTATATCTAACAATAAACTTTCTAATCCTCTGTGCCAAAGACTGCCAGACTCTCACCAGACTACAATTCCCATAATTACATAGTTTTAGTGGTGTCAAGCTGCATTCATTTGGAAGGAGCCATAAGGACCATCAAGTCCAATTCCCAACCATGCAAGCAAGCTCCATTCTTGTATTAGTTGCCCCATATCTCCCCACTGGTGAAGCCATATCCATGTTGGGAGAAGACAGTGGTGGCTAACAAAGCACAGTTTGGAAGACAGAAGAGAAGTAGCTTCATCTCACACGACAAAGCTTTGCAGTACCTCTTCTCACTCCACATTTTTTACAGGATTAAAGTTATGGAAATCTCAAGCAGCATCCAAGTTATAGTCTAGCAACTGGGAGATATCACTGAGACAGATGGACCAGTGATCTGATTCAATGTGAGGAGACATCATATACATATGTGTGATGATCTTTCTCAAAGGAAGAAACAACACAAGGATGCTCTTCAACAGATTGAACAACAGGACCTACAGTAGTGTTTCTCAACTTGGGGGTGGCGACCCCTGGAGGGGGTTGCGAGGGGGTGTCAGAGGGATCACCAAAGACCATCAGAAAACACAGTATTTTCCGTTGGTCATGGGGGTTCTGTGTCAGAAGTTTGGCCCAATTCTATCACTGGTGAGGTTAAGAATGCTCTTTGATTGGAGGTGAACTACAAATCCCAGCAACTACAGCTTCCAAATGACAAGGTCCATTTTCCCCAAATTCCACCAGTGTTCACATTTGGGCATATTGGGTATTCATGCCAAGTTTGGCCCAGATCCATCATTGTTTGAGTCCACAATCAATGCCCACCAAACCCTTCCAGTATTTTCTGTTGGTCATGGGAGTTCTGTGTGCCAAGTCTGGTTCAATTCCATCATTGGTAGAGTTCATAAATACTCTTTGATTGTAAGTGAACTATAAATCCCTGCAACGACAACTCCCAAATGACAAAATCAATCCTCCCCAACCCCACCAGTAGTCAAATTTGGGCGTATTGGGTGTTTGTGCCAAAATGGGTCCATTGGATGAAAATACATCCTGTTGACATTACAGTTCACAACAGTATCAAAATTACAGTTATGAAGTAGCAATGAAAATAATGTTATGGTTGGGAGTTACCACAACATGAATTGTATTAAGGGGTTGTGGCATTAGGAAGGTTGAGAACCACTGATCTATAGGATCTATAGTATCCTGGAGATAAGTGCCTGAGAGACCATGATGTCTGCTTTGGAGTATCAGAGATGAAGATATCACTCCCGGCTGAAAACTATCAACTGAGGACAAGTGGACCAAAGGATGGACAACTTGTCCAGTAATGGGCATATGTGGAATTTATTCATTGAATCTGCTGCGCCATCAGGGACCATGAGCATATGTTGTGTAGCCACAGGCATATGTTGCACTAATTTATTTAATCTGCCAGCCCCACAAGAAGTAGGCAGCTGAATTCGGTTCGAGGCATTGTCTCTGCTGAGGATGCTCTCCGTTGGCCACGATTCAATGGGTGAGTGGGTAGGGTTGCCTTCTCATTCCACAACCTTGTTTCTGACAATAATGACTAATGCCCAGAACTGTCTTGGTGTCCTCTGAATAATTACTGGAGAGGGAATGATGGGGTTTGCATGATGAGCAATATTTGGGGGAAGCGAAAAAGAAGTTACACATCCTTTCTACGTGGGACAAATAACGCCAGCAGTTTTCGCCTTCATCATGGCAGACATCATGGTCTCTCAGGCACTTATCTCCAGGAAGCAAGAGGTGGCGGGCAACACTATGAGGGCCAATTGTGCATGAGAGATGGCAGGAATGCTCCCACCACTACCAAAACCCAAATGTTATACGATGACTTATTCAATATGCTAACGCCTCTCCTCTTCCCTAATATTTCAGTTTACACTCTGGCCTCTATGGTGAGTTACTCAACTTCTCTCAAGGAGGTTGGTGATACTAAAATGTTTTTCATCAGAGTTTTGGCCTGGATTTGGGAGTGGCTCAATTGTTGCTGTTTATATTGGTTGGTCAAGTCAACTTTGACTTAGGTTGCTGTGAGCTTTCCGGGCTGTATGGCCATGTTCCAGAAGCATTGTCTCCTGACGTTTCGCCTACATCTGTGGCAGGCATCATCAGGGGTTAAGGAGACCCCAGTATCACAATGGGTTAAACCCCTGTGCTGGCAGGACTGAAGACTGAGAGGTTGCAGGTTCGAATCTGGGGGGAGTGCAGATGAGCTCCCTCTGTCAACTCCAGCTTCTTGGGGACATAACAGAAGCCTCCCACAAGGATGGTAACACATCAAAACATCTGGGCGTCACCTGGGCAATGTCCTGTGGATGCCAAATTGTCTCACACCAGAAGCAACTTGCAGTTTCTCGAGTCACTCCTGACCCGACAAAAAAAAAATCAGACCTCATAAACCCTGAGGATGCCTGCCATAGATGTGGGCAAAATGTCAGGAGAGAATGCTTCTGGAACATGGCCATACAGCCCAAAAAAGTCACAACAACCCAGTGATTCCAGCTATGAAAGCCTTCGACAACACAACATTAACTTAGGTTGACTCTATCAATAAGAGCTTAAGTCAAACACAAACCTAAACTGGGTACTGAGACCTCTAAATAAACAATATTGAAAGTATGCACATTATGGAGTGTTATGCAAAATTCATCATATATTAAATATATCTCAACATTCAATAATACACATAAAGTATCACAAATAATTCCTATACGTGACCATACGTAACGTGGTTGGCATGGTCGCGAAATCCCCACTGTATATCGAGAAACCCCAGATGATAATGAACTAGAATCCGGCTCCGCAATGAGTCCGTGAAATACGTATGTTACAGTCCACAGTTCACAGTCATCCAGCGGGAAGAGTCCAATCTCTGTATAGAGTAAATTCCTATATCGACTAGTCCAAAAAGCCGGATTATAATGAAATAGAGTCCGTTTCCACACTAGATCCGCAAATTGTAGACCCCAACGTCCTCAGAACAATGTCCCTATGCGGAGAGACTCCAATAATAATTTATTTTATTTTATTTTATTTATTTATTTATTTATTCACACTTGTTAGTCGCCACTCCCAGTGTGGCTCAGGGCGACTTACATAAGGAAAGCACAAGGCAAACACAGTCATAAAACAGTAAAATCGCAGAAAAAAACACAATAAAAGCACAATAAAACAGTACAAGGTATTACTAGTTGGTATACAACCCAACACAAGCTGTGTGCAAGAATTGCAGAGGCCATTAGCAGAGGGTCAGCGGCTGTAGTCCCCAAAAGCCTGTCAAAACAGGAGTGTTTTGCATGCCTTCCAGAATGCCAAAAGACCTGAGATGGCCCGGATGTTAGAAGGCAGTGCATTCCACGGAACAGGGGCAACTACCGAGAAGGCCCTCCTTCTTGTGGCCGTAAGACGGTACCGTTTAAAACTGGGAACATCCAAGAGTAGTTCAGACTCAGACGTAGTGGCCTAGTGAGACAGTATGGGATGAGGCGGTCCCTGAGGTACACTGGCCCCAGATCGTTCAAGGCCTTAAAGGTCAGTACCAACACCTTGAAAGTGATCCGGGGCGTCGGGAGCGACTCGTTCGGCTGTGGAGAAGGAAGGCGGAGGTCCTCGCGAACGGCTCTTGGTTTACTCCCGTCACCACGACTAAGCCCTCACTCGAGGGACCGTTGGGCTCCGGCGCCATGGACAAAGGCGACCCCAACAAGCCTCGGGGCAAGATGTCCTCGTACACTTATTTCGTCCAGACGTGCCGCGAAGAGCACAAGAAGAAGCACCCAGACTCGCCGAGTTCTCCAAGAAGTGCTCCGAGCGATGGCGGACAATGTCTGCAAAAGAAAAGGGCAAGTTTGAAGACATGGCAAAAGGTGACAAAGCTCGTTACGATAGAGAGATGAAGAACTATATTCCTCCCAAAGGAATGAAGAAGAGAAAGGACCCAAATGCTCCCAAAAGACCACCATCTGCTTTCTTCTTGTTTTGTTCTGAACATCGTCCAAAGATTAAAAGTGACCGTCCAGGCTTGTCTATTGGGGATACAGCAAAAAAATTAGGCGAAATGTGGTCTTTGCAGACAGCGAAAGATAAGCTACCCTTTGAGCAGAAGGCATTAAAACTGAAGGTGAAATACGACAAGGATATTGCAGCATATCGTGCCAAGGATAAGAGTGATGCAGGGAAGAAGGGCCCAGGTAGGCCAACGGGCTCTAAGAAGAAAGCAGAGCCGGAGGAGGAGGAGGATGACAAGGAAGAGGAGGAGGAGGAGGAGGAGGAAGAGGAAGAAGATGAAGAGTAAAGTAACCTGATGTAAAGATTTGTGCTCAAAAGTCCATGATTTTGCTAAGAATGTGAAGTCGAGTGCAGCTCATTGTTAGCTTCAGTTAAAAAAACTGTACAGAATTGTGTATAGGTAATATGATTATCTGTAGGGAGATCTGTATTCTAATGTAAGTAGTAGCAAATGGCCACTACTGTTAGGTTTCAAAGCTGATATTGGCAAATGTTCTGGCATATTTAATGGTTCTTTGAAATTCAGTGACTGCTTGATTTGGAGCGAAGTAAAGCATTGGTAGTGAAATAGTTCAACTTTGTCTTGCATACTATTGCATTGTATTACTTTTTTAAAACAATTTTGTAATACACTGATGTACATTAATCTTGTTACACTGCAGTTAATTTACTCAGGACTGAAACAGCCGAGTATTCTAGTAAAAACCAAACATACATTGTTAAGGTTGTTAATAATTTAAAATATATCGCCACACCTTAGATGAGAGACTTGCTGCAATCTGCTTTTTCAAATTTTATATACATAATTTTGAGTATTCCTCTTCATTATCTCTGTTTAGTTCTTGAATAACGATTTGTAAGGAATTGGGCTTTTCTAATGAAGCACCTTGTGCAAGTCTGGGAGAAACATTTTCTTGAGGTGGCATCTGTTTAGAAAGTCATTGATATTGCAATACAACACTGAACCTTGCTGAGGTGAATGGGATGATGTTTAGTTAGAGTTCGGCCATGATGTAGCATAGCCACATTATTTAGCCAGGTAGTGTGTACTTTCTTCCTCTCGGGCAATTTTGTGGTTGACTGTATTAAGCCTTTCAATACTACAAATGCTTTAAAGAATTTTGAGTAAAAAAAAGAAAGAAAGAAAGAAAGTGATCCGGCATTCCACCGGTAGCCAGTGCAGCTCGCGAAAGACCAGTATAATATGGCTGGACATAGTTACACCAGCCAGCAGCCAAGCTGCCGCATTCTGGACCAGTTTCAGTTTCCGGATCACCAGCAAAGGAAGACCAACATAGAGAGCATTACAGTAGTCTAGTCTTGAGATGACCGTGGCTTGGACCACTGTGGCTAGGTCGCAACGGGAAAGGTAGGGAGCCAACTTCCTCACCTGACGGAGATGGAAAAAAGCTACTCTACTGACCATGGAGATGTGCCCCTCCATCGTCAGTTGAGAGTCCAGAATGACGCCGATTTCAAATGGGTTTCCAAGGTAAACAAGTAAGGAGATAATAATGTAGATAGGGTTTTGTAGGAAAGTAGTTCAGGTAGTGGGGTTTCGTCTGGCACAGGTATAATCCCAGTAAATATTGAGGTTTGAAGGATTGTGATACACAGGTAACTGATAATACTATAAATAAGCACTCCAAAAGGACCTGTTCACATATGCTGTTCCATGTAAATAAATTCCATAGTGGTGGGTTTCCACGTTTTGGAAAGCGCAACACCCAGTAATACTCCGAGGTAAAGGCCAATGAGGATGTTTGTACTAGGAATTCCACACTCGTTTCGATCCTGTTGGATCTTTCTCAAGGCCCAAGAGCGTTGGTGGGATCACAGTGTGCAGGGTCGCAGGATACAATGTCTTAAGGATAAACGAGGATACATATCCCCAAGATTTTCAAATGGCAAATCTGGCATTTGTTGACGTTCTCCAAATATCCAGGTACTAATCAGAAAAGACTGTGTGAAATATTTATGTGAAAATAGTATTTTGGCAAGGAAAGCTTCTTTTGCACAGAATTTTTTTTAAAGGTGTGAATTTTGCGCAGAATAAGTCCTGAACCCCAAATAGGCTATGAAAACAGCCTGGTTTTTGTGGACTTTCTTGTAGCAGGAATAAAATTGCTAAAATTACTCTTCGCTTTCTTCGAGAACTAAATTAGCAAAGACTCACATTCCCAGTAGACAATGCCATTTTTAACAGAGAAAGGCTGGCTCTCCACAAATCGAGAACACTCGATCTCAGCTCATTTATTTCAGTACCTCCCTCCCTCTGTTCTTTGTATTCCAGTCCTTTCCGCCATGCCTCTTACGGATGTTGCTCATCCCACATAAATAATTGCAAATTAACCATTTTGCCAATCATAGTTCCCTTGCACTAAAAAGTACTGATACATTGACCTCATTTATAAGTCAAGGGCAGTTTGGGGAGACAAAAATATAGATTTTGATATGACTTGTGGATAAGTCAATGATCATTCAATGGAAAGAAGGAGATGGATTCCTTTCTAAATAAAAGTTCAGGTACAGTATTATTTTTTATCAATTGCCCCCCTTCTCTGAAACTGGCCACTTTCCATGTCTCTGGTGTGGCTGTAAGAAGGTCCTTCATTGTGCATTTGGCAGGGCTCAGGCTACATTGTAGTAAGTGGCCCGTGGTTTGCTCTTCTCCTCGCTCATAGGTCATAGACTCCACTTTGTGGCCCCATTTCTTAAAGTTGGCTTGGCATCTCGTGGTGCCAGAGTGCAGCCTGTTCAGCACCTTCCAGGTCATCCACTCTTCTGTGTACACTGGGGAGTTTCTCATCCGGTATCAGCCACTGATTGAAGTTCCCGATTTTAACCTGCCACTTTTGGACTCTCAATTGCTAAGGTGTTCCTGCAAGTATCTCTGTAGATCTTAGGAAGCTATTTCTTGATTTAAGGCATTGGCTTGCTGGCTGATATCCGAACAGAAGATGGGCTGGAGATGTCAATGCCTTGGTCCTTTCATTACTGGCTGCTACTGCCAGATGCATGTCAGGTGGTGCAATACCAGCTAAACCAGGGCTGCCCAGGAAGTCAATTGCGATCGTCGAGTAGCTCGCGAACCCATCTGAGGTAGCTCGTAGCAGGATGGGGTGCTGCGCGCGCGCACCCTGCTCAAACGTACTTGCCACCGCGTGCTTTTGCTGCCGCCTTCCACCCACGCGGGGCTTTCTTCCACCCACACGGGGCTTCTTCGGCCAATGAGGCTTCAGTGGGCGGGCCCTGGCGCTCATCTCTTGACACGGTGACGTGACCGCCCATTGGTTGCTCCGGGGGGGGGGCAGGAGCAAGGCGAAGGCGCATGCAGGGATAGGATGCAAGGCTGTGGGAGGGAGGGAGTGTGTGTGTGAGAGAGAGAAGGCCTCTCTGGAGGAGGATGGCCCCTATGGTGGGGCTGCAGCCGACGAGCGCGCCCTCGACGCCGGTGAGTGAAGCCTGGATGGGGCCCCACCTCACGCTCTGCCCTGTCTCTCTCTCTCTCGCCTCGGCCCTCGGCGGCACTGGGGGCCCATCACTCACCGGCGTTGAGGGCGCGCTCATCAGCTGCAGTCCCACTGCAGGAGCCATCCTTCTCCGGCGAGGCCTTCTCTCTCACACACAGACACTCACTCACTCCCTTCCTCCCTCCCGCAGCCTCGCATCCTATCCCTGCGCATGCCTTCACCTTGCTCCCCCCCCCCCCAGGAGCAACCACAGGGCGGTCATGTCACCGTGTCAAGAGACGAGTGCCAGGGCCCGCCCACTAAAGCCTCATTGGCCGAAGAAGCCCCGTGTGGACAGAAGGTGGCGGGAGAGTGTGTGGTGGCGGGAGCGCACGCGCGCCAGGTAGATCTTTGCAACTTGGTTGTTATAAAGGTAGCTCGCATGCTGAAAAAGCGTGGGCACCCCTGAGCTAAACAGTATAATTACTCCAATGCCATAGAGCATAGACATCCTATGATAATGTGGCATGTCTCATTAAGAGCCATGTCCACTGTTTTAATGTGGTGAGATGTATTCCACACTTGGCATGCATACTCAGCAGCAAAGTAGCAAAGCACAAGGGCAGTTGTCTTCACTATCTCGTTGTGATCTCCAGGTTATGCCAGTCAGCTTTTGTATCATATTATTTCTAGCACTTACTTTTTGCTTGATAGTCAAGCAGTGCTTTTTATTTGTCAGAACCCACTCCAGAGTGACTCCCGGGTATTTTGGTGTGCTGCAATGCTCCAGTGGGATTCCTTCCCAGGTCATCCTCAGAGCCTAAGATGCTTGTCTGTTCTTAAGGTGAAAAGAATGCATTTGCTTTTGAGCTGGATTAGGAATCAGCTGATTTTCCATTTCAAAGCTCCCTGCTTGGGTGGTGATAGCATGATCGTCAGCATAGATGAAACTTTCTGTCCCTTCTGGCAGTGGCCAATCATTTGTGTAAATGTTAAACAATGATGAAGCAAGCACGCTCCCCTGAGGCAGACCGTTCTTCTGTTTTGACCCTCTGCTTCTCTGACCCTGGAACTCAACAAAAAAGCTTCTGTTTTGTAGCAGATTTCCTGTGAAGCGGTTGAGGTGGTAGTCCTTTGTGGATCTACCTATCCAGAGACGACCTGGCCACGGTGCTCCAAGCCACGGTCATCTCGAGACTGGACTACTGTAACACCCCCTACATTGGCCTGCCCTTGTCAGTGATCCGGAAACTTAAGCTCGCCCAGAATGCCGCTGCACGACTTCTCACTGGGGCCCCAGTGAGATGTCACATAACACCTATCCTCCAGCAGCTTCATTGGCTTCCGGTCAAGCACCGGATCACCTTCAAGTTGATGGTGTTAATTTTCAAGGCCTTGCATGGTCTGGGGCCGCTATATCTGAGGGACCGTCTCCTCCCCTACCAACCCCAGAGGTCACTTCGTTCCGAACAAATGAACCTCCTTGAAGTACCGACATTCAAAGCAATCCATCTCGACCCAGCACAGAGCCTTTTCAATATGGAACACTCTTCCAAGCGATGTACGGGCCATGCAGGACCCGCGCTCTTTCCGCAAGGCCTGCAAGACTCACCTTTTCTGGCTAGCCTTTGATTGCTAGGCTGGAAATCTTTCTTTACGCTAGTTTAATATGTTTGCTTTTACCTCTGTGTGTGTTTTACTTGACTGTAAGCCACTCCAAGCCCTCGGGGAGTGGCAGCATACAAGTCCAAATAATAAATAAATAAATAAGCACCCACATTTTGGGGGATTGGTTTATTGACTAACATTTCTAGACTTATCCATGAGTCTATACAGCAAATAGATTGGGTTGTTCTAAATTTTTCAGGCTGTATGGCTCTGATCCAGAAGCATTCTCTCCTAACATTTTGCCTGCATCTACGCCTGCCATAGATACAGGCGAAACGTCAGGAGAGAATGCTTCTGGAACATGGTCATACAGTCCAAAAAACATAAAACAACCCATTGATTCCAGCTATGAAAGCCTTCGACAATACAGCAAAGAGAGTTTTGTAAAACCCAATATGAGGACTACAGTAGGTAAGGCCTCATTACCATTGCTGTCCTGTCATGGTCATGCCACTGGATGGATTCTGGATGCTATAGTCTAAAGGAGCTTTTCCCCCAAGCATGTTGCTAATGAGAAGAACACCAGCTACACCGTCTCACTCCCAATCCAGGTTGCATTGGATTCTGGCTCTGAAATACACAATTTTACACCTTGAATAGTACAATGTCATCACTTTCCCTTGGTCAGAAGTCAATAACATTGCTCTGAGACTTTCTTCTTGATAGAGAAGACAAGGAATCATTGAGGGCAATGGAAGGCCATAGTGGCGATGTTTCCTGATAGCTACGTTGCAAGAGATGGCACAGCATCAAGGTTTGGCATGTGATATCCCTGCCTGGTATTACTTTTCTTCTATCTTCCTCTCCCTCCCTTTCTCTTTCTGTCTCTGCTTGTTAGGAGGAATGTGTGAAAATGGGGGAGAAGAAAGGATTAGAGAACAATAATGAGAGTAATTAAAAGGCCTTCCATCTTCTGCCAACTTAGCTTCTTTGAAAGCACAGCAGGACTTGAGTCTGTGTGTGTATCTGTAGTGAAGGTCCCATTGGGAAACACGAACAGAAGCGTATTCCAAATCCCAACCAGCAAAGCCGCAGCTCTCCAAAGCAAGCCAAAAAATGCAAGGTTAGGCAGTACATGCCCAGAGGCTGCTCTTGGAATCTGGCCCCTTCAAAATATTGAAATATAACATATCCTGGGCTCCAGGAACAATTATTACCATTTTAAATATTGCCTTCGGTACCTATTTTTCCCCCCGAAAGGAATTTTGCTTGAAAATACCATTTTTTGGATACCAGTGTCACCGAAAGATCCTTAAAAGAATAAATACTGTATATATACAAGTATAAGCCTAGTTTTTCAGCCTTTTTTAGGCTGAAAAAGTCCCCTTTGGCTTATACTCGAGTCAAGGTTATTTATTTATTTTTACTCTGTTATTATTATTATTCTCCTCTATGGGTCTGAAACATGGGTCACCTATCGTCAACACCTACGACTCCTCGAACACTTTCATCAGCGCTGTCTTTGCACAATCCTAAATATACACTGGACCAACTATGTGATTAATGTTGCTGTCCTTGAGCAAGCAGGGATCACCAGCATTGAGGCCATGCTATTGAGAACACGGCTGAGCTGGGCAGGGCACGTCTCTAGGATGGAGGACCACCGCCTCCCAAAGATACTACTCTATGGTGAACTCACCACGGGTCAGCGCAAGAGAGGCGGCCACCAAAAAAAGATATAAGGACTCCCTGAAACAACATCTCAGACTCGGCCAGATTGATCACCAACAATGGTCCAGCCTGGCCTCACATCGGGAGGTATGGAGACGCACTATCCACAATGCTGCGGCCTCTTTCGAGAAGACCCAAGGAGACTATCTGCTGTGCTTTCTGCAACCGAACTTGCCTATCTCAGATTGGCCTTTTTAATCATCAACGCGCTTGTAGAAAGTGTGGGATGAGTCCTTCCTAAGAGTCTTCGTTTGCGAAGTAATGCCGAGAGAGATTATTACATTTATCATTTTTATTATTATTATTATATTTATTTTTTGCTTTATTATTCCTTTTGTTCATTCGTTCAGTCACTTCCAACTCTTTGTAACTTCAAGGACCAGCCTACGCCAGAGCTCCCTGTCGGCCGTCACCACCCACAGCTCCTTCAAGGTCAAGCCAGTCACTTCAAAGATACCATTCATCCATCATGAGAAGAAAGGAAAGCTTAGAGAAGACAATTATGCTGGGGAAAATGGAAGGAAAAAGGAAGAGGGGCCAACCAAGGGCAGAAAGATAAAGCAGAATATAAATAAAGTGTATTATTTATTTATACACTTTAAGACCGTGGACAACGTGTGGAGTGGGGGGGGGGTTGGCCTCTGGGAGACTCCCATTAAGTTGCGGGGTCCCCTAGGGAGCCATCCTCTCCCCTTTATTGTTTAATATCTATATGCATCCACTTGCCCGACTGGTACGCAATTTTGGTCTGGAGTGTCATCAGTACGCTGATGACACCCAGCTGGTGCTGAGAATGGATGGCAGGCCGGACACCGTACCCGATTGTTTCCATCAATGCCTTGAAGCCATGACTGGATGGCTGAGTACCAGCCAGTTGAAGGTGAGCCCATCGAAGACGGAGATCCTATGGCTGGGTCGTCCTGGTGTTGGTGAGTGCCGGTTGCCTACCCTGGACAGCGAGCAGTTAAGCCCGTCGTCTTTGGTTAAAAGCCTGGGGGTCCAATTAGACCCACTGCTATCAATGGAGACCCAGGTCTCCACGGTTAGCAGGTCTGCATTTTTCCATCTTCGACAGGCTAGGCAATTGGCTCCTTACCTATCCAGGAATGATCTAGCTATGGTGATCCAGGCAACGGTCATCTCAAGGCTAGACTACTGTAACGCCCTCTACATTGGCCTTCCCTTGTTGACAATCCGGAAACTTAAGCTGGAGCAAAATGTTGCTGCTTGATTGCTGGTGGAAGCATCGGCAAGAGAGCATATCACACCAATTTTACAGCAATTGCACTGGCTACCAGTAGAGTACCAGATTGTCTTCAAGGTGGTGGTTTTGACCTTCAAGGCCTTGTATGGTCTAGGGCCAGTGTACATGAGGGACCGCCTCACCCCATAAGTTCCCCCGAGATCATCGCGATCAGAAGAACAAAACCTTCTGGTGATTCCATCAGCCCGTTCCTGCCACCTTTCAACGACAAGACAGAGAGCTTTCTCCGTGGTGGCGCCAACTCTATGGAACGAGTTACCAGATGGAGCTCGTGCTATTACAAAGTTGGCCCCTTTCCAGAAGACCTGCTCCTCTTTAAGCAGGCCTTCAATCTAAGCGCCTCCTGATCATTTTTCTCCATGTCCTTGTGTTTTATGCAATTAAATGGTTTTATGTATGTTTTATAGTTTTACTAGCTTGGGGACCCGGCCCTGCCAGGGTTATTTGAGAAAAGCATTGTGTGCCAAGAGTGGTCCTTATGAGATGTTTACCTGGCTTGCAGTGGTCTCAGGAAGTTAGTGAAGGTACTTCAAGTCCCATCATCCATGGTCCATCCTCCCTCAAACTGCACCAGGATGTAGAGTGGGTCTTGAGGGTTCTGTGTGCCAAGTTTGGTCTTGTTCTCTCATTGTTTGGGGTCGCAAAGGGGTCGCAAAGTGCTTTGGCCTTAAACTCCCACCATGCCTGACTGCCTCAGGTCTTTTCCTTACCCCCTCTGTCACTTTAGATTATCGGAATGTTCGTGTTGGCGACTGACTCAGGCCTTTGCCTTATCCTCCTCTGCCAGTTTAGAGGGTTGGAATGTTCGTGTTGGCTGGCCAATAGAGGCGTTATGCAAATACTCCCTCACTGGCAACCAATCATGTTGTCAGAATGTAGAGGCCTGGAGCCAATCAGAACACTGGCACATATTCCTCCACAAACACTGACTTTTATTGTATCGATTGATAGATAGATAGATAGATAGATATAGATAGATAGATAGATAGATGTAAACCACCCCGAGCCTGCAGGGAGGAGTGGTATATAAAAGTGAATAATAAATAAATATTATTATTACTACTAACATCAGGTGGAAGTTGACCATAGTCACCCTGGAGGATATAACAATTCCTAGAGAGAGTAAAAATATAGCATTTCTATTGGTGGTTTTTCCCTTTCATGGCATTCTGCACCCATAACTCCATTAAATGTAGAGGGCTGGGCGCTTTTGGAGATTCCTACTGCTGACTCCCAGCTCCAGTGGCTTTCTATCCAAGAGCTGATGCACAGGTTTGATGCTCAATGTCTAATGAGTGGAGGACATTCCTAACATTACTCATTTCAGCCTTCAAGAAGAAAATGAACAAATAAATATGTCCCTAGTCCACAATGAAGATGAAAAACTGAAAACTCACAAGCCCTACAGCTCACCACCCCCTCTCCATGTCCACCTGCCACAGACTGGAGCCCCTGCAAGGAGGCGGAGGAGGCGGAGGAGAATGAATAACCAGCATATGGGTTGACATTTAAGATGCATAAATTATGTAGGGCTCCGTTTATGAAGCTTGTGTGAAATCCCCCCATTATAGGCAATTGAGGTTCATTGCCGAATCAGATTAAAACATGCTGAGGCCCCATGCCAGGCCAGGGTTTTGAGGTCCCATTGCAACATATTTGTATGGTTTCAAGTCATTTCCAACTTATGGTGACCCAAAAGTCTCCATCATGGGGTTTTAAAGGGCCGAGAGGTCCCACTGCAACATGGTTGTGTGGTTTCAAGTCATTTCCAACTTATGGTGACCCAAAGGTCTCCATCGTGGGGTTTTCAAGGACTGAGAGGTCCCATTGCAACGTAGTTGTGTGGTTTCAAGTAATTTCCAATTTATGGTGACCCAAAGTTCTCCATCATGGGGTTTTCAGGGACTGAGAGGTCCCACTGCAACATAGTTGTGTGGTTTCAAGTCTTTTCCAACTTATTGTGACCCAAAGGTCTCAATCGTGGGGTTTTCAAGGGCCGAGAGGTCCCACTGCAACATGGTTGTGTGGTTTCAAGTCTTTTCCAACTTATTGTGACCCAAAGGTCTCCATCGTGGGGTTTTCAAGGACTGAGAGGTCCCACTGCAACATTGTTGTGTGGTTTCAAGTCATTTCCAACTTATGGTGACCCAAAGGTCTCAATTGTGGGGTTTTCAGGGGCTGACAGGTCCCACCGCAACATTGTTGTGTGGTTTCAAGTCATTTCCAACTTATGGTGACCCAAAGGTCTCCATCATGGGGTTTTCAGGGGCTGAGAGGTCCCACTGCAACATGGTTGTGTGGTTTCAAGTCATTTCCAACTTATGGTGACTCCATCATGGGGTTTTCAGGAGCTGAGAATATATAACTTGCCCAAAGTCATCCAGTGGGTTTCCATTGCCAAATGAGCAGTTGAACCCTGGTCTCCAGAGACGTAGCCCAATGCTCAGACTCCATTAATTCTACAATGTGTTTGCATTCATCAGAGAAGGTCATCTTTATCATTATCCAAGTCGTTTTTGGAGAGTATAAAAATTAAGAAAGTGCTCATGAGTAGAAAAGAGAGAAAAGCCCAGGAAGGAATCCTATTATGGTGAATATTGCCAGCTTTCAAACACCCCCGCTGTCAAAAGAGAGTCGGGGAGTGACGGGAAAATAATTAAATGGTTCCCAGTGTCCTCAGTTAGATTTGGTTCCATATCATCTGCACATAGACACAATTGCCTGATTCACATAGCATTGGGTTGTTGTGAGTTTTTCAAGTGGTATGGCCATGTTCCAGTAGCATTCTCTCCTGATGTTTCACCTGCATCTGTGGCAAGCATCCTCAGAGGTTTGTTCAAAGGTCTGTTGGAAGTGAGGGAAGTAGAATGTCCACAGTGGGAGGAAGAACCCTTTCTCAATGCTACTCAATGCTAATCAAGCTTGCTAAAGGCAAGGTTCACAATTGCTTCAAACAGATGAGGGTTCTTTCTCCTACCTTGGACATTCCACAGATAGATAGATAGATAGATGGATGGATGGATGGATGGATGGATGGATGGATGGATGGATGGAAGGACGGACACTCCACTTGCCTTGTTTCCAACAAACCTCTGAACAAACCTCTGAGGATGCTTGTCACAGATGTAGGAGAAACGTCAGAAAACAATGCTATCGGAACATGGCTGTACAGCCCGCAAAACTTACAACCCAGTGGTTCCAGTCATGCCAGCCTTCGACATCATATAGCTTTCTTTATGAGTAGATGGTCAAGACAATCCGGGATCCCAAAGTCCATCAGATGGTGTCACAGTCTCTCCAAGTTGACATATTGTTAGTCTTGTTGAAAGATAAAAAGTAGGATATAAATCAATACAACATTAAACAACCACTCTATGTCTTGTCCAACAACTCCAGCGTTTCTCAACCTGGGGGTTGGGAACCCTGGAGGGATCACAAGGGGGTGTCAGAGGGGTCACCAAATACCATCAGAAAACGCAGTATTTTCTGTTGGTCATGAGAGTTCTGTGTCAGAAGTTTGGCCCAATTCTATCATTGGTGGGGTTCAAAATGCTCTTTGAGTGTAGGTGAACTATAAATCCCAGCAATTACAATTCCCAAATGTCAAGGTCTATTTTCCCCAAACTCCACTGGCATTCACATTTGGGCATATTGACAATGTGTGCCAAGTTTGGCCTAGATCCATCATTATGCGAGTCTGCAGTGCTCTTTGGATGTAGGTGAACTACAACTCCAAAACTCAGTACCCACCAAACACATCCAGTATTTTCTGTTGGTCAGAGGAGTTATGTGTGTTATAAGTTCAATTCCATCATTGATGGAGTTCAGAATACTCTTTGATTGTAGGTGAGCTATAAATCTCAGCAACTCCAACTCCCAAATGACAAAATCAATACTCCCAACCCCACCAGTATTCAAATGTGGGCAATTCGGGTTTTTGTGCCAAATTTGGTCCAGTGAATGAAAATGCATTCTGCAGATTGGATATTTACATTACGATTCATAACAGTAGCAAAATTACAGTTGTGAAGTAGCAATGAAAATAAGTTTATGGTTGGGGGTCACCACAACATGAGGAACTGTATTAAGGGGTCGCAGCATGAAGAAAGTTGAGAATCACTGATCTGCACTGTAGAATTAACTCAGTTTGACACCCCTTTAACTTCCAGGGCAAAATGCTATTGATTCATGAGAAATGTAGTTTGGTGAGACACCAGCACTCTTTGGCTGAGGAGGCTGAAAAGCTCATTAAACTATGTTTTCCATGATTCCATAGCACTGAGCCATTGGCAGTTCAAGTGCATTAACTCTACAGTGGAGATACATCCATAGAAAGGCAAGGAATAGTCTTCCACCTTTTGCACAGGAGATATTTCTCCATGAAAATTGTAAACAGTCTTGCTGGTGCATTTGCAAGCCATTCACAGTCAAGAGTTTGCAGAGAGACTTTGCTTCTTTTGTGTCTCCTGATGCACTTCTTCGACTCGCTCAACTCCAAGTAGCAGGTTCAGGTGATCCCAGGTTGACAGACGGCAAAGGAGAGCCGCATGTGTCCTGAACCTGTGGCTCTTGAGTTTGCCTCCCTCCAGAGCCTTTCCCCCAGTCAATCGGTGCTCCACTTCACCCCTCTGACATCTCACGTCGACAGCTCAGCAATCAAAGCAACTGTTGTACCAGCAGGCTCAGCATAATCCAAATGAGGCCACCCAATGGGAATAGTAATAAACAGTAGCCTGCTGAGGCAGGCATGGCTAATTTCTCCCTCTGCTTAGCTTCTCTACATTCCTCGTTTCTCAAGGAGATGCCTGAAGCAAACATCAGAGAGGTGTGAAAGGAACCCCTTCATTAGAACTGGCACCTTATGGGAAGAAGAAGCAATGGGTGCATCTACACCAGCACTGCTCAACCTGAGGGGTTGCTAAAGGGATATCAGAGGGGTTGTCAAAGACCATCAGAAAACACAGAAAACTATTGGTCATGTGTGCCAAGTTTGCTTCAATTCCATTGTTGGTGGAATTCAGAATGCTCTTTGATTGTATAAAAACCAGCAACCACAACTTCCAAATGTCAAGGTCTATTTCCCCCCAAGTCCACCAGTATTCATATTTGGCCATATTGAGTATTGGTACCAAATTTGGTCCAGATCCATCATTGTAGGAGTCTACAGTGTTCTCTGGATTTCGGTGAACTACAACTCCCAAGCTCAAGGTCAATGCCCACCAAACCCTTTCAGTATTTTCTGTTGGTCATGGGAGTTCTGTGTGCCAAGTTTGGTTCAATTCCATAACTGGTGGAGTTCAGAATGCTCTTTGATTGCAGGTGAACTATAAATCACAGCAACTACAATGTCAAGATTTATTTTTCCCCAAACCCGACTACGAGTTTCAAAATGTCATTATAAATGGCAGTTCCTAATTGGTTCTGTCTTAAAAGTTGCCAGTAGTGAAGTTTTGAAAGTTTTGTTAAAGTTCTGAAATGTTCACCACCAGAACTTTAGCAACACTATAGAAGCAAAGCACCAGCGCCACCTAGTGTTCACCACCAGAACTTTAGCAACACTATAGAAGCAAAGCACCAGCGCCACCTAGTTTTCGCCACCAGAACTTTAGTTTTGTAAGAACCATTTAGAACCATGATTGCCCAGGCCTAGTAATTATGCACAATTACTATAACGAAATAGTAACAACATTTCGTTACTCTTGATAGAGTAATGAAATTTGCACTAACTACACTTTAGAAACGCTTTAGAAATGAAATGCCAGCTCCCGCCAGTTTTGTAATGAGTTTTGAACCATTTTAAATGAATTGCACAGCCCTAATTCATAGATTATGATAAATGGATGAATGGCTGAATATACAGAGGGACAGATGGACAGACAGACAGGATGCATGGATGGATGATAGATAGATAGTAGGTAAATGATCCGCTGCACCACCAGGGTCTCCAATGATAGATACAAGATAGATGGTTAAATAGTTCCTCAGACAGACAGATATCCCCATCCTCCCCACCTTTCAAACAGGAAATTTTCCATTTCAGAGTCAGTCAGATTGCAAAGGTGCTTTTCCAGTGGCATCTTATCTTTGATCTTTTTATCACTGGGTGTAAAAAATATATGAAATCAAATCAAATAAAAAAAATATGTTCAGCTTAGGTGACAGTAAATGTCACTTACGGGAAACGAATCAACCCCTGTGATCTTTACACATGTCCTGGAACAGAGTTCTTCTTCATCTAAATTCTGTTTTCGTTTTTTTCCCCCACCTTTAATCTTTGGGCTCTGGAAAGATGCTTTGCTGGATCCTTCCAAATGGTCCCTGTCCTCCTCCACTCCCTTCGCATTGCCACCCCCTTCGCACGCCAATGTGTTTCTAAATGACAAATGCGGACAGATGCTCTGGCATCTTGTGTGCCCCCCCCCAAAAAAACCGCCCGCGTAGTTATCCTTCCAAGTACTGGGTCCCTCCTCCTTCTCCATAGCATTGCCATTACTATGAATGACTTCCCACTGCCAACTGTCTGGGGGGCAGCTATTAGATTAACAAAAGGCTTGATGCAGGAACCATTGTACTAAAAGAAGGTGGTATCACCAACCTACTAGCCAGTGTGGATCTTAGAAACCCTCGTCCCCATAATTCAGTGGTTCCTCAGTGGTTTGACCACTTGACCAGGGACTGCTTGACCCATGACCACTTTGACCATAGATCACTTTGACCAGAGTCAACTTTGACCAGGGACCAGTTTGACCAGGGCCCACTTGACCAGGTACCACTTGGATCAGTGACCACTTGACCAGTGACCACTTGACCAGGGACCACTTTGATCAGTGACCACTGGACCAGGGACCACTTTGACCATAGATCACTTTGACCAGAGTCAACTTTGACCAGGGACCAGTTTGACCAGGGACCACTTGACCAGGGACCACTTTGATCAGTGACCGCTTGACCAGGGACCACTTTGACCAATGACCACTCGACCAGGGACTGCTTGGCCACATACCTCTTTGATCTGTGACCACTTGACAGGGACCACTTTGACCAGGGACCACTAGACTAGGGACCACTCAACCAATGATCATGTTGACCAAGGACCACTTAACCAGGGACCACTTTGACCAGGGACCATTTGACCAGGGACCACTTTGACCATAGATCACTTTGACCAGAGTCAACTTTGACCAGGGACCACTTTGATCAGTGCCCACCTGACCAGGGACCACTTGACTAGGAACCACTTTGACCAGGGACCGCTTGATCAGAGATCGCTTGACCAGGGACCACTTTGACCAATGACCACTCAACCAGGGACTGCTTGGGCACAGACCTCTTTGATCTGTGACCACTTGACAGGGACCACTTTGACTAGGGACCACTTGACTAGGGACCACTCAACCAATGATCATGTTGACCAAGGACCACTTAACCAGGGACCACTTTGACCAGGGACCACTTGACCAGGGACCACTTGGATCAGTGACCACTTGACCAGGGACCACTTTGACCAGGGACGGCTTTGACCAGAGACCACTTTGATCAGTGACCACTTGACCAGGGACTCCTTTGACCAGGGACCACTTAACCAGGGACCACTTTGACCAGGGACCACTTGACCAGAGACCACTTGGATCAGTGACCACTTGGATCAGTGACCACTTGACCAGGGACCACTTTGACCAGGGACCACTTAACCAGGGACCACTTTGACCAGGGACCACTTGACCAGAGACCACTTGGATCAGTGACCACTTGGATCAGTGACCACTTGACCAGGGACCACTTTGACCAGGGACAGCTTTGACCAGAGACCACTTTGATCAGTGACCACTTGACCAGGGACTGCTTTGACCAGGGACCGCTTTGACCAAGGCCCTATTGATCACAGACCACTCTCCAACATTAGTACCAAAAGGGTTACGAATCAGTATTTGGTCAACTTTCAATTCAGTTTGATTATTTGGGGTGCTGATTCAGAAAATAGCATTGGGTAGACCACATCAGCACTTGTTTCTGATACAGAACATATGCCAACCAGCAGTCACCATCTGCTCACCCACAGAAAACCATATTTAATAATTTAATAATCTAGATTTGTGGTCATTATTTTAGAGCTCGCGGCCCACATGTTGGGAATCACTGCCATAGCTGGATAGAATGACAGCCTGCAACTGAATGGGAGATGGCTGAAAGAGACCCATCTCACAGCTTAAACTAAGAGACATAATTGCTTTGACCGGTCCTGGTCAGATGTCTTTTCCCTTCATGCCATAGGGTGACATAGCATCCCACCAGGGCATTGTGGAAAAGACAATCTTGCCTTGCATGTCCACACATCTAGGGATGGTCTTGATCACAAACATATGCAGAATAGGGGAAGGAGATGGGAATCGCACCCATTTTAAAATCCATCCATCAATGAGAATGACTATGCCCACTTTCCCTATATCTCATATTCTTGCAATTCCTGTGCTTCTAAACCTGGCTAACACATAGACCCCTCTTTCAATTGTAGGGTTCTCAAAAGAGTTTGGCAGAAGCTGGATCAGATGGGGTAGTTTCCCTGGGGCTGGAATCCTAAAGGATTTTAATTCCCATTTCCTCTGTCCCTGGGATTATTCTCCTAGGGATTCTGTTTGCACCACATTGGTGCCCTCTATTGGAATCCAATAGGCAGTGCATATTATATATTATACACACACACCCCTCCCCCAATGATAAGCTTTGGCAATTGATACAGAAAAGAAACCCCTAGGAATTTCAGCACCTTGCTTTTGCCTCTACAACATTTAAGGAACCGATCTAGAGATTTCCGCCATTGCCTTATAAGTCCCCATTGCCACACACAGAGCTTTGTGCAAAAGGCACTTTCAGATCCATCAAAGGGAACCTTGGATAAAAGCCTTACCTGAACAATTTTTTAAAACGGACCACAAGCTGTGATCAATATCACCCAGAAGAAAGTAGGCCGAAGCCTTCGAGAACTTATTGAACTTCAGCACCCATCAGCCTTCCTCTTTAGGGCCAATGGGAGTTGTAGTCCAGTAAAATCTGAATTTAAGGGCTGGGTTGCTGTATCCCATGTCAGCAGTTCAAAGAAGCCATTCCAGTTTTTTAGGAAAGCAATCTCAGCTACGAAACCCAATTTAGGAAAAAGGTTCAGCACCTTGGATAGCTCTCTGAATCTCCAGCATGAAAAGCTGGAGCAAATGCCTGACATGGGAGCTGTCCAGCACCATTGGGTTTGCGCCATTGAAGCTTTAGAGTCCAGTTGTAACCACGGAGGACAGGTTTTAATTCCTAGAGAAATAAATGGATGGCCCATCCAACCATCTAAAATCTCCAGCAAAGCGTGAATCGGTTTGTTTTGCTTTCTTCTGACATAGTTTTCCAAAGTGGAAAATCTCACGCATCTGCAAGGAATAAACAAATGATGTGCTTCACTTTCTCCCATCTTGGCGTTTTGCAGATGTGGCCAAAGGTTTTGAATCTTTCCTAATAAGATTGTCAGTAGGCTTGTGCAATCTGGGTAACCTTTGACCCGTTTCATGTTTCTGGCTTTGGGGGGGGGGGACGGATGATCCATTTTTGGGGAGTCTTCCAAAATTGGGAGGGCAGATACCTGTTTTCACTCTGGGATGCCAAAAGATTCATTTTCTATCAGCCCATTATGGGGGCTTCCCCAGGCCCCCTTTCCTGTCATTCTATGCATTTAAACTGTTTCTACTCTAGAGGGGAGGAGCTCAGCTGCAGAAAGGCATTCATTTAAGGTGGCTTCTTACCTGTTTCTCTACTCTAGAGGAGGTGCATGGACCTGCCTGCCATAATGCATTCTTTCCAAGGCAAGGAGGGAAGTTCTGTTTTTTCTATTCTAGAGGAGGTGCATGACTGCAGGCAGGTGCGCATGCTTTCTGGGCCTGCTCCCCCCCCCCCCCCAACATACACACACACTCTTTTCAAGACAAGGAAGAACGTTTTGTTTCTCTGCTCTAGATGAGGTCTTCAGCTACAAGTAGGTGTGCTTGCTTTCTGGGCCTGCACACCACACACACACTCTTTCCAAGGCAAGGAGGCAAGTTCTGTTTCTCTGCTTTAGAGGATGGGTTCAGCTTTTAACATTAAAAAATCCGGTGTGCTTGCTTTCTGGGCCTGCACACACACACACACTCTTTCCAAGGCAAGGAGGCAAGTTCTGTTTCTCTGCTCTAGAGGAGGTGTTCAGCTACATATAGATGTGCTTGCTTTCTGGGCCTGCACACCACACACACACTCTTTCCAA
This sequence comes from Anolis apletophallus, assembly GCA_030556195.1. Classification (NCBI taxonomy): domain Eukaryota; kingdom Metazoa; phylum Chordata; class Lepidosauria; order Squamata; family Anolidae; genus Anolis; species Anolis apletophallus. The sequence goes on along the minus strand of JARBWK010000015.1, from coordinate 37,554,370 downwards.
GGCAAGGAGGCAAGTTCTGTTTCTCTGCTTTAGAGGATGGGTTCAGCTACAAGTAGGTGTGCTTGCTTTCTGGGCCTGCACACCACACACACACACTTTCCAAGGCAAGGAGGCAAGTTTTGTTTCTCTGCTCTAGAGGAGGTGTTCAGCTACAAGTAGCTGTGCTTGCTTTCTAGGCCTGCACACCACACACACACACACACTTTCCAAGGCAAGGAGGCAAGTTCTGTTTCTCTGCTCTAGAGGAGGTGTTCAGCTACAAGTAGCTGTGCTTGCTTTCTAGGCCTGCACACACCACACACACACTCTTTCCAAGGCAAGGAGGCAAGTTTTGTTTCTCTGCTCTAGAGGAGGTGTTCAGCTACAAGTAGGTGTGCTTGCTTTCTGGGCCTGCACACCACACACCACAAGGCAAGGAGGCAAGTTCTGTTTCTTTCCAAGGCAAGGAGGCAAGTTCTGTTTCTCTGCTCTAGAGGAGGTGTTCCGCTACAAGTAGGTGTGTCTTTTCAAGGCAATGAGGCTGCTCTTGAAAAGTAGGCAAGGAGTCGGGATCAGCTCCTACTTGCTTTCATGTCCAGCTGATTTTCGTACCATGAGCGGGCTTCCCGTTATGTGCTCCTGAAGATAATGAAAGCAATGAAAGAATTAATGCAATGAAGGAATATCTATCCATGCACAACCCTAATTGTCAGCTGATTTTCATCCCGGGAGGGGGCTTCCCATTACATGCTCTCAAAGGTAACAAAAAGAACGAAAGAACGAATGTAACGAAGGAAAACGAATCCACGCACAACCTTAATTGTCAGCCATTCCTATATGCATCTCGACAATAGCTTGGGATGTGATGAAAACAGGACAGCCAACTTTCCCAGATATTCTATTTTTTGTTTTGTTCAATGGGAATATATCTCATGAAGGCATTTCAATCTGAGATTTAGTAAAGTGAAAAGGCACTTTGATGAAATTGAGATCTGGTAGATCTGGGAAATATATTGGTTAATGAATAGGTTCTAGTTTTTCTCTAACTACACAACTCATGTGGCCTCCAGTTTAAGGCAACGTCAAGGGAACAACACAGTCCAAAGTCTGTTATCTTTTGTCTTCTGCCACCTGCTTTGCAAAGAAAGGGAGACTTTTGAGGGTTTGTTTCTTTACTTTTGAGACAAAATGAAACTCACAATGTGAGCAGACAAATGGGATGCCATGGGGCGCAGACAGCCAACGCTTGGCTATTTCAAGAAGTTACCAAATGGCTGCAAACTAGTACTGAGAATGCCATGTTCTTTTTGGCAACCTGTGTTGACTACAACACACCAGTCTCCCCTGCTGCCGCTCAGCCATATGGGGTAAAAGATCATTCTACTCTGTTCCTTCAGTTATGTTCCTCTGTCTCTTCCATCTGCCTGGATGGCTGGTTTCTATCTGCTCTGTGTCCCAAAATTGAGGTCAACACACTATATGTGAGAATGAGGCCTTCCTTCTTGGATCTGGAATATCTTCCCTTGAGAGGCCCACCGGGCAACAGCATTGGGAGTGCAAGAACATTGCAGAATGGAAGCAGTTTGATACCATTTTAACCACTCTGGCTCAATGCAATGGAATGACATGAGTTGAAGAAGGATGACATTGGATTAAGGGAAGCAAAAGTGAGAAAAGATCCTGGTTTGGTGGGAAATCTTCACTGTCTTTTGCACAGAAGATCCCAGATTCAACCTCTAATGTTTCAGGAAGCCCATGATACAATTATATGCAGGGGAAAGCCCCAAAATTGTACGCCTGATCAGCATTTGGCAATCTGAATTGGTGGCTCAAGGCTGGATGAAGGGTGAATCCGCTCCTGGTTTTGGAAAGCTTGGAAAGGAGCTCTCCAATGTGCTGAACCTAATGTAGATATGGGGTTCAGTACTTTGGAGAGGCACTTTGAAAACTTGGAGAGGATTCAAAGTCTTGCTGGAATGGGATCCATTATTATTATTATTATTATTATTATTATTATTATTATTAGATGTTGCACCGAGAATGTGGTGCAGCTGGCTAAGTGTCAGCTGCATAAGATCTCTCTGACCAATAGGTCATGAGTTTGAGGCCTGCCCGGGTCGAGGTGGGTGCTCGACCTTAAGTGTAGCCTGCTGTTGACCTTTGCAGCCTGAAAGACAGTTGCATCTGTCAAGTAGGAGATAAGGGTACCACATTAAATGGGGAGGAAAATTTTGACTGAATTTTGAGGCCATTAAAGAACTCCAGGAAACGGTAAGGAATGCGGAAGGAACAACAAAAGATGCTGAGAGCTGAGGAGTGTGTCAGCTCCCCCTGGTGGCCAGAGTTTGCCTCTGTTCATTTCTATGTGTGTACTGTGTACTGTGTGTACTGTATATAGTGTGTACTGTGTATATGGAAAACGGCAGGGATTGTCTGCTAAGTATGCAAATAAATAAATAAATAAATAAATTAGAAAGATAACAAGATTAGTACACAGCAAACAAGGTCACTCTGCTGGCTGTTGTATTGGATCACATGTAGGACACTTCCCAAATGTCTAGGACTGTGTGATGTATCTGCGAATAATGCGTGCAGATCCCAGTAAGGTGGCCTTTTGCAGCTGACAGATGGTAATTTTGTCAGTGCCAATTCTTTTTAAGTGCAGGCCAAGGTCTTTAGGCACTGCACCCAGTGTGTCAATCATCACTGGGACCACCTTGACTGACTTGTGCCAGAGTCTTTGCCGTTCGATCTTTAAACCCTCATATCATGTAAGCATTTCCAGTTGCTTCTCACCCATTCTGCTGTCACCTGGGATTGCAACATCAACAATCCACACTTTGGGGTCCCCCCCCCCCACAATTGTGAGGTCAGGAGTATTGTTCTCCAATTCGGAAGTCCTAGAGTAGTTTGACATGTTCATTTGCTGTAACGTTTTGGGGCTTGTGATATTATTCATTTATTTATTTGCTCTGTTTATATCCCGCCTTTCTCTACCCCGAAGGGGACTCGAGGCGGCTTTGCAAATGGCAACTATTTGATGCCTTTAGACAACAGACAATTAAATACATTTAAATTTAAATTTAAACTGCACATTAAAACAAAGAAACGTTATAATCACTCTTAAAATCACGCCATCCACAATCATAATCTGGGGTCATTCCAAAAGTCGTTGCAAATATTTCATAGTTATTTTTGCACTGTAGCTAATCTCCAAAGGCTTGACCCCAGAGCCAGGTCTTCCCTTTCCTTCTGAAAGCCGGGAGGGAGGGAGCTGCTCTAATATCGCTGGGGAGGGAGTATTATTATTGTTATTATTATTATCGTCGGACCTCCCGTTGGTGCAGTGGGTTCAACCGCTGAGCTGCTGAACTTGCTGACTCCAGGGAGCAAGGTGAGCTCCCACTGTTAGCCCCAGCTTCAGCCAAACTAGCAGTTTGAAAACATGCAAATGTGAGTAGATCAATAGGTCGGGAGGATATCGGCCCTCCATGCAGTCACGCTAGCCACATGACGTTGGAGGTGTCTACGGACAACGCCGGCTCTTCGGCTTAGAAATAAAGATGAGCACCGACCCCAGAGTTGGATACGGCTGGACTTAATGTCAGGGGAAAACCTTTACCGTTACCTATTATTATTATGATCCTCAAATCAAGGAAAAGCTTTATGAGAACTACCACTCCTCTTGGCTTGGGTATCCCTCTGGGCAGCTAAACCAGGAAATCCCAACTGGATGCCCCCCACCCCTCACGAGGGAGGGTCTTCCTCCAGGGCAACTTGGAAGTCCCTGAATAGACTCAGAAGCGGAGTGGGCAGATCAAAAGACAACCTGGCAAAATGGCACTACCGAAAAGAATCCCATACCTTGTGTGGTTGTGGAGCAGAACATACAACTCTGCATCTGTATGCTTGTCCACTGTGCCCTGCCTCGTGTACAGTGGAGGAATTGTCAGAGGCTACAGACAATGCTGTTGTGGTCAAAAGATATTTAGCCGCCTACGCGCCTTCTATTTCTATCAGTTTTACACTAGTTTAGTCTCACCCTGAGTTTTTAACATTTTATATTATGCATGCAGCCCGCCTTGTCATTGTGATTTTAGATATGTATTTGCAGTTGTTTTTTTAAAAAAAAGAGAGATATGTATGTATTTTTATTGTTTTTATTGATATTGTTGATGTTTTGATTTGCATTTTAATTGCAATTTGTTGTTTGGGCCTGGCCTCATGTAAGCTGCACCGAGTCCCTGTTGGGGAGATGGTATAAGATCTCTCTGACCAGTAGGTCAAGAGTTAAGAGACCTGCCTGGGTCGGGGTGGGTGCTCGACCTTTAAGCGTAGCTTGCTGTCAACCTTTGCAGCCCAAAAGACTGTTGCATCTGTCAAGTCGGAGATAAAGGTACCACATTAAGTGGGGAGGCAAATTTTGACTGAATTATGAACTCCATTAAAAGAACTCCAGGAATGCTGAGGAATGCGGAAGGAACAACAAGGGATGCTGGGAGATGAGGAGTGCGTCAGTTCCCCCTGGTGGCCAGAGTTTGCTTCTGTTCCTCTATATGTGTGTATGTGAAAAACGGCAGGGATTGTCTGCTAAGTATGTGTACCTGTAATCTGCTCTGAGTCCCCTTCGGGGTGAGAAGAGCGGAATATAAATAAATAAAGAGTAAATAAAATAAAAAATGGTGGCGGGGTATAAATAAAGTATTATTATTATTATTAGTTTATGCAACGATTTCAATGCGAAATAAGTAAATAATCGTCTTGTTTGAGCCGCAAAGTTTGAGACACAAAAGGAAGGGACCTGAGGCTGTTAGGAATGGTGGGAGTTGAAGTCCAAAACACCTGGAGCAGGGCTGAAGTTGGCCCATGGACCAGTCCCTGGGATTCATAGCATTCTTAGTCCAAGAGCTCAAACTGCATCAATACTACAAGGTAGCTGCAGCAAGCTCATTCTGAAATGCCTGGCAGAGAGGAAGACAGGGAGAGGTCTTCCCACGCCTAGGTTTTGGGTTTGCTTTCCATGCCCAACCCACCCCCCTCCTTTCTCTCTCCTCCTTCTTTCCTTTCTTTCTTCCTCCACATTAAGAAAGGGAATGGAGGGGGGAGTAAAGGGGGAGTAAAGGAGGAGATTCGGCCATTGATTCCGATTTCTCCCCTTTCTCCAGCTTCAATCGCCCTCCCTCCTTTGCTTGCGTCTTTCAACCCCCCCCCCCCCCAAGCGAGAAAGGAGGAGGAGGAAGAAGAAGAAACCTTGTCTCCATCCTCCCCACGTTACCAAAGGGCGAGCTTGGTTTCCTCCCACCCCCACCCCCTCCCCCGACTCAAAAGCGTGCCTCTGTGCGCATCAAGAGGGCGAGGCCTCATCTCTGTCTTCCCTCCTCCTCGCCTTCTCTCCCCCCCCCCTTCCCCCATCCCCTTTTCCCTCTTCCATTCGCCGTCAAAGCAGCCTCGCTTCTTCCCACCTGCCCTTCGGAAAGGCAAGGCGACGGAAATTGCCGAGCAGCAGCCGCCGCTTAAAGCCGAAAGGGAGAGCACTGGGGCAGCGCCTCGGTCGCGGAGACCCAAGAGCCGAAGAAAGGACGACGGGAAGCAGCCAAAACAACGGCCAGGAGTCCCTGGAGACGCCCAGGAGGTAGATCTACACCCAGAAAACGGAGGACGGCTCCAGGGAGCTGCTATCTTGTCCAGGAGACAAAAGGAAAGGGGTTCAGAAGCCCCTGGAGACAGAAGGGAGGACCCCAGGAAGCAGCCATCCAGGGAGCTGCTATCTGGCTCAGGAAAGACAATCATTTCCAAGAAACAGAAGGAAAGACGCCAAGGAGTGGCTAGGGAGCTGCTATCGTGTCCAGGAGACAAAAGGAAGGGGTACAGAAGCCCCTAGGGCCAAAAGAGAGGACACCAGGAAGCAGCCATCCAAGGGCCAGAAGCCCCCCAAGCTTTCAGTAGTTATACAAGGGCTAAGGAAAGAATACCAGGCATCATTTCCAAGAAACAGAACGAAGGACGCCAAGGAGTGGCTAGGTATAAATACAAGGTCCAGAAGCCCCTGGAGACAGAAGTGAGGACCCCAGGAAACAGCCATCTAAGGGCCAGAAGCCCCCACGCTTTCAGTGGTTATACAAGGTCTAAGGAAAGTAGGCATCAGCAGCTGTATCATCCCTAAGAGACATAAGGAAGGACACAAGGGAGTAGCTAGGCATCAACACAAGGTCCAGAAGCACCTGGAGCCAGAAGTGAGGACCCCAGGAAGCAGCCATCTAAGGGCCAGAAGCCCCCACACTTTCAGTGGTTATACAAGGGCTAAGGAAAGAAGGCATCAGCAGCTGTATCATCCCTAAGAAACAGAAAGAAGGACACCAGGGAGTAGCTAGGCATCAACGCAAGGTCCAGAAGCCCCCGGAGCCAGAAGTGAGGAAGCCAGGAAGCAGTCATCTAAGGGCCAGAAGCCCCCAAGCTTTCCGTGGTTATACAAGGGCTAAGGAAAGAAGGCATCAGCAGCTGTATCATCCCTAAGAAACAGAAGGAAGGATGCCAGAGAGTGGCTAGACATAAACACAAGGTCCAGAAGCTCCTGGAGCCAGAAGTTAGGACCCCAGGAAGCTGCCATCCAAGGGCCAGAAGCCCCCAAGACTCCAGTGGTTATACAACGGCTAAGGAAAGGATACAAGACATCACCCCCACAAAGCAGAAGGAAGGACAACAGGGAGTGGCTAAACATAAACAGAAGGTCCAGAAGCCCCTAAAGCCAGGACCCCAGGAAGCTGCCATCCAAGGGCCAGAAGCCCCCAAGCTTTCAGTTGGTTATACAAGGACTAAGGAAAGAATACAAGGCATCATCTCCAAGAAACAGAAGGAAGGACGCCAGGGAGTGGCTACACAACGGTCTGGAGGCCAAGGAGTGGCTCTATAACGCCCCAAAAAAAGCCGGAGCTGAGAGAAGGATACTAGGGAGTGGCTATACAACGTCCAGGAGCCCCAATTGGAGGGAAGGAGACGGAGAGCAGTTCCAGGGAGCAAGGCCAGGAGGAAAGCAAGTCTAGGGAAGGATCCTAAGCGAGGGGAGGACATCAGGCGGCGCCTAGAGCATCCCTCTGTATCCGAGAGGCAGTCCAGAGAAGCCCTGAATTGGAGTGGTGGTGTTTTGGGAGGAGGACGCCATCCAAGGGAAGGACAGAAGGCGACAGCTTGGCGAAGAGAAGAAGAGAAGGACAGCAGACAGGAAGAGAGGGAGAGGGAGGGAAAGGAAGGGAAGGGGCCTCGTTGCAGCCTCCTTGGAGGGGAAGAGCTGAAGATCGGACCCAGGAGGAGACAGCCTCCAAGAGTCTCGGACTACCATCGCTTTTGTCGGAAGGGGAAGGGAGAGGAAAGCCATGCCTTTCCTCCCAGGGAGAAGCGGGCGGCGAGAATGAGAGCAAGAGGTGGAGGAGATGCAGGTAAGGGAAGGCTGGGAATCAAGGGGAGACTGCGCCTTTGGGGGGGGGGGGGGGGTTATAAGAGGCCCAGGAGGTCTAGCTCTGATTCAGTATGGGGGAGAGAAAGGAGAGGGATCCTGGTTTGGAGGGAGAGACAGGGATCCTTGTATATGGAGCCACGGATTTAGGAAAGGCGAGAGAAAGAAAGGAGAGGAAAACCCGACTCTCTTGTCTGCAACAGCAATTTGCATCCCAAGTTGGGTTGGGGTCCACTCAGTGTCGATTCAGGAGGGACTCTTGCTTCCCTTCAGAATGGGGGGAAACACACACACACACACACACACACACACAGACCATTGGGTTGCTGTGACTTTCCCCAGGTTGTATGGCTATGTTCCAGAAGCATTCTCTCCTGTCGTTTCACCCACATCTACGGCAGGCATCCTCAGATATTATTATTATTATTTGTTGTTGTCGTCATTGAAGGCTGTCATGGACAAAATCACTGGGTTGCTGTGAGTTTTCAGGGCTGTCTGGCCATGACCCAGAAGCATTCTCTCCTGACGTTTCACCCACATCTATGGCAAACATCCTCAGAGGTTGTTATTACAATTATTAGTATTATTATTATTATTTGTCGAAGACTTTCACGGATGGAATCACTGGCTTGCTGTGAGTTTTCAGGGCTTTGTGGCCATGTCCCAGAAGCATTCTCTCCTGATGTTTTGCCCACATCTATGGCAGGCATCCCCAGAGATTATTATTATTTGTTGTTGCTATCAAGGGCTTTCATGGATGGAATTACTGGGTTTATGTAGTTTTCAGGGCTGTGTGGCCATATTCCAAAAGCATTATCTCCTGACATTTTGCCCACATCTATGGCAGGCATCCTCAGAGGTTATTATTATTATTATTGTGTTGTCGAAGGAATTCATGAATGGGCTGGGTTGCTGTGGGTTTTCAGGGCTGTGTGGCCATGTTCCAGAAGCATTCGCTCCTGACGTTTTGCCCACATCTATGGCAGGCATCCTCAGAGGTTATTATTATTGTGTTGTCGAAGAAATTCATGTATGGACTGGGTTGCTGTGAGTTTTCAGGGCTGTGTGGCCATGTTCCAGAAGCATTCTCTCCTGATGTTTTGCCCACATCTATGGCAGGGCAGGCATCTTCAGAGGTTGAGGGGTCTGTTGGAAAGTGAGATATATAAACCTCACTTACTTAGTTTCAAACAGACCCCTCAACCTCTGAGGATGCCTGCCATAGATGTGGGCGAAACGTCAGGAGAGAATGCTTCTGGAACATGACCATACAGCCTGGAAAACTCATAGCAATCCAGTGTTTTTGTCCATGAACGCCTTTGACAACATAATAATAATAACCTCTGAGGATGCCTGCCATAGATGTGGGCGAAATGTCAGAGAGAATGCTTCTGGAACATGGCCATACAGCCTGGAAAACTCACAACAACCCAGGGTTTTTGTCCATGAAAGTCTTTGACAACATAATAATAATAATAATAACCTCTGAGGATGCCTGCCATAGATGTGGGCGAAATGTCAGGAGAGAATGCTTCTGGAACATAGCCATACAAGCTGGGGAAAATCACAGCAACCCGGTGATTCTGGCCATGAAAGCCTTCAACAATGCACACCATTGTTTGCTCTCGATATATTATGCGTCAAAGAGAGAGATTAAGCATTTCGGTATTGTGCCTTGAAAGTCTTTTGGGGTTCTACTCAATGGGAGGCTGGAAGGGGTTCTCTTTGTCCTGCCTGTGATGTGCAAACTGGCTCCGAATGAGGGGGATCATTCCTCTGGAATTTCTCCAGATTTAGGAAATTCTGGGGCTGAAGAGAGAGGACGAGGGATGGAAAAAGCAGTGAGAGATGCACATTAGCGTTGGCTACAGCGAGCCTCTCTCTCTGCTTCGAGGTCTCCCCCTCTTAAGATATTATACAAGACTAACAAACCCCTCCTTATCTAGGTTTCCATTCCTGGAGGGGGTCCTTCCATCAGGATGAGTTTCCTTCCCTGTGTTTACATTCCAAGGTTCTGGGGTTGATGGCGATCTGGAGGTGATCTCCTAATTTTACAGAGGGATTGATGGGAAGCACCTTTGTCTTTCCCCAATGGATGGATCTGGGAGTGATCCATGCATGTACGCACACTGAACAGCACCTTTTTCATGCCCTGAAAAACAATAGATTAGACAGGTGTCTTGTACGTGCCTCTTTTGTGTGGGTTGCATGGGTCTCGGAGGGTCCTGTTGTCCGGAAATGCCACTATTGTCAAGCACCGAGAGTCCTTAAACGCAACACAAATATCTATCTCCAAGCGAATGTGCATATATCTGCGTGCCTTACCTCTGGGTCTTTTGTCTCTGACACTGGTGTCTGTGTTAGTGGGTTGCCTGTTCTTATGCAACCATTGTCCTAGTCTGGTTTTCTCTGTATAGGCTTGGATCTGAATTGGGATTCAGGGAACAGTTGGGTACCTGTCAGTCCTTCACAGGGATCCGTGTACGTTGGGTAGACCTGCGTGGGGGTGTCAAGAATGTTCTAGCACAGGAATGTGTCGCCTCGGGAAGTGGGCAGCTTTCCCAGAGCGTTTCCTTCGGCAGCCAAAGAACCCATTTTCCCCTCCCTTTCGTTCCCCACATCCTTATTTTCTCCAAACTCAGTGCATCCCTAGACACATTGGTCAAGCGGAGACACGGGTGCTGAGACGCCCAGCGTCCCTTGTTATTGTGCAGGTGCCTCTTGCCTCCTGCCACATCCGGAGCGATGTTTGGCTTCATGAGAGGTGGAGGGGAAAGACTTCCATTCCTGGCTTGGGTGAAAGAAATGGTCTGCAGCCTTTCGAATCAGGGAATACACTATGGGAGTGGAATTCGCACAACCCCAAGCCAGTGTAGGCAATGGCATGATGGGAGCAGCAATCCAAGCAACAACTAGCGGGCCGCAATTGGCCCACTCCAAATGTACAGCAAGGATAAGCAGCTGTAGGTCTCCAGATTGTATGAAGACTTCAACTCCCATTAGCTCTAGAGCCAGAGCCAAAGGATGAAGGGTAATGGCAGCTGTAATTCAACAACAGCTCACTGTGAGAGCTGTTCCTCACTGTAAGGCAGTGTTTCCAACTTGGGGGTCGGGACATCAGAGGGGGATTTCAGAGGGGTCACCAAAGATCATCAAAAATACATATTTCTGATGGCCTTGGGAACCCCTTTGGCAGAGAAAGCTGAAGATCTCTCTGCCTATCTTTCTCTTCCATTTTGGTGTTGGTGAACTACAACTCCCAGAATTCTGAAACACCCCCCAACCCCATCAGTATTCAGTGCTGGCCATGTAGGTAGCGTGCCAAGTTTGGTGTAGATCCATTGTGGGCTCAGTTCAGAATACTCTTTGATTGTAGGTGAACTATAAATCCCAGCAACTATAAGTTCCAAATGTCAAGGTCTATGTTCTCCCAACTCCACCGGTGTTCACATCTGGGCATAATGAGTATTTGTGCCTAGTTTAGTCCAGAGCCATCATTGTTTGAGTCCACAGTTCCCTCTGGATGTAGGTGAACTACATCTCCAAAACTCAAGGTCAGTGTCTGCCAAACTCTTTTAGTATTTTTCTGTTGGTCATGGGAGCTCAGTGTGCCAAATTTGGTTCAGTTCCATCATTGGTGAAGTTCAGAATGCTCTTTGATTGTAGGTTAACTATACATTCCAGGAACTACAACTCCCAAAATCAACCCTTAACCTCACCACTATTCAAATTTGAGCGTATCAGGTTTTTGTGCCAAATTTGGTCCAGTGAATGAAAATACATCCTGCATATGAGATATTTACATTACAATTAATAACAGTAGCAAAACTACAGTCATGAAGTAGCAACAAAAATAATTTTATGGTTCGAGGGTCACCACAACATGAGGAAATGTATTAAGATGTATTATGAAATTAGGAAGGTTGAGAAACACTGCTGTAAGGAGAGCTGTTCAACGGTGGAACTCTCTGCCCCGTTGTGGTGGTGAAAGCTCCTTATTTGGAGGCTTTTAAACAGAGGCTAGATGGCCATCTGTTGGGGTGCTTTGAATGCAATTTTCCTGCTTCTCAGCAGAATGGGATTGAACTGGATGGCCCCTGAGGTCTCTTCCAACACTATGATTCTATGACCAACAATAAGTTATTGTTGTTATTATTATACCCCACTTTTTCTCTCCACAAGGAGACTATGTCAAGAAGGGCTCAGAAACCATTGGTCCTCCAGATATTGGTGATGGATGGACCATACCTTCCCTAGCTTTGCAGTGACCTTTGCATCTTGGGGAAAAATGGGAATGATTTGATCCTCCCTTTCCAAGCATGATGACCATCCAAATACTCTTGAACTCCAACTAGAGCTCCAACTTGAGCTCCAACTCCAACGATGGGACACTTGTTCTCAAGCTGCACTATAAAATAATAATAATAATAATAATAATTGTATTTCTCTCCTTATGGCTCGAGGTGGGTTACAACTTTGCCTTAGCTGGTGGGCCTCATTCTGGATTTCCCCACGGTTTATTATGAAGGATGTGGTCATTTGGAACTCAACAACATCTGGATGACCACAGGATCCCCAATTGAAGTATAGCGGGGATATTGGCCACTGGGCTTGATCACTGGGGACTGGAGTCTGCACACATTCTGGTGGTCATACCTGGTTGAAAGCAAAACATACGCCAAAGAGAAGAACCCCCCATTGTAACAAATAGATAGCATGATTTCAAATCCATCGGTTGGACACTGCTAGACTCCATAAGTCAGGCAAGAGAGCCTTGCATCTGATGATCCCATAGCATTAAGCCGTGGCAGTTAAAGTGGTGCCAAACTGCATTCATTCTATAGATGCACCCATTCTATAGATGCCTTGCATATCTGCAGAGTAGTGGATCTGACCTAGGTTTTCAGTCACATGTCAAAGGGACTGCCCAGTTTGTGAGAAGGTTCAGCACCTTGGATAGAACCAATTTAAGTTCCAATTGGAACTTTAGAAATATATTTACACTGCAAGATTAATGCAGCTGAGGACTTCCAATTGCTATAGACCAGGGGTGCTCACACTTTTTCAGCATGCGAGCTACTTATAAAACAACCAAGTCAAAATGCTCTACCTCCCCACTACTCAGAGAGCCATAAAAGCAAAATATTTGGAAATTTATTTCAGTGAGAGCCATACAATATATTTAAGACTGAATTCAACTAAATGTGAGTATAATAAGCCCCTGAATTTATTCATAATGATGATAATATTCATTCAGCCTCTGCTAATAATAATAATAATAATAACAACAACAATAGAGTAGAAGGAGACCTCCAAGGGCCATCCAGTCCAACCTCCTTCTGCCAAGGGAAAAACACAATCAAAGCATTCCTCACAGATGGCCATTCAGCCTCTGATAATAATAATAATAATAATAACAATGGGTTCCTAGAATAGGAGGAGACCTCCAAGGGCCATGCACTCCAACCTCCTTCTGCCATAAGGGAAAAACACAATCAAAGCATTCCTCACAGATGGCCATTCAGCCTCTGATAATAATAATAATAATAACAATGGGTTCCTAGAATAGGAGGAGACCTCCAAGGGACATCCAGTCCAACCTCCTTCTGCACCTGGGTGGCATCGGGAACCTGCGGGGTGGGACTGAGCCTTCCTCCTTCCCTGCCTGCGATCTACCAGGATGCCCTACACGATCTACCAGTAGATCGCGATCTACCTAATGAGCACCCCTGCTATAGACTCTTGGAGGTGCTAGTTAGGCAAGGCACTAGCACTCTTGGGCAGAGAAGGCTAAAGGCCATGTAAAGTACTCCCAGGATTCCATAGCATTGAGTCATGGCAGTTAAAGTGGTCTCAAACAGCATTTTGATACAGTTACAAGCTAGATAGATGCAGGGAATGCCATAGTAGAGTATCTGGAAGGCCTTCCTTTGACAAGGTCCTCCATGACCTTCTGGCAAGGCAGGATCATCAAGTTTGCAGACGGGACCAAATGGGGAGGGAGAGCCAATACTCCAGAAGACAGGAGCAGAATTCAAAACCATCTCAACAGATTAGAGAGATGATGGGCCAAAACTAAGAAAATGAAGCTCAACAGGGACAAATGCAAGATACTCCATTTAGGCAGAAAAACTGAATGGATGATGATGCCTGCCTCGGCAACAGTATGTTTGAAAAAGATCTTGAAGTCCTCATGGGGAGGAAGGGGAACACGAGCCAACAATGTGATGCAGCAGCTAAAAAACCCAATGGGATGTTGGCCTGCATCAATAGGAGTCTAGTGTCTAAAGATCCAGGGAAGTCATGCTTTCCCTCTAGTCTTCCTTGGTCAGACCATACCTGGAATACTGAGTCCAATTCTGGGCACCGCAATTGAAGGTGCCTGTTTTATACTCTTTTTATTATGTTATTGTCGCTATTTTATTGTATTACCATGTTATTGTTTAGCATTTTTACTTGACATTATAGTCTGTTTTTGTATGTATTTTATTTTATTTTGCCTTATTGCAATTGCTCAGGCTTGGCCCCATGTTACCCACCCTGAGTCCCTTCGGGGAGATGGTGGTGGGTACAAATAAAGTAGTAGTAGTAGTTCTTGTTATTTTAAGGGAGATGTTGACTCTTACGCTGGAATGTGTCCAGAGGAGGGCAACTCAAATGATCAAGGGTCTGGAGAGCAAGCCCTATGAGGAGTGGCTTAAAGAGCTGGGCATGTTTAGCCTTTAGAAGAGAAGGCTGAGAGGAGACATGATGAGGGCCATGTATAAATATGTGAGGGGAAGTCATAGGGAGGAGGGAGCAAGCTTATTTTCTGCTGCCCTGGAGACTAGGATGCAGAACAATGGCTTCAAACTACAGGAAAGGAAATTCCACCTGAACATGAGGAAGAACTTCCTGACTGTGAGAGTTGTTCAGCTGTGGTTGAGCAGACAGGGAAGTCATGCTACCCATGCTCTATTCTGCTTTGGTTAGACCACACCTGGAATACTGTGTCCATTTCTGAGCACCACAATTGAAGAGCGATATTGACAAGCTGGAATGTGTCCAGCTTGTCAATATCTAAAATGATCAGCTAAAGGACAACTAAAATGATCAAGGGTCTGGAGAACAAGTCCTATGAAGAGTGGCTTCAAGAGCTGGGCAGGTTTAGCCTGAAGAAGAGAAGGCTGAGAGGAGACATGATTCCCATGGATAAATACGCGAGAGGAAGTCATAGGGAGGAGGGAGCAAGCTTGTTTTCTGCTGCCCTGGAGACTAGGATGTAATTGCAGACCTGGACCTCCAGGTGTTTTGGACTTCAACTCCCAGAAATCCTAGCCAGTTTACCAGCTGTTAGGATTTCTGGGAGTTGAAGTCCAAAACACTTGGAGGGCCGGCAATTGCCCAGATCTGATGTAATGGAACAATGGCTTCAAACTACAAGAAAGAAGATTCCACCTGAACATTAGGAAGAACTTCCTCACTATAAGGAGAGCTATTCACCAGTAAGGAGAGCTATTCTACTCCAGAGTGTGGTGGAGGCTCCTTCTTTGGAGGGTTTTAAACAGACGCTGGATGGCCATCTGTCAGGGGTGCTTTGCATGTGATTACCAACCAGGTCCCTTCCAACTCTGTGATTCCAATTCCACAGTGAAGTTGCACTCTAAAATCTGGAACTGATTCCGAAGCCGCCTGCAAGTTGGGGTTAGAATCAAACCCAGGTGAGGTTGTTGCATCATATTCCTTGAGATGTTACCAAAAGTATAGTTATATTTTTATGTTGCTGTTGTAAAGTTGAGAGCCACCCACTCGCCAACTAGCAGCGAGTGAGTAAGAATGTTATGGCTCAATGCCATGGAAAAGTTGGGGGGGGGGGGATTGTTTGGCGTGTTTGTGTAGGAAGAGGGGGTGCTTGGTTCGTGTTACACCATGATGGGTGGGTCGGACCGGTCAATCTCCCATCTTCCTACACATATCTGCTAAAAAAAACATGCTTATTCCATGACAGATCCTTCTAAGGAAAAAGCAAGCACACCATGCTTGGCTGAATAATCCAAAAAGACAAGTGCATCATCACCTTGCACAATTATAGATCCCTTTCCAAACAAGGAACAAAATAGATCAATCCGAAAACTATATTATAGCCTTGCGTTTTGATTATAGTCTTGGATTTAGCCAAGGGTTTTAGCCTCTCCACTGTGGAACTGGTGCAGTTTGACACCACTTGGACAGTCCTGGCCCAGTGTTATGGAATAATGGGATTTGTATATGATGAGGGAGAGAAGGCCGAAGACCTTGCAAAACTACAATGCCCAGAATCCCTTACTTATTGAACCAGAGGAGTTAAAGTGGGGGGAAACAATCATTCCTGGAGGGTCGGTCCCAGAGGGTGTTATTGGGAGACACCTGTTTGACCCCACAACCATTGACTTGTGAAGTCCCAGAGGGTTCAGTACTGTCCCCGATGTTATTTAACATCTACATGAAGCTGTTGGGGGAGATCATCGGGAGTTTCAGGGTAAGATGTTATTTGTACGCAGATGACGTCCAAATCTGTCACTCCTTCCCACCTGTTACTAAGGAGGCTGTCCAGACCTTGAACCGGTGCTTGGCCACTGTGTCGGACTGGATGAGGGCTAGCAAATTGAATCCAGACAAGACAGAGGTCCTCCTGGTCAGTTGAAAGGCTGAACAGGGCATAGGGTTACAGCCTGTGTTGGATGGGGTTACACTCCCCCTGAAGATGCAGGTTCGCAGCTTGGGAGTGATCCTGGACTCATCGCTGAGCCTGGAACCCCAGGTCTCAGTGGTGGTCGGGAAAGCTTTTACACAATTAAAACGTGTGCGCCAGCTGCGCCCGTACCTTGGGAAGTCTGACTTGGCCACGGTGGTCCATGCTCTAGTTACATCCCGAATAGACTACTGCAACGCACTCTACGTGGGGCTGCCTTTGAAAACGGTTCGGAAACATCAGTTGGTCCAACAGGCGGCAGCCAGAATGCTAACTGGGGCAACTGGGGCGACATACAGGGAGCATACCACCCCCCTGCTGTGTCAGCTCCACTGGTTGCCTGTCTATCTCCGAGCCCAATTCAGAGTGCTGGTATTGACCTATAAAGCTCTATACGGTTCTGGCCCAGCTTACTTGTCTGAACGCATCTGCCTCTACATCCCATCTCGCAGTCTAAGATCATCTGGGGAGGCCCTGCTCTCGCTTCCGCCAGCATCGCAAATGCGGCTGGTGGGGACGAGAGACAAGGCCTTCTTGGCGGTGGCCCCTCGCCTGTGGAACGCACTCCCAAATGAAATAAGATCGACTCCATCTCTCCTCGCTTTAAAAAAAAGCTAAAGTCATGGTTCTGGGACCAGGCCTTTGGGCAGCAGGTGTAAATTGTAGCTTTGGATTTGACTGGATTAACACTTTGGACTTGACTGGACTGACAATGTGTTCCGCTTGATGACTTAAATTAATTATTGTTGTATGTAGTGGTTTTTAATGTAATGTTTTAAATGCTTTTAATGCTTTTAATGATGTTGATTATATGGTGTATTTTAAAATTGTATTGTGGTGTTGCGGCCTGTAGTGCTACAAATGTAAGCCATGCTGAGTCCCCCTGCGGGGGTGAGAAGCTACAGGGCACAAATACCAAAAATAAATAAATAAATAAATAATGTTCCATAGTGTAGCTGCCTTCCCCCAAGACTTTGCACCTCCAGATATTCTAGGCCACAATGCCTTATCATTGATCATGCTGAACGTAGGAATTGGAAGTCCAAAAGAATTGGAGAGCGAGAGGTTCTCCATCCCTCATTTAACGAAAGTTTGGGAAAGTGATATGTTTGGACCCCAACTCCCATTAACCTGGTTATTTGGGGAGCTTTCTGCATTTGTGTTCTGAACTCGAAATGGCTTCGATTTCAGATCTGCTATAACTTTTTGGGTGTCAAAAACCGGCGACGGTGAGCTGGAAGAAGCCATAGCTGAAGTTTCACTTGCCAATCCCCAGGGAAGAAGTGGATGACGTTAGGTGATGCTATGGGATACTTCCCACAGAAATCACCCTAAAATTGCCTTGGACTTCTCGGGGAATCTCTAGGTCAGGGCTGCCCAGGAAGTCGATCACGATCAACCAGTCGATCGTGGGACCGAAGGAGGTCAATCGCAGCCAGATGGGGCGCTTCTCAGAGGGGGCTGGAGTCAGGCCGCACCAAGCCCTGCCCCCTCCCCCGGCTTCGGCACTCCCAGCAGCTGCTCCAGTCTTGAGGAGAGCAGGGCCAAGCCAGCCTTGTGCTAGCTATGCCACCACTGGCTTGGCACTGCCATCCTCAAGCCTGGAGAAGCTGCTGGGAGCTCCAAAGCCAGAGGGAGGGGGGAGGGGCTTGTGCAGCCTGGCTCCGCCCCTCTGGCTTCAGCTCTACCAGCAGCTTCTCCAGGCTTGAGGATGGCAGTGCCAAGCCAGTGGTGGCATAGTTAGCACAAGGCTGGCTTGGCACTGCCACCCTCAAGCCAGGAGAAGCTGCTGGTAGAGCTGAAGCCAGAGGGGGGCGGAGCCAGGCTGTGCCAAGCCATGCTCCCTGCCCCCTCCCCCTCCCCTCTCCAGCCTTGAGGAGGTAGGTAGATGTTTCTGGCTTGGTTTTATTATAAGTAGCTCGCATGCTGAAAAAGTGTGGGCACCCCTGCTCTAGGTCCTCCAATGCAATTCTGTTTCATGGTGGGACCGGAAGTGAGATAATCCAATTGCATTGTGGTCCCTTCCCAGTCTATGGGCACGTCTACACTAGAGGTTCCCAAACTTTTTTTTTACCAGGGACCACTTGACCATGGACCACTTTTTCCAACATCATTACCAAAAGGAGCAGAGCTGGTCAGCAATATGGAAAAGAGCGAAAATAAAATAAATAAATAAAGAGGAAGGAGGTTCACAGACCACGTTTTCGTTCTCGTGGCCCAATGCTCGGCTGCAACCCACAGATTGAGAAACTCTAGTCTACACTGTAGAATTAATGCAGCTTGACGCCGCTTCAGTTGTCATGGGAAATGCTATGGAATCCTGGGAGTTGCAGTTTTGCAGTATCCTAAGCCTTCTCTGAGTACTGGTGCTCCATCAAACTACATACTCAGGAAGAACCTTAAAAACCTTCCTTTTTAAAGAAGCTTTCAGAGGAAACTAATGGTAATGATATCCAAAGGTTAAGAAGGCCATTCCAATCCGTTAAGTGTTATCAGAGTGGTTTTATCTTATTGCGGGGAGTTAATGAGGGTTTAATGGCACTTGCTAATATTAATGATGATAACAACACCGGAGATGGAAAGGGAAACCTTTGCTTTTGTTTGTGTAATGTATGTCATTGTGTTGTTGTGGGTTTTTTGGGCTATATGGCCATGTTCTAGAAGCATTCTCTCCTGACATTTTGCCTGCATCTATGGCAAGCATGCTCAGAGGTTGTGTGGTCTCACAACCTCTGAGGATGCTTGCCATAAATGCAGGCAAAACGTCAGGGGAGAATGCTTCTAGAACATGGCCATATAGCCCAAAAACCTACAACAACCCAGTGATTCCAGCCATGAAAGCCTTTGACAATACAATGTATGTCATTGTTGTTCACTGTGTAAAAGGCATTGAATGTTTGCCTGTCTCTCATATATATATATGAGAGATAGGCAAACATTCAATGCCTTTTACACAGTGAACAACAATGACATACATTGTATTGTCAAAGGCTTTCATGGCTGAATATGTGTGTGTGTGTGTGTGTATTCTCACACACACACACACACACACCAGAATATACGTAAAGTGTAATAATAATAATAATAATAAGTTGTTATTAACAACTTTATTTATATCCCATCACCATGTCTGAAAGGGACTCGGGCAGCTTATGGTCTTATCTTGTTCTTAATGTAGTTTTTTATTGGCTGTAAGCCAATAAAGATCTCTACTGACCAGAAGGTCATGAGTTCGAGGCCTGCCCGGGTGGAGGTGGGCTCTCGACCTATTGTGTCGCCTGTTGTCGACCTTTGCAACCCAAAAGACAGTTGCATCTGTCAAGTAGGCAATTTAGGTACCACTTAGTGGGAAGGCTAAATTTAACTGATTTAACATGCTGAGGAATGAAGGAGTGCGACAGCTCCCCCTGGTGGCCAGATGTTAAATTGCCTCTGTCTGTCTTGTGTTGTGTGTCTAAATGCTTGCCTGTATATGTTCATTGTGATCCGCCCTGAGTCCCCTGCGGGGTGAGAAGGGCGGAATATAAATGAAGTAAGCAAAAAAACAAACAAACAAACAAATAAATAAATAAGCCCCATTGGGCCCTTGAGTACAGAAAAGCGGGGTACACATTTCATAAATAAATAAATACTCCAGGTCCCATAGCACTGAACCAAGCTCGAGCTATATTAATCCTGCAGTATAGGACTCTGGAGTTTCTGGATTCAACTCCCCACTTAGCTGTGAAAACACAAGTCATACTCTCTCAGCCTCAGAGGGAACTCAGAAGCAACTGGAATCAGGCCCAGATTAACAACTTTTTGTGCCCTAGGCCACACTTTGGAATTACGCCCCCTTTAAGCCAACCTCTACCGCACACCCCCCCACACACACATCACTCAGACCCACACTAAAAATAAATCGTATCATACAATTTACCTCAAATTCACTCAGGTAGCCCAATACATCTCAGTTGATCAGTAATATCCAAATAAATCAACAACAACCCGTGCCAATCAGCGCAGGTGTATCCATGGGGCTCACAGGGCGCCTGGGCCGGACCCACCTGCAGCAGCGCCGTGCTCGGGCCCATTTTTTAAAATGCCATCCCAATGCAGTGGCAGGGAGGGACTTGAACTCAGGACAGTAAGACAGAAGCACCGCCCCCAAAGAGGAGTCAAGGGAAGCGGGAGCCAATCACAGAAGCGCTTCCCAAGGGCGGGAATTCAAATGGGAAAGTGACACCCGGCAGGGCCAATGAGGGGATGGGATGGTGCCGAGGGGGCGGGGCCACCTAAGGCAAGTGACTCCATCTCCGGCGGGGCCTTCCCGGTCCCCGTCGCACGTCGCCCCGGCGCTTACCTGCTTGAAGCGCAGCCTGCCCAGCTGGAAGGGCGGACCCTCCTCGGCGCCCTCTGCCATCCCCGCAAGTCCGCTCGCTCTGTCCACCACCCAGCCACGCCCCCTGGCTCCGCCCTCACCACCTCCCATTGGCCTGGCTCCACCATAGCCCCCGCGGGACATGCCGGGAGGCATAGTCTTCCTCCTACGAGGAGGGAGGCAGAAGCGGAGAGAGGTACACGACAGGAAGTGTAGTCTTCAGGACATCCATAGACATCTATGGGCGAGGCTGAGGGAGGGTGGGAAAAACACGTTGTGTTTTTATTTGTTTCAACTTTTTTTGGGTCCGTGATCTGCGCCCCCCCCCTTCAGCTTGCACCCCTAGGCCATGGCCTAGGTTGGCTTTATGGGTAATCCCGGCCTGACTGGAATGGCTTGAGGGCCCACAATGACACACCATTGCAGCACAGTACAAACGCTCAAATAAGAATCATCCCTTAGTACTGTGGGCCCTTGGCAACATTACTTGCATGTAAAGCTTATTTCGAACAGGTGTGTCTTTCAGCCCAGCTGCCTGTAGCTCCAAATCCTCAAAACATACTCTCTCCTGCCTGCAGATAGATAAAATGGAGGCCAGGTGTGCAGTCAGCAACCATACTTTCCTGTCTTATACCTTTTTGGCCATTGGCAGGAGGGCATCGGAAAGAGTTCCAGTGGAGACCGGCCGCTGAGCAGAAAGACTTCAAAGCCAAATTGATTATCCACAGTTACATAAAGATCCTTCTCTGTGTGTGTGTTGCTTGCTAGCATCACATCTTCCAGAAAGGAGATAGCTCAGGGTATGTGTGCAGAAGCCCGTGTTGTCCAAAAAAGGGAAGAATTAGGGATAATCTGACGGGGGAAATCCTTTTCTTGGGGAGATGACTTCATCGGAGGCTTCCTATCTCTTGGCTCATGAGGAGTGAGAAACACTTCAGAGGAAAAGGAACACAAAGAGAAAGAAGGAGGTTTAAACCAAATTAGTCATCCCTCCAATATACTACCAGGTGCATGGGATGTAGGGTCATAACCCTTCTTGGTGTCTCCCCAATGAGTCGACCCAGTCAATCCCTGGTTGAACAGGGAGCCCATCTAGTTGTTTCTACTCCCATTTGGGATGCAAACGCGACTCAATTGGGTCTATCCATTAGGTATGGGGTAGGGAACCTATGGCTCGGGAGCCAGGTGTGGCTCTTATCGTGATGGCATCTGGCTCTCCAGAGGAGCCTGGGCCTCAGTTTCCCAGCATGCAGCTCCCTCTCTCCCCTTCCTTCTTTCCTCCATTCTCCCTCTTCCTTCCTTTCTTTCTCCCCCTTCACTCCTTCCTTCTCTCCTTCCTTTTCCCTCCCTCTCTCCCCTTCCTTCTTTCCTCCATTCTCCTTCCTTCCTTCCTCTTCCTTCCTTCCTTTCTCCCCCTTCATCCTTTCCTTCTCCTTCCTTTTCCCTCCCTCTCTCCCCTTCCTTCTTTCCTCCATTCTCCCTCTTCCTTCCTTCCTCTTCCTTCCTTTCTTTCTCCCCTTCATCCTTTCATTCTCCTTCCTTTTCACTCCCTCTCCCTTCCTTCTTTCCTCCATTCTCCCTCTTCCTTCCTTCTACCTCTTCCTTCCTTTCTTTCTCCCCTTCACCCTTTCCTTCTTATTCTCTCCTTCCTTTTCCCTCCCTATTGCCCCTTCCTTCTTTCCTCCATTCTCCCTCTTCCTCCCTTCCTTCCTTCCTCCCTCCCTCCCTTCCTTCCTTCCTCTTCCTTCCTTCCTTCCTTCCTTTCCCCCTTCACCCTTGCCTTCTCCTTCTTCCTTTTCCCTCCCTCTCTCCCCTCCCTTCTTTCCTCCATTCTCCCTCCCTCTTCCTTCCTTCCTTTTCTATTCCTTTTCCCCAAGTCTTCCTTTCCTTCTCCTTCCTTTCTTTTCAATTCCCCCTCTCTCTCCTTCCTTCTCTTCTTCTTTTCCCTTCATTATTTTACGTTTTTCTCACTCCCTTTAGTTTCTTTTCCCCACCCTTTCCTTTCCTCCCTTTCCATTTCCTTCTTTCTTTTCCCCTCGTCTCTCTCGTGCTTTTCCTTTCTTCCTTTTCCATAGTTTGTTTTTCTTTTATTTCTTCCTCTCCCCTTCCTCCTTTATTTCCTCTGTCTTTCTTTCTTTCTTTCCTCCTTCCTTCTGTCTTCGTGGGGTTCAGAATGTTATTTGATTGTAGGTGAACTATAAATCCCAGCAACTACAACTCCCAAATGCCAAGGTCTATTTTCCCCAAACTCCACCAGTTTTCACATTTGGGCATAATGAGTATTTGTGCCAAGTTTGGATCGTCCAGATCCATCATTGTTTGAGTCCACAGTGCTCTCTGGATGTAGGTGAACCATAACTCCAAAACTCAAGATCAAAGCCCACCAAACACTCCCAGTATTTTCTGTTGGTCACAGGAGTTCTGTGTGCCAAGTTTGGTTTAATTCCATCATGGGTGGAGTTCTGCTCTTTGATTGTAGGGGAACTATAAATCCCAGCAAGTACAACTCCCAAATGACAAAATCACACACACACCCCAACCTCACCAATATTCAAATTAGGGAATATGGGGTATTTATGCCAAATTTGGTCCAGTGAATGAAAACACATCCTTCATATCAGATATTTACATGACGATTCATAACAGTAGCAAAATTAGTTATGAAGTAGCAACGAAAATAATGTTATGGTTGGGGGTCACCACAACATGAGGTAGTGTATGAAGGGGTCATGGCATTAGGAAGGTTGAGAAACACTGTAGTATTGCATAAGTGTGATGGGAATTGCAGTCCAAGATTGAAAGTGTTGATCACCCTGAATGTAGGAAGAAACCTATAATTCTCCTTTCATCTGAACTATGCCACAGTATCATTGAATACCGAACAATGTGTGTCCAGCAAGAACAACAATTTGCCTTCCAGGGGTTTCCTCTGCTGGAAATCGCGACTTCCGCTACTGTTTTTGCTTTGCATTTACAAGGCTACTTATGCTGTTTCTATAATGTAATTTCTTTTTTCCGGCACCTTTGGTTACCACTGCATGATATGATCGCTAAGGTCAATGGTATCTACTTCAGTTTTGACCACATGAGTTCATTGCTTTGTTAAAATAATAACAAAAATCGCAACTTGGCCCTTTGAATAGTAACCTCGCCGAAGCACTTTGTATGTAGAAAGTGGCATAACATTGTGCTTCCATTTCACTTATGATTGTGTTACAAGGTTTTGCTGTTAGGGTAATGGGAGCAAAAGAATCAACATGGAGGTACTATCCCTGTTGTAGTCTATATCAGTTGAATCGACAGCATTATATGTGGGGGAATATCTTGGAGTTCTCGTGGACAACAAGTAAAATATGAGCCAACAATGTCATGCGGTGGCTTAAAAAGCCAATGGGATTCTGGCCTGCATAGTGTCATAGAGTTGGAAGCAGGCCCGGATTAACACTTTTTTGCGCCCTAGGCCAAAGTTTGGAATTACGCCCCCTTTAAGCAACCTCCCGCCACCTCCAAGGTCCCCATTCCCACTGGCTGGAAAGCTCCGCTGTGCTCTGAAGGTCTCCTCAGGAGGTGGGAAGATTGGGGAGAGTGCAGCAAGTGCAAACTCGCTCCAAAGGCGCGCACGAGAGAGAGAGAGAGCAAGAGAGCGTGCGAGAGAGAGAGAGCGTGAGAGAGAGAGAACAAGAGAGAGAGAGAGAGAGAGCGCAAAAAAGAGAGAGTGTCCAAGAGAGGGGGGACGGAGCAGAGACTTTGTCGGGAGAAAGAACGAGGAGGGGCATGAGAAAGGGGGAAAGACAGGCGCAGATCGGTTTTGTGGTTTTTTTTGGTCTGTGATCTGCGCCCCCCCCCCCTCGGCTTGCGCCCCTAGGCCATGGCCTCATTGGCCTTATGAGTAATCCGGCCATGGTTGGAAGAGACCTAATGGGCCATCCAATACAACCCCCTGCCAAGAAGCATAAATAGGAGTCTAGTGTCTAGATCCAGGGAAGTCATGCTACCCCTCTAGTCTTCTTTGGTCAGACCATACCTGGAATACTGAGTCCAATTCTGGGCACCACAATTGAAGGGAAATGTTGACAAGCTGGAATGTGTCCAGAGGAGAGTGACTCAAAGGATCAAGGGTGTGGAGAACAAGTCCTATGAGGAGCGGCTTAAAGAGTTGGGCATGTTTAGCCTGAAGAAGAGAAGGCTGAGAGGAGACATGTATAAATATGTGAGCTAATGCAGTGTTTCCCAACCAGTGTGCTACCGCACACTAGTGTGCCGTGAGCAATCATCAGGTGTGCCGTGGGAAATTGGAACAATCAAAGCACCCCCAATAGACAGCCCACCATCATGTTGTTCTGAGGCAGCTGCTGCTGCTGCTCCAAGACCTGGGCCTCCCCGCAGGGCTGGAGTGCCGGAGAAGGAGGGGAGAGCCAACCAGAGTACTGCTCCAGGGCCACGGACACGCCGCCACCTCCCTCTGCTGCCTCTGAGGAGAGGAGCTGCTCGGCCACTGACACTGCTGCCATCTTGGGCCTCACCTCTTCCTTGGCGCTTCTTGTGGCAGCGGCAGTGGTGCCATCATTCCCGCCTCCTCCTTCTCCAGAAGGGCTCTTTCTTAAAGGGGCAGCACCCACGCGGGTGAGGGAAGCAAGGAAGGAAGGGGATTGGGCCGCAGCTGCACTGCAGAAGGAAAGAAGGAAGCCAGGAATGCAGCATTGCCTCTCTCCAGCCTAGGCTTAAGGGAGACTACTGGGAGTTGTCGTTTCACAAGGTTTTTAGGGCAGCGGGAATCGGGACCTCGGGGGGGGGGGTCACCAAAGACCATCAGAAAACACAGTATTTTCTGTTGGTTGAGGGGGTTCTGTGTGGGAAGTTAGGACCAATTCTATCATTGGTGGGGTTCAAAATGCTCTTTGATTGTAGGTGAACTATAAATCCCAGAAACTGTAGCTCCCAAATGTCAAGGTTTATTTTCCCCAAACTCCATCTTTGTTCACATTTAAACATATTGAGTATTCATGCCAAGTTTGGTCCTGATCCAACATTGTTTGAGTCCACAGTGCTGTCTGGGTATAGGTGAACTACAACTCCAAAACCCAAGGTCAATGCCCACCAAACTCTTATAGTATTTTCTCTTGGTTATGGGAGTTCTGTGTGGGAAGTTTGTGTCTTTCTGCCATTCCTGCCAGGATATCTATGTTGTGTTCATCGAAACAGGCCCAGGTTTCACACTGAGTGTATAAATACATTTAAAAACATATTAACTATATGTATTAGGGTGGAAGCACCAGTTTTAGCCACTACCCCACTTATGGCCACTTTGATGCAATTGGTTACTTTTTAGGTTTATTTGGTTTCCAGCCAATCCCACTATTGCATACTATAAACACCATGAAAGGAGCTGTTCTATTGGCTATAGAAACATCTCATTGTTTGATGTTGTTTGATGCTACCATTTTGTGAAAATATCTCTGCTGTGAAAGTTCAGTTATATAGAGTTTTCCTTTAAGCTCTACACAATAGGTTATTTGATATTTTACATACTTAAATCAACATTAGAAGAAACGTTATCTGTTGAGAGGTAAGTTTAAACTATAGATTTTAGTTCTTTTAAGTTAAAATATGATCAAACTTAGA
Source organism: Anolis apletophallus (assembly GCA_030556195.1). Lineage (NCBI taxonomy): Eukaryota > Metazoa > Chordata > Lepidosauria > Squamata > Anolidae > Anolis > Anolis apletophallus. The sequence goes on along the minus strand of JARBWK010000015.1, from coordinate 37,528,249 downwards.
AATAGATTAATTAACCCGTATGGTCATTAACAGATCCAGATTTAGTCTTGATTCCGTCTATGGCCATGCATGTGGCCATAAATAGAAACACATATTCTTGTTTTGGCCACTTTTGAATATTTGAAAAATATATTAAATGCAACATATAACTAGGCTAATTTTAATTAATGCTGTTAGTGCTGACACAGATCAGATTCTACCAGATAGAAGTATCCCTCTCTTTCCTTCACAATCCACCCAAAATGTTGCTTCTCTCCAAACATCGGCATCCAGCAGCACCTCAGGAAATACAGAGAGGCCTATTCCTTCAACATCCACCCAAAACCTTGCTTCAGTCCAAAGATCATCAACACAAACCAACAATCTTGTTCCTGTCCAAACATTGTTAAATCAAAACATCACTTTACAGAACACAGACATTCCATCATCTCCTACCAACAATCTTGATCCTGCCCCAACTTCAACTTCCAATAGCACACAGAATACTCCAACATCCAACCAAAATATGTCTTCTTCAATTGATATTCAATTAACACCACCAAAATCTCTGGCAACTTTTCAAAGATGTTATCACTTGGCCAGAACCTAAGCAACAAGGCACTAAAAGGAAAAAAGAATACACTCCCAGTGTCGTGACTAGTGATAAGTGGGTTGAGTATCATGAATTGAAGGAAAGAGAGAAACAGCAGAAACAACATGAATAAAGGAACCGGAAAGCTATGAGAGAATTAAAGTGGAAAGAGAAGCAAGTAGCAGTAGCTAGGTCTAATGGGAAAAAATCCACTAAAAGAAGCAAACAACAGGTAGCTGACAGGCCTTCCAGTTCTTCTGAAGAAGAATGGTCAGACAGTGGAAGTAGCTTGGGTGACATTATAGTAGGAGAAGAGGAAGAGGCTGAAGCTCATGAAAGTGTGGAACTATCTTCCTGTGAGAACTTGAAAGTAGGGGACTTCATTCTGGTAAAATTTAGTTTAACAGGTACCAGGAAATCAAGACCTGTAATTTTTAAGTATGTGTCTGTCGTACTGAAAGTTCTTCCCAACTCAGAATATGAAATTCAGTGCCTGAAAAGTTCTAATGTTCAGAAAACCTGAAAAGGACATTCAAGTGCCACCTCGGAATACATTGAAAATGATGTTTCAACTGTAACTGGTGCCACTGTGGAATGCAGATATATTAGGAAAACTGCCAGATCCAGTCTTATTGCAAGAAAGGACGTACACTAAAAACAAAATTCCCTGGGTCTATTGACACATATGAGAAATAAACATGTCTGGGGGTGAATTTAAGTTGTTTCTAGGCCAATTAATAGCCTATTATTGTTTTGTTCATTGTTTTACTCAATTTTTATAACCTTGTTAAATCTTTTTTTAAATAATTTTTTATTGTGAAAAATTTCTGTGACATACAGTGAGTAAATACAGAGCAATGTATCCCAGATAGATAATCCAAATAAAGGAGAAGGCACGTCTTTGCAAGAAATACAAGATATTGTAATCCGTCCACTGATGTGGCAATATTCATCCACTAAGGATCCATCGGGCTAGGGGCATGAGTCTCTGGTATTGGCGAGCGTCTTGTGAAGACGTGCCTTCTCCTTTATTTGGATTATCTATCCGGGATACATTGCTCCGTATTTACTACGTTTATTTTTTGACCTCAACACCATTATCCCATGACACGCACTTGGAAATTACGTATGACTATTGTGGATTATAAATAACTAAAGACTTTTGCCAGTGTGGACTGATTTAATCCGCTTCAACATCGTCACACAAACCTTCGCTCCGAACTTTGGGCAAGTGCATGTGTTCGTTACAGTGTTATGTATCTCCTCTCAATTTATAAGCACTAGAAAATATTAATATATGACTTAATTTTGATTTAATTGGTGTTTTCCTCTTTGGGTGCTCCCAATTGCTGTGTTTACCAGAGTTTCAGATCATCTCACCTGAACTCTAGAATTCGGATTCTATTCATGTTGATCCTCTAAAGCAGTCTTTCTCAACCAGTGTGCCGTGGCACACTAGTGTGCCGTGACGGACCTCCTGCTGTGCCGCGAGAAAAGCTCTCTGCCCCCCTTCCTCTCCCCCTTCCTGCTGAACTCCTGCTGCTTGGGGGAGGAGGAGGAAGGGCCGGGCAGTGGCGAAGTAAAAGAAGAAGGGACCGGGGCGCCGCCTCCTTTGGCCGTTTCCCCAGCCAGCCCCCAATCCGCCATGACTCTCGCCCCTCGCTCGCTGAAGCCGCGTGGAGGAGCCCCGCCCACTGAAGCCCGTTCACCGCTCATGCTCCTCCTCCATAGGTGAGCTGAAGCTGGGGGGAGGGGGCGGGGCATGGTGCGGCCTGGCTCTGCCCCCTCCCCCAGCTTCGGTTGGCACTGCCCCCTCAAGGCTGGAGCAGCTGCTGGGAGAGGTGAAGCCGGGGGTAGGGGGCAGGGCATGGCGCAGCCTGGCTCCGCCCCCTCCCCGGCTTTGGCATTCCCAGCAGCTGCTCCCAGCAGGCCACCAACCCCCAACCGTTCTTTACTGTGTTAAGAGTGTCATTTTGTGTCATTTTGGTTGGTAGTGTGCCCCCGGATTTTTTTAATGTTAAAAGTGTGCCGCGGCTAAAAAAAGGTTGGGAAACACTGCTCTAAAGTCTCATGCACCAGGATTTAAAAAGCAAACCAGTAAACCATCAACTTTAGAGCAAGAAGCTCTAACTATCAGAAGAACCTATAGGATAGGAAAGCCGAGAAAATAGAGCCCTGAGGCAGGCATGTAGCCAGGGGGGGCGCTAAGGGGGCTTCAGCCCCCCGAAATTCTCAGGGTGGTCCGCGAAAAGGCCTTACTGGTACATTATTTAAACTGTTATGTTTATTCATATCATGATCTGATCACCATGCTCATTATATCCCACATTAATGGGGTTATTGGGATAACAATACAAAAGGTTTGCTAGGGTAGACCCTCTTCCACCCAGTCTCAGCCCCCCCCCGAACCAAACTCAGCCCCCCCCCAAACCAAAATCCTGGCTACGGCCCTGCCCCGAGGAACATCTGGAGAACCTTAGAAGACTAGATTGTGATGCAAGGAGGTCTAGAGGTCCCCTAATATTATGAAGGGCAAGCAACCAATGAAAATACCTCTTAGAGATTAAAGGAACAGTGCATCACCACCTAATCCACCATTCTGTTTCCAGTGATGGACAGTTATATGTTATGGAGAAGCCCACAAAAAGGTCATAGCAAGAGCAATGGCTTGCCGTTCACCCCATCAACGATCACTGGAGAAAAAAGGAAATTCTTGCAACAACGATAATGTCCTTCCATTCCCAAGTTATATATATATATATATATATATATATATATATATATTCCCAGCGATTTTGGCTGAAGAATTCTGTCAAGGAAGAATTAAGGTCCTGGAAGAGGCGATGGGTAATACAGAAGAAAGCAATGACATTTTACAAGCTGAGCACTACATTTGCCAAAGAGCCGAGCTTGCAAAAAATCCCCATCAAGCTGGATATACACTGCTATCGATGGAGACAAATTTTGGTCCCCAATGCTACCTTTTCCCCCCAAGCATGTGATATACGAGCACTGTGTGGCAATCTTGAAGTCATAACTTGGGAGCCAGTGACATCCTAGGCTGTAATTCCTTTGGAAGTTGGCCTAGAACAGGGATGCTCACACTTTTTCGGCATGGGAGCTACTGATTAAAAAACCAAGTCCCAAAGATCACCTACCCAGAAATGTAAAACGTATAACTATTTTCTTATTTATTTATTTATTTATATTTATTATTCATTTCTATGTACCGCTCCTTCCAGCAGGCTCGGGGCAGTTTACATAAAATGAAGTTATAAAACATCAACATTTCAATTTAATAACAACAATATAAAACAGAGCATAAAAATACATCCAACCACCCCATTTCTCCCACACTGCCATATTACCACAGAAAGCCAGAAAGTAAGCAGAGAGGCTTTTGAACTGCAAGGCCATTTAATACTCAGCAAGGTAAACGAAGGAGCATGCAAAAATACATCCAACCACCCCATTTCTCCCACATTTCCATATTCCCCAACATATATTTCTCAAGGAACAAAGCAAGCAGAGAGGCTTTGGAGCTAAAATGCCATTTAAACATTAAAATAAACAAAGAGACATGCCCCAGTACCATCAAGCACCCACCCCAAAGTAAAAAGACCGACCGGTGAGATGCCGTAAGGAAATGACCCCAAAGCGTCCTACTTCTCCTCCATCGTTGCTCCTATTTCCACGCCGCCAGCATGCGTGCCGCCTCCAAGAGCTCACAAGAAGTCCGAGGGGGCAGAATGGGCGCTTCTGCACATGCGCGCGGGGCCAGCCATGCATCGCGTCATCCAGGCCCGCCCCCTTTGGTCTCCTACGACTCTGAGTGGCTGGAGAAGGACGGAGGGAGGAGGAGGAATCCAAAAGAGGGGGCCCATTCTGCCTCTTGGACTCTGGAGCAACGACGGAGGACTTCTTTGCAGCGTGCAGGGGCGCATGAAGAGGACCAACAGCAAAAAACCTGGTCAGGGGTCTGAAGATCACCAGGATGAGGCCCGAAGATCACCCTGGTGATCGAGATCACCATTCTGAGCACCCCTGGCCTAGAATGTAGTTCTTTTCTTTTCAACCTGATCCCCCCAAAAGTCCAGCTTCTACTGTCATAGGCAGGCACTAAGGGTTACTAGGCAAGACCCTTATTTGTAGTCCCAAATAGAGTGTATCCATTGAACATGTTATTATTCAGATATAATATTTATTTATTTATTTATTTATTATTTCAAATTTATATACCACCATTCCCAATGGCTCATGGTGGTTCACAATACATACACAGGACAATCATAAAATAGCAGTTTAAAACACATTAAAATAATTTAAGCTAATACAGAAAGGAGATGAGTAGGCCGAACCAATTACACTGATTACAAACTGAATGCCTGCCGGAAGAGGTTGGTCTTGCAAGCCCTTCGGCAGGAGGGCAGGTCTGTTATAGCTTGAACCTCCTCCGGTAAGGCGTTTCATAGATTGGGCGCTGCCACCGAGAAAGCGCGCTGCCTCGTGGATGATCGCCAGCAAGTTCGGATAGATGGAATTTCCAGGAGATTTTGGTCTTCAGACAGTAGTGATCTCTGGGGAATATACGGGGAAAGGCGGTCCTTCAAGTACCCTGGTCCCAGACCATGTAAGGCCTTAAAGGTTAATACCAACACCTTGAAGGCAATCCGGTACTCGATAGGAAGCCAGTGCAGACGCTGAAGGACTGGTGTGATGTGACACGTCGATGACACTCCAGCCAGCAGTCAGGCGGCAGCATTCTGCACTAGCTTGAGTTTCCGGATCACCGACAAAGGAAGGCCAATGTAGAGGGCGTTACAGTAGTCTAGCCTCGAGATGACCGTGGCCTGGATCACCGTGGCTAGGTCATTCCTGGAGAGGTAGGGCGCCAACCACATGGCCTGGTACAGATGGAAAAATGCCGCTCTGCTCACTGTGGAGACCTGAGTCTCCATTGTGAGCAGAGGGTCCAATTGGACCCCCAGGCTTTTTACAAGGGATAACGGGCAAATTGCCTCGCCGTCCATAACAGGCAGTCGGAGCTCCCCCTCCCCCCCCGGACGCCCCAGCCAAAGGATCTCCATCTTCGACGGGTTCACCTTCAACCTGCTGGCCCATAGCCACCCAGTCACTGCTGCCATAACCATAAGGGGTACCTTGCAAAACCTCATAGTTACCTGAAAACATGCTTACTTCTTATTATTATTATTAGTTTTATTTCTTACCCACTTTTCCCCATGGCTCAAGGTGGGTCACAGCATCCTTTTTGCACTCCAGGCCTGGAAACACCTGTGACCACCTCACCACACAAGTGTCCAGGAATATAAGCAAACAGTTTATTGTAAAACACATTAAAAGCATATTAAAAGAAAAGAAAAATATATAATCCAAAAAGGTTTAGCAACAGGTGACTACCAAACAATAATCCAAATGTCTCATAACGTTCCATAAGGTGACAGAGTCCAAGAACAGCCAAGGACAGCACAAGTCCACAAGCAAGAAGGTATAACTAGTGAAAAATTGAACAGGAGTACATGAACAAGAACATAGAAAACTTCCAGGATATTAAAATCCAAAACCAAGGCTTGGTTTGAACCAAAAACCAGAGAACTCAGGCTTAGCTTCTCACTCTAACACAGCATGAACTGCCCTAAAGGTAAACAACTTGTTGTTTAGCAGACACCCATGAAAGCATTACATCTCCCGTGAATTTTCTCCCCAATGTTCCCACGTAATCTCTCAGACTGGCATAATCTATTCTCGATTTGTAAACAAAGACTTTTGTTGATCTCTGTAGCTACAGATGATTTCTCCTGGGAACCCTCCTTATCACTCAGTTCTTCACTCGATTCCTTATCTGCTGGTGCTACTTTTGACTCCTCGAGCTGGCCTTGCAGCCTCCACTTTCCGAGCCGGTTTTCTCACAGGGAGAAACATCACTTCCTAGACCCAAGTCTCCCAGGCATGAAAGCCCATCCCTTTTGCCCCAGGAAAGCCTATAATCTTCTCTAAATCATCAATTAAACCAGTGATTTTCAACCTTTTTTTGAGCCGTGGCACATTTTTTACATTTACAAAATCCTGGGGCACACCACCAACCAAAATGACACAAAATGACACTCTAACACAGTAATACATATAGTTAATATGTTTTTAAATATATTTATACACTCAGTGTGAAACTTGGGCCTGTTTCGATGAACACAAAATAGAGGATCTAGCAGGAATGGCAGAAAGACACACACGAAGCTCTTGCTCAACAGCTGTCAGTCTCTCTGTGTTTAGTTTTTATCGCAGTCAGGCTAAAGAAGCTCATCTCACACAGATACGTGGTTGAAAACGGGAGCAATGTCAAAATAGCTTGTTGGCCAGAATGGGGAACTCCCTGGCAACAGATAACCAAGAATTGTCCAAAGGGAAGATCAGCAAATTTTAGCTTTAAACTATAGCTTTTGCTGTATTGTCTTGAGCTCACCGTCTTTTCTTTTTTCTTTTGTCCACCACTCATATTAGGCCTTCATCTGTGTCATAATTTTGTCCTGGACCCTGTTCAGCATTTGCATTTTCCCTTCTCAAAAACTTCTCCATCACTGTCTCTCGCTTGTCTTGCTGTGATCCCAAATTGCCACTGTCACTTGACGCGCAAGCTGCAGCACTAACTCTAACTTTGTTTACTTAGCCGCGTCTGAGCGAATCCAAGATGGCGCGACCATAGCACTCTCGCGTCACTTCTTAGGTGATGCGAGAGTGCTATGGTTCCATTTCTTAAAGGGACAGATGCGCCTTATAGTTTATATATGAATGAAGTTCGAAAATAATTTCCCACGGCACACCTGATGATCTCTCACGGCACACTAGTGTTCCGCGGCAGACTGGTTGAAAATCATTGAATTAAACCATCAGTCTCTGGCTGAGCTACATCAATGTTTAACATAGAGAATATATATCTAGGAGTCTCTACGTTCTCCTCTCACAACACTATGATTAATTTCTGCTGGTCAACTTTGGCAGAATTCAAAAGAGAACTCAAAAGTTGATGATACAGTTATACTGTAGGATCTATGGAAAAATACAATATTTTAATCAAATTTGCAAATTTAGATGTGCTTATCTGGAATGGCAACTGTATTTTGACCATATTAGGGGTGGAAGCATTCCATAAAAACACATTGGAAGACCTAGAGAGGCCCACAAACACTTCCAGAAGGGGAGCACGAGGAAGTGAAATGCTGGATATTGAATCTGTGGATAAGGGGGCCATGTTGCATTGATGCAATGAGTCTTTAGCCATTGGGGTCAGGCCATTGTCTTGATCCGCACCTCTCAACAAGGGCCCACTCTAGGATGGAAGGCTCCCTATGGGTACATCTACAACGTTGTGCAAAAAAGCCATTCTCAGCTTTGACAGATGTGCTGACGCTACACAGCCATTCAGTGCTTCATCGGAGAAAAGCAAATTGACTTATCTTGGCTTTTGAAAGTAACATATTTGAAGGGATTCCAAGTGGAGCATTTCTGTGCAAGTTTGCCGAGAAATTGCCCTGCGTTAGACTTTTGTCAACAGCTCAAACCATTACAGCGGGAATGACTCACGCGGTAGGCCTTTCATGCCATTTAGAATGGAGAATGGATGAACTTTTGCACCACTTTAACTGCCATGGCTCAATGTTATGCAATCGTGGGAGCTGTAGATGGCGAATCCTTCCACCAAAAGTCCTCTTCTGCTGTGATTGGCCAGCCTCCCAGTCAGGGAGAGGGCTGTTTCTGAAACTCCAAACAGGGAGGGGAGAGCAGGCATGCTCGGCACATGGCAGCATGGTACGCATGTGTGGGAAAGGGAAAGTGTGCGAGGCTGGCGGTAGGCTCATGCCTACCTTTCACCTTCAAAGCATGGGGTTATGTGTGGGAAGTCTGGCCCAATTCTATCATTGGTGGGGGTCAGTATTCAGTGTTTGCCATGTAGGTAGTGTGCTAGGTTTGGTGCGGATCCATTGTGGGCTGGGCTCAGAATGCTCTTTGATGAACTATAAATCCCAGCAACTACAACGCCCAAATGTCAAGGTCTATTTTCCCCAGACTCCACTAGTGTTCACATTTGGGCATATTGAATAATCGTGCCAAGTTTGGTCCAGATCCATCATTTTTTGAGTCCACAGTGCTCTCTGGATGTAGGTGAACTACAACTCCCAAACTCTAGGTAAATGCCCACCAGACCCTTTCTGTTGGTCATGGGAGTTCTGTGTGCCACGTTTGGTTCAATTCCATTGTTAGTGGCGTTCAGAATGCTCTTTGATTGTAGGTGAACTATAAATCCCAGAAACTACCACTCCCAAATGTTAAGGTCTATTTGCCCAAACTCCACCAGTGTTCACATTTGGGCATATTGAGGATTCATGCCAAGTTTGGTCCAGATCTATTATTGTTCGACTCCACAGTGCTCTCTGGATGTAGGTGAACTACAACTCCAAAACTCATGGTCAATGCCCACCTAACCCTTCCAACATTTTCTCTTGGTCATGGGAGTTCTGTGTGTCAAGTCTGATTCAATTCCATTGCTAGTGGAGTTCATCATGCTCTTTGATTGTAGGTGAACTATAAATCCCAGAGACTACCACTCCCAAATGTCAAGGTCTATTTGCCCAAACTCCACCAGTGTTCACATTTGGGCATATTGAGGATTCATGCCAAGTTTGGTCCAGATCTATTATTGTTCGACTCCACAGTGCTCTCTGGATGTAGGTGAACTACAACTCCAAAACTCATGGTCAATGCCCACCTAACCCTTCCAACATTTTCTCTTGGTCATGGGAGTTCTCTGTGTCAAGTCTGATTCAAATCCATTGCTAGTGGAGTTCATCATGCTCTTTGATTGTAGGTGAACTATAAATCCAAGCAACTACAACTCCCAAATGCTAAAATCCATCCCCTCCCTCCCACCCCACCAGTATTCAAGTTTGTGCGTATTGGGTATTTTTGCCAAATTCGGTCCAGTGAATGAAAATACATCCTGCTTATCGGATATTACAATTCACAACAGTAGCAAAATTACAGTTATGAAGTAGCAACGAAAATAATGCTATAGTTGAGAGTCACCACAACATGAGGAACTGTATTAAGGGGATGCAGCATAAGGAAGGTTGAGAAACACTGTGCTATGGACCTCACCGAACTACAACTCCCAGGATTCCATGGCATGAAGCCTTAGCAGTTAAAGTAGGGTCAGACTGCATTCATTCTACAGTGCCTATGCTATAGCCCTCCATACCATCATGTAGGACTTGTGGTATTTGGATGAACTTGGCTGTTAAAAATGGGATTGCCTCTTATTTGTGGCCCACATCCAATCGCATTTTATTCTGCTTTTCAGCATGCTCATAAATGTGCTCTATAGCGCTAAGCTTCAAGACTGCAAAGTGCATTTACACTTCTCTTTCTTTCTTCTCCTTTCTGGCTCAGGACTTTCTAATCTATCTAAAGAAGTGTTTGAAAATCTGCTTGCGAGGGCTCAGAACTGATCGGGTTAGCAGCTTGCCTTGAGGGAGGTTCATAAGCCCTCTGTTCTGAGACGGCAAAGCTGTGATATTAAAATATTTATGGGGGCATAATAGAAGTACTAGTGTTGCTAATGATAATGATTGCGGGGATATTAATAATAATCATAATCAGTTTCATAGTCTAAGAGTCTTGATAGAGCAAAAACATGAGCCAGCAGTGTGACACTGCTGCCAAAATGTCAATTTTATTCTACACAGCATCAACAGGAGTGTAGTATCCAAATAGAAGAAAATAGTTGTCTATGGTGTTGTTGATACTGTGTCCTCTATGGTGTGGTTGACTTTACATTACCTATGTTGTGGTTGACTTTACATTGCCTATGTTGTGGTTGACTTAGTGTTGCCTATGTTGTGATTGACTTTGTGTTGTCAATGCTTTGGTTGACATTGTGTTCCCTATGCTGTGGTTGACAGTGTTCTCTATGTTGTGGTTGACTTTGTGTTGCCTATGTTGTGATTGACATTATGGTGCTAATGCTGGGATTGATGGTGTTCTCTATGCTGCAGTTGATTTTGTCTTGCCTATGCTGTGGTTGCCTTTGTGTTGTCTTATGCTGTTGTTGACTGTGTTCTCTATGCTATGTTTGACTTTGCGTTGCCTATGTTGTGGTACGTTAGTGTTGCCTATGGTGTGGTTGACTTTGTGTTGCCTAAGTTGTGGTAAACTTTGTGATGCCTATGCTGTGGTTGACTTTGTGTTGCCTATGCTGTAGTTGACTGTGTGTTGCCTATGCTGTGGTTGACTCTGCATTGCCTATGCTGTGGTTAACTTTGTCTTGTTTGTGCTATGATTGAATTGGTGTTGCCTATGCTGTGGCTGACTTTGTGTTACCTATGCTGTGGTTGACTTTGTGTTGCCTATGCTGTGGTTGACTCAGTGTTCTCTATGCTGTGGATGACTTAGTGTTACCTTTGCTGTGGTTGACTTTGTGTTCTCTATGCTGTGGTTGACTTTGTGTTACCTATGCTGTGATTGACTTTGTGTTGCCTATGCTGTGGTTGACTCAGTGTTCTCTATGCTGTGGATAACTTAGTGTTACCTATGCTGTGGTTGACTTTGTGTTACCTGTGCTGTGGTTGACTTTGTGTTACCTATGCTGTGGTTGACTTTGTGTTGCCTATGCTGTGGTTGACTTTGTGTTCTCTATGCTGTGGATGACTGAGTGTTACCTATGCTGTGGTTGACTTTGTGTTACCTATGCTGTGGTTAACTTTGTGTTACCTATGCTGTGGTTGACTTTGTGTTGCCTATGCTGTGGTTGGCTCAGTGTTCTCTATGCTGTAGTTGACTTTGTGTTGCCTATGCTGTGGTTGACTCAGTGTTCTCTATGCTGTGGATGACTTTGTGTTACCTATGCTGTGGTTGACAGTATTCGCTATGCTGTGGTTGACTTTGTGTTACCTATGTTGTGGTTATGTTAGTGTTGCCTATGGTGTGGTTGACTTTGTGTTGCCTATGTTGTGGTAAACTTTGTGTTGCTTAGGCTGTGGTTGACTTTGCATTGCCTCTCAAGTTTTTATGGGGAACAACTTAGGGAGCTAGACATATCTAGGTTAGAGGACACTGAACAGATACACAGTTGCTATTTTCATATATACCGGAGTGTGTGTGTGTGTGTGTGTGTGTGTGTGTGTGTGTGTGTGTGTATATATATATATATATATATATATATGGATGTTGTGTAGAAGATGAAAAGAGCTTGTATTTGCTGCTCTCGAAACTAGAAATGTGTACCACTGGATCCAAATTACAATATGAGAGATTCCACCTAAACATTGTGGAGAACTGTTAGAGCGGTTCAACAGTGGAATGGACTGGATTAAAGGATGTTGAACTCCGAATTAGGAGATGTTTCATGGGGTGAGCCTTGATCAGGAGTGTTTTAGTTATTTGTTCCAGCACGGCAGGGGGTTGGACTATATAGCCCTACTCTAAGATTTTGTGATTTTACCAGTGCTGTAGACATAGTGCTGCAACATGACACTGGAACAGGTCCTACTAGTTTGGGGAATACAACCACAGGTGAAAAAGTCTAGACATCAGTGTCCAAATAAAGGATTGGATTCTCATGCAAGCAGGAGGCTTCACCTCCTTTTCTTAATGCCTTTCTAAGCTGCACCTAATGGGCCAAGCCAATTCATGCAGCTGGCTCTGCGGCCCGAGATTGCGGTGCATCAGTGCAAGGACACTTGGCTCCAATTTCAGCGCCAGCCAAAGGAAGACGGGGAGGGCAGGCAGGCAGGCCAGTGCATACATTCCTCCTCCTCTTTATTTCCTTTTTTGTTGATTCAGCATCTCCCATCCCTGATCTGATAAGCCCAGGGAAGCAAAGGGAGTGAGAGATATTTATTTCACAGCCCGGCCAGTGCCAAAGGGAAGAAAGGAGGGAAGAGGGGAGGAAGAATGCCAGTGGAAAGTAGCCAAGAGAGCCAGCTAGAAATTGAAAGGGACAGGAAGGGAGGGATGGAGGAGATGGATGGAAGGAATGAGAAGGAAGGGAGGCAAAGGAAGGAAGGAGGGATGAAGGGAGGAGGGAAGAAGGAAGAAAGGAAGGAGAAGGAAGGAACAAAGGAAGGAATCAAGGGAAGGAAGGAAGGCGAGAAGGGAGGTGAGATGGAAGGAAGGAGAAGGAAGAGAGGCAAAGGAAGGGAAGAAGGAAGAAAGGAAGGAGAAGGAAGGAACAAAGAGAGGAAGGAATCAAGGAAGGGAAGGAGGGAGGCGATGAGGGAAGGAGGAGATGGATGGAAGGAAGGAGAAGGAAGGGAGGCAAAGGGAGGAAGAAGGGAGGGGGAAGAAGGAACAAAGGAAGAAGGAAGGAACAAAGGAAGGAGGGAAAGGGGGAGGAGGGGAGGAGGAAGGAAGGAAGGAGAAGCAAGGAACAAAGGAAGGAAGGAAGGAAGGAAGGAAGGAAGGAAGGAAGGAAGGAAGGAGAAGGGAGGAACAAAGGAAGGAAGGAAGGAAGGAAGGAGAAGCAAGGAACAAAGGAAGGAAGGAAGGAGAAGCAAGGAACAAAGGAAGGAAGGAAGGAAGGAAGGAGAAGCAAGGAACAAAGGAAGGAAGGAAGGAAGGAAGGAGAAGGAAGGAACAAAGGAAGGAAGGAAGGAAGGAGAAGCAAGGAACAAAGGAAGGAAGGAAGGAAGGAAGGAGAAGCAAGGAACAAAGGAAGGAAGGAAGGAACAAAGGAAGGAAGGAACAAAGGAAGGAAGGAGGGAAGGAGATGGATGGAAGGGAGGAGAAGGGAGGGAGGCAAATGAAGGAAGGAGGGAAGAAGAGAGGAAAGGAAAGGAAGGAAGGAAGGAAGGAAGGAGAAGCAAGGAACGAAGGAAGGAAGGAAGGAAGGAGAAGCAAGGAACAAAGGAAGGAAGGAAGGAAGGAAGGAAGGAAGGAAGGAAGGAAGGAAGGAAGGAAGGAAGGAAGGAAGGAGAAGCAAGGGACAAAGGAAGGAAGGAAGGAGAAGCAAGGAACAAAGGAAGGAAGGAGGGAAGGAGATGGATGGAAGGGAGGAGAAGGGAGGGAGGCAAATGAAGGAAGGAGGGAAGAAGAGAGGAAGGAAGGAAGGAAGGAAGGAAGGAAGGAAGGAAGGAAGGAAGGAAGGAAGGTGCCTCCTGGTTTTAGCTCAAACTTCCAAGATGGGGAACATATTATGGAGATAGGTCTGGCCTCTTTAATAGCTTTTGTAAAGTTCAGACTAAAATGCAGATCAGATTCATCACCCAGTTCACACAGATGCCATTAGCTCCATGGCCAATAACAGAATCAAAGCCCAGAGCTTGAGAGCACTATTGCTCTCTGTCAAAGAATTTTGCTCTCTGTCAAGGAATTGTACATATATCACCTAGGTTCCAATAGTAACTTGCAGAAACAATAGAATTCAGCCATATCAGCTCAAGTAGTACCAAACTGCTATAGCTGTGTAGTGCAGATTCGTCTTCAGTTATTGATAAAAACTTGAACCTAAAATGCAGATGCTGTAGACCAGCATTTCTCAACCTGGGGGTCAGGACCCCACTGGGGGGGGGGTCACGAGGGGCTGTCAGAGGAGTCGCCAAAGACCATCAGAAAACACAGTATTTTATGTTGGTTATGGGGGTTCTGTATTGCAAGTTTGGCCCAATTCCATCGTTGGTGGGGTTCAGAAGGCTCTTTGATGGTAGGTGAACTATAAATCCCAGCAACTAAAACTCCCAAATATCAAGGTCTATTTTCCCCAAACTCCACCAGTGTTCACATTTGGGCATACTGAGTATTCGTGCCAAGTTTGGTCCAGATCCATCATTGTTTGAGTCCACAGTTATCTCTGGATGTAAATGAACTACAACTCCAAAACTCAAGGTCAATGCCCACCAAACCCTTCCAGTATTTTCTCTTGGTCATGGGACTTCTATGTACCAAGTTTGGTTAAATCCCGCATTGGTGGAGCTCAGAATGCTATTTGATTGTAGCTGAACTATAAATTCCAGCAACTACAACTCCAAAATGATGAAATCAACCCACCCAACCCCACCAGTATTCAAATTTGGGCGTATGGAGTATTTGTGCCAAATTTTGTCCAGTGAATGAAAATACTTCCTGCACATCAGATATTTGCATTATGTTCGCAGCAATGACAACTCCCAAATGTCAAGGTTTATTTTCCCCTATGTTCACCAGTGTTCAGCATATTGAGAATTCATGCCAAGTTTGGGCCAGATTCATCATTGTTTGAGTCCAGAGTGCTCCCTGGATGTAGGTGAACTACAACTCCCAAAATCAAAGTCATTGCCCAGCAAATCATTCCAGTATTTTCTGTTGGTCATGGGAGTGCTGTGTTGCAAGTTTGGTTCAATTCCATCATTGGTGGAGTTCATAATGCTCTTTGATTGTTGGTAAACCCCAGCAACTACAACTCCCAAATGACAAAATCAATCCCCCCACAACCCCACCAGTATTGAAATGTGGGCGTAATGGGTATTTGTGCCAAATTTGAGCCAGTGAATGAAAACACATCCTGCATTTCAGATACTCACATACTCAGATACTCTCGCATTTCAGATACTCATAACAGTAGCAAAACAGTAGCAAAATTACAGTTATGAAGTAGCAACAAAAATAATGTTATCTGATGAAGGAGAAGTTCTGTTTGCCCAAAGAGATGGATCCTGGAAATCCATATCACTTCTTATTTATGTGTTTGCTGAAGCGTTGGCCTCTGCCCGCACCAGAGAACAGGCCCTGGCTTTCTTGAAGATGGATGGCTGAGCAATGAAGGGGTCCAGGCGGGCAGGCGAGCATTAATTGTCTTCCTGACCTGGGTAATTGAATAAATGCTAATAAATGCCACCAAGGCATCCCGTCTTCTCTTTAGCACTGGCAGGAAAAGTGGAATGCCATCCATCACTGACAGCGGAGGGGATGAATCACGTCTCCAGCCCATTGGTCTGACTGAAAGGCTGGGGAGAAGACAGGAGCAGAGGGACGGTCAGCACCTTTCGCCTTGTCCTCATGAAACAAAGTCATTAGTCTTAGAGTCTTAGGGCCCTTTCCGTTTTCGTATTCTCCGTTCAATTGACAGGTTAGGAAGCGATTCATTTCTTTCTGAAAGAGAAATGATGGCTTTGTTAGCCAACCAAAATTTATTTATTTACGACAATTATATGCCGCCCTTCTCACCCCAAACAGGCCTGGATCACCCATAAGGCCACACTAGGCCACGGCCTAGGGGCGCAGCCAAGGGGAGGCGCCAGATCCGGACCCCCAGTTTTTTTTAAAGTCGATCTTCGGCCGCTTCCAGGGGCGGGGCTTTTTTTAAAGTCGATCTTCCTTGACTCAAAAAGCCGGGCGCGTGGCCAGGGGCTCGCCCCGGGCTTCCCTTCCTCCTCCTCCGCGACGCGCCCGGCTTCCTTGACTCAAGGAAGGAGGAGGCACGCGGAGCTGCGAGGAGGAGGAGGTGAGGGGGGTGTGGTAGAGGTTGGTTTGGGGGTGTAATTCCAAAGCCTAGGGTGCCAAAATTGGTTAATCCGGGCCTGACCCCAAAAGTGATTCAGAGTGGCTTACAAGTTATATGTACAAACAATATATTATATTATCAACATAGCAGAATATTAGTATTATATATTATTATATTGTGTACAATATAGTAAAATCAGTGTGTACAGAGCTATTGTACTGTCTATTCTCCTCTATGGGTCTGAAACATGGGTCACCTATCGCCCACACCTGTGACTCCTCGAATGCTTCCATCAGCGCTGTCTTCGCACAATCCTAAATATACACTGGACTGACTATGTGACGAATGTTGCTGTCCTTGAGCAAGAAGGGATCACCAGCATTGAGGCCATGCTATTGAGAACACAGCTGCGCTGGGCAGGGCACGTCTCTAGGATGGAGGACCACCGCCTCCCAAAGATACTACTCTATGGCGAACTCACCACAGGTCAGCGCAAGAGAGGCGCCCCCAAAAGGAGATATAAAGGAATCCGTGAAACAACATCTCAGACTCGGCCAGATTGATCACCAACAATGGTCCACCCTGGCCTCACATTGGGAGGCATAGAAATGCTCTATCCACAATGCTGTGGCCTTTTCGAGAAGACACGCCGAATGGGTCTCGAAGAGAAATGACAACGCAGAAAAAACCGCAACTTGGAAACAACATCACCCAAGGAGACTTTTTGCTGTGCTTTCTGCAACCAGACTTGCCTATCTCAGATTGGCCTTTTTAGTCATCAATACGCTTGTAAAAAGCATGGGATGAGTCCTTCCTAAGAATCTTCGTTCGCGAAGTAATGCCGAGAGATATTATTATATTGTACTATACCACTATACTGCCATATTATTAGTAATATTACCTCTAATTTGAAATATAAAATTATTATATTGTATTATTTTTAGTATTATATTGCACGACATTATACTATTATCAATATTATATGTGTATACAATATATTATATTATTAGCACAGCACAATGTTAGTATTCTATATTACTATACTGTACTATAGCACTATACTGACCTATTATTAGTAATATTACCTGTAATATGAAATATAAAATTATTATATTGCACTATTATTAGTATTATAATTTTATATTATAATATTATCAATATTATATGTGTACACAATATATTATATTATTAGCACGGCACAATATTAGTTTATATATTACTATACTGTACTATACCACTATACTGTAATATTATTAGTAATATTACATGTAATATTTAATATATAATTATTATATAGTATTATTATTAGTATTATACTGTGTTACATTATAATATTATTATCAATATTATATGTGTATACAATACATTATAATATTAGCACAGCATATTAGTATTATGTATTACTATATTGTACTATACCACTATACTGGAGCCCCCGGTGGCACAGTGGGTTAAACCCTTGTGCCGGCAGGACTGAAGACCGGCAGGTCACAGGTTCGAATCCAGAGAGAGCACAGATGAGCTCCCTCTGTCAGCTCCAGCTCCCTATGCGGGGACATGAGAGAAGCCTCTCACAAGGATGGCAAAACATCAAAACATCCGGGTGTTCCCTGGGCAACGTCCTTGCAGACGGGTAATTCTCTCACACCAGAAACGACTCGCAGTTTCTCAGGCAAGTAGGATGGAATTGTAGAAGTTGGTACCTCCCCGACTCCCTCTTCTTTGTTTGCTTGCTTTTGTGTTTTCTATTTCACAGTCATTCGGATGAAGGCGGTTCTGGCTGAGCACAGTTTTGTTTTTATCTCGTCTATTTTAGCGCTGAATGAAGCAATAATAGCAAATACCAACAAGACCATAAATAATGCAAAATGAAACAAAGGAGAGATGCAGCAGAAAGGAGGCAAAGAGGATGTTTCCATGGGTTCAAAAATCATATTGAAAAGGAAAATGGGTTCCCTTGGAACTAGAAAGACCAGTATAGCAGTGATGCAAAAGTATATATATAAACACATAGGAGCTCAATGTATACATGCGAATACAAATGTCAGTAAAACATAGGATTACTAACATGTATTGTTTATGGACCCAGCTACCTGACAAAGACTTCTGAGAGTCAAAACCGTTTGAGTGTTGGAGTTTACTCTTGTGTAATAAAGAAAATAGATTATTTACTGTGCATTGATTTGAAGTCTACTAGGCATGGTTTCGAACCCAAAAATGGCGATTCTAAAATCAAACGATTTTTTGATTAGTAAAAGAAAGACTTACAAAAAAATTCCAAGAATTTCTAAAATGTAACTTCATTACTAACGAAATTCGTTAGTAGTTCATATGCCAGAGCATGCACATTCCAGATGGTTTTGGCCTACAACTCCCAGAAATCCTAACAGCTGGTAAATTGGCTGGGATTTCTGGGAGTTGTAGGCCAAAACTTGAATAAATCACACTGAATTCTAGATGGGACTCTCCAAATAGGAAGGCGGGAGGGAGGGGGTATTCTATTCTTGGAAGCAGCAAAAAAAGGAGGAGGACCCCCCCCCCCCCCGCTCCTCGCTGCCTCTCTCTCACCCTGATCCTGAGGGAGCGAGGGCCCAAGTTTGCCCAGGCTGAGAAGAAAAGGAAGAGGCCTAAGGCTGTGAGGAATGGTGGGAGTTGAAGTCCAAAACACCTACCTGGAGGGCTGAAGTTGGCCCGTGCGATGGGGCAAGGCAGAGCAACGGGGAGAAGAGAGGGAGGGAGAAGCATCTGAGAGGCGCGCAGGAGAGGGGAGGAGGAGAAGTGTGTGTGTGTGAGAGAGAGAGAAGTTGGCCCCTGCGATGGGGCAAGGCAGAGCAACGGGGAAGAGAAGGGGGGGAGAGAAGCCAGCAGGAAAGAGGAGGACTACACTTTCCAGAATACATTGCCTAGCAGCAGCGTCACTTCCAGTTCCCCATAGAAATGCGGGAAAAAGAAGAAGCTGAATGAAGGCGGGAAGGAAATGAGGGGGAGAAGACAGGGAGAAGTGAGTACGTAGTACCATAATTAAGAATTTATTACGATCATAACGCAAATTGTTGGCCTCAAGGACCGTAAAAGGAAGTCTACTTCCTGGTTAGCTGCCGTGATGTGTATAAACTAGAAAGTCCCATTACATACGAATCACTTACGATTTCTTTTAATTTTCATAACTTTTTTTCTCATGCCTAAAGTCTACTCACCTCTAGTCTCTCTCGGCATTACTTCGCGAACGAAGATTCTTAGGAAGGACCCATCCCATGCTTTTTACAAGCGCATTGATGACTAGAAAGGCCAATCTGAGATAGGCAAGTTCAGTTGCAGAAAGCACAGCAGAAAATCTCCTTGGATGATGTTGTTTCCAAGCTGCGGTTCTTTCTCCGTTGTCCTTTCTCTTCGAGACCCATTCGGCGTGACTTCTCGAAAGGGGCCGCAGCATTGTGGATAGTGCATCTCCAGGCCTCCCGATGTGAGGCCAGGGTGGACCATTGTTGGTGATCAATCTGGCCAAGCCTGAGATGTTGTTTCAGGGTTATATCTCTTTTTGGGGCGCCTCTCTTGCGCTGACCCGTGGCGAGTTCACTATAGAGTAGTATCTTTGGGAGACGTGCCCTGCCTAGTGCAGCTGTCTTCTCAATAGCATGGCCTCAATGCTGGTGATCCCTGCTTGCTCAAGGACAGCAGCATTCGTCACATAGTCGGTCCAGTGTATATTTAGGATTGTGCGAAGACAGCGCTGATGAAAGCGTTCGAGGAGTCGTAGGTGTTGGCGATAGGTGACCCATGTTTCAGACCCATAGAGGAGAATAGACAGTACGATAGCTCTGTACACACTGGTTTTGGTGCTTTGTCTCAGGTGTTTGTTCTTCCAGACTCTTTTGTGAAGCCTTCCAAATGCACTATATGCCTTTGCTAATCTGTGATCTATCTCTTTGTCAATCGTCTGAAGAGATGATGCTTCCCAGGTAGGTGAACTGCTGAATGGACTTAAGCACAGATGTGCCTATGCTGACGTGGGGATGATGGTGTTCTTCCTGTGGTGCTGGCTGGTAGAGAACTTCCGTTTTCTTCAGGCTGACTTCCAGTCCAAACAGCTCTGCAGCTGCTGCAAAGCAGGATGTGAGGCGCTGCAGGGCTGCTTCTGAATAGGCGACAAGGGCAGCATCGTCTGCAAAAAGCAGCTCACGGACTAGATAGTTGAGAGTCTTAGTGCAAGCCCTCAGACGGCTTAAGTTGAACAAGCTACCATCAGTACAATAGCGTATATATATGCCGTCTTCTTCTTCGAGGTCTGCCGTAGCCCTTTGGAGCATCATGCTGAAGAAGATTGTAAATACGGTTGGAGCAAGAACACTCCATTAGTTATTAGAAAAAGACACAAGAATTTATTAGTAAAGACACAAGAATTATTTCCACACACGTGAAGAGGAATTTTTTTTCATCTTTTGAGAAAATAACAAATTATTTCTGTTTAAATGCGAATGTAACTTTCCTGTGTTTACTGACATTTGTATAGAAATACGTATACAATGTATACATTGAACATTCATGTCTTCCAAAATCATACTAGCATAAGGAAGATCTTCCTCCCTCCCTTCCTCCCTTCCTTTGCCTCTAACCCCAGTGAATACGAACAGTGACTGCATATTACATTAATATATAAATGTATACATTGCTATATAGTGTCCAGAAAAAGATTGGTTATTTCCAGCTGGACCAAAGTTATTGAATCAATTTGTTAATGGCTGGCATATATGTATGTTGGCAAAACTTTACTCCTTTTAGCACAGAAGTGATCAAATTTAGTGAGTGAGTGTATGTACGTGCAGGTATATGTGATTCTGTGTGTGTGTGTGTAGCTTCTGCCTTTTCAGTTTTCAAAGATGAACTTAACTATATAGTAGGTGGCAGTCTAGAACATTATGTTAGTATGCGAAGTGCATTGTTCTCTAAGTTTGGGGTGTGTTTGAGTTTTTATAGCTATATACACACAAACACACACATATATAGATAGATATAGTGGATAATTGCATAGTTCTGGGAATTGGGCAAACTTGGGGAAAGTGCTTTTTAAATATGCACACATACATACATAAATATATGTGTGAGTGTATCGGTATATACGAGGGTGGGTCAATAAGTCAGTGACTTTTTGGATTTCCCGCCTCTTAACTGAAAGGGCAGCACTGCTCCTGTCAACAGGCATCTGTCAGTTGACTCCTGTCAAAATTTGAACAAGCCGCACCATTTAGTTTGTGTTTGACAGCCATTGATAGCAGACTACCGCGTGATTTGAGAAAATGGGAAAATGGGGAAAAGTGAATTTTGTGTGCTCATTAAGCATTAATTTTTGCGGAAAAAAAACCATCACTCAAACCAAGGCTAAGCTTGATAAATACTATGGGGACTCTGCACCATCAATTTCAATGGTAAAAAAGTGGTTTACTGAATTTCGTTGTGGCCGTACAAGCACGGGAGATGCCGAACATTCTGGACGCCCAGTTGAGGTCTCTACACCCGAAACAATTGAAAAAATTCACGAGATGGTGTTGGCTGAACAGAGATTGAGAGTGCGAGAGATTGTGGAAGCCAGAGGCATCTCACGTGGCCCAGAGGTTTCAATTTTAAATGATCACTTGGGTATGAGAAAGCTTTCCGCAAGATGGGTGCCGCGTTTGCTCACAATTGACCACAAACGCAATCAAGTGACAATTTCACAGGAGTGTTTGACATTGTTCAACCGCAATATGGATGAGTTTTTGTGCTGTTTCGTAACCGGGGAGGAAACGTGGATCCACCACAACACACCAGAAACCAAACAGCAGTCAAAACAGTGGGTTTCTCGGTGTGAATCGGCGCTGAAGAAAACCAAGGTGGGTTTGTCAGCCAATAAAGTCATGGCGACCGTTTTTTGGGATGCACACGGTATAATCCACATTGTCTACCTTCAAAAGGGTAAGACAATCAATGGCAACAATTATGCCAACTTATTGGGTTGATTTAATGAGGATTTGAAGAAAAAAACGGCCGCATTTGGCCAAGAAAAAAGTACTTTTTCACCAGGACAATGCAAGGGTGCACATATGTGCAGTTGCCACAGCAACAATCCATGAATTGGGATACAAATTGCTCCCTCATCCACCCTATTATCCGGATTTAGCCCCGAGTGACTATTTCTTGTTTCCAAACCTGAAGAAATGGCTCGGCGGAAAGAGATTTGACTCCAACAATGAAATCATCTCACAAACAAATACCTATTTTGATGACCTCGACAAATCTTATTTTTTGGAAGGGATAAAAAAATTGGATAAACGTTGGACAAAGTGTATAGAGCTCAAAGGAGATGACGTTGAAAAATAAAATGATTTTTCCTCCAAAAACCTGTGTTTCACTCATAAAGTCACTGACTTATTGACCCGCCCTCGTATATACACACAAACACACACATATATACAGTAGTGGATAATTGCATAGTTCTGGGATCTGGACAAACTTGGGGAAAGTGCTTTTTAAACATGCACACATGCATACATAAATATATGTGCGAGTGTATTGGTATATACAATCTTCCAGTTTCCATTCTGAATTGTCAAGAGTATTCATGCACACTCTGTGTGTGCATGAGAAAGCTCTTCAATGGGAGAGGCTTAGAGAAGGAAAGGGGTGGAAGAAAAGCCATTTTCTGCTTCAACGTCTCTCCTTTTTTATCCTTTTCTTTTTCATACCTATTTCCTTATCTCTCCCTTTTTTTTATCGTCCCCTACAACGGTGTCACCTTCAAAACCAGAGTTCCGTATCATTGCCTTTTTCTCTTTCTCCTTTGCTCCTGGCCCATTTGTTCCAAAAGCACAACGACTGCACAGCCGGCTTGAGCCCCTGAATAGCTGCAGAAGGAAAGAGTGCATGAAAACACTCCAGCGACCGAGGTCTCCATCGGATGTGACAAAGGAAGGCAGGCTTTGCAGAGCAGATAAGATAAGATGCAAAGCTTCTGCTTCCAAGGGAAAAGGGAGTCGTAAAATACTCTGTTCCTGTGCAGTATACTCCAACTTCTCCCGTTTTCCCTGACTTTTGCTTCCTGTACCTTTTCAGTGGTTATCTTTTTATTGGCCAAGTGAATATATTCTCCTCTCCATTGGCACCCCCTTGTCAAGGGGGAGAGGCTTGCGTACCCTAATGAAGTTGTGAGCTATGCTGCCGGTGGCATAATAGTCACCGGCAGGGCCTCCCATGCCAGACAGGTCACAACCAAAGGGTCTGACAAAGAGCGTCAAAGGGCAGGATGGGCTCCCTAGCCTTTCGCAACCATCCTAAGAGAAGAAAAACTCTAAATTCAAACCCGGGCAGATGGTACTCGTCTAACCCTGTAAGGTCAACCATCTAGAGAAGGAAACTCAAATCAAACCTACGACCTGAGGACTTCATATATATCTATCTATATCTATGGCTGGATGGCTCTTTGTTAGGAGGGCTTTGATTATATTCTCTTTCCCTGGTGAAGGGAGGTAGACTGGATGGCCTTCAGGCAGCATTTCTCAACCTGGGGGTTGGAACCCCTGGGGGGAACATGAGGGGGTGTCAGAGGGGTTGCCAAAGACCAACAGAAAATACAATATTTTCTGTCGGTCGAGCAGGTTCTGTGGTGAAGCTGGCTAAGTGTCAGCTGCATAAGATCTCTCTGCCCAGTAGGTCATGAGTTCGAGGCCTGCCCGGGTCGAGGTGGGTGCTCGACCTTTAAGTGTAGCCTGCTGTCGACCTTTGCAGCCTGAAAGACAGTTGCATCTGTCATGTAGAAGATAAAGCTACCACATTAAGTGGGGAGGCAAATTTTGACTGAATTGTGAGGCCATAAAAAGAACTCCAGGAATGCGGAAGGAACAACAAGGGACGCTGGAAAATGCTGAGAAATTAGGGGTGCGTCAGCTCCCCCTGGTGGCCAGATTTGCCTCTGTTTGTTTATATATTCATTTATATGTGTGTAATATGTCATAGTGTATGTACTGTACTGTGATAAACGGCAGGGATTGTCTGCTTGTATGTGTACCTGTAATCCGCCCTGATTCCCCTTTGGGGTGAGAAGGGCAGAATATAAATAAAGTAAATAAAATTAATAAATTCTGTGTGGGAGGTTTAGCCCAATTCTATCACTGGTGAGGTTCAGAATGCTCTTTGATTGTTGGTGACCTATAAATCCCAGCGACTACAGCTCCCAAATGTCAAGGTCTATTTTCTAGGCCTGCACAATCCATGGCTCTAAATAGTTCTAAAGTACTTACAAAGCTAAAGTTCTGGTGGGGAACATTTCAGAACTCTAACAAAACTTTCTAAATTTCATTATAAATGGCAGTTCCTAATTGGTTCTGTCTTAAAAATCACCAATAATGAAATAATAATGAAATTTTGAAAGTTTTGTTAGCGTTCTGAAATGTTCACCACCAGAACTTTAGTTTTGTAAGTACTTTAGAACCATGGATAGCCCAGGCCTATTTTCCCCAAGCTCCAGCTGTGTTCACATTTGGCATATGGAGTGCAGTGTTCCCTCACTTGTTGCTGGGGTTACGTTCCAGGACCTCCTGCAATAAATGAAAAACTGTGATGTAGGGACACTCTGTTAATATTTATACATTATTTTAGTAGCTATACACTATTTTAACTCTTTATCAACTTAAAACAAAGCGAAGGAAAGGAAGGAAAGGCCCTTCAAGGCTGGAGGGAGGGAGGACTGAGGAGGGAAAGAGCCTTGGAGAGCGACAGCAGCAAAACCCCACAAAACAGCGAAAATACCATGATATATATTTTTAATTAATATTTTTTGAAATCCGCAAAACAGCGAGTCCTAAATAAGCGAACCGTGAAGTAGCGAGAAAACACTGTATTCGTGCCAAGTTTGGTCCAGATCCATCATTGTTTGAGTCCACAGTACTCTCTGGATGTAGGTGAACTACAACTCCCAAACTCAAGGTCAATGCCCACCAAACCCTTCCAGAATTTTTTGTTCCTTGTGGGAGTCCTATGCGCCAAGTTTGGTTCAATTCCCTCATTGGTGGGGTTCTGAATGCTCTTTGGTTGTAGGTGAATTGTAAATCCCAGTAACTACAAATCCCAAATGACAAAATCCATTTTTTGAGGGATGGTCACTCCTTGGGGGTAGTAGGTGTATCGTGTCCAACTTAGGTGGCAATTCGTCCAGTGCTTTTTGTGTTATGTTAAACCCACAAATGAATATTACATTTATATGTGTGTGTGTGTTCTGCAGCACTGATACAGCCTCTCAGTCAAAATGTTTACCTGTACTCTGCTTAATGTGTGTGTATGTGTGTGTATACACACACACATTATATATATATGTATATATATATATATATATATATATATATATATATATTCTTGTTGCATGTGATACCTAAAGCAAGATTGTATTCCCTTTATGTCTAGTTTTCTGCAGATATTGCAATGTTTTCACAAGGGAGGGCATGCTCTATGGACTTTGGGGATATTCAGAGTATCTGCCCCATAAGTAGTGAGCACAACTGGACTTAATGTCAGGTGAATACCTTTACCTAAACTTATAATGCTTTAACATGACAGAGGCTGGGTCTTTTGACACCATTGCCATATCTCGATTCTATGGAAACCGGGAAGGTGTAGTTTGATGAGAGTAAAGACCTTGCAAAACAGCAAACCTCAGGATTCCCCAGCCTTGAGCCATGGCAGTGAAAGTGGCGTCAAACTGCATTAATTCTACAGTGTAGCTGTATCCAGAGTGAGGGACAGGGTGCACTGCAGATTGCCAACTAAACACAGCTATGCCTTGTAACAACACAGATTGTTTTGAAACATACCCCAGTCTAAAAGATGCTCTAAAATGATCCTGCATTGAAGCTGTAGGTTGTCTCACCTTAAAATTATGGACGTGACTCATTTTCCTCTCCTGGAAGCTGCTGGAGAAATGGTTTTGCATTTAAACTGGAGGTGGATGTCTAGCTCCATCTGATTTTGCCTTTTGCTTCTGCCAATTCCAATTTCTAGGACTAGTGCAACCCGAGGAACGGTAGAAAATGGCTCCTTGGACTCTGCCCATTCCAGTTCCAAGGACTCAAGGATGTGTGTGAAGTATGTGGCTGCATATTTCTACACGCAACCCACTATTTTAAACCAAGGCATATCCCAAAGGTAATGTGAGGACTGTATTATCGGAAAACAGGGGCTGTCCTTGCTAAACAGAGTCAGTGGGAGCATATGTTGTCATCTTGTCATGGTCTGTTATGCCATCAATGTACAGCGACGATAATTTGGCCTGTCCAAAAAATCTCTGCTTAACCATCCTTGTTGCTATGACATTACGTTTATGGATGCCGTATCTTACTCCCGAGAGGTTTGGATTTGAAGTGGGAAAAGCATTGTGCATGGCAACGGAACAAGCTCAGGACCAAAAAGCAACCCTAAATTTTAGGAACTTACAGCCTTAAATCGATTGCAGAGAGGTGGTTAGTGATGTCCCCATAGAAGCAAGTGTGCAAGACTGGCTTTCTCGTTATGTAGAATGAATACACTGCCCAGCTCTGTTGGTTTAGGTCACTGATTCTCAAAGTGGGTGGTACCGCCCCCTGGTGGGCGGTGAGGCGATCCAAGGGGGCGGTGGGAAGCTCATGCAGTGTGAAGGCTGCAGTGCAAAGGCCTTCGCATCCTCTGGCGGAGCCTCCCCGCTACCGTGGAAGAAAATGCGGTCTTCCCAGGCGGAGGCGGCGGAGGGAGCAGGAGAGCCCTTCAGGCCATTGATGCCCGTCCCCTCAGAGCTCTCTCCGGTGGCGGCACGGTGAATAGCAAAATTATTTACGAAAATATGGTTGGGGGTCACCACAACATGAGGAACCTTATTTAGGGGTCACAGCATTAGAAAGGTTGAGAACCACTGCATTAATACATATATCTTTCTGTCTAATTGCTATTAATTTCTAGGGGGGCGGTGAGTAATTTTTTTTTGTTTAAAAGCCTTCAAAGAAGTAGCCTCCACCATACTCCAGGGCAGAGAGTTCCACTGCTGAACAGCTCCCACAGTCAGGAAGTTCTTCCTAATGTTCAGATGGAATTTCCTTTCTTGTAGTTTGAAGCCATTGTTCCATTGCATCCTAGTCTCCAGGGCAGCAGAAAACAAGCTCGCTCCCTCCTCCCTATGACTTCCTCTCACATACTTATACATGGCTTTCAGGTCTCCTCTCAGCCTTCTCTTCTTCAGGCTAAACATGCCTAGCTCTTGATGCTGCTCCTCATAGGGCTTGTTCTCCAGACCCTTGATCATTTGAGTTGCCCTTCTCTGGAGACACATTCCAGCTTGTCAACATTTCCCTTCAGTTGTGGTGCCAAGAATTGGACACAATATTCCAGGTGTGGTCTAACCAAGGCAGGATAGAGCATGGGTAGCATGACTTCCTTGGACCTAGACACTAGACCAGGGCTGCCCAGGAAGTCGATCGCGATCGACCAGTCAATCCCAGAACCAAAGGAGGTCCATCCCAGCTGGATGGGGCACTTCTTAGAGGGGGCGGAGCCAGGCTGCACCAAGCCCCGCCCCCTCCCCGGCTTTGGCACTCCCAGCAGCTTCTGCAGGCTTGAGGAGGGCAGGGCCAAGCCAGCCTTGTGCTAGCTATGCCATCACTGGCTTGGCTGCCATGCCATCCTCAAGCCTGTGGGGCAAGGCTGCTTGGCTGGCTCCACCCCCCAAAGCCAGTGAGGAGGGCTTGAGCTCTTCAAATGCTGCCAAGCCAGTGGGGAGGGAGAGGCTGGCTTGGCACTGCCTTTGTCAAGCCTAGAGAAACTGCTGGGAGCTGAGCTCCTTTGACCCCCTCCGCCCCTCAGCTCTACCAGCAGCTTCTCAGGCGTGAGGATGGCAGTGCCAAGCCAGTGGTGGCATAGCTAGCACAAGGCTGGCTTGGCACTGCAAGCCTGGAGAAACTGCTGGGAGCTCCAAAGCCAGTGGGGGAGGGGGGCTCGCCATGGCCTGGCTCCGCCCCCTCTGGCTTCAGCTCTACCAGCAGCTTCTCAGGGCTGGAGGATGGCAGTGCTAAGCCAGTGGTGGCATAACTGGCACAAGTCTGGCTTGGCACTGCCATCCTCAAAGCCTGGCCTGAAGCTGCTGGGAGGGCCGAAGCCGGAGGGGGGTGGAGCCAGGCTGCACCAAGCCTCGCCCCCTCCCCTCTCCAGCCTTGAGGAGATAGGTAGATCTTTCTGACTTGGTTTTATTATAAGTAGCTTGCATGCTGAAAAAGTGTGGTCACCCCTGCACTAGATTCCTATTGATGCAGGCCAAAATCCCATTGGGAACCCAAAGCAAGTTGACCACCTTTGCAGACATAGTAGCCACCAGGTGGCCCAGT
This sequence comes from Anolis apletophallus, assembly GCA_030556195.1. Classification (NCBI taxonomy): domain Eukaryota; kingdom Metazoa; phylum Chordata; class Lepidosauria; order Squamata; family Anolidae; genus Anolis; species Anolis apletophallus. The sequence goes on along the minus strand of JARBWK010000015.1, from coordinate 37,499,826 downwards.
CATTATCATCTCCAGCCATGTTGTTTTGACAGCATCATTTCCCTTCACTTGACATGTCCGACAGTGTTATCAAGATGACTTTAAGACTCCTTCACGCTACCAGTAATCTGGCTGTGCTTCCAACCTGGAGTTAATCAAACCCTATCAGTGTTGTTTGTCACTCTTGGCGCTTCCACCCGCATTGGCCAAAGACACCTTTTGTGCCCATCAGTTTATCGGAAAGGGCCTGTTATCGCCGCCAGGGTGTTCCGACTGTCTGAAGTGCACAAAGGGAAAACTGTGGCTTAAGGATGTTGCCTCCAGATAAGCGAATGCGGTGCTCACCGAAGGGTTTGCTCCGTCATGCCTTCCTTCTCCCAGAGCCCCACTCCGCCGCTGCAGTAAGACTGATCCAGCACCAGCCCTTTGCATAATTAAAACGGCGTCACATTAATTAGGAGGTTATTTTAGGGGATATGCCATGAGAATGCAAATGTATCCAGGAGAATCTCTCCCTGCTCTGAATTAAACATAAGTAATGGAAAGCGGTCTTTGGCGAAATGAATTGCATCATTCTCGCACTTCTGGTGACTTTTTCTTCATCTTGGTGGTGGATCAGAGTTCAGGGGAAATCTTTCTTGAACTATAACTCCCAGAATTCCTCTTTACCAACAGGAAGATACTGACAAGGGGATTCTGGGAACTTAGCTGTTCCAAAGGGGATTCTGGGAACTTAGCTGTTCCAAACTGTGGGTTAGATAGACATGCTTGTGTCTGTGAAGTTTCATTTCAAGTTACCTAAGTATCATAGAATCATAGAGTTGGAAGAGACCTCATGGACCATCCAGTCCAAGAAACAGGAAAATTGCATTCAAAGCACCCCCGACAGATGGCCATTTATTTATTTATTTACATCATTTATATTCTGCCCTTCTCACCCCGCAGAGGACTCAAGGCGGATCACAATGCACATATACAGGCAAACATTCAATGCCATAGACATACAACATATATAGACAGTCACTTCAAAGGCAATTTAACATTCCAGCTTCTGGCCACCAGGGGGAGCTGTCACATTCCTTCATTCTTTTTCATACTTCCTGGAGATTTTATGGCCTCATAAATCTGTTAAATTAGCCTTCCAGCCTCTGTTTCAAAGCTTCTAAAGAAGGAGCCTCCACCACGCTCTGGGGCAGAGAGTTCCACTGCTGAACAGCTGTCACAGTCAGGAAGTTCTTCCTAATGTTCAGATGGAACCTCCTTTCTTGTAGCTTGAAGCCATTGCTCCACTGCGTCCTAGTCTCCAGGGCAGCAGAAAAAAAGCTTGCTCCCTCCTCCCTATGACTTCCTCTCACATATTTATACATTATTATTATTATTTATTATTTCCAACATTTCTACCTCACTCTTCTCTACCCCCGAGGGGGGACTCAGAGCAGCCTAACAAAAGGCACAATTCAATGCCAACATAATAAATACAATATAAAACCAAAAACATACAGCATTAAAATGCATTAAAATACAATTAACATTGACACATCATACACATTCTCTTAAGTTAAAAACAGTATTTCGTCCATAACAGGAGCATTGAGCCATATCCATCAACTTGCTGTTACAAATCCAGTCCAAAGTGCTGTATTGTGCTCATGTGCAAATGCCTGGTCCCACAGCCAAGATTTCACTTTTTTCCTGAATGCCAGAAGGGATGGGGCTGATCGTATGTCGCTTGGGAGCGCGTTCCACAGACGGGGAGCCACCACCGAGAAGGCCCTCTCTCTCGTCCCCACCAACCGTGTTTGAGAAGTTGGCGGGAGCGAGAGCAGGGCCTCCCCGGATGATCTTAAATTATGAGGTGGGACGTAGAGGCTGATGCGTTCAGACAAGTAAGCTGGGCCAGAACCGTATAGAGCTTTAAAGGTCAAAACCAGCACTTTGAATTGAGCTCGAAAATGAACAGGCAGCCGGTGGAGCTGACACAACAGGGGGGTGGTATGCTCCTTGTATGTAGCTCCCGTTAGTAGTCTGGCTGCCGCCCGTTGGATTAATTGTCATTTCCGAAATGTCTTCAAAGGCAGCCCCACATAGAGTGCGTTGCAGTAATCTATTTGGGATGTGACCAGAGCGTGGACGACCATAGCCAGATCGGCTTTCCTGTGTCCTCTCAGCCTTCTCCTCTTCAGGCTAAACATGCCCAGCTCTTTAAGCCGCTCCACATTGTTCTTGTTCTCCAAACCCTTGATCCTTTTAGTCGCTCTCCTCTGGACACATTCCAGCTTGTCAATACCTCTCTTCAATTGTGGTGCCCAGACTTGGACACAATACTCCAGGTGTGGTCTAACCAAGGCAGAATAGAGGGGTAGCATGACTTCCCTGGATCTAGGCACTAGGCTACTATTGATGCAAGCCAAAATCCCTTTGTTTTTTTGCCACCGCATCACATTGTTGGCTCATGTTTAACTTGTTGTCCACGAGGACTCCAATATCTTTTCCACATGTACTGCTCTCAACTGCACATGAATACCTGCCATAGATATATTGGGTGGGATGACTGCATTAAACATACCAGATTTAAAACAGGACTCGATATTCCTTCCAAATACCATTGCAAGCCTCAAGGTTTAATAGAACTGTTCTTTATTTGGACACTTGCTTGGGGACCCGGTGGTGAATGGGTTATTAGAAGAAGGCATCGTTTGTTTTGTAATGTTGTGTAATATCATTTAACTTTGGTCCAGATCCATCATTGGCTGGGTTTGGTGCTCTCTGGATAAGTGAGAACTAAAACTCCCAGATTGCAAGAGCAATCACACACACACACACACCCAACCCTGACAGTATTTGCAGTTAGCCAATTGGTTCTGTGTGCCAAGTCTGGTCCAGATCTGTCATCAGCTGGGTTTAGTGCTCTCTGGATAAGGGCAAACTACAATTCCCAGGGGAATCACCCCCCAAACCCCACTTTTATGCACAGTTGCTAATGTTGGGTCTGTGTGCCAAGTTTGGTCCAGAGATGCTGTTGTATGGGTTCATTCCTTTCTAGATGCAGGTGAAGTACAACTCCCAAAACCAAGGTCAATTTCCACAACCCCCTGCAGTATGTTCAGATGGTCATGGGGCTTCTCTGTGCCAAGTTTGGTCCCAGTCCATTATTCATGAGGTTCGTTGTTTCTCTGAATGCTGGTGAACTACAACTCCCAAAATCAATTTCAATATCCCCACCCGCCAACCCCTGCAGTATGTTCAGTTGATCATGTGGCTTCTCTGTGGCAAGTTTGGTCTTGGTCCATTGTCGGTGGGGGTCACTATTTCTCTGGATGCAGGTGAACCCCATGAACAAGGGGTAAATCAAGGTCAATGTCCCCGAAACTTCTCCAGTATGTTCTGTTGGTCATGGGGAGTCTGTGTGCCAAGTCTGGTCCAGGTCTGTCATTCATGGGGGTCACAGTGGTCTGTGGGATCCGAATTGAGTGAAGATACTGCAAATCCCATCATCTGTGGTCCATCCTCCCCCAAACCACTGCAAGATGTAAAGTGGGTCACGTGGGTCTGTGTGCCAAGTTTGGTCCAGGTCTGACATTTGTGGGGGTTGCAGACATCTCAGGAAGTGAGTGAAGGAACTGCAAGTCCCATCATTAGTGTCCCATCCTCCCCCAAATTGCACGAGGACGTCAAGTGGGGCATGGGATGCCAAGTTTGGTCCTGATCCATCATTGGTGGGGGTAGCAGTGTTCTCTGGGAGCGGAAGTACTGCAAATCCTGTTATCCATGGTCCGTCATCCCGCAAACTTCACCAGGAAGTGAGGAGGGTCATGGGGGTTCTGTGTGCCAAGTTTGGTCTGGGTCTGTCATTCGTGTGGGTCCAAGTGGCCTGTGACACTAACTTGTATTACATGTATATGCACTTAGGATAAGTGAAAGCTCTGTGAACCCTTGGGCACCATGAGATTGGTCAAGAAGGGATGCTATTGAAGTCACCTTTTTATGTTGTGCTCACAATTATTATGGAATATATAGGAAGTCTTGCAAATACTCGCCGTATTTCTTAGCTCTTTCTTTTGTGGAGCATGCTTTAGCACAGTGTTTCCCAACCAGTGTGCCGTGGCACACTAGTGTGCCGTGAGCGATCATCAGGTGTGCCGTGGGAAATTGGAACCTCCAATACCCTTTCTTCCCCTTCCTGCCGAACACTCAGGCTCCCAGCCTCGCTCTGCTTGCTTTGCCTCGCTTTGCTCACGCTGCCACTTCTGCGGGAGGGGGGAGGGAGGAAAATGTGACCCGTGCGGGCACTACTGTGCAGACATCTTCCTCCCTCCCTCCCCTCCACAGTGCTCTCTGGATATAGGTGAACTACAACTCCAAAACTCAAGGTCAATGCCCACCAAACTCTTACAGTATTTTCTCTTGGTTATGGTAGTTCTGTGTGGGAAGTTTGATTCCATTCCATCATTGGTGGAGTTCAGAATGCTCTTTGATTGCGGGTGAACTATAACTCCCAGCTGTTGAGCAAGACCTTCATGTGTGTCTTTCTGCCATTCCTGCCAGGACATCTATGCTGTGTTCATCGAAACAGGCCCAGGTTTCACACTGAGTGTATAAATACATTTAAAAACATATTAACTATATGTATTACTGTGTTAGTGTGTCATTTTGTGTCATTTTGGTTGGTGGTGTGCCCCAGGATTTTGTAAATGTAAAAAATGTGCCGCGGCTCAAAAAAGGTTGAAAAACACTGCTTTAGCATATTGCTTCTGTTGGCTCCAGTCATCCAGAACTGTCAGCTCGTTCACTTTTCCCCCTGATTTCCACTCTACCAAAGACTTACAGAATGGCATATCAGCCTGCCAAAATGTCTGCTTTGGCTCTCTTCCGAGATTCTAGGAAAAACACATTCTGGGATTGTCATGTGTAGGTGTTAAAGAGCTCCCAAAGGGCTGCCTATCAGAGGTCTAAATAATCTTCTCAGCAGCTAGCTTTGAATTACTTTGGAATAATTTACCACCTTCTTGACATGGAAGAAGAATAAGAAATGATCTCTGGAATCCTGTCGATGTCACGGGCTCCTCTGTAGACATGTTTCCGCATTTTTCTCTGATGTGGAACTCCCGCATTCAGTTCAAGTTGCTCCTGCAAAGCATGCCAACATTGTAGATGGATGTCCATTGCATGATCGGTGGTGCATTTGGTTGTAAATTTGATCTCCTTGGCCATTCAATTCAAAGGGTATTTATTTATTTATTTACTTTTTTATATTTATATTCCGCCCTTCTCACTGCGAACGGGACTCAGGGTGGATTACAGGTACACATACAAGCAGACAATCCCTGCCATTTATCACAGTACAGTACATACATTTTTGACCTATTACACCAGTGTTTCCCAACCTTTTTTCAGCCGCGGCACACTTTTTACATTTACAAAATCCTGGGGCACACCACCAACCAAAATGACACAAAATGACACTCTAACACAGTAATACATATAGTTAATATGTTTTTAAATGTATTTATACACTCAGTCTGAAACCTGGGCCTGTTTTGATGAACACAACATAGATATCCTGGCAGGAATGGCAGAAAGGCACAAACTTCCCACACAGAACTCCCATAACCAAGAGAAAATGCTATAAGAGTTTGGGGGGCATTGACCCTGAGTTTTGGAGTTCTAGTTCACCTATATCCAGAGAGCACTGTGGACTCAAACAATGTTGGATCAGGACCAAAATTGGCATGAATACTCAATATGCCCAAATATGAATGCAGATGGAGTTCCGGGGAAATAGACCTTGATATTTTGGGAGTTGTAGTTGCTGGGATTTGTAGTTCAACACAACAAACTACAAAGGTAGCAATGTCATATCAAAATGAGTTTAAACATACAAATGAGGCTCACAAAAGGAGAACCACATTGAATAGCAAGATATTACAAAGAGTAATCATATACAGTTCATACAAACATTACAATTGGTATTATAAATTCAGAATGGGTGAAAACAGTTCCAATAGCCAATAACGTAAATAATAGGTTCAAAACTGGTAAGGTCAGATCAATGGCTACCAGGACGCTGTAAGGGTCCGTCTCAATCATATGAAACCTGAATAGGTGAAAGGCGGGAACCCTAATGAGGAGAAAAATTCAAGGGGGCAATAGGCCCCAAGTTGAGCCCATAATCGGGTGGTGAAACGAGTGTTACTTCCGGGGTCTAGCTCAAAACGGCAGACATAGTAGCTGATCAGTGGCGTGGGCGACGCCAAGTGGCGTGCCGCAAGGAGTGACGGTAGTTTAGTTCGCTGTAGTGTTCAGTGAGCTATTTCCACTGGATGGGATGGTCCGTCCTCTGCGAAGTGCATGCAGTGCTGCAGCCCCACACACACACACACACACACGCCGGACAGGAGGGTGAGAAGAAGGAAGGCGAGCAGGCTTTGCCTCGGGGTTCAGAATGCTCTTTGGTTGTATGTGAACTATAAATCCCAGAAACTGTAACTCCCAAATGTCAAGGTCTATTTTCCCCAAACTCCATCTGTGTTCACATTTTGGCATATTGAGTATTCATGCCAAGTTTGGTCCTGATCCAACATTGTTTGAGTCCACAGTGTTCTCTGGATATAGGTGAACTACAACTCCAAAACTCAAGGTCAATGCCCACCAAACGTATAGTATTTTCTCTTGGTTATGGGAGTTCTGTGTGGGAAGTTTGATTCCATTCCATCATTGGTGGAGTTCAGAATGCTCTTTGATTGCGGGTGAACTATAACTCGCAGCAACTACAACTCCCATCAAAACAGGCCCATATAAATGATTTATGTCATTTATATGTCAAAATACATTTAAAAACATATTAACTATATGTATTACTGTGTTAGAGTGTCATTTTGTGTCATTTTGGTTGGTGGTGTGCCCCAGGATTTTGTAAATGTAAAACATGTGCCACGGCTCAAAAAAGGTTGAAAAACACTGGTTTAACCTACTTTTAAGCCTCTTTCCTCAAGGGCTGGCATTCCCAGTGCTTCTCAGTGGTGTTGATGCCATTCCTCTGTGATGCTTTTTGCAAGCAGGATAGGAAACTTGGGGGGGGGGGGGCAGGACTGTATTATTTTTTAGGCCAGATGCAAAATATTGACCCTACAAGAGCCTTGCGTAGTACCGGGAAAGGAATGCCTTGATCTTTGGGGCAATGGGACCAATGCGGGCCAGAAAGGTAATGGTAGAGGACCTCGTTGCTCTCTTTCTTTGCAGCAAGAACAATGTCTCTCCTCCCCGGCCCTTGCTCGCCCCCATCTCTAGGGCTTTCACATCCCGGCCAGGCTCAACTGCCTTCACAATTAGTTATTGATCTTTTTGCGGCCTGTATTCTTTGTTGGTGGATTAGTGAAGCGTGTGCAAGATGACCGTGAGAAAAACTTAACTCAAGGTGGAATCTGAGATATGAAAGTGGGAGGAGGGAGGGAGTACGGTCAGGAGAGGGATGTATATACAGAGATGGTTCTTTGCACTCTCGTTGAATCCAAATAATATGATTGAATATATGAGCAGACTGAAGTGCCATTCTCATTTGTCTCATTGCCATTGTAGGGCCCAATGAGACCATTGAGAAGAATGCATGGATGCATTCCAAAACCTCTCTCTCCCTCCCAAATCTCTCTTTCTTTCTCTCAGAAAGAAACCGAGTCATCATGATGGCCGATCAGGACTTTGGGTCACATTTTGACCCATAGATGCATTCAAGATTATGTTGGAAGAGATCTCATGGGCCATCCAGTCCAACCCCATTCTGCCAAGAAGCAGGAAAATCGCATTCAAAGCACCCCCCGACAGAGGGCCATCCAGCCTCTGTTTAAAAACCACCACACTCTGGGGCAGAGAGTTCCATTGCTGAACAGCTCTCACAGTGAGGAAGTTCTTCCTAATGTTCAGATGGAATCCTGGTGCATCCCATTGAGTCCCCTAGAGCAGTGTTTTTCAACCTTTCTTTTACATTCACAAAATCCTGGGGCACACCACCAACCAAAATGACACAAAATGACACTCTAACACAGTAATACATATAGTTGACCTTGAGTTTTAGAGTTGTAGTTCACCTCTATTCAGAGTGCACTGTGGACTCAAACAATGTTGGATCAGGACCAAACTTGGCATGAATACTCAATATGCCCAAATGTGAACACAGATGGAGTTTGGGGAAAATAGTCCTTGACATTTGGGAGTTACAGTTTCTGGGATTTATAGTTAAAACACAATCAAAGAGCATCCTGAACTCTTGCAACAATGGAATTGAACCAAACTTGGCACATTGACCTCTCATTACCAACAGAAAGTACTGAAAGGGTTTGCTTGGGAATTGACCTTGAGTTTGGAAGTTGTAGTTCACCTACACCCAGAGAACATTGTGGACTCAAACAATGTTATGTTATGTTGTTTGTTTGTTTTCTATCCAGAATCACAATGTTGGAAGGAGGCTCACCACTTTAAGGTCCCTAAAACAGGCATGGGAAATCTTTGGCCCTCTGGGTGCTTTGGACTTCAACTCCCATCATTCCTAACAGCCTAAGGCCCTTTCCTGCTTAAGTAGCTGGGGGGGGGGGAGGAAAAGGGCCTGAGGCTGCTAGAAATGGTGGGAGTTGAAGTCCAAAACACCTGGAAGGCCCAAGTTTGCCCATGCCAGCTTTCGACAGAGACCTCTTCCTCCCCCTTCCCCTTCGCGCCCTTTCTTCCCCCTCCTGCCGAACACTTACTTTTTCTTCTCCACTCAGGCTCCCTTCTTCTCAGCCTCGCTCTGCTCACTTTGCCTTGCTTTGACGTGACCCGTGAGGGCACTACTGCACAGACTCGCCACACGTCTTCCTCCCTCCTCCCTCCCCTTCTGAACACGCTCACGTTGCCCCCTCAAATCAAAATGGCAGCAGAAGTGGCAGCGTGAGCAAAGCGAGGCAAAGCGAGCAGAGTGAGGCTGGTAAGAAGGGAGCCCGAGTGGAGAAGAAAAAGTGTTCGGCAGGAGGGGGAAGAAAGGGTATTGGAGGTTCCAATTTCCCACGGCACACCTGATGATCGCTGACGGCACACTAGTTTGCCATGGCACGCTGGTTGGGAAACACTGCCCTAGAGGAGATAGGGCAGAATACAACGAATTATTATTATTATTATTATTATTATTATTATTGATTCAATGTATTATCTAAAGCTTTCATGGTCTGAATCACTGGGTTGTTGTGAGTTTCCGGGCTGTCTGGCCGTGTTCTAGAAGCATTCTCTCCTGACATTTCACCCACATGTATGGCAGGCATCCTCCGAAGTTTTGAGGTCTGTTGGAAACAAAGTGAGGTTTATATATCCAGGGTGGTGGAAAGAACTCTTGTCTGCTTGAGGTATGTGTGAATGTTGCAATTTGCTACCTATATTAGCATTGAATGATCTGCCATTTCAAGGCCTGGCTTGTTGCTGCCTGGGGGAATCCTTTGTTGGGAGGTGTTAGCTGGCCCTGATTGATTATTATCAAATAGCAGGGGAATTCCAGACAGGAATTTATTTATTTATTTATTTACATCATTTATATTCCGCCCTTCTCACGCCGCAGGGGACTCAGGGCGGATCACAATCTATATATATATAAGGGAAGTGGTCGTGCAACGGGGCAAATGCACGCCAAAACTACATTTCCCACACACACAACAAAACCCAGGGCCACTCATCACCACCCCGAGGTACATCAACCACCCACTAAAACACCCCGAAACACCACACAACACCCCCAAAACATCCCCAAAAACCAACATTACTACGCATGCGCAAACACCCAACACACAAAATGGCCGCAATGAACACATCACCATACCGAGCATGCGCAACATCCGACCGGCCCCGTGCCACCGCCACCGAGCACACCACCACCGCTACCTTCACAGCCTCCTTCGCCGCCTCCACGCCGCTTCCCGCATGCTAACCAACAACCACATCCCGGCTCCTTACCCGCCGCATCCACGCCCCACCTTCTCCACCGCATCCTTGGCCTTCCGCAGCGGCAGCCAGCCTCTTTGGGACCCGGCCCACGCCATCGCCTCCTCGACCTTCTCCGACGCCTATTCCCCGGTCCCTGGCCCGGGCCTCGCGGAAGAGACCTTGCCCGTTTCGCCACACGCGGCCCGGGCCAGGACCGGCTGGCCAACGGCCGAGGAGAGGGGCAGAAGGCCAAGAAGGCGTCTGGAAGGTAAGTGAACTACACCTCCGAGAAGGCTCCGCGCTGCTCGCTGGGAAAAGGGCCGGCGCGGAGCCTTCTGGGAGGTGTAGTTCACTTACCTTCCAGGCGCCGCATGGAGCCGGGTCGTGCGGATGCCTTTCCCGCTGCGTCCTCGGCCTCTCTCGCCGGCTGCCTTCCTGTTTGGGACCCGGGCCGCACCGTCGCCTCCTTGGCCTTCTTCCCCTCTCCACGCCGCTCCTGGACCGAGGCCGCGTGAGGCGAAATGGACACGGTCTCTTCCGCGCGGCCCGGGTCAGGGACCGGGGAAGAGGCACCGGAGAAGCCCGGAGAAACGATGGCATGGCCGGGTGAAGCGGCGCACCACCTCCCAAACACGTCCGGACGAAGAGGCCAAGGGGTGGGACACCCTCCTACCGGGGATCCCCCATCCCCCCAGGGAGCTGACGACAACGGGCGACCAATGACAGACACGGACAGGCAAGCTACCAACATATACATTACTATTGTATACAAAAACCACCCAAACATTACCACACCAACACAAAACGTACACATAGACATATATACACATATATAGACACACAAATACATATACACACACATCTATATCAACGCATAAACCCACACATGGACACATACACATATATATATAGACATATACATATACAAAAACCCACACATACATACACACACACACAAATCAACACGCAGATATATACACACAAACATACACATATAAACACACACAAAACACATAATCACATCATTCCCAACAATACAATACACAGACTTCCTCACATCTCCTACATAGGGCACAGCAACGCGTGCTGGGCTCAGCTAGTGCACATATATAGGCAAACATTCAATGCCATTGACATACAACATATATAGAGAGACATAGAGGCAATTTAACATTCCGGAAATCAGTTAAATTTAGCCTCCCCACAAAGTGGTACCTAAATTTCCTACTAGACAGATGCAACTGTCTTTCGGGTTGCAAAGGTCAACAACAAGCTACACAAATTGGTCGAGAGCTCATCCCGACCCGGGCAGGCCTCGAACTCATGACCTTCTGGTCATTAGCGATCTTATGCAGCTGACACCCAGCCAGCTGCGCCACATTCCCGGTGCGCAATAATCAATAAGGGCCAGCTAACACTGCCCAACAAAAGATTCCCCCAAGCAGCAAGCAGCCAGGCTTTGAAGCTCTTAGGCCATTCAGTATTAATCAAGCTGGCTAATTGCAACATTCACACTTACCTCAAACACACAAGCGTTCTTTCCCCCATCCTGGACATTCCACAGATATATAAACCTCACTTATTTAGTTTCCAACAGACCCCTCAACCTCTGAGGGTGCCTGCCATAGATGTAGGCAAAACGTCAGGAGAGAATGCTTCTGGAACATGGTGTGTGCCTTATTAGCCTGACTTGGTTCAACCATTAGCAGCAGATTCCTTTTTGTGAAATGCAGGGCAAAGCAAAGAGACATTGACACACTGGAAAATTTAAGTGTTCTCCCCTATTGTTTGGCTGCTTTGCAGATAGCTCCAGGAATGCTTAGTGTGGAGCCCGAGGTTGGGAGAAAGCCGGTCTCTTAGCAGCAGGAAAGGTTGTTAAATATTTATTGGTAAACCTGGAGTCTTTATCTCTAAAACGAAGTTGAGTTCAATAAAATTTGATTTCGCCAGCACCGTTGTGCGCCCAGGAGCGGGCTGCCTTTGAAAAGCCTGGCTTGGGAGCGTTATTAAAATTCCAAAATGGAGATGCGAGGATTAGTCATCGGCGGTGCCACATGCCACTGCTGGGGGACCCCTGCTGATACTCGGGATTGATTCCGGAAGCTTTTACATGGAAGGCATCCGATCTATGCCGAGCCATGGACCCACCAGAACCGTGGCCTCTAAGCTCTCCTATTGATTCACTATGTTCAACACCATTTTGCTAATTCCAATTCTACTGACATCTCTGCATTCAGTGGGTTGGTTTTTTACATGCTGAATCTTTGAATCCAGTAGAGCAGCATTTCTCAACCTGGGTTGGGACCCCTGGGGGGGGGGGGTTCACAAGGGGGTGTCAGGGGAGTCACCAAAGACCACCAGAAAACACAGTATTTTCTGTTGGTCATGGGGGTTCTGTGTGGCCCAATTCTATCGTTGGTGAGGTCCAGAATTCTCTTTGTTTGTAGGTGAACTACATATCCCAGCAACTATAACTCCCAAATTTCAAGGTCTAGCTTTCCCAAACTCCAGCAGTGTTCACATTTGGGCATATTGAATATATGTGCCAAGTTTGGTCCAAATCCATCATTGTTTGAGTCCAAAGAACTCTCTTGAGGTAGGCAAGCTACAATGCCGAAACTCAAAGTCAATGCCCACCAAACCTTTCCAGTATTTTCTATTGGTAATGGAAGTTCTATCTGCCAAATTTGGTTCAACTCTATCATTGGTGGGGTTATTATTTATTTATTTATTACTTTATTTATTTATAATTGGTTCTTCTCACCCCGAAGGGGACTCAGAGCGGATTACAGTACACATACTTTAGCAGACAATCCCTGCTGTTTCGACGTACACAACATATAGATGAACAGAGGCAAACTCTGGCCACCAGGGGGAGCTGACGCACTCCTCATCTCTCAGCGTTCTTCAGCATCCCTTGTTGTTCCTTCCACATTCCTCAGCATTCCTGGAGTTATTTAATGGCCTCATAATTCAGTCAACATTTGTCTCCTCACTTCATGTGGTACCTTTATCTCCTACTTGACAGATACAACTGTCTTTCGGGCTGCAAAGGTCGACAGCAGGCTACACTTAAAGGCCGGGCACCCACCTCGACTTGGGCAGGCCTCAAACTCATGACCTACTGGTCAGAGAGATCTTATTTATTTTTATTATTTATTTATTAAATTCGACTTGCTATACCGCTCTCTCTGGTGCCCAGAGCGGTGTACAGAAAGAGAGTAAGCCAACCCATCAAATACATTAAAAAACACAGTTAAAATACATTAAAACAATTTAAAAACCCCCAATAAACAATTAGCAGGCCGAACTGGCCACAGCGGCATGCTAAGAACAGACCATGGTACAATGTGGTGGCAGATTGGCTAAGGACCAAATGCCTTTCTAAAGAGCCATGTTTTTAGCACTCTGCGAAACGGCAGGAGGGCCCGAATGGCGCTGATCTCCTCAGGGAGGCCGTTCCACAGAATTGGGGCGGCTGCAGAGAATGCCCTCCGACGTGTGGTGGCCAGTCTACAGAGCCCGATGCTGGGCACCTCCAATAGGTTGAGCCCCTCTGAGCGCAGTGATCTCCCGGGTACATAAGGGGTAAGTCGCTCCCTCAGGTACACTGGCCCCAAACCATACAAGGCCTTAAAAGTTAGAACTAGCACCTTGAAGATGACCCGGAATTCAATGGGAAGCCAGTGCAGCTCCAAGAGTGGAGTCACGTGATCAGATCTTAAGGCTCCTGAGAGCAGGCAGGCTGCAGCGTTCTGCACCAGCTTAAGTTTCCAGATCATCGACAAGGGTAGGCCAATGTAAAGCGCATTACAGTAGTCGAGCCTCGAGATGACCGTGGCTTGGATCACCGTGGCTAGGTCGCAGCGGGAGAGGTAAGGAGCCAGACGTTTTGCCAGACGCAGATGAAAGAAAGCTGTCCTGCAGGCGCAGCCGATCTGCTCCTCCATGGACAGCTGGGCGTCCAGCCGGACCCCCAGGCTTTTAACAGATGGTTGTGGGCAAAGGGCCGCACCATCGAACGTCGGCAACTGGGTCTCTACCCCCTCCGGGCGGCCCAGCCACAAGATCTCCATCTTCGCCGGGTTCACCTTCAACTTACTGGCTCACAGCCATCCAGTAATGGCTTCTAGGCAGAGATGGAAATTATCGGGTACAGAGACCACCCCGGGGTCCATCCTCAGAATGAACTGAGTATCATCAGCGTACTGATGACACTCCAGCCCAAAACTCCGTACCAATTGGGCGAGTGGTCGCATGTAGATGTTAAATAACAGTGGGGAGAGAATGGCCCCCTGAGGGACCCCACAAAGTAGCGGGGAACCCTCGGAGACCACCCCTCCCCACTTCACTCGCTGAATGCGGTTTTGGAGGAAGGAGGACAGCCAGTTGAGGGCTGCCCCCCTACCCCCCCCCCCCACCGCCAGGCGGTGTGTCAAAAGTTGGTAATCGACAGTATCAAACACTGCCGTGAGGTCCAATAACACGAGCAGCGCCGATCCGCCTCGGTCCAAGTGGCAGCGGAGTAGGTCTGTGATGGAGACCAGGACAGTCTCCATCCCATGGCCTGAGCGGAAGCCGGACTGGAAGGGGTCTAGCCAGGTTGCATCATCCAAGAATGCCTGCAGCTGGTCCATTGCTGCCCTCTCAATCACCTTGCCCAGGTACGAAAGATTGGGCACTGGGCGGTAATTGGAGGGAGCTGTGGGGTCTAGCCCGGGCTTCTTCAGCAATGGACTGACCACCGCCTCTTTTAACTCCTCTGGAAAAGCTCCTTGCTCAAGGGAGCAGTTGACTATATTCAACAGAGGGCCTCGTAACCCCTCCACGCAAGCTCGAATCAGCGTGGAGGGGCACGGGTCGAGGGAGCAGGTGGTCGGTCTAAGGGCTGCGACAATCTTGTCAACATCCTCTGCGTCCAGTGGTGAAACCCGTTGAAAGGTGGATCCGGCAGAGGGCCACGGAGTCTCAAGCTCCTGTACTGTATCAATCGTGGTAGGGAGGTCCCGGCGGAGCAACGCAATCTTGTCTGCAAAGTGATTCTGAAAAGCCACGACGGAAAGGGCCTGATTATCATTATTTGGGATGGTAGGGACCATCCCAAGAGGATGTGCCCATATCCTCTTGCACCGAGGATACTTCTCAACGGGTGGTAGGAGGGGGGCTTCTTGTAGTGGGCGATTCGATTGTCAGGAACATAGAAAGCTGGGTTTGTGATGGATGTAATGACCGCATGGTAAATTGCCTGCCAGGTGCAAAGGTTGCGGACATCACGAGCCATCTAGATAGGCTGGTAGATAGTGCCGGGGTGTAGCCAGCAGTCGTGGTACACTTCGGTACCAATGACATTGGGAAGGCCAAACGGATGGTCCTGGAAGCCAAATTTAGGTTGCTAGGTAGAAGATTAAGGTCCAGGACCTCAAAGGTAGCATTCTCGGAAATTCTACCGGTTCCACGCGCAGGGACAGCCAGACAAGCAGAGCTCCACAGTGGTGTCGAGAGGAAGGCTTTAGATTTGTTAGGAACTGGGGACATTTTCAGGAAAGCCAAACCTTTACAAAAGGGACAGGTTACACCTGAACGAAAATGGAACCAGACTGCTGGCAATTAATATTAAAAGGCTTCAGAGCAGCTTTTAAACTGCTCTGAAGTCGACAGGAGCTGGGCAGCTTCCGGTTCGAGAGGGTGAAACGCCAAGTATGGAGGATGAAATTTACGCACAAATGGCCGAGTCAACAGAAAAGATAGAAAGTAGTCAAGAGGTAGGACATGGTAGGCCTTCTACAAATTCTGATAAACAGCCAAAGTTGAAAGGGCAACAGAGCAATAAATATAAATGTCTGTACGCAAACGCTAGAAGCCTTCGAACAAAAATAGGAGAGTTGGAATGTTTGGCAAAAGAAAAAAATATTGATATTATTGGCATAACAGAAACCTGGTGGACAGAGGAAAACAATTGGGACACAAAAATTCCAAGTTATAAACTGTACAGGAAAGACAGGAGAGGGAAAAATGGTGGCGGTGTGGCCTTGTACATAAATGAAGAGCTAGAATCTCATGAATTAGAACTTCAAGAAAATTCAAACTCACCTACAGAAACATTGTGGGTAAAAATCCCAGGACAAAAAACTAATCTAGCATTAGGGATCTGCTATCGCCCTCCCAACCAAACTCCAGAGGCAGACTGCTATCTGGAAAATGAAATTAAACAGGCCTCAAAAAGCAATAAATTAGTCATAATGGGGACTTCAACTATCCCCGAATAGATTGGCTAAATTCTTGTTCTACGCATGAAAGAGAGACAGGTTCCTCGACATGCTAGCTGATTATTCCCTTGAGCAGATGGTGATGGAACCAACCAGGGGAAAGGGGATCCTGGACTTGGTGCTAACTAATGAACAAGATCTCGTTCAAGATGTCCTTGTAACTGAGCCCATAGGTACCAGTGACCACAACACAATAACCTTCAACTTAAGTTTGGATAGCAAACTGTCAGTGAAAACTAACACAGAGACCTTAAATTTTCAAAAGGGAATTTCACCAAAATGAGAAAAATAGTAAAGAACAAACTAAAAGGAACAGTAAAAAAAATCAAATCCCTCAAAATGCTTGGAAACTGTTTAAAAATACTTTAAAACAAGCCGAACTAAAATGCATTCCTAAAATAAGAAAGAGGCCGGGAAAGTCAAGAGGACATCGGCATGGCTTACAAATGAAGTAAAAGATGTGATTGGAAAGAAGAAAAACTCATTTAAGAAATGGAAGGCTCTTCCTACTGAGGAGAACAGAAAGGAACACAAGCTCTGGCAAACTAAATGCAAAGCAACCGTCAGGAAAGCCAAGAGAGATTTTGAGGCACATATAGCTAAGAATATTAAAAAAATAGCAAAAACTTCTTTAAGTACATCAGAAGTAGAAACCCAACTAGAAAAGCAGTTGGGCCACTTGACGAAAATGGTAAGAAAGGGACAATAAGTGAAGACAAGGAGATTGCCGAGCGGCTAAACGACTTCTTTGCCTCCGTTTTCACACAGGAGGACAGACAACATATGCCTGCAGCTGAGTCAGTTTTTTCAGGGAGGAATTAAATGAATTAAACCAGATAGAGATAAACAAGGAAGATGTTCTCACATGCCTTACTAAACTAAATGTCAACAAATCACCAGGGCCAGATGGCATCCACCCCAGAGTTCTTAAGGAACTCAAGTGTGAAATTGCTGAAATTCTAGCCAAAATATATAACCTTTCTCTAAGATCAGGCACTGTACCCGAGGACTGGAGGGAGGCAAATGTAACTCCGATCTTCAAGAAAGGATCCAGGGTGATCCAGGAAATTATAGGCCAGTTAGTCTAACCTCAGTTCCAGGCAAAGTGATGGAAACCATTATTAAAGAAAAAATTACTAAGCACATAGAAGAACAGGCATTGCTGAAGGAAAATCAACATGGTTTCTGCAAAGGCAAATCATGTCTTACTAACTTGTTAGAATTCTTTGAGGGTGTAAATAAACACATAGATAAAGGGGACCCAGTCGATATTGTTTACCGTGACTTTCAAAAGCTTTTGACAAAGTCCCTCACCAAAGGCTCCTAAATAAGCTCTTCAGCCATGGAATCAGAGGACAGGTCTTGTCCTGGATTGGAACCTGGCTAAACTGTAGGAAACAAGGGTGGTAATAAACGGACACTTCTCTGGATGGAAAGAGGTGAGAAGTGGCGTACCCCAAGGTTCAGTTTTGGGTCTGTTACTTTTAATTTATACATTAATGATCTGGACGTAGGAGTGAATTCTGAGGTAGCAAAGTTTGCAGACGACACTAAATTGTTCAGGGTAGTTAAAAATGAAACTGATTGTAAAGAGCTCCAGAAAGATCTCTCAAAATTGAGTGAATGGGCAACAAAGTGGCAAATGCATTTTAACCTAAACAAGTGTAAAGTCATGCACATCGGGGCAAAGAACCCCAACTACACCTACCAATTGATGGGGTCAAAGCTTTCGAGACAAACCAGGAAAGGGATCTCGGGGTTTTGGTGGACAGCTCAATGAAGATGTCAACCCAGTGCGCAGCAGCAGTAAAAAAGCAAATTCTATGCTTGGTATGATCAGGAAGGGAATCGAAAAATAGGTCGTCAAATGTTGTATTACCTCTCTACAAATCTATGGTAAGGCCACATTTGGAGTACTGTGTACAATTCTGGTCACCGCACCTCAAGAAGGATATAACGGAACTGGAAAAGGTACAGAAAAGGGCAACAAGAATGATCCAAGGGATGGAGCAGCTCCCTTATGAAATCAGGTTGCAACGCCTTGGTCTTTTCAGCCTTGAAAGACGGCGTTTAAGAGGTGACTTGATCGAAGTGTATAAAATCATGCATGGGATAGAAAAGGTGAATAGAGAAAAATATTTTCTCTGTCACACAACACTAGGACTAGGGGCACTCCCTAAAGCTCCAAGGTAGGAAAGTTAGGACTAATAAAGGGAAATATTTCTTCACCCAGAGGGTCATTGGGTTATGGAACTCACTTCCAGAGGAGGTTGTGACAGCGGTCAGCCTGGACAGCTTCAAGGCAGGATTAGACAGATTCATGGATACCAAGGGAATCAGTAGTTACTGAAATGGACATCCAAGTGCCACCTCTGTGTTGATGGAGGCAGGCAGGATTTCCCCGGGTACTGGTTGTGGGGGGTCGGGAGCAGGTGAGGGTTTTGCCCTCCTTTCTGCTAGAGATCCCTGCGTACAACTAGTGGGCCACTGTGTGACACAGAATGCTGGACTAGATGAGCTGAGGCCCGATTCAGCATGGCTCTTCTTATGTTCTTATGTTCATTGCCGAATTATCCTGAACAGTTGGGCCGGGCGTGAATCTGCAGACGCTATCAAGGAGGCATAGTGAACTTTTTTCGCCTCCTTGACAGCATGCTCATAAGCCTCCATAAAGAGCTTATAAGCTGATTCCGTTGGTCCATCACGGAGCTTCCTCCACATGCGTTCTAGCCGTCTCTTCTCCCGCACTTAGCCAGCTGCGCCACATTTCCGGTGAATCTTGGGTCTTGAACTAAGGCATGAACCAGGAACGACTCCAGTAGCGATTTGAAATCCTAACAACTCTCTCCCTAATTTAAGGACCGGAAAACATGAGCACATTTCTTTGACCTTGAGAGGCCTGCTTCTGCCTCTCTTTTTAACGGGTTTTCCTGTACCTGAATCTCTGCCTTCCCATAAGCAGCCTGGTATCTCTGTCTAAGCCAGCTGCTTCCTTGAATTTATTTATTTATTTATTATCGGCATTTCTATGCCGTCTTTCTCAGCATGGAGGCGGCTCAGGGCGGCTTACAACTGGCACAATACGATGCCACAATAGTCATAAAACACAATTTAAAACATTTAGCGCACATTATAAAAACCATGTCAAAATCATTCAAAGCATATAATCACCAGTGACTTCCTATTAACTAATTTTGCATGACCTAATGTTATCCTCCCCTCCCTGCCTGTTGGCTTCCAAAACAGTTTCACTCTCACACTCTCTCAACAGCAGCATCTTGCTCCAGAACCCTCTCCGTTCTCTCAGCTGGAGAATCATCCTGCTCTGTTTGCTTACCTAGAGAACCAGCAGGCCCTGAACCCCCAAACCTCTCATTGTTGTCTGCTGAACCACAACACACACACACCCAATCACAACGTATGTCCTGACATCTAGTTCCCCTTCAACCATTCCACCACCAACTCCGAAGTCTTGGGGATGTTCATTATCATTTTGCACTGAGGTGTTACCAAAGCCAGGCCCTTTAAAGATGCTCTTGCAGACATCTGGTTCAAGGGTGAACATCAGAGGTGTAATTTATGATTACCTTACATTAGCTGACTCTGAAATGTTGCTCAGGGACTTCTTCCCCACTCATGAACAAAGGAGAAGGCAGCCTTTCCCAGTCCTGCTCCGTCAGCTCAGCTAAACTTTCCTCCCAGCAAAAGACTGTTTGCTGCTTTGGCGGGTTATGCCCTTTGCTTACAGAAAGCTGAACCCAGAGATAATGAGGAGCCAAGGTTGTTTTGTCAGAAGCTAGCAATACAGATGCCACCAGTAAAATTTAAATGATGATAAATAGAGGATACATAAAGTGAAGAGTAGAGAGATCACACTGACAATGAAGATCTGCATAGTAAAAGCAATAGTATTCTCCGTAGTAACCTACGGATGTGAGAGCTGGACCATAAGGATGGCTGAGTGAAGGAAGATAGATGCTTTTGAACTGTGGTGTTGGAGGAAAGTTCTGAGAGTGCCTTGGACCGCAAGAAGATCCAGCCAATCCATACTGCAAGAAATAAAGCCCGACTGCTCACTGGAGGGAAGGATAGTAGAGGCAAAGGTGAAGTACTTTGGCCACATCATGAGAAGACAGGAAAGCTTGGAGAAGAGAATGATGCTGGGCTAAAAGTAAGGAAAAAAGGAAGAGGGGCCGACCAAGGGCAAGATGGATGGATGGTATCCTTGAAGTGACTGGCTTGACCCTGAAGGAGCTGGGGGAGGTGACGGCCGACAGGGAGCTCTAGTGTGGGATGGTCTATGAGGTCACAAAGAGTCGGAAGCAACTGAACAAATAAATAATAATAATACACTTTATTTATATTCTGCTCTTCTCACCGCGAAGGGGACTCAGAGCAGATTACATTACACATAAGGCAGACAATCCCTGCCGGTTGACATACAATTACAATACAACAAGTACAATTTTTAGAAGGATTTTTCTTCTTCTGGCTGCGTCACAGGATGTGGTTGCTCCATTACGTCATTACGTCGCTACGTCAGAAGGGGGTGCTGTTGCTTCATCCTCATGATGGAGAGCCTCTGCTTCCGCATTCCACCTTCCGACAGCCGATCTTTCTTTTTATTCAGGCATTGTAAAGTCCTTTTTGTAAAAATCCTTCCCCACTTAGCGGTCCCCAGTTCATCTATTCACAGCTGGGCTGTTTTCAAACTGTTTGGTGAACAGTGGACAGGGCTCACAGCTGGGTGTCCAGACCAGCCCGGGAGTCGAACATGCAACCTTCTGATTGCAAGCACAGCTGTTGTTACCGCTGTGCTATCTCTCCGGCCCAATAAATAAACAACAACAAAAAGTGGGATGTGTATGTAGCAGCTGATATCCAATTCGTAATTAGTAGGCCTGTTTTCAAATTTCAGATACATCCGAAATTCGGATGTAATTCGGATGTTTTTGACTTTTGAAGCGATTCCAAAGAGAGTTAAGGAAACAGGAAGTGGATTCACCATTTCGAAGTCTCCGTCACCATATTCGGAAAGGGCTCGTATGTCATTTCTGACCTTCTCTATTTTTGTCCCATTGCGTTTAAAATGTTTTAAATGTTTATTAATGTGTTAAATGTGTTCAATATTTCGTACCAGTATGGCTAGTTTTGTCAGTAGTAGCGGTCAAAAATGGAGGGAAAGGGAATCGCCCAAGTTTTGACTGTCCCTTCTGCAGGTTTCCGCACATTGCACAATTGTGGACGCCAGTAACGAAGCCATTCCGAATTTCGGAAATACATCTGAATCAGTTTTCAAAAAACTCACTCAAAAATTCTGAAGTCTATCAGAACCGAAGCACTACCACCACCTACATCCGAATCGACTTTTGAAGACGATTTTTCCATGATAAAACAGGCCTAGTTATTAGTTTCAGAGATTCAGACTGTCCCTGATTCATTTTGTATAGATTCAGAGGGATTCCCATCTGGTTAGTAATCTGAATCTCCAAAGTATCATAACTGTTTCATTAACATTTTTTTGCATTAGTGGCAATGGGGAAAATTTAGAGGCTTGTTTCTCCATACATTTTATGGTTATAATGATGAAATTTGGCACACTTGTAGGCCACATTTATGATGTAAGAGAGCATGGCTAGATGACCTCTAGACATCCCTTCTAACTCTAAAATTGTTATAATGCAGTTAATTGCATCTGGATGCCAAAGGCACATGTTCCTGGCCATAAAAATAGCTGAGTGGTATCACATGGTTGTAGTTATTAGGAGGTATAAAGCAGAAATGTCAGCTAATTGCATGCTGTTTGTCCATGCAACTTCATCTTGGACATATTTGAGAGCGAACCCATGGATGAAAACCTTATTCCTACACTTGAGTCCCTTTGACCTCCATCTCTACTGAAATCTGTCAATGCATTATTGCTTCTCTTTCTATTTCTTCCTGCTTCTCATATGCATACTTTGCAATCTAGACGGTACTGGGTGTCGTTGCTTCTTTTATTTCCCTTTCAATCCAACATCCAGTATTGATTTATGTCTTTTTTCATTCCTTAAATGACAAAAGAATACTTAGTGTCTTACTTAGATGGCCTTGTAGCCCGAGATCCCCTTAGTGTCTTGGTGGTGGGTCCGTAGCCTTGTAGCCTGAGGATGATGGTCTTCCAAGTGTAGTGTCTTGGTGGTGGGTCTGTAGATGGCCTTGTAGCCCGAGGATGATGGTCCTCCAAGTGTAGTGTCTTGGTGGTGGGTCCGTAGATGGCCTTGTAGCCCGAGGATGATGGTCCTCCAAGTGTAGTGTCTTGGTGGTGGGTCTGTAGATGGCCTTGTAGCCCGAGGATGATGGTCCTCCAAGTGTAGTGTCTTGGTGGTGGGTCCGTAGATGGCCTTGTAGCCCAAGGATGATGGTCCTCCAAGTGTAGTGTCTTGGTGGTGGGTCCGTAGCTGGCCTTGTAGCCTGAGGATGATGGTCCTCCAAGTGTAGTGTCTTGGTGGTGGGTCCGTGGCTGGCCTTGTAGCCCAAGGATGATGGTCTTCGAAGTGTAGTGTCTTGGTGGTGGGTCCGTAGCTGGCCTTGTAGCCTGAGGATGATGGTCCTCCAAGTGTAGTGTCTTGGTGGTGGGTCCGTAGCTGGCTGTGGAATAGTGAGGACATCGGTTTCCAGATGAAAGGCAATCCCAGTCAGGGTTGCCTTGATGCACATTCCTCTTGACACGTTTATTCCTTTCACTCTCCATTTGTGCTGCTTCGAATTCCACAGCACTGCTGGTCACAGCTAGACCTCCAATTAGAGCGCTCAAGGGCCAAGGCTTCCCAGTTCTCAGTGTCTGTGACACAGTTTTTAAGGTTGGTTTTAAGCCCATATGTAAATCTCTTTTTCCTTTCTTTTTCCTTTCCACCAACATTACATTTCCCATTCTTGAGTTAGGAGTAGAGTAATTGCTTTGGGAGACAGTGATCTGGCTTTTGGACAATGTGGCCAGTCCATAGGAGCATCACTTCAATGCTGCTGGTCTTTGCTTCTTCCAGCACGCTCATATTTGTCCGCCTGCCTTCCCAAGAGATTTGCAGGACCATTCAGAGGCAACACTGATGGAATCGTTCCAGGAGTTGAGTGTGATGTCTGTAGACAGTTGACGTTTGACAGGCGTTTAGCAGGCTTGGGAGGACAATAGCTTTATAAACAAGCACCTTGATATCCCTACGGATGTCCCGGTCCTCAAGCACTCTCTGCTTCATGTGGCAAAACACTACACTCACGGAGCTCAGGCGAATATAATCCCAACGTTGGGATGACTCTAACATTTCATTGGCCTCCTTCAGGCTATTCCAGGTTGTGCTTCTACCAGGTATTACCCTAGAATTGCAATGGGGGCCCTAGCAAATTACTAGAGAGGATATGTGCCCAATTATGTAATCTCTAAGCATTTTCTAGGTCCTCCAGGGCAGCTCTGTGGTCACTTCTAGCAAAAGTACATTCCTTTCCATAGGATCCGCTATTATCCGTAGCATCTTGCAAACGTTTGCAAATTGCCCTCCTGTTTACTCAAACATCTCATTACCCAAATGCTGAGAAGCATTGCGCCTGGGCCTCTCTCGATAAATGAAGCATACTATAATAATAGTTTAAAAAAAAGAACAGAAATGGGGATAATGGCACTTGCCTTCCTTTCTCGGGGCTTTACAAGGCTAAATATATTCAAATGCATTAACGGTGCCGAGCTTATCAGAGAAGAGCCCCAAAGACAATAAAGCATCTGAAATGATAGGTTAGGAGAGGCGGCGGCGAAAGAATGACAGTGTCGAGCTTAAGGGAATGAAGATTAAGAAGGGAGGAGGAGATGGTAATGGCCTCCACGCGCAGGAGAGGAGATGGGAAGAAAATTGGTCAGTGTTGTCATCGGAGGGAAAACAAAAGCTATCAGGGTGATAAATCAGGAAGAGCCAAATCCATCCCTTGGTTCAAATCCAAATCTTTCACACCTTTCCCTTCCAAACACGATGGTGATGATGATGATGATGACGACAACGATGTAGAGCAGGGGTGCCCACACTTTTTCAGCATGCGAGCTACTTATAATAAAATCAAGTCAGAAAGATCTGCCTACCTCCTTAAGGCTGGAGAAGGGAGGGGGTGGGGCTTGTCATGGCTTGACTCCGCCCCCTCTGGCTTCCGCGCTACCAGCAGCTCCTCCAGGCTTGAGGATGGCAGTGCCAAGCCGACCATGTGCTAGCTATGCCACCACTGGCTTGGCATTGCCATACTCAAGCCTGGAGAAGCTGCTGGGAGTGCCGAAGCCGGGGAGGGGGCGGGGCTTGGCACGGCCTGGCTCCGCTCCCTCTGAGAAGCGCCCCATCCGGCTGGGATCGACCTCCTTCGGTCCCGGGATCGACTGATCATTCGCGATCGACTTCCTGGGCAGCCCGTAGAGTTTTGCTTATCCAACCTTCGCTCATCCAACGCTCTGCATTATCCAACACAGCCTGCCTCCCACCTGGATCCACAACTGTTTCAATACATTGCGATGCTTTGCTGCTAAATACGTAAATATAGGGATTACTACATAACATTACCATGTACTGAACTGCTTTTTCTGTTGATTTGTTGTAAAACATAATGTTTTGGTGCTTGATTTTTAAAATCATAATGTAATTTGATGTTTAATAGGCTTTTCCTTAATCCCTCCTTATTATCCAACATTTTCCCTTATCCAATGTTCAGCCGGCCCGTTTGTGTTGGATAAGCGAGACTCTCCTGTAATAATAAAACTTTATTTCTAGACCGCACCTCTCTCTCAAAAGGAACTCAGGGCAGTTTGCAATACAAAAACAGGCAAACATTCATTGCCTTACAAAGTAACAAGCAACATCAGGAATAATGCAAAATAAAAATAAACAATAATTAACAGTGAACTTATAATGAAAGAATTAAACGTTGGGGACTAAGTAGTAATAAACCAAATTAGACAATAAACTAGAACATGTGTAACATTAAATATATATGATTAAAAACAGTTAAACATGGATTGCATTTAAAATGGCTAACATAGGTTTTTATTAAAAATGTATCACAGTCAACATATAGTGCAAATGGGTTTGCCGGCATTCCGGTGGAATAATATCTTGGTCTTTCTCCTCTCCATATGCAAAAGCAGGATAGGGAACCTATGGCTCGGGTTTTGGAGTTGTAGTTCACCTATATCCAGAGAGCACTGTGGACTGAAACAATGTTGGATCAGGACCAAACTTGGCATGAATACTCAATATGCCCAAATGTGAACACAGATGGAGTTTGGGGAAAATAGACCTTGACATTTGGGAGTTACAGTTTCTGGGATTTATAGTTAACACACAATCAAAGAGCATCCTGAACTCTTGCAACAATGGAACCAAACTTGGCATATTGAACTCTCATTATCAAAAGAAAGTACTGAAAGGGTTTGCTTGGGAACTGATCTTGAGTTTGGAACTTGTAGTTCACCTACACCCAGAGAGCACTGTGGACTCAAACAATGTTATGTTGTTGTTTGTTTTCTATGCAGAATCACAATGTTGGAAGGAGGCTCACCACTTTAAGGTCCCTAAAACAGGCATGGGAAAACTTCGGCCCTCTGGGTGCTTTGGACTTCAATTCCCACCATTCCTAACATGATTGCATCTGGCTCTCCAGAGCAGCCTGGGCCTCAGTTTCCCAGCATGCAGCGGGGACAAGTGACACATTCTCCATTCTCCCTCTTCCTTCCTTCCTCCCCCTTCAGCCTTTCCTTCTCTCCTTCCTTTCCCTCCCTCTCTCCCCTTCCTTCTTTCCTCCATTCTCCCCCTTCCTTCCTTCCTCTTCTATTCTTTCCCCCCAAGTCTTCCTTTCCTTCTCCTTCATTTCTTTTCACTTCACTCTCTTTCCCCTTCTTTCTTTTCTTCTTTTCCCTTCATTATTTTACTTTTCCCTCACTCCTTTCTTTACCGCACCCTTTCCTTTCCTCACTTCCTATTTCCTTTCCTCACTTCCCCTTTCCTTGTCCTTTCTCCTCCTTGTCTCCTTTTTTCTTTTCTTCCTTTTCCATAGTTCATTCTTCTTTTCTTTCTTCATCTCCCCCTCCCTCCTTTATTTCCTCTGTCTGTCTTTCTTTCTTTCTTTCCCCTTCCTTCCTTCCGTCTTCTCTTCCTTCCCAGAGTCCTGAGCATGCCTTTGGCAGAGCCAGGTCTGAAGTGTCCCGTCATTCTGCCGGGGGAATGCTTTTCTCTCATAGTATGTACGTATATACCCACATTTAGTTGAATTCAGTCTTAATTATATATTACAGTATATGGCTCTCACTGAAATAAATTTCCAAATATTTTGCTTTTATGACTCTCTGAGTCAAAAAGGTTCCCAACCCCTGTGCTAAAGTGCAAAGGTTTCTTGAAGGAGAAGAGGATGAACGTTGTTTCTATTTCTTTAAGGAGGATGTTCTGGAGATGGGGAATGATCGTGAAGAAAGCCCCCTCTCTCGTTCCCACCAGCCGAGCTTGAGACAGGGGTGGGACCGAGAGCAGGGCCTCCTCTGCTGACCACAGTCCATGAGATGGCCTACATAGGGAAACGCAGTTGGAAAAATAGCCTGGACTCAAACCATTTAGGGCTTTATAAGTAACGACCAGCACCTTGTATTTAGCCTGGAAGCGGACTGGGAGCCACTGGAGCTGTCACAGCATGGGAGTCGTCCTCTCACAGTACGGCACACTATTTAGCAATCTAGCCAGCAATCTCTGCATGAATTGCAGCTTCTGAACTATCGTCAAAGGCAGCCCCACGTAGAGAGTGTTGCAGTAGTCCAAACAGGATGTAACTAAGACATGGACTACCTTGGCCAAGTCTGGCATCTTAAGGAATGGGCCCAGTTGGCACACAAGTTTTAACTGTGCAAAGGCAGTTCTGGCCACCACCGACACCTGGGGTTCCAGGGTCAGCCATGAGTCCAGGATTACCCCCAGACCCTGAACATGGATCTGATACCCGAAGGATGCATTGCAGTGTAGAATAAATGCGGTTCGATATCATTCATGGAATTCCAGGAGTTACAGTATGGCGAGGCAGTGGCACTGTTTAATAAAATACATTGTACAACTACAACTCCCAGTATTCCATAGCAACGAGCCGCAACAGTTCAAGTACATCAATTCTGCAGTGTAGATGCTCACACCGAAGAAGTCTTTCCTATCATCTTCATCCTGATCCTTTAAACCGGATATGCCATGTATTTGAATCTGGAGCTCAGGGTGATTGCCGATCTCGATCTTTGTGTCCCAATCAACACCTCTGAGACCTTGGTGCGAATTAGAACAACATAATCCAATTAGGAGTGATGATTTTTCACACTTCCCTGAAAGTTGTCATCACAGTGAGAGAAAAGAAGGCAATGTGAGTTATGTAACCTGAAAGCAAATACAAGGTATGATGCTCCTTTGTCTTGTATGTTTAACTCTTTGGCCCATTTACTCTGCTGAAAACCAAAACGATTGTATTCAAGTTAGCAAGGATGATTGAAAACTAAGAACACATAAGCAATGAAAGGCTGCAGCAATTTAATTTTGCCTGGGATGACTGGGAAGGGTGAGAATCCATCCCTTTCCCTTCTCCCTGTTGAGTCAATTTAGCACTTCAAATTGGTTTTGCAGCAATTTAAGTACATTAGGAACAAAAGGAGTGAATGGGGAAGAGGAGAAAAAAAATAGCACCTTTTAAAGCAGTGGGATAATGGAGATTAATTGGGATCACGGCCAGGGGCGGTCTAAGGTAATTTTAAATGGTAAGCGAACATTATTTTGGGCCCCCCCCAAAAAAACATTATTTTGGCGCCCCCCCAAAAACATTATGGGTGGAGAAAGAGCCCCTTCTTCTGACGCAAAATCAGAATCTCGGAATCCACCTTAATTTTGGGGGAGAAGAAGGGGCAGAATCGGAGGCGCCATGCCGGGCCAAAGGGAAGAGCCAGAGGGTGGCCTCTTTGCAGGGCGGGGTGTTGCCTCCTCCATGCCTCCACCTCCTACCGCCGCACCTTCAGCCCCGCGCCGGGCTCCTACTCTTCCTCCCCCCCCCGTGGGCGCTGCTTCCTCCTCTTCCTCGTGCTTCCTCAGTGCTTCCTCTTCCTCCCCGGGGGTCTTCTGCGCTCTTACCGCACCAGCAGCGGCACGAGCAACCTCTTCCTGCGCTCCAGCACGCCACTCTCCTCGGCATCTCCGCAGCAGCACTACTACTCGTCGGGCTCCTCTTCGGTCGCGGAACATCGGCCGGACGCTGTCTGGCGGGCGGGGGAATGCGCCCTTTACCCAGATGACGCCCCACGCAGCGGCGTCCTTTGCCTACCGATAGGACCGCCTCTGATCACTGCAGCCAATTTGGGATATTTGAAAAACATGCTGCTCCATGAAAGTCTTGCATAATGACTGGGGACATCATCATGCACAATAAAATCAGCATGTCTACACATTTAAGAAATGGCTACTAACAGAGCCCATCACACGACGCAAGATCCTAATGTGGGTTTGCTATTTTAAAATTGTGTATTTATTTCCAATGATTCCTAAGTCAATTGATAATCGACAATCGATTATAAATTCCATGTGTAGAGATAGATAAACCCATCAAATTTAACATGTGATGGGAATCCCCTATTGTCCGCTTGTAAACATAACGATAACGTTGTTCTGGAGGGAGGAATCCTTTCTTCTGCCGTTATCTTTTTGGGCCAGAGAAAGAAGGAATGATCATTTATATCTTTTTTATATCAATGTAAATTTAATAGAGTTACCATTTGAATGGAGATGTATCTGTACTTAGGCAGAGAAATTTTAATATAGAATTATATAGAATAAAATAAATCCTGTTTAATGATCTCACATTAAAAAGTACTTCTGTGAGAACAAATATAGAGGGAAAAGGGAATGTTTTAAAGATTTTATTTATAGGAAAAAAATTCCTAAAAATCAAGGGATGACCCAAATGTTATAAAACTTGATGAGCTAAAAGCGATAGATGTGCCTTATATGTGCAGCGATTTTCACCTCTCTAGCCATAAAACCGAGTGGAAGCGAAGCCTGGGGAAGCCCACCCATAGTGGTCAATGGGTAGAAAATTTTCATTTTTTTTCAGATACGGAATGAAAACGCCCATTTGGAAAGGCACCCATTTTTGGAAGGCACTCAAAAACAAAAATGAGGGCTTTACGAATGAAACAAACAGAAACCGATAGCAATTCTATACAAATGCACAAGTGTAATAGGAAGGCAAATGGATAATTTGAAAAGAAAGCTGAAAAAAGAAAAACATGTGATGGGGGTAGGAAAAGCATGAATTTCCAAACGGCATTGCGAAGAGGGAAAAACAATGATCTTCAATGCTGTACTTCTTATGTGAGATGAAGTCCGTGCGCAGCAGCAGCGAAAAAAGCAAATTCTATGCTTGGCATGATCAGGAAGGGAATCGAAAATAGGTCGGCAAATGTTGTATTGCCTCTCTACAAATCTATGGTAAGGCCACATTTGGAGTACTGTGTACAATTCTGGTCTCCGCAACTTAAGAAGGATATAACGGAACTGGAAAAGGTACAAAGAAGGGCAACAAAAATGATCCAAGGGATGGAGCAGCTCCCTTATGAAACCAGGTTGCAACGCCTTGGTCTTTTCAGCCTTGAAAGACAGCGCGTTTAAGAGGTGACTTGATTGAAGTGTATAAAATCATGCATGGGATAGAAAAGGTGAATAAAGAAAAAATATTTTCTCTGTCACCCAACACTAGGACTAGGGGGCACTCCCTAAAGCTCCAAGGTAGGAAAGTTAGGACTAATAAAGGGAAATATTTCTTCACCCAGAGGGTCATTGGGTTATGGAACTCACTTCCAGAGGAGGTTGTGACAGCGGTCAGTCTGGACAGCTTCAAGGCAGGATTAGACAGATTCATGGATACCAAGGGAATCAGTAGCTACTGAAATGGACATCCAAGTGCCACCTCTGTGTTGATGGAGGCAGGCAGGATTTTCCCCGGGTACTGGTTGTGGGGGGTCGGGAGCAGGTGAGGGTTTTGCCCTCCTTTCTGCTAGAGATCCCCGTGTACAACTAGTGGGCCACTGTGTGACACAGAATGCTGGACTAGATGGGCTGAGGCCCGATTCAGCATGGCTCTTCTTATGTTCTTATGTTCTTATGTTCTTATGTGGTAGAACATTCTCTCGGGAGATACCCTATATATTCATGTATAAGTCTAGAAATATTAGTCAAAAATCAAAAACTGGGTCAACCTATCCTCTCCACAGAATAAATGTCAATTTATCCATGGTTCATATCAAATCCATGATTTTGACCCTCAAATCTGCCCTTCACTTATACATTAGGTTGATGTATATGCAAGTATGCCCAAGAAATGACCCCCAACTTACCTGTGAGCCATATCACATCATAATTTTGGACCCCAAACCTGTCCTCGAGTTATACATGAGGTCGACTTAAGTATAGATGCAGAGAAAGCATTTGATAAAGTAAACTGGAACTATTTAAAAATTCTACTTCGAGAATTAGATGTTGGCTATCAATTTCTCAATGCTGTCTCTGCAATCTATAAAGACCAGAGGGCATGATTAATAATAAATTCAAAAAAATCAAATGACTTTGAAATTATAAAGGGTACGAGGCAAGGTTGTCCTCTTTCCCCCTTACTCTTTATTTTAGTAATTTATTTATTTATTTGTCACGTTTCTATACCGCCCCTCTCAGCCCGAAGGCGACTCGGGACGGTTTACACAAGGCAGTCTCTGCCCTCCAATACAACACAAGCAAACAAACCAAAAAATAACCATATAACAACAAATTAACAATTAAAAACATATAATTGCAATCTCAGCGTCATGTTGAAATCAGTTTCCGTCACATCATCGTCATTTCATATATCTAATTAAACCGTTACATTTCATCAGCAAATGCCTGCTCAAACAGCCAGGTCTTGACTTTCTTGTGAAATGTCAGGAGGGAGGGGGCCGATCTGATGTCTCTAGGGAGGGCGTTCCAGAGCCGAGGAGCCACCACTGAAAAGGCCCTATCTCTTGTCCCCGCCAGTCGCGCCTGCGAAGAAGACGGGACCGAGAGCAGGGCCTCTCCAGATGATCTTAAACATCTCAATGGTTCATAGGGAGAGATGTGTTCAGACAGGTAAGTTGGACCCCAACCGTTTAGGCCTTTAAAGGCTAAAGCCAGCACTTTGAATTGTGCCTGGTAGCCAACTGGCAGCCAGTGGAGCTGGCACAACAGGGGAGTTGCACGCTCTCTGAATGCCACTCCTGTTATCAACCTGGCTGCTGTCCGTTGGACTAGTTGCAGCTTCCGAACAGTCTTCAAAGGCAACCCCACGTAGAGAGCATTGCAGTAATCTATACAGGATGTAACCAGAGCGTGAACCACCATGGAAATTTTAAATCCTAATATAAGAAATGATACGGAATTGAAGGGCATTAAAATAGATAAAGAAGAGTATAAAATAAGGGCCTATGTGGATGATCTAATTTGCTTTATAGAAAATCCCAATACACAAATACAAAAATGGATGAAGAAAATCGAAGAATTCAGCAAACTGGCAGGCTTTAAAATCAACAAACAAAAAACAAAAATTATAGCAAAACACATATCCAAACAACAAAAACATAACTTAGGTCAAAGCACAGGCATGGGAAAAAATAAAATATCTTGGCATAAACATTATGGAAAGTAATGCACAATTAATAAAAAATAATAATTATGAAGAAGTCTGGAAAGAACGTAAAATAATATCTAGAAAATTGGAAATCTCACATCACAATTTTGGACCCCAAACCTGTCCTCGACTTATACATGAGGTTGACCTATACATCAGTATCTATGCTAATTCTGGTTGTAGCAGATTTTCTTGAGACATAAACCAGTGTTTAAGGGGGTTATTTTTCAGCCAGGAAGAACAGCCGCAAGTGAAGTGTTGTTTTAGGGCACCTCATTGTTTCACCTCCCAATGCAAACAGGCAGCATGACCTTGTAGAATTCCCTGCCCGTTTCTGTAGATTGCATACAGCATAACTTGCCAGTTCCTTGTATCTGAATTCATCTCTTCTCGACGGGCGGATTTTCTTATTAGCAACCCAGGCGGGCCGGAGTTGCCTTCATTTGATGTTCCAATTCCACTCGGTCATGAGACTCTGGCACACCTTGGATGATTCATCCGAAAAACGTGGGCCTTGTACTATCAAGGGATCGAGACTGGAGTGTATTTGCAGTGCCTCTGTTCCTCCTTTGTCTCGGATGTGTTTGAAGCCCCGCTCTCCGCCATACGGATGTGCATCACTTTTCTTTTTAAGCTCCCGAAAGCATCCAAATACGGCAAGCTGTTCCTCAATATAATGAGGTGAAGCGGCTTCAATCTCAGCCTAATGAGACCCCTTAGACTGCATTGTGTTGTGCCAGCCATCTTTCAGCTCCTCTCTGCCTCTCTTTTTAAACGTCTCTCTCAATGAGGATGGAAGTACAGTCAATTGGATTCCGGAAGGGAAGAAAAAAAGGAAAAGGAGTCTTAGCCCAACAAAGGCAGTGTCTACTTTTCAAGCATTAACATTAACAGTTGACATTAGCATTAACAGTTGACATCCGCCATAGCAGTATGAGACAATGTAAGAGATGCCAAGTGGTGCCAACTGTAAAGAGGGCCTTTAACAATAACAGGCACATTTTTGTTAAACATTCACCATATGGTACAAGAGAATATATATATATATATATATATATATATATATATATATATATATATATTAATGATACAGGTTACATATCCAGAATAAGGTGGGAGAAGGCTGTGTTAATACTAAAAGGTCAAAAGTTTCCGCTGACATTAAGTCTAGTCATATCCGACTCTGGAGGCTGGTGCTGATCTCCATTTCTAAGCCAAAGAGCCAGCATTGTCCGTAGACACCTCCAAACACGACTATATGGAGTGCCGTTACCTTCCCACCGGAGCAGTACCTATTGACCTAATCTCTGTCACTGACCATGGCATATGTTCTGTGTCAGAATCTAGAGCTTATGTGGTCTATCCAATGGAAATTTCTGACTCAACCATCCAAATGGAATCTAAAGTTGACCAAAAACCAATTAGTAACCCTTTTGGAACTCATGTTGGAGAGTGGTTCCTGGTCAAAGTGGTTCCTCTTCAAGTGGATCCTGGTCAAAGTGGTCCAGGGTCAAAGTGGTCTCTTGTCAAGTACGTAGTCCCTGGTCAAAGTGGTCCCTGGTCAAGTATGTAGTCCCTGGTCAAAGTGGTCCCTGGTCAAGTATGTAGTCCCTGGTCAAAGTGGTCCCTGGTCAAGTATGTAGTCCCTGGTCAAAGTGGTCCCTGGTCAAGTATGTAGTCCCTGGTCAAAGTGGTCCCTGGTCAAAGTGGTCCCTGGTCAAGTATGTAGTCTCTGGTCAAAGTGGTCCCTGGTCAAGTATGTAGTCTCTGGTCAAAGTGGTCCCTGGTCAAGTATGTAGTCTCTGGTCAAAGTGGTCCCTGGTCAAAGTAGTCCCTGGTCAAAAAGGTTGGGAACCACTACTGTAAATGGATATAATAATAGGAATAAATTATGTAGTCCAGTCATTCCTCCACATTTCCTGGGTTAGATTCATAGGACCCCTGTGGAAGTGAAACAATGGAAATGCAAATCAAGAAAGAGCTTGTTTTTTTGTTGTTGACATTTGTAGGATGGTGTCCATTGATTTTGCTTCATGCACAGAATTAGATAGAGAAACTGCTGATTGGATAGTATAAATGTACTCGGGCCTTGTTAGATCTCATTAGCCCATTTAACAACTTTGGTCGTACAATCTATGCACACATCTGTGAACTTTTGTGTTGTTTTGATATATTGATTCGGATGTTTTTATATTCAAATTCTATGTTAGTTATAATTTTCAATGGATTATGTTTTATGTAAATTGGAGTTGTTAAAGTTAAGTTGCTATTTGGGGTTTTTATATTTGTATTTACTGTTACTGAGGCATTGAATGTTGGCCTTTTTGTTTGCTGGAATCCACCCTGAATCCCTCAGGAGAGATAGGGCAGTGTGTGTGTGTGTGTACTAGCTGTCCCCTGCCACGTGTTTCTGTGGCTCAGTCTATGTATATATGTGTTTGTGTGTGTGTGTGTCTGTGTGTGCGTGTGTGTACTAGCTGTCCCCTGCCACGTGTTTCTGTGGCTCAGTCTATGTATATATGTGTTTGCGTGTCTCTCTGTGTGTGTGTACTAGCTGTCCCCTGCCACGTGTTTCTGTGGCTCAGTCTATGTATATGTGTGTGTGTGTGTGTGTGTACTAACTGTCCCCTGCCACATGTTTCTGTGGCTCAGTCTATGTATATACAGTATGTGTTTGCGTGTCTGTGTGTGTGTGTGTACTAGCTGTCCCCTGCCACGTGTTTCTGTGGCTCAGTCTATATATATGTGTGTGTTTGTGTGTCTGTGTGTGTGTGCATGTGTGTACTAGCAATCCCCTGCCACGTGTTTCTTTGGCTCAGTCTATGTATATATGTGTTTGCATATGTGTGTGTGTGTGTGTACTAGCTGTCCCCTGTCATGTGTTGCTGTGGCTCAGTCTATGTATGTATGTGTTTGTGTGTGTGTGTGTACTAGCTGTCCCCTGCCATGTGTTGCTGTGGCTCAGTCTATGTATATATGTGTTTGTGTGTGTGTGTGTACTAGCTGTCCCTGCCATGTGTTGCTATGGCTCATGTATATATGTGTTTGTGTGTGTGTGTAGTTTTGCCCATGTGTTTCAATGTTATTGTTTTTTGGCTTTTTAAGTCCATTCTGCTGTATTTTTCAGTGTCTTTATGAGTGATGGTCACTTGTTGGCCTAAGAGGTGTCTTTGGTGACAATTTTTCCAGTGGTTTTTGAGTTATGTTAATCCCACAAACTAACATTACATTTTTATTTATACTGTATAAGATAAAATTATTATTATTATTATTATTGCAAACATTGTGTGCAAAATGGCATTCAGGCTATGTGTGTCACAACAACAATGTGTGTAAGGCATATGTGACACATGGGTGAATGTCGTGTTTAGACTCAGGTTCTGTCGCCAAGATTGTGTATATGTAGGTATTCCACAATCAGGAGGAGAAATCCAAAATATGAAATACTTCTGGGTCTCAAGTATTTTTTGCTGAATCAATAAAGGTGGTTTGGAGAAAGTGAAGAAGTCAAGGGCTATAAAGTAGTTAAAGGGCCACATCAGATGTAGAGCTTCCTGATGTAGGAAGAACTGACATCAAATGGATCAACATTTTCCTGATTTATGCAGATTTTAATGTTTGTTATAGTAGAAATCTGAAATAGTTCGCCCATCTTTTTTCAACCTCCTAATTTACAAAAAGATTGGAGTGTGTGCGTTTCTGTGTGTGTATGCATGCGTGTAGACTCTTTTAAAGCAAAGGAAAAGAATGTGAAGCGTGGGCCATAGATCTCTGCCAAATGACTGATACACATAGCAGTGATGAAAGCATCAGCTCAGGGCATCTCTAAACACCATAAATAGCATTCCAAGTGGGGAGGGAAGTAACGGGAAGGATAGGCAAGCACCTACACAACGCATACAGCATACAACGCAACAGGGAGGAGTGTGCTGTACATATTCCACAGTGGCTGTAAATAGCATTTGCCAAAAGCAAGTGCCAAGTGTGTACTTAGCAACAGAGATCAACACGGCCTGGTGAGCAGGATGCGTATGATGTGCCATAGTCATGCACTTAGATTCTTGAGCAGACATTGAGGCCATGCGACATGAGACTTCAGCCTCCCACTGATACGGTTATTGTATGAGAAAATCTCACCCCAAGAAAGCAGAAGAAATCTGTGTATCAGAGGCATCTCTGGCAGGATTTCTTGGTAGCTTGGCTCTTCCTGTTCATTTCCTTCTCAAATCATGCTACAGTGTTCCCTTGCTTATTACTTGTCTGAACGCATCCACCTCTATGTCCCATCCTGAAATCTAAGATCATCCGGGGAAGCCCTGCTCTCGCTCCCGTCTACAGCTCAAATGCACCTGGCGGGAACGAGAGACAGGGCCTTTTCGGTGGTGGCTCCCCGCCTATGGAACACACTCCCGATGGAGTTAAGATCGGTTACCTCCCTCCTGGCTTTCCGGAAGAAACTAAAGGCATGGTTCTGGGACCAGGCGTTTGGACAGATGTAAGGCAGCATGTTAAAAGGACAATCTGGAATGACCAGGCCCAGATTACCCATAAGGCCACACTAGGCCATGGCCTAGGGGCACAAGCCAAGGGGGCGCAATTCACATGCCCCCCCCCCCAAAAAAACCTGCAATGCAACTCTCTCTTTCTCGAAGGAGGGTGGGGGGAGAGCGCTGCGAGGGAGCAAGGGAGGAAGGAATGGCACCCCCCTTGTCAAGGAAGGAGGGCGCGAGGCGCGCCGTGAAGAGGAGGAGGCGGAGGGAAGCCCCGCCCCCAGGGCCAATGCCGGCACCGGGGGCGGGGCTTCCCTTTCTTCCTCCTTGCACACGCCCTCCTTCCTTGACTCAAGGAACGAGGGCGCACGGCACCGCGAGGAGGAGGTGGGGGGTGCGGTAGAGGTTGGTTTGGGGGCGTAATTGCGAAGTGTGGCCTAGGGCGCCAAAAGGGGTTAATCCAGGCCTGGGAATGACAAGATGATTGAAGAGATCTTATGGTTTTTATTTATGTATTATTTTTAACTTTGATATGTTACTATTTGTGATTTTATTATTGTATTATGTGCAATAGCCTCTTGATGGGGCTTATGGTAAGCCGTCCTGAGTCCCCCTTCGGGGGTTGAGAAGCTGAAGGGGGATATAAATACGGTAAATAAATAAATTGGAGGGGTTAGGTTCCAGAACCTCCCGCAATAAGTAAAAAACCACGATATAGGGTTGCTTTGTTTATTTTAATATGTATACATTATTTTAGTAGTTATACACTATTTTAAGTCTTAAGGAAAGGAAGGAAATGCCCTTCAAGGCTGGAGAGAGGGAGGACTAAGGAGGGAACGCATTATGGAGAGCAGCAGCAGCAAAACCCCACAAAACAGCGAAAAAATATATTTTAAATTAATATTTTTTGAAACCCGCAAAACAGCGAGTCCGCAATAAGTGAACCGCGAAGTAGCGAGGGAACACTGTACTTTTTCCTGGGCAGAGAGCAAGGCTTGAGCAGCAGGCTGCAGGTTTAGTTTGTCGGGGATGTACTTTCCAGATGGTTTCATTGTTTGGCCTCGGCAAGATAACCTGGAGGATCCAGAGGTCGGTCGAATTGACCAGGAGCAACAAGATAGTCCAAACCAGACACAGATGAAGAAGGAAGTGAATGTGAGCAATAACCTTGAGACAGGTTATTCAAATGTAGAAGCTCTGAGGCAAAGGCATTTGATTGATATTGGGCAGCAGGCGGACAATAAAATGATGACAGGATTGCGGAAACGGACTGAGGATTGGCTTGGACAACCTCTGATTACGGAAATAGGAATACATGTTTAATTATTGATTTTAATTGATAATCTGTTGTAATGTATTTATGATGTTTTGATGTTATTGTCTTTATATGTGGCATCGAATTGTTGCCTTCGTTAGCCGCCCTGAGTCCCCCTTCGGGGATAGAGAAGGGCGGGTTATAAATAATTGAAATAATAAATAAATAAATAAATATAGGAGTTGGTTTATTGCAGGGGTGCCTACACTTTTTCAGCATGCGAGCTACTTATAATAAAACCAAGTCAGAAAGATCTACCTAGCTCCTCTAGGCTGGAGAGGGATGGGGGCGGGGCTTGGTGCAGCCTGGCTCCCCCCTGGCTTCAGCTCTACCAGCAGCTTCTCCAGGCTTGAGGATGGCAGTACCAAGCCAGCCTTGTGCTAGCTATGCCACCACTGGCTTGGCATTGCCATCTACAAACTAAGTCAGGTTAGATAGTACTAACAATAATAGTTCAACACAAATATATGCATATATTTGTGGAACTATTATTGCTGGCACTGCCATCCTCAAGCCTGGAGAAGCTGCTGGGAGTGCCAAAGCTGGGTAGGGGGCGGGGCTTGTCCGCGCCAAGCCCTGCCCCCTCCCCTCTGGCTTTGGAGCTCCCAGCAGCTTCTCGAGGCTTAAAGATGGCAATGCCAAGGCAGTTGGTGTCATAGCTAGCACAAGGCTGGCTTGGCACTGCCATCCTCAAGCCTGGAGAAGCTGCTGGGAGTGCCAAATCTGGGGGAGGGGGTGGGGCTTGGCATGGCCTGGCTCCGCCCCCCTCTGAGAAGCACCCCATCCGGCTGGGATCGAGCTCCTTTGGTCCCGGGATCGACTGGTCGATCGCGATCGACTTCCTGAGCAGCCCTGATTTATTGGTTCTTGGTGGAGTCAACTATTTTTAGGTAGGATAGTATTGCAAATTATAGAGTGGACCATAGCCGGAGAAATTAGAGACTAGGGTTGTGCATAATTTCGTTTTTAATTCGTATTTTAGAACAAATTCGTTAAATTTGTGCATATGAATCGACATTAGAAACACACAGGAAAGGTAGGGGAGGATTTAGAAATTGAAGCACTCATTTTCATTAAGATTATGTAACATTCGGATGCCATTTTAATTTTCAGTTTAAGCATTAAGCAACTTTAGTAAAGCCCGATCCTGTAGTTTGGGAAGGTGAGGCCCCCTGTGGCAGAGAATGCAAAAGGCCCTGCCCTGAACTACATTTCCCAGAATGCAATGCTCAGCATCTGAGGGACCCAATGAAGGCTGCAGCAGCCAGCTGTTTAGTCAGTCTAATAAAAATAAATAAAATTATTGAATCTGCAAAGAGCACTAAAGTAAGTAAATCATAGTATAAATCTGTGCTAAGTTGAAGTTATTTGGTTCTGTGTCATAAAGACAGACAGGTATTCAAGTGAATTACTGTTGTCACATTTTGGGGGATACATTGTTTTGGTCTGAACTTTTAAAAATCTCCAAAGGTCTTTCTGAAACTTCTGGGGATTGATGCCGTAGTTATCTTGTGCATTGCATGTAAAATTCAAGTAGATAGCTCTTGTACGTAGTAAAGGTAAAGCTTTCTCCTGACATTAAGTCTAGTTGTGTCTGACTCTGTGGGGTGGTGCTCATCTCCATTTCTAAGCCGAAGAGCCAGCCTTGTCCGTAGACAACTCCAAGGTCATGTGGCCAGCATGACTGCATGGAGCACCATTACCTTCCTGCCAATGCGGCACCTATTGATCTACTCACATTTGCATGTTTTTGATCTGCTAGGTTGGCAAAAGCTGGGCCTAACAGTGGGAGCTCACCCCACTCCCCGGAATCAAACTGCTGACCTTTCAGTCAGCAAGTTCAGCAGCTCAGCGGTTTAACCCGTTGTGCCACCATTTGTAAATGTTGCTTATAAAGATTTTGAAAATTCCCCAAAAATCATTGGATAAGGCAAACCTTCTGAAATTTGGTGGGCTAAGAATGGTAAATGTGTTCTACCATTGCAGCAAATTTCACTCTGTCACAACGCGGGACCTGGCCCTGCCCCTTAATCACACACGCACAGACAATGTCAATTAACTATTTATTAAGCACAAATGGTTGCAGGTGAAAAGATAAAATGTCCAAAAGTAATGAGATCAATAAGTCCAAGGTAATTGGCAATTAGTGTCCAAAGCAAATCCAAAAAGCAGGAAATCTCTCAAAAGCAAGATCCATAAAAACAAAGCAAGTTGATCCAAAACAAACTTAGTCCACAGAGCAAAGCAAGGTTCAGGGAATAGACAAGGTCTCTTGGCAGTACTTGGCAAGGTGAGCCAAACTATGGCTTCCAGGGAGCAGCAGACCACCGATGCGTCTGTCCAGCAAAGACGTGGCCACCAAACTGAGGAACTTTCCCACAGAGTGTATACTTAAGTCCCACCCTTGTGGGACCAGCGCCTCTCCAGGCCCCACTTCCAATCTTTCCGTATAGCCACAATACTACTCCTACGGTCGAAGCTCCTTGCAGGCTCAGCGCCATCTGCCTCGTTATCTTCCTGGGAAAGTGCTTCCGACTCGGTTTCCAGATCTTCCTCTGCAGCTGGTGGAAACAAGCGCTCCTGAGAACCGAATCCTCCCGGTCTTTCATATTTGCAATCCGATCCGGAATCTGGCTGGCCTTCATCATCCGAATAAGCAGAAGGCCAGGTGTCATCCCATTGTAAACTGTCAGTCGGTGATGCATACCCATCAGCCCCTGCATCCCCTCCATCTTGGTCCAAAGCAATTGGGACCCCCGGGGCGGCGCCCCACCCCCCCTGGCTGGAACGGGGGCTGAGTTGCTACACACTCCAATAGTTTTTAAATTGAGGGAGAGAGGAGCCCCTGAAATGTCCACAACTATAGTAACTATGTGCATTTACATAATGAAATAGTAATGAAATTTATTTATTTATTTATTATTCGGGTTTCTATGCCGCCGACTCCCTGAGGCTCGCGGCGGCTCACAGGAACCGAAGGTACAACTACACACAAGCAATGCGATAAAACATCTAAGCCAATTAAACAGTTAAAACAGCAAAATACAAAACCCCCAGGTACAGTTCAGAAATTAGATAGCGTGACACCCCAGGACAGCGGCTAAAGCGGAACATGGGCAGGACCTACTCACCGAAGGCCTGCTTAAACAAATAAGTTTTGCAGGCGCGTCTAAACGGGAGCAGGTCCTTTATAGCCCGCGTTCCAGCCGGGAGGGCGTTCCACAGCGTAGGAGCTATAACGGAGAACGCCCTCCGGCGAGTAGATGTCAGTTTAGCCGATTTCGCCGAGGGTATCTCTAACAAATTAGCATCCTCGGAGCTAATTGTGTTGCTCTCGTTACCGTAACAAAATGTTCACAAACTATAAAGAAACAGTAACAAAATTCCGTTACTCTCATTATAGTAATGAAAATTTCACAAATTATAATTTAGAAACACTTTAGAAATGAAGCACCACACACACACACACAAGATTGCACATCCCTACTAGAGATTTCTAGGAAGGTGCTCTCTCGTATTTCAAAACAAGTAGGTTTTTAAAAAATTCATTGTTTTCCACTTTCATGGGGAACTTGCGCCCCTTACCCTCATGGAGATGAGAGCCAATATCTACCTCTACATAAGTTGAATAATATTTCAAGAGTGCCTTGGGAGGATCACCAATTTTGGGAGATAGTCCCCTCGGGTCACTTGAGTTCTGGATATCTCTTTAAGAGGCATCTGCATTCATGAGGCCCATTCCCTAATGGCTGAGATGGCTTGCGTAGGTTTTTTACATTCTGTTCCAGTTTGACAGGAGTTCTGTATTCAAGCCGTATTTTACAGATTCAAGCTCCGTCTCTGGGGAAATGAACAGTTTTAAGAGCTTAAAATAGGACATGGGTCTTTTTTTCTCCCATAATAAAAAAGAGGGAGAGGGGAGGAGAACATCCAGGTTCCAAGAAGTTCGCATTTTGGCGAATGCAAGTGCTGACCCAGAGGGACTTATGCTCGACGTGACTGGCATCGTATGTCCAAAATGAAGATTCAAAGATCCATTGCTTCTGGACTCCGAAATGTTGTGTTTTGATCCACTGCTCACATACATACATCTATGACTTAGGACACTACTTAAGAATTCCAGTTACGAACTGGACTTAACCATGGTTGCATCATGGTCTACATTTTGTGAATGTATGTCACAGAAACACAATGCAACTCTCTTAGTGCAATGTTTATCCCATATTTAGTGTTTTAAAAAAACTCTTAAGTCTTCCATGTACTTGGGTTTTTACTCTACTCTCTTGAAATGCTTTTAAAGTGTGTTTAATTCAGTACAGTTTTCCAGCTTATTCAAATCTAGCCAGTCGGTTGAGGGTGAATCCATCGAAGACGGAGATCCTTTGGCTGGGTCGCCCAGGTTGGGGTGGGGGTCAGCTACCTATGCTGGTCGGCGAGACACTACGTCCGTTGTCCTTGGTTAAGAGTCTGGGGGTCCAATTGGACCCACTACTATCAATGGAGGCCCAGGTCTCCACTGTCAGTAGATCTGCCTTTTTTCATCTATGGCAGGCTAGGC
Source organism: Anolis apletophallus (assembly GCA_030556195.1). Lineage (NCBI taxonomy): Eukaryota > Metazoa > Chordata > Lepidosauria > Squamata > Anolidae > Anolis > Anolis apletophallus. Next base: position 37,457,571 of record JARBWK010000015.1, on the reverse strand, counting down.
GGCTGACCCCCTATCTCATCGAACGTGACCTAACCATGGTAATCCAGGCAACGGTCATCTCGAGGTTAGACTACTGTAATGCCCTTTACATTGGTCTTCCTTTGTCGGTCATCCGGAGGCTTACACTGGTGCAGAACGCTGCACCGAGACTCCTGGCTGGGGTGCTGGCCAGGGCTCATATCACTCCAACGCGACTGCACTGGCTGCCAATTGAGCACCGGATCATCTTCAAAGTGTTGGTTTTGACCTTTAAGGCCTTGTATGGTCTGGGGCCAGTGTACTTGAGAGACCGTCTACTCCCATATGTTCCCCAGAGATCGCTTCAATCAGAAGATCATAACCTCTTACAGATTCCATCTCTTCGAATCATCCATTTGTCTTCTACAAGACAAAGAGCATTCTCTGTAGTCGCACCGAGCCTATGGAATTCCTTGCCACCTGAAGTCCGGGCAATTACTGATTTGCTGGCCTTTCGGAAAGCATGTAAAACAGCCCTCGCCCATCAGGCATTTAACCAGTAACCACTTCGGTGGAGCAAACATTATTAATCTGTTTTTAAACTGTTCATGATGTTATTCTATTCTGGTTTGTTTTCTAACTGTTTATTGGTTGATATACTGTAAACCAGTGTTTTTCAACCTTTTTTGAGCCGCGGCACGCTTTTTACATTTACAAAATCCTGGGGCACACCACCAACCAAAATGACACAAATGTACACTCTAACACAGTAATACATATAGTTAATATGTTTTAAAATGTATCTATACACTCAGTGTGAAACCTGGGCCTGTTTCGATGAACAAAACATATATATGACTTCCTCTCACATATTTATACATGGCTATCAGGTCTTCCTCAGCCTTCTCTTCTTCAGGCTAAACATGCCCAGCTCTTCAAGCCGCTCCTCATAGAGCTTGTTCTCCAGACCTTTGTGAAATTTCACCCTGAGTCAGGGCCGTAGCCAGGATTTTGATTCGGGGGCTGAGTTTGGTTCTGGGGGCTGAGACTGGGTGGAAGAGGGTCTACCCTAGCAAACCTTTTGTATTGTTATCCCAATAACCCCATTAATGTGGGATATAATGAGCATGGTGATCAGATCATGATATGAATAAGCATAACAGTTTAAATAATGTACCAGTAAGGCCTTCTCGCTGACCACCCTGAGAATTTCGGGGGGGGCTGAAGCCCCCTTAGCCCCCCCCCCCTGGCTACATGCCTGCCCTGAGTGAAACTTGTTTCCAGTTAACTATGGATGTCATGAAGCTGTTATAAACAGTTCCGGGGGGGAGGAGAGGACACGACTCTCGAAAAATCCAGTAAAATAGTATTAAAAAAAAACATTTCCAAGCTGAGAGGTTCAATTTGTTTCTTGGAAACCTGTGAGGGGGCTGCTAGTAGGGGGGAGAGTGCCAATTTCCTACGGCACACCTGATGATAGCTCACGGCACACTAGTGTGCCACGGCACACTGGTTGAGAAACACTGCTGTAAACCATCCTGAGCCACCTTGGAAGGACGGTATACAAATCAAAACAATAACTAAATAAATAAATAGTGGATCACGTTCTAACCCTATATTAGTGACACAATGGTTGCTTTCCTCACTTTTTAGACCAGCATTTCTCAACCTGGGGGTCAGGACCTGGGGGGGGGGAGTCACAAGGGGTTTTCAGAGGGGTCTCCAAAGACCATCAGAAAACATATCTTTCTGATGGTCTTAGGTACCCCTTTGGCAGAGAAGGCTGAAGATCTCTCTGCCTGTCCTTCTATTTCTTTTTGGAAAGAGATGGTGAATCTTCCCACCAACATTCTTCCTCCACTGAGATTGGCCAGCCTCTCAGCCAAGGGGAGGCCTGTTTCTGAGACTCCAAGTGTGGGGAGGGGAGAGCAGGCATGGCAGTATGGTGCACGTGTGCGGGTGAGGGAGAGTGTTTGAGGCCTTGCACCAGTGAGTCCCTTCAACCCCACCCATATTCAAATTTGGGTGTATGGGATATTTGTCCCAAATTTGGTCCAATGAATGAAAATACATCTTGAATATTAGATATTCACATTACGATACATAACAGTCGCAAAATTACAGTTATGAAGTAGCAATGAATGTAATGTTTTGGTTGGGGGGTCACCATAACATGAGGAACTGTAATAAGGGGTTGCGGCACTAGGAAGGTTGAGAACTACTGTCTTAGACACTGTTATCTTTTGTGCTGTCTGCCTGAATTGGGCACCTTTCATGTCTAATAGCTCTTCTTTTTTCTCTTCTCTCTTCTCACCCTGCAGGTGAAAGATAGGATGGTGGTGGGCGACTTGAGCATGTATAGCCCAATCTTGGCCTGCTGGCAGCCGATCCTCCTCTTGATGCTGGGCTCCATCCTCTCAGGCTCCGCCACGGGCTGCCCTCCCCGCTGTGACTGCTCTGCCCAGGAACGCTCCGTCTTGTGTCACCGGAAGCGGTTGATGACAGTCCCTGAGGGCATCCCCACGGAGACCAAGCTCTTGGACTTGGGCAAGAACCGCATCAAGACTCTCAACCAGGATGAGTTTGCCAATTTTCCTCACTTGGAGGAGCTGGAGTTAAATGAGAACATTATCAGTGCCATTGAGCCGGGGGCTTTCAATAACCTCTTCAACCTCAGGACTCTGGGTCTCAGGAGCAACCGGCTCAAGCTCATCCCCCTGGGGGTGTTCACTGGACTCAGCAACCTTACCAAGTTGGACATTAGCGAGAATAAAATTGTGATTCTTCTGGACTATATGTTCCAGGACTTGTACAACCTCAAGTCCTTAGAGGTCGGGGACAATGACTTGGTCTATATCTCCCACCGGGCCTTCAGTGGCCTCAACAGCTTAGAGCAGCTAACCTTGGAAAAATGCAATTTGACCACCATCCCCACAGAAGCACTGTCTCACTTGCACGGCTTGATTGTGCTACGGTTGAGTCACCTGAACATCAATGCCATCAGGGATTACTCTTTTAGGAGGCTGTACAGACTCAAAGTGCTGGAGATCTCACACTGGCCCTACCTAGATACCATGACGTCCAACTGCTTGTACGGTCTCAACTTGACCTCCTTGTCCATCACCAGTTGCAACCTGACTTCCATCCCTTATACCTCCTTGAGGCACTTGGTTTATCTCAGATTCCTGAATTTGTCCTATAACCCCATTCTCACCATCGAAGGGTCCATGCTTCATGACCTACTCAGGCTTCAGGAGATACAGCTGGTGGGTGGTCAGCTCACTGTGGTGGAACCATATGCTTTTCGGGGTCTGAACTACTTGCGTATCTTGAATGTTTCAGGGAACCTCCTGAGCACCTTGGAAGAGTCAGCCTTCCACTCAGTGGGGAACCTGGAAACACTTATCATAGACAACAATCCATTGGCCTGTGACTGCCGACTCCTCTGGATTTTCCGACGGCGTTGGAGGCTAAATTTCAACAAACGGCAGCCAACCTGTTCCACCCCTGAATTTGTCCAGGGGAAAGAGTTCAAGGACTTCTCTGAGGCACTCCTGCCTAATTACTTCATCTGCCGCAGGTCTCGAATACGGGACCGCAAGCCCCAACAGATCTATGTGGATGAGGGCCACACGGTGCAGTTCATCTGCCGTGCGGATGGGGACCCACCTCCCAACATCATGTGGCTCTCTCCCAGGAAGCACCTCATCTCTACCAAAACCAACGGGCGGCTCACCGTCTTCCCCGATGGCACTTTGGAGGTACGCTATGCCCAGATCCAGGACAATGGCACCTACCTATGCATCGCCAGCAATGCCGGAGGCAATGACACCATGCTGGCCCACCTGCACGTCCGGAGCTACTCCCCAGACTGGCCCCACCAACCCAATAAGACCTTTGCTTTCATCTCTAACCAACCCAATGAGAGTGACACCAACAGCACGCGTGCCACCGTGCCTTTCCCCTTTGACATCAAGACCCTCATCATTGCCACCACAATGGGTTTCATCTCTTTCCTAGGGGTAGTACTCTTCTGCTTGGTGCTCCTCTTTCTCTGGAGTAGGGGCAAAGGCAACACCAAGCACAACATTGAAATCGAATATGTCCCGCGCAAGTCTGATGCAGGCATCAGCTCTGCAGCTGATGCGCCCCGTAAGTTCAACATGAAAATGATCTGAAGATAAAAGCAATTGACTCCATAGGGAGGAGTGGGGTGTTTTTTATTAAAAAAAAATAACAACAACATCAACATTGACAACAATAAAGAGACACAGTGCAACAAGCATACCCACCTCTCTCCTCCCCTCCACCCAACGCCCTGACTCTGGTTCGATTTCCCACAATCCCGCATCACTTTCTTCTCGTCCTCTTTGTGAAAATGTTCTGCTGATGTCTCCAGAACTTCCCATGTTTGTAGGACATCTTCTGGCACAAGTCCGGTGTCAATCCTAATGGCAAGAGGAAATTTCAAACAAACAACAATCAATAAAAATAAAAGTTACGAACTTCCTCTGTAACTTTTGGTTTCAGTAATTATGGATTTTTATGAAAACTTGAAATAATAAAAAAAACTATTTCCTATAGCTAGCCGGAATACAAAATCTTGACTTCTTGATCTGTCCACTTCCCTTTCTGTCTTTTGGTTGCTTTTTTAAATGCTTCCCTGGACAATGGGTTTCAAATTGTCTCAAAACACAAATGGGATTAGTCTTGCGTAGCAAAATATGCTATTCCTCACAGACTAGGAATTCTGTGTTTTCCCATTTAATTCTTTGAAGGGTTTACTCAAACCAGTCTGAACTATCTCAAAAGATGTGAGGACATTTCCTCTATACATTGTTCTTCACTTGCCCAATGTTGTTGGTGTGTACCTTTGTGTTGGTCCCAGTTTATAGCGACTGTACCACTCCAATTTTTTTGCCAAGTTTTATTGAGAGGAGATTTGCCATTGTTTTCCTTTTTAGGTTGAGAGAATGTAACTTGTCTAAGGTCACCCAAAAGGTTTTGTGTGATGGAAACTTGATCCAACATGCAATCCACTACACCAGCGTTTCTCAACCTGGGGGTCGGAACCCAGGAGGGGGTCACAAAGGGGGTGTCAGAGGGGTTTCCAAAGACCATTTGAAAACACAGGACATCATGGGGGTTCTGTGTGGGAAGTTTGGCCCAATTCTATCATTGGTGGGGTTCAGGGAACTCTTTGATTGTAGGTGAACTATAAATCCCATCAACTACAACTCCCAAATGTCAAGGTCTGTTTTCCCCAAACTCAACTAATATTCACATTTGGGCATGCTGAGTATATGTGCTAAGTTTTGTCCAGATCCATCATTGTTTGAGTCTACAGTGCTCTCTGGATGAACTACAACTCCAAAACTCAAGGTCAGTGTCCACCAAACCCTTCTAGTATTTTATGTTGATCATGGGAGTTCTGTGTGCCAGGTTTGTTTCAATTCCATTGTTGGTGGAGTTCCAAGTGCTCTTTGATTGTAGGTGAACTATAAATCCCAGCAACTACAACTCCTAAATGACAAAATCAATCCCCTCCAACCGCACCAGTATTCAAATTTGGGTGTATCAGGTATTTGTGCCAAATTTGGTCCAGTGAATGAAAATACGTCCTGCATATCCATTTACATCAGTGTTTCCCAACCTTTTTTGAGCCGCGGCACACTTTTAACATTAAAAAAATCTGGGGGCACACCACCAACCAAAATGACACTCTAACACAGTAAAGAATGGCTGGGGGATAGTGGCCTGCTGGGAGTGCCAAAGCAGGGGGAGGAGCCAGGCTTCAGCTCTCCCAGCAGCTGCTCCAGCCTTGAGGGGGCAGTGCCAAGCCAGCGGCGGCAGAGCCAGCACAATGCTGGCTTGGCACTGTCCCCTCATGGCTGGAGCAGCTGCTGGGAGTGCCGAAGCCGAGGAGGGGGCGGAGCCAGGCTAGTGTGCCACGTCACAACGGTTGGGAAACACTGATGTACATGACAATTCATAACAGTAGCAAAATTAGAGTTATGAAGTAGCAACGAAAATAATTTTATGGTTGGGGGTCACCAAAACATGAGGAACCGTATTAAGGTGTCGCGGCATTAAGAAGGTTGAGAAGCACTGACCTAGAGATATTCCAAGCAAAATGGTCTCCCGGGCTAAAATAATTGTGTTTTTCCATTTTGGAGAGGTGCTGCACCCTTATCACAGCAAATGTGGAGGACCGACTGTATTTATATTTCAGATCTTCAGTATCAGGAAGTCAGGAAGCACTTAACCCGCCCCGCAGTGACTCAGCCTGCTTCAAATAGGATGCTTAGGAAGGGAACAAGGCTGTTACTTTTGCTCTGTTCCCCCATTGATAAAAGCCGCAATTTGGTCGGTGGTGAAGCCATAACTCATCTTTCACAAAATGCCCAGAGACTTCACAGACCATTGCAGAGCACTAAAACTTCCTCGTTGCAGAGGCTCAGCCAAGGATGCCCTTGACATTAGGTGAAATGGATCTCATTCTTAAGAACCGTATAGATCTTCTGTCTGTGTTTGCGCTAGGAACGCAGCCAGGGCTTTTCTGCAGGAAGTCCATTTGCTTCAGACGGAGCAGGCTTCATGCAGAGATGTCTCTCCGAGGAGTTGCTTTTATGTTTCCGAGAGCCTGAAGATGGCCACAGAAATATATTTAAGCTAAAGTTAGCATTAAGCACAACGCCTTATGCCAGGATATGCTTTTATGGCTGGAGTCCTCTTGGTGTTTCATCCATGGATAAGTCTAAAGTGATCTCGGTGAGTCAAGTTTGCAAAAAATGACATTTGCATGCACTTTGTCCACTGCACAATGTATAAGCAGCGAGCTATGCATTATACATTTTGCATGTATCACCGCGCAACTCTTTGAGCAAAGCTATTCCCCTTCTCCCCAGAGTAGGAACTTATCCTATGTCTCCAACATATGAAGAAGGCTAATTTCAAGGGGAATGTTAATTTTGCCTACTTGTAGGTACTTGCGGAAGGAGGGCACATTACCGTTCCCAATCGTTTCTCGCAGAAGTATCCTTGAGTATAAAGAGTGAACAAGCACAATGTGTACTTGCAAGTGCCATCTAATTTGCTTAGTGTTACTCAAGCAAGAAAGCATAGGATCAACTTCAAACAGGCTTCATCATTCCTGGAGGATTCATCAACATCAACTGTGTCAATATTTCTTAATGCTTAATTCTAGAAAACTTTATGTTCTCCAATGCAGTGTTTCCCAACCTTTTTTGAGCCGCGGCACATTTTTTACATTTACAAAATCCTGGGGCACACCACCAACGAAAATGACACAAAATGACACTCTAACACGGTAATACATGTAGTTAATATGTTTTTAAATGTATTTATACACTCAGTGTGAAACCTGGGCCTGTTTCGATGAACACAACATAGATATGACTTCCTCTCACATATTTATACATGGCTATCATGTCTTCTCTCAGCCTTCTCTTCTTACGGCTAAACATGCCCAGCTCTTCAAGCCGCTCCTCATAGAGCTTGTTCTCCAGACCTTTGTGAAATTTCACCCTGACTGAAACTTGCTTCCAGATAACTATGGTTGTCATGAAGCTGTTATAAACAGTTCCTTGGGAGGGGGGGGGGGAGAGACAACTCTCAAAAAATCCAGTAAAATAGTTTTTTAAAAATCCAAGCGGGGAGGCTCAATTTGTTTCTTGGAAACCTGTGAGGGGGCTGCTAGGAGGGGGAGAGTGCTAATTTTCCGCGGCACACCTGTTGATCGCTCACGGCACACTGATTGGGAAACACTGCTCCAATGCAATCCTATGGAATGGCAGAACTTAAAATTGGGTAATTAAATGGTGTTAGTCACTATCACTATTTCAGGTAACAGAGAGAGAGATGTCTGCTTGGCGTGCGCTCCTGCAGAGCGAGGGAGGATTCAGGTTGGGGTTTGTGCAGCTTTTGTTCGGCTGCTCCTGAAGGCAGGAGAGCCAGACCCTGACCTTGATCCAGGCATGTAGCCGGGGGCTAAGGGGCTTCAGGGGCCCCCGAAATTTCAGGGTGGTCCGCGAAAAAGGCCTTACTGGTACATTATTTAAACTGTTATGTTTATTCATATCATGATCTGATCACCATGCTCATTATATCCCACATTAATGGGGTTATTGGGATAACAATACAAAAGGTTTGCTAGGGTAGACCAGCCAGTCTCAGCTGGAACCAAACTCACCCCCCGAATCAAAATCCTGGCTACCCCCTCCCATCAGCTCCCTCCCGTGGCTCCCTTTGGCCAAGCAGCCTGCCCCGGTTTGATCCGAGAGCGCAGGAGCGCCTGGGTTGGTGTGGTCTCATGCTGGGACCTGGAAGAGGTCCACCCAAGCAACACCCTTTCTCTCCCTCTCCCTCCCTCCCTCCCTCCCTCTTCCTTCTTTACTTTATTTTCTTTCCTCCTAGTTACCTCCTACTCCTCCTTCTCCCCTCCCTCCCACCGCCCTCTCCCAGACTCGGCTCTGGCTGCAGGAATTTACAGTCTGCCGCCGGGGGAGCCGGGCGAGTCGCCATGGAGACAGCTTCCCCGGGAGCCAGGAGGTCAGGCCCTGTCGCAGCCCAAAGAGCGAGAGACTGAGGGGATGGAGCAGAGACTTTGCTGGGAGAAGGAGCGAGGAGGGGCATGAGAAAGGGGGAAAGAGGAGCATGGACCAGTTTTTTTTTGGTCCGTGACCTGTGCCCCCCCCCCCTCGGCTTGCGCCCCTAGGCCATGGCCTAGGTTGGCCTTATGGGTAATCCGGGCATGGATATATTTGATCTGCTGATTCAAAAAATGGCACCAGTTTTCTTCTTTCGGCTTTAGTTTGTGAGATACAGAACATATGCCATATAGGCTTATGCATGGGTTTGGTTTGTTCGGCTTGTTCAGTTGGCCATAATGGTAAGGGCTCAGCCACTGGTTTTTTTCATCCAGAACAGGCCACATGCCAGCCAGTCTTGGGAGCTCCCTTGTGCCGGCAGAACTGAAGACTGACAAGTCACAGGTTCAAGTCCGGGGAGAGCGCAGATGAGTTCCCTCTGTCAGCTCCAGCTCGCCATGCTTCTTGGCGTTTCTTCGCAAACAAAGATTCAGGAAGGGCCCATTCCACGCTTTCTACAAGCACGTTGATGATTCGGAGGTTGGATGTGTCCTTCGAGCTTGTGAAATGCACCTTTCTGGTGGAGCGCAGTGTGCACAGAACCAAAAGTTTGTCTGCCAGGTCCTAGCAAGCTGGGATGTTGGCAGTGAGGTCTTCAGGTCTTAGATTTGGTTTGAGCTTCCTTTTTCTCTTGATCAGTGTTTCCCACACTATTGTGCCGTGATGGACCTCTTGCTGTGCCGTGAGAAAAGCTCTCTTCCCCCCTTCCTTCCCCCCTCCTCCTGTCGAACTCCTGCTGCTTGGGGGAGGAGGAGGAAGGGCCGGGCGGCGGTGAAGAAAAAGAAGGGGCCGGGGCGCCACCTCCTTCGGCCGTTTTCCCAGCCAGCCTCCAATCCGCCATGACTCCCACCATGACTCCTGCCCGTCACTCGCTGAAGCCGTGCGGAGGAGGAGCCCCGCCCACTGAAGCCCGTCCACCGCTCATGCTCCTCCTCTGTTGGAGAGCTGAAGCTGGGGGAAGGGAAGGGCATGGCGCGGCCTGGCTCCACCCCCTCCCCGGCTTAGGCACTCCAGGCAGCTGCTCCAGCCTTGAGGGGGCAGTGCCAAGCCAGCATTGTGCTGGCTCTGCCACTGCTGGCTTGGCATTGCCCCCTCAAGGTTGGAGAAGCTGTGGGAGAGCTGAAGCCAGGGGGAGGGGGCAGGGCCTGGCTCCGCCCCCTCCCCCAGCTTCAGCACTCCCAGCAGCTGTTCCCAGCAGGCCACCATCCCCCAGCCATTCTTTACTGTGTGTCATTTTGGTTGGTGGTGTGCCCTCAGATTTTTTTAATGTTAAAAGTGTGCCACGGCTCAAAAAAGGTTGGGAAACACTGCTCTAGATGGTTGACCTTACAGGGTTAAAGGAGCACCATATGCCCGGGTTTGAAATCAGAGTTTTCCTTCTCCTGGGATGGTTACCAAAAGGCTAGAGAGCCCATCCTGCCCTTTGACGCTCTTTGTCAGACCCTTCGGTTGTGACCTGTCTGGCATGGGAGGCCCTACCGGTGGCTATTATGCCACTGCCAGCATAGCTCACAACTTCATTAGGGTAAGCTAGCCTGTCCCCCACAACAAGGGGGTGCCAACAGAGAGGGGCTCGCCATATGGGGACATGAGAAAGCCTCCCACAAGGATGGTAAAACATCAAAAACATCTGGACATCCCCTGGGCAACGTCCTTGCAGACAGCCAATTCTCTCTCACCATAAGCGACTTGTTACAAGTTGCTCCTGATACACAAAAAAACTGGTCATGGCTACTCCACCCCTATTCAGCACCACACAGCGCACAGAGAAGCTGCCGCGTGTTACTCGCATGGGGTTTCCTTGTGAAGTCTACCTGTTGGGCCAATCAGAACTGAAGAACACTGTGGCGTGTCTTACGCAAGCTATGTCGGTGACCAACTACATTACTCGGAGCTGTGTCCTGGCTCTAGAGAGGTGCTTCAGACCGATTGCCTTGCCTCTCGCTCTCAGCTTTATTTTTTGGCTTGGCTTGGCCTCTCTCTAGCATTAAATCTTGTCTATTTTCCTTATTCTCTTTATTTATTGGGTCTGGGAGTTGGGAAAACGTGGGACAGGAGGATGAGGTGCGTGTGCGCATTTTGGGACCTGCTCTGAACCACTAAGACTTAAAATAATATGCTTCAAAAACATGTTTATTTTCCCCAAACATGGCTCGACTCCCTCCATGGATCATACAGGAGTGTTTTTCTAATAAGGAGACAGTGGTTGCTATGCTTGCTTCTGCCTCTGGCCTCTTCTAGTATGTTTTGTGAGAACAAGGAATAAAAAAGATTTGGAAGAGGTTGCTTGGAAGACGAAAATATAATAGCGGGGCACTGGACTGTGTGACATCAAACATCCCAAAAACCAAGATTATGGCAACCAGACTGATTGATAACTGGTAAATAGAGGGAGAAAATGTGGAGGCAGTGAGAGACCTTTGTGTCACTGTGGCCTCTAGCAGAATGGACTTTCTCCTCTTTGATACCCAGCAAAGGATGCTTGTGGAGCAAATGAAACGGAGATATTACTTCGCCGTACACTTTTGCTAGTTCCAAAACTTCAGTAGCAAATGTAGAATTCTGGCTTAGGTTCTTGAGGACCAAAATTTCAAATGTATCATGTTTCAGGAAGCAGCTGATTAGGTTTGGGAGACCACAAAGAAATCTCATTGCAAATCAAGACCGATGCAATTTCTTCCCAGTGCCACTTCCCAGTATGGCATTGGACTATGTTTCTGGAAAATGGTTTGTATGATGACTCATCCATTTGGGGACTTTGGTCAAGTCACGCACTCTTAGCCTCACAAATAGACGCTGATAGCAGAGTTGTGTGCAAAACCGCTTTGCTCCGTTCATCTGTTTTTTTGTTTGCGTGTGCAAGGGTGACACGCCTCGTGCCAAGAACAATAACACAGACACAAGTGGTTGGATGAAAATGGCCACAACTCATTTATTGAAAACAGGAACAAAAGGTTGGCGGCCACACATGGGTCCTGGATCAGGGTCGAACAGCCCCCACGAATGTCCAAAGGCGTTTGCAGGCCTGGGGTGCAAGCGGCCCAATGCCTGTCCACGGAAACCCGGCGCCCCAGGGGGAATGGGCGTTATCCCTCTTACAACCAAGGGGCGATAAGCCATCCTGATCCAGGGGCCATGCCACATGCCAACACACGGAGTTGTGACAAAGAATATAATAATGCATAACCAGTAATAGTGCAACAATGAAGTTAAGTGGAAACAAAAAAGGACACCAATAAGCCATGCAAAAAGTAGGGAGGGTGGGAGGAAAAATAGAACTGGCCCCACGTGTGGGGCCAGTAAGCTGCCTGGGCGGAAGTGCAGGCCGGCCGGCTACAAACAGGGGGTGGGGCGGGGCTAGCCCCATCATTAGCTGGCCGTTGTTGTTGGCGGGAACCTTCCCGCCACCCCAGGGGTTTCTGGGGAGGAGAAGCCCCTTCAACATCACCAAAATGGCGCGAGGGCAACCCTGCCCCGCAACCAGCTCGGCCGGTAAGTTGGCCAAGCCCATTCTTTCATTACCTTCAGGAACACGTAATCGGAAGGCCCCTCCCCCTACAAAAATCAGCCCAACACAAAAGCAAGTGGGAGTCGATCCCGGCTCCTCGCCTGCTTTTCGTCATCACAGTTTAATCTTTTTTATTAATCCCCCAGCAAACAAAAAGAAAACCCTCGTTCCCTGAAAACTACTACCAGTCATCTCTCCTCTTCCAGGAGGTCATCGTGCCCCTTACCCGGAATCGGGGAGCCTCCTTAAAATGCCTTGGAAGAGTGCACAGCTGCTGGAATGCGCATGCACATGTCTGTAGCTTACTCTAGAGTAAGAAACAGCTTTAAGATTAAAACTTGCTTGCCTCCTTTAAATGCCTTGGAAGGGAAGAGTGTGTGGCTGACAAGGTGTGCGCACAGGGGCGGTCTTTCCATTAGGCCGACTAAGCGGCCGCGTAGGGCGACGCCTCCTGGGAGGGGGGTCACCCCCTGGGGGGCACCGCCCTGCCCCACCACTGCGCCTCGCCGTGCCGCCGGGTGGAGACGTGCTCGGGAGCTAGTGCTGCCCGCGCCGTGCCTCCGCAGCCAGCTCTCCTTAGGGACTCCATAAGTCAGAAGTGACTTGAAGGTATACCACAATAACAACCCACTACAAAGCTGACTTGGTTTCGGCCTGTATCTGTCATTCTGGGGCCAAAAAAGTGGACTGAAGCCATTGTGCCTACACTGAGCCTACCCAAAGCACAGAGCTTGAAGGTTCCATTGGACCATATCTATCCCCCATTGGTCTGCATTGGGAATCAGTGACTGGCTTGACCTTGAAGGAGCTGGGGGTGGCCATGGCTGACAGAGAGGTCTGGCGTGGGCTGGTCCACGAGGTCATGAAGAGTTGGAAGTGACTGAACCAATAAACTACAACAAACTAGTCTCGCTCAGGTTCTAGCAAGGATGCATTAGCCATGGCTGTCCACCCACACCTTCCATAGTGTGTTCCTTTCCCAGCTGAACCTTTCCTCTTGCTCCTTTTCAAAAATAGCTCCTGCAGACCAGTTTTATCCTTGACAGTTGAGAGATAAACTCTAATAACCTCCCTCTGGCATTTCTTGGGGACTTCAGCTGCCATGTCTCTGGGAGAGCTTCGATCCTGGTGACAGCGATGAGGTGTGTTTTCATGTCCAACTAGGCTACCTGCGGTGGAGGCTGAGACAAGGCTCTGAACCAGGGACGTGCTTTTTTTCCTGGAGCTCAGCAACCATCAATGTCATAGGCGGGGGAAAAGCCTGAAGCCTGAGGGCCTGGGTTAATCTGCATTTCATTTGCATGAAGGCACTCCAACCTAGTGTCCGGGGATATAATACACAGATTCTGTAACCGGTTTTGCATTTGGGGGAGGCTGAGAGCATGAAATGTACATCTCCGTGAGTTTTCAAGGGAGTGAAAATCTCCTCCACGTTTTCACTGTATCATTGTTTCTAATGCTAACTACGATGATGAACTCCAGCCACTTAGCTTTAAAGTATGTTTCTTTTCCAGTTCCCGGTTGAACATTATTCATTCTCGATAAAAACCAGAAGGCCACATCTTTAGTTGGAGGAGACGTTACGGAGCACTAGAAGTACGAGTATGATACTATAAATACCACGTATATTTTGGTTGTTAAAAAAAGAAAATATAAATGAATGTGGGTGGTAATGGAGATGCACTTCACCTTGTACGCAATTTATCCACTGGGCCCAGTTTTTTGTTTTCTGACAGCCGTGCTATGTTTAACTGGAGATGTCAGAAAATGAATCTGCTTTCTCATGCAATACATATCCTCTACATCTTCTGGAGGAAAAAATTCTAACTGTGTGCATGATCTGCATGAAATGTGCAGCCCATCGACCATATAGGGTCCCAAAACTCTTATTTGCTTACGTATGTATGTATTTATTTACTATTTTTATACCCCGCCCTCTCTCACCCCGAAAGGGTCTCAGGGGGGCTTACAGGCAGGCCCGGATTACCCATAAGGCCAACCTAGGCCGTGGCCTAGGGGCGCAAGCCGAGGGAAGGTGCAGAAACGAGGACAACAAAGCCTCTGAATGGGCCACTTCCCCTTTAAACATGCAAATGAACTCTGCGGGGCGCCTGGGTGGTAATCCCTCCCTCCGCTCCCACGCGCAACAGGCAGCCAGTCAGGGAGGAAGAAGAGAGAAGGGGGGAAAGATTAATGGCTACAAGGAAAAGGAAGGAAGGAAGTAGGAAGTAGGATCGTTGTATTAGAAAGTTTGACAAACACTGCTCTAGGGCAGTGTTTCCCAACCAGTGTGCCACGGTAGGTGTGCCGTGGGAAATTGGAACAATCAAAGCACCCCCAATAGATAGCCCACCAGCATGTTGCTCTGAGGCAGCAGCTGCTGCTGCTCCAAGGCCTGGGCCTCCCCTGGATATAGGTGAACTACAACTCCAAAACTCAAGGTCAATGCCCACCAAACTCTTATAGTATTTTCTCTTGGTTATGGGAGTTCTGTGTGGGAAGTTTGATTCCATTCCATCATTGGTGGAGTTCAGAGTGCTCTTTGATTGCAGGTGAACTATAACTCCCAGCAACTACAACTCCCAAATGACAAAATCAATTTTTTGACTGATGGTCCTTCCTTGGGTTAGTATTAGTATGTTTTGTGGACAAATTTGGCAGCAATTTGTCCAGTGGTTTTTGAGTTATGTTAATCCCACAAATGAACATTACATTTTACATATATATATATATATATATATATATATATATATATACACACACACACACACACACACTATCTGAACCCGGCACGCGTTGCTGTGCCCTATTTAGGAGATGGGAGTACGTCGGGGTATGTTAGGTTTGGAAATGATGTGGCTATGTGTGTTGTGTATATAGTATGTTTGTGTGTGTGTGTTTTTATATGTGTATATATGTGTAGTTGGTTTTGTTTATGTATTGGTGTATATGTATATATGTTTATGTGTTTATGTGTTTGTTTATGTGTGTTTTTATGTGTGCGTGTTTGTTTTTATATGTGTTTGTGTATTTGTGTATTTGTGTATGTGTGTATATATGTGTATGTTTGTGTATTTGTGTTGTGTGGCTGTGTGTGTATTTGTGTGTATATGCCCTGTGTCTTCCATGTTGTTGGTTTTTGTTTCCCCCCTGCTGTCTGTCTTTGTGGGTGTGTGCCTGTTGGGAGGGTGTCCTTTGTAAGATGATGTTGTAGGAGGGGTCTGGCACTGGGACGTTTCCAGAAGGCTGCGCCCTTTGGGAAGGGGCGTGGCTATGGGGCTACACTTCCCTGATGGCCCCGGGTCTTCTGTGTGGTCTGTGAGCGGCGCAGAGCCTTCTGGAACGTGTAATCCCATGGCCAGCCCCACTGCTCCTCAGGCCTGCTGCACCCGGATATTGCGGGCGATGGCCTTGGCTCCTTCTCGCCATGTCCTCGGCCTGTCTCGGCGGCTCCCATCCGTTACCGGAGCCGATGCGGGGAGGAAGGCGGCCACGGCGGGTCCTGTGCGTCCCAGGTCCGGGAGCCGCAGGGAGGCAGCGGAGGAGGGCGAGGAGACGGCAGAGGAGGTGGCCAGGACGCCGGGCGCGCAACCCAGGTGCAAAGACTGTAGAGAGACGGCGGGAAAAGTAGGCGGCACGAAGGAACTACATTTCCCAGAAGACCCCGCATGTCTTAGCCGTCTCCTCCGCTGTCTGCTCGGCCTCCTGCACTGTCTCTCTGTGGGTTCCGGACCTGGGATGTGCCGGAGGCGCCGTGGGGCGGCCGTGGCCTTCTCCCTCGTTGTGTTGAACCCGGGCCGTGCCGGTCGCCTCCTTGGTCTCAGGAGTGTTTTTGAAGCGGCGGAGGAGGGAGGCATGGTGTTGGCCGTGCTGTTCGTCTTCGGGAGTGGCGTAGAGGCGGCGAAGGAGGTCGAGAAGGCAGCGGAAGAGGTGTGTGTGCGTGTTGTTTTTTCTGTGGGGTAGTGGGCAGGTATGGAGGGTGCTTGTGGATTGGTGGTTGCTGGGACGCGGTTTGATGTTGCGCATGCGCGGTACTGTGATGTTTTGATGGCGGCCATTTTGTGTGTTCGGGGGTTTTGCGCATGCGTAGTAATGTTAGAGGGAGAGAGAGAGAGAGAGCACAACAGCGCAGGCAGAAAAGCAAACACAGGGAAGCATGTCTGTGTAGGAGGGTGAACATTAGGAAGAACTTCCTGACTGTGAGAGCTGTTCAGCAGTGGAACTCTCTGCCTCAGAGTGTGCTTCCGTCTGGCTGCTCTCTTTCCAGCCAGGTTCCCTGAGGACCGGGTACGTTGTCGTGTTTATGTTTACCAACTATTACTACATTTGGCATCTGCTGGACGTGATCACCTTTCTAGTGACTGTGGATCAACTCTCCTGTTCAGGCCCAGGTTTCACACTGAGTGTATAAATACATTTAAAAACATATTAACTATATGTATTACTGTGTTAGAGTGTCATTTTGTGTCATTTTGGTTCGTGGTGTGCCCTAGGATTTTGTAAATGTAAAAAATGTGCCGCAGCTCAAAAAAGGTTGAAAAACACTGCTCTAGAGTTTCCCCATTAGTGCCAACGAACGAATCTTTCCAGCATGAAAACAGAAACCCCTCCTGAATTTGGGAAGTTCCATAAAAAAGGAACATGGGGACAGCCGAAAACAAGACACCCAAAACGGCATGGGGTTTGCCAAATTGCACACCCCTACTTAAAGGCACACCCAAACATATATTTATTGGGAACTAAACATCAAAAGGGGAGAGAAAATGCAAGTGGCACATCTAGAAACAACCATATGAAAAGCTTTTCAAAAGAAACAGCATAATACCCTGTTGAATACATTAAATGTCATGGTTCAATGGGATAGAATCATGGGAGTTGTAGTTTGATGAGGCACCAGCACTCGGTGTTACAGAATGCTTAAGACCTTGGATGACACTGAGACCCTTGGTTCCATGCCATTGAGCCACGGTTGTTAAAGTGGTGCCAATCGGCATGGGTTCAACTGTGTAGATGCACCCCATGGTGAGATAATTTGGAGCTTTGCAATCCTCCATTGTGGATTTTGGCTGACTCCTGCTCACCATGATCCATGGGGCTCGATGCGGAGGCCCCAGCTGCGCATGGAAGCTTCCAGTTGCGTCCCTTTTTGGGTCTGTGTGATGGCCACTTGATGTGCGGCGACACACCTGGGGTACTTGGCCTTTCTCCCAGCTCCCGGGAAACATTTGCCGTCTGAGTGCCATTCACAGTGTTAACCTTTCAACAGCTGAGCTACCACCTGGCGAGCTGTGATGAATATTTTCCTCTTGGATCTTCAGTTTCCTTCTCCGCTCAGCGCCAAGTATTTCCGAGGGATTAACATAAGCCAGACTTTGGTCTTTCTTCTCAAACAACCTCCTTATTTCCCTGGGCTTCCTCTTCCAGGACTTAGGAGTCTTCGACACCACACAGTAATATATAGCAAGATAGGATATATTGACCAGCTCCATTCTGTAGAATCATGGGATTTACATAATGGGTGTGACGACGCTGTAGAATTAATGCAGTTCAATTCCATGGGAGTTTGTAGTTTGGTGACGCACCAACACTCTAAAGACCTTGCTAAATTACAACTCCCATGATTCAATTCATCGAGCCATGCCTCTTAAATTAAAGCCAAACTCCACTAATTCTACAATATAGATGTACGCAATCTATAGAAATAAAAATGTAAATGTCAGTTTGTGAATGACCTCAAATCTCCCAAAATACTTCACCGATTGCTTTGAAATCTGGACACAACGTAGCATTTAAACAGGGGGAATGTTTTTATGTATTCACATACCTACTATTATATAGATGGTACATCTGTGACAGGTAAAAACATGCATGGCATCAAAAACAGCGCCATCTGCTGGACATCCAAGCAATGCACCACAAAGTGACACCATCAGAGCTGGATCTGCCATTAGGGATCCATGGCCTGGTCACCCCTCAATGAGCCTGTCTGCCTCCAGAGCAGAACCAAGAGAAGAAGAGTGGGAAAAGGTCGGCAGGGCAAGTAGGGAAATCGAGGCCAGGGAGAGGGGTGGGGCCCAGGCCCAAGGGAGGAAGGGAAAGAGGCAAGCAAGGAGGTAGGCCCATCCCAAGCCCTGGGCTCCCGTAGCCTCACAACTTGCCCGGCCTTGTCCAGCACCACCTCATACCCACCCCATGCCCCCAGGAAGACTGGAGGCTCAGAAGGAAGGAAGGATCGAATGATAAGAAGGGAAAGATACGTAGGAGGAAAGGAAAGGAGTTTCCCCAAAACACACTGATCATTATTGTATAGACCACTATCATTGCTATTATTATCATTATAATTTACAGCATTATTATTATTATATAGATTATGTAGGCCGGTATTATTACTATTTACATCATTGTTATTATTATTCCACAGAGAATGGAACAACAAAACATAATAATAGCCACCGGTAGGGCCTCCCATGCCAGACAGGTCACAATCGAAGGGTCTGACAAAGAGCGTCAATGGGCAGGATGGGCTCTCTAGCCTTTTGGCAACCATCCTAAGAGAAGGAAAACTCTAATTTCAAACCCAAGCAGATGGTGCTCATGTAACCCTGTAAGGTCAACCATCTAGAGAAGGAAACCCAAATCAAACCTACGACCTAAGGACCTCGCTGCCACCATCCTAAGCTTGCTAGGCCCCACAGACGAACCTTTGGTTTAAAGGATGAGGCCAGTTTTGTGCATGGTGCATTCCACCAGAAAAATCAATTGCACAGGCTTGAAGGACGCATCCAACCTCCGAATCATCAACGTGCTTGTAGAAAGTGTGGGATGAGTCCTTCCTAAGAATCTTCTCTGCCAGAGAGGTTTAAGATTATGTGATTATTCTGCATGTTTCATTCGATGCTATGTTCACCTGTTTTGCATGGGCAAACTTATGCCAAACAGGACAGGCTGTATGGTAATTTGGATGAAAGTTCACTATTATTGTCATGCCCAGGCCTGACTCCATAGCCAAGCAAGACAAAAGCCATGTTAATTCCAAGACCTCAGCTAGGCCTGAAAGTAAGCCTCTGCAGAAGTCTCTGTTTCAGCCAGCTGTCAAGGGCAGCCTTTCTCCTTCCCTGGCCGATAAGAAGCGCTGGGAAGGCAAGGCCTTGTTGCTACCCCTGTCTCCAAGTGCAGTTACTAATGAGCTGACATACCTTTCTTCTTCGGGAGCATGAGAAAGTCAAGCCGGCAAACTGTCCATGGGAACGGGCTGCGTCAAAGTCAGCGCCTTCAAGATCAAAGCCTTGGGGGGCCTATTTAAGTCGGGTCCCAGAGATGCTCCGCATCTTGCGTCAACGTTAAACTTCCTTGCCATGTTCCATGGAACTCAAGCCTGGGCCGTTGGGCCTTCAAGTCATTGTACTCAAGTCTTTGACAAGCCTTTGTTGCCAAGGACTTATCCCGGATTTTAGCCCGTTGGGGCATCAAGACTATTTCTGCATTTATTGAGCCTTTTACTCTTTGGACTATTGCATTGCAATACACTGATGCTGGGGGCATCAATGGACTATATTTTTATCTCTTTTATTCTTTTCCTTTATTCTAAATAAAGCATTTAATCACGGCTGGTCTAAAGTGGTTTACTGAGGGATCCTTCAGGTCTAGGGTGCAACAATTATGCACAGTTTCCTGTTTCCGCCAAAAAGTCAGGAACATATGCTCTGCAAATATGGATGTTGTAGTTCAAGCTTTATGTGTATTGGAATTCAATTTCTACACTTCCGTTCAGTCCTCCAATGAGTTAGGTCCATCCGTCTTTCATCACTCTACCTTCTGATCTAATAGAGCCCATCCCAGTGCACGTCTGTAATCTCATTTTAATCCCTTCTCTCAGCTCTTATTGTAGGTTTCCTCCCTTTTCCTTCTAGACAATTAAACAGTCATAGTCAGAGAGCCATGGAAACAGCCCTCCGTTCGTGGGCAGGTGCTTGATAGATCCATGTTTTCCATTTTCTTTCCTAGATGGCTATTAGCGCTGGCAATTTGCAACGGCTTTTATAATTGACTTCCAGATATCTTTTTTATTAAAAAGAAAATACTGTAATTAAAGAACCAAACTCGGCCGTGCAAGGAACAGGAGAAAAAAGCCCCCGAGAGATGTCTATCACACTCTGTTATGTCCCTGCATATTACCCAAGGAAAAGATCGGGAAAGATTCATTGCTGTTATAAAGGAACTGAAAATGCATCCCGAGACCAGATCTGGTTTTGGTTTTCCAACTGGGAGAATGGTTGTCGCTGCAAGCATGCCTTCCAAATCCGCTTAATTAAAGATGCCACTGAAGCAATTTTCTTTCTCTGTGGGGCAGTTGGGGTGTGTGGGGAAATTAATGCAGATTAGAGAGTGATGAGCTAAAGTTTTGGAATGCTGTCTCCTGCACAGAAAAATGCTGTTTTCTATGCACTTGTGAATTTTGCACAGAATAGCTCCCAAATTGTGAAAATTCATGCCATTTCCAGATCCTTGTTGTCAGGGTTTCTCCACCCTCAAAACCACATTTTTTCTGACAAATGTTTGCTGATTAATTACTTCCTCATTCGATCACATAAAATGACTATGTTATTTAGAGCTCTATTGCTCAGAAAGGAAGTAGAGATGGCGCTACATCTCCCTGAACACTGCTCAAATGAAGTCAATAGTGTCAACCTTATGGTGACAACCTTGTAGTCAACTTTAGATCACCAATGGTGGCAAATTCATGGTGTCAACCTTACGGTCAACTTTAGGTCAACCTTATAGGGTATTTTTTTCTTGTCAGGAACGACTTGAGAAACTGCAAGTCGCTTCTGGTGTGAGAGAATTAGCCGTCTGCAAGGACGTTGCCTAGGGCAGTGTTTTTCAACCTTTTTTGAGATGCGGCACATGTTTTACATTTACAAAATCCTGGGGCAAACCACCAACCAAAATGACACAAAATGACACTCTAACACAGTAATACATATAGTTAATATGTTTTTAAATGTATTTATACACTCAGTGTGAAACCTGGGCCTGTTTCGATGAACACAACATAGATATGACTTCCTCTCACATACTATCATGATACTCACATGGCTATCATGTCTTCTCTCAGCCTTCTCTTCTTCAGGCTAAACATACCCAGCTCTTCAAGCTGCTCCTCATAGGGCTTGTTCTCCAGACCCTTGTGAAATTTCACCCTGAGTGAAACTTGCTTCCAGATAACTATGGATGTCATGAAGCTGTTATAAACAGTTCCTTGGGGGGAGAGGCAACTCTCAAAAAATCCAGTAAAATAGTAAAAAATAAACATTTCCAAGCAGAGAGGCTCAATTTGTTTCTTGGAAACCTGTGAATGCTTCAGCCTCCTGATGCTCCCAGGTTTGCTCACTGCCCAATTCACCGATGTGGAGCTTCTGGCATTCAGTGAAGCCCTTCCTTTGCCCCGGGGAGGATCTTTGGAAAGGGAAAGAGGGAGAAAGAGCTGCTAGGGGGGGGGGGGGGAAGAGTGCCAATTTCCCGCGGCACACCTGCTGATCGCTCACGGCACACTAGTGTGCCACAGCACACTGGTTGTGAAACACTGGCCTAGGGGACACCCAAATGTTTTGATATTTTACCATTCTTCTGGGAGGTTTCTCTCATGTCCCCACATGGGGAGCTGAAGCTGACACAGGGAGCTCACCTGATTCAAACCTCCAACCTGTCGGTCTTCAGTCTGCTAGCATTGGTAACCCATTGTGCCACTGGGGGCTCCTAATCTTATAGTGATAACCTTATGGTCAACATAAACATTGATGGCTTCAAGCATTGGTGACTTCAAGTTCACCATGAGGTTAAGTTGACCATTGGTGACTTTGAGTTGACAACTTTATGGTCAACTCGAAGTCACCAATGATGGCAACCACATAGTGACAAATTTATGGTGTACTTTATGCCACATAGGTGTCAACCTTATGGTCAACCTTCGGTCATCGACTTTGCCAACCTTATAGTGACAACCTTATGTTCAACTTGAAGTCACCAATGCTTTCAATCTTATGGTAACAACCTCATGGTCAACTTTAGATCACCAATGATGACAACCTCATAGTGACAAATGTATGATGTACTTTATGCCACATAGCTGTCAACCTTATGGTCATCGACTTTGCCAACCTTATAGTGACAACCTTATGTTCAACTTGAAGTCACCAATGCTTTCAATCTTATGGTAACAACCTCATGGTCAACTTTAGATCACCAATGATGACAACCTCATAGTGACAAATGTATGATGTACTCTATGCCACATAGCTGTCAACCTTATGGTCATCGACTTTGCCAACCTTATAGTGACAACCTTATGTTCAACTTGAAGTCACCAATGCTTTCAATCTTATGTGACAACCTCATGGTCAACTTTAGATCACCAATGATGACAACTTCATAGTGGCAAATTTATGATGTACTTTATGCCACATAGCTGTCAACCTTATGGTCAACCTTAGGTCATCGACTTTGCCAACCTTATAGTGGCAACTTTATGTTCAACTTGAAGTCACCAATGCTTTCAATCTTATGGTGACAACACCTATGGACATTATCAGGAATAGGCACAACTACACAATGGATACTAGGGCCTTCCAGGGTTGCTCTATGATTAACTTCCAGTAGAAGTTGACCATAGGGGCTGCCCAGAAGGACCTACAGATTCCTAGAGCCATGTGATAGTTGAATTGTTTAATAATAACATCCACAAAAGTTAAATCTACAAATGTGGATAGGCAACAGAGTCATTACCTGTTGAACTGTTGATTTTTTAAAATCTGTAGTTGGTGCTTATGATCTCAAGTTTAATGGCACCACTTGTAACATCATCCTATGGGAATTATTATACTCTGCTGAACACTTACAGGATCAAGACACGCATTTCCCAATGCCCTCTCCTTTTTCTTTGTGAAGTCGGGAGTAAATGGCCTCCCCGAGCTTCCAGCCCATCTTTGCTTATCTCCCATCAGGGCAATAAATCAGCGCCAGATAAACATGCAGCCTAGATTTTATTAAGATCTTGTAAACAAATTATCTGAGTGAAAGGATACGCTTCCCACTGTTTTGTAATGGAAGAAAGAGGTCAAGTAGCAATGCAAAGGAACAGAACATCATGGCTCTCTGGGAAAGGAAGAGAACGCTAGCTCCCTTTTAATAATATGAATAATTGACAAAATAATTTTCATTTCTATGTTGAAAGCTGACAGCTAGTTTGGGCATAAAGAGCTGTCCAGCTTCTGATCAGGGCAAAATGGAGATGACAATTCAGTACTGTTGCTAACCGGCTTTTTTTTTAACTTGTTACAATAATTTGTTTTAATAATCATCAGAATGGTGTCAAACTGCATTCGTTCTACAGCGCAGATGCATCTGATATCTGCAAAATGGGCAATTTGTTTTGGAATTTAGTCCAGACTTGACAAGAGTAATCTAAAGATGTGCTGAGCAACTACACTGTCAGATTCATGCAGTTCGAGGTTACTTTAACTGTCCTGGCTCAATGCTATGTATTAGGGGTAGTTGATCCAAAAAAAATTTGATTCTAAACTCGGGGGGGGAGGGGATTTCCGTTGCTGGGTCGTTATAGAAAGTATTCCGAAAAAGTTTAAGTAAATTTTGTAATTGAAACGTAATTAATAATGAATTTTCATTATTATTCCTTATGCCAGCTGGGAGGGAAGAATGGAGGGCAAGCCCTCCCCTCTTCCCTCCCTCCCCCCCTCCCAGCTCAGAAGCATCGGGATTAAATTTAACGCGGGATGGCTCTGAGGTGCAGGGAAAGGAAGTGTGTGTGGATGCAAGGCACACACACACCTTCCTTCCCCTGCCCCCTAAGTGCTATCCTGCGTTATATTTCAACAACACCATTTAGCTGGTCACTAGTAGCACAGCTCTCCCATTCTCCCTTGTGTCCCTTTCTTCTAATACACAAAGGAATACCTAATGCAAAAGTATTTCCAAAATGTCTGTGCCATGGACAAATTACAAATGACTCCAGGCCAAATCTACACACACCCCTCAATGCACACATAAAACATGTGAAACTGGAATGGTAGAAGAAGTTCTGAACGACAACTAAAAGACTGTAGACTTTGCGGGTGGAGTGGGTCACAGTGTCCCAAACCTTTCTCAAAGTTAATCTTCTAGGGGGTGGGGGGGAATGCTCAAAGACTGCATATACTGACTATGCAATCTACTGGTCGATCGCATACGGCATACTGGTAGATCACAGGCAGGGAGGGAGGAAGGTTCCTGCTGCCGGCCAGTCAGCGCAGTGGAGGCGTGACCGGCGTCGCTATAGCCCATATGGGAGCCATACACGAGAGGGGGCATAGGCCCCACCGCCAAGGCCTCCCCCAGCTGCCAGAAGAAGGGTGCGGGGAGTGGCGCGGCCAGAGGCGGCTCCAACTGCGACTGCTGCAGCATGGACTGGGACTCTGAGCTGCCTGTTGGTAAGCCGGTGAAGGGGCTCCTCTTTTCTCCGTCACTGTCCCTCCCCCTCACTCTCTTTCCTTCCTTCTTCCCTTTCTTCCTTCCCTCTCCTTCCTTCCCTACTTCCCATCCTTCCTTCCCTCCCTTCTATTCTTCCTTCCTTCCTCTCTCTCTCCCTACTTTCCCTTCCTTCCTTTCTTCTTTCCTTCCTTCCTTCCATCTTTACTTCCTTCCCTACTTCTCATCCTTTCTTCCTTCCCTTCTTTCCCTCCCTCCCTTCTGTTCTTCCTTCCTCTCTCCCCCCTCCTTTCCCTTCCTTCCTTCCTTTCTTCCTTTCCTCTCTCCCCTTCTTCTTGCCTTGCCCTCTTTCCTTCCTGTTTTCTTCCTCCCTTCCTAATTCCTTCCTTCCTTTCCTTCCTCTCTGCCTTGAACATTTGCTGTTGGTTGTGGGGGTTCTGTGTGGGAAGTTTTCCCCAATTCTGTTGTTGGTGGGGTTCAGAATGCTCTTTGATTGTAGGTGAACTATAAATCCCAGCAACTACAACTCCCAAATGACAAAATCAATTTGTTTTAGTGATGGTCACTCCTTGTAGGTGTCTTGTGGCCATATTTGGCAGCAATTCGCCCAGTAGTAAGAAATCAGTTTGTGTGTGCCAACTGTAAAATAGGCTGTGTGGAAGGGCCCTGGGTTACCTGAGGTCCTTTCCACACAGTTGAATAAAATCCCATGTTATCTCCTTTGAATCAGATTATATGGCAGTGTGGACTCAGAAAACCCAGTTCAAAGCAGATATTGTGTTATATGTTTCACATTTTTGTAGTGGGGAGGGAGATCGTTTTGACTTGGTTGTGTTATAAGTAGCTCGCATGCTGAAAAAGTGTGAGCACCCTTGTTCTATAGCATTGAACCACGGCAGTTATCGTGATCTCAAATGTAATTTATTCTGCAATGTAGATGCACCCAGGACCTATTTTGGAGGCCTAGCGGTGATCAACCTTGGATCAAACATTAAGAGGCAGAAGACTGAGCACTTTAGTTGAGTTCCTTGGGCTCAAAATCCATGGACATAGACTTTGACCAGTAACACTCACTACAAGATGAAATGCTTCTGCTCCAAGGCTTAGAAGGGCTGTGGCATTTCTCTCTCTGAATTTTTCATGGCCTCTCGGTTCCAGGATGGCATTGCAACGGAGCTGTAAAGCTCTCGGCCCAACGCACAATTTAATCTCTTTGCGGGGTCTGTTTCTATCTCGGCACCAGACGCCTCTCTTTTAATTATATCAAGATGCCGAGATTTGAAAACAGGCCCCATCCTGGAACTGTTTTTGTGAGCAATAGGGAAGTGAACAAAAATGCCCATTTTCCCCAGGGTTGATCTGGGCATGGTGCCATTTTCGGCAGACGAGTATAACTTCTGCATGGAATAGATTGCAAATTCAGGCACTGCTCTTATTAAATCACAGGCGTAAGAAACAGGGAGGAGAAGGCAGTGGAGGAAAGCAGCCTGAATAAATTGGAGGTAAGGAAACTGAATAGCCCTTTGGTGGGATTACCAGAGGCCTTTCCTCGAGGCATCTCAAAAGTTCAATGATGCTGGGACATTGAAGTCTCCTGGCCCAGATTTAGATACACCAAGTCTCTGCCAAGAACCGGAGGAACTAATAGCAAAAGTACAAATCCAATAGCCACCCAGGGATGGTTCTACACTGTTGAATGAATGCAGTTTGACACCACTTTGACTGCAATGACTCCATTCTATGGGATCATGGGAGATGTAGCTTTACAAGGTCTTTAGCTTTCTCTCTTCTTCGTGTAAAATCTTGGCCCATACAATTGCTCTTTGTCTAGTTCTGATGCAATCAATACCTTCGTGTGGACATTCTTTTGCCTTTAACACATTTCTATATTCATAGAAATATAGCTGCAGAGCTGTTTGGGCTGGAAGTCAGCCTAAAGAAAATGGAAGTTCTCTACCAGCCCGCACCACAGGAAGAACATCATCATCCCCATGTCAGCATAGGCAAATCTGTGCTTAAATCCGTCAAGCAGTTCACCTACCTGGGAAGCATCTTCTCTTCAGACGCCAAGATTGATAAAGAGATAGATCACAGATTAGCAAAGGCATAGAGTGCATTCAGAAGGCTTCACAAGAGAGTCTGGAGCAACAAGCACCTGAGGCAAAGCACCAAAATCAGTGTGTACAGAGCTATCGTACTGTCTATTCTCCTTTATGGGTTTGAAACATGGGTCACCTATCGCCAGCACCTACGACTCCTCGAACGCTTTCATCAGCGCTGTCTTTGCACAATCCTAAATATACACTGGACCGACTATGTGATGAATGTTGCTGTCCTTGAGCAGACAGGGATCACCAGCATTGAGGCCATGCTATTGAGAACACAACTGCGCTGGGCAGGGCACGTCTCTAGGATGGAGGACCACCGCCTCCCAAAGACACTACTGTATGGAGAACTCACCACGGGTTAGCGCAAGAAAGGCGCCCCCAAAAAGAGATATAAGGACTCCCTGAAACAACATCTCAGACTTTGCCAGATTGATCACCAACAATGGTCCACCCTGACCTCACATCGGGAGGCATGGAGATGCACTATCCACAATGCTGCGGCATCTTTCGAGAAGACAAGCCGAACAGGTCTCGAAGAGAAACGACAACCCAGAAAGAACTGCAACTTGGAAACAGCATCACCCAAGGAGACTTTCTGCTGTGCTTTCTGCAACCGGACTTGCCTATCTCAGATTAGCCTTCTAAGTTATCAACACGCTTGTAAAAAGCATGGGATTAGTCCTTCCTGAATCTTCGTTTGCGACGAAAAGCCAAGAAGAAGATATTAACTACTAGTTTGAGTTCAAGGGTCAGAGAGGCAGATGGTGGAAACAGAAGAATGGACTGCCTCAGGGGAGTGTGCTTGCTCCATCAGTATAATGATCAGCCACTTCCAGAAGCGACAGAGAGTTCATCTATGCTGGCGATCGTGCCATCACCACTCAAGCACGGAGATTTGCAATGTTTGAACAGAAGTTCTCTGAAGCTTTAGGTGCTCTTACTGCCTATTACAGGGAAAACCAACTAATTCCTAATCCATCTAAAATGCAGACATGTGCTTTTCATCTTAAGAACTGACTAGCATCTCAAGCTTTGAGGATTACCTGGGAAGGAATCCCACTGGAGCATTGCAGCCCACCCAAATACCTGGGAATTACTCTGGACCATTCTCTGGCTTACAAGAAGCACTGCTTGAATATCAAGCAAAAGGGGGGTTCCAGAAATAATATTTATTTATTTTGTCACATTTCTATACTGCCCCTCTCAACCCGAAGGCAACTCGGGGCGGTTTACACAAGGCAGTCTCTGCCCTCCAATACAACACAAGCAAACAACCCAAAAAATAACCATATAACAACAAATTAACAATTAAAAACATACAATTACAGTCGCAGCATCATGTTGAAATCACTTTCCGTCACATCGTCGTCATTCCATATATCTAATTAAACCGTTATATTTCATCAGCAAATGCCTGCTCAAACAGCCAGGTCTTGACTTTCTTGCGAAATGTCAGGAGGGAGGGGGCCGATCTAATATCTCTAGGGAGGGCGTTCCAAAGCCGAGGAGCCACCACTGAAAAGGCCCTGTCTCTCGTCCCCGCCAGTCGCGCCTGAGAAGAAGGCAGGACCGAGAGAAGGGCCTCTCAAATGATCTTAAACATCTCGATGGTTCATAGGGAGAGATGCATTCGGACAGGTAAGTTGGACCCGAACCGTTTAGGGCTTTAAAGGCTAAAGCCAGCACTTTGAATTGTGCCCGGTAGCAAACTGGCAGCCAGTGGAGCTGGCACAACAGGGGAGTTGTACGCTCTCTGAATGGCGCTCCTGTTATCAACCTGGCTGCTGTCCGTTGGACTAGTTGCAGCTTCCGAACAGTCTTCAAAGGCAACCCCACGTAGAGAGCATTGCAGTAATCTATATCATATGAAAACTGACTGGCACAACCTGGAGATCACAACCAGACACAGTGAAATCATCTGCCATTGTGCTTTGCTACTCTGCTGCTGAATACGCATGCTCAGTGTGGAATACATCTCACCACGTTAAAAAAGTGGATGTGGCTCTTATTGAGACATGTCACATTATCACAGGATGTCTACACCCAAGGGAAATTATACTGTTTAGCTGGTATTATACCACCTGATAGCCAGCAATGAAAGGATCAAGGCATTGACATCTCCGGTCCATATTCTGTTCAGATATCAGCCACCATGCCAGCACCTTAAATCAAGAAATAGCTTTTTTAGCTCTATAGCAGGGCTGCCCAGGAAGTCGATCGCGATCGACTGGTCGATCCCAGGACCGAAGGATGTCGATCACAGCCAGATGGGGCACTTCTAGAGGGGGCGGAGCCATGCCGTGCCAAGCTCCGCCCCCTCCCCCAGCTTCAACGCTACCACAGCTTCTTCAGCCTTGAGGAGGGTAGTGCCAAGCCAGTAGTGGCTAGCTATTCCACCACTGCCTTGGCACTACCCTCCTCTAGCCTGGAGAAGCTGTGGTAGCGCTAAAGCCAGATGGGGAGGGGGCGGAGCCAGGCCGCGCAAAGCCCTGCCCCCTCCCCCTGCTACAGCTCTACCTCAGCTTCTTCAGCCTTGATGAGGGTAGTGCCAAGCCAGCAGTGGCTAGCTATGCCACCACTGGCTTGGCACTACCCTCCTCAAGCCTGGAGAAGCTGTGGTAGTGCTAAAGCCAGAGGAGGGAAGGGGCGGAGCCAGAACGTGCAAAGCCCCGCCCCCGCCCCCTGCTACAGCTCTACCACAGGTTCTTCAGCCTTGAGAAGGGTAGTTCCCAGCCAGTATTGGTTAGCTATGCCACCACTGGCTTGGCACTACCCTCCTCAAGCCTGGAGAAGCTGTGGTAGAGCTAAAGCCAGAGGGGGGTGGAGCCAGGCCGCACCAAGCCCCACCCCCTCCCCCTGCTCCGCCCTGCTTCTCTCTCGGTAGATCTTTCTGACTTGGTTTTATTATAAGTAGCTCGCATGCTAACCCCTGATCTATAGAGATGTTTACAGGAACACCTCAGCAAACGAGAGACCAAAAGTGGTAGGCGAAAACCCAGAACATCAATCAGTGGCTGAGGATGTATTTTCACTCACTGGACCAAATTTGGCACAAATACTCGATACGCCCAAATTTGAATACTGGTGGGGTTGGGTGGATTTTGTCATTTTGGAGTTGTAGTTGCTGGAATTCATAGTTCGGCTACAATCAAAGAGCATTCTGAGCTCCACCAATGCTAGGATTTAACCAAACTTGGTACAGAGAAGTCCCATGACCAAGAGAAAATACTGGAAGGGTTTGGTGGACATTGACCTTGAGTCTTGGAGTTGTAGTTCATCTACATCCAGAGAGAACGCTGGACTCAAACAATAATGGATCTGGACCAAACTTGGCACGAATACTCAGTATGCCCAAATGTGAACACTGCTGGAGTTTGGGGAAAATAGACCTTGACATTTGGGAGTTGTAGTTGCTGGGATTGATAGTTCACCTACCATCAAAGAGCTTACTTGTCCGAATGCATCTGCCGCTACGTCCCACCTCGTAATTTAAGATTAGCCGGGGAGGCCCTGCTCTCGCTCCTGCCAACTTCTCAAACACGGGTGGTGGGGACGAGAGAGAGGGCCTTCTCGGTGGTGACTCCCTGTCTGTGGAATGCGCTTCCAAGCGACATACGATCAACCCCATCCCTCCTGGCATTCAGGAAAAAAGTGAAATCGTGGCTGTGGGACCAGGCGTTTGCACATTAGCACAATGCAGCACTTTGGACTGGAATTGTAATTGGTAAGTTGATGGTTATGGCTCAGTGCTTATGTGATGGACAGAACTTTGTTTTAACTTAAATGTATGTGTAATTATGTGATAACGCTAATTGTATTTTAATCCTGAATGTCTATGGTTTTATATTGTATTTATATTGTGTTTCGGCATCGAATTGTTGCCTTTTGTTAGGCCGCTCTGAGTCCCCTCTCGGGGGTTGAGAAGATTGGGGTAGAAATTATGCAAATAAAAATAAATAAACTACAACTTCTACATTTCCATTGCATTGAGCCATGGCAGTTCAAGTGGTGCCAAACTGCACTAATTCTCCAATGTGGACGCAGCCTTGGCTGGAGAAACTGGGATGTACTGAAATTGCAAACTGCCATCTGATTGGAGGGAGCAGAAAACTTCAGTCTGTGATAAAATATAATTGATGACATTCCTTTATCTCTAAAGGTCTTCTTCTTTCTTCCTTTCTCTTTTAGCCACAACATGATTAAAGCAAAAAGCAGTGGAGAAGCGAGGAAAAACATTGGATTGTGTGCACTGAGCATTTTTTGTCCCATAAAGGGAGGAAAACAGATGCCTCCATTCTCCTTAAACTCACAATTTATTTGTACTGCTGTCTCATTGTATCACCAAGAGACATCCAGAGGCAGAAATGCTGCACTTTTCCTGCTTAAAGGCATACACTGATATTTTCTATCACCTGCTTAGTTACATAGACCTAAAACACGGAAGAGCTTTAGTCTAACCAAAGGGAGCCTTCCCACTTTGTATTTTGCACAGAAAACTGCTGTCAGGAGCCACTCCAAAGCAGGGATTTATTTCGCCACTAAATTTATTTTGTCCCACTTTGAAGAAATCTTTGAAAACCTCTGTTTCAAAGGCTGCTTGAAACTCGGGGCTCATTCTGTTTCCGTTTGGTTCTTTTGTGCAGAAAATAGCCTTTTCTGTGCACCAAACTACATTTCCCATATATGAAATACTAGCTGAGGACGCGGCGGTGCCCGGGTTATTTGAGGAAGGCATTGTGTGCCAAGATTGGTTCCTATTGGATGTTTATGTGGCTTGCAGTGGTCTCGGGAACTTAGTGAAGGTACTGCGAGTCCCATTGGCCATGGTCCACCCCCCTTCAAACAGCACCAGGATGTAGAGTGGGTCATGGGGGCTGTGTGTGTCACATTTGGTCTTGGTCATTCTCTGGATAAGGGTGGCAGCGGTCTCTGGAAGTGAGGGAAGGTACTGGAAGTCCCATAATCCATGGTCCCCCATTCTCCAAATTGCACCAGAATGTAGAGTGGCTCATGGGGGCTCTGTGTGCCAAGTGTGGTCTTGATCAGTCATTGGATGAGGGTCACAGTGGTCTCAGAAAGTGATTCGTCATTGGTGTGGGCCACAGTGCTCTAAGGAATAGAATTAAAGTACTGCAAATCCCATCATCCATGGTCCATCCTCCCTCAAACTGCACCAGGATGTAGGGTGCATCTTGCTGTCAATTTTGGGCCTGGTCTGTGATTTATAGGGGCTACAGTGTTGTTTGGGAAGTGAATGAGGTGAAGGTACTGCAAATCTCATCATTCGTGGCCCATCCTGCCCTAAACCACACCAGGTTGTGAAGTGGGCCATTGGGCCCCTGTTTGTCAAGTTTGGTCCTGATCCGTCATTGCTGTGGGTGTAGCACAGCAGTTCTCGTTCATGCCTGGAGGGCAGGGAATAGGTCCTGGGGTTCCATTAGCTTTAGGGCCTGCAGCAGCAGATGTGGATTCAGAGGATGAGCTAGATGACTGGGGTGAAGCACAGGGCCCTTCGGATGGGCCTCGCTCGCCTGCAGAGAGCTTGGCATGGGATGAGATGATGTTTGGGCCCAGTATAGATTCCGATCACCAGGTGGAGATGGGAAGCAGCGAAGGGAGTTATGAACACCCCGGGGGGAGGAATTCCCAAGAGTTTGAAAGTGTAAACATGGACGAAGCCGAATGGGAAAGTGCTAGGGAGGAAAGTTCTCAGGAAGATAGCGACACAGCTGCTGAGAGGCAAGGTCGCTCCTTCGATAGGAGACGGGACATTGAGTCTACCAGGAGGGCTTGGTCTAGGGTCCTAGACCGACCGAGGTCCGTGAGCAGAGATTGGAGACGGAGAAGCCTAGAGCGTCGCGGACCTCGGCCGAAGGATTAAGTATAGGGTCCGTGGGAACGCATCCTCAGTTCTCCGGCCACGTCTTTCCTGAATAGGCGTGAAGCGGAGTGGGACCACAAGCTAAGCCGTGGTCATCAAGCCTTGCCTTGCATTTGCCTTGCCTTGCCTTGTTTCTTGATCCGCATTGGATTACGGAGCCCTGCCTCGTTCTTGAACCGCATTGGTTTGCGGAGCCTTGCCAAGCTTCAAGACTATTTGCTACGTTCCTTTGGACTATCTTGCTTCTTACCTTTTGGACAATTGCATATTATTGGACTATATATTCTTTGGAACTGTATTTATACTCAATAAAGTAGTTAGCCTTCAGTACGTCTCTGTGTGTGTGCTTAAGGGGCCCGCTAAGTCCGTGATCGTGACAGTGGGCCACAGTGGCTGACTGCCTGAGGCCTTTCCTTTTCCCTCTGAGTCACCTTAGAACATTGTATGTCTACAAAAATTATATATATATATATATATATATATATATATAAACTTTTATGTACAAAATTATGGTGGCTGATAGCTATCAGATCCATGAAGAACAAAGAATATACATATATACATATGCCATTTTTAAGCCAGTGCTATTGTCCTGAAATTTCTCCTTTGGCTGTGATGACTGGAGTAGAGAAGCCAAGCCTGATGTCTCCGTGCTATGGAATTGTGGGATTTATAGTTTGTTGAGGCACCAGCATTATTTGGTTGAGAAGAACTACAACTCTGAGAATTCCACAACATGGTTGTTGCACTAGAGCCCTGAAACATCTTTTCAGCACAAACCACCCTCTGTTCAGATAATACAGTAAGGAAAAGTTTGTTTAGAGAAGAGTACCGGTATCTAAAAAATAATCAAATCTTAAAAAGAGTATCAACATTCCAAAAGTTATTTCCAAGATAGACAAGAGTCCAAAATTCTTTCAAATACAGTCTCAAGAGTAAATCCACATATATATCCTAAAACCTGGTAGCATGAATCCAAAGCAGGCAATCTACACTACACACGAACTAGAAACGGAAACAAATGTAAAACTTGAATACAATAATTCCAAAAATGTTGGACCAAGCACCGAGAGCTGTTCACCTGAATACAATGTTGCTCTCACAAAGGAAGAAACCACTTTACCAGTAGAAACCAATTTAAAAGGTCGCTCACCATTAGAAACCACTTTAAAAGGCCTCAGTCCCTCCCATAACATCATTCCGCACACACCTGCTTTTCCTCTCCTTATCTCTAAGCCTCTAAGATGAGTCTGTCTCTGTTGTATGGTCTGCCTCCAAAATTCCAAACACCTAGATCTGGACTAACATTCATCTTCCACAATTATCTCCGCCCGAACTTCTTGCAAGTTCTCATGAGAACCAATTATCACAGTCTCATGGGAACTGCCAGGAGATTCCAGAACAGCTCTATCCAGGCCACTTCTATGCTCCACTGGGCCCTCTGAATCTATCCCAGCATCCCCTTCTTCATCTTCTGAGCACTCTGAATCTGACCAGACTACAACAGTGGGATCAAACTGCATTAATTCCACAGCATAGATGCACCCAGAGCATGTTCTCTCAGCCTGCTAGCGAGACAGGAAAAGAGAACCCCTTTGCTTTCCCTGTGTAGAAACAATGTCTCAAGTATCTAATTATTCCCCCGGATTTGAAGACGTTTATGGACCTCATAAAAACTGGGTAGGAAACTAAAGGGAGAGGGACAATAAATCTCAGGCCGTTAAACATGGCTTTCTTCCTTCAGCTGGATTTTCATCTCCATAGTGAAAGCTGGCAGTGGTTGTTGCACAAGGTCACCGAAACTGGCTGGCAGGAAACCAGATGTTGGTGCCGTGAAGCGGGGGGCCTTCATTATTCCTCACATGGTCTTTTAACCAGCAGTATCATCTCTCTTTGCTTTTTTAAGCAGGATCTTTGTGAGATCCAGCATGATGGAGTAGTTTGAACATTGAGCTATCACACTGGATACCAAATCACTGCTTGGTTATGGAAACCTCTTAGATAAATCGCACTCTCTCTATCTCAGAGGAAAACTCAGAACATCCGGACGTCCCCTGAGCAACATCCTTGCAGACTGCCTCCCTTGTCCGGCTCGCACACCTCAGTCTCTCTGTGTGTTTGTGTTTCCCTGCCTCTCTCTCTTGCAACCGCTCCTACCTCCCTCCCTCGGCTCGCGCCCCTCCAGCCTGTGTTTCCCTGCTTCTTGCGCGGGGCGGAGCTGGGGGTGGGGCGGAGCCAGGGGCGGGGCTGGGTGGGGCCAGGGCGGGGCGGAGCCGGGGGCAGGGTGGGGCGTAGCAGAGCCGGGGCGGAGGCAGACTCAGAGCCTTTGGCCTAGGGTGCCAAAAGGGCCTGATCCAGGCCTGGCGGCTTCTCAAGTTGCTCCTGACATGAAAAAAACAATCTGGGGGCTGTGCTTAACTCCTGCCACAAGGGTTGCTCTCACTCTATCTTCCATGCTGAGGAGCTTTGTTGTCCTTAGAGGTTCTCCCAATCGAATTGCCGGCATGTCCGCATAGTGCCTTTTATTACCTCCCTGCTAAAGCAGTACCTATTTATCTACTCACATTACTGTTTTCGAATTGCTAGGTGAATAGAAGTTGGGCTGATGGTTGGCAGCTTACCCCAACGCAAACTTGAACTGTTGACCTTTCGATCAACATGATTTTCTGCAGCTGGTTTAACCCACTGTACTAAAGCCCTGCCATACAGAATGTACCTCCCACCCCCTATATTGATCCCAAAATAGGCATAAATAATATTTTGGTCACTTTTGAACTGGGTAGTATGAGCAACGCAACTGTAAAACCCGCCCTTCTATCCCCTAGTTTGATCTGAAATATCCATTTCATTCCCCAAAATAGACATTTTGGTCCCTTTTGGACCAGACAGCATGCCCGGATTACCCATAAGGCCAATGAGGCCATGGCCTAGGGGGCACAAGCCGGGGGGGGTGCAGATCACGGACCAAAAAAACCCTGGTCTGCGCCCCTCTTTCCCCCTTTCTCGTGCCCCTCCTCGCTCCTTCTTCCGGCAAAGTCTCTGCTCCGTCTCTCTCTCTCTCTCTCTCTCTCTCTCTCTCTCTCTCTCTCTCGCTCTCGCTCTCGCTCGCTCTCTCGCACGCGCTCTCTTCCAAAGTGTGGCCTAGGGCGCAAAAAAGTCTTAATCCGGGCCTGCCAGACAGTATGAGGTACAATATGGTAAAACTTCCCTGTTCCCTAGTTTGAGCCCCAAAATATTCACTTCAACTCCAAAATAGTAATTTTGGTCACTGTTGGTTTCCCAAACAAAGGCAAGGTGGAGGAATTGGAAACTGGTGAGGCACAACATCGCTATGGGATTTCTCACCCTCCTCTTTCTTTGACTTACACTCAGCTCTTATGTTATTGTTCTTTTACTGAAAAATATAATGTGCGGTTAGGAAAGGAGGGGGACATTGAGAGTTCTGTAAGCCCTTGGGATTCGGAGAAGTCCGTTTTGTCAACTTCTCCAACCATTCGGAAATGTGAGCAAATCTGAACCCAACCAACTCCGCCTTTGATGCACCTCCCGAATTAATCTCTGTTTTTGCAACCCTGGCCTTTCTCTCTTTATCAACTCTCAGCCTTATGAGAATTCTGTACCGCCAGGTTGGCTTTGGAGACGAAGGAGCTTTGCCACCCTGTTATTATGTTTTCACTGACTGAAGATATGTATTGTTGGTTTTTTTCTTCCATCTCCCGCTTTGCTCCCCTGAAGCAACAGAAGAAAAGGAAACGGGAAATCCAGTTATTTCCCTCGGCAAGTCTGACCTCTTCAGATGTTATTCTCCTCCCCTGTTTTAAGAGCAATGGGTGCACTAGAAACGCCTGCACCCCTAGGCTTGCGAAAACATTCTCTTTATGTGTTATTGATTTGCTCAAAAGACCTGTCCTAGTAAATAGCATGCAGCATGGAAATGGAAGGACTCAAGTCTATTAGAATCACTATTGAAAACAATTGGCATGCAAATGTTCAAGTATCATATTTCTTTGATTCTAGGATGCTTACTAATTTTAGACCACCAACACAAGATATACAGATAGATAGATAGATAGATAGATAGATAGATAGATAGATAGATAGATAGATAGATCAGGGCTGCCCAGGAAGTCGATCGCGATCAACCAGTCAATCCCGGAACCGAAGGAGGTCGATCCCAGCCAGATGGGGTGCTTCTCAGAGGGGGTGGAGCCAGGCCGTGCCAAGCCCCCCCCCTCCCCCAGATTCGGCACTCCCAGCAGCTTCTCCAGGCTTGAGGATGGCAATGCCAAGCCAGTGGTGGCATAGCTAGCACAAGGCTGGCTTGGCATTGCCATCCTCAAGCCTGGAGAAGCTGCTGGTAGAGTGAAGCCAGAGGGGGAGGAGCCAGGCCACGCCAAGCCCCGCCCCTCCCCTCTGCTTTGGAGCTCCCAGCAGCTTCTCCAGGCTTGAGGATGGCAATGCCAAGCCAGTGGTGGCATAGCTAGCACAAGGCTGGCTTGGCACTACCACCCTCTAGCCTGGAGAAGCTGCTGGTAGAGCTGAAGCCAGAGGGGTTGGAGCCAGCCTGCACCAAGCCCCGCCCCCTCCACCTCCCCTCTCCAGCCTTGAGGAGGTAGGTAGATCTTTCTGACTTGGTTTTATTATAAGTAGCTCGCGTGCTGAAAAAGTGTGGGCACCCCTGAGATAGATAGATAGATGATAGATAGATAGATAGATGATAGATAGATAGATAGATAGACAAACAGACAGACAGATAGATAGAAAGAGGTTGTGAATCTATATGGCAGAAAAAGTGCACCTTAGAATCATAGGATCACAGGGTGGGAAGAGACCTCATGGGCCATCCAGTCCAACCCACTGCCAAGAAGCAGGAAAATCTCATTCAAAGCACCCCCCGACAGATGGCCATCCAGTCTCTGTTTAAAAGCCTCCAAAGAAGTAGCCTTCACCACACTCCAGGTCAGAGAGTTCCACTGCTGAATAGCTCTCACAGTCAGGAAGTTCTTCCTAATGTTCAGATGGAATCTCCTTTCTTGTAGTTTGAACCCATTGTTCCGTGTCCTAGTCTCCAGGGCAGCAGAAAACAAGCTTGCTCCCTCCTCCCTATGACTTCCTCTCACATATTTATACATGGCTGTCATGTCTCCTTTCAGCCTTCTCTTCTTCAGGCTAAACATGCCCAGCACTTTAAGCTGCTCCACATAGGATTTGTTCTCCAGGCCCTTGATAAGAACATAAGAAGAGCCATGCTGAATCGGGCCTCAGCCCATCTAGTCCAGCACACAGTGGCCCACCAGTTGTACACGGGGATCTCTAACAGAAAGGAGGGCATAACCCTCACCTGCTCCCGACCCCCCACAACCAGTACCCGGGGAAATCCTGCCTGCCTCAATCAACACAGAGGTGGCACTTGGATGTCCATTTCAGTAACTACTGAAATTTTAGTCGCCCACCTCTGGACACATTCCAGCTTGTCAACATCTCTCTTCAGTTGTGGTGGCCAGAATTGGACACAGTATTCCCGGTGTGGTCTAACCAAGGCAGAGTAGAGCATGGGTAGCATGACTTCCCTGGATCTAGACACTATTATTTATTTATTATTTATTAATTTCAGCTTCTATGCCGCCGAACTCCCAAGGGCTCGCGGCGGCTCACAGTAGCATAAGGCACAACAATACACAATCGAGAACAGTTAAAAACAATAGCAGCAATAAAAACAGATTAACAGAGTTAATTAAAACAATAGTACAACATGTACTAAGAGCTGGGGTTTAATGGCAGCGGGTGAGCCAGACCTACCCATTAAAAGCCTGTTTAAAGAGGTGGGTTTTGCAGGTCCATCTGAATGGGAGGAGGTCACTCATGGCCCGTGTTTCAGCCGGGAGGGCGTTCCACAGCACAGGTGCTATAACAAAGAACGCCCTCCCGCGAGTTGATGTCAACCTGGCCAGTTTCACCGCGGGCACCTCTAGGAGGTTAGAATCCTCCGACCGCAGTGATCTCAGAGGGCAATATGGGGTGAGACGTTCCCTTAGATACGCTGGCCCCAGGCCGTGTAAGGCCTTAAAGGTAAGTACCAACACTTTGAAGGTAATCTGGTGCTCAATCGGCAGCCAGTGCAGATCCTGCAATATAGGTGTTATGCGGCAACCTGCTGGGGAGCCAGACAGGAGCCGGGCGGCAGTGTTCTGCACCAGCCTGAGCCTCCGGGTCACCGACAGAGGAAGGCCAACGTAAAGTACGTTACAGTAATCTAGTCTCGAGATGACCGTGGCTTGGATCACCGTGGCCAGGTCGTTCCGGGAGAAATAGGGGGCCAGCCTCCTTGCCTGTCTAAGATGGAAGAACGCACTCTTGCTGACCGCAGAGACCTGGGCCTCCATGGTCATCTGGGAGTCCAAATGGACCCCCAGGCTCTTGACGGAAGACGATGGGCATAACGCCACACCGTCCAGGCTCGGAAGCTGGACATCCCTACCACCCGGGCGGCCCAGCCACAAGATCTCCGTCTTCGCCAGATTCACCCTCAACCTACTGGCTCGCAGCCATCCAGTAACGGCTTCGAGGCACAGCTGGAAATTATCTGGAACAGATCCAGGCCTGCCCTCCATCCTCAGAATGAGCTGGGTGTCATCAGCGTACTGGTGGCACTCCAGCCCATAACTCCGCACCAGCTGTGCAAGCGGCTGCATGTAGATGTTAAATAATAGAGGGGAAAGAATGGCCCCCTACTATGCTCCTATTGATGCAGGCCAAAATCCCATTGGCTATTTTTGCCACTGCATCACATTGTTGTTTCATGTTTAACTTGTCCGCGAGGACTCCAAGATCTTTTTCACACATGTACTGCTCTCGAGCCATATGTTATTTTGTTACCCTGTAAAACAATAAATAATTGTCATAATTTCCTCCTTCTGGGAGGGGGGGGGGAGATAGACCATTTCTCCATAATATCCTCCTTATACCTGAACATTCCAAAATACTGCAGATAAAATATTATTTGATGAGAAAACATTTTTACGAATGCCAAGGGTTCTTCTACACCAGGGGTGCCCACACGTTTTCAGCATGCGATCTACTTTTAAAGCAAACAAGTCACAAAGATCTATCTGCCCCCGCTGTGTGTGCCTCCCTTGCCGCGTGTGCGCTCCTGCCGCCACCTTCCGCTTGCACTGTGCTTCTTCCGCCCGCGGGGCATTGTGGGAAGGAAGTGGGAGGCGGGTGCTCCGGAGGGAGCAGGAGGCAGGGCCTCCGGAGGCCTCACCTCATGCTCCGCCCTGCCTCTCTCGCTGGCAGCGGAGGCTGCACGGCTGCTTTCGGATGAGAAAGAGGCAGGGCGGAGCGTGAAGTGGGGCCTCCGGAGGCCCCGCCTCGTGCTCCCTCCGGAGGCCCCGCTGCTCCCTCCTTCCCGCAATGCCCCGCAGGCAGAAGAAGCGCCGCATGGGCGGAAGGCGGCAGCAGGAGCGACCGGAAGGCGGCGTCAGGAGCGCCACGCACAGGGCAGAAGCGCCCCAGGCTGCGATCTACCTCATTTTGTCTCGCGAGCTACTCGTTGATCACGATCGACTTCCTGGGCAGCCCTGATCTACACTGTTGAATGAATGCAGTTGGGCACTGTCAGACTTTGGAAGATCTTGGAGTTAAAAACAAGCTCACAACAATAAAATGCTAGAGGCAAGTGGTTTCTCCCTTCTTTCCACAATCCTAAAAAGACAGTTCTAAAGTTTTCCGCTCAAACCTCCTGTATATATCAGCCCCAACTCCCATCTGCCCTCTAGTGACCAAACACTGCAGCCACATTCTGTTAACTTCAGTTTCAATTTCCCTCACAAAACAGGTGTCTTATTTACACTACTTTCCCCAACTGCACCCAGTCTCCACCCCTCCCACCTCCCTTCTTTATGGCAGAGACCTGAGGCAGCCAGTCCCAGGCTGATATGGTAATCCTGGCAGACAACACTTGAACTGTCATGGCTAAGAGTTGTAGTTTTACAAAGTGTGATCCCTGTCGGCCAAAGAGGGTTGGGGTCCCACAAAACTATAACTCCCAGGATTCCATAGTCTTGAACCACTGCAGTTCAATGGTGTCAAACTGCATTCATTCTACACTGTAGACCAGGGGTGGGCAACCTACGGCTCGCGGGCCGGATCCGGTCCGGCAGCCGATTCTGTCCGGCCCAGGGAAAAAGGCGTCGAGGGCGGGGCCAAGAGGAAGGGGTGCTGCTGCCGGCATCCCATCGCAGGCTCTGTGGGGCCTGTGTTGGCAGACAAGCCAGAGGAGTGGCGGCTTTGGAGTGCCTAACATCCCTGGATGATCCCTGGATGGAGTGCCTGACATCACCGGGTCACAGGGGCTGATCGCCCTGGCGACCCGGAAGACTTGATCATCTTCCGGGTCACCGGGTTGAATAAGCCGCCTCAGATCGCCGACTGCTCCCCCTGCAGGCCCAGGGATGGCAGGCACTCCATAACAGGGCGATCAGCTGTGGAACGGCTGGGGGCGAGAGCGGGCGGAGGCCTGCAGCCTCCGATTGCCTGCTGCTCTGCTCTCCTCTGCTGTGGCGGCGGCTGGGTCCGCTTTGCCATTCTATGGGCTGGGGCCATTGGGCCATTCCATCTTGGTTCGCACCTTGTCTTCTTGAATTTAATTTAATTTAATTTTAGTGATTTTTATTATTATTTTATAATAATTTTAAAATAATAATATAATAATATAATAAATAATATAATAATGTTATATTATATTATAATTTCAATATATTATAATGTGTGTGTATATATACTATAATATAATAATTATAATATTAATACTAATAATATATGAATATTTCTTGATATATTAATATGTTAATATTAATGATGTGTAATATATAGTAAAAAATAGTAAATAAATAAATAATATGTGTTTTGTTCCACAGAAAAATTTCTCCACCAAATTTCTGGGACTTTGAATACCAGAAGAAAATATAGGTTTGGCATTCCCTCAAAATGGCACCTCTCAGTTGAAAATGTTTGGGAGGCTTCTTTGGGGAGACTCTTCACCTTCCTCCTTCACCTTCTCTTCTTGGCATGCCTGCATTCCTCCCCAACCTTCTTTCTCCCTTCTTTCATCTTCGTAGAGGCGAGGCAAAAGGTGAATCTCCTTCCACTGAAATGGGAGAGAGAGAGATTGGAGAGTTATGAGCAGCAAGAAGGGAAGAACATTTACGAGTGAAGGCTCCTTGACCTGCCTGTAAATCCCGCTAGCTGTTCAATACCTTTTACGAGGACTGCAGCTCTCGCTCCATAGAGGATTGGCACTTCCTAGCCAATAATCATGGAGTGCTGAAAGCTTCTCGACAAACTAGAGCGGACCTTTGCCGTTTTCCCAGCTTCAACCTAGGAGATATGTTTCAAGAAAACCCTATGGCAAAAATGTCCAAAAAACCCAACAACTATGCACCTAAAGAATATGGTTGATGAGGTGCATCTAAGCCTTAGAACATCTAGGTTTCCCATGCCTCTTGTTGTTTATTCATTCAGTTGCTTTCGACTCTTCATGACCTCCTGGACTAGCCCATGCCAGAGTTCCCTGTCGGCCGTGGCCACCTCCAGCTCCTTCAAAGTCAAACCAGTCACTTCAAGAATAACATCCATCCATCTTGCCCTTGGTTGGCCCCTCTTCCTTTTCCCTTCCATTTTCCCCAGCATCCTTGTCTTCTCTAAGCTTTCCTGTCTTCTCATGATGTGACCAAAGTACTTCATCTTTGCCTCTCGTATGATTCCCTCCAGTGAGCAGTCGGGCTTTATTTCCTGGAGGATGGACTGGTTGGATCTTCTTGTCCAAGACACTCTCAGAATTTTCCTCCAGCATCACAGTTCAAAAGTGTCTCTTCCTTCGCTCAGCCTTCCTTATGGTCCAGCTCTGGCATCCATAGGTTACTACAGGGAATACCATTGCTTTAACTATGCGGATCTTCATTGCCAGTGTGATGTTTCTCATCTTAACTATTTTATCGAAATTGCTCATTGCTCTCCTCCCAAAAAGGAAACGTCTTCTGATTTCCTGGCTGCAGTCTGCATCTGCAGTAATTTTGTGCCTAGAAACACAAAGTCTGTCACCGCCTCCACGTATTCTCCCTCTATTTGCCAGTTATCAATCAATCTGGTTGCCAGAATCTTGCTTTGTTTGTTTTTTTATGTTTAACCGCAACCCAGCTTTTGCCCTTTCTTCTTTCACCTTGGTTACAAGGCTCCTCGGCTCCTCCTTGCTTTCAGCTATCAAAGTGGTATCATCTGCATATCTAGGGTTGTTGATGTTTCTTCCAGAAATTTTAACTCCAGCCTTGGATTCGTCAAACCCCGCACATCTCATGATGTGTTCTGCATACAAGTTGAATAGGTTGGGTGAGAGTATACAGCCCTGCCATACGCCTTTCCCAATCTTGAACCAGTCTGTTGTTCCATGTTCAGTTCTTACTGTGGCTACTTGGTCATTATACAGATTCCTCAGGAGACAGACAAGGTGACTTGGGATCCCCATGCCTCTAGATCAGTGTTTCCCAACCAGTGTGCTGTGGCACACTAGTGTGCCGTGAGCGATCATCAGATGTGCCGTGAGAAATTGGAACCTCCAACACCCTTTCTTTCCCCTCCTGTCGAACACTTTTTCTTCTCCACTCGGGCTTCCTTCTTCCCAGCCTTGCTCTGCTTGCTTTGCCTTGCTTTGCACATGCTGCCGCTTCTGCGGGAGGGGGAAGGGAGGAAGACATGACCCGTGCAGGCGCTACTGCGCAGGCTTGCCCCACATCTTCCTCCCTCCCCTCCACAGTGCTCTCTGGCTATAGGTGGACTACAACTCCAAAACTCAAGGTCAATGCCCACCAAACTCTTATAGTATTTTCTCTTGGTTATGGTAGTTTCCATTCCATCATTGGTGGAGTTCAGAATGCTCTTTGATTGCGAGTGAACTATTACTCCCAGCTGTTGAGCAAGACCTTCGTGTGTGTCTTTCTGCCATTCCTGCCAGGATATCTATGTTGTGTTCATTGAAACAGGCCCAGGTTTCACACTGAGTGTATAAATACATTTAAAAACATATTAACTATATGTATTACTGTGTTAGAGTGTCATTTTGTGTCATTTTGGTTGGTGGTGTGCCCCAGGATTTTGTAAATGTAAAAAATGTGCTGCGGCTCAAAAAAGGTTGAAAAACACTGCTCTAGATGTCCAAAAAAAATTTTTTTGGAAGGGCATTTTATGGGTGCTTGAAACTGACCCAGATTCGGCATGAATTACCTGAAAATGCAGTGGTTTGCTTTTCCAAATCTCCCAGTCACCCCAAAATCTCCCAAAAATAGTGTATGGGTCAATGCAAGCTGTGCCTACCCCTAGACAGTATACATTTCCAATACATTTACTCTCCAACTTAAATATTTCTCTATTAAGGAAAAAGTATGCATGGAAATGGCACCTTGTGGAAAGTAAGAAAAAGAGTACGTCCCTGGAATTGGACTTGACAAATTTGCCTCTCTGTCAGTGAAGGAAGACTTGCCAACAGAACAAGGCCATCTCTGGAAGTCTTTAGAGTTCCTCGGATGTCATCTTCTGCCAGGTATGAACAGGACGTTCTTGCAATCCAATTGCCCAAATTTATTTCAGCAGAACTTTTAAACAGGGGCATCCATAAAGACGAGGCTCGTCTTCAACAGCATCTTTATCATATGCGAAACCTACCGCATCCATCGCTATCCGGACACATGCTAAAACATCTCCCGGTGATGAAGTGTGAAGTTTGGAAGATGGATGGCTTCACTTACTGTGCTGCCTGGAGAAGTTACTGAACGGATTGGGATGTTGCCCTTCTGTGTCACTTGAAATATCACTAGATGTTTCAGGACCCCAGCATACGGTGGCTCTATGTCAGTGCTATTTCAGTACTGAGGACTTCATCCTACGCAATAAGTAAAGCATTGGGGATCATTATTTTTCACTTAAGCTTCGCACTGCCTCATTTGGAAATTAAACAAATGATTTTCTTACCCCCATCGCCTGTTTTCCTTCGTTCAACTCTCCTTTCAAATTATATTTTGGCCTTCCCATCACATGGGAGACATTCTCCTCCCACTGTCTATAGATCCCAGGAACTACAATTTCCAAATGTCAAGGTCTATTTCCCAAACTCCACCAGTGTTCACATTTGGGCACATTGAGTACTCATGGGGGTTCTGTGTGGGAAATTTGGCCCAATTCCATCC
This sequence comes from Anolis apletophallus, assembly GCA_030556195.1. Lineage (NCBI taxonomy): Eukaryota > Metazoa > Chordata > Lepidosauria > Squamata > Anolidae > Anolis > Anolis apletophallus. Next base: position 37,412,731 of record JARBWK010000015.1, on the reverse strand, counting down.
TTGGTGGGGTTCAGAATGCTCTTTGATTGTAGGTGAACTATAAATCCCAGCAACTACAACTCCCAAATGTCAAAGTCTATTTTCCCCAAACTCCACCAGTGTTTGCATTTGGGTGTACTGAGTATTCGTGCCAAGTTTGGTCCAGATCCATCATTGTTTGAGTCCACAGTGCTCTCTGGATGTAGGTGAGCTACAACTCCAAAACTCAAGGTCAATGTCCACCAAACCCTTCCAGTATTTTCTGTTAGTTATGGGAGTTTCTGTATGCCAAGTTTGGTTCAATTCCATCATTGGTGAAGTTCAGAATGCTCTTTGATTGTAGGTGAGCTATAAATCTCAGCAACTACAACTCCCAAATGAAAAAATCAATTCCTTCCTCAACCCCACCAGTATTCAAATTAGGGTGCATCAGGTATTTGTACCAAATTTGGTCCAGTGGATGAAACTACACCCTGCACAGGCATGTAGCATAGCCCCCCGAAATCTCAGGGTGGTAAAAGGCCTTTGGTACATTATTTAAAATGTTATGTTTATTCATATCATGATCTGATCATGCACATTATATCCCACATTACTGGGGTTATTGGGATAACAATACAAAAGGTTTGCTAGGGTAGACCCTCTTCCACCCAGTCTCAGCCCCTGAACCAAACTCAGCCCCCAAACCAAAATTTTACCCTGGTATGAGGTTACTTTAAAATTCATAACAGTGCCGAAATGATAGTATGAGGTAGCAACGAAAATAATTTTATGGTTGGAGGTCACCACAACATGAGTGAAGATGCAATGGAACAATGGCTTCAAACTACCGTAAAAGGAGATTCCATCTGAATGTTAGGAAGAACTTCCTGACTGTGAGAGCCATTCAGCAGTGGAACTCTCTGCCCCGGAATGTTGTGTAGGCTCTTTCTTTGGAGACTTTTAAACAGAGGCTGGATGGCCATCTGTCCGGGGTGCTTTGAATGCAGTTTTCCAGCTTTTTGGCAGAATGGGGTTGGATTGGATTGTTGTCGAGCAATTTAGGACAGCCTGGCCCTTAGGGGGCAGATGCCCAGAAGTACCCCTAAAGCAAGGATTTCAGCAGAACCTCTGGTGAAGTTTTAAAAGCAAATATAAATCCCTTTCCCAAATGATCTCACCAAAGAAGTCCGGAAGAAGATGCCTCTGAAGCTTTTATTCTTGTCACTGCAGTTTCCTTGTCGCAAGGCAGTCATAAAGTTACATTGAAAACATATGCAATTTTTATACATTTTACAGAACTGTCAAATTCAAACTTTCCCACCCCTGTATGCTGTAGGCTTCATGACGATTGGTTGGAACCTTGGAAGCCAGCTGTAGCGGGAACCAATCGTGAAACAGCGCCGCTTTCGCTTTGACGAATGGGAAGCGAGGGACAGGAATGTGTTCAAAACAAAGAGCAGCTGGAGTTTTCTTGATTAGATCATGTCCATATGTTAATGAAGATCCGAGGCTTTGACCTTTCAAGCCAAAGCAAGTTCTTTGTTCTTGGTGAAAAACAGGAATTTGCCCTTAACGACCCTTCCTTGTTGACAAAGGGCCATATGTAGATTTCCCATGAGAGTTTTCAGTCTTCTGGATGGTAAATAAATGAAATAATTGTAGCTATGTGTTTGTTTCTGAGGCCAACAGTGACAGCCGGTTAGGAAATATGAAATATAGTTATGCCATACGTCCTATAAACACAGGACAAGACTAAACTCAGAGGGTCCAGCGTTTATGGAACAAAAGGAGTCTTTCAAAAATGGGGAGAAGGGAAAGAAGGACTTCTCCAAAACCAGAAAGAGTCCTCTGTCATGCAAATTGCTCCAATGGTTGGATTAAGGGTGCAGCCAGGAATGTGGTCACCCTGATCTCAAAACAAACAGCTGGGTCTTTCACAAACATGTAGCATTTCTTCATATGATTTTACACATGGGGAGGGGGGGAAACAAGCAGGGAAATTACATAGGAGGGTTTCAGGGGAATATCACCAATATCTCATAATTATTTCATATGCAAGGAGTAAACACAAAACAACAGTGCGTAGGTACCTGATGGTAATTAGACTGTATATGCTGGAGGCATGTAAGGAATAACGCAACCCCGTAGTATGAAAAATAACACTCTATTGGCATATACAAACACTCTATCAACATATAGGCATGGATATCACAATTACAGATAGGTAAAGAAGGCGCACTGTAGACCACCCCAATGTACTTGCGCAATGGCTATTGTAGTGCTGTGGATCGTCCGCGATGGATTTCAAAGGCAGAACTTGGCTGCTTGGGTTCGGCGTGAATCGACGTGGCGAGTTGGCGGCGCTTGGTGATGACGTAGTCGGCGCCCGCCGCGGACGTCGTCAGCGTGTGAGATGCAAGTGACGACAGCACGTAAAGGGTGGGAGGAGGAGGGGAGGACCTGGGCGGATGAAGCAATGTGGAATGGGGAATCCCCAATGGGAAATCCCAGGCGATCCAAGGTGTCTTCTGGCGAGAGCTTCGGGAACTCCAATCCCTTTCTGGCCAAGGGAATGGCGGACCGCGTCTGGCAGAAACCACAGGTGGGAATCCCGGGAATCAAGACACGGAAGGGGATGGTGGGCTCTCGAGTAGGAAGGGTTGGATTCACAAACATACAACTAGCAGTCTAATAAAGGGCGTCAATGCCCCGTGAGGGAAAATTCCCCCAGGACTCATGTGTAAGGGGAGGCGGTGTGGCTCTCTCTTGACACACAAGCTCGGTGGTTAGCAGAGCCGACGGCCAGCTTAGATGCTTAATTCCTGCGCGGCCACATTCAGACCGATTCACACCTGTGGTTTCTGCCAGACGCGGTCCGCCATTCACTTGGCCAGAAAGGGATTGGAGTTCCCGAAGCTCTCGCCAGAAGACGCCTGGGATCGCCTGGGATTTCCCATTGGGGATTCCCCATTCCACATTGCTTCATCCGCCCAGGCCCTCCCCTCCTCCTCCCACCCTTTACGTGCTGTCATCACTTGCATCTCACACACTGACGACGTCCGCGGTTGGCGCCGACTACGTCATCACCAAGCACCGCCAACTCGCCGCGTCGATTCACGCCGAACCCCAGCAGCCAAGTTCTGCCTTTGAAATCCATCGCGACGATCCACAGCACTACAATAGCCATTGCGCAAGTACATTGGGGTGGTCTACAGTGCGCCTTCTTTACCTATCTGTAATTGTGATATCCATGCCTATATGTTGATAGAGTGTTTGTATATGCCAATAGTGTTATTTTCATACTACGGGGTTGCGTTATTCCTTACATGCCTCCAGCATATACAGTCTAATTACCATCAGGTACCTACACACTGTTGTTTTGTGTTTGTGAATGTTACCAGCCTGCTCGTTTACTTTGTATATGCAAGGAGTAGAAAGAAAGTCCATATGACCTTGAAAAGCATCAAATCCATATGCTTTGGGGAAATCCATTCAAGTGTGAGGCAGCAGCAGCAGCAGCATGAGGAGGAAAAGGAGGAGCATCGCGACCAGCATGGGCTGAAGGAAGAGGCCTCCTCTGAGGAAAAGACTCCAAGGAGGCCTCTTCCTTCATCCCATGCTAGTCAGGATTGAGTCCTGAGGTGGAGGAAGGTCCCAACTCTCTGCACCACTGCCATCCGTTCACCCAGCGCGAGGCCGCAAGGCTGCCTTCAAGGCCGCGGGGGCTGCCGAGATGCGGTGGCGGCACCAGCCTCTCAATCGCGGGGCATGCTCCTCCTCTTCCTCCTCATGCTGCTATTGCTGCTGCTGCCTCATGTGGAGCCCTGGTCACATGGTGCGCCCTCTGCTGGGTCACGTGGGGGCTGGCTCCTGGCTGTATTGTCTGCCTTGTTGGCCCTATGGGTAATCCGGGCCTGAGGGCTGCACAAAAAGAGAGGAGAGATAAACCATCCTAGAGAACAATTAAAGACAGAGACCACTGAAAGCAGGAAACTAGGACATCTCACTTGGAAATAAAGGCAGGGCAGAGTCTTTGCACACAGCTGGCAGCTCTGCTGGCAGCCTTCAACAATAATCACATCATTTGCCTCCAGCTCCCAGGCTTCCAAGCTGGATCATAAATGGTGTTTTTTTCTAAGCACATGAGAATGGGGATCTGAATGAGTAACCAATGAAAGGGTTGGTTTGGGGTTCCCGGAGTGGAGCTTGGGAAAGGGACAATCACCATGAATGTGTCCCTAACTAAATTCCAGCCAAGCTGTTTCTTGCACTGAATGCAAATATTCCACGTGTGAAAAAAATAGCCCGACGACTTTCCCAGGAAAGCTTCCATCGACGCAACATGGTTCCAGCCATTGCGTCCCATTATCGGAATGTAGTAAATGCATGTCTCCATAATAGATTGGGAAGGCGGGGCAGGGTCTGGGAGAAGCTGCCGCTTCGTAATTACAACTGGGTTTCTCTTTTATTGACCCTGGAACTTTTCATTATCTCATATTCGTTCCAATGTTCCCGGGCTCTCCAAAGACCCCTTTCCTCACCATGCATCGCTGAAGGCCTTCGCACGCCAGAGTCACTACCGGAATCAGCATAATTAATCAATTATATTTAATAATAGCAATCTGACACTGTGCCTCCGAGGTTCGTTTGAAATGAGCATCGGGTTGGAACTCTTTTATTAGAATTTGGACAAAATCTCTGTGGATCTTGACGGTTTCAATGCCTTGTGCTTTTAATCGCTTCCTAAGCCTCTATTTTTAAAGTCTGTTTCAATACGTATGCCTAGCCGGGGGGCCATTGAGGATTAAATGTCCTTAATAATAACTATTTTTGTATAACACTATTAACAACAGCTCCCCTTTGGAAGGAAACCGTGAAAGGCTGAGAACATCCGGCACCTGAAATGAGTGGCTGCATGTCACTTGCTGCTCTCTTTGTGATCTGAAAGAAAATCAGAGACTCACAGGACACCTAAAACACATTAATTGTGACAACAGCCAGCATTTATCAACCTGGGGGTTGGGACCCTTGGGGGTCGCAAGGAGGTGTCAAAGATAATCAGAAAACACAGTATTTTCTCTTAGTCATTGGGGTTCTGTGTGGGAAATTAGGCCCAATTCCATCCTTGGTGGGGTTCAGAATGCTCTTTGATTGTAGGTGAACTATAAATCCCAATTGGACCCTCTGCTGACGATGGAGGCTCAGGTCTCCAGTGTTTTTCCATCTGCGCCAGGCAAGGTGGCTGGCGCCCTACCTTTCTGGTGACGACCTGGCCACGATAATCCAGGCCATGGTCATCTCGAGACTGGACTACTGTAACGCCCTTTACATTGGCCTTCCTTTGTCGGTAATCCGGAAACTTACGTTGGTGCAAAACGCTACGGCTCGACTGCTGGCTGGACTGACACTGTCGGGCCACATCACACCAGTCCTACAGCACTTGCACTGGCTTCCCTATCGAGTACCGGATTGTCTTCAAAGTGCTGGTGCTAACCTTTAAGGCCTTGCATGGTCTGGGGCCAGTGTATCTGAAGGACCGCCTTTCCCTCCACATTCCCCAGAGACAACTACGGTCCATGGATCATAACCTATTAGAGGTTCCATCACTTAAGACCTGCCGCCTGTCATCGACATGGCAGCGCACTTTTTCTGTTGCAGCACCTACCCTCTGGAACGCCCTCCCGGACGAGGCATGAGCAATAACGGATCTACAGGCTTTTCGGAGGGCCTGTAAGACCAACCTGTTCCGCCAGGCGTTCAATCTCTAAGCTGTAACCCCTACTCTGGTCTTAATCTACAGTATTTTTATTCTGTTTTATTATATTTTTAGTATATTGTGTTGTGTTGTTCACTGCTGTGAACCACCCTGAGCCTTTTCGGGAAGGGTGGTATAGAAGTTGAAATAATAAATAAATAAAATAAACTACAACTCCCAAATGCCAAAGTCTATTTTCCCCAAACTCCACCAGTGTTCACATTTGGGTGCCAAGTTTGGTCCATATCCATAATTGTTTGACCACAGTGCTCTCTGGATGCAGGTGAACTACAACTCCAAAACTCAAGGACAATGCCCACCAAACCCTTCCAGTATTTTCTATTGTTAATAGGAGTCCTGTGTGCTAAGTTTGGTTCAATTCCATCTTTGGTAGAGTACGGAATGCTGTTTGATTATAAGTGAACTATAAGTCCCAGCAACTACAACTCCCAAACAACAAAATCAATCAACCACCAATTCCAGCATTATTGAAATTTGGGCATATTGGGTATTTGTGACAAATTTAGTCCAGTGAATGAAAATACATCCTTCATATCAGGTATTTACATTACGATTCATAACAGTAGCAAAATGATAGTTATGAAGTAGCAACAAAAATAATATTATGGTTGGGGGTCACTGTATTAAGGGGTCACAGCATTAGGAAGATTGAGAACCACTGTCTTAGAACCACCCCAGCACCCCCTAGCGACACCACTGAATTTATGCTACATAACCCCAATGCGGCTCTTGGCCTCCATATAACAACCTCATTGCCCTTTGCATCACCCAAACATCCGCTCTCAAAGCAGCTGCCTTGCCTTATGGATGGCCCTCCCTTGAGTCCACTTCCTAGTCAAAACCACTCTTTGAATCATCTGGAAGAACCCTTAAGACAGAGGACGCGTCCGCCATCTCGCAATCTGTTGGAAGTCTCATGCGTGTTGCTGTCCCTTGCGAAAGGAGGTCTGTTGCTTTGCAGGTTTAGCTGGCAAGGCAATCTAGAGCAGAGCACAAGGGAGAGAGAGAACCAAGCTGTGGTTTGTGTCCTTTATTTAACAAAAAAAATGTGGTTGCTGCCAGCATGTTGTTAGCATCAGTGACACAACTGTAGCCATCGACGTCAGCAAGGCATAGGGATGTAATTTTTCACTAATTCCATTCTCCAAGGATGCAGCAAAGCATTCCAGCACTTTTCTTCTTGATGTAAGGAAGCCTTCCAAAGCTGCACAGTTTTCAAAGACTCTTCATCATTTGGGACTCGTTCTGTGCATTTCTTAGCACTCTATTCTACTGTCAATCAGTCTTACCACCAGGAAGTTCTTCCTGATGTTTATGTGGAATCCACTGCTCTATGTCTTAGCATTTGGAGAAGAAGCTAGCTCCATCTTCAATACTGATGATGATGGCTTTTCTTCGCAAACAAAGATTCAGAGTCAAGAAGGATCATTCCACGCTTTCTACAAGCACATTGTTGATTAAGAAGGCCAATCCGAGATAGGCAAGTCCAGTTGCAGAAAGCACAGCAGAAAGTCTCCTTGGGTGATGTTGTTTCCAAGTTGCAGTTCTTTCTGCGCTGTCGTTTCTCTACAAGACTCGTTCGGCGTGTCTTCTCGAAAGAGGCCTCAGCATTGTGGATAGTGCATCTCCATGCCTCCCGATGTGAGGCCAGGGTGGACCATTGTTGGTGATCAATCTGGCCGAGCCTGAGATGTTGTTTCAGGGAGTCCTTATATCTCTTTTTGGGGGCGCCTCTCTTGCGCTGACCCATGCCGAGTTCACCATAGAGTACTATCTTTGGGAGGCGATGGTCCTCCATCCTAGAGACATGCCCTGCCTAGCGCAGCTGTGTTCTCAATAGCATGGCCTCAATGCTGATGATCCCTGCTTGCTCAAGGAAAGCAACATTCATCACATAATCTTCAATACTACAGCCTTAAATATTTCTAGATGGCTACCATGACCTCTTCTCTCAATCTTCTCTTCTCCAGGCTAAACATTCCCAGCTCCTTAAGCCACCCTTCGTACAGATTCATGGTTGCCCTTCTATGGACATGCTCCAGTTTGTGGATAATATCCCTATGGAATTGTGCTGCCCAAAACTGGACACAGCCTTCCAGGTGAGGTCTGACCAAAGCAGAAAGGAGTGGGACTATAGCTTCTCTTGATCTGTTAATCAGCAAACTCTTGCATCTCAACAAGTCAATCACAGCATAGGCCATGCAAAGTCAACCACACCATTGGAAATGCAAAGTTATCTACAACATAGGCAATGCCAGGTCAACCACAACATAGGTAATGCAAAATCAGCCACAACATAGGAAATGCAAAGTAATCTACAACATAGGCAATGCCAGGTCAATTCTTATCCCCTTCCCAGATCCCTAAACCATTCCATACCCAATCCTTTCTCTTACTTTTACCTATATGTATTTAAAATCTTAATAATTATTATATAAAAAATACATCCTGCATATCAGATGTTTACATTATGATTCATAACATTATCAAAATTACAGTTATGATGTAGCAACTAAAATAATTTCATGGTTGGGGGTCACCATGATATGAGGAACTGTATTAAGGGGTTGCGGCATTCGGAAGGTTGAGAAATACCGCTCTAATAGCTTAATTCAGTGTTTCCCAACCAGTGTGTCGTGAGCAATCATCAGGTGTGCCGTGGGAAATTGGAGATAGGAGAGAGAGAGAGAGAGAGAGAGAGAGAGAACCCTCCTGTCCTACCAGGAAGCCCTAGCCGGGGCTCGATCTCTTGCCTGAGTCCCGCAAACACAGCCTCTACTCAGCATTTGCCTTCTTGGACTTCCTCCTCCCCTCCGCTCCTTCCTTGGCCTCAGAAGGGTTTGAGCCAAAAGGGGGGGGACTTCGCGGAGAGAGAGAAGATCCTGGGATGGGACTTCCCTGGGTCCCCCGGCTGCCTGGAGGCGGATCTACACCGTAGCATTCATGCAGTGAGGCACCCCTTGGTCTTCAAGGGACATTCGGGACACAGGATTGAGGCACCTTTAAGCAGGGGCCGAAAACTAACAGGGTTTGCTCACTTAAGGCAGGCGTGGGCCAACTTGGGCCCTCCCTCCAGGTCTTTTGGCTTACAACTCCCACCAATCATACATACATACATACATACATACATACATACATACATACATACAAGCTGTATAAATTTATTCGCTGTACCTGCCATGCGTTGCTGTGGCCAACCTTCCCTCCCTCTTTCTCTCCTTCCCTCTTTTTCTTTTCCTTCTTCTTTCCCTTTTTTCTTCCTTCCTTCCTGTACCTTTTCTTCCCTCTCTCTTTGCTCTTTGGTTCCATTCTTCCTGCTCTTTGGTTGCCATTTGCTTGCTTGCTTGCTTGCTTGCTTGCTTGCTTGCTTGCTTCCTTCCTTCCTTCCTTCCTTCCTTCCTTCCTTCCTTCCTTCCTTCCTTCCTTATTGATGCATGAGAACACAGAGAGAGACTGGCAGCTGTTGAGCAAGACCTTCGTGTGTGTCTTTCTGCCATTCCTGCCAGGATATCTATGTTGTGTTCATCGAAACAGGCCCAGGTTTCACACTGAGTGTATAAATACATTTAAAAACATATTAACTATATGTATTACTGTGTTAGAGTGCCATTTTGTGTCATTTTGGTTGGTGGTGTGCCCCAGGATTTGGTCAATGTAAAATGTGTGCTGCGGCTCAAAAAAGGTTGGGAAACACTGGCTTAATTGCCTTCTTTCACCCAATCCAGCCACTGGCTCTTAAGGTGGGTTGAGGATCAGTACCTGTGAAGGATAACTAAGTAAATGCAAGCAGTTACGGATCTGTAAGTGCAATACTGAGCATCAGCCACTGCCTTTTGCTTCTTAACCTTGAATGGCTGCAACCTGATTCTAAGGACAAGGATATTCCCCAGCGTATGCAAACTGGAAGAGCAATTCTCTCCTCCCAACTCTCTGGAAATGTTTTGTTGTCACTGAAGTAAATGTAACATTGGCAAGAGGTGCTCCCAAAGCCCAGGTTGTGGAAGGAAAAGCAGGTCTACTTCTAAAAATATAAATGCACGTGTTGGGGTGGAATCCCATTGTTGCGTTGACTTTTCTATTAAAAAATGAAAAGTGTGTATATTCTTTTAAAAAAGAATTAGTCCCATAAACAAGCTTGCACGAGGAGCCTTCTAACCTCGTTAGAATCAAACCCATCCAAAAAGTTGCATTGAGAATTCATTTCATCTCTCTCTCTCTCTCTCTCTCTCTCTCTCTCTCTCTCTCTCTCTCTCTCTCTCTCTCTGCAATTCATGCTTGGCCATTCATGAATTCATAATCTGCAATTTGTAATTCGTTATTCTGAATAATTAAGCAACTTGGGCTTCCCAAGCACAAAGACCCCGTTACTGCTCTGTGGCTGTTTGCTTAAATATTAAAATTAGGGACTGCGAAGCCGCAAATCACATATTGTTCAGTCATTAGCAAACTGCAAATCAAAAGAAATTATGCAGAATCCATTCAGCTCAAGCGAAGCTCTGGAAAAGTGGGATGCAAATGCATAGATTTGTCACAGGAAGTAAATTCTTGGACTAGATTGGCACATTTGGACAGAATTTTTTTTTACTCTCGCAGTTCTGCTTAAGAGTGACAGATATTCTAATCCTACCCATATTAGTCAATAACACTCAAGCCTGCCAACGACAGTCATGTTTTTTTTTTAAAAAAATCCTACTAAAATTCAACAGGATGGAAATTGTCTTATTGATGTCGCCAAATGAAAGCGAGCTTTAAAACCAGTACTAAATCTCATTTGATTTTGGAAGCTAAGCAGGGTCAGCCTTGGTTAGTTCTTGGATGGGAGACTGCCAATGAATTTACTTATTATTTATTTATTTACCATATTTATATACTGCCCCTCTCAGCCCAAAGGCGACTTGAGGTGGTTTACAGTCGGCAGTCAATGCCCCTAAACAACACAAAATAGAGTTTAAAACATTACATATAATATATACCATATAAAAGCAATAAAACAGTAAAAGCCATGAATCCCAAGGTCTATAGGCTATATTTCAGAAGAAGGAACTGGCATAACTACTTCTGCGTGTTCCTTCCTTAAGAAACCCTATGAAATTCAGAAAACCTGGAGGCATATATAGCAGTAGTTCTTAAACTGTGGGTCCCCAGGTGTTTTGTCCTACAACTCCCAAGAATCCCAGCCTAATGGTTTACCAGCTCTTAGGATTTCTGGGAGTTCATGGTCAATATGATTAGTGATACCCTGAATTGAACCATGCATGTTGATTGTATGAACCTCTAAGAGAATCTTTGTTTACATTTGGAAATCGCCGCCCTGACGAAGTTCCTCCAAACGAAACGGGACTGGATCCATTCATCTCCTCCCCGTAGGCGGTACTTAGCTATCTCTCTGTGACTCCTAACCCCGTTTCCAACTGGCGTCCACCTTATGCTCGTGATTTTTTGGCTTGGACAACTCTGGTCTCTTCCATACCGGGATATCTTCACCACTCGGTGTACCCAGATTCTGAACTGTGCAGGACACACCCTTTTGGATCTTATAAGTACCTTAGTTGAGGAGCGACACTTTGTATTTCCCTCCGCTTGGAACGAACTGACTGGGACTTATAGTGGCTGCTTATACCAGATTATACTCACACGCCCATGAGTAGAGTGAGTACAAACTCTCTTTGTGTAGAACACCTTTGTGTAGTACTTCTGATGTGTTGAACGTATAATGTGCTGAACCTATTATGTGTTGAACTGATTACTTGTTGGATATCGGAGGACAGGAGCCCACTACTCCATATTAGATACATTATAACAATTCTATAGATAAAATATATTGAATTTCAATTGATTAATTGTGAGTATATTGCTCTTTATAATTACTCTTGGCTTGTTGTTCTAAGTGATACGGAACTTAGAGTAGATTCATTCACTGTTGTTTGATAGTAAGGTATTTAAGGCACCCATAAGGAAATGCCAGAAAAATGCTCTTTAGAAGGTAAGATGAAGCAATAGTGCCATCCGGTGGCCAGAACCGAGCACAAGCCTCCAAGATGCCAAGGATGGAAAAAGTCTATATACCTCTATCTATTTACAGTTGTCTGTCTTGTCAGTGTATAACAGCATTGAATTTTTTTGCCATATATGTGTTTATGATCCACTCTGAGTCCTTTCCGGGATGAGCAGAGCGGAATATAAATACATAAAAAATACATACATAAATACATAAATAAACAAACAAACAAACAAACAAACAAGAAATGGATAGGACCTTACTCAACTATGTATATTTTGAGGTGTCTTACTCTTCCCTTGAATTCAGGGAAGATGGTTCGTAATTCAATGGGGTGGTGAATCCGTTCTGATTCCATGATGAAGCTTTAATGGAGCAGTGGTTCCCAGACTTTTTTTTTTACGAGGGACCACTTGAGCAGGGACCACTTTGACTAAGAACCATTCTCCAACATTAGTACCAAGAAGATTACAAATCAGTTTTGATGAACTATCAATTTGATTTGGTTATTTAGGATTCTGATTCAGAAAGTAGTTCAGCAGTGGAACTCTCTGCCCCAGAGTGTGGTGGAGGTTCCTTCTTTGGAAGCTTTTAAACAGAGGCTGGATGGCCATCTGTCGGGGGTGCTTTGAATGCAATTTTCCTGCTTCTTGGCAGGGGGTTGGACTGGATGGCCCACGAGGTCTCTTCCAACTCTATGATTCTGTATGCTATTTTCGGTTGGAAGACTGCTGTAACCCTATTAAAAATTGCTGCCAGAGTCCATCTGCAGGGAAGCTTATGCAGTAAGTCTTTATTAAAAATGGCCGCATCACCTCAAGGGACAAAATGGATGTACAGTATGTGCTGCATTCTTCATCATCTATCACAGTGTTTCCCAACCTTTTTTGAGCTGCGGCACACTTTTAACATTTTAATACTTTTAACGTCGGCCGGGCCTCCGCAGCCAGCCCCGCAGCCCGTGCCGCGCCGCTGCCCTGGCCAGGACTTTCTCAGCCGGCCCCGGCCCCCGCCGCCTGGGGTGCTCTGGCCACGCCTGCGCATGCACGAAAATCTCTGCGCTCCAGAGCGTAGCCAGTGGCTCCAGTAGTGCGGGAGATTGGCACGCTCTCCAAAGGGGAGCCGCCTGGAGCCAGTGCGCATGAGTGGAGATTGGCGCATGCGCACTGGGCTCCAGAGCGTGACTCGCGCTCGGGAGCCACTGGAGGGAGGCGCAAAAAATTTTTCGCTTACCCCTCCCCCCCAGAAAAGGTAGGTCCGCCCCTGGCCCCTTGCTCGCTGAAGCCGCGCGGAGGAGGAGGAGCATGAGTGGTGGACGGGCTTCAGTGGGCGGGGCTCCTCCTCCGTGTGTCATGGCGGGAGTCATGGCGGATTGGAGGCTGGCTGGGGAAACGGCCGAAGGAGGCGGCACCCCAGCCCCGTCTTCTTTTTCTTCGCTGCCACCCGGCCCTTCCTCCTCCTCCCCCAAGCAGCAGGAGTTTGGCAGGAGGAGGGGGGAAGGAAGGGGGCAGAGAGCTTTTCTCGTGGCACAGCAGGAGGTCTGTCATGGCACACTACTGTACCGAGTCACAGCGGTTGGGAAACACTGGTCTATCATGTTGCTGATAATGAATACCACTCAGGCTAAAAAAAAGAAGGGAAAGAGGGAAGGATGAAAGAAAGGAAGGAAAGAGTGTTTAGATCCAGGGAAGTCATGCTACCCATGCTCTATTCTGCCTTGGTTAGACCACACCTGGAATATTGTGTCCAATTCTGAGCACCACAATCGAGAAGAGATATTGACAAGCTGGAATGTGTCTAGAGAAGGGCAACTAAAATGATCAAAGGTCTGGAGAACAAGCCCTATGTGGAGCGGCTTAAAGAGCTGGGCATGTTTAGCCCGAAGAAGAGAAGGCTGAGAGGAGACATGATAGCCATGTATAAATATGTGAGAGGAAGTCATAGGGGGGAGGGAGCAAACTTGTTTTCTGCTGCCCTGGAGACTAGGACGCAATGGGACAATGGCTTCAAACTACAAGAAAGGAGGTTCCATCTGAATGTTAGGAAGAAATTCCAAACTGTGAGAGCCGTTCAGCAGTGGAACTCTCTGCCCCAGAGTGTGGTGGAGGCTCGTTCTTTGGATGCTTTTAAACAGAGGCTGGAAGGCCTTCTGTTGGGAGTGCTTTGAATGTGATTTCCCCAAACATTTCGGGATGTGCAGATATTGCACAATTTTCCCCCCACTGTATTTTTTTTTTCTTGAGTGGGTTTCCCAAGTGTCAGACAATCCATTTTCCAGCCAGGACATAACAGTCCAGATTCCCCTCATCCCTAGTTCACAGTTCTTAGTTTTCCCTTCTTAAATCTTTTATGGTAATAAGTGTGAATTTTAACAAGCACTGACAGATGTTTGCTGTGAAACTCTTGACGGAAAGCTGTGGCCAATCCACAGGGGAGACTGCCTCATATCAAACACCATCCCTTCCCCATCTTTGGCGCATGTTTTCCGATGTTGGGCTTGGTCTGTTGACATTGATTTGCTTGCACCGTCCTCTCTTTCCCAACTGCGGCTCCATGAAAAATGCATCAAAGCCACAGGTTTTTAAAGGGACTGAACTCTCGACGACGAAGAAGCATTTGGAGAATGCAGAAGGTGGGTGGAAAAGGAAACCCGAAATGTCATGATCGATTCTGTTTGACTCCGATTGTATTTGTGAAAGTTGGAGTTTACCCCTGGGACTCCTGGAGCTGAACCTCAAAGCCTTTTCACATGGCACAGTTTGGGGCTATATTTCATTTCCAAGGACCTAGAGGGAGAGAAAAAATAGAAGTATCAACTGTTGTATCCAATGGCTCCGCCAGGAGACTATGAATCCATTCTGAGTTTTGGTGTGAATGCAGAAATATATATGGTAAATCAGTGGTTCCCAACCCATAGGCCAGGACCCACTGGTGGGCTGCAAGACCTAAAATAAGGTCTTCGGTCAGGGGTGCGTGCTGCTGTTGGAGGAGAGCGACAGAGAGAAGGAGAGGGAGAGAAGAAAGGAAGGAGGTCAGCACCATTGCCCTCACTCTCTCACCCTCTTGCGGCTTCCTGGTGCCATTGGAGGAGAGCGAGAGAGAGGACAGTCCCCCAATACTGCTTGGGAGACTGACTGGGAGTTGGGGATGGGTGGGATGGGTGGGTGCGGGGAGGGGGCTCACTGTGGGCTCACTTCCGGAGGAGGAGAGCGTCGCCCAGCCCCTCCCCTCCTGAGCCTCCCCTGCCTCTCTAGGTCCTAGAGAGGGTCGTGTTTCCCAACCGCTGTTCTGCGATCAGCTGGTGTGCCGCGGGAAAACCTCGGAGGAGGAAGAAAGGGGGGGAGATAGGTTTTCTCATGGCACACCAGCTGATCCCAAATGGAACACTAGTGTGCCGCATCACACCGGTTGGGAAACACTGCTCTAAGGAACAGTTTAAAGAAGCTACTCTAAAGCAGGCTATGGTGGAATAGCCATTTACTCAAGGTTTATTTTTGATCTCTCCTTTGATGTAAGATGAAGATGCCTTATTTTGTGTTTCTCACAAAGACTATGTAAGTTGTTTTTTTTTTGTATGCAACATTGCAAGTTTATGTTTCCTCTCTGCTGACTAAAGAGTAAAGATTTTTCTGTTCATTTTTCCTCTGGTGTCTGAGTATTTTGCATTTGGGCTTTGGGTGCTGGGACGCTGGGTAAAATACACTGCTGCATAACAACAGTGTATCATCCCATCAAAATCCCTCCTCCACTGTGATTGGCTGGCCTCACAGCCAAGGGGAGGGCTATTTCTGAGACTCCAAGCGGGGAAGGGAGAGCAGTCATGCTAGGCACATGGCAGCGTGTTGAGAATGTGTGGGCAAGGGAGAGAGCATGTGAGGCTGGAGGGAGGTTTGCACCAGCAAGTTCCTTTAAGGCATAAAGGTTCTTTGTTGGAAGTTTGGCCCAATTCTACCACTGGTAAGGTTCAAAATGCTCTTTGATTGTAGGTGAACTATAAATCCCAGCAACTACAACTCCCAAATGTCAAGGTCGGTTTCCCCCAAACTCCACCAGTGTTCACATTGAGTATTTGTACCAAGCTTGGTCCAGATCCATCATTGTTTGAGACCACAGTGCTCTCTGGATGTAGTTGAACTACCATAACTCAAGGTCAATGCCCATCAAACCCTTCCAGTATTTTTTCTTGGACATGGGAGTTCTGTGTGCTTGTTCAATTCTATCATTGGTGGAGTTCAGAATGACCTTTGCAACCCAAAAGACAGTTGCATCTGTCAAGTAGGAAATTAAGGTACCACTTGGTGGGGAGGCTTAATTTAACTGATTTACGAGGCCATAAAAAAGATCTCCAGGAAACATGCTGAGGATTGGGGGGTGCAACAGCTCCCCCTGGTGGCCAGATGTTAAATTGCCTCTGTCTGTCTTGTGTGCTTGTGTGTCTAAATGTAATGTGTACATTGTAATCCGCCCTGAGTCCCCTGCAGGGTGAGAAGGGCGGAATAGAAATGAAGTAAATAAATAAATAAATAAATAAATAAATAAATAAATAAAACACAATACCATTAAAACACATATATTAAAATACAGAGAATAGCGACTAAATTATTGTTCCAATAACAATAATTTCCATTTTTTTAATTAAAAAAACAATGCAATTGCAACAAGACGACAGCCTGCAATGATAATGTCCTAAGAGGTCTGTTTGATCTGAACCCAAGAGTTTTTTCTTATTTTTCTTAACATACACACCAATTTTTTTTTCCAGAGGAAGTCTCCTTCTTTCTGCTTCTGCTTCTCTGCTCTTTGGACTTTCAGCTAATGTGTTTATGCAATGGGGTATAAATCAATTTCAACCTGAAGTATTCTGGGTTAAATGATTTATCGTCTCGGCCGCCTGCCTCTTTTCCTGGAGAGAAGGAAGCCCGCCACTCGCCTGGAGGAGTGGGTTTTCGCCCCCAAAAGAGTCACCGATTGGCTTACACTCTAAATTATGAGCCTTGATAAATGTTTCTCTTAGCCCGACCACTGCAGCTATTCTTGCAAGAATAGCTTCTCATAGAGATGTCTAATCCCTTTGGAATCCTATTAAACTTTGCCCTGCTCCTCTGTAAGAGATAGCTCGCTTTGCTTATTTATATACTATTTAAGCAGCCGTGGAAGAGGTAGGCTTAATTTACAGAAGAGACAAGATCTTTCGCATGTGGCAACACCTATGAAATATAGGTCTGGTCCAGCAAATAGGGAAACCCTAAGGAGGGGGCTTCACTTATCAGTTCGGTTTGGAGAACTGGAGGGGAGAGATGTGCTGTATTTCCAACAGGGCCTTGGTCACATTGAATTTGAGCAGCGTTTCTCAACCTAGGGGTCGAGACCCCTGAGGGGGTTATGAGAGGGGTTCCGAGGGGTCACCATCTCAGAAAACACATATTTCTGATGGTCTTAGGAACCCCTTTGGCAGAGAAGGCTGAAGATCTCTCCGCCTGTCCTTCTCTCTTTTTGGAAACATATGGTTGTTGTGGTAAGTCATAGCAGGACCGTGTGTGTGTGTGTGTGTAAGAAAAACCTTATAATGTTAATTATCATGTACAGCTGGTAATGTAGGTCAACCAACAAGTTTGGACCACCCCCGAGAGGTGTATATCTCTATGAGTTTTTAGAATACAGCCAGAGGGATGAAGAGAGCCTGAAGGAGAGATCATGGAAAGCTTATGGTCTGAGGAAATCTATGCACAAAGTCTTTGCTCTAAAGCAGTGTTTCCCAACCAGTGTGCCGTGGCACACTAGTGTGCCGTGAGCGATCATCAGGTGTGCCGTGGGAAATTGGCACTCTCCCCCCCCTCCTAGCAACCCCCTCACAGGTTTCCAAGAAACAAATTGAGCCTCTCTGCTTGGAAATGTGGGGGGTTTTTTTACTATTTTACTGGATTTTTCAGAGAGTTATTATTATTTATTTGATTTGATAAACTGCCCCTCTCGAGGCTCAGGGCGGTTTACAGCATATAAAAACAACACATACAACGGCATATAAAAACAGCATATAAAAACAGCATATAGAACAGTGTGTAAAACAGCATATAAAACACATAGGGTTAAAACACATGAAATTATATCTTTAAAGCAGTTGCCTCCCCCCCCCCCCCTCAAGGGAACAGTTTATAACAGCTTTATGACATCCATAGTTAACTGGAAGCAAGTTTTCACTCGGGATGAAATTTCACAAAGGTCTGGAGAACAAGCTCTATGGGGAGCGGCTTGAAGAGCTGGGCATGTTTAGCCTGAAGAAGAGAAGGCTGAGAGAAGACATGAGAGCCATGTATAAATATGTGAGAGGAAGTCATATATACATTGTGTTCATTGAAACAGGCCCAGGTTTCACACTGAGTGTATAAATATATTTAAAAACATATTAACTATATGTATTACTGTGTTAGAGTGTCATTTTGTGTCACTTTGGTTGGTGGTGTGCCCCAGGATTTTGTCAATGTAAAAAATGTGCCGCGGCTCAAAAAAAAGGTTGAAAAACACTGCTCAAAGGAACAGTTTGGAGAAGCTACTCTGAAGCAGGCTATGATGGAATAGCCATTTACTCAAGGTTTATTTTTGATCTCTCCTTTGATGTAAGATGAAGATGCCTTATTTTGTGTTTCTTACAAAGACTATGTAAGCTGGTTGCACTGCTTGTTTTTTGTATGCCACATTGCAAGTTTATGTTTCCTCTCTGCTGACTAAAGAGTAAAGATTTTTCTGTTCATATTTCCTCTGGTCTCTGAGTCTTTTGCATTTGGACTTTGGTTGCTGGGACGCTGGGTAAAATACGCTGCTGCATAACAACAGTGAATCATCCCATCAAAATCCCTCCTCCACTGTGATTGGCTGGACTCTCAGCCAAGGGGAGGGCTATTTCTGAGACTTCAAGCGGGGAAGAGAGAGCAGGCATGCTAGGCGCATGGCAGCATGTTGTGCATGTGTGGGCAAGGGAGAGCATGTGAGGCTGGAGGGAGGTTTGCATCTGCGAGTCCCTTCAAGGCATAAGTATTCTGTGTGGGAAGCTTGGCCCAATTCTACCACTGGTGGGGTTCAGAATGCTCTTTGATTGTAGGTGAACTAGAAATCCCAGCAACTACAACTCCCAAATGTCAAGTTCTGTTTTCCCCAAACTCCACCAGTGTTCACATTGAGTATTTGTGCCAAGTTTGGTCCAGATCCATCATTGTTTGAGACCACAGTGCTCTCTGGATGTAGGTGAACTACCATAACTCAAGGTCAATGCCCATCAAACCCTTCCAGTATTTTCTCTTGGTCATGGGAGTTCTGTGTGCTTGTTCAATTCCATCGTTGGTGGAGTTTAGAATGATCTTTGATTGTAGGTGAACTATAAATCCCATCAACTACAACTCCAAAATGGCAAAATCAATAATGTTATGGTTGGGGGTCACCACAACATGAGGAACTATATTAAGGGGTCGCGGCATTAGAAAAGTTGAGTGTGGAGATTTGATGTTAACTTGTATTCGCTGCCACCATATAAACTACTGTGCAGGGCTAGGACTGAAGTGTTTTACAGGCTTGTGTTATGAATAATCACCAGAAGAGATGGATTTATCATCAACGCACTTCAACAGTTTATTTAAACAGTGCTCACTTGGAGGTTCAAGAGCTTAGTAAGTTTCACTTCAACAGAGGCACAAGACTTAAAAAGGTTACAAATGTTCTATTTGTAACTAATACACAGTTGCAATGTTTAACTATTGCTATTACTTAGACCAGCGTCTAGCAATCTCAAACATACAGGCACTTTTGCCTTCTAAAGGCACCTTGCCTCTATCTAGCCCTCAGGCTTTATACAAACAGACTGGCTCGCAAGCTCAGCCCTCCAGAACTGTCTCCCTACAGCTCTCGAAACAGATTCCCCAGCCGAAGCTACACTCTCGCTTCGCTGACAGGAAAACTCTAACTGCTCTCTCTGCAGTTTCAATAATGTGATTCCTACTCCTCTCCTCAGAGTAGAATCTAACCTAACCTTCTGGCTTAACAGCCAGGCACCCACTGACTCTCTCTAAGAATTCCGAGCTAGCCTTCTGGTTGGCTCCGCCCACCATCACCATGGCAACACATTCCCCCCTGTTGATGTAAGAATTGGTGTAATGTGAATGTTTAAATGTAATTGCACAGCTGGTGCGGAGTTATGGGCTGGAGTGTCACCAGTACGCTGACGACACCCAGCTCATTCTGAGGATGGAGGGCAGGCCGGGTTCTGTCCCCGATAATTTCCAACACTGCCTCGAAGCCGTTACTGGATGGCTGCGAGCCAGTAGGTTGAGGGTGAATCCGGCGAAGATGGAGATCTTGTGGCTGGGTCGCCCGGGTGATGTTAATGTCCAGCTTCCGAGCCTGGACGGTGCGGTGTTATGCCCATCGCCTTCCGTAAAGAGCCTGGGGGTCCATTTGGACTCCCAGCTGACCATGGAGGCCCAGGTCTCTGCGGTCAGCAAGATCGCTTTTTCATCTGCGACAGGCAAGGAGGCTGGCCCCCTATCTCTCCCGGAATGATCTGGCCACGGTGATCCAAGCCACAGTCATCTCAAGGCTGGATTACTGCAACACGCTCTACGTTGGCCTTCCTCTGTCGGTGACCCGGAAGCTCAGGCTAGTGCAGAACACTGCCGCCCGGCTCCTGTCTGGCACGCCAGCTGGCGCCCACATAACACCTGTTTTGCAGGATCTGCACTGGCTGCCAATTGAGCACCGGATCACCTTCAAAGTGTTGGTCCTCACCTTTAAGGCCTTACACGGCCTGGGGCCAGCGTATTTGAGGGACCGTCTCACCCCATATTGCCCTCCGAGATCACTTCGGTCTGAGGACTCCAATCTCCTGGAGATACCTTCAGCTAAACTCGCAGGGCTGACTGCTACCCGCCGGAGGGCGTTCTCTGTCATAGCACCTACGCTGTGGAACGCCCTCCCGGCCAGAACTCGGGCTATGAAGGACTTGCTCCCGTTTAGACGGGCCTGTAAAACATACCTGTTTAAGCAGGCCTTTGGTGAGTAAGTCCTGCCCATGCCCGCCATCTATTCGTTCTTCTGAGGATGATGTGCTGTTCATTGTGTTAACTGTGTTATTAATTACTATACTGCTGTTGTTTTTAATTGTTTTTAACTGCTTATTGCCTGTATTTTACTGTGCCCTTCGGCTCCTGTAAGCCGCCGCGAGCCTCAGGGAGTCGGCGGCATAGAAGCCCGAATAATAAATAAATAAATAATAAATAAATAAATAATTTGTGCAATGCTTGTGAATGTAACATGATTGCATCATCTGGGAATGCTTTGGTACTGAAGGAGTTAAACAGTCAAGCCTCTAATGAACTGGGACAAGGATGTGACCCTGAGAGTGCCTGGAACGTGCAGGGAGGACTCAGAGATAAGATATTATTCGTTGCTCTTCCTTCAGTCTGTTCAGTTGGATGCTAATGCTAGAGTGTGCTGTATATTTGCTTTACTCAGTAAAGCTGTGTGTTTGCTTATACTGAAGTCTCAAAGTGTCCGTTCCTCTGAGCTCCAAAAGCTTCTGTCAAACTCTGACACATTCTCCATAGTGGCCTTTGTATTGTATGCTTGGAATAATAGTAAAACTTTATTTATATTCCATTCTCCCCAGAGGGACTCAGGGTGGATATGTATTGTGACGCCCCACGGGGCTGTTTTATGTACACCTGTAATATGTACCTGTTTGCCTTCAACTGCAAGGCCTTTGTCCTCAGCCATGTGGACTGTGATGGGAGGAGTTGTGCCTGGCATCACCACCCTGAACTCCTCCCCTTTCTGAGGTCATCTGAGGGGCAGGACTTCCTCCCTTTCGCCATTTCAAGCATAGCACACGGACGAAGCAGGCGGAAGTCTGGAGCCAATGCTCAGACAAAGCACCTTTGTTCACGTATAGTCTTCCAACGCTCTCAAACCAAGGAATTCAGTAATAGGAAGGGCCAGCCCTTCAACAGAAACTGTATTTCTTTGGGGACCCATGGACTTCGTGTGCCAGAGGACCATTTGAGGAGCTACAGGAATACCTGGAACTTAAGAGAGGCACCTTCACGCTGCAAAAGGCAACCCCTTTGTTTAAAGGACCTACTTTGCAACCTACTTCAAGCTTTTTGGGCCACCAGCACTTTTACTGGTTGTTATTCAATAAATCTTGGTTTTGGTTCACTATTTTGAGTCTAGCACTCATTCTTAAAGCTACTCCAGGTCTCCTGTACATGGGAGGGCTAGAACGCGAACCTCAGGGCCCATAGAATTCGTCCATCCTTTTATAGCCCCCTTTTTGGCCCTGGCGGGATGCCACATGTATTGTATGCCGTACTTTGTACAGTACGGCCATCATACTCATGGGAGACAACTTCCTGGACTTATCATGGAAACAGAAAACAACATACCATAGAATCACCTAGAAGCCCTAGAAATATCCTAGAGAGGAAACATTTTTTCAGATGCTGGTATCCTGAATATTTACAACCTCTGGATGATGGAATGTGTGGGTGCAGACTGCATGGATAATACCAAATGACTAGCTGGATTAAGTTTCCTAAAAAAGATTTACTCTTGCAATTTGCCTCATTTTTTGTCAGTTGCTTTGGGTCCCAGTTTTTATTTATTTTGATTGACTGATTGCTAAATAGCCAGTGGCGCTGCACCCGGTGGTGCCTTGACAGTTAAAACACAGGGAACAAAAATACCAGAGGCGGTCTTCTCTGCCTTAAGTAAACGGTGTCACGTTAATGAAGCCAGATGGGCTAATTCATTCCATTATTGAATCCACCTTTTGGGGAAAAGGTGTAATCATCATAGCCACAAAAGCTAAACCTACAAATGCGGAGAGCCAACTGCACCTTATGACAGGTTTCCAGTTGTTTATCATACTGACAGAACTGCTGGTTCTTTAAAGTCATAGACATTGACTTGAAAAGTCAATGTGATACTAGACCAGACCTGGGCATCTTACGGCCCGTGGGCCGGATGTGGCCCGGTGGCCGATCCAGACCGGCCCATGGATCCTTCAGCGCCCGGGGAGAAGGGCATTGGGGGCGGGGCCATTTCCACAAGAGGAAGGGCTGCCGCTGCCACCATCCCATCGTGGGCTATGGGGCTGCATCGGCAGATAGCCCGCCGGTCCGGAGAACGATTGGAGGAGCGGCGGCTTTGGAATGCCTGCCATCCTGGGAGGCGATCCGGGCCTGCAGCAAGAGCAGTCGGCAACCTGCAGTGGCTGATTGCTCTGGCAACCCGGAAGACTCGATCGTCTTCCGGGTCACCAGAGCGATCAGGCGCCTCAGGTCGCCGACTGCCCCTGCTGCAGGCCCGGACCGCCTCCTGGGATGGCAGGCACTCCAAAGCCGGGATGGCAGGCACTCCATGGCAGGGTGATCAGCTGGGGAATGGCCGGGGGCGAGAACGGGCAGAGGCCTGCAGCCTCCGATCGTCTGCTGCTCTGCTTTGCACTGCTGCGGCAGCGGCTGGGTCCGCTTTGCCATCCTCTGGGCTGGGTCCATTGGGCCATTCCATCTTGGGATCCTTTCTCTCTTGAGGATGTCAGCTTCTATCTTGGTTCGCACCTTGTCTTCTTGAATTTCATTTTATTTTATTTTAGTGGTTTTTATTATTTTATAATAATTTTATTATAATAATATTATAGTAATATAATAATAATATAATTTAATGTTATATTATAATTTCAATATATTATGCCTATATATACACTATAATATAACAATTATGATATTAATACTAATAATATATTAATATTTCTTGATATATTAATATGTTAATATTAATGATGTGTAATATAAAGTAAAAATAGCGGTACTAAGTGGTACCTGGTCAAGTGGTCCTTGGTCAAAGTTGTCCCTGGTCAAGTGGTCCCTGCTCAAAGTGCTTCCCTGGTCTAATTAGTCCCTCGTCAAAGTGGTACCTGGTCAAGTGGTCCCTGGTCAAAGTGGTCTCCAGTCAAAGTGGTCCCTGGTCAAAGAGCTCCCTGCAAAGTGCTCCCTGGTCAAAGTGCTTCCCTGGTCTAATTAGTCCCTGGTCAAAGTGGTACCTGGTCAAGTGGTCCCTGCTCAAAGTGGTCTCCAGTCCCTGGTCAAAGTTCTCCCCTGGCCAAGTGATCCCAGGTCAAAGAGCTCCCTGGTCAAGTGGTCTCTGGCCAAAATGATCCCTGTTCAAAGTGGCCCCTGGTCAAAGTGGTATCTGGTCAAAGTGGCCCCTGGTCAAAGTGCTTCCCTGGTCTAAATGTTACCTGGTCAAAGTGGTACCTGGTCAAATTGGTACCTGGTCAAAGTGGTCCCTGGTCAAATAGTCCTTGGTCAAAGTGGTATCTGGTCAAGTGATCCCTGGTCAAAATGGTCCCTGGTCAAGTGGTTTCTGCTCAAAGTGGTCTCTGGTCAAAGTGCTTCCCTGGTCAAAGTGGTCCCTGGTCAAAAAAAGGTTGGAAACCAATGTTCTATAAGGATTGTAAAATTGGAAGAAACATACAAGTCATGGAGTCCAACCCCTTATTCCATTTAAATCAATCTTATCCTCTTTTTCCTCCTTGCAAACACACCCATTCTTGGGCAGAGATTTCTTTATCTCTTCACGTGGAAGCCAAAAAAGGTACTTTACTCAAAACAGTGGTGTCCATCTATATTCCAGTTATGCGCCAATGAGTTGTTTCAGCCCAGGCAGCACACATTCATCGCCATTAGGATCCCAGATGTGCGAGTCCCCCCGCTGGTCAGAGCCAATTCACCCCACTGCCATCCCCTCCCTCCGGTGCTGCCCTCCGCTGCCTCTTGCTTTTCATCCCGATATTTCCAGTAAATAAACATTGACGCTTTTGATATCATGTTAATTTCACAGGCGGCTGCTCTGCTGACAGCTTTCGCACTCCGCTCCGGTGTCTTGTCAGTTTTATGCTCTTAGGCCGCTGCCAACTCACCAACTACAATGTATAGACATAAAAATAAATGGCTCAGAAATCCCCCCAATAAAGTGACAGATAACATAATGGAAGCTGGCTTTGGAGAATCAGCATGTTTATGGAAATTTTGAAGCTCCGATAGGTGAGTGATGTAGACCGGAAGAGAGTTTGGATTGGATGCGGTACAAGTGTGAGTTTGTCTTTCAGGTTTGCCTTTGGAAAAGATCAGGGAATGGCTGGAGAAAGAAATGGATGGCTTCTGCAGCAAGGTTGGGGTCATCATCCCCAAAGGAAGTGACATATTAAACCTCATTTACTAATTGGAGTAGGAATATTCATAGCAGTTGGAGGTATTCGTCCATCTATGGCAGCATTTCTCAACCTGGGGATCGGGACCCCTGGGGGGTCGTGGGAGTTTTCAGAGGGATAGCCAAAGACCATCAGAAAACACATATTTCTGATGGTCTTACGAATCCCTTTGACAGGAAAAGCTGAAGACCTCTCCACCTGTCCTTCTCTTCCTTTTTGGAAACAGACGACAAATCCTTCCACCAAAAGCCCTCCTGCACTGTGATTGGCTAGCCTCTCAGCCAAAGAGAGGACTGTTTCTGAGACTCCAAGTGGGGAGGGGAGAGCATGTGTGCTCAGCGCATGGCAGCATGGTACACATGTGCAGATGAGGGAGAGCATGTGAGGCTGGAGGAAGGCTTGCACCAGCAAGTCCCTTCAAGGCATGAGGATTCTGTATAGGAAGTTTGGCCCAATTTTATTGTTGGTGGGGTTCAGAATGCTCTTTGATTGTAGGTGAACTATAAATACCAGCAACTACAACTCCCAAATGTCAAGATCTATTTTCCCCCAAACTCCACCAGTGTTCACATTTGGGCATATTGAATGTTCATGCCAAGTTTGGTTCAGATCCATTATTGTTTGAGTGCACAGTGCTCTCTGAATGTAGGTCAACTACAACTCCAAAACTCAAGGTCAATGCCCACCAAACCCTTCTAGTATTTTCTGTTGGTCATGGGAGTTCCATTGTTGGTGGAGTTCATAATGCTCTTTGATTGTAGGTGAACTATAAATCCCAGCAACTACAACTGCCAAATGACAAAATCATCCACCCACCCACCCACCCCAACCAACCCAACCAGTATTCAAATTTGGGCATATCAGGTATTTGTGCCAAATTTGGTCCAGTGAATTAAAATACATCCTGCATATCAGATATTCACATTACGATTCATAACAGAAGCAAAATTACAGTTATGAAGTAGCAACGAAAATAATGTTTTGTTTGGGGGTCACCACAACATGGGGAACCATATTAAGGGGTTGTGGCATTAGGAAGGTTGGGAAACACTGCTTGAGCCAAACTACAACTCCTGGGATTCCATAGTATTGAGCTATTGCAGTTCAAGTGGTGCCAAACTGCATCAATTCTACAGCATAGAAACCCTTTGTTTCAATGCTCCGGTTGTACCAAAAGAAGACAAACCAAATGCTTTGAAGTTTCTGGAGATCAGGAATATTTGCTTAGAAGCGTGACCGAATTTCACATGTTCTTCTTGTGTTCGTATTTCAATTTTTGGTGTGTTTTTCCTTTGCTCCACCTTGACTAAGGAGTCTCTGTGTAGCTGAAACAAGGCAGGGAAGAAAGCCATCCATACATTGTGAATTCGAGCTCAAACTACAGCTCTTTGTTACACCGGCTTATAAAATTGCCCTCAAACTAGCAACTCTTATAAGTCGCTGGCTTTGAAATGGAAATGTGCTCATTGTTCAATGCAATCCAGCTTTGCTTCTCCCTTCACCTTCCTTTATTTTATTTTATTTTATTTTTGGAATGCTGAAATTTGTAGACATGAACCAAAAAATAGTACTTTGACTTTAATCACCGTTATTAGTATTTTCTATTATTGCTTTTCTACTCCCTGGAAGCCAAGCAACATAGAAAACAGTCAATCGGTCTGTCAAATATGTTTGCACTGTTCCATCTCAACCCAAAGTCCCATTGTCCCACTTTATTTATTTATTTTTCCCCATTGGAATTCCAGTGAATTCAAGGGGAATATACCATTTTTTTTCTCTTCCCTGTTTTATATTTACTACAACCCTGTAATTTTGGATACACTGAAGAAAGTATCAGAGGAGGCTGAGGTTCGAGGCTGGATATTTACTTTGTTCCTCTCAATTTCTTCTATAATGCCTTCAATTCTTTGGTTCCTTAAGTTTTGAAATCATCCCTGTTACAAGGATCATCAGAAGTTTTGGAGTTTGATGCCACCTGTACGCTGATGATGTGTAACTCTGTCACTCCTTCCAACTTGTTACTACCAGGCCTGGATTACCTATAAGGCCAACCTAGGCCATGGCCTAAGGTGGCAGCTATGGAGGGGGGGGGCCCGATCTGGACCCCCCAAAATAAAATAAAAATTATTTTTTAAAAAAATGTTTGAGACGAACAGACGGGGGGAAGCCACGTCAGACGGCCTAGGGGCGGGACTTCCCCCGCCTGTTTCCCCCCCCCCACACACACACACCCAGGACTATGGTGGAGGAGGCAAAGGCGCCCTCCTGCCGGCTGCCGCGCGTGCATGCCCAGCAGCGCCCTGGGGGCGGAGCTTCTCCTTGCGCCCTCCTTCCAATCCTTCCTGGTTCGACGACAAGGGGGAGGAGAAGCTCTGCCCACGGGGCGCTGCTGGGCATGCCCCGTGGGAGCTTCCCTTCCTCCTCCTCATCGCCGGACCAGGAAGGCAGTCGCGGCGACGAGGAGGAAGAGGAAGGGAAGCTCCCACGGGGCATGCCCAGCAGCGCTCCGGGGGCGGGGCGTCCCTTCCTGCTTCTCTCTGTGACCGGTCACGGAGAGGAGGGAGAAAGCCCCGCCCCCGGGCTCTGCTGCGCATGCCCAGCAGTGCTCTGGGGGCGGGGCGTCCCTTCCTTCTTCTCTCTGTGATCGGTCATGGAGAGAAGGAGGGAGGAAGCCCTGCCCCCGGGCTCTGCTGCGCATGCCCAGCAGTGCCCCGTCCTTCCTGGACCGCACTGAGAAGGAGGAAGGAAGTCTTCTGCTGCACATGCCCAGCAGCACTCCAGGGGCAGGGCGTCCCTTCCTGCTTCTCTCCATGACTGGTCATGGAGAGAAGGATGAAGCCCCTCCCCCCGGGGTGCTGCTTCCAAGGTGTGTCCTAGAGTGCCAAAAGGTGTTAATCCGGAGGCTGTTCAGGTCCTGAACCGGTGTTGGACCGGATGAGGGTGAACAGATTGAAACTGAATCGAGACAAAACAGAAGTACTGTTCTGGCCCCCACTGGGCCTGTTTGGTACTCCGTTATGTACCTATTTGGCCCTTACCTGCAAGGCCTTTGTCCTATTGTTTAGCCATGTGGACTGTGATAGGAGGAGTTGTGCCTGGTTCCAAACCTGGCATCACCACCCTGAACTCCTCCCCTTTCTGAGTTTACCTGGGAGGCTGGACTTCCTTTCTGGCCTCATTCCAAGCATAGAACAACGCTCGGACAAAGCACCTTTGTTCATATATAGCCTATCCAACGCTCTCAAGCCAGGATTGCAGTGATAGCCCTTCACCTAAAGACTGTAATCTCTGGGGACCCACGGACTTCATGTGCCAGAGGACCATTTGAGGAGCAACAGGAAACCTGGAACCTTAACTCTGCAAAAGGCAAGTGAACACAATCCTGTGTTCAAAGTGCTGTCTTTCATCTATAAAGCCCCAAACCAGTAGTTTTCAACCTTCCTAATGCCGCAACTCCTTAATACAGTTTCTCATGTTGTAGTGACCCTGTTGTGATGCAGATGCCAATTAAAGCCAAACCCAAGAGTTAAAAAGGATAACAAAGAGTTTATTGTACAAGAAATGGGTATGGGACTAACAAAAAACTAGCCTAACTGGCCAAAAAACCCAAAAAAACCCTGCAGAGAAACCCAAAGATTGCAGAAGGAATGATCAAAAGCAAACAAAATATGTCATCTGTAACATCCTCAGAGGGTTGAGCCAATAGTGTAGTCGATAACCAGTCCAGAGTCATGGGCAGGAGAAAGACGGAGAAATGAGGAGACAATCCAATCCAAGTCCAGCGGAGTTCAAACCCGGCCACAAGGGACACACTGCTGTAGGAGTAAATTGGATCAGGAACATGATGGAAGTTATCAGGATACAAAACAGGATACCAAGAACAACTCCATGCTTACCGCAAGGAAACTCCCAAAAAGCCCACATTAAATGTACCTAGAGATCAGACCCGCCCGAAGAGGACAACTCCCCCTGATTAGGTGATGCAGCTGCTTCTCTCTCTGCAGCTGAAACCCTTTGTGAGTCCCTCCAAGATCCCCAGGGTCTTTCAAAACTTAGCGTATCCCAATCATTCCGTGAGGTTTCAGAGGGCCACTCATTATCACTATCAAACCCCAGAAAAGTATCACTACTGGTGGTTGCATCACACACATCCTGAACTTCCTGTACTTGAGTCCAGTCTAATTCAGTATCACTGTCTTCTGACGATCTCTCCCCATTCCTGGGAAAACCCTCAAAGGACTCAGAGTCAGTAGGAGCCATAAGTATTTGCCATACTCTCTTCCTTTGTGCCAAACTTTCCCTGCTGGAATCACTGGCAGCCCTCTTTCTGCCTGCTCCAGCATTTAGGTTACTCTCAGCCCCACCCAGTTCCATACTACACTCAGACGCTGTAGATTCAGCATCCTCCCCAGCCCTACTCACAGGCAGAGCCACGGGCTCAATCACAACAGACCCCCATCCAACAAATTATTTTCGTTGCTACTTCATAACTGTAATTTGCTACTGTTATGAATCGTAATGTAAATATCTGATATGCAGGATGTATTTCTCAGCAGCTCACAGACAGGTCTCATTATCCACCCAATGAATCTTGACATCCGCAGTTTGGGTCTCACTATCCACAGTCCAGATCTCTGTCTGCAACCGCTCTAAATGGCTCAAGTTCACTGGGAGTTTTCGTTTTACCAGGTCTTTAGCCTTCACTGCCAAAGAATGTTGGTGCCTTGACAAACTACAACTCTTCCATAGCAATGAACCATAGTGGTTCAAGTGGTACCAAAGTACATGAATTCCATAATGTAGATGCACTCCATGTCAATAAATCTATCTTAAAGGAGCTGCGGTAAATGCTGGATTTTACTCGAAGCCTCCCCAGAATTTTGTTCAGCACACTGAATTGCCTCTTTAAACTTTCAGCTAAACCCAATGTGTATCCACCATCCACTGGCATAAAAATGAGTTTCTATATTGAACGTTACACTCCTTGGTTGTCATCCCATACAAAGCCATAAGTTGCCCAAACATGTAGGGTGATCTTTTTCTATGATATCTCTGTGTGATGTAGTTTTGTTGTTTCTCCTGGTGAATAATGGGAAAACAGAAGTCTCCTGCAAACTATCCAGATATATACAAACAGATCGACCTTCTGCCCATCCCTGGCTTAGACAATGAAAAACAGAGTCGCCCTTGGGTTCCCCGAGGTCACATTATTTGATTTATATTCCTTTTATGAGCACTGGCTTTATCTGTTGAGCAATACATTGGGTTCCTAGCAGAGATTGCATCCAATGCAGAAACCCCAGCCTCCTTCGGCTGATAAAGCCTGTTCCCTATTCACTCTCCATGACAATTTGCTGCTTATGCATCCACTTATCAACCATTCCTCCTCTCCGCGATGCATTTCGATGCACGTTCTCTCCCCAAAACCCGATTCCGGAAAGTACCGACTCTAAGGATTGCAATAACGCGATTCCACATCTGCAGGAGCAACAAATTACACATCCATTCCTCCCTTTTCAAAACAGGCCCCAGACAATAATAGCTTCCCTAACTCGCTTGTCTGTGGAGGCAATGCGATGCGGGTGAAGCAAGGATTGTAATCTGCAGTATTGTTTTGAGGACAAAACTGAGCCAGGGGCAGGAGCTATCAGGGATGCATTCATACAGCGTTTCTCAACCTGGTGGTTGAGATCTCCCGGGGGGGGGGGTCACAAGAGGGTTTCAGAGGGGTCACCAAAGACCATCAGAAAATTTTTATTTCTGATGGTCTTAGGAACCCCTTTGGCTGTCCTTCTCTTCTTTTTGGAAACAGATGGCGAATCCTCCCACCAAAAGCCCTTATCCACATGCTTGGTGCATGGCAGTGTGGTGTGCATGGTCAGGTGAGGGAGAGCATGTGAGGCTGGAGGGAGGTTTGCACCGGTGATTCCCTTCAAGTCATGATGGTTCTGTGTAGGCTATTTGACCCAATTCTATCGTTGATGGGGTTCAGAATGTTCTTTGATTGTAGGTGAACGATAAATCCCAGCAATTACAGCTCCCAAAAGTTAAGGTCTATTTCCCCCAAACTCCACCAGTGTTCACATTTGGGCATATTGAGTATTCATGCCAAGTTTGGTCCAGATCCATCATTGTTTGAATCCACAGTGCTCACTGGATATAGGTGAACTCAGGCCCAGATTAACACCTTTTTGCACCCTAGGCCACACTTTGGAATTATACCCCCTCTACTACTGGCACTGAAAGTTGTTGTTTGGGATCCAGGAAGGGAGGGTGGGGCCCAAGCCGCACCTGCCTTTCCTTCTTTCCTCACCCGGGGGCTTGGGTGACATGGTGGGGTGGCCATCTGCCGGGGCTAATTAGGATCCCTGCACCCCAGGGAGGGAGAGTAGTGGGGAGAGGCCTGGGGGGCCTTCCTTCCTTCCTTCGGGGGCTCCCTGGAGATAGAGAGATAGAGAGACACCCACCCGTCTCCGTCTCCTTCAGGGCCGCTGCTCCTCCTCCTCCTCAGTTGCAATAGAGGAAGATTGGCCGAGTCCACGGAGCCACGCCCACCCGGGAGGGAGGGAGGGAGGCTCCCCGATTGGCTGGCTGCCGCTCTTCAGCTTTGATCGATGGGTGTCAAAAGGTGGGAGGCGGGGCCAGGAGGCGAGCTTGGAGGACTCACTCCTGGTCCCGCCCCCTCCCCGCCTCCCAGGGTGGAAGGGAGGGAGGGAGGTCACCCTGGGAGGCCACGGAGCAAACAAGGAAGGCGGGCCTGGCGGAGGAGGAGGGAGGGAGTGATGTCGCCCTGGAAGCAGGTAGGGAGGAAGGGACGGAAGCTGCCGCTGCTGCTGCTCCTCGCCCTGCGTGTCCTGCCTTGAGATCAAGCTCAGCCCTCCCTCCAGGGCTTTTGTGCTTCAACTCCCGCCATTCCCAAAAGCTGGCCACAGAGGGTTTTTTATTTAAAAAAATAATTATTTTTGGTCCGTGATCTGCGCCGCCCCCTTAGCTTGCACCCCTAGACCATGGCCTAGGTTGGCCCTATGGGTAATCTGGCCCTGGGTGAACTACAACTCCAAAACACAAGGTCAATGCCCACCAAACCCTTCCATTATTTTCTGTTGGTCATGGGAGTTCTGTGTGCTGGTTCAATTCCATTGTTGATGGAGTTCGGAATGATCTGTGATTGTAGGTGAACTATACATCCCAGCAACTACAACCTCCAAATGATAAAATCACCCTTACCCCACCCCCACCCCAACACTATTCAAATATGGGTGTATGGGGTATTTTCATTCATTTGATCCAGTGAATGAAAATACATCCTGCATATCAGATATTTTCGTTATGAAGGAGCAACAAAAATAATGTTATGGTTGGGGGTCACCACAACATGAGGAACTGTATTAAGGGATCCCCACATTAGAAAGGTTGGGAACCACTGGTTTGCGCCACCATGGCTCCTAGAGTGAGATTTGGTCAATCTTGGAGATTTCTGAAAACCAGCCAGAGCCAATTTCTCACACATCCCAGCTTGTCAATCCTTCTCACTTTCCTAAAGGGCCGCTGTCACTCATATCCAAGAGAAGACCTTGGCATTCTGAAGGCTAAGGCCAAGTGGTGAAGTTGGATGGATTATCCCATAAATCAAACACTCAGCTGTTGTGGGAAAATAAACTATCAAGGGGCGGATGTCCAAGTGTTTTATCGCTTCTCCTAAGATGGATGGACTCTCTTTGTTGTAACCTCGAGATTATTTCTTCCCATTATGGAGGAAACTGGGGTTTTGAGACACTGATGTGCTCAAAGAAATTGTTGGCTAATACAATAGGACTGAGACGTCAACTCAGCCTTCTCAAAGCTTATATCTTCTAATGCAGTCTTTCTCAATCGGTGTGTCGTGGCACACTAGTGTGCCGTGATGGACCTCCTGCTGTGCCGTGAGAAAAGCTCTCTGCCCCCCTTCCTCCCCCCTCCTCCTGCTGAACTCCTGCTGCTTGGGGGAGGAGGAGGAAGGGCCGGGCAGTGCCGAAGAAAAAGAAGAAGGGACCGGGGCGCTGCCCCCTTCAGCCGTTTCCCCAGCCAGCCTCCAATCCGCCATGACTTCCACCATGACTCTCGCCCCTCGCTCGCTGAAGCCGCGTGGAAGAGGAGCCCCGCCCACTGAAGCCTGTCCACCGCTCATGCTCCTCCTCCGCCTTCTCAGGAAACCTCAAAATGTAGGAGAGCTGAAGCTGGGGGGAGGGGCGGGCATGGAGCGGCCTGGCTCTGCCCGCATGGCCCTGGCTCTGCCCCTCCCCGCACACCCAGCAGCTGCTCCAGCCTTGAGGGGACAGTGCCAAGCCAGCATTGTGCTGGCTCTGGCACCGCTGGCTTGGCACTGCCCCCTCAAGGCTGGAGCAGCTGCTGGGAGAGGTGAAGCTGGGGGTAGGGGGCGGGGCATGGTGCAGCCTGGCTCCACCCCTCCCTGGCTTTGGCACTCCCAGCAGCTGCTCCCAGCAGGCCACCATCCCCCAGCCGTTCTTTACTGTGTTAGAGTGTCATTTTGTGTCATTTTGGTTGGTGGTGTGCCCCCGGATTTTTTTAATGTTAAAAGTGTGCCGCGGCTCAAAAAAGGTTGGGAAACACTATTCTAATGGTCCCAATTTGGCAAGCACAAATGACACTATAACTAAATTTGAGAAATTTTCTGTTCCTTGTTTGAAAGTGTTATTTCCTGTTTAATTGTGTGGTCCTTACTTTGAAAGTAGTTGTTCCACTTAATTTGTGGCTGCCACAAATTAAGTTGAATTGGTTGAGATTCTAGGACAGATATGGGCACACCCAGTCCTGGGGGCCAAGTGCAGCCCCTTGGGCTCTTTTCTCAGGCCCTCCTCTCTCACACCATCCTATCCTTCTTTCCTTCTCTCCTTTTTCTCCTTCCCTGCCACTCTTTCATCCTTCCTTCTTTCCCTCTCTCCCTCTTTCTCCTTCCTTCCTTTCCTTCCTTCCCTTTTGTCTTTCCTTCCTTCTCTCATTTCTCCCTTTCCTCCCTTTTTCTCCTCCCTCCATTCCTTTCCAACTTTTTGTCCTTCTTTCCTTCCCTTCCTCCTTCCCTTCCCTCCATCCTTCCCTCCCATTCTTTTGTCCTTCCCTCCTTCTTTCCCTTTTGTATTTCCTTCCTCCTTCCCTCCCTTCTCTCCCTCTTTCTCCTTCCTTCCTTCCTTCTCTCTCTTTGTATTCCCTTCCTTCTTTCCATCCTTCTCTTCCTCCCTTCTTTCCTTCCCTTTTGTCTTTCCTTCCCTCTTTCCTCCCTCCTTCCCTCTCTCCGTCTTTCTCCTTCCATTCTTGCCTTTCTCCCTTTTATTTTTCCTTTGCTTTGTTCCATCCTTCTCTTCCTCCCTCCTTCCCTTCCTTCCACCCTCTCATCCATCCTTCCCTTTTGTCTTTCATTCCTTCCCTCTTTCCTCCCCCCCTTCCCTCTATCCCTCTTTCTCCTTCCATCCTTCCTTTCCTCCCTTTTGTCTTTCCTTCTCTCTTTCCTTCCTCCTGCCTTTCCTTCCTTATTTCTTTGCATCCTTCCCTTCCACCCTTTTGTCCTTCCCTCCTTTTCTTTTATCTTTCCTTCCCTCTTCCTTCCCTCTTTCTCCTCCCTTCCTTTCCTCCCTTTTGTCCTTCCTTTCTTCTCTCTTTCCTTCCATCCTTCCCTTCCACCCTTCCCTTTTGTCTTTCCTTCCTTCCCTCTTCCTTCCCTCCTTCCCTCTTTCTCCTCCCATCCGTCATCTCCTTCCTTTCATCCTTCCTTTCTTCTCTCTTTCCTTCCTCCTTCCCTTCCTTTCTTCCGTCACCGCGGTGGCAGCCAGTCCTCCTAGCAGGGAGTGCAAGCATGCAGCCCCCAAGCCAGAAAGTTTGTCCATGCCTGCTCTAGGAGATATTTAATGAAAATCAATAGCAAAATGTGCTGCAGGATGTCCCTCAAAACAAATGTTGCAGTTTCATAAACTTTTCCCATGTTTTTATGATAGAACCAATTAGGAAATGACATTTATAACCCGGGAACAAAAATTGTGTTATATAGTGTGATCTATCACAAAGATATTGCTTCTGGAAATATACTACTTTCATGGAAGGAAACACTGGGTTGTTGCGTGTTTTCTAGGCTGTGTGCGGCCATGTTGCAGAAGCATTCTCTCCTGACGTCAGAGGCACTAATTCAACCTGAGAAGTCAGCCATAGCAGAGCACCTGATGAACCAACCTGAACACGGCACATTATTTGAGAACACAGAAATGCTGGACCACTCTCACAACCACCATGTCAGATGACACAGAGAAGCTGTTGAAATCCACAAGCATGTGGACAATGTCAACAGAAAGGAGGAAACCATGAAAATGAACACCATCTGGTTACCAGTATTAAAATAAAGACAGTAAATAAAGAGCAACACTCAACACACAGGGGAATTCCAGGTAAGAATCAATCAGGGCCTCTCAACAAAGGATTCCCCCAGGCAGCAACCAGCCAGGCTTTGAAGCTGCAAGACCATTAAGTGCTAATCAAGGTGGCCAGTTGTAACATTCACACTTGCTTCAAGCAGACAAGAGTTCTTTCTCCCATCCTGCACATTCCACAGATATATAAATCTCACTTGCCTAGCTTGTTGTGAGTTTTCCCGTGAGGTATGATCATATTTCTGAAGCATTCTCTCCTGACATTTCACGCACATCTATGGCAGGCATTCTCAGAGGTTGAGGGGTCAGACCTCTTAGGATGCCTGCAATAGATGTGGGCAAAACGTCAGGAGACAATGCTTCAGGAACACAGCCATACAGCCTGGAAAACTCACAGCAACCCAGTGATTCGGCCATGAAAACCTTCGACAACACATCTGACTTGCCTAGTTTCCAATAGACCTCACAACCTCTGAGGATGCCTGGCATTGATGTGGGTGGAGCATGAGGAGAGAATGCCTCTGGAACATGTTATTGGACCTCTCGGCAGCTTTTGATATGGTAGACCACGCATTATTAACCCACCGCCTAGCTGTGACAGGGGTTAGGGGGACTGCTCCTAAATGGGTGTCCTCTTTTCTCCTAGATCAGACCCAGCGAGTGGAGAGGGGAGGTATGGTGTCCGAGAGACTCCCCTTGAATTGTGGGGTCCCTCAGGGAGCCATACTCTCTCCTTTATTATTTACAATCTATATGTGACCACTTGCCAATCTGGTGCGGAGCTTTGGTCTGGAGTGTCATCAGTACGCTGATGACACCCAGCTAGTGCTGAGGATGGATGGATGGCCAGCTGGACTCTGTACCCGATTGTTTCCAGCTATGCCTTGAAGCTGTGACTGGTTGGCTACGAGCCAGTCGATTGAAAGTGAATCCATCAAAGACGGAGATCCTTTGGCTGGGTCGCCCAGGTGGGTGTGGGCTCCGGCTGCCTACTCTGGACGGCGAGTCAGTACGCCTGTCGTCTTTAATAAAGAGCCTAGGGGTCCAATTGGACCCACTGCTGACAATGGAGGCCCAGGTCTCGACTGTCAGCATATCCGCCTTTTTCCACCTGCAGCAGGCTAAGCAGCTGGCCCCCTACCTCACCGGAAGCGACCTAGCCACGGTAATCCAGGCAACGGTCATCTCGAGGCTAGACTACTGTAATGCCCTTTACATCGGTCTTCCTTTGTCGGTCATCCGGGAGCTTAAATTGGAGCAGAACGCTGCAGTGAGACTCGTAGGTGGAGTACCAGCCAGGGCTCATATTACTCCAACCCTACAGCAGCTGCACTGCTTGCCAATTGAGCACCGGATCATCTTCAAAGTGTTGATTTTGACCTTTGCCGTGTATGGTCTGGGGCCGGTGTACTTGAGGGACCGTCTACTCCCATATGTTCCCCAGAGATCTCTTCAATCTGAGGACCACAACCTCCTACAGATCCCTTACCTACGGACTATCCATCTGTCCTCAACTAGGCAGAGGGCCTTCTCTGTTGTTGCTCCGAGCCTATGGAACACCCTGCCACCTGAAGTCCGAGCAATCACTGAATTGCTGGCATTTCGGAAAGCCTGCCAAACAGTTCTTTTCCATCAGGCATTTAATGTCTAGCCATTCCTTGGTTATGGGCTAACTCTGTTAATCTATTTAATTGTCAATGTTGTTTTTATGGTTTTAATGCTTTGGTCGATGTACTGTAAACCGTCCTGAGCCAAATCGGAAGGACGGTATACAAATCGAAACAATAAATAAATTAATTTAATTAAATAAACATGGACATACAGCCCAGAAAACTCACAGCAACCCAATATCCTACTTCGTTCTAAATCCAACCCACTGTGGCACAAACCAACCCAAAATAAGACCAAAGAACAGGTCTCATTTGGGAAGGCAAAGCATTGCAAAGACTTCCGCTCTCTTCACCCAATGTCATAACGGAGATACTGCATAAAGCTTGAATGACGAACAGGATTTTTGCCGTAATTAATAAAGAGGAAGAGCTGTGACCTTGTATTGGAGATCTTGCTACTCTGGATCATTAAATTATGGGTAATTGAGCCTGAAAGATGCCTCGGTGGCAGAGGCCAGGACCTCTGTATGGAAGCAGAATAGCTACTCTCCTCCAAAGAGGCCTTGTTAGGAGCCAAGAATAGAGCTGGAGTGGCAGAAGCAAGTGGGAACTCCCTTTATCCGAGGCTCAAAATAGATAGACGCCAAGTGAAGGATGGGCAGAAGGAAATAGGACAGGGAGGAGAAGGAGGAAAAGAGTGAGAGCTCGACGGTGAAGGCTGGGAGTTAAAGAGGGAACAATAATGTTTCACAGCAGGTTGGCAGCTACACAAACACCTCCTGTGGCTCCCTTACGTTTCCGTCTTTACTCCGCTGAATGTCCCCACCGTGCCGTGCAAGGCATTTCAATTAATTACAAAGGGACATTTCTGAGCACTGATCCCTTGTGTGCCTTTCGGGCCAGGTGTCTCCTTCGTGCAACCTGCTGTGCCTGTATTCCAGCATCTGCCACAGCATTAAACCTAAAGTAATCACAAATTGGAGGGGAGAGAGTGTCAGAATGGATCAGCTCCTTTGGTTTGGCTGATCTGTCAACTCAAATGAATTATTAGTAGTGGTATTTATTTATATCCCACTATTAGCTCAATAGGGGCCATGGTGGTGCGACGGGCTAAACCACTAAGCTGCAGAACGTGCTGTCCAAAAGGTTGGCAGTTCAAATCCAGGGAGCAGGGTGAGCTCCCATTGTCAGCCCCAGCTTCTGCCAACCTAGCAGTTCAAAAACATGCAAATGTGAATAGATCAATGGGTACTGCTTCTGTGGAAACGTAACAGCGCTCCATGCAGTCATGCTGGACACATGACCGTGGTGGTGTCTACAGACAACGCCAGCTCTTCGACTTATAAATGGAGATGAGCACCACCCCTCAGAGTTGGACACGAGTAGACTTAATGTCAGGGAAACCTTTACTTATTATTATCTCAATAGAGACACAATAAAGCCTCATAGACTACTCGATTTGGGCCAGATCCCCATTAATGGCTCAAGGTTCTTTTAAGAACGTGGTTGGACATTTTGGCATGCAGCTCAAGCTTGATGAAGTGCAAGTATTATTGTTGTTATTCTTCTTCTTAGATACACAACAAGATTAGTACACAGCAAACAAGATCACTATATTGACTTTTGTATTCAATCACACGTTGGGCATCCCAAGTGTCTAGGACTGTGCGATGTACAGTAGTGTCTCGCTTATCCGACCTTGGCTTATCTGACATTCTGTTTTATCCGACACCCCCCCCCCTTTCCTCCAGCATTTCCCCTTCAATTAAAGAAGTGCTCCCCAACTCTCTCTCCATTCCCAATGTGAAGGCGTGGCTGATGCCACCTGTGTATAAGACTTTAAGTTGCAAGGTTTAACTATTGGATTATGTTTCAGCTAGTCTGTTTAGTGTTGTTAAGTTTTGGTTGCATTGATTGGTTCTTTAGAGCTGTCAATCATCGTTAAGTTTGTTTTTCCTCCCCCTTGAGACTTTGGAAATCTAGCTTTCTCTTTAGATTTTGCCTGCATCTCTACAGAAGAGGACGTGTTAGAGGGTTTGCCAGCCAGGCCTCAGTCAGGCATTCTCTAGCACCAATTCTTCATATCTTGGATTCATTCTGCATATCCAGCACACCTGATGGGACTGTGGAATCTCAAGCGCCTTCAACTGGTCATTTGGCACCAAGAGGAAGGCTCTGTGCCTTCAATATAGGCCATTTGACCGGGGCTAAGAGAGTTCTCACCTCAAAGCCATTGAGAGAGAGAGAATTTGGAAAGCCATCCGCCTGAAAGCTTCCTGGACCCAAACAATTAAAGAACTGTAATGTATATTTTATTTTACCCCTGTTTGGAGAACCAAGTTTAGTACCTCTATAAGATAACTCCTTTTGTGAACAATAAAGCCTGTTTGAGTTATCTAAAGTGACTGGTTTGGTCCTTGAGAGTTCCAGTTCTCTATGGGAAGGCAAGAAGTAGTCCCCTGGGAAGAGATGTCACGTCCTTGTTCCTATTCTAAGTCAAAGACCCCAGGCGCGTCTTCACACCCAATAAGTGAAAAAAGCAAGACGAGGAGGAGGAGAGGAGGAAAGGAGGAAAAGAGGCAGGACCAGAAGCAGAAGTGCCCTCCCTCCTTCCCTCTGTGACTTCCATGTTCGTCTTTTGCATTCGGGCACTTCCTGCTGGGCTGCTCTAGCCCGGAGTCCCTGTTGTTAGTATTCTAGGTGTCTAGTACTGCATTGGATGGGTAACAGTAAGAGATTCCATTTTATCTGACATTTTCGTTTATCCGACGTTCTGCTAGCCCATTTACGTCAGATAAGCGAGACTGTATTGGTGAATAATGCATGCAGACCCAAGTAGGGCGGCCTTTTGCAGCTGACAGATGGTAATTTTGTCAGCGTTGATTATTTTTAGGAGCAGGCTAAGATCTTGAGGCACTGCACCCAGTGTGCCGATCACCACTGGGACAACATTGACAGGCTTGTGCCAGAGTCTTTGCAGTTCGATCTTTAAAACCTTATATCGTATAACAGTGTTTTTCAACCTTTTTTGAGCCGTGGCACATTTTTTACATTTACAAAATCCTGGGGCACACCACCAACCAAAATGACACAAAATGACACTCTAACACAGTAATACATGTAGTTAATATGTTTTTAAATGTATTTATACACTCAGTGTGACACCTGGGCCTGTGTCGATGAACACAACATTTATATGACTTCCTCTCACATATTTATGCATGGCTATCATGTCTTCTCTCAGCCTTCTCTTCTTCAGGCTAAACATGCCCAGCTCTTCAAGCCGCTCCTCATAGAGCTTGTTCTCCAGACCTTTGTGAAATTTCACCCTGAGTGAAACTTGCTTCCAGTTAACTATGGATGTCATGAAGCTGTTATAAACAATTCCTGAGGGGGAGGGGACTCTCGAAAAATCCAGTAAAATAGTTTTTTTTAAAAAACCATTTCCAAGCGGAGAGGCTCAATTTGTTTCTTGGAAACCTGTGAGGGGGCTGCTAGGAGGGGGGAGAGTGCCAATTTCCCACGGCACACCTGATGATTGCTCACAGCACACTAGTGTGCCACAGCACACTGGTTGGGAAACACTGTCGTATAAGCTTTCCCAGCTGCTATTCCTCAATCCTGCTGCCGCCTGGGATTGCAACATCAACAATCCATACTTGGTTTTTTCCCCACGATCATGAGGTCAGGAGTATAGCGCTCCAAAACTCTGTCAGTCTGAATTTGGAAGTCCTAGAGTAGTTTGTTTTTTTTTTTAATAATTTTTTTATTGACCTTTTTTCATACATAAAAATCACTAACTAAGGGATCTGGGGGAAGGGAAGGAACAGAATGGGGAAGGGCAGGTGGGGAATGGGGGACAGGGTATTGGATGGGGTGGGATTGATGTGGGTGGTTGGGGAACGGTGGGTGGGGTTGAAGGGTCTCTGACTTCCGAGCTATCCCTCGGGCGTTGTTTATCTTTTTCATTTAGTCCTTCCTTTTCTTCAGCTACGGGCTTCTCTTCTGTATATATATTTTTTTTGTTCTGGGTCATTTATACAGTCTTAGTCGTTTTTTAAGTAATTTGTTCTAAACTCTTCATATAGATCCCAATTCGTGTTCTTTATTGGTCTACCATACGATATCTTTAGAGCATACGTTAACTTGTCCATATCCTTTATCTCTTCTATTTTCAACATCCATTCCTCCATGGTTGCTATTTCCTTTTGTTTCCATTTCTTTGCGTGAACTATTCTGGCCGCTGTTGTCAGATATGAGAATAAGATGTCTTCATTGTGGTCTAACTCAGATCTTCATCTATGATTCCCAGGAGGAAATATTCTGGTTTTAATGGTATTTTCTTTTTTAGTATTTTCTCACAACCTTCATGAATATCTTTCCAAAATTTATTCACTTTCGGGCACGTCCACCACATGTGGTAGAATGTACCCACTTCTTTCTCGCACTTCCAACATTTGTTATTAACTGATTTATACATTTGGCCTAATTTGTATGGAGTTATATACCACCTGTGGAACATCTTATACCAGTTCTCTTTCATATCCGTGGCATAAGTATATTTTTTTTTTCCATATTTGTTCCCAGTCTTTAAACTGTATTGGTTTGCCAATATTTCTGGCCCATGCTACCATGCATTCCTTTACTGTTTCTTTCTCCGTTGCCCAGGATAATAATACATTATACATGTTTGTGATATGTTTTTTTTCTCTTTTTACCACTTTTTCATAGAACATGTCTTTATCTGCAAAACCTGTTTGTTTGTCTTTAGCCCAGTCCTCTTTAATTTGCATGTACTGTAACCATGAGAGAGATTTATATTTTTTTGTAATTTCCTCCTTTGATTTTAGAGACAGTTCCTGCTTCTCTTTCATCACCAAATCTCTGTATGTTGGCCATTGGGACCAGCCCAGTAATCTTCTTTGTCTAGCCTCCAAAGGCGATAACCACCAGGGGTTTTTTTCATAGAGTCTATTATTGTATTTCTGCCAAATTTTTAGAAGTGATGCTCTAATAAAATGATTGTTAAAATTCTTTTCCTCTAGAGTAGTTTGATGTGCTCATTTTGTGTAAATTTTTCAGGCTTGTGATCCCACCAGTTCTTTGTCACAGGCAGATGGTATTTGTGGCACAGGTTCCAATGGATCATCTGAGCAATGGTATTCTGCTTCTGCATATAGTCTGTCTGCACGATCTTCTTACAGCAGATAAGTATGTGATCCATCATTTTGTCTACTTCCTTGCAGAGTCTACACTTGGAATCTATCGTTAACTTTGCAATTCTGGCTTTGATGGCATTGGTTCTAATGGCTGCAAGAATCAAGACCTCCATCTCCTTTTTCAAAGTTCCATTTGTGAGCCACATCTATATTTTTTCCTTGTCAATTTTGCTCTCAATTTTTCCCAGAAACTGCCCATGGAGAGCTTTCTTTTGCCAGTTTTTTTTCTACTGTTGTGTCAACTCCACTGGCTGCCTGTCCAATTCCGAGCTCAATTCAAAGTGCTGGTTTTGACCTTTAAAGCTCTATATGGTTCTGGCCCAGCTTACTTGTCCGAACGCATCAGCCGCTACATCCCACCTCGTAACTTAAGATAATCCGGGGAGGCCCTGCTCTCGCTCCCGCCTACTTCGCAAAGGCGGCTGGTGGGGGTGAGGGAGAGGGCCTTCTCGGTGGTGGCTCCCCGCCTGTGGAATGCGCTCCCTATCGATGTACGATCCACCTCATCCCTCCTGGCATTCAGGAAAAATTAAAATCCTGGCTGTGGGACCAGGCGTTTGCATACCAGCACAAGGCAGCACTTTAGATGGGATTTTAATGGAAAGTGGATGAATAGGGCCAATGCTTTTATGGACAGAACATTGTTTTAATCTGGAATGAATGTGCATGATGTTTAGGTAATTGTATTTTAATGTATTTTAATTGTTGAAGGGTTCTGGGGTCTTATATTGTTACTGTGTGGGCATTGAATTGCGCCTTACTGTAAGCCGCTCTGATTCCCCCCTCGGGGGTTGAGAAGAGCGGGGTGAAATCCTGAAATAAATAAATAATAAATACTTTGCATTGTATTTTACAATTATTGTCATTATTATTATTATTGTGTGTGCATGGGTGATACACCTCCCGCCAGGTAACTAAAAAGGCACAAACACAAGTGATTGGGATGAAAATTGGCCGTAACTCATTTATTGATAACAGGAACAAGGGTTGGCAGCCATGCATGGGCCCTGGATCAGGGGTCGGAGAGCCCACAGTTGTCCGAAGGTGCTTGCATGCCTGGGTGCCACCGGCCCAAT
Organism: Anolis apletophallus; assembly: GCA_030556195.1. Classification (NCBI taxonomy): domain Eukaryota; kingdom Metazoa; phylum Chordata; class Lepidosauria; order Squamata; family Anolidae; genus Anolis; species Anolis apletophallus. Next base: position 37,369,424 of record JARBWK010000015.1, on the reverse strand, counting down.
ACCGGTCCACAGGAACTCGACACTCCAGGGAGCCAGGGCATTATCCCCCCCCCCTTCCACCAAGGGGTGATAAGCCAGCCAGAGTTGCAACAATGAACATGATAACAGCAGAAAAGTAAACAAGGTGCAAACTATGAACAGATAGCAAGAAAATATTCGACCAAAACGAACAATGTATCCAAGCAGGGTGGGCGGGAGAAAAAACAGGAACTGGCCCAGTGCCAGCTGGGACGCCTCGGGCGGCCTTAAGTAGGCTGCCCGGGTGGAAGAGAGGGCCGGCCAGCTGAGGAAGGAGAGCAGGGCAGAGCCAGCCCCATCATTACCCAGCTGGTGCTGGTGGCAGGAAACATTCCCGCCACCCTGGGGGCTTCTGGGAGGAAGAAGCCCCCCTCCCAATCAAGAAGGCAGTGAGGACATCCCAGAGCCGCAACCAGCTTGGCTGGTGAGTCGGCCAAGCCATTTATTATTATTATTATTATTATTATTATTATCATCTTGTCTAAGGCCACCCAATGAGTTTCCAAAAACAACAACAACAATGTAATCTCTCATTCATAGGGTTGCCATATGTTTTATTTATTTATTTATTATTTGGATATGTCTGCCGCCACTCCCCGAGGGCTCGGAGCGGCTCACAATCATAAAAACGCAAACAGAAGCAAAAAAACATCAGTTAAAACTAGACAGAATAAAAATTATCTATGCTCAGCAATCAAAAGCTAGCTGGAAAAGGTAGGTCTTGCAGGCCTTGCGAAACGATGATAAATCATGCAAGGCCCGCACTTCGCTTGGAAGAGTATTCCAAATCGAAGGCGCTATGACAGAAAAGGCTCTGCACCAAGTAGATGTTAGGCGGATGCATTTGGAGCTAGGCACTTCAAGGAGGTTCATTTGTTCGGAGCGGAGTGACCTCTGGGGTTGGTAGGGGTCGAGACGGTCCCTCAGATACAACGGCCCCAGACCATGCAAGGCCTTGAAAGTTAACACCATCACCTTGAAGGTGATCCGGTGCTCGACCGGAAGCCAATGTAGCTGCTGGAAAATGGGAGTTATGTGACATCTCACTGGAGTCCCAGTGAGAAGTTTCACAGCGGCGTTCTGGACGAGCTTAAGTTTCCGGATCACGGACAAGGGCAGGCCAATGTAAAGGGCATTACAGTAGTCCAGTCTCGAGATGACCATGGCTTGGAGCACCGTGGCCAGGTCATCCCTGGATAGGTAGAGGGCCAGCCGCCTAGCTTGCCGCAGGTGGAAAAAAGCAGTTTTGCTGACAGTGGAAACCTGGGCTTCAAGGTGATATAGGTCATTTGTTTTTAAAAGGAAATATCATGTTTGATGAGATATACTTTTCTAAATCTCCTGGTGGACAAGTCAAGAAAGTCTAAAATTGTAACTGGAATATTAGCCATCTGGATCCATAAACCAAAACATATAGCAACCTGCATGATTCCGAGAGTGCTCTTTGATTTCACCACATGTTGATTTTCTTTGTTCTTCACCTTGACTCCAAAGCTAAAATTACTGTCAGGGAACCGAATTCTTAAGCCACTAAATGCCAGTGAACCGTATCGTGATCTATTCCCAGAAGGCACTCTGTGAGATGGTGCATTTGGAAGAGGTACATGCGAGATCTGAATCCTTTCAAGTCAGATGCAGCAGTCAGGGCTGAAATCGAAAGAGCAATTGGTATTATTTCAGCTATTTGTCTGAAAGCCCTTTTCATCTCTATTGACAATATTTCATATCTGCTGTTTTGTTTTCCTTCTTTGTCATTTTTATGTTCTGTGTGAGTGTAACAACATCCACTTTGACTGCGTGTTCCATTTCCGTCCCTTCAAAGTCATACCATGCTTGTTGGTGCTGGTTTCTCTGTGAGAATGGCAAGCAGAACTCAAATGTCCAAGCTTCATGCTGGAGTCTGGCTGGCTGTGTGGCCTTGATCCCACTTACAGTAGCATAGTATTATACATTTTGGTTTCTCACCCCAATACTCTTTGAGTAATCCATGTGTAAATATACAGTTGGCAAGAGTTATGCATTTGTTGCTGTTCTCGTAGGAAGAAAGGAAGACCACATTCAAGATGGACAGATTCAACCAAGGAAGCCACAGCTACCTTGAACCTGCAAGACCTCTACAGGGTTGTGAATGAGAAGATGACTTGAAAGTCTTTTGTTCATGGGGTTTGTCATAAATCGAAGTCAACTTGGTGGCAGCAACAACAAAAGTAGAAGGCTGTAGGAAAAGAAGAAGACTATATTCCAGGTGGGTTGACTCCATCAAGGAAGCTACAGCCGCCTTGAGTCGGCAAGACCTGATGAAGATAGGGTGACTGGGAGGTCTCTCATTCATGGAGTTGTCATTAGGGTTGTGTGTGGAACTGTTTTCCTTCTGTACATCCATTCTTTCTTTACTTTCATTACCTTCAGGAGCACGTAATGGGAAGACCCCTCCCAGTACAAAAATCAGCTCGACACAAAAGCAAACAGGAGCCGATCCTGGCTCCTCTCCTGCTTTTTGTGAGCATGTGGAACTCCATGCTTCCTTGCTTTGGAAAGAGAGAGTATGTGTGGCATGCAGACAGGGCCGGTTCATCCATTAGGCGAAGGAAGCAGGCGTGTAGGGCAACGTCACCCGGGAGGGGCACCGCCGCCGGCGGCTCCTGCCACCCGCGGCACCCATGGCACCCGTGGCACCCGCAGCGCCCGTGCGCCCGTGCTGCGCTGCCCGCGGCCTCTGCGCTGGCCAGGCCCACTGCGCACGCCGCGCCTTTGATAGGCAGCCCAGGGGGCTCCAGCCACGCTTCCGCATGCGCAAAAAGGTCAGCGCATGCGTACTGGCTCCCACTTTGGAGCCAGTGCGCGCGCAGGTTGGCGCACGCGCACTGGGGGGTGGGACAAAATTTTGCATACCCCCCGGGAAAAGCTTGGTCCGCCCCTGCATGCAGACCCAGAAAGTACACACAAGAGCAGCCAAGCTCCTCCTCTAGAGTAAGAATGAGAACTTGTCTCCTTGCCTTGGAAAGAAAGTGTGTGTGTGTGCTGTGCAGGCCCAGAAAGCGTGCATGCCTGCCTGCAACTGAGTGCCTCCTCTAGGTTAAGACTGGGAACTTGCCTCCTTGCCTTGGAAAAACAGTGTGTGTGTGGTGTGCAGGCTCAGAAAGCGTGCACGCTTTCCTGCAGGTGAGTGCCTCCTCTAGAGTAAAAATGAGAACTTGCCTCCATTTCTTGAAAAGGGAGTGTGCGTGTGGCGTGCAGGCTCAGAAAGCATGCATGCCTTCCTGCAGGTGAGCGCCTCTTCTAGAGTAAGAATAAGAACTTGCCTCCTTGTCTTGGAAAGAGAGTGTGTATGTGGCATGCAGGCTCAGAAAGCTTGTACGCCTTCCTGCAGGTGAGCGCCTCCTCTAGAGTAAGGATGAGAACTTGCCTCCTTGCCTTGGAAAGAGTATGAGCATGTGTGGCGTGCAGGCCCAGAAAGCCAAAAAAAAAGGTTGGGGCCCCCACCGAAAGCCGGGACAACGGGCCAAGGTTTACCCCGAATGCACAAGCCTAGTTGTCATAAGTTGAAGTCAACTGGGTGTCAGTGAACATCAGCAGCAACAAAAGTATTCCAAATGGATGGATTCCGTCAAGGAAACCACGGTTGCCTCGTGCCAGCAAGACCTGAGTAAGACTATTGAATATAGACTGATTTAAAGGTCTCTTGTTCATAGGTCTACAATAAGTTGAGGTCAACAAGACAGTGGTTTACAACACACAGCAAGCTGCTCCCTAATATTACATATTCACAACTACGGTATCATTGACACAATCATAAATACCCCCACAAAGTGATAGAACTTGCTAACAAAATCCATGGAAGACCATGATATACCACAAGTGGACTGAAGTTCAGTTCAGCAGGTCACAAGCTGTGCTCTTCTGATTTACAACAGCAATCCTCTGGGTCTTGCAACACGTTTCCTCTATAGGTGACACGTCCATATTGGGGCCTGCCTGCACACCGTCTCCAGAGGACAGGCCACATATCACCAGTAGGAGGATGCTGGACAAATCATCCATCCCTTGGCAATATGTTACTCCAGTTCCTGGCTTCTTTATCCCCGAGAAGTTCACTAACTCCTTGTGGCTGGGAATTCATCACTGTCCCAAACTGCCTGGCACCACTACTTCACTTCACCAAGGCATTTCACCTCCTCCCTCCTACCATGGAACTATTCCATAAGTTTTTCTTTGGGTATAGCTCTCCATATGGAAGCAGCCTTCCAGCCAACCACCAGAGGAAAATTCCCTTCCCTTTCTCCTTCCTTCTGTCGTTCCTTCCTTCCTTCCTTCTATCATAGAGTTTAAGTATAGTTCTCTTTATAGAGATAGCCTTTCAGCCAATATTTAGAAGAACATACCCTTGCATTTCTTTTTCTTTTCTTTCTCCATTCTTCCTTTCTTCTTCTCCCAGAGTTTGGGTACAAAACCTCCAACCAAGCTTTAGGAGAATATTTCCTTTCCTTTATTTTTCTTTTCATTCCCCTTCCTTCCTTCCTTATCTCAGAATTTGGGTATAGTTCTCTTTGTCGAGATAGCATTTCAACCAATCTTTAAGAGAAAATGTCCTTTCCTTCTTTTTCTTTCCCTTTCTGTTTTCCTTTTTCTATTCCTTTCCTTTCTTTTCTTTCTTTCCTTCCTGAGGAGCGACTTCAAGAGCAAGGCATGTTTAGCCTGAAGAAGAGAAGGCTGAGAGGAGACATGGTGAGGGCCATATAAATATGTGAGAGGAAGTCATAGGGAGGAGGGAGCAAGCTTGTTTTCTGCTGTCCTGGAGACTAGGATGCGAAACAATGGCTTCAAACTAAAAGAAAGGAGATTCCACCTGAACATGAGGAAGAACTTCCTAATGGTAATAGCTGTTCAGCAGTGGAACTCTCTGCCCTGGGGTGTGGTGGAGGCTCCTTCTTTGTAGGCTTTTAAACAGATGTTGGATAGCCATCTGTCGGGGGTGCTTTGAATGCAATTTTCCTGCTTCTTGACAGCGGGTTATGTGACGCCCCACGGGGCTGTTTTATTTCTGTACTATGTACCTGTTTGCATTCACCTGCAAGGCCTTTGTCCTATTGTTCAGCCATGTGGACACCTGATAGGAGGAGCTTTGTCTTGGTGCAAACCTGGCACCACCACCCTGAACTCTTCCCCTTTCTGATGTCATCTGAGGGGCAGGACTTCCTCTCTTTGGCCATTCCAAGCATAGCACACGGACAAAGCAGGTGGAAATCTGGAGCTAAAGCTCAGACAAAGTGCCTTCGTTCACGCATAGCCATCCAACGCTCTCAAACCAAGGAATTCAGTAATAGGAAGGGCCAGCCCTTCAACAGAGACTGTATTTCTTTGGGGACCCATGGACTTTGTGTGCCAGAGGACCATTTGAGGAGCAACAGGATACCTGGAACCTGAGAGCAGCACCTTCACTCTGCAAAAGGCAAGTGAACGCAACCCCTTTGTTTAGAGCAGGGGTGCTCACACTTTTTCAGCATGGGAGCTACCATATGAAGGACAAAGTTTAAAAGATCACCTGACGCGCGCGCATACATGCGCGCATGCACCCACTCCTGCTGCCACCTTCCATCCGCACGGGGCTTCTTTCTTTCTCAGAAATATAAACAATGGACATGCTAAAATACACCCAAGCACCCATTTCTCCCTCCCTGCCATTTTCCCACAGATATAATCAGGCAGAAAGTAAACAAAGAGACCTGGTAGCTGCAAAGCCATTTGTTTCTCAGAAATATAAAGAATGAGACATGCTAAAATACTCACAGGCACCCATTTCTCCCTCCCTGGCATATATACACAGATATTATTAGGCAGAAAGTAAGAAGACCGACCTTTGTGCTTCAATTTGAACAGGAAATGGCTCCCAAAGCGTCCTTTTTCCTTCTCCGTCGTTGCTCCTCTTGACGCGCCGCCTGCACGCTCCAAGCGCGCCTGAGACTCCAAGAGGGATAATTGGCTCTTTTGCGCATGCGCGTGGGCCAGCTGAGCACCGCGTCATCCAACGCCACCCTCCTTCTTTGCTCCTTGATGACTCTGAGAGGCTGGAGAAGGAGGGAGGGAGGGGGCAAGCGAAAGAGCCAAAGAGGGAGCGGGCGTGGAAGCCATCACGTCATCCACGCCACCCCCTCTTTTGCCCTTCTGCATTCCTCCTCCCTCCGTCCTTCTCCGGCCACTCACAGACGTCACAGAGCAAAGGAGGAAGGCGACGTTGGATGACGCGGTGCTCAGCTTGCCCGCGCGCATGCGCAGAAGTGTGCATTCTCCCTCTTGGAGTCTTAGGCGCGCTTGGAGCATGCAGGGGCGCGTGAAGAGGACCAACAGCGATTGACCTGGTCAGGGGCCTAAAGATCACCTGGATGAGGTCCAAAGATCACCCGGGTGATCGCGATCACCGTCCTGTGCACCCCTGGTTTCGAGGATACTTTTGCAACCTACTTCAAGCTTTTTGGGCCACCAGCACTTTTACTGGTTGTTATTCAATAAATCTTGGTTTTGGTTCACTATTTTGTGTCTAGCACTCATTCTTAAAGCTACTCCAGGTCTCCTGTACATGGGAGGGCTAGAACGCGAACCCCAGGGCCCATAGAATTCGTCCATCCTTTTAAAGCCCCCCCCCCCCTTTTTTGGCCCTGGCGGGATGCCACAAATTAAACAAGATGGCCCACAAGATCCCTTCCAAGTCAATGATTCTATGATTCTATGATTCCTTCCTTCCTTTCACAGAGAAGGGACCACACGGACCATCCTATCCAACCCCATTCGGCAATGTAGGAAGACACAACTAAAACACTCCTGAAGAGACACCCACTCAACCTCTGTTTGAAAACCACCAAGGAAAGGAAGACTCTTCTGCCCTCCAAGAAGGGCCTATTCCATCATTCCTCCAGTAGAGAAGTTCTTCCTAATGTCAGCAGATAAGTTCAAGTCAACTCAGCTGATGTTTGTTCTGCCTTCAGAATCTCCATCCTTAACTTTGTGGCTGGCACATAGCAGGTCCCACATATCGACAGAGGACACGCAGAAACACTCGGTTGGTCCGCCTTTCACTGTCTTGGAGTATCCCTATGGCAGCTGCACCAATAGCTTGTAGAGATGAAATGGTCGGAAAGTATCTGATACATTTACATCTATTATTAGAGATATTGAAATAGAAACCAGGAGACGGAATGATATCATGTGGCTGGACAGCTGTCCACAGTCCCCAAGTGAGGATGAGCAAAGGTTGGATAAGCGAGACTCTACTGTACAATTTCTTCAGCGGTGTTGGGCATAGACATCCTGGGACAATGCAGCATGTCTCATTAAGAGTCACGTCCACTGTTTTAACGTGGTGCGATGTATTCCACATTGGGCATGCGTACTCAGCAGCAATGTAGCAGGGAACATGAGGGAAGTCTACCCACAGGATCGTAACACATCCGGGCGTCCCCTGGGCAACGTCTTTGTAGACGGCTGGTTCTCTCACATCAGAAGCAACTTGTAGAGTGCAAGAATGACCTAGCTATGGTGATCCAGGCGACGGTCATCTCGAGGCTAGACTACTGTAACACCCTCTACATCGGCCTTCCCTTGTCGACAACCCGGAAACTAAAGCTGGTGCAAAATGCTGCTGCTTGATTGCTGGTGGGAGCATCGACAAGAGAGCACATTACACCAATTCTACAGCAATTGCACTGGCTACCAGTAGAGTACTAGATTGTCTTCAAGGTGCTGGTTTTGACCTTCAGGGCCTTGTATGGTCTAGGGCCAGTGTACCTGAGGGACCGCCTCACCCCATACGTTCCCCCGAGATCGCTGCGATCAGAAGAACAAAATCTTCTGGTGATTCCATCAATCCGTTCCTGCCGCCTTTCAACAACAAGACAAAGAGCCTTTCCTGTGGTGGTGCCGACTTCATGGAACGAGTTACCTAACGGAACTCGCGCCATCACAGAGTTAGCCCCCTTCCGGAGGGCCTGAAAGACGTTCCTTTTTAGGCAGGCTTTCAATCTAGGTGCCTCCTGATAATCCTGTCCATACCCTTGTGTTTTATGTAAACTGTTTTTATGTGTATTTTATTGTTTTTACGTAAACCGCCCCGAGTCTGCAGGGAGGAGCAGTATATAAAAGTGAATAATAAATAAATACATACATAAACCATAATGGGTGGAAAAAGCAGAATATAAAAAACAATCAAGTCTCCTTTAAAGTTCAGACAAAAACCCGGAGAAACTTCATCATCTCACTGATGTGAGAGCTACCAGTCACCAGTGGGAGGATCATTGAGAAGACTTGGGACATTCCCCCAAGATGAGGAAAAAAATTGTTCACTCCATGACCACCCTTGTTTGTGGATGCAAAACTTTGTACGTCACTCCAAGCACACACCATTGCATAGATTGTATTGTCTCCAATACATTATTCATCCAGCCAAATAACCAAAAAATACAATAACGGTGTTTTGCTTCTCCACCTGCCGCTTAATATATTCTCCTCCCAGCCTCTCTTCTCCTGACTCCTTCCCACCCCCCCCCCCCCCTCTCTCTCTCTCCCCCCAGAGCTCCAGGGAATGTGAAGGTATGAAGTGCTTTTGTGAAATCCAATAAAAATTTTAATCAGGTCAACATCATTACGGAGGAGGAGCGTGATGGATCTTGCCTTCTGTAGCAAAATGCCAAAAGAGGGAGTGGGGAGGTATCCAAGCAGACCTGTTCCCTTGTAACCAACGGGAAATTGTTCCATCACATAGGAAGCGGGTAAAATGCTGATGAGTTGAAGTCCAAAAGTGGAACTTGCAAAGTCTGACTTGGCCACGGTAGTCCATACTCTGGTTACATCTCGAATAGACTACTGCAACGCTGTCTACATGGGGTTGCCTCTGAAGACTGTTCAAAACTGCAGTTAGTCCAACCTTCGGCAGCCAGGTTACTAACAGGAGCAGGGTACAGGGAGCATACAACTCCCTTGTTGCGCTAGCTCCACTGGATGCCAATTAGTTTCCGAGCACAATTCAAAGTGCTGGTTTTATCCTACAAAACCCTATATGGTTCTGGCCCAGTTTACTTGTCCAAACGAATTCTCCCCTATGAACCATCAAGGACATTAAGATCCTCCGGAGAGGCCCTGCTCTCGGTCCCACCACCTTCGCAAGCGCGTCTGGTGGAGACGAGAGACAGGGCCTTCTCTGCTGTGGCCCCTCGGCTGTGGAACTCCCTCCCAAGCGAAGTTAGATCTGCCCCCTCCCTGCTGTCCTTCAGGAGGTGGGTGAAGACTTGGATGTGGAACGAGGCCTTCCCAGAATAAACTGAGATTGATTTCAATCTGAAATGGGTGACCACTTTTATAGACCGAGTTGAATGTGGTTTTAATGGCAATCTGGTTTTTATGTATCTCTGTTTTTATGTATTTTAATATGCTGTTTTAAGATGTTTTAAATTTGTATGGCATTGAATTTTGCTGTAAGCCGGTCTGAGTCCCTCCATGGAGGTGTGAAGGCCGGGGTGCAAAAATTTTAAATAAATAAATAAATAAAACTTTTTCAACCAAGGCTTTGGGAGCAGTGGAAGTGAATGGGTTCCATAGCAGTGTGGCCTCCGGTTTGCTCCAGATTTTACTCTGAACTTTAAAGGAAATGTTGTAATCTATCATCAAGGTGAAAGCCATCCATTGAAGCTGTTGAAAACTCACTAAGATAATGAAAAAGGGAACTTTGAGGATCTAGCACAGCTGCAGCTGCAATAAATCTTGCCAACCCAAGGGTTGACAGTTCAAAGCCAGGTCACGGTGAGCTCCTGACCTTCAACCTAGCTTCCCACCCACCTAGCAGATTGAAAGCAACAGTGTGAGTAGCTGAATAGTGTTGTAGTTCAGCCTGTGATTGTGTCTGATGTCAATGGGGATGAGGGTTGTTCTGGATCTTTGTCTGTTGTCAATGAGGATGCAGGTTTTGCTGGGCCTGAGTCAAGCCCAGGAGAGAGGCCCAAATTATCTGATGAACATAGTGTTTCTCCTGCAGATGCACAAGGTCAAATTCCTGGGAACGAGCCACAGCAGTCTTTCTCTGAGGATGATTTGGCAGGTGTAGAAATTAATGAGGATGAACTAGACTTTTGTAAACAGAGGCATAGTTCTCAGGCTCAACTAAGGTCAATTCGTCTGCAGGAGAAGAGAAATAAGAAATCCTTATTTGGTTGTAATGCTTTCCTTTCAGTTCAGGAGCCAGGAAAGGCTTTATATTGATTCCATAGAAAGTTTCACTTTAGTCTCGTCAACATTGATACTTCATGACAGTCTTGTTTCTCCAAGTGGATTTCTAGTTTCATGTTTCAAGTTTTGCCAAGTTCCTGCTCTGTTCATTGGATTTTCATGCTACCTTGTTTAATGGATGCTGTACCTTGGACCTTGTGTCTTTACCTTGTTATCTGGAAGTTTATGGACTGGAATAACATTGCTTTGATCTATACTGGTTTTTACCATTTTTATTGCTTTGCTTACATATATCCTTCAATAAACTGCTTGTTGATTGTACTACACTGGTGTGGTGTTTAAAGACAGGGGCGTTCCTGTTCTGGCATACAACAAATAGAGACCGCGTTAAGCGGGGACATATTTTAGGCACGTGTTTTGATCAGAAAAAAGAAGGAAAGTTTACAAACAAAGAAAGCTCTTTGGCAAGGAGATGCAGCAATAGCACCTTCCTGTGGCCGGAACCAAGCACAGCCTCCAAAGATGCAGAAAGATGGGGAAAATTCCATATATCTCTTCTATTTGTTGTCCAAGACGGGCAACATTGTATAATCGGCATTGAATGTTTGCCGCATATGTGTTCTATGATCCGCTGTTGCACCCTGGACCTGAAGGATCCCTCAGTAAACCACTTGAGACCAGCCGTGATTAAATGCTTTATTTAGAATGAGTAAAAAATAGAGAAGAGGTAAGATATAGTCCATTGATGCACCCAGCATCCAGGTATTGCAAAGCAATAATCCATAAAGAGCTCAAAGATCCAATAAATGCAGAAATAGTCTTGATGCCCCAATGGGCTAAATCCCAGGTTAAGTTCTTGGTAACAAAGGCTTGGCAAATACTAGAGTTCAATCACTTGGAGGCCCAATGGCCCAGGCTGGTGTCCGTAGAGCTTGGCAAGGAAGCTTAACGTTGGCGCAAGATGCAGAGCATCTCTGGGACCCAACTTAAATAGGCCCCCCAAGGCTTTGATCTCTAAGATGCTGGCTGCGTCGTAAGTCTTTCCCATAGGCAGTTTGCCGGCTTGACTTTCTCAGGCCTCCCGACAGAGGAAGGTATGTCAACTCATTAGTGCTTGCACCTGGCGAAAAGGGAGGAAGCGAGGCTTCTCGTTCCCAACACCCCTTATCAGGCTGAGAGGGGGAAAGGCTGTCTTTGGCCTTGACTGCTGGCTGACCGAGAGGCCTTTGCAGTGGTTTTTTTCTCAGGCTTGTCTTGTAGCTTGGATTTAACATGGCTTCTGGCTGTCTGGGCTATGTAGTCAGGCTGGGGCATGACACCCGCCCTGAATCCCCCTTCAGGGTGAGAAGGGTGGAATATAAATACTGTAAATATACAAATAATAGTAATCATAATAATAATTTTATTTCTTACCCGTCTCTCCTCACAGCTCAAGGTGGGTTACAATATTGCTAAAACACATACACAAAACACACTATCATTTCAAAACATTATATTTTCAACTAACTCTTAACAGAAAAGTTATGTTGAGTGTTCAGGTGGAATCTCTTTCCCTGTAATCTATTGGTTCATGTTCCAGGCTCTGGAGCTAATGACATGTTTTAAATCATTCTTTAAAAAATTAACTAAGACGATCTCCACTAATTATTCCCAATTAGAGGAGGCTCGTTAAGCCATTAAGAATGCCTTACCAAGTTCTCATGGTTTGGAATGGCAAGTAGGTTTCAGACAGGAGAGTGCATCTTTACTGTCAATGTAATGCAGTTTGACACCACTTTCACTGCAATGGCTCCCACTAGCACTCTTGGACAGAGAAAACGAAAGACCTGGAAAAACTACAAGAAAGCACAGTGGCTTTTAAATGCAGAAAGCCCTATCTAATGGATGTTGCCAGGAATAAACTCGCCTCCAATGGCTGGCAAGTGATTGTCACATCTTGTGGTGAGATCGTGGCCTTGACTCTCTCTGCAATTGAGGTCACGGCTGGATACGGAGGCCGGTCTCCAGATTAAAACGAGGACCAAAACATCAGTTCAGAGATCAACATGAACTGGAAAATGGCATTTCCATCCGACCATGGCCCTGGCCGATCTCCTCTGGTCTCTGGCATGCCGTTGGATCACAAAACAGATGGCTAAATGCAGAGAGAACACATGGCCGTTTGTGTTGATTCTATCTGGTCGCTATCTTCCATTCTCATGCTCTGCTTAATCCAAAGGAATAACAGTGACGTAGCTGCTAAAAGAAAGGAGTGCAGAGAGGCTATTTAATAAATTGCCATGTTCCAAATTTTACAATCAGTATTGAAAGGGACATTTCCACCACTGAAGGTCCTCAAGACAGTGTGTCCATTGATGGCTCCTATAAATCAATACATATGATAAAAGTGAACACATGAATGTGTGTATGTGGTGGTGTCCACTTACACAGACAAGCTCCTGCCTCCACAAACAGCTTTAACCCACAGTGCTGAGGAGTCACCAAAAGCACTCCCTCCAAAGACGTTTCAGGTTACAGCAAGCACCATGAACATGTCTCCCAACACCTGCCAATGTCCTCCCCAAACACCATATTGCCCACCATCAAAGTGAAGGCTGTCCTCCACAAACATCGTACTGCCCACCACCAAAGTGAAGGCTGTCCTCCACAAACACCATAATACCTACCACCAAAGTGAAGGCTGTCACAACGAACACCATACTGCCCACCACCCAAGTGAAGGCTGTCCTCCACAAACATCGTACTGCCCACCACCCAAGTGAAGGCTGTCCTCCACAAAAACCACACTGCCCACCACCAAAGTGAAGGCTGTCCTCCACAAACACCACAATACCTACCACCAAAGTGAAGGCTGTCACAACGAACACCATACTGCCCACCATCAAAGAGAAGGCTATCCTCCACAAACATCGTACTGCCCACCACCCAAGTGAAGGCTGTCCTCCACAAATACCATACTGCCCACTACCAAAGTAAAGGTTATCACCACAAACATCATACTGCCTTCCCCTTGGCTGAGAGGCCAGCTGAGAGGCCAGCCATTCGCAACAGAGGAGGGCTTTTGGTGGAAGGATTCGCTATCTCTTTACAGAAAGGAAGAGGACAGGTTGAGAGATCTTCAACTTTCTCTGCCAAAGGGGTTCCTAAGACATCAGAAATATATGTTTTCTTATGATCTTTGGCGGCCTCTCTGAAACCCCCCCACAAGCCCCCTCCCGGGATCCTAACCCCCAAGTTGAGAACACTTTTTTTTATCAAGTCAGGAGTGACTTGAGAAACTGCAAGTTGTTTCTGGTGTGAGAATTGGCCGTCTGCAAGGACATTGCCCAGGCGATAACCGGTTGTGTTGATGTTTTACCATTCTTGTGGGAGGCTTCTTTCATGTCCCCGCATAGGGAGCTGGAGCTGACAGAGGGAGCTCATTTTCACCCTCCCTGGATTCGAACCTCTGACACTGATCTTCTCTAACTTTAAACAGGACTCTAGTTATGGCTTTGAGTCAGTCACTGGTCTTCTAAGTTCAAACAAACAGCTTGCAGCCCTATTTAACCCAGTGGCGTGCGTCCCTTCCTTCCTAATGTGCCCATAGCGGCTTGTGGAATCAATGAAACACCGTCCGTGGCTGGATGTGCACCGTAGTGGCACCCCAAAGCAAAGAGGAACAGAACAAATGCCCTTTCCGAGCCAAAGAAAGGCGCTCGCAGAAGATGCAGAGAAGCGTGAATCCAGGTAGAGCGAGCTTTGCCCTTCACTTCGCTGAGCATCTTCTGAAGTCACTGGGACTGATGAGGTCAGTTGACATATTTCGAGCGCTGTCTGTCACATCTGTTCTGGAATTGCTGCCAATCAGTCCTGGCTGCTCCTTCTGCGAGATCCGTCTCATACTTTTATCATCCATTTCCTCCCCACCAGTCCGTCTTTGCCTTTGCGAGAAATGCTGCTGTATCTGCGATTGAGTTGATGGGATCCAGATGGCCATCTGTCAGGAGTGCTTTGATTGAGCCTTTTCTGCCTGGCAGAATTTATTTATTTATGCTTCCCATTTATAGACCGCCACTCCCCGAAGGCTCAGAGCGGTTTACAATAGTATACATAAATACAATCCAACACAGAGTAAACATATAAAATCAACACATTACCTAACATTAAATATAAATTCAAGAGAGTGGAGGTGAACTAAGGGTTGCATATCAGGTGGGATCGATAGTCAGTTTAGGGGCCGTAGGTAAGGTTAGGGACTGAGTAGCCCTAAAGTCTGGTTTTAAGGGCCCATTCCACAACCTCAATGCGGCCACACCTCCAAGTGATGGGGAGGGGACTCCAGTCGGATGGCAAGGAGGGGTCTCAACCATGGCGATTTTGGAGGCCCTCGCCGCTCCATACTGGGCTTCTTTAGGAGAGTTTAAAGTTCCAGTCCAACTCCAGCTCCCGGCCATCAGACTCCAGAAAACTCTGGGGCCAAACGGCAGGTGCTGAAGTTTACGTTGGTTGACTCTTTGTTTCAAATGCTCCTCTGGTTCAGCTTCCGGCGCCCTTGTTTCAGCCCGTTTGCTGGGCAGCCGGAGCTGCTGCTCTGCACTCCTTCCACTGTAGGACTCCCTGGTCGTTGCCGGATGTGGCGCTCTGTCACTGGCGCCCCCTCCACTTCCTCCCAACTCTGCAGCAACGTCTACGTCGAGAGTAACCGATGGGTTGCTGGGAGGAAGCTTTCCCAGCGACATCTGCCTTCAAGCTGGTGGTCTCTACATTGGCGACTTCAAGGTTGGCCGCCATTTTGCTCAAAGTTTGTCTCTCCGAGAGGGAGACACAGTGGTGTCTTCGTCGGTCTCCTGGTGCTCGGGGCACTGCTGGAGGGCCGGGATCCTTCTCCCAGGCTTCGTGGGAATCCGGCCTCTCCGGCCCCAGGCTGCTGGGCCGTCCCTCAGCCTCCAGAGGATCTGGCACGGCACATGGTCTCCCTGTCGTCCCCAAATCATCCATCGTCGATCTCTCCGACGACGACGACCACCCGTCCACAGAATAGGATTGGACTGCATGGTTCTATGATTCAGTGGTTCAAAGACAGGGTTTCTCAATCTGGGGGTGAAGGCCCCTGGGAGGGCTCATGAGGGGGATTCAGAGGGGTCACCAAAGACCATCAGAAAACATATATTTCTGATGGTCTTAGGAACCCCTTTGGCCTGTCCTTCTCTTCCTTTTTTGGAAACAGACGGCGAATCCTCCCATCAAAAGCCCTTCTTCTCTGGGATTGGCCAGCCTCTCAACCTAGGGCAGGGCTGTTTCTGAGATTCCAAGCAGGGAAGGGAGAGCAGGCGTGCTTGGCACATGACAGCCTGGTGCGCATGTGCGGACAAGGGAGAGCATGCGAGGCTAGAGGGAGACTCACACCAGCAAGTCCCTTCAAGGCATGGGGATTCTGTGTGGGAAGTTTGGCCCAATTCTATTGCTGGTGGGGTTCAGAATGCCCTTTGATTGTAGGTGAACTATACACCCCAGCAACTTAAACTCCCAAATGTCAAGATCTATTTTCCCTAAACTCCACCAGTGCGCTTCACCAGAAAGGTCCATTGCACAGGCTCGAAGGACACATCCAACCTCTGAATCATCAACCCGCTTATAGAAAGCATGGGATGAGTCCTTCCTGAATCTTCATTCGCAAAGAAAAGCCAAGAAGATTTCCAGATTTATCAAATGTTATTGTATTTGGACTACACTTCCCCCCAAATTCTCCATCAATTCCCCCATACTCTGACAGCTTCCCAGGCAGATGGGAGAAGGAGATTACTTCCATCCAGACTGAAGAAGATTTCCCATTGTCTTCCTTTCTTTTCTATTTTCCGAGGTTAAACATGGAGGTCGTAATGAGAAGCCCAAAGGGATGGGAGGTGTCAACTTCCCTGCAATTAAAAAGCAATTAATGCTTTGTGCCGCCAACTTTGAAGCGCTGCTTTGGTTGCCGGTCACATCCTTGGCCCCTTGACAACTATCGCGCACATTTGTCCCCGTGCCCCCATTTCTTTCCCACTCGCTTCTCATTTCTGTTTATTAAAAACTGTCTGCCAAAGCTCCAAGTGGAACAAGAGATTAGGTTATCACTGGGGCAGGCTTTGGTGGGATTTGTAGTTCAGGGATGCAATTTAGAAGTCTCAGACAGCAAGCTTCAGTGTCCCAGCGGAGTACAGACGAAAGGATTCCATAATATGTTGCAGTGGAAAAGAGGGTGCATCTGCACTGTCAAATTACTCAAGTATGAGCCGCGTTTTTCAGCCCTTTTTAGGGCTGAAAAAGCCCCCCTCGGCTTATACTTGAGTCCCTCACTATCTTCTCTTTCGCTCTTTTTGCTGTGCATGCGAGCCTCTTCTCAACACAGCAAGATGAGAAGGGAGGGAGACGCGCTTGGCAAGAAGTCCGCGTATGTGGCAAACAGAGGGAGGGCCTCATATGGTGGGTCTCCCTTGCTCTTCTTTCCACACACGGACCTAGTCGCTCTTTTGGCTGCACGCGGGTCTCCCTCACTCTTCTCATCACAGTAAGAGGGAGGGAGGCGTGCATGGCAAGAAGACTGTGGGAAGCCCGCGCATATGGCAAACAGAGGGAGGGCCTCATATGGTGGGCCTCCCTCGCTCTTCTTGCCACACACAGACCTCCTCGCTCTTTTTGCTGCACGCGGGTCTCCCTCACTCTTCTCACAACAGTAAGAGAAGGAGGGAGGGAGGCGCGCATGGCAAGAAGACTGTGGGAAGCCCGCGCATATGGCAAACAGAGAGAGGGCCTCATATGATGGGCCTCCCTCGCTCTTCTTGCCACACACGGACATCCTCGCTCTTTTCGCTGCACACAGGTCTCCCTCACTCTTCTCACAACAGTAAGAGAAGGAGGGAGGGAGGCGCGCATGGCAAGAAGACTGTGGGAAGCCCGCGCATATGGCAAACAGAGGGAGGGCCTCATATGGTGGGCCTCTCTCACTCTTCTTGCCACGCACGGACCTCCTCGCTCTTTTCGCTGCACGCGGGTCTCCCTTACTCTTCTCACCACAGTAAGAGGAGGAGGGAGGGAGGTGCACATGGCAAGAAGACTGTGGGAAGCCCGCGCATATGGCAAACAGAGGGAGGGCCTCATATGATGGGCCTCCCTCGCTCTTCTTGCCACGCACGGACCCCCTTGCTCTTTTCACTGCATGCAGGTCTCCCTCACTCTTCTCACCACAGTGAGAAGAGGAGGGAGGGAGATGAGCATGGCGAGAAGACTGTGGGAAGCCCGTATGCGCAGCAAAAGGAGTCAGGGAAGCCTGTGTGTAATGGGCCTCCCTCGCTCTTCTCGCCACAGAATGAGGGGGAGGGAGGGGTGCATGGTGAAAAGACTGAGGGAGGCCTGTGCATGTGGCAAAAAGAGCAAGGGAGGCCTGCACACACTGCAAAAAGAGCAAGAAGGGGAAGGAGGGAGGGAGGGAGAGGAGCTGGAGATGCACAAGACTCTGGGCTGCAACTCCCTATTTGGTGTTGCCTGTAAACTTGGTGATCCTGCCATCTAACCCTTCATCAAGGAAGGAAGGAAGAAAAGAAAGAGAAAGAGACCATTTTTATTTTTACATTTCCCACCCTCGGCTTATACTCGAGTTAATAGATTTCCCAGTTTTTTGTTGTAAAATTCATTCCCTCTGCTTATATTCGGGTCGGCTTATACTTGAGTATATACGGTAATGCAGTTTGATGCTATATTGACTGCCAAAATTCAATGCAATAGAATCCTAGAAGTTGTAGTTTCATAAGGTCCTTAGTCTTCTGTGCCAAAGAGAACTGGTATTGCACCAAATTACAAATCCCAAGATTTAGTAGCATTGAGCCATAGCATGCTAAAGTGGTGCCAAACCGCATTATTATTATTATTATTATTATTATTATTTTACTGCCAGAGCCTTTGCAGAAACCAGGTGGTCCCAGTGGTCATTGGCACACTGGGTGCAGTGCCAAAAGATCTCGGCCGGCATTTGGAAACAATAAACATTGACAAAATTATTATTATTAGTTTATGTTTATGTTTAGTAAAGATAATGATTTTTCCTGATATAAAGTCTAGTCATGTCTGACTCTGAGGGGTGATGCTCATCTCCATTTCTAAGCCAAAGAGCCAGGATTGTCCATAGACACCTCCAAGGTCATGTCGCCTTGGAGGTGTCTATGACTGCATGGGGTGCCATTGCCTCCCTGCAGAAGTGGCACCTATGGCTCTACTCACACTTGCATGTTTTCAAATTGCTAGGTTGGCAGAAGCTGGACCTAACATTGGGACCTTACCCTGCTCCCCACTCAAACCGCCAACCTTTTGGTCACCAAGTTCAGCAGCTCAGCAGTTTAACCCACTGCGGTTTAACCCATGTTTATGTTTATGTTCATTAAAGGTAAAGCTTTTCCCTGACATTAAGTCTAGTTGTATCTGACTCGGGGCGCATCTTAACTTCTAAGCCAAAGAGTCTGTAGATGCTTCCAAGGTCAAGTGGCTGGCATGACTGCATGGAATGCCGTTGCCTTCCCGCAGAAGCAGTATGTATTGATCTACTCACACTTGCATGTTTTCGAACTGCTAGAGTGGTAGAAGCCGGGTCTAAGAGTGGGAGCTCACCCTGAATCCCTAGTTTCGAACTGCCAACCTTTCAGTCAGCAAGTTCAGCAGTTCAACAGTTTAACCCACTGCTATTATTATTATTTGTATATGCTCATGCCTATGCTTATTTAGACCCCACTTTTTCTCTCCACAAAAGAGACTCAAAGCAGCATTAACTCAATAGTGTGGATGCTGCCTAGAACACAATGGCGCATTGGCTTCAAACTCCAGGAAAAGAGATTCCGCCTAAACATAAGAAACCCAGATTAAAATCCTGCAAGTGTCCCATTGGAATGAGTGGGAAAACGAAGCATACCATCCTGGACTGCAATACAAATACAGCGTCTCTTTTTTTTTTCTTGCATTACAAACCCAAGCCATGCGCTTTATCAACTCTCTCAGTAAACACCAGCTTCTGGAGAAAACTCGCCCTGTCACAAGCCCTGTGATTCATTTGAAAATTATTGTTTTTCTAATAATGTTCTTAAGGGGGAGAAAGAAAATAAATGATTAAAAATACACCACCCGAGAGGTTTCTTGGAGGAATAATAAAACAGGTGCCCCAAGATGGGTGTCAAGAACCCAAGCGGAACCAAATATTTGTTGCGTTGCCGAGGAACTCTGCTTCAAACGTCGCTGCCCGACTGGCATTTCTGGACATTACCGTTGGATGGGATTCTTACGCAAACATTGACTGCCTCTCCTTTTAGGAATCTGGTTACTAGAAATGTTATTCTCTCCTTGTATTTCGGGATGACTTCTTGCTTTGAGATGCAAAACAAAACAACCCCAGATGACTGAGTATTTTCCACCCTGCTCTATATACCACAGAGAACCCCTTGTTCCCAAACAAACTGGAAATTGAAGGGTTTTTCTTTCCTGGTGTGGATAGAAATTATTAAAAGCTACGGAAAGGATCTCTCTATAAACTCGAGAGGGAAAAGGCTTCATTCCCCAGACAACCAAACTTTCAATTTATGTACTTTTCAGGTGTTAGAAATGTGTGAGCATTCAGGTACATCCAGGGGCGGTCTAAGGTAATTCTAAATGGTGTTTAACATTATTTTGGCGCCCCCAAAAAAACATTATTTTGGCACCTCCCCAAAAAAACATTATTTTGGCGCCCCAGGAAGTGCGAAGAGGAGGCTTTGAAGGCCCCTCCTCTCGCTCTCCCAGGCTCCTGCTGCCAGCCCCTCCCACGGGGCATTGCAGAGGGGGGGGCGCTCTCCTTGCCTCTGCAACGCCCCATGGGAGGGGCCAGCAGAGGGAACCAGGAAGAGCGAAGAGGAGCCTTCGAAGGCCCCTCCTCGCTCTCCCTGGCTCCCGCTGCTGGCTCCTCCCACGGGGCATTGCAGAGGCGGGGGAGCGCCTCCCTTCCTCTGCAACACCCGTGAGGAGGGCCCGCAGCAGTAACCAGGAAGTGCGAAGAGGAGCCTTGAAGGCCCCTCCTCCGCCCTCCCGGGCCCTGCTGCCAGCCCCTCCACGGGGCATTACAGAGGGTGGGGGAGCGCTCTCCCTTGCCCTCTGCAATGCCCCGTGGGAGGGGCCGGCAGTGGGAGGAAGCCCTGAGAGCAAGAGGAGGGGTTTCAAAGGCTCCTCTCGCACTTCTGGTTCCCGCTGCCAGCTCCTCCCACGGGGCATTGCAGAGGGCAGGGGAGTGCTCTCCCTTGCCCTCTGCAACTCCCCATGGGAGGGGCCGACAGCGGGAACCAGGAAGCGCGAAGAGTAGCCTTCGATGGCTCCTCCTCACTCTGCAATGCCCCGCAGGAGCGGCGGCGTGCGGGAGCGGCGGTGCCCAGCGGGAGGGAATTCGCCCCACGACGTCCCCCTTCCAAGATGCCGCTCTATGCAGCCACGTAGTTCGCCAACATGGTGGGACCGCCCCTGGGTACATCTACACCAGTCATGGGCCAACTTTCTAACTTGGGGGCCGCATGCTAGCATTTCCTGCTAAGAGGACTGGCTGCCTGGTGATGGAAGGAAGGAAGGGAAGGGGAGAGAGAAGGAAGGAAGGAGGAAAGAAAAAGAAGGATAGAAGGAGAAAGAGGGAGGGAGGAAAGAGAAGGAAGGAAAGACAAAAGGGAAGGAAGGACAGAGAAAAAGGTAGAGAGGGAAGGAGAAAGGAAAGAGGGAAGGAAGGATGAAAGGGAGGATGGGAAGGATGGAAAAAAGGAGAAAAAGGGAAGGGAGGGAGGAAAGAGAAGGAAGGAAAGACAAAAGGGAAGGAAGAAAGGACAGAGAAAAAGGTAGAGAGGAAAGGAGAAAGGAAAGAAGGAAGGAAGAATGAAAGGGAGGATGGGAAGAATGGAAAAAGATGAAAGAGGGAAGGGAGGGAGGACAGAGAAGGAAAGACATAAGGGAAGGAAGGAAGGACAAAGAAAAGGGGAGAGAAGGAAGGAGAAAAGAAGGAAGGACAAAATGGAGGGAGGTAGAAAGAGGGAGGGAGAAAGAGGGAAGGAGGGAGAGAAGGAAGGGAAGGAGTAAGGAAAGAGAAAAAAGAAGGAAGGACAGAGAAAAAGGGGGAGAGGGAAGAAGGAAGGAAGGATGAAAGGATGGAGAGAGGGAGAAAGAGGGAGGGAGAGAAGGAAGGGAGGGAGTAAGGAAAGACAAAAGAAAGTAAAAACTGAGAAAAAGGGGGAAAGGGAAGGAGAAAGGAAAGAAAGAAGGAAGGATGAAAAGATGGAGAGGAAGGAGAGAGGGGAAAAGGTGGGAGAGAAGGAAGGGAAAGAAAGACAAAAGGGAAGGATGAAAAGCTGGAAGGAAATGGGGATAGAAAGAGTGAGGGAAGGGAAGGTAGGAGGGAGGGAGGAAAGGGAAAGAAAGACAAAAGAGAAGAAAGAAAGAGAGGGAGGGAAGGAAGGAAGGAAGGAAGGAAGGAAGGAAGGAAGGAAGGAAGGAAGGAAGGAAGGAAGGAGAAACAGGGAAGGCGAGAAGAGAAAGGACAGAAGGGTAGAAGGGAAGGAGGGAAGGAGAAATAGGGAGGTAAGAAAAGGAGGGAAGGAGGAAGCAAAAGAAAAGGAAGGATAGGATTGAGAGAAGGGAGGAGGGCCTGAGAAAAGAGCCCAAGAGGCTGCATCCGACCTGAGCCTGGGTTTGCCTACACCTGATAGGTCATTTTTCATTCCCTCCCTCCTTATATTTGAAGGCGACTCAACACATAGTAAATCCCAATGACGGAATTGATCTACTCAAGTCAGGACTAACTATATGATTTAGGGCTATAAGTTATGCTCTGTCTCCTTGATCTCAGCCAAGTTCTTCGTCTAGCAGATTCGTCTCAGTGGCTACTTCAGTCCATGCTAGTTAGTTGTCATCTGTGAGAAGCAGCTGGACTTTTGTCTATCGCAATCTCTCTCTTGATTTGCAGTTGTCAATCTCTCTTTGGATTTACAGTCATGAAATCTTTTGATTTGCAGGACTAAAGCCCAACACTCCAACCACTCATGTCCTTTCTTCAACCTCATAACTATAGAACAGAACACAGGCCAAATTCTTTAAGAGATAGAATCGTAAAATCAGAACACCGGGACTGTGGCGCAGCTGGCTGGGAGACAGCTGCATAAGATCTCTACTGACCAGAAGGTCATGAGTTTGAGGCTTGACCGGGTCGAGGTTTGCTCTCGACCAAATTGTGTAGCTCGTTGTCAACCTTTGCAACCTGAAAGACAGTTGCATCTGTCAAGTAGGAAATTTAAGTACCACTTTGTGGGGAGACTAATTTAACTGATTTATGAGACCATAAAAAAATCTCCAGGAAGTATGAAAAAGAATGAAGGAATGTGACAGCTCCCCCTGGTGGCCAGAAGCTGGAATGTTAAATTGCCTCTGAGTGTCTATATATGTTGTATGTCTATGGCATTGAATGTTTGCCTGTATATGTGCATTATGATCTGCCCTGAGTCCCCTGCGGGGTGAGAAGAGTGGAATATAAATGATGTAAATAAATAAATAAATAAATAGTTCAGTATTTCTCACCCTGAGGGGGTGTCAAAGGGGTTGCCAAAGATCATTAGAAAACACAGTATTTTCTGTTGATCATGGGAGTTCTGTGTGGGAAGTCTAGCCCAATTCTATCATTGCTGGGGTTCAAAATGCTTCTTTCTGCCTTGGTTCGACCACACCTGGAATATTGTGTCCAATTCAGGGCACCACAACTGAAGGGAGATGTTGACAAGCTGGAATGTGTCCAGAGGAGGGCGACTCAAATGATCAAGGTCCTGGAGAACGAGCCCTATGAGGAGTGGCTTAAAGAGCTTGGCATGTTTAGCCTGAAGAAGGGAAGGCTGAGAGGAGACATGATAGCCATGTATAAATATGTGAGAGGAAGTCATAGGGAGGAGGGGGCAAGCTTGTCTTCTGCTGCCATGGAGACTAGGACGGGGAACAATGGCCTCAAACTACAAGAAATGAGTTTCCACCTGAACATGAGGAAGAACTTCCTGACAATGAGAGCTGTTCAGCTGTGGAACTCTCTGCCCCAGAGTGTAGTGGAGGCTCTTTCGTTGGGAGCTTTGAAACAGAGCCTGGATGGCTATCTGTCGGGGGTGCTTTGAATGCAATTTTCCAGCTTCTTGGCCGAATGAGGTTGGAATGGATGGCCCATGAGGTCCCTTCCAACTCTATGATTCTATGACATCCTGCATATCAGATATTTACATGACGATTCATAACAGTACCAACATTGCAGTTATGAAGTAGCAACGAAAATAATTTTATGGTTGGGGATCACCACAACATGAGGAACTATATTAAGGGATTGCGGCATTAGGAAGGTTGAGAAACCCTGCTCTAGAGAGAAGGAACGCAACATATGATGTAGAACCTGAGTATGACTGAAATATATTCAACCCAGATCTTGCTAGCCCTGCTCCTTCGCTCATCTAGTTTCCTGCACACAAGTCTCACTTTCTCACTCCACCAAATGTCTGCTCTGTACTGATCTGAGGAAAGACAGAAAAGCAATGCAACACTGCGGTCTATAAATAAACTAGCCATGAAATTAATGGCCAGGCGCATTCTCGAAAGGGGGGAGGAGAGGGTCGCTTGGGGTGGGCTGGAGGGGAGAAGCATGGAGAGGGATCTATATTTGTATGCAGACTGGGTTCCAGCAGTGGAATGCAATGCCGAGAGAGAGGGGCATGGACAATATTGGCAACGTTTAAGAGAGGATAGGCATTTTGAAGATCAGTGATGGAAGCTGTTGCCCGTACTAAGATGTGAGATCAGAAGACATGGGAGGTGGGCAAGATTTCTAATTTCTGTAACAGAGAGGGGATGAAGTTGTCTTGTCCTTCCTTGTTAGCCTTGAAGCCAACCCAAAGTGGTGGTAGCTCTCTCCTAGAGTTTTCTTGGCAAAGGTTGCTGTGACTTTTTCAGGCTGTATAGCCATGTCCCAGCAGCATTGTCTCCTAACATTTCACTTGCATCTGTAGCTCAAGGTCTATATATATGGAACGTCCAGGGTGGGAGAAATAACCCTTGTCTGTTGTCTGTTGAAATTAGCAAGCTTGAATACCATTGAGTAGCCATTAAGCTGCAAAGTTAATCACTGAGGGTATATCTACATAGATCAGACCTGGGCAACCTACGGCACGTGGGCCGGATACGGCATGTGGGCCGGATGCGGCCCGGCAGCTGATTCTGTCCGGCCCGGGGAGAAGGGCATTGGGGTGGGGCCAAGAGGAAGGGGTGCCACTGCCGCCATCCCATCGCAGGCTGTGGGGCCTGCGTCGGCAGACAGCCCGCCGCTCCGAAGAATCAGAGGAGCAGCGGCTTTGGAGTGCCTGCCATCCCGGGAGGTGATCCAGGCCTGCAGCAGGAGCAGTCGGTGACCTGCAGCGGCTGATCGCCCTGGCAACCCAGAAGACTTGACCCTCTTCCGGATCGCCAGGGCTATCAGCTGCCTCAGGTCGCCGACTGCTCCCGCTGCAGGCCCGGATTGCCTCCCGGGATGGCAGGCACTCCATGGCAGGGCGATCGGCTGGGGGCGAGAGCGGGCGGAGGCCTGCAGCCTCCAATCATCTGCTGCTCTGCTCTGCTGTGGTGGCAGCTGGGTCCGCTTTGCCATCCTCTGGGCTGGGTCCATTGGGCCATTCCATCTTGGGATCCTTCCTCTCTTGAGGATGTCAGCCTCTATCTTGGTTTGCACCTTGTCTTCTTGAATTTCATTTTATTTTATTTTAGTGGTTTTTATTCAAGGTGACGGTGTTAACTTTCAAGGCCTTGCATGGTCTGGGGCTGCTTTATCTGAGGGATCATCTCCTCCCCTATCAACCTCCCCAAGCAACCCCAGAAGTCACTTCGTTCCAAACAACTGAACCTCCTTGAAGTACCATTCTTCAAAGCACTCCGTCTCACGTCGACCCGGCGCAGAGCTTTTTCTGTAGTAGCGCCGTCAATCTGGAATACCCTTCCAAGCAAGGTGTGGGCCTTACAAGACCCACTTTCGTTCCGTAAGGCCTGCAAGACCTACCTTTTCCGGCTAGCCTTTGACTGTTAGGATGGATAACCCTTTTTTAATCTAGTTAATATGTTGTTTTTACTCTTGTTGTGCTTTTATGCGATTGTGAGCCACTCCGAGCCCTTGGGGAGTGACGGCCTACAAGTCCAAATAATTAATTAATAAATAAAGAAGAAGAAGAGTTAGTTAGTTAGACCGAAGAAACCTGAAGAAACAGGTTGCTAACAGGGAAGGTTAGCGTGTCTACCTCACATCTATTGAAGTAGATAGTGTGAGTGGAAGTAGCCAGAATAGTCCGGTGATAGACTATCTGTGCTGTAGCAAGGAATTACTAGTCAGAGGGTATACCCTGATAGTAAGCTCCTGAGGGGAGGAAAAATGTTTGTACTGTAACGAAGATTAGAACTCTTGTTTAAAAGCAACCATCAAGCCTTATACAATAATTGTAACCATTAAGCTTCAAGCCAGTTTTGTTCCAGTTCTGAACAATAAACATACATTGTTTTGTTCTCAAGTACTGCTTCATGTGTGCCTTTGTTAAAGAAGAGTAAAAGCAGCTTCTGACACAGAAGAATTACCTCAGTATTTCCTTTAAGTAAAAGCCTGTGGGCAAATACAATTCCTCAAGCCCATTCAAGCCACAAACGCCACGGGGCTAAGTCTTTTAGTGTGGTGGTTACCAGAGAGTGAGTCTAGTACAGTGCTGTCCAACTTCTGGCGGGTCCAGGGCCGGATAAGAGGTCACTGATGACCTGCAGGGCCCCGCCCCCAGGCCCCGCCCCCAGGCCCCGCCCCCCCGAAAAAGGTAGTAGGCGGCTCAAGAGCAGCGCGTCACAGGCCTGGCGTGACGCGCTGCTCTTGGCACCGCCTACTCCTCCTTTTCGGCGCCCCCTCCCTTCCCTAGGCCGGAGAGCCACCGAAGGAGGAGGGGCGCAAGAGCAGCGCGTCACGCCAGGCCTGTGACGCGCTGCTCTTGGCGCCGCCTTCTGCCCTTTTCGGGCGGCCCTGCCCTAGGTAGGGAGGCGCCGAAAGGAGGAGCTAGCTCTCTTCCTCCTCCCTGCCCCGCCTCCCCTCCCCCGGCCGCCATTTTTTATTTATTTATTTATTTATTTATTTATTTATTTATTCAATTTTGTATTCCGCTCCTCCCTGCAGGCTCGGGGCGGGTGACAGTAAAAATACATATGGGCAGTCAAGTTACAGACATGCTGCCCTACAGTTAAAAATATACATAGTTAAAAACACCAATACAACAGGTCACGGGCACAGGGAATGTACTGAGAATATACACAGAACATACGGTATATCAACTATTTGGGCTAGATAAATGCTAGCTCAAAAAGAGCAGTCTTACAAGCCCTTCGAAAAGGGATTAATTCCGAGGTGGCTCGGACACTGTCTGGCAGAGAGTTCCACAGCACTGGAGCTGCCGCTGAGAAAGCTCTCTGTCGGGTCGCGGATAGGTGGCAGGAGCGGACGGATGGTATAGTCAGCAGATTCCGTTCACCTGACCGCAGTGATCTCGGGGGCAAATACGGGGTAAGGCGGTCCCTCAGGTACGCAGGCCCTAGGCCGTGTAAATCAATTTTTTTTTAAATTTAAAAATGGCGGCTGAGGGCATAGGTGGGGCCGTGTCCAACAGGCTACGGGGCCGGATGCGGCCCCGGGGCCGCCAGTTGGACAGCCCTGGTCTAGTAAATAGGGTTCTAAAACTCCCTCTCCATTACTTTATACTTGGGGCCAGTGGGGTTTTCAAAGGTGTCTTCAGCCAATAGAGCAGTATAGTTCTGCACAGGTTTAAAATCCTTAAATAAAATTATTATTATTATTATTATTATAAGGTTGGTGGCAGCAGTTTGATTCATTGGGGTTTCAAAATACCCTTGATTAAACTCTTCTACGTTATATATGTCGCTCCCAATGATGTTATTCCTCCCATATTTCACAAAGGGAAGGTCCTACAGGAAGGAGACACTTATACATTTGCACAATCTTTGTGCAATGCCGCAATCATTGTGAATGCAGAGCATGAAACCACAACCCCCTTTTGCAACCACAAGGCATTGCATGCATCTGCAATGTACATAAGCACCATATGCACAACTTTGCTACCATAATCTGGAATCGAATATTGCGATCCCACAAGATTTCATCGCCCCATCTGTCTACCTTTTGCTCTGAACATATCAGGCATAAAGCAGGATGAGACTCAGAGGGACGAAGTGTGAAAAGCTGGAGGAAGGAACATCAACCATTTAAGCAAGTAACATGGAAGCTGCACTTTGAATAAACAAATCACTGGAAAATGGATGGCTTATCCAAAGACCTACTTCAATCTACAGCAGGGTTTCTGAACCTGGATCTCGGGACCCTTGGGGCCACAAAGTGGTTTCAGAGGGGTCACCAAAAACCATCAGAAATCATATATTTCTGATGGACTTAGGAACCCTTTTGGCAGAGAAGGCTAACGATCTTTCCTCCTGTCCTTCCTTTTTGGAAACAGACTGTGAATCCTCCCACCAAAAGCCTTCCTCCACTGTGATTGGCCAGCTTCTTGGCCAAGGGAGATTCTAAGCAGGGAGTGAAGAGTAGGCATGCTAGGCTCATGGCAGCACGGTGTGCATGTGTGGGCGAGGGGGAGCGTGCAAGGCTGGAGGGAGGCTCTTGCCAGCAAGTCCCTTCAAGGCAGTGGAGGTCTGTGTGGGAAGTTTCACTAGGGTTCCCATATGTCCCTTATTTTGGCCCTAAAATTTGTGTCCCTTATTTTCAGGCCCTGTCCCTTATTTTTGACTAGCAGGACAGGACTGGGTGGGGTTGACCAGAGGAAGCTGCGCGCTGCGGTTTCCACGGCAATGCCTGCCGGGGATTCCAACTCGCAGGGCAGCCTGCGTCTCGTTGGAAGGAAGAGGCGATACAGGACTAATTAACCGTTACCCAAGGGGAATGTTGGATCATGTTTGATAAAGATAGTTTCTGCTTGCTTGAGAGTTACTCTTAAAATAGGCCTAGCTGTGCATCCCAATACTATACAATGCTGTGTATCCCATACTATACTATACCATTAACTATTGACATAATAATCATGAAGATGTACTGTCTTATAACATTTATTTTATTTTAATGTTTAGACAATGCACTTTTAAAGTCAGCAAAGTCAAGTACTAAATACAGATGGAGAAAATTCGGTAGTTCTAATAATGTTTTTTCTGCATGACAAAGCATGCAGAAACATACCACGCACTGTTAAGAGGGTGCAAGTCAGTCTCTTTCGTGAGTTTCAATCATTATCTTATTCTGTTAATAAAAGTATTTCTACCTAATGTTTGAGTTTCAAGTTTTTAATGAAGTGTCCCTTATTTTTGTGGAAAATCCCATAAATGTCCCTTATTTCTTATATCAAAAATGGCAACTCTAAGTTTCACCCAATTCTATCGCATGGTGAATCCTCTCAGCCGGCCTCTCAACCAAGGGGAGGGCTGTTTCTAAGACTCCAATCAGGGAGGGGAGAGCATGTGTGCTCAGCACATTGGCAACATGGTGTGTATGTGCAGGAGAGGGAGAGTGTGCAAGGCTGGGGGTTCTCTGTTGGAAGCTTGGCCCAATTCTATCATTAGTGAGGTTCAGAATGCTCTTTGATTGTAGGTGAACTATAAATCCCAGCAACTACAACTCCCAAATGTCAAGGTCTATTTTCCCCAAACTCCACCAGTATTCACAACTCCAAAACTCAAGGTCAATGCCTACCAAAAACCTTCCAGTATTTTCTCTTGGTCATGGGAGTTCTGTGTACCAAGTTTGGTTCAGTTCCATTGTTGGTGGAGTTCAGAATGCTCTTTGATTGTAGGTAAACTATAAATCCCAGGAACTACAACTTCCAAATCTCAAGGTCCATTTCCCCCAGACTCCATCAGTGTTTACATTGGGGCATATTGAGTATTCATGCCAAGTTTGGTCAAAATACATCATTTTTGAGTCTGGATGTAGGTGAACTACAACTCCAGGATTCAAGGTCAATGCCCACCAAACTCTTCCAGTATGGTGGGTTCATCCCATCAACTCCATCCAGTACATTCAATTGATCATGAAGGTTCTTTGTACCAAGTTAGGTCCAAGTCCATCATGGGTGGGATTTGGAGTGCTCTTTGATTGAAGGTGAACTAAAAATCCCAGTACCTAAAACAAATAAATGGCAAGGCCAATTCCACCTCCAAACTCACCAATATTCAAATTTTGGCATATTGGGTATGCGTGCCAAATTTGGTGCAGATCCATCATTGTTTGCCTTTACAGTGCTCTCTGGGTGTAGGTGAACTACAATTCCTATAAATGCCTCGAAGGACCTCCATTATGTTTCGTTGGTTATGAGGGTTCTATGTGCCAAGTTAGTTCCAGTTCCATCATTGGTGGGGTTCAGAATGCTCTTCGGTTTCAGGTGAACTATACATTTCAGTACCTACAACTCCTATAAATCAAGGTGAATTCTTCCCAAACCTCTCCAGTATTTCACACTTGGACATTTTGAGTATTCATGCCAAGTTTGGTCCAGATCCATTATTGTTTGAGTTCACAGTGCTGTGTGGATGCAGGTGAACTACAACTCCAAAACTCAGGGTCAATACCCACCAAACCCTTTCAGTATTTTCTGTTGGTCGTGGGAGGTCTTTGTACCAAGATTAGTTCAATTCCATCAGAATGCTCTTTGATAGTAGGTGAACTATAAATCCCAGCAACTACAACTCCCAAATGACAAAATTAATCACCCCCAACCCAACTAGTATTCAAATTTGGCCATATCAAGTATTTGTGCCAGATTTGGTCAAGTGAATGAAAATACATGCTGCATATTGGATATTTACATTACAATTCGTAACAGTAGCAAAATTGCAGTGATGAAGTAGCAACAAAAATAGTTTTATGGTTTGGGGTCAGTATAACATGAGGAACTGTATTAAGGGATCGCAGCATTATGGAGGTTGAGAAACACTGAGCTATAGCGATGGGACTTACTCTAGTTCTAGCTGAAATCTGGAAAAGGAAGCAATAGCCCGATTAGTCTCCAAGATGCAACAGGATCCCTGTATATCATTTTTATGCTGTAACAGACACACAGCTGTGTCTTTGAAAACCATTAACTTTGCTAAATCTTGCTTTGAGGAAAGAAGTTTGAGAACTGTTAATTGGGAATTACGTTCTGCTAAATCTGGATTTGACTTACTTCCGATGGCTCAGTGGTAATATATATTACTACAATTATTTCGAAATCTATTAAATCAGCCTTACTATAAAGGAGAGGAACATCCTGCTCTTTCCATTCAGTGGGAATCTGGATTTCTTCCTCACGTTCCAGCTGTGATAGGACAACTGTTGCAGGATTCTTAATGCATCTGATTTGGTACATAGAAAAACAAGGGCCGCCATTTGAACATCCAAGGTAGGAAGGAGTAGCATCCAATGCAGGGGTGGGCAATTATTTTTTCCAAGGGTTTTCCAAAAAATATTATGGAGGGCCGCACCTAAAGGCAGAGCTACATTCTAATCTACATAATGTATTTATTTATTTACTTACTATATTTACTATATATTGCACATCATTAATATTAACATATTAATATATCAAGAAATATTCATATATTATAGTATTAATATCATAATTATTATATTATAGTATATATTTAGACATTATAATATATTGAAATTATAATATAATATAACATTATATTATTTATTATATTATTATTATAAAATTATTATAAAATAATAATAAAAACCACTAAAATAAAATGAAAAGAAATTCAAGAAGTCAAGGTGCGAACCAAGATGCAGGCGGACATCCTCAAGAGAGGAAGGATTCCAAGATGGAATGACCAATGGACCCAGCCCAGAGGATGGCAAAGCGGACCCAGCCACCACCGCAGCAGAGCAGAGCAGAGCAGCAGACAATCGGAGGCTGCAGGCCTCTGCCTGATCTCGCCCCCAGCCGTTCTGTCAGAGGCGTTCCCGATCGGCTGATTGCCCTGCCATGGAGTGCCTGCCATCCCGGTAGTGCCTGATCCAGGAGCCTGGGCCTGCAGTGAGAGCAGTCGGCGACCTGCGGCAGCTGATCACCCAGACGACCCAGAAGACTTGATCAAGTCTTTCGGGTCGCCAGGGCGATCAGTCGCTGCAGGTCGCCAACTGCTCCCGCTGCAGGCCCAGATCGCCTCGAGGGATGGCAGGCACTCCAAAGCCGCTGCTCCTCCGATTGTTCTCCGGAGCGGCGGGCTGTCTGCCGACACAGGCCCCACAGCCCACGATGGGATGGCAGCGGCGGCAGCCCTTCCTCTTGCAGAAATGGCCCCGCCCCCAACGCCCTTCTCCCCGGGCCGGTCAGAATCGGCCGGCGGGCCACAACTACCCAGCGGGCCGCAGGATGCCCAGGTCTGATCCAATGGCTTTGGTGTTAAGGATACAGTGCATTTGCTCTCCATGTTAATCCAAATTTTAACTTACTGTATATACTCGAGTATAAGCCGACTTGAATCTAAGCTGAGGCGCCTAATTTTATCACAAAAAACTGGAAAAACATATTGACTCAAGTATAAGCCTAGGGTGGGAAATGCAGCAGCTACTGGTAAAATTCAAAATAAAAATAGATACCCATAAAATTACAGTAATTGAGGCATCAATAGGTTAAATGTTTTTGAATTAACATAAAACTGTAATTTAAGATAAGACTGCCCAACTCTTATTAAACCATTATTCAAACCTTCTTCAATGTAAATGTGCTTATGTTACCTTCCAATAATAAAGAGAGTAAAAGAATGAAAATTTAATATTTATAGTAATAATAGAGTAAAATAACGAATGTAATAAGAGGAATAATAAAGCAAAAAACAATGTGATAATAATAATAAAAGAGTACAATGATAATTGTAATAACAACAACAACAGAGTAAAATAATAAATAACCTTGACTCGAGTTTAAGTCGAGAGAGACTTTTTCAACCTAAAGAAAGGGCTGAAAAACTAGGCTTATACTCGAGTATATACAGTAGGTGTCCTGGGTATTGAACCATTTGAGGGAAAATTGAGTTCAGCACCTTGGAGAACTCCTTCAAAGTATTGTCAAAGGCTTTCATGGCTGGAATCACTGGGTTGTTGTAGGTTTTTCGGGCTAAATGGCCATGTTCTAGAAGCATTCTCTCCTGACATTTCATCTGCATCTATGGCAAGCATCCTCAGAGCTTGTGAGGTCTGTTGGAAACTAGGAAAATTGGATCTATATGTCTGTGGAATCTCCTGGGTGGGAGAAAGAACTCTTGTCTGTCAGAGCTAAGTGTGAATGGTTCAGTTGGTCACTTTGATTAGCATTTGATGGCCTGACAGTTTTTAGGTATAGCTTTCTAATTAAACACAGTAGTCTTTTGTCTATTGAGGAAGCAGAAAGTTTTGCCCAAAGGGTATTACGAGAGATAGAGTCAAAAGCTCCTCTTAAATCAATAAAGGTGGCATAAACCCTTTTAGGAAGGATACTTGTATATTTCTCCACAAGGTGGTTTAATACAATACAATGATCAATGGTAGATTTTCCCTTTCTAAAACCAGCTTGTTCTTGCCCTATTATTTTTTTCTGACTCAATCCAGTCAAGGAGACGATTATTAAGGTACTGAGCATAGACTTTTCCTATGATTGATAATAGGCATATGGGGAGATAATTATTTGGATTGTTCTTATCCCCTTTCTTATAAATTGGCACTACAATGCCTTGTGACCAAGTAGATGGTAGTTGGGCTGTACGATTTATATGTGTGAAAAGGGTTGCCAGGAGTGGTGCCTACCATGTAATATTCGCTTTAAGTAGTTCCGGCATAATTAGGTCGGGCCCTGGGGCTTTACCTGATTTAATAGATGAAATTAGCCTTTTAATTGCCTGCTGACTTACTGGAGGCCATTGTGGAATATTTATCGATAATGTTGGTGTTACAACACTTTCCGTATTATTCAGTGTTTCACAGTTGCCAAATTGGGTGGTGAAATAATCTTCCCAAATGTTCACTGGTATATTGCACACAGGTGAACCTCTGAGATT
Organism: Anolis apletophallus; assembly: GCA_030556195.1. NCBI lineage: Eukaryota > Metazoa > Chordata > Lepidosauria > Squamata > Anolidae > Anolis > Anolis apletophallus. Next base: position 37,336,067 of record JARBWK010000015.1, on the reverse strand, counting down.
ACCCGCCATACCAGACACAAGATTCCAAAATAATTTAGTTTTTTTTAAAAAAAATACGTCTTTATTGGTTTCAATCATAGAGTAAAATACAGGCAATAGTGATAGCAGAAATCTGAAAGTAGAATGTAAAGATAATAGAAAGAATAGAGCCAGAGTGCTATGAGAATATCCACCTAATGTGGATATGAAAAAACTTAAGAAATATAGCGGTGGTCAAAATAATTTTCGGAGAGATGATACAGTTTCTTCTTGTTGTTCTTGTTAAGATTGTTAATGTTAACTCTACAAATTAAATGTGATTTCAAACCAGAGTTATTTTTGTTAAATATCGTAGATCCAAAAAAGATGAATAAGCAAGCGGAAAGACTCCTCACCCATATTACAACGGCAGCTAGAATAACCTGGGCTAAACACTGGAGGGAAAAAGAGAGCCCAGACAAGGACGAGGTTATAGAGAAGCTTCTAGAAGTAGCTGAAAATGAAAAATTGACATATCTAATGAGACAAGGGTCCACGGAGCCCTTCAAGGAAACATGGACACCCTTTATCTCCTATATACGAGAAAAAAGGAAGGAGACTTTGAGAGGATATTGGATTTAAAATCCCATAAGAAGCAAAATGATGGCTAAGATGTCTCGGAGGACATCCTTCCTCTCGATGAACTAATAAGTAGCTAAGAATGGCGCGCTCAGGAAACAAATGAGAACCCGAAGCCGTGGGAGAAGTCATCCCATGTGTTTTTGTAGTTTGTTTAAATTGTTCTGTCTATTTTCCGTTTAGGAATGTGTGACCATGTATGTTACCCCCTCTGTTCACCCACCCCCTTTCAAGCACCCCTCCCCTTTCCCCTTATCCCATGACCAAGATTTGTAAGACACCCTGATTGTAAGTTTTTATGTATAATGTCTATTTTAAACAATAAAAAACCTTTAAAAAAAAGATTGTTAATGTCCATTAAGAATCTCGTCTTTGTTTCCCAAGTTTTTCTTATTGAGTCTGAAATGTGGAGAGTACATTATCGACTTAGAGCAATGTAGACCCGAGATCTCTTCCATCCCTTGTTATTTACAGTTCTAAATCTAGGTTACATTCAACTTTACAGTAGTCTTGGAGCAGTGTCCAATCCCATTTATTATTTCCCCTTTCCTTATTACCTCCTTCCCTTAGTGCTTCCGTTAGTTTTTCCATTTGGCAAGTTTCAATAAGTTTATACAACCATTCTCTTTTCAGTGGGGCAGTCTCCTTCTTCCAGTAATTAGCAAGTAAGATTTTCGCTGCGGTTGTTGCTAATATGAATATTCTACCTTCATGTTTGTTTAAATCGGTATCTATTATTCCTAAAAGGAATTTATCCGGGCTTTTTGTAATTTTTTTCTTTAGTATTTTTTCTATTTCCCTGTGGATCATGCTCCAATATTGTTTTGCCTTTGGGCAATGCCATAGCATATGGAAGAATGTTCCATTTTTTGTGTTGCATATCCAACAGTTAGGCTTTGTTTTCTTGTATATTTTACAGAGTTTCTCTGGAGTAAGGTACCATCTATATAGTACCTTGGTCCAGTTCTCTCTATATTTGTAACTTAAAGAAATAATTTAGTTATTTTTGAAGGCAGGAGTCGATCAGTGCTAACCACTGGGTTTTCCTACTTTCCTGCTTTTTCTTCATAACTAACGTTTTGTATTGTTTTTTTAATTGTGTAGTAAGTTTTAGGTAAAGCACAGGAGTATATTATATTTTATATATCCTTATATTTTATATATACTTGTCTCAGAAGTTCTCTAGCTTCCTTGCACTCTTTTCGGCTTTGGAACCTTTTTGACCAGGCACTATCAAGCCACACCTAAAAACTGCCAGGCCATCAAATGCTAATCAAGGTGGCCAATTGCAACATTCACACTTGCCTCCAACAGACAAGAGTCTTTCTCTCATTTTGGACATTCCACAGATATATAAACCCAATTTTCCTAGTTTCCAACAGACCTCAAAACATCTGAGGATGCTTGTCATAAGATGCAGGCGAAACATCAGGAGAGAATGCTTCTAGAACATGGCCATGTCATCCAAAAAAAACCTACAACAACCCAACTCCTTCAAAGCTTTCAAGTGGATGGAAAGCACCAGCCATGGATGTGGAGAGTCCTTGGAGACTTATCACAGCCGTAAAGGGAAGTTGTGTCCCACATCTTGGCTTAGGCATTGATTAAATGTGACATCTCCGGCTCCAACCTGTCTCTGTGACCTTTTTCTTATGAGCCGGCAACTCCCTGTCCATCCGGCCGCCATGTCCTGCTCTAACCTGGACACCTGCCATGGCGCAGCATCAAAAGCCTGGTTGTTCTTTCTGCTCAAACACTTCCCTTTGCTGCCTCCAATTCCAAGATGAGAGGTCGCCGCACTCGTTTCCGTTCCGTGGGACACAAAAAGGCCAAAGTTCAGGTGACTCACCAATGGCTCTCAAGGAGAGAGGAGAGCATTTTGAACAGGCAGCCTTTTGAAGCTGGAACATTATTCCTCTTCGCTCTCCCATTGCATTTTCGTTTTGCAAAACCTCAGGTTAGGAAAGTATGTCCTGGATATTAATGGGGTGATGCCCAGCTGGTCACGCTCTGCATTTAGCCTTATTGCAGACTGATAAGAGTGCATTGCCATTGCAATTCGACATCACTTTAGGGCTCAATGCTGTGTAATCCTGGAAATTGTAGTTTGGTGAGGCGCCGGCCCTCTTAGGAAGAAGTTTAGGACAAGTCATGCCAGACGCATCTGATCTCTTTTTTCAATACAGTTACAAGCTGGGTAGATGCAGGGAACAGAGTGGATGGAACATATCTGGATTTCAGAAAAGCCTTCCTTTGGCAAGGTCCCCCATGACCTTCTGGCAAGGAAATTAATCCAATGTGGGCTAGGCAAAACTACGTTGAGGTGGATCTGTCATTGGTTGAGCGAATGTATCCAAAGGGTGATTCTTCCTAATGCTTCCTCTTCATCCTGGAAAGAAGTGACGAGTGGAGTGCCATCAGCAGGGTTCCCTCTTGGACCCGGTCATGTCCAGGATCTTCATGAATGACTTAGATCAGTGTTTCCCAACCTTTCTTGAGCCGCAGCACATTTTTTACATTTACAAAAACCTGGGGCACACCACCAACCAAAATGAAACAAAATGACACTCTAACACAGTAATAGAGATAGTTAACATGTTTTTAAATGTATTTATACACTCAGTGTGAAACCTGGGCCTGTTTCGATGAACACAACATAGATAGCCTGGCAGGAATGGCAGAAAGACACACACGAAGGTCTCGCTTAACAGCTGTCAGTCTCTCTCTGTATTCTTATGCATCAATAAGGAAGGAAGGAAGGAAGGAAGGAAGGAAGGAAGGAAGGAAGGAAGGAAGGAAGGAAGGAAGGAAGGAAGAATGGAACCAAAACGCAAAGAAAGGGAGGAAAGAAACAGGTAGAGAAGGAAGAAAGAAAAAGGGAAAGAAGAAGGAAAAGAAAAAGAGGGAAGGAAGGAAAGAGGGAGGAAAGGAGAGAAAGAGGGACGGAAGGTTGGCCACAGCAATGCGTGGCGGGTACAGCTAATAAATTTATACAGCATGTGGGTGTGTGTGTGTGTGTGTGTGTGTATAAATATACTGTATATATATATGAATGGTGGGAGTTATAGGCCAAAACACCTGGAGGGAGGGCCCAAGTTGGCCCATGCCTGCCTTGAGTGAGCAAACCCTGTTAGTTTTCAGCCCCTGCTTAAAGGGGCCTCAACCCTGTGTCCCGAATGCCCCTTGACCTGCCTTGGCTGAGTGCGAGGGAATCACAGGAGTGGTAGTTTGACACGATCCTGAGCCTCCCCAAACTACACATCCCGGGATTCCCCAGCCTTGAGCCCTGGAAGACCAAGGGGTGCCTCACTGCATGAATGCTACAGTGTAGATCCCCCCCCCCCAGGCAACTGGGGGACCCGGGGAAGTCTCATCCCAGGATCTTCTCTCTCTCTCTCCGCGTGGCTCTTTCTGCCTGACGCAGTCCCCGCCTTTCGGCTCAAACCCTTCCAAGGCTGAGGAAGGAGCGGAGGGGAGGAGGAAGCCCAAGAATGCAAGTGGTGAGTAGAGGCTGTGTTTGCAGAACTCAGGTAAGGGATCAAGCCCCGGCTAGGGCTTCCCGGTAGGACAGGAGGGCTCTCTCTCTCTCTCTCTCTCTCTCTCTCTCTCTCTCCCTCTCTCTCTCTCTCTCTCTTCTATCTCCAAATTCCCATGGCACACCTGATGATCGCTCACGGCACACTAGTGTGCCACAGCACACTGGTTGGGAAACACTGACTTAGATGACGGATTAGAAGGCTTGATCATCACATTTGCGAATGGGACCAAATTGGGAGGGAGAACCAGTACTCCAGAAGACAGGAGCAGAATTCAAAACAATCCGAACAGATTAGAGAGATGATGGGCCAAAACACACAAAATGAAGTTCAACAGAGAGAAATGCAGGATACTCCACTTAGGCAGGAAAAAAAAGAAATGCAAAGATACAGAATGGGGTGACAATGCCTGGCCCAACAACAGTACATGTGGAAAAGATCTTGGAGTCCTTGTGGACAGGAAGGTGAACATGAGCCAACAATGTCATGTGGCAGCTTAAAAAGCTAATGCGATTTTGGTCTGCATCAATAGGAATCTAGTGCTTAGATCAGGCATCCTCAAATTGTGGCCCTCCAGCTGTTTGGGTCTCCAACTCCTAGAAGCCCTAACAAGCTTGTTCATTTGTCCGGAATTCTGGGAGTTGAAGGTCCAAACAGCTGGAGGGCCACAGTTTGAGGATGCCTGGCCTAGTTCCAGGGAACTCATGCTACTCCTCTATTCTGCCTTGTTCAGACCACACCTGGAATCACACTGTGTCCAATTCTGAGCACTGCAATTGAAGGGAGATGTTGGCTCTAAGCTTGAATGTGTCCAGAGGAGGGAGACTCAAAGGATAACGGGTGTGGAGAACAAGCGGCTTAAGGAGCTGGGCATGTTTAGTCTGCAGAAGAGAAGTCTGAGAGGAGACATGATGAGGGCTATGGATCAAGAGGTGAGGGGAAGTCATAGAGAGGAGGGAGCAAGCTTGTTTTCTGCTGCCCTGGAGACTTGGATACAATGGAAAAATGGCTTCAAACTACAAGAAAGGGAATTAAATGCCCAGGGCCCTTCTACCAGGAAATTAGAAGGGGTAAATATTATTATATTTATTATTATTTTTATTAGAATTAAATGCCCAGGGCCCTTCTTCCAGGAAATTAGAAGGGGTAAATATTATTATATTTATTATTATTTTTATTAGAATTAAATGCCCAGGGCCCTTTTTCCAGGAAATTAGAAGGGGTAAATATTATTATATTTATTATTATTTTTATTAGAATTAAATGCCCAGGGCCCTTCTTCCAGGAAATTAGAAGGGGTAAATATTATTATTTTTATTATTATTTTTATTAGAATTAAATGCCCTGGGCCCTTCTTCCAGGAAATTAGAAGGGGTAAATATTATTATATTTTTTATTATTTTTATTAGAATTAAATGCCCAGGGCCCTTCTTCCAGGAAATTAGAAGGGGTAAATATTATTATATTTATTATTATTTTTATTAGAATTAAATGCCCTGGGCCCTTCTTCCAGGAAATTAGAAGGGGTAAATATTATTATATTTATTATTATTTTTATTAGAATTAAATGCCCTGGGCCCTTCTTCCAGGAAATTAGAAGGTAAATATTATTATATTATTTATTAATTATAAGATAGTTGGCTACCTTCTCCAGAGCTCTTTTCACTGCAGCTTTCTCCCCATTCATTTTGCCATAGATCTCTAGGAGGTTTGAACTCTATGGCTTTTCCTTGAATCTGCACTTTTCCTGCTCCTCTCCGGGCTGTTTTCACCCCCTTCTCCCATTGTTTCAGCCTGCCTCGTGTCCTTCTCGCCTGCCCTCCTATCCAGGCTCCTTTCCCTGCAGTTTAAAGCGCTTTTTTCCTGAGTCCTCCAGCTGCTCTAGGACTTCCGGTTTCGATCCCTCTATGGTTCTGGCTGGTTTTTCTCTTCCTGGAGGAAGGCCTTTCAGTTAAAGTAGGCCTCGAGGCATGGAAAGGCCCCATCTGACTGTGAGTAATGTCTGGGATTTTGGATTTTGGATTTTGGAGGGGTAATAGGAGCCTTCCGAAATATTTAGAATTCTAACGAAATTTTGGGCCCAGGGGTTCAAAAAAGAAAGTCCACTTCCGGGATTGGCCTTGCGATCCGTAAAAACTTGAAAGTCCCATTACATACGAATCACTTACGAATTCTTTTGATTTTCATAACTTTTTTCTCATGCCTAATATCTACTACTTAATATATCAATCATTTTACCCCCCCCCCCTCCTTTCCTCTCTCACCCCCACCCTCTGGGAACAATTGTATCTCTATTTCAAATATTATTTTAACTGATTGATCATGAAGATAGTCTGTTGTGATTCCTTATATTTCCCTTTTCCTTTGATTCTATCAGAGTTTTCAATTTTGAGTCCCAGTTCTCATTGAGATGACCATTTGTGCATTTGATTCTCCTTTCAGCAATATAGTCCTGAAACATGTATAATCTCCAAGTATTCAAACTTTTTTTTAAAAAAAATCTATTTTCTTTGCTCTTTTCAGCCCAGAGTGACAGTTGCTTGGGTAGCTTCTATCATATTGAACTGGATGGCCCATGAGGTTTCTTCCAACTCTATGATTCTATATATTTTACAATATCACTTTATATCCAATGTGCAACATCCAGTTTTCATATGATGTACAATGTCCACATTTATTTCAAAATTACAGATGTTGGGTTACATTAGGCGATGTCACCCACTGGGTTACGCACATGGGTGCGCATTCGGTTGTACTGTGACACAAGGGTTGTCTCATACGATCGATGAGCAAGTCTTCATGCTGAGACTTGCCCTGTGCGACCCCAATGTGTGATCTGAGCTCCAGAATATATTAATTGAGGGAACCATCTCCGTGTGTAGATGTCCTTCTGAACCCAGAGCAGACCCCATGTCTCCCTCCGCTTTGGTTCGGATGCCAAGCCGCAGGCCTCCTCTGCCACTCCCCCTCCAGCCTCAATCAATGCCCTGCTTTCAAATATTTATGAAACATTGATGGATTCTCTAAGTTTGAAGTTGTAGCTTTCATGGAATTCAGGGTTTTTTTATTAGCTGGAAAGTCAATATTTTCACTGTGCCGTTGTCAGGGTTGCCTCCCTTCCCGGAGAAGCATCTGTGTTAGAGCCATGACAGCTCTCTGGACGGTTTGGGTGCAAGGCGCTCATAAGATTGTTTGGAAGGAGTGGGATTATATTTGTGCAGTTCAGGGTAATTGTGTTTTTGGAGGGGGGTTAACTGAACCAGCAGATGCCTAAGATCCAGATGGCAAAGTCTGCCCTTGGTTTCGCTTCAAAAAATCTGTATAGTCAGCCCTCCATATTTTCTGGGGTTAGTAGCACTGGATCCCTGCAAAAGTGAATGCTAACTTCTTTCTTACCCAGAAGATCACATCTTTAGGAATCTCTAGATCCTCCAGCATGACTGTATAAGATTAAAGTTTAACCAAATCTACGAATAATTAAATTGGCAAAAGTGAAACCCACAAATGCAAAGAGTCAGCTGCATTAGAGCTCAGTAAATGGGGCAGCGTTGGTTTGGGAATGTAGCTACTAGGGGTGGTTGATCCATAAAAAATTGATTATAAACTCATGGGGGGGTGGGAATTTTCCTTGCTGAGTTGTTATAGAAATTATTCCGAAAAATTTTAAATACATTTCGCAATTGAAACGTAATTAATAACGAATTTTCATTATTATTCATTACGCCAGCTGGGAGGCTAGAATGGAGGGCTTTCTCTCCTCTCTTCCTTCCCCTTCCCCGAGCTCAGAAGCATTGCGCATTATATTTAATGTGTGATGCCTCTCAGCTGGGAGGGGCAGGAAGGAAGGAAGGAAGGAAGGAAGGAAGGAAGGAAGGAAGAGCGTCATCCCCTCCTCCCCTGCCAAGGAAATAAACCATGCCAAGGCTTGTCGCGGTTTATTTCCTTGGCAGGGGAGCAGGGGCTGACGCTTCTCCCCCTCCCCTGCCAAGGAAATAAACCGCGCCAAGGCTTGCTCTCAGCTGGCGAGAGGAGAAAGGAGGGTGCTGCTACCCTCCAGTCTCCTCTCACAAGTTGAGAAGGGAGGAGGGGGAAAAACGACCTAATAACGTGACCTTTACAAAAAATGGCGATCCCGGTTCGGTTTTGAAACTTTGGACGCCGAGGGTTGATATAAGATCAAAATAATTTCAAATACGAAAAATTAACGGAAAGCGAAGTATTTAAATAGGAGATATCCACCCCTAGTAGCTACTACAGTGACCCAGAGTATCTACCGATATTTATTTATTTATTTACTTACTTAGGTGTTTTTTTATTTATTTGTATGTATTTTTATTGTGTTATTGCTGATGTTTTTTTATTTTATTATTTATTCATTAGTTTATTCAAACTTGTTTGCCGCCACTCCCAGCCGGCTCGGGGCGGCTCACATACAAATGTAACAAAACAATTAAAACATCACATTAAAACCATGTTATCAGATTAAAACAGCGGCAATGGAATAACATACAACAGCAAGAGAGTCAACTATTTTAAGACCCAAAAGCTTGCCGGAACAGTAGTGTCTTACAAGCTTTCCGGAAAGCTAGAAGGCTTTTATTGTAATTTGTTGTTTTGGCTTAACCTCATGTGAGCCACCCTGAGTTTGTTACTCCAGACTCTTTTGTGAAGCCTTCCAAATGCATTAAATTGCCAATTACCATAACAAAATAGTAACGAAATTTCGTTACTCTCATTATAGTAATGAAATTTTCACAAACTATACTTTAGAAACACTTTAGAAGTGAAGCACCAGCATCCCCCGGTTTTGTAATGACTTTTGAACCATTTTTTATGGATCGCACACCCCTAGTAGCTATAGAGAAGAACCTCACTCATTGACTGGTGAATCGGTGCACAGGTAACACACAAAGTCTATACACATCCAAAACTCTCTCCATGCCAATCACCTTCTCAAAATCCACCATCTATACAAGGCCTCCTGCATAAATGTGTGTGTTGGGGGAGCTTTACATTCCTCCAACATCCCATAAGACAGCGGCTCTACTGCTGAAACATCATGAAAAACATAAACAAGACCACAACACCGCCATTCATTTTGCATTCAAAATGAGATGGTATCCATTGTCCTCCTAGCACAATATCAAAAGGGAGGGAAGAAAGACCGTCCCTCCATATTTATTTGGCCAAACCCGAATGTGCAGCTGGGGAAGGGCTATTGTCTATGCGTAAATAACTGATTGCAGGAGCATTGAAATGTTAATGCAGCTGAAAGCGGGCTTGATTGTTGAAAAGAGGAATAACAGCATTCATAGCAGAGATCTCATTGAGAGCTGGCAGAGTATACAACTATAGTAAAGCAACTCCATGTTACAAAACAACCAAGGCATCGGAACAGGTAGGAAAGGGGCAGAGCCATGCTTGCCTGTGTTTCCACGAATATTGGGGATCATTTTACGTTTAAGTTTCCTCTTAAGCAACAAGGAATTTTTAACCATTTTCTGGCTGTCGGGAAGTCTTTGAAAACCATCGTTTTGAAAACCTATTTGCAATTTGGGAGCCATTGTGTGAACAATTCGTACATACTTGCGTCCAGCATTTTCTATACAGGAAACAGCATTTTCTGTCCAGGAACTAATATTTCCATGCAGAAATATTAAAGTCCACAGAAAAGGTGTGCCCTGGGCAGAAATGGCCATTTTCTTGCAACCAGGCCCGGATTAACACCTTTTTGAGCCCTAGGCCACACTTTGGAATTACGCCTCCTTTAAGCCAACCTCTACCACCACCACTCCCCCACACACACACACAACACTCAGACCCACACTTGACTGGCTTTTGCCATGGTGCCTTCAGAGCAGAAGAGAAAGGCGAGTAGGCACCACCCCACCACCTCCAAGGTCCCCATTCCCACCGGCTGGAAAGCTCCGCTGTGCTCTGAAGGTCTCCTCGGGAGGCTTGAGGAGAGCCCAGCGGGTGCAAACTCGCTCCAAAGGCATGAGAGAGAGAGAGAGAGAGAGAGAGAGAGAGAGAGAGAGAGAGAGAGATCTCCGCTTGGCGTGCGCTCCCACACAGCGAGGGAGGATTCAGATTGGGGTTTGTGCGGCTTTTGTTTGGCTGCTCCTGAAGGCTGGAGAGCCAGACCCTGGCCTTGATCCTTCCCTCCCTCCCACAGCTCCCTTTGGCCAAGCAGCCCGCCCCGGTTTGGTCCGAGAGCGCAGGAGCGAGCCTGGGTTGGTGTGGTCTCATGCTGGGGACCTGGGAGAGGTCCACCCAAGCAACGCCCTTTCTCTCCCCTCTCCCTACCTCCCTCTCTTCCTTCTTTACTTGCTTTCTTTCTTTCCTCCTAGTTGCCTCCTCCTCCTTCTCCTCTCCCTCCCACCGCCCTCGGCTCTGGCTGCAGGAATTTACAGTCTGCCGGGCAAGTCGCCATGTAGACAGCTTCCCTGGGAGCCAGGAGGTCAGGCCAGCCAGAGACCCGTGGGCAAATCAATGGATCAATGTGAGGGCCCCGCTGCAGCCCAGAGAGCGAGAGACGGAGGGGACAGAGCAGAGACTTTGCCGGGAGAAGGAGCGAGGAGGGGCATGAGAAAGGGGGAAAGAGGGGCGCGGACCAGGGGGGTTGGTCCGTTATCTGCGCCCCCCCGCCCCGGCTTGCGCCCCTAGGCCATGGCCTAGGTTGGCCTTATGGGGAATCTGGGCATGCTTGCAACTCAGACACATGAGAATTTTGTGCAGAATGTCCTCAATTTTCAGCACAGAAAATAAGAGGAAATGAAAATTTCCAAGAGAGGAAACGGGGTCTACTTCTACGAATGTCTCCTAAAGATTGGAAAGCTCCCTGCTGACCATATTTAAGATGGACAAAATCCATCTAGCCCACTTCCCAGTTCCCAAATTATAGACTTGTGCACGGAATTTGTTTCTTCCATTTCCTCCATTTCTTTCGGTGCCTTCGGTACTTTGGGAGCTCGTAACGGTCAGGGCCCTTCCAGTACAGAAACATACTTAACATGAAAGCAATAGGGATCCAATCTCGGCTCCTCCTCTGCTTTTCAGTATCACAGTTTAATCTTTTTTTATTACTCTTCTCTTCCAGGAGGCCATCGGTCTTCCTTACTTGGAAGTGGGAAGCCTCCTTAAAATGCCTTGAAAAGAGTGAGTGGCTGCTGGCCTGGGAGAGAAAGTGCGTGCATCTGCCTGCAGCCAAGCGCCTCCTATAGACACAAAGAACTTGCCTCCTTTCCTTGGAAAGAGTGCATGTGACATGCACTGCCTGCAGCCAAGCACCTCTCCGTCTCCTCTAGAGTAAGAAATAGAACTAGGCTTTCCTCCTTGCCTTGGAAATTTATTTATTTATTTATTTACATCATATATTCCGCCCTTCTCACCCGCAGGGGACTCAGGGCGGATTACAATGTACATATACATGGCAAACATTCAATACCATAGACACACAACATATATAGACAGACACTCAGAGGCTATTTAACATTCCAGCTTCTGGCCACCAGGGGAATTGTTGCTTCCTTCATTCTTTGCATACTTCCTGGAGATTTTTATGGCCTCATAAATCAGTTAAATTAGCCTCCCAACAAAGTGGTACCTAAATTTCCTACTTGGCAGATGCAACTGTCTTTCGGGCTGCAAAGGTCAACAACAAGCTACACAGTTTTGGTCGGGAGCTCACTCCAACCCGGGCTGGCTTCAAACTCATGACCTTTCGGTCAGTAGTGATCTTAATGCAGCTGAGTCCTGGTCCTTGGAAAGTGTGTGTATGGCCCAGAACTTGCCTTGGAAAGAGTGTGTGTGTGGTGTGTAGGCCCAGAAAGTGTATGCCTGCCTGCAGCTGGCTGCCTCTCAGTCTCCTCTAGAGTAAGAAACAGAACTTGCCTTTCCTCCTTGCCTTGGAAAGAGTGTGTGTGTGACGTGCAGGCCTGGGAGAGATAGCGTGTGTGTCTGCCTGCAGCTGAGCGCTTCTCCTCTAGAGTAAAAACAGGTAAGAAAGAAGCCTCCTTAAAGTGCATGCCCGCCTGCAGGTGAGCGCCTCTCCATTTCCTCTAGAGCAAGAGTCCCCAAACTAAGTCCCATGGGCCAGATGTGGCCCTCCAAGGTAACTTACCTGCGCTTTGCCCTAAACTTAAGACTTAGGGTCACCCTAAGTCTGAAACACACACAAAAAAAACCAATCCTAATTATCTTGACTATTTCATCAGCCAAAAGGAGGCCCAAACTTTCCTTTGAAATACTGATAGGTTTATGTTGGTTAAAATTGTTCTTCCTTTTAAATATTGTATCCTTCTTCTTTTTTAAAAAAAATAGATCTTTATTAGATTTTTCATAGAAAATATAAACATACAAAGATAAGATAACATATAACACATAACACTTGTTGTAGATCCTAATTCCAGCTGGAATGATTCCCAGTGGGAATTATATAAAGAAAAAGAAAAAGAAAACCTTATCAACAGAATAGAGTGAATAAAGACAAAGATAGATAGAGAGTGACGGTTCAGGCTTAAGTTTCCTGAACCTGTATCAGAGTGTTCAAACAGATGAGTTTCTGGTGGTATTGCATTCTATATTAAGACCTTCAGTGACTGATTGCAAATTGTTTCTTCAATTGGATTTCCTTCATTTCGATCTCGGTCCATATCTCCAGTCTGTGGAAACTAGATATTGGAGAGACAAAACTTAGCTATTTCATTACATATTACATAATTATCTATTTCTTATTCATTTATACCTTTTATCTTACTACTACTTTTTTTTTACCTAAATCCATTTTACATGCAGTTCGGGAAGCATCATCCCAGCATATAGTGCAATCTGAATATTGTATTCTTCTTTCATGGTTTTTTGGCACTACAATGAAGATATGTGTGGTGTACAAAGGTATTCTTTTTTTCTCTCCAAACTATAGTCTGGCCCCCTAACAATCTGCCTGCAGCTGAGTGCCTCTATTTCAGAATCGAAACAGCTTAAATATTTTAAATGATGGGAAGGGGAGTCTGGGACACACACACACACACACACACATCCAATAGTGGGCTGATAGAAAACTGATCATTTGGCACCCCAGAGCAAAAACAGGTATCTGCCCTCCCAATTTCAGGAGGCTCCCAACAATCAGATCGGCGGGGGCATCAAAAGCCAGGACACGAAACAAGTCAAGGTTTACCCGAATGCACAAGCATACAAATCAGTAGCCGGAGTACTTTGGGAGATTATGGAAATGATATAAAATATTCCTCTGTTATAGGCCATATTTCAGCCCATTGTTTATAAAGGTATACTGCGTCTGAGCATGAAGGTTCAATTTCACTAGGTAAGACCCAAGACAAAATACTAACTAGCTTATAGTAAGATGCCTCCAATCCAGTGCAGCTCTAGGTTTGATTTTCTGCATATCCCAGTATGACACAGCGCCATCTAGTGGGCACCACGGGTAACTCATCCAAATTTTGATTACCGTACCTTAAAATAACAATTTTGCTAATCAATTTGTTACAGCCCAAGTAATTCTAAGGCGCTCCAACAAAGACACAAAGCGGCATCTTAAGCTGAAGCATAGGAAAGGAGGAAGGTTAGTATCGCAAGGAGGGAAATGCAATGTGGGTAGACATTATTTGCACTCGTGAAACAGTATTTGTGCTCACATTTAGCAAATCCAAAACCTTAAGCCTAAGCGCTTTCAACTCTTCCCAGGTCGGATCCTCTAAGGACTTTAGTTCTGGTTGAGATGTCAAGATTTGAATCCTTTTTTCTGCACGCAAGGCAATGAATGTCAAGCTGGCTTCACCGCCTTCCCCTCGGGGCCCTTTGCTTTACTCGACACATCAACCCCGCATCTGCATCCTATTCCTGGTCAACAGTGATGAAAAGGGCAGTTGCTGTGTATTTCTAGAGAGAGAAAAAGATACCAAAATATGGAATGAAATCCAATTTCCTCCCATGACAGCGTATGTTTATGTGGATTTTTTTGTATTTCCACTACCAAACCCTCCAAGAGCGTCCGTCAGGGAGATCTGCCAGTAAATTGAGCGGAGACCACTGTAGCAAGAAAAATCAGCTCCGGCGAGTGGATTTCGGTGAGTTTTTAAAGAGCAATTCTCTGTAAACCGGCCCTCTAAGGGAAAACAAACATGGGCATAGAAACACAGAGAGAAAGATTAAACGCGAACAAATGTGGTAAGGCTCGCTTAGAGAAGTCGGGGAATTGTCAGAGAAGCTCGGTGCTCATGATGGAGAGCAAATTGAGGTTCCAGGCCGACCCAAAACACATCTGTATTAAGAAGAGGAGCAGGAGGGCAAACTGTTCCTTGGCTGGGGACCAAATCCAACTGCCTCGATTCCGACCCACAATACCAGGTTGACATTAATGCGGCACCGCTGGCAACCACTAGACGCTCCAATCCTTTTAATAAGAGAGGGAAGAACAAGCCAGGGTCCATGCCGCACACCACAAAACGGGGAGTAGGGGGGGGGGCACTCCCCTTGCTGTCAACCCTGGTTACCTGCAACCAACAAACTCCCAAAGTCAAGTGTCTAGCAACCAGCAAACCTCCCCAGTCCAGCACCAAAAGGTCAGGATATTCTGAAATTCCTCTCATCCGAAAACATGGCTGGTCCGTGGTGTTTCTCTCTGCCGCTACCTGGGCAGCCACCAGGATGCTGTCACATAGTGCCATCCTCCTGGAGAGCATGTTGCATGGCTGGTTCTGCTCCATGTCCCATATGCCCTGCTCCCGGTGACTTTTTCCTTCTTGTCCATAGCAGCAGCCTTGTGGGAATGAGAAAGCGAGTGTTGTACCCCAGAACGCAGGCCGTTCCCCTAATCCAGTGGTTCTCAACCTGAGGTCCCCATATGTTTTTGGCCTTCAACTCCCAGAAATCCTAAAAGCTGATAAACTGGCTGGAATTTCTGGGAGTTGTAGGCCAAAAACATCTGGGGACCCCAGGTTGAGAACCACTGCCCTAATCACACACACCAGGCAGATGCAATAAATGTAAATTTTATTTAGAATAAAAGATAGTCCAAAATAGGTAAGAAAAAAGCAATCAAAAGCAAATCCAAAAATAGTCCAATAAAGTTCTTGAACAGGAAGCCCAATTGGCTTAATCCCAATACTTGAGCAAGGCAAAAGTTCGTAGACAAGACAGACCGCTACTGCAGTCAACGTGAAAGTTGAGACAAACCGCTCCGGCAGTTCCATGAACTTGGAGACATGAACAAAGTCCTTTCCTTGCTAAACGTAGCTTCAGGTCTGACTAAAATCACCCGGGCACCAGTTAATAAACCAAACTATTTTCTGTGTGCCCAACGTATTCCCTTTCTCAGGCCCCAATCTCTCCTCGAAGCCCGAATACTGGCCCTTCTATCAAATTCCAGCTCATTAGCTGGCCCAGGTGCCTCACTATCAGAGTGAGAAGCAGGAAACTGCCTTTCTCCGGAATGCTCAGCTGGGAAGGGACTAGAAACTCTCTCTTGGGAACCAAGGCCGTCTGGCCTCTCATAATCTGATTCAGCATCCGTTTCCATGGATTCCTCACTAATGGATTCCTCACTAAACTGATCTGCAGTCCCATATCCTTCTAGCCATTAATTATCCCATTGCAAACTCTCCTTTGGAGACCCATACCCTTCTGGCCATTCCTCATCATCTTCAGGATGACCCTGATCAGCTGGGACCCCCGGTGCTTGACTCTGACCATTAGTCAGGAACACTAAGCTGGGCTGGGGCTGAGATACCACAGCGAGCAGCCAGCAGTCCTCGTTCCATCAAGAAGGAAGCCCAGCCTGATGTAAGAGGCATAAGCTGACAATTTCTAGTGCCCCATTGTCTTAAAGACATCCATCAGAACACCACCCACAGCAGCCGTAGTAGCTGCTCCGATCCTGAAAGAGTGCCCCACAAACTCGGTGTGCGGGAGGCCCAGATCCATAAGGGATAGGGCTGTTTCCAAAGGCAAAAAAATGCTTCAATTTCGGAATCGGATGTTGATTTCATTCAGAAATCGGATGTGATTGACTTCCGAATTTTTCAAAATAAAATTCGGAATTTATTCGGAAGTATTTCCAAAATTCAGAAGTCTTCAAAAATGGTGTCCGCCTTCAAAAAAAGCCCAAAAAATTAGCAGAAGGGAGAGTCAGCTGTTAGCCATCAGCCAATGAGCAATCAGCAAGAAAATTCAGAAATGACATCCAAAATTTGGAATTCTGAATTCCAAACAAATTCGGAAATACAACACCACTCCCCTGTTTGGAGGCAGTGATCAAAAGTCCCTTCAAAAGTCAGAAGTAGGCAAAAAAAACTTCCAAAATTCGGAAGTATCCAAAATTCGGAAACAGCCCTAGTAAAGAATCTGAGGAAGACAGCTATGAACCTGGTGAGGGGGATCCTATCTTTATGAACAAACAGCAGGCCTGTGTTTGTGCTTCGGGAGCCTAGGAGCTTGGACAGGACCCAGACCGGGCACAGTTCCTCTGACTCCAATCCCTGGATGGTGAGGGAGACCTCTTTTCCTCCCTGATCTGTTTTGGACTTGTGGACCCTGAGGTAAAGTGAGTTTTCCTGGATGGACGTGTGGCAGGGCCCTACCAGAAGTGTCTGTCTTAGAGCTGGCTACTACCTCTCCCAGCTGGAGAGCCCCGAAGAAGGCAGTAGACTGTATTTGGCGAGGTCTTGTTTACATCTCCAAAGATGTAAATCCATCCCCAGCCCAGTGGTGCTGCCTCTTGCGATGCAAACTCTCAATGAATCATGGTATGTGGCTAAACTGGTTATGCACTGCTTCAGTTCAGTTCAGTACCCAAGGAATTGAACTGAATGCGGCATTAAGAACTTGGCATCCTTGGGTACGATTTTCTTCCTTTTTCCTTTTGGAAACTATCAGCATGAAAGTAGTGAAGACGATCACTGAACCTAGATGTCTAGGAGGCTACTATGTTAGAACAGCATTTCTCAATCTGGGGGCTGGGATCCCTGCGGGGGGGGGGGCTGCCAGGAGGTTTCAGAGGGGTCCCCAAAGACCATCAGAAAACATATATTTCTGATAGTCTTAAGAACCCCCTTAGCAGAGAAAGCTGAAGATTTCTCCGCCTGTCCTTCTCTTCCTTTTTGGAAACAGACTGCCAATCCTGTCACCAAAAACCGTCCTCCGCTGTGATTGGCCAGCCTCTCAGCAGGGCTCTCAGCCAAGGAGAGTGCTGTTTCTGAGACTTCAACCCAGGAGGGGAGAGCAGGCATGCTTGGTGCATGGCAGTGTGATGCGTATGTGCGGGTGAGGGAGAGCATGCGTGGCTGGAAGGAAGCTCGTGCCAGCAAGGCATGGGGGTTCTTTGTGGATTCATAACAGTAGCATAATTACAGTTATAAAGTAGCAACAAAATAATTTCATGGTTAGAGGTCAGCGGGAACCCCCAGTGGTGCAGTGGGTTAAAGCGCTGAGCTGCTGAACATGTTGACCAAAAGTTCACAGGTTCGATTCCAGGAAGCAGCGTGAGCTTCCGCCATCAGCCCCTAGCAGTTTGAAAACATGCTTCTGCCAACCTAGCAGTTTGAAAACATGCAAATGTGAGTAGAACAATAAGTACCGCTCCGGCAGGAAGGTAATGGTGCTCCATGCAGTCATGCTAGCCACATGACCTTGGAGGTGTCTATGGACAATGTCAGCTCTTCGGCTTAGAAATGGAGATGAGCCAGGCCCGGATTCACACTTTTTTGCGCCCTAGGCCACAGTTTGGAATTATGCCCCCTTTAAGCCAACCTCCCGCCACCTCCAAGGTCCCCATTCCCACCGGCTGGAAAGCTCTGCTGTGCTCTGAAGGTCTCCTTGGGAGTCGGGAGACTTGGAGAGAGCGTAGCGGGGGCAAACTCGCTCCAAAGGCATGCACGAGAGAGAGAGGGAGGAGAGAGAGAGAGAGGGAGCGAGAGAGGGAGCGAGAGAGGGAGAGACGGAGCAGAGACTTTGCCGGGAGAAGGAGCGAGGAGGGGCATGAGAAAGGGGAAAAGACCAGTTTTGGTTTTTTGGGGTCTGTGATCTGTGCCCCCCCCTCCCCGGCTTGCGCCCCTAGGCCATGGCCTCATTGGCCTTATGGGTAATCCGGGCATGAGATGAGCACCAACTCCCTGAGTCAGACACGACTGAACTTCATGTCAGGGCAGGGGTAAACCTAGAGGTCAGCACAACATGAGGAACTGTATTAAAATCTCACAGTTTTAGAAAGGTTGAGAAACCATAGGTATTCATCACAACCATTCTACCCATGGGGAATGTGTTTGTGAACTTCTACATGAATAATAGTGAACTCTATTGAAATGAACTAGTTCCTCTGGAAATTATGATAGACTCACATCAGAGGACCTAGACCAGCAGTTCCCAACTTTTTTCGAGTCGCGACCCCATTTTTTAGACCCACAAAGTGACCTGCGGCCGCGATACATTAAAAATAGGTTTTTAATAGGGTAGATGAAAATAGATTTTTCAGTATGATACAATTCAAAATCATGTTAGCTTAGAGACATACTTAATGCGATGATTGAAACCGTGACTCATTAACAAGCTTTAAAATTCACGGCTGGGTTTTTGTTGATGCCAACCTCGTGCCATTCTCAATCTTTAATCTGGTTCTTGTTTTTGTTTTCAGTCGAAGAAGCGTTGAAAATCCGCTCTCGCAGAAACAAAGGGAAGTAAAACTTTTTAAAATTCCCTTTTTCAAATGTTTGTAGCTCACCACTGCCTGGAGACCCCACAAAAAGCCCTTCGCGACCCCAATTGGGGTCGCAACCCACAAGTTGAGAACCACCGAGATATATCCATTGTATATTGGCAGGCGTATATCATACAATCACCTGGGGGACCTAGAACAGGGCTGTCCAACTTCTACCGGCCCAGGGGCCTGAATTCAGGCCACTGATGACCTGGGGGGCCGTGGGGTCTGCCCCCGCCCACTGCTCCGCCCTCTCCCGGCTCCGCCCCCCCCCCCCCCCCCCCCCCCCCCCCCGCCCCCCCCCCCCGCCCCGCCCCGCCCCTGCATGCATACAGTGAAATATAATCTTTTGCTGAGATAAAATGCAGGGATAAGATATTAAATTATTTTAATTTAATATTAAATATATTTAATTCCATCCTCCCCTCTCCCCTTATTTTAATTTAATATTAAATATATTTAATTCCATCCTCCCCTCCCACCTTAATTTCATGTATCCCATCTCCCCTTGTTTCATCTTTAAATATATTTAATTTTATATTTAATACATGAGGGGAGATGGGGGGAGGGAATGAGGAACCCCCTGAGGAGCCCCCTGTTTCAGCCTACCTTTTCCAAACGCGCAGGATCCAGGAGTACCCGGACGACGAGAGAGGCGACGACCGACTGAGTCGAAGAAGGTCCTAATCGCGTCTGTGGGCCTCAGCGATCCAGTAGTAGAGTAGCCGAAGAGTATCGCGAGAATACGCAATCCATACGGGATTTCGCTGTCAACGCCGGCGTGATCTCGCGTTGACAGCGAAATCCAATGTGGATTGCGTATTCTCGCCATACTTGCTCCGAACCCGGAAGTAGGTATTTCTTTTTAATTTTTATTATTTATTTTATTTTTCAATTTTTTTATTAAAAAGCTTAGGGGGCCGGAGGGAAAGGGCTGGGGGCCGTATACGGACCCAGGGCCGCCAGTTGGACAGCCCTGACCTAGAACATTCTTAGGTGTTGTGATATGTGGGTGCAGTGTCATTAGCTATTGAATCAAGAGTCTTCAGGCATGGGTAACTCGTACTGTTTGGAGCTTGGTCTCTCCTTTTCTCCAAAGCATGAATCCACAAATGGTCGCATCTCTGAAAGCCTTGGGCCCACATGAGAGAGAAAGGGAAGCCATGTTTCCAGAAATAGCTTGTTCACTGTTACTCCTTGATTCTGTCTACTTTGATGTGTCAATCTTTCTGGCAATGTATCCACATTGTCTTAATAACCAGCCATCTGTGAAGCATCCTTCAGTTCTTTTCCACTATCTGCCAATCTCTTGTCCACTGTTACTAATAAGGATTGCGTAAGCTCCATACGAAGAAGGTGCATATGCTTCTGCAGCCTGTTCAGATTTTCTTATTACGATTGTCCCTCCAGATTTGTGTGTTTAACTTTTGCAGATGTGATTATCTGCAGATTGGGTTGATATCGTGCCTCTAGGAATCTCTAGGTCTTTTAGTGTGGCTTCATGGTCTATATGCAATAGTGTTTTTCATGATGACTCTATAGTCAACATCCAGTAGACATTAATCACAGAGGATGATGGTTTGTGACGTGAGTTATAGTTTCCAAATCACAACCTCCATGAACTTCTGCAAGTGTCCTAGAAGCAAACAAAGTACAGCAGAGTCCTTTCACAGCCAAAACATGCTTCAACCTGTCTATCAGCAGAGTCTAACTGCCAGCATCTGACCTTATTTACACATAATTTAGTAAACTCATGGACTCAGGTTTTCATCCAAAATATCTGGAGGCTTTAATCTTCACTGTTGCAATATATACAAATATACAATCAGGATTGGCAGATCCACTTTCTGCTTGTTATTGCAAACAATCAGTCATTAGATAGTGGCATCCAACATAGACAGCTACTCACATTGAGTCACACAGGAGAGAGGAAGATGGTTTCCTCCTTACATAGCCACTAGGCATGAGAAAAAAGTTATGAAAATTAAATGATTCGGAAGAAATTCGTAAGAAATGCTACTTTTGAGTATTTCCACATCTGGAACGCCAACCAGGAAGTGGATTTTCTTTATAGAACTTCGGGGGCCAGGATTTTCTTAAGTGTCGTTATTAGGTTGTAAGGGGGGGGGCACCCTCCTTCTCTCTCACCACCCTCCCGCCTCCCTTGCCAATAGGTATTATGGCAAGGCAAGTCCTAAACTCGCTCCTTCTTTCGGCTGGAAGCTGGAAAAATGTAAACAGAGAGGTTTACTCAGAAGTAAATCTGCAAAGGAAGTAAACAGAGAGGTTTACTCATGAGTAAATCCGCAAAGGAGGGCACTTTGGATGAAGTGCCCTCCTTTGTGGATTTACTTCTGAGTAAACCTCTCTGTTTACATTTTTCCAGGCTTCCCTGCCCTTCCTGCCTGCCAGGATCTAAAGCATCAAAGAGTATTGGGGTAGTTGCACACAACACGTGAGAAACCAACCTAATGTATAATAGAATGAATGCTAACTTATAGAGTAAGTGCCTTTATATTATAAGTAATCCAACTGGTCATATACCTACATTCCATGCACATGCAATAATACAGCAGTAATAACAATGGGTATAAGAAGAGGTAAAATTCAAACTGAAGTATTCTGACTGTGGTCCCTCCTCAAGCGGTGCAAACTGCAAACGGCTCTTCTCTATGAGCCCGGGAAAGCCAAAAAGCCAAAAAGCCCGGGCACAGCGTTTGCTGCCTGGGTGCACATACATATTCTTTGGGGGGGTTTGCTGCAGAATCCGGGCTCATAGAGAAGAGCCCATTTGCACCGCTTGAGGAGGGACCAGTTAGAATACTTCGGTTTGAATTTTACCTCTTCTTATACCCATTGTTATTACTGCTGTATTATTGCATGTGCATGGAATGTAGGTATATGACCAGTTGGATTACTTATAATATTTAGGCACTTACTCTATAAGTTAGCATTCATTCTAATATACATTAGGTTGGTTTCTCACAGGATCTAAAGCGTGCCAAGCCGTGATGCGCTTTAGATCCTGGCAGGGCAGGAGGAGTGGATGGGCCCTCCCTGCCCCTTCTGCCTGCCAGGATCTAAAGCCTTGAAGAGGCTTCATGACAGGCCAACTTCAGCCCTCCAGGTGTTTTGGACTTCAACTCCCACCATTCCTCACAGCCTCAGGCCTCTTCCTTTTCCTCTCAGCCTGGGCAAACTTGGGCCCTCGCTCCCTCAGGAGGAGCTGGGGGCTCCTCCTTTTTGCTGCTTCCAAGAATAGAATACCCCCCTCCCTCCCTCCTCCTTCCCTCCTCCTTCCTATTTGGAGAGTCCCATCTAGAATTCAGTGTGATTTATTCAAGTTTTGGCCTACAACTCCCAGAAATCCCAGCCAATTTACCAGCTGTTAGGATTTCTGGGAGTTGTAGGCCAAAACCATCTGGAATGCGCATGCGCTGGCATACGAACTACTAACGAATTTCGTTAGTAATTACGTATCATTTTAGAAATTGTTGGAAAATTTTTTGTAAGTCTTTCTATTACTAATCCCAAAAAAATCCCCCCCCATTAGATTTTCAATTCCCTATTTTTGGGTTCTAAACCATGCCTAATAGCCACCTACTGATAGGTCATCAGTAAGGTCACTGGCTGTGAAACTCCCATGGTTATGACTCAGCCATTACCACACTCCCTTAGGTATTGCATGATGACATTCACAGTCATACCTGGGTGCTATCAATATGCCACATGTTCACCAAACAGTATTTTATTCTGTGATTTAAAATGCTTTGCCATTTCTATCTAATAACTTACATAGAGCTTCTAGGTCTATCATCAATGATAAGGAGTAGGTGAGTGATTAATTCAAAACTCATGTAAAAAAAATTAAAAATTGTTCCTAATAGTACCACTTTCTTTTTCCTTTTCCTTTTCATTTACTATATTTTATTTACTATATTTCTACCCCGCCCTTCTCAACCCCCAGGGGTTATGCTGCAAGAGACTAACATGACTACTCCTTTGAAAGCAGATTTGATACAAGGCAACGATCAACTAGGTCAGGGGTGCCCACACTTTTTCAGCATGCAAGCTACTTATAATAAAACCAAGTCAGAAAGATCTACCAAGAGAGAAGCAGGGCGGAGCAGGGGGAGGGCTTGGCGTGGCCTGGCTCTGCCCCCCTCTGGCTTTAGCTCTACCACAGCTTACTCCAGGCTAGAGGAGGGTAGTGCCAAGCCAGTGGTGGCATAGCTAGCCACCACTGGCTTGGCCATACCCTCCTCTAGCCTGGAGAAGCTGTGGTAGCGCTGAAGCCAGGGGAGGGGGTGGGGCTTGGCAGGGCTTAGCTCCGCCCTCTCTAGAAGCGCCCCATCCGGTTGGGATCGACCTCCTTCAGTCCTGGGATCGACCAGTCAATCGTGATCGACTTCCTGGGCAGCCCTGAACTAGGTGGACTGGTCAACATGCAAGATCCACGTTGACCAAACAAAGCCAAAAAACAACAACAAAGGAAACAAAATACATGGCTCTTGTTGCTAAGTGCCACCAAGTCCAACTTATGGTGGACTCATCATGAGAAAGCTCTAAGTCACCATATTGTTTCTGTGTCTTCCCTTGCTCTTTTGGTTGCCGTTTTCCATTCTGGGGGCCCTTCCACACAGCCCTATATCCCAGAATATCAAGGCAGAAAATTCTGCTTTCAACTGGGTTATCTGAGTCCTCACTCAGATAATGTGAGATTTTCTGCCTTGATATTATGGGATATAGGGCTGTGTGGGAGGGCCCTGGATCTCACAACCAATCCATTCATCATAATGTCCTTTTCCAGTGGCAAAAGCGCATCTTTACTTTGATGACGGATATTGCAAAACTTGACATCAAATTAGTCACCCATCACTTACTCCTTACCGCCGGCTAACTCAGGCTGCTTGGAAGTTTGATTAATT
Source organism: Anolis apletophallus (assembly GCA_030556195.1). Classification (NCBI taxonomy): domain Eukaryota; kingdom Metazoa; phylum Chordata; class Lepidosauria; order Squamata; family Anolidae; genus Anolis; species Anolis apletophallus. The sequence continues at coordinate 37,312,293 of JARBWK010000015.1, read as the reverse complement.
TCCCTCCCTTATTGCTGCAAGAAGTCAATGGGATTCTTGAATTAATCTGCATCAAGACTGGTCCATCCATCAGTACCATTAAAGTTCAGACTACAATCAGGACTGGCTCTTCCGCCGAGAGTGAAGTCAATTGTTGGTGTATACTGCCTTAGTTAATTGGTGGTCTTGCTTCCAGACACAAACCAGGAGAGTCATCGAGGCCATTTTGCAAACCAAGCCGTGATGGATTGGCTGCCGTCTTCCCACTGCTAAATTGCCAACTGCGTTCCTGACCCGGAGAACTTCGAGATGCTAAATAAACTCGCAATCAAGCAAACATGGGATGCTGTGGGTGAAACAGAAGTTAATTTTAAACTAATTGACCTTAACAGTTTGCCAAAAGTGCCTAGAGAGGAATCAGGGAAACAGGGGGGAAGAAGCCCCGTAACACTTTGTAGGAAGCCCATCGTGTCTCGGGCTTCCTCCGTCTAACCTCCCAGCACTACTTTCACATTATTAATGTCAAGGTTTAGAAACAAAATTTGTCTTGGTCAATTAAATCAGACAGGGCTGTTTGTAATATTCCTGCAAGTTGCATTCGGAAAGATAGGAGGGAGAGGAGGAAAGGAATGGTGCGCAGGGGCAGTCTAAGGTAATTTTAAATGGTAAGCGAACATTATTTTGGCGCCCCCCTCCAAAAAAACATTTCCCCCCCCCTCCGCACATGCCCAGAAGCTAGGTGAAAGAACAGAGGCAAGCAGCCATGCATCTTGAGTATCTCATAGGAAGCCGCCCCACCAGGTGCCACACCAAAGCGCCTCAACGCAAGGACAGAGGAGGAGGAAGAGGGGGACTCACGGGGAAGGCGCTGCAAGGAGGATGTTGTAGAGCCAGGGAGAGAGGAAGCGCACCGCGTATCACCCCACCACTTCCTTCTTCCGAGGCTGGAAGCGACTCGCTCTCGCGCCAACGCCAGCCGGCTTCTGTTTGTGTGTGTTGTGCGCGTGTGTAGGCTATGTGAGGGGGAATGAAACCGATGCGCTTGGCCCGGCGGAGGGTGGCACAGTGAAGGGAGGGAGGAAAGGAGGGTCCCTGGCGCCCCCGGCCAACTTTGTGGGGACCCCCGGCCCCTCCTCCCAATCCCGGTCCAGGACGGGGCTCTGCGCTGCAACCTGACGAAGGCTCTCAGCCCCTCTTCGCCGGCTGCTCCACTCGCCCCCTCTTTCTCCTTCGAGTGTTTTTGGGGGGGGGAGAGAAGAGATGGAGCACGCCCCCCTCCGAGGCTCCCGGGGAAGCCAAGAAAAAGTTGCTGGCTGAGGCGAGGAGAGACAGGAGCGCGCTCGCGAGGCTGCGCCGCCTCGAGCGCGAACCCAAGAAAGGGGACTAAGAGGGAGGAAAATGGGGCTGGGGAGTGGTGCGAAGGCAGGGTGGGTGGGAGCAAGCGAGCGCACACGCGCGAGGTGCCGTGCTTCCCTCCCTCTTCTCTCTAAACCCCCCTCCCCTCGCAGACACACCGCGTGTGCCTTGGAGTCCGTTACCCGCCTGGTGTCTGGCGGGCGGGGAAATTTGCCCTTTACCCAGATGGTGCTCCATGCAGCAGCGTCCTTTGCCTACCGGTAGGACCGCCCCTGATGATGCGTAGTGGATGCAGAGCTAAGAATACAACGGGCACATCCATTCCGCAGAATGAATGCAGTTTGACCCCACTTTAACTGCCTGGAATCCTGGGTTGATAAGGCACCCTTATCTTTTGGTTCATTAATCTCTACCAAAGGATCTGCCTTTCTCATTTTTTTTGTTAGATTTACAATTCGATATTTTTCCCCCTTTCTTAAAATTATACCTGCAAAGAAGCTCAAAGGTCTGGAGAGGTATAATGATATTTTATATATTTTTCCCCACGCACAAAAAGCCTTAAACACTGCTAATGAGGCGGGATCATAACCTCCCTCCATAATTACTTCAAAAGCATGCTGTCCATTCCTTTGCAGTCTCTACACACCGCAGGCTTTCTGCTTCAATGGTGGGTCAACGGATCAAAGACAGAATGCCAGTCCGCCCCATGCCATGTAGGGGATCACGTGGCCCCTGTTGAGATATGAAAACAGATTTTGGTTCAAACACTTGGGGGGAAAATCTCCTTCTCGCTCTTCTGGTTTCTCAATTAGCAAACTACCTCCTTCTTCCTGCGATCTTTCGACCAGAAAAAAGCATCTTCGTTGGTTTGTATTGACATACTTAAAGAACTACGATGTGATTATTATCAGGCTTGTGAATTTCGACTGAACCTTGATCCGTTTCTGCTGGCCAAATTTCAGGAGCGGGGGGCTCCTGAAATTTGGCCAGCAGAAACGGATCAAGGTTTGTTTTTGAGAGGCGTGCAAAAACAAATCCGGGGGGGGGGGTTGTTTTTGCACGCCTCTCAAAAACAAACGGGTAGCCAAATAGCCATTTCGGTCCGCAGCCAAAAAATATGTGGCTAGATCTGGACCACTGGTGGCAATGACAGAGCTATCTGGGCACCCCTTCCCATCACTTTTAGGGGTGTTGGGATGAAAATGACCACACTTGGAGGACACATCTATCACTTTAGCCCACCAAGCTTCATCCCCTCATTTTTGGAAATTTCTTTTCTTTTTAGAGCGCAGAGAAAAATATAAACAGAGAGAATGAAATTATAGCTAGGTAGGTAACTAGGTAGTAGTTTTCTGAGAATGAGGCTTTTCCATTTGTTTGCTGGGATTATTATGAGTAATACTTGTTAATCTTGTTAGTCCCTGGTCAAGTGGTCCCTGGTCAATGTGGTCCCTGGTCAAAGTGGTCCCTGGTCAAAGTGGTCCCTGGTCAAAGTGGTCCCTGGTCAAGTGGTCCCTGGTCAAAGTGGTCCCTGGTCAAAGTGGTCCCTGGTCAAAGTGGTCCCTGGTCAATGTGGTCCCTGGTCAAAGTGGTCCCTGGTCAAAGTGGTCCCTGGTCAAAGTGGTCCCTGGTCAAGTGGTCCCTGGTCAAAGTGGTCCCTGGTCAAAGTGGTCCCTGGTCAAAGCGGTCCCTGGTCAAAGCGGTCCCTGGTCAAAGTGGTCCCTGGTCAAAGCGGTGGTCCCTGGTCAAGTGGTCCCTGGTCAAAGTGGTCCCTGGTCAAAGCGTCCTTCGTGGTCCCTGGTCAAAGTGGTCCCTGGTCAAAGTGGTCCCTGGTCAAAATGGTCCCTGGTCAAGTGGTCCCTGCTCAAAGTGGTCCCTGGTCAAAGTGGTCCCTGGTCAAAGCGGTCCCTGGTCAAAGTGGTCACTGGTCAAAGTGGTCCCTGGTCAAAGTGGTCCCTGGTCAAGTAGTCCCTGGTCAAGTGGTCATTGCTCAAAGTGGTCCCTGGTCAAAGCGGTCCCTGGTCAAAGCGGTCCCTGGTCAAAGTGGTCCCTGGTCAAAGTGGTCCCTGGTCAAGTGGTCCCTGGTCAAAGTGGTCCCTGGTCAAAGTGGTCCCTGGTCAAAGTGGTCACTGGTCAAAGTGGTCCCTGGTCAAGGTGGTCCCTGGTCATGTCAGTTTCTGGTCAAAGCAGTTTCTGGTCAAAGCAGTTTCTGGTCAAAGCGGTCCCTGGTCAAGCGGTCCCTGGTCAAAGGGGTCCCTGGTCAAAGTGGTCCCTGGTCAAAATGGTCCCTGGTCAAGTGGTCCCTGGTCAAAGTGGTCCCTGGTCAATGTGGTCCCTGGTCAAAGCGGTCCCTGGTCAAAGCGGTCCCTGGTCAAAGCGGTCCCTGGTCAAAGTGGTCCCTGGTCAAAGCGGTCCCTGGTCAAAGCGGTCCCTGGTCAAAGCGGTCCCTGGTCAAAGCGGTCCCTGGTCAAAGCGGTCCCTGGTCAAAGTGGTCCCTGGTCAAAGTGGTCCCTGCTCAAAGTGGTCCCTGGTCAATGTGGTCCCTGGTCAAAGTGGTCCCTGGTCAAAGCGGTCCCTGGTCAAAGCGGTCCCTGGTCAATGTGGTCCCTGGTCAAAGCGGTCCCTGGTCAAAGCGGTCCCTGGTCAAAGTGGTCCCTGGTCAAAGCGGTCCCTGGTCAAAGCGGTCCCTGGTCAAAGCGGTCCCTGGTCAAAGTGGTCACTGGTCAAAGTGGTCACTGGTCAAAGTGGTCCCTGGTCAAGTAGTCCCTGGTCAAGTGGTCCCTAGTCAAAGTGGTCCCTAGTCAAAGTGGTCCCTGGTCAAAGTGGTCCCTGGTCAAAGTGGTCCCTGGTCAAAGTGGTCCCTGGTCAAGTGGTCCCTGGTCAAGTAGTCCCTGGTCAAGTGGTCCCTAGTCAAAGTGGTCCCTAGTCAAAGTGGTCCCTAGTCAAAGTGGTCCCTAGTCAAGTCAGTTTCTGGTCAAAGCTGTTTCTGGTCAAATAAGTTTCTGGTCAAAGTGGTCCCTGGTCAAGCGGTCCCTGGTCAAAGTGGTCCCTGGTCAAAGTGGTCCCTGGTCAAAGTGGTCCCTGGTCAAGTGGTCCCTGGTGAACATGGCCAAAGTGGTCCCAGGTTAAGTGGTCCCTGTTCAAAGTGGTCCCTGGTCAATTAGTCCCTGGTCAAGTAGTCCCTGGTCAAGTGGTTCCTAGTCAAAGTGGTCCCTGGTCAAATGGTCCCTGGTCAAGTGGTCCCTGCTCAAAGTGCTTCCCTGCTCAAAGTGGTCCCTGGTCAATTAGTCCCTTGTCAAAGTGGTCCCTGGTCAAGAGGTCCCTGGTCAAGTAGTCAAATCTGCAAAAGTTAAATCTGTAAACAGGGAGAGCCAACTATGGTTACATCAGCTGACAGCCTGCATTTATGGATTTGTAACCAAGAGTATATCTGTAAATCAAAGTAGAATGATTCATGACTCCCCATGGGTCATTTTAGGCCTATTAGATGTATGCTTTTTTCCAATGGGATGTGATCTGGAAGTTCCTAGTGGTCTCACAAATAGGTCAAGGGATCGCAAGATGTATTTTCTCCACCCCCATGGAAGCAGACGGTAGGCCAAGCGTCCTTCAAGAGATCAATCACCATTTTATCTTGCCGTTTCAAGTTCCCGTTTCTTTTATCCTGCGCAGTCTGATAAAAAATCATTGCCGCAGACGTAAGCAAGGAGAAAGAGATAGAGCTTTATTGCATTAGCTTTTTTCCATCCCTCCCCTCCCCCCCACCCCCACACAAGTAAAATAAAAATAAAGGCAACTGTACAGCTGCAGTCTTTCATGGCCTGGATGCCCAAAGTCCCTCGACGCCTCTCTCCCATTCACAACAACAAGTAACCAAATTAATTATGTGATATTTCAGCTCCATGTTGCGTTAATGGCACCGGATCGCCGGTGACATTTCCAACTGTCTAATCTATTTCTCTCACTGATTGTTATCTCTGTAGCTCGGAGAAATTGTCTCGAGGTTCTGCATGATTCCCCCTTTTTTTTCTCCCCCTAAATTTCTCTTTCATTTACTCATTTGAGAGAATTGGAAGAATATTAAAAGTCAATGTTGTTCGTATGGACAACAGCTCTATTTAATAAGGTTAGAAATGAATAAGTAAAAAGGGAGCCTACGCAGCATAGCATTAGACTTCGGAGATCCTTCAAATCCCAGCCATGAAACCCACTGAGCACTTTAGGTAACTCACACTGTCTCAGCCTTAAAGTGAGGCAATGGCAAAGCTCTTCTGAAAACCCTTGCCAAGAAAACCCTATGACAAGTTGCCTTTTGGATCAAATCGGAGAATCAGGAGTACGGAGCCTTATTGTCATTTATGGGTCTGTTTGTTTGTTTGTTTTTAAGAGAGGATCCAAAAAGGAAATGTATGCATCCCCAAAACCCCTATGGCACAAAGAGCCACAAAGAGTGAAAGAAAGATGAGAACAGAACAGATCACCGGGAATGTGGGTGTCAGCTGCATAAGATCTCTACTGGCCAGAAGGTCATGAGTTCGAGGCCTGCCCAGGTCGAGGTGGGCTCTCGACCTATTGTGTAGCCTGTTGTCGACCTTTGCAACCCGAAAGATAGTTGCATCTGTCAAGTAGGAAATTTAAGGTACCACTTAATGGGGAGGCTAAATTTAACTGATTTACGAGGCCATAAAAATATCTCCAGGAAGCATGCTGAGGAATGAAGGAGTGCGACAGCTCCCCCTGGTGGCCAGATGTTAAATTGCCTCTGTCTGTCTTGTGTTGTGTGTCTAAAGGCATTGAATGCTTGCCTGTATATGTTCATTGTGATCCGCCCCGAGTCTCCTGCGGGGTGAGAAGGGCGGAATATAAATGAAGTAAATAAATAACTAAATCATGAAAGAGGGTTCCCAAAAGTGCCGCGCAAATTTTGCTGATCGGATTTCACCTACGTCTTCAGAGGGTCGATCATACGCTGGGAAGGCAAATCCCATATAATACCTCCCCCCCTCCCCAACACCACAAACACCACTTTTTGGAGGCAGCCTGCAAGGAAATACTGGAACTGTCCTGTTTTGCTCCAGAAACAGTCTTACAACATAAGTAAAAGTAACTTAAAAGCTTTACTTCAGCAAAATAATAATAATAATAATAATGCAAACAGCAGTTAAAAAAACAGGTGAAGTCCAAAAGCAATGCAAGGTCTTACAGCCGATGTGAAACAAAAGTCTTTGGCAACAAGTCTTCACAGCAGACAGGAGCAAGGGTCTTTCGCAAAAAGGCTTACAGTATATACAGGAGCAAGAGTCTTTGACAAGAAGTCTTTTGCAAAGCCGACGCTGGAGCTGTAGCACAGTCGGTTGCTGCCAGCACTGACTATTGGCTTTGCTGCTAATTTATAGTCCTGATCTCCCAGCACAGATGTTCCTAGGTTGAGGTCAGATTGCTCAGCACTTTTGCCACAATTTAAGCTGACCTTCTTTCTCCTTTTGCCCTTCGCCGTTCTTGAAAGGTAGGGAGTTGTAGTATGTCTTCCTCGCCTTCTCCTTCCTCCTCAACACTTGGCCCCAAATCCCCAAGTACTGCCTCTTCAGCCTCCTGTTCTACCTCCTCCTCAGAAGCAGAAGAGTAGGCTACAACAGGAACCATTGCAACACAGTGCCTCCCAGTCCCAACCCCGCAAGTCGCTCCAAAAGAATACCATGGCCGATGGTATCAAAAGCCACTGAGGAGTAGCAGGGTTACACTCCTCCTCTCCAATTCTTTGCATAGATTATCCACCAAGGCCACCAACGCTGTTTTCACTTCATGTCCTGGCCTAAAGCCAGATTGAAATGGATCTAGAAAAAAAAACTACCAGGGCTCAATTCTATGGAATCTTGGGTGTTGTATTTTGTTGAGGCACCAACCTTCTTTGGAAGGGATGGCTCAAGACCTTGTACGTCTACAACTCCAGTGATTCCATAGCACTGTGTCATGGTCATTAAATTAGTGTCCAACTGCATTCATGGAGCCATTGGTGGTGCAATGGGTCAAACCTTTGTGCCGGCAGGACTGAAGATGGACAGGTCGGAGGTTCAAATCTTGGGAGAGTGCAGATGAGCTCCCTCTGTCAGCTCCAGCTCCCCATGTAGGGACATGAGAGAAGCCTCCCATGAGAATGGTAAAACATCAAACAATCCAGGCATCCCCTGGGCAACATCCTTGCAGACAGACAATTCTCTCACACCAGAAGTGACTTGTTTCTCAAGTCGCTCCTGGCATGAAAAAAAACTGCATTCATTCTGCAGTGCAAATGCACCCCAATCCCTCTTTTCTGACTGCCGAGTCACTAGATTGCAAACCCCAGCATCCCTAATGAAATATTCACTGCATAACCCCAATATAGTCCCAATAAAATATTTCCTCCAATACAATATTTCACCGTTGGAGGCAGATTTATCACCAACGGAAACCAGAACGAAGGATAAACTGGAATGGTGGTTTTAGCAAGAACTAGGAAAGCAGCACTAGGTGTGACATCCGCACATAAAGTTTGACCTTCCAGCTGTTCGGTGCAAACCTGGTTGTTAAGTGAGGCATTTCATCCCCCGATGATTTAGCACAAACTGCAGAGGTGTAGCCAGAGCCAGCATGAAGATTTGTCTGCAAAGTTAATGCCCACAATGTCATTCCTCTTCTCTTTCTCGTTGTTGTGCTGCTGTTCACGAAGGGAGGACGTACACTGTAGAACAGGGGTGGGCAATTATTTTTTCCAAGGGGCCACATGAGAGCCAAAAAATATTATGGAAGGCCGCACCTAAAGGCTGAGCTACATTCTAATCTACATTATTTATTTATTTACTATATTTACTATATATTACACATCATTAATATTAACATATTAATATATCAAGAAATATCCATATATTATTAGTATTAATATCATAATTATTATATTATAGTGTGTGTATATATATAGACATTATAATATATTGAAATTATAATATAATATAACATTATATTATTTATTATATTATTATTATTATAAAATTATTATACAATAATAATAAAAACCATTAAAATAAAATAAAATGAAATTCAAGAAGACAAGGTGCGAACCAAATTGGAGGCTGACATCCTCAAGAGAGGAAGGATCCCAAGATGGAATGGCCCAATGGACCCAGGCCAGAGGATGACAAAGCGGACCCAGCCACCGCCGCAGAGCAGAGCAGCAGACGATCAGAGGCTGCAGGCCTCCACCCGCTCTCGCCCCCAGCCGTTCCGTCAGAGGCGTTCCCAATTGGCTGATCGCCCTGGCGATCGAGTCTTCCAGGTCGCCAGGGCGATCAGCCACCGCAGGTCACCGACTGCTCCCGCTGCAGGCTTGTATCGCCTCCCGGCAGGGCCGTACCCATGATTTTGATTCGGGAGGGACTGAGTTTGATTCGGAGGGGGGGAGGCAGAGACTGAGTGAGAGAGGGTCTACCCTAGCAAAACTTTTGTATTGTTATCCCAATAACCCCATGAACGTGGGATATAATGAGCATGGTGATCAGATCATGATATGAATAAACATAACAGTTTAAATAATGTACCAGTAAGGCCTTCTTGCAGACCCCCTGAGAATTTCAGGGGGGCTGAAGCCCCTAAGCCCCCCAGCAGCTACATGCCTGCCTCCCGGGATGACAGGCACTCCAAAGCCGCCACTCCTCCAATCGTTCTCTGGAGCAGCGGGCTGTCTGCCAATGCAGGCCCCACAGCCCCCGATGGGAAGGCAATAGCAACAGCCCTTCCTCTTGTGGAAATGGCCCCGCCCCCAACGCCCTTCTCCCCGGGCGCCAAAGGATCCACGGACCAGTCAGAATCGGCCCGTGGGCCGTATCCGGCCTGCGGGCCGTAAGATGCCCAGGTCTGCTGTAGAATGTACACTGTAGAATGAATGCGGTGTGAGACCACTTTAACTTCTATGGCTCAATGCTATAGAATATTTTTTATTTTTTATTTTATTTTATTTTATTTTGGATCTGTAAAAAAAACATTAAAAAATCTTCACAATAAAGATAATTTAAAAAAGAATATGTGTTATTTTACAAAGTCTTTAGCCTTCCATATTCAAGAGTGCTAGTGCTTTGCCAAACTAAAACTCTCAGGATTCGTAGCATTGAGTCATGCCAGTTCAAGTGGAGTCAAACTGCATTTATTCTACAGTGTAACTGCAACCCCCAAAATACTAAACAACAAAGGATGGTGAATAAGCTATAGCAATGCTTTTTTCTTGTTTGTTTTGACATTTGCTCCTGATTAATACATTTTAACTTATTTCTCTCCTCTCCTGCGCTAGCCTTTTGTCACAGCTACCTTGCCTCACGCCGGGTGGGGAGTGCGTCCGAATGAAATACCGGGCCGTATTTCCTCATATCTAAAAACACACAATAGATCACCCCAGGGCAGGCTGTGTGTGTGTCATTAACATGACAAATGGGCCCTGGCCACACATTTAAATGCATTCATCCCACATTAGTATGAAATGGATATTAATATCATGGGGAAATGGGTCCTGTGATGAGCTTTCCGAGGTGCCTTTCGGAAGATGCTCTGTGCCAGATTTATTAGCCTAAATCCTGGTCAGCTTATAAAATGGGACTAGACTCACATATATCGACAAGGCAGTGTCGTGGTTAGCACAAGTATTGGGAAACTTTGGGCATGAAGGATGAAACATTGCATTCTGGTTTGGAGGTTTACATCCTTAGGCTGAAACTGGAATTTGGGGTTTCCAAAGTCCTTTAGCACTACCCATGGATTGCACTGCAAATAGCTGCTTGAAACTAGAATAGTTTGCTTTAAAGAATGGTGGACTTCCATTCTTTGGAGATCTTGAAAGAAAGAGTGAACAAGTATCTTTCAGGAGTGCTTTGGTTGTGTATTGTGTATACAAGGGTGACACACCTCGCGCCAAGAACAATAACACAGACACAAGTGGTTGGATGAAAATGGCCACAACTCATTTATTAAAAACAGGAACAAAGGGTTGGCGGCCACGCATGGGTCCTGGATCAGGGTCATACAGCCCCCACGAATGCCCAAAGGCGTTCGCAAGCCTGGGGTGCGAGCGACCCAATGCCTGTCCACGGAAACTCGGCACCCAGGGGGCCTGGACGTTATCCCCCCTTACTACAACCAAGGGGCGATAAGCCAGCCTGATCCAGGGGTCGTGCCACACGCCAAACACGGAGTTGTGACAAAGCACAATATAACGCATAACCATGAACGATGCAACAATGACATGAAGAATGAACAAAATGGACACCAACAGGCAATGCAATAAGAAGGGAGGGTGGGAGGAAAAACAGAGCTGGCCCCACTTGCAGCCTGGGCAGCCCCGGGTGGCCTTAAATAGGCTGCCCAGGCGGAAGTGCAAGCCAGCCGGCGCAAAGAGGGGATGAGGCAGGGCCAGCCCCGCCATTGGCTGCCCCCCCCAGTTGCACCCCCCCAGTTGCTCCCGAGGGGAGCCCAGTGCGCATGCACCAATCTGTGTGCACGTGCACTGGCTCCAGAGCGCGGCTCCCGCTTTGGAACCCAGTCCGCATGCGCGAAACTGAGCACATGCGCACTGGCTCCAAAGCGGGAGGTGCGCTCTGGAGCCAGTACACATGCACAGAAAGACGCATGCGCAGAAGCTCCTACAGGGGCTGTAGCGCCTGTAGAAGCTTCTGCGCATGCGGAGGCGCAGCCGGCCTAACAAAGGCCAGGCAGCGCGCAGCGCGCAGGCCATGGGGCCAGTTGCGGAGGCCTGGCCGGCGCAATGGCGGGGCGGGGCAGTGCGGCGCGGGTGGGGCGGAGCCGGCGTGGCGGCGCCCCTCCCAGGTGGCGACGCCTCTCCCGGGTGACGTCGCCCTACGCGCCTGCGTAGTCCGCCTAATGGACGAACCGGCCCTGCAGGGGCTTCTGGGAAGAGGAAGCCCCTTCTCTATCCCCAAGGTGGCGGCGAGGGCAACCCCGCCCCGCAACCTGTTCGGCCGGTAAGTCGGCCAAGCCCATTACCACTGGGCAGAAGTTTGGACTCAACAATAGATAGCCTCCATGTTTCTTCATGAGGATAAGAGATTCCATCAAAACATTAGGAAAAACCTCTTGACCAAAAGGTCTGCTTGAGACTGCAATTCAGACTAGAACCTATGGGTCCCCAGGTGTTTTGGACTATATCTCCCAGAAATCCCAGCCGGTTTACCAGCTGTTAGGATTTCTAAAAGTTGAAGGCCAAAACATCAACCCACAGTTGAGAACCACTGGATTAGAATAAACAGCTATAGAAGGTGGTGAACTTTTTAAGCATCTTGAAAGAGACTGGTCATGAAGTAATTTATAGTTTCCAAATCATGACCTCCCTGAATCGCTGCAAGCTAGATAGCAAGTGTCCCAGAAGCAAGCAAAAATACATCTGAGTCCTTTCACAGCAAAAACATGCCCATCCACCAGCAGAGTCCAACTGCCAGCATCTGACCTTATCTGTACACTGTAGTGTTTAGTAAACTCACGGATTCAGGTTTTCATCCAAAATATCCGGAGGCTTTAATCTTCACCATTGCAATTTATACAAATATACAAACAGGATACGCAGATCCACTTTCCTTGTTCTTGCAAACAATCAGAGTCATCAGATAGTCACATACAACATAGACCAGTGGTTCCCAAACTTTTTTGGTCTACCGCCCCCTTTCCAGAAAAAAAATTACTCAGCGCCCCCCTAGAAATTATTTTTTAAATTTTTAATAGTACAATACTCTCAATTAAATGGAACTCTCAAGCAACCGGCAAAATGGAAGAAATAATATTTTAAATATACATTAAAATAAATTTTAAAAGACAGTACATCTTCATTATAATTATGCCAATAGTTAATGGTATAGTATAGTATGGGATACACAGAATTGTATAGTATTGGGATACACAGCTAGGCCTATTTTAAGAGTAACTCTCAAGCAACCAGAAATTATCTTTATCCAACATCTAACATTCCCCTTGGGTAACGGTTAATTGGGTCTACTGTACTTACCAGGGTGCAGTTAGTTAAGTAAATGGGATACTACTCTGAATCTAATTTCACACCAGTTTTCCGCTTCACAGCCTGTGGCCGGAGAGCCCAGCGTGGGTCCCGTTTGAGCCTCCCGCCACAAGGGACAGAAAGGAAAACTCTGACCAACAAAAGCATTTCACTTGCTCTCTTTCTCTCAGCCCTCCTCTTCTATCAGACCAAACGTTGGAGTCTTTCACTTTCTATGCATGCAAGTGGCACCAAAGAAGCATTTTGCACAAGATAAGAAAATAAAACAAAATAAATGAAACAGCCTCAACCTTGCATTTATATTGCCTCTTCCGTCCAGGGCGCGCAGGTACACACTCGCAAGCGCGTGACTGTCTCAGCCTGCGAGTTGGAATCCCCGGGCAGGTATTGCCATGGAAACCGCAACATGCGCCTCCTTCCTCTTGTCAACCCCGCCCACGGACGTCCCCGTTGGAAGGAAGAGGCGATACAGGACTGGGCGCCATGGGCGGGGTTGACGAAAAGAAGGGGGTGTGCATTGCGGTTTCCATGGCAACGCCTGCCCGGGGATTCCGGGCACAGGCACACACTCGCAAGCATGCGACCCTGCCTAGTCAGAACAAGTAGCAACCCTACGCCTGGCTCATGCCACCGCCCCTCTACAGGGATCCATCGCCCCTGAGGCTGCCAAAAAAACCCTGGATCGCATCAGCGCCCCCCAGGGGGCGGTAGTGCCCACTTTGGGAATGACGAACATAGACAGATACTCACACAGAGTCACACAGGAGAGAGAAAGATGGATTATTTCACCTTACTTATATAGCCACCTGCTGATAGGTCATTGGTAAGGGACACTGGCTAGTGCAACCCCTTTACAATAACCCTCACATGGTTATGGCTCAGCCATTACCACATGCCCTTAGGTATTGCATCATGACATTCAGTCATACCCAGGTGCTATCAATATACCACATATTCATCAAACAGTATTTTATGTGATTGGAAATGCTGTTCCGTTTTTATCTAACACTTCAGTAGCACTTCAACTGTATATTACTGCCTGGAAGGAGATTGAACTCAATGGTAGATGGCTGCCATATTGCTTCACAAGGGACAGATATTCCATCAAAGCGTCAAAATGAATCCCATGACTATAAATCTTGTTTGAGAGTAGAATAGAGACTAATAGAGACTAGAGACTAAATTAATGGCCATGGAAGGTAGTGGACTTCCTACCTTCAGGGGTCTTGAAAAAGAGGATGAATTGACATCCTTCACGGGTGTTTCAGTTGTATTTTACTATCTGACAAAAGGTTGGACCCAATGGTTGAAGGCCACCGTATTTATTCACAATGGAAAAAATAGTTGGTGGCTGCCATATTTCCTCACAAGGGAGAGAGATTCCACCAAACCATTAGAAAGAACCTTTTGATTATAAGTTGTGTTTGAGAGTAGAATAGACAAGTGTTTCCCAACTGCTGTGACGCAGCACAGTAGTGTGTCATGACAGACCTCCTGCTGTGCCGCGAGCCTCCTCTGTCGCCTTCTAGGCCTCCTCCAAAGCTCTCTGCCCCCCTTCCTTCCCCCTCCTCCTGCCGGACTCCTGCTGCTTCTGGGGAGGAGGAGGAAGGGCCGGGCAGCAGCATCCATGAAAAAGAACCGGGCGTGGCACAGTAGTGTGTCATGACAGACGCCTCCTCCTGCTGCAAGGAGGAAGGGCCGGGCAGCAGCAAAGAAAAAGAAGAAGGGGCTGAGGCGCCGCCTCCTTTGACCATTTCCCCAGCCAGCCTCCAATCCGCCATGACTCCTGCCATGACTCTCGCCCCTCGCTCGCTGAAGCCACGCGGAGGAGGAAGCCGGGGAGGGGGAGGGGCCGGGGAGCTCCGGGCTTCTGCTTTCCCACAGGCCTTGAGGGACAGTGCCAAGCCAACATTGTGCTGGCTCTGCCACCACTGGCTTGGCATTGCCCCCCCAAGGCTGGAGAAGCTGTCTGCGGCCTGGCTCCACCCCCCCCCGCCTCTGCTTCTCCAGCCTTGAGGGGACAGTGCCAAGCCAACATTGTGCTGGCTCTGCCACCACTGGCTTGGCATTGCCCCCTCAAGGCTGGAGAAGCTGTAGGAGAGTGGAAACCGGGGGAGGGGGAGGGGTATGGCACGGCCTGGCTCCACCCCCTCCCCCGGCTTCCGCTCTCCCACAGCTTCTCCAACCTTGAGGGGGCAATGCCAAGCCAGCATTGTGCTGGCTCTGCCACCGCTGGCTTGGCACTGCCCCCTCAAGGCTGGAGAAGCTGTGAGAGAGCTGCTTTCCCCAGCCAGCCTCCAATCCGCCATGACTCCCGCCATGATTCTCGCCCCTCGCTCACTGAAGCTGCGCGGAGGAGGGATCCAGTGGGAGGAGAGGGGCATAGCCTGGCCTGGCTCCTCCCCCCAGCTTCGGCACTCCCAGTAGCTGCTCCCAGCAGGCCACCATCCCCCAGCCGTTCTTTACTGTGTTAGAGTGTCATTTTGTGTCATTTTGGTTGGTAGTGTGCCCCCTGATTTTTTAAATGTTAGAAGTGTGCCACGGCTCAAAAAAGGTTGGGAAATACTGGAATAGACAACCTTGGACAGTGGTAGATTCACCTTCTCTGGAGGTCTTGAAAGAGAGCTCAGATGGCCATTTTGTAGGAGTGCTAGAGTTTTGATTTTCTGCAAGACAGACGGTTGGACTCAATGACTCTTGCTTCTTGTTGTGTGATTCTATGTTGTTATGAACTGAGGAAGGAGTTTAAAAATGGAAGTTCATACATCAGACTTGGCATTGCTGCTACTGCATTGGAAACTCTCTTTGTTTTTAAATGTAATGTACTATTTATGCATATTATAAACCGCTTCGAGCCTTCGGGGAGTGGCGGTATGTTTATTATAATTTTTATTTACTTCATTTCTATTCCGCCCTTCTCACCCCGCAGGGGACTCAGGGTGGATTACAATGTACACATTCCATTTAGACACACAAACACACAAGACAGACAGAGGCAATTTAACATCTGGCCACCAGGGGGAGCTGTCGCACTCCTTCATTCCTCAGTGTGTTTTCTGGAGATCTTTTTATGGCCTCGTAAATCAGTTAAATTTAGCCTCCCCACTACGTGTTACCTTAATTTCCTACTTGACAGATGCAACTGTCTTTCGGGTTGCAAAGGTCGACAACAGGCTACACACTAGGTCGAGAGCCCACCCCTACCTAGGCAGGCCTCGAACTCATGACCTTCTGGTCAGTAGAGATCTTATGCAGCTGACACCCAGCCAGCTGCGCCACATTCCCGGTATACAAGTTTGATTATTAAATTAATTTAAATTAAATTAAATTAAAATAGGTAAGCCACGTTCTGATGGCTACAAAATTTCCACCTCCTTTCCATGATTTGTATTGATGCTGCTGATCTATCAAGTTGAATGTTTGAATCCTATCATAGCATGTGAAATGGAAAAAAGGGAGGGCGAATGGGGAAAGAAGGCTGCCAGTATTATCCTTACAGCAATTTGGATGACCTTTCCAAAGCTAGGAAGAGCTGGTTATTTTTTCTTGACACAGAAGGCAAAGGATGAAAAAGTTCTCCAAACCCAACGTTCGTTTCCTGGCATTTGTAGCAACTGTCATCGAGAGGAGGAAAAAATACACACACAAAAAAGACATTCGGCACGTTATTTCCTCCCATCAGACATGATATTCCCAGATAATGGCAGAACAATAAAAAAAAATAACATCGTGGTAAAGTGTTCAGAGGGAGGGGGAGAAAAAAAGAAGAACACAAGGAGAAGAGTGGGAGGGGAGAGGACGAAAGGTTATTATAAATGTGTCGAGCTTGTTTATGGTGCTTTATCAGTAAGGGAGAGGGAAAGAGGGAAGTGCCGTTAGCAGGCTTTCAAAAATGGCTTGGCAGCTTGGCCCGGGGATGTAAATAATCTTTATATGCTCAAATTTGGGTTTCTAGGCACACACACAGAGAGCGGAGCAGGCTGAAGTGCCTCCATGAAGATATTGGCTGGAAGTCATGAAGACAGTTCTGAATACACAACCTACTGACATTCAAAACTGGTTTCGGGAATACCTAGGGATGGTGAAAGGCCCCCAGTCTCCATTTACTGGGCCGCAGCTTCTGTGAGCAATGGGGATTTTTCTTCCTATTGAGGAGGAAACTGTAGCCTGACTTCCCAGTTTCCAACCCTCCTATAAAGCAATCTCTGTGCCAAAATTGCGACTTAGACCAGTGATTTTCAACCAGTGTGCCGTGGAACACTAGTGTGCTGTGAGAGATCATCAGGTGTGCCATGGGAAATTATTTTCGAACTTCATTCATATATAAACTATAATGCGCATCTGTCCCTTTAAGAAATGGAACCATAGCACTCTTGCATCACCTAAGAAGTGACACGAGAGTGCTATGGTCGCACCATCTTGGATTCGCTCAGACGCGGCTAAGTAAACAAAGTTAGAGTTAGTGCTGCAGCTGCATGTCAAGTGACAATGGCAATTTGGGATAAATACATTTAAAAACATATTAACTGTATGTATTACTGTGTTAGAGTGTCATTTTGTGTCATTTTGGTTGGTGGTGTGCCTCAGGATTTTGTAAATGTAAAAAATGTGCCATGGCTCAAAAAGGTTGAAAATCACTGACTTGGACTGTTCATGGAAAATTGACTTACCGTATTTTCTGGCGTATAAGACTACATTTTAACCCAAGAAAATATTCTCAAAAGTCAGGGGTCATCTTACACGCGGTAGTAGTCTTATGCACCAGGCGTCGTCTTGTAGAATGTGTGCTGAAACTTGCAATCCGGATTGGAGAATCTGTAGTTGCTGCATATGGTGGGGGGAACCACGCCCCCTTGCAATAGTTCCAAATGTAACTCAAATGTTCTCTTTCCGGGGGAGGAGGCAAATGTCTATCCCGCCCAAGCTGTGCCAGGTTGGGAAAGATTCTTGTGCCAAATTAGGTTCAGTGAATTCACCGGGAATGTGGCGCAGCTGACTAAGTGTCAGCTGCATAAGATCTCTCTGACCAGTCGGTCATGAGTTTGAGACCAGCCTGGGTCGAGGTGGGTGCTCGACCTTTAAGTGTAGCCTGCTGTCAACCTTTGCAGCCTGAAAGACAGTTGCATCTGTCAAGTAGGAGATAAAGGTACCACATTAAGTGGGGAGGCAAATTTTGACTGAATTATGAGGCCACTAAAGAACTCCAGGAACGCTGAGGAATGCGGAAGGAACAACAAGGGACGCTGGGAACACTGAGAGATGAGGAGTGCATCAGCTCCCCCTGGTGGCCAGAGTTTGCCTCTGTTCGTCTATATGTGTGTACTGTGTACAGTGTGTACTGTGTATGTGGAAATGGCAGGGATTGCCTGCTAAGTATGTGTACCTGTGATCCACTCTGAGTCCCCTTTGGGGTGAGAAGAGCGGAATATAAATAAAGTAAATAAATAAATAAATACATCCTGCATATCAGATATTTACATTACGATTCAGAACAGGAGCAAAATGACAATTATGAAGTAGCACCGAAAATAATTTTATGATTAGGGGCCAACACAACATGCGGAACTGTATTAAGGGGTCGCAGCATTAAGAAGGTTGACAACCACTGCATTAGTTGAAGATGATTTTGCTTTGGCCCAAACTGAGTGGACACAGCAACTTCTGATATATGCTTCCTGCCAGCCCAATGGTCCAAAAGCCAAAAGGGATTTCCATTCATAATCCTTAAAGGAGCTTATTGGCCACCTTGGTGCAAAAAAGGCTTCCCTATCAAGGTTCCCTCCCTTCCTCTTTCCTTCCTTCCTGCCGTCCTTCTTTCATTCCTTCCTTCCCTCCTTCCCTCCCTTCCTTGCTTCTTTTTTTCTTTTTTTTACTGAGTGGCAAAGCTCAGGAGACGTAAATAGCAGCATCCTCCCAGATAAAATGAAACAGTGCTACATATAGGAGCGGAGGGAAAAGATAAAGGCACAGTGACCCAGACTCATGAAGTGAGGAAAATCAGCACTCTTTTAGGATTAATTTTTGAGGCTGTTTTCAAAGCTTCTTCCCTTTGGGGAATGAAAGAACCCGTTCTGTGTTTTTCAATGAGATGCTAAACATCTCTCCCCCTCTCTCTTTTTCACTTCCCTCTCTTCCTCTCACGCTTTTTCTTTGCTCTCTCTCTCTCTCTCTCTCTCTCTCTCTCTCTCTCTCTTTGTGCCATTCTTGAAAATTGCACTTCATTGAAATGATCACTTCTGAGATGTTCCAAATGGGAACCAAGCACTCGCTTTCCCTTGACAACTTGCTTTCTCTGACCAAACGCCTTTCAGATATATGTTGGACTGCAATCAGGGGCGGTCCGTCCATGTAAGCAACCTGCGCGGCCGCGTGGGGCGCCATCATGGATGGGCGCCGCCAAAGCAGAACTCCCTGCCGCAGGCAGCAGCAGGGATCGGCGCTGGCCGCGCCGCCAAAGCGGAACTCCCTGCTGCTGCCTGCAGCAGCTTCTGCCCATGCGCGGAAATGTCTGTGCATTATGGAGGTGCGCCGCGGCATGGCGGCAGCGCAGGGCAGGGCGGCGGTGGCAGCGGGACCAAGTGATGCGGCGGTGGGGGGGTGCCAAAATTTTCTTTGCTTACCCCCCCCCCCCCCGGAATAGGTTAGGCCGCCCCTGACTGCAATGACCATTATTTATTTGTTTGTTTGTTCATTTATTTATTTGATTATTTTGATTTGTATACCGTCCTTTCCAGTTGGCTCAGGACGGTTTACAGCAGTGGTTTTTCAACCTTTTTTGAGCCGCGGCACATTTTTTACATTTACAAAATCCTGGGGCACACCACCAACCAAAATGACACCAAATGACACTCTCCAAACAAGGAGCATAAAACACGTAGTAACAATAAAGTTAGTTGTATTCTATTATAACATGAGATATCACTCATACAACTTAGCAAAGAATTTCACAAACATAAACTTGAGGGGAACACCTTCCCCGACGCGTACTCACACTTGAGAGTCCTATAAAGGAGGAAACCTCCGCGAAATAATAAAGTCCAAAGGGCAAGTCTCTTTCCCGAAATCGGGGGACAACAAAGTCCAAACCAAAGAGTGCCAAACGAAGGACATAAGCGTTAAATGCTTATCGAAAATATAGATCCATATCCGATATTCCTGGGTCGACGATGTGGGGTATCCCAGCGCCGTATCGTTTCGCCGGAGAGCAGCTTCTTCCGGACCCGGGACTCAATTGGTGCAACACTGGGTCGCGGCTAAGGAATATAAGAACCATAATACAATATAACATCATATAAAATGACTCCATAGTAAACACACCGGGAATATCGGCAATACATATCAATTGCACCAATTGAGTCCCGGGTCCGGAAGAAGCCACTCTTCGGCGAAACGATACGGCGCTGGGATACCCCACGTCGTCGACCTAGGAATATCGTATGTGGATCTATATTTTCGATAAGCATTTCAGGACCGCATTCCACCTGGAAACCAATGTTCTCACTGTGAGAGAACATGCGGATCAAGAATAGGGCTCCACAGCCACCTATGTATCCACCGCCAAGACACTACACTTGGAGGACCATCACCCTCGGGCTACGAGAGTTCGCCTAAGTGAGCCGCACCCCTTTCCCCAAACCAAGTCAAACAAATAAACAAATGAATACATACAGGTTCATTAAAAAGCAAAGTCAACAGCCATCAGTGTTATCTCTCTCCCAGCAGAGTGGGATGAGCCTTGTTTGCTGCAGGTGCAACGCACTTGTCTAGAAAGACAACACAAAAAGCCATGGCAGCTGGGATGAGATTTCAAATGAGAGCGGGGGGGACAACAGTCAGGGCAGTCTGAAGCTGGTGGCGTTAATCACGTATCATTTTACAACTGCTGTTTTCTTGTCTTACTCATAGCAGCCGGGCGTTTTGCATAGCAAACACAAAATTAAACGCCTCTTGAGAGAAAAGGATGCTCCTATCTTTTCCTCCCAGAGGAACAAAGGTATTCGGGAGGTGAAGACAGAGCTAAAAGGCAAAAATGCATAACTACTGACTCCCTCAAACTTACCTGAACTCACAGCAGCTGCATGAAGCAACAGAGGTTTGTTCTGCTGCCATTTGGGATTAGCAGGATGACATTTCAAGTCCCTTCCCACCAAAACTCTGCAATGCACCAAGGAGTTGTGACATGGGTCCTGTTTCTGGTCCTTGTTTGCTTGCCAAAAGGCCAGGGGCTAAAAGAGTCCTCTTGCTGTGCTCGGATCACCAGTAGAACAAACCACCACCACTGGCTGCAGCTGTTGGCCATTATAGTAGGTATAGTAGGCAGGCCCGGATTACCCATAAGGCCAACCTAGGCCAGGGCCTAGGGGCGCAAGCTGAGGAGGGCGCAGAATCACGGACCAAAAACAAAATTAAAATGTTGAAACAAATAAAAATGCCGTGGCCGGCTCCTGGAGTCTCTCCCAACTCAGCGGCACACGCCCCCCCAGGGATGCCCCAGGCCGCTCTGCACGTGCCTGTTTCCCTCCCTCCTCGTGGACCTTCCCATCCGCAGGAGCAGACAGAGAGCCTGCCTTCTGAGCGAGCGAGTGAGCAAGAGAGTGAGCGAGCGCAAGACCCGTGCGCACCCCCCGCTCCCTCGCACGCACGTCCCCACGCCTCCGCCTCTCTCTCCCTTTCATTGCAGAGCCAGAAATAGCCTTTTTGTTCTGCCCCAAAATGGGTGGGTGGGTGAGTGGGCTAGCTTCCTAGCCATTCGGAGGGTCCCTTTTAGGTTGCCTCAGTTTCCCCGGCGGCGCTGACGGAGAGAGAGAAAGAGAGGAGTGTGGGCGGGGAGTGTGGGCGGGGAAAGTGGCTTCACTGGCTGCTTTGACAGCGTGTCTTTTTTCCTCCCCCATTTCCTCCCGCTATCCCCTGCTCTCTTTTCCTCCTCCTCTTGCCCCCTCCCTCCTCCCTCCCCCACCCCGTCCTCCCCACTCCTCTCCCTTTGGTTCTTTCTTCTTCCTCCGCGCTTCAGAGGCTGGCCTTTTAAATGCTTTCCTCGAGGCGGCCCGTTCCGGCTCCTGGCTCTCGGCTGCCCGGGACACTCCTCCTTCCGCCTGGCTATGGGAAGCACCTCCCGGTGCCTCCTGGTGGCCTTGGCCTTCCTGCTCTGCTGCCTGGCGGGTAAGGAGGGAGCCCGGCCCTTTCCGGGGGGGGGCAGTAGAGGTTGGCTTAAAGGGGGCATGATTCCAAAGTGTGGCCTAGAGTGCAAAAAGGTGTTAATCCGGGCCTGTTTGTAGGGTTGCCACTTTTTGATATAAGAAATAAGGGACATTTACCTAAAAATACACAAAAATAAGGGAAACCCTTCGGCACTGCCCTATAGCCCATTATCAGCGCAGGGCACCAACTGCTGCTCTTTAGGCCAGCCGGCCAGAGTGAAAATTTGGGGGGGGGGCAGCAGGGGACAGTTCCACCTTGTCTCCTGTGTTATGTGAATAATATAATATATTATAATGTAATGTAATATAGTATGTATACGAGCAGAGGCCGGGCCCAGGTCAAGAAGGGCCACGCAGGCCGAGGCTAACACCACACACACTCACACACTTGGGCCTCACTCTCTCTCTGGAAGGCCTCCTCTTTTGATCGTCAACAGGCCCGAGTCACCCGACACTTAACTTAGCTCCTCTTCTTCCTCCTTCTGCCACTTCCTCCCGCTCTCTCGCTCTCTCTCAGCCGATGCCTTTTCCGTCCTCTGGAAGTGAGCTGAGCTTACAGGGAAAGGTGTTGCCCTAGCCCTCCCGCTCCAAGCCGGACCCTCTCGCTGGATATGTGCCAGGAGCCGCACATATCATAAAGAGGCGGGGCTTCTTCGCGGCGGTCGAGCAGCGGCACTGGGAACCAGGAGCAAGGCAAGCGAGTCTTCTTCCTTCTCTTCCCAGCATCCGCCAATAGGAATTATCTGCCTTCCCCTCCGGAGGAGCTGAAAATACAGGACAGGAGCTTAAAATACGGGACATAAACTTTAGAGCCAAAATACGGGACGTCCATTATAATACGGGACATGTGGCAACCCTAGGCATTTGTAGTGATAATTATTATCCTGCCATAGTTGTAAACATATGGCAGGATAATAATTAACAGTTAGCAGTTATACATAGGGCTAGCCTATTTGTGAGCTGCCTTTTGCTGATGATGCTGCCCTTGTCACCCATTCAGAAGCAGCCCTGCAGCGCCTAACATCCTGCTTTGCAGCAGCTGCAGAGCTGTTTGGGCTGGAAGACAGCCTGAAGAAAACGGAAGTCCTCTACCAGCCCACACCACAGGAAGAACACCATCATCCCCACATCAGCATAGGCAAATCTGTGCTTAAGTCCGTTCAGCAGTTCACCTCCCTGGGAAGCATCATCTCTTCAGACACCAAGATTGACAAAGAGATAGATCACAGATTATCAAAGGCATAGAGTGCATTTGGAAGGCTTCACAAAAGGGTCTGGAGCAACAAGCACCTAAGGCAAAGCACCAAAATCAGTGTGTACAGAGCTATCGTACTGTCTATTCTCCTCTATGGGTCTGAAACATGGGTCACCTATCGCCAACACCTACGACTCCTCGAACGCTTTCATCAGCGCTGTCTTCGCACAATCCTAAATATACACTGGACTGACTATGTGACGAATGTTGCTGTCCTAGAGCAAGCAGGGATCACCAGCATTGAGGCCATGCTATTGAGAACACAGCTGCGCTGGGCAGGGCACATCTCTAGGGTGGAGGACCACCACCTCCCAAAGATACTACTCTATGGTGAACTCGCCACGGGTCAGCGCAAGAGAGGCGCCCCCAAAAAGAGATACACGGACTCCCTGAAACAACATCTCAGGCTCGGCCAGATTGATCACCAACAATGGTCCACCCTGGCCTCACATCGGGAGGCATGGAGACGCACTATCCACAATGCTGCGGCCTCTTTTGAGAAGACGCGCCGAATGGGTATCGAAGAGAAACGACAACACAGAAAGAACCGCAACTTGGAAACAACATCATCCAAGGAGACCTTCTGCTGTGCTTTCTGCAACTGAACTTGCCTATCTCAGATTGGCCTTTTTAGTCATCAACGCACTTGTAAAAAGCGTGGGATGAGTCCTTCCTGAATCTTCGTTCGCGAAGTAATGCCGAGAGAGAGATAGCTGTAAACATAGATAGTTAGCAGTTATACATAAGCCTAGCCTAGTTGTAGCTGCTCAACAGAATGCCAGTCAAGATGTATGCTTCTATGTGTACATTGCAATATTTCTGTCATTGAGGTGGGGCAGGCTGTTCCCCCATTTCCGTATCCATCTCAAATGTGAAACACCAGCCACAAATCTCATAGGTGCAAGCCTACTCAAATATATGAAGGTAGCTGGAATGTACCTTACAAGATTTTTTTTTAATTTTTCACTTCTGTTCCCTCAGCTCAAAAGACAAAAAAGCAAGGAAAGGGGGATGCAGTGGGAGGGTCTCCAAATGCCGGCTGCTCTTCTCTCCTTCAGAACCCGAACCAATTGAACTGGAACATGGATGGAGAGCTCCCACTCATGGAGCTGTCCCTGGCTGTTCTTCTATCCCTCAGAACATTAGATATGGAAAGAGGAGCTCTCACTGGCTACTGGGATCATCATTCAGTCTGCTCTTCTCTCCCTCCGGGCCATTATGACATTTTCTATGAAGGGAGACCCTGTCACTTGATACTGGGACCAAGGCATGATGGACTTATCCCTAACTGCTGTTCTCTCCCTCCAGTAGCCACAGGGGCAACATTTGATATAGAAGAAGAGAGTTCAACCAGCCAATGGGACCAAAGCATGATATTCCATCCCTAGCTGCTCTTCTCTCCCTCCGAGACTACAGGAATTGTATTTTGTATGGAGGAGGACATCTCACCATCCACTGCTTTTCTCTATCTCAAAGGTCATAGAACAGCAGGAGGGTCTTTGACTAAAACACTTGCCCCAAAACATGACAGTTCTGCTTCTGACTGCTCTTCTCTCCTTTGGAGGCCATAGAAGTGGTGTTTGATATCACCAGTAGGCTTCTGTATTTCGGCTGAACCTCAATCCATTTCTTCTGGCCAGATTGCGATAGACTCCCGTATCTGTTTCCGGCGCCTCCCAAAAAAGGGGTGGTTAGCCAGATGGTCATTTTTGGTCCGAAGTTGAAAAATAGAGCTAGATCTGGCCCATTGGCAGCAATGGGGATCTTACGAGGCTCCCCTTTCCGTTCCTGGGGCCTTTCCCTTGTTTTCCTTCCAGGTAGCCTGGGTTTCATCAACAAGGTTAAGAAAGCAGACACAGCTTGCATAAGAGACATGTCACTTTTGTGCATCGGATGATACTGAATAAGGGAGGAGGAGCCGTGATCGGCTGACACGTGTTCCAGTGACAGACGAAAAACATGACGGTTCGGCCCTTGCCATTATGGCCATCCAACCAAGCTGAACAAGCCGGATTGGCCAAAGGGAACCAAGCACTCCGAATCAGTGCACAAACCTAATCACCAACATCTTGGACCAAGGTTCTAGATTTTGCTACTCTTCTCTAGATTCGGCTGCTCCTCTCTAGATTTGGTGGCTCTTCTCTAGATTTGGTGGCTCCTCTCTAGATTTGGTGGCTCTTCTCTAGATTTGGCGGCTCTTCTCTAGATTTGGCTGCTCTTCTCTAGATTTGGCTGTTCTTCTCTAGATTTGGCAGCTGTTCTCTAGATTTGGCGGCTCTTCTCTAGATCTGGCGGCTCTTCTCTAGATTTGGCTGTTCTTCTCTAGATTTGGTGGCTCTTCTCTAGATTTGGCAGCTGTTCTCTAGATTTGGTGGCTCTTCTCTAGATGTGTCTGCTCATCTCTAGATTTGGGGTCTCTTCTCTAGATTTGGTGGCTCCTTCTCTAGATTTGGCTACTCTTTCTCTAGATTTGGCTACTCTTTCTCTAGATTTGGCTGCTCTTCTCTAGGTTTGGCTGTTCTTCTCTAGATTTGGCAGCTGTTCTCTAGATTTGGCGGCTCTTCTCTAGATCTGGCGGCTCTTCTCTATTTGGCTGTTCTTCTCTAGATTTGGTGGCTCTTCTCTAGATTTGGCAGCTGTTCTCTAGATTTGGTGGCTCTTCTCTAGATCTGTCGGCTCCTCTCTAGATTTGGTGGCTCTTCTCTAGATTTGGTGGCTCCTCTCTAGATTTGGTGGCTCTTCTCTAGATTTGGCTACTCTTTCTCTAGATTTGGCTGCTCTTCTCTAGATTTGGCTGTTCTTCTCTAGATTTGGCAGCTGTTCTCTAGATTTGGCGGCTCTTCTCTAGATCTGGCAGCTCTTCTCTAGATTTGGCTGTTCTTCTCTAGATTTGGTGGCTCTTCTCTAGATTTGGCAGCTGTTCTCTAGATTTGGTGGCTCTTCTCTAGATCTGGCGGCTCTTCTCTAGATTTGGCTGTTCTTCTCTAGATTTGGTGGCTCTTCTCTAGATTTGGTGGCTCTTCTCTAGATTTGGCTACTCTTCTCTAGATTTGGTGGCTCTTCTCTAGATTCGGCTACTCTTCTCTAGATTCGGCTACTCTTCTCTAGATTTGGCTGCTCTTCTCTAGATTTGGCTACCCTTCTCTAGATTTGGCGGCTCTTCTTTAGATTTGGCGGCTCTTCTTTAGATTTGGCGGCTCTTCTCTAGATTTGGTGGCTCTTCTCTAGATTTGGCGGCTCTTCTCTAGATTTGGTGGCTCTTCTCTAGATTTGTCGGCTCTTCTCTCCCTCAGCATTTGAAAAAGAGGGATGGCTTCTCACTAAACATTGTGACCAAGGCACGATGGTCCTGTCTTTCCTGCTCTTCTCTCCCTCGATGGCAATGGGTATGGAAGGATGAGTGTCAAGACTGGTCCCTCAAAAGGGAATGAATTCATCAAACAACCTTGAATGTTAGTCTAAAACTCTATATGAGATCTAAGCCTGGGTGCTAAAATAAACTGAAAGCCAAGAAGCAGAATCTCCTCTGTCACTGCTTTTGTTCATGATGGTCCATGAAGCATTGAAATAGCGCCATCATTTTGATGCATGCTCTACCCAAAGTCACAAATTTCCAATCCAAGGTGCCGGGCTTTTGAAAGAAAGTTACATTTAGCCGCAGATAGCTCGTATTTACAGCAACACTCACAAGAGACTCGTGGACGGAAAGGGTCGTGCCACGCTCGAGCGGGAGGAGTAAGTGGCAATTGCAGGCAGCCGAGGAAAAAGCCACCGCAATTCATGCATCACGCAAATGGTTGTATATATTAAAGCAACGAGGACAAGGGGTATTGATTTAGCACAAACACCAACTGTCCCAGGTGCTAAAACCCGGGGAAAATAGAAATCTGTGGCGGGCAGAATAACAACAGAACGGAAAATGATAAAAGGATACGAGTGTTGGGAAAGACACGTTGGACGCGCCATAAATTCTAATAATCCATATTTCTCGAAGGCCGCAGCTATTGACTCCAAAACAAAAGAGCAAGCATTGTAATGTAACAAATGTCAAATGGGATAGCAACAGGAATTCAATTTGCTCTGGCCATATATCAACTGGAAGCTTAACGTAATGGCACATAGTTAAGGTTGCACCCATGCTTAATAGCTATTACCAAGTTTGGGATGGACTTTTTTTTTCTTGGCTGCAAAAACATAAGAGCGGTGAATAATTGGCATTGCGATGCCGGCATTATGACAGAAGAGGAGAAAAACTGGAAACGCCATCCACTAAAACAGAGTTGAACCATTTTTGGTAGATAGGGAGGGCAAATTTCTGCACTTGGGATCATCCTGCATGAACTATCCAAATGAGGAAAAACAGGACAAAATAGGCCATGTCTGTAATTCACCTAGTGATTTTTGAAGGATGTACGAGGGGCACTCATTAAAGATTTCCCCTGACCCTCTTCTATTTATGTAATGTAGGTGGGGGTCAACCAATAACAATACTAGGAAAGTGGAGCAAGCAACTTGAAATACACAATGCTGTTGTATTAAACAAAATAAATTGCAAAATGCATGTATACAACTAGCAAGTCATGGTACAAAATGAGTAGGAATGAATTGCAATACATGAGCAGGGGAACACTTCCCCAAAGCATACTCACGCTTGAGAGTCCACAATAGGAATACCTCCGCAAATAATAACACAGCCCAAACGGCCAGTCTCTTTCCCGCAAACGGGGGACAGTAAGTCCAAATCAAAGAGTGCCAAGAGAAGGGTGGAAAGATGTAGAGGGAAAATCCATGCAGAGGGGGTTCCAGGGTCGACGATAAGGGGTATCCCAGCACCGTATCATTTCGCCTTGAGCGGCTTCTTCTGGACCCAGGACTCAGATGCAACACAGGGTCACGGCTGGAGAATTTAGAAACCATGGTACAATATCATAATAATAGGTACATGGCCCCATAGTAGACCCACCGGGAAAATTGACAATACATACCAATATGCAACATCATTTGTATATAAGAGGCTACATGCCAATGGTCAGATCACGGACGAATACAAGAGTAAGAGTAAATAATTTATAGGTGACGAATACACAGACAACCAATCATGAGAAACAGTTGACAAAATTACAGTGACAATTTATTTAAAGTGGGCTTATCATTTAACCCATGCGGGGACTCACATTTTAACCGGATTATCCAATCCCTTTCAAGCTGCAGTAACCGCTTTTTCACATCAAAATGCGGTTTTGGAAAAACCCGGTCTACAACAGTGACTGTGAAAGCTTCATGGTGATGGCGCATAGTGATGAAGTGAGAATATAAAATAGAGGTATCAATATGATTTTAAAATCTAGATTTACGTTCAGTAATTCTCACGCGGAGCTCTCTGGTTGTCTCCCCAATGTAAAGGTGGCCACAATCCTTGCAGGTGATACAGTAAATTACCAAATGTGCTCTTGGGAATTGACATGCTGTGAAAAGGGTGTCCAAAGTACCTCGGGCACAATTATTCAAAAAGAAAGTCCGTCCCGATGCAGAACGCCTAATTTGGCCCTTAACGTTCACTCCCCATGCCAATAAAATCAGGTCTGTAGTAACCAAATTCTGGCCCTTAATTCAAAACATACCCGGCCTCCAGCTACCCCCCATGGTGGCTTACAAGCGTACCGCAAATTTAAAGAACCTCTTGATTAAATCCGATCATCGTATCAAACCCACAGCGGACACCCCCCCCCCCCTTCCCGATGTATCACTAATCCGTGTCATCATTGCTCCATTTGTAAACATGTCAATTCCCAAGAGCACATTTGGAGCCTATATAACAACAAAAAATACAAGATATGGGTGAACTCCTCCTGCGGAGTAAAAAATGTAATTTACTGTATCACCTGCAAGGATTGTGGCCACCTTTACATTGAGGAGACAACCAGAGAGTTCCGCGTGAGAATTACTGAACATAAATCTAGATTTTAAAAAAGTACGCTTTGGGGAAGGGTTCCCCTGCTCATGTATTGCAATTCATTCCTACTCATTTTGTACCTCTTCTATTTATCACAGGATGCTGAAACTGCACATGTGTAAAGATATAAGTCCCAATAGATTACATGCCAATTTGCAATGTCTGATAACTGTCTTGATTTTACAAGTATGAGGTATGAGAGACCCAGTTGAAGACAGAGCAGTCGTCAAGTTCCTTTCCTTGAACGGCCGCACACCAAAGGAGACATTCAATGAGATGAAATAGGTTTATGGTGATGATTCCCCATCATATGATATAGTCCAGGGTTTTTCAACCTTTTTTGAGCCGTGGCACATTTTTACATTTACAAAATCCTGGGGCACACCACCAACCAAAATGACACAAAATGACACTCTAACACAGTCATACATATAGTTAATATGTTTTTAAATGTATTTATACACTCAGTGTGAAACCTGGGCCTGTTTCCATGAACAAAACATAGATATCCTGGCAGGAATGGCAGAAAGACACACACGAAGGTCTTGCTCAACAGCTGGGAGTTATAGTTCACCCGCAATCAAAGAGCATTCTGAACTCCATCAATGATGAAATAGAATCAAACTTCCCACACAGAACTACCATAACCAAGAGAAAATACTATAAGAGTTTGGAGGGCATTGACCTTGAGTTTTGGAGTTGTAGTTCACCTATATCCAGAGAGCACTGTGGAGGGGAGGGAGGAAGACGTGGGGCGAGCCTGCGCAGTAGCGCCCGCATGGGTCACATCTTCCTCCCTCCCCCCTCCCGCAGAAGCGGCAGCGTGAGCAAAGCGAGGCAAAGCAAGCAGAGCGAGGTTGGGAAGAAGGGAGCCCGAGTGGAGAAGAAAAAGTGTTTGGCAGGAGGGGAAGAAAGGTTATTGGAGGTTCCAATTTTCCACGGCACACCTGATGATAGCTCACAGCACACTAGTGTGCCACGGCACACTGGTTGGGAAACACTGATATAGTCGATAACTGGCATCATCAATTCCAATGTGGTCGGACTTTGGTGCAAACAGCTCCAATTCCAGGGTGATCCCACTCTGCTATTGATGAACACACCATCCAGCAAGTGGAGGTCGCCATTTTGGAAAATCGCCATGCAACCTCACAACCTCTTGCCATAGATGCAGGCAAAATGTCAGGAGAGAATGCTTCTAAAACATGGCCATATAGTATGAAAAACCTACAACAATCCACCATGTAACCATTCGCCACCTAGCCCACAATGTCAAGATGAGTATGGGGTCTGTGGAAGAAACTCACCCAAGACCATCTTCACATGCATAAGGTATTCGCTTGCTGGGTCCCCCGGCTGCTCACACCTTTCCAGAAGCAGGAAACAGTCGAATGCCCTCAGGCCCTCTTGGCAATGATGTGCCATGGAAACTAGGAGGACTTTGTTAACAGCCTGATAATCACACAGGGGGAAAGCTGGGTCCATCACTATGATCCTGAGACTAAAGCCCAGTCAATGCAATGGAAGCATCTTGACTCATCGCCTCCAAAGAAAGCATGTGCCCAACACTTGGCAGGCAAGGTCGTGCCCACAGTATTTTGGGACCAGCACGGAGTAGGATTGATGAATTCCCTAGCAAAGGGTTCCATGGTCACTGGACCATACTATGCTTCACTACTGCGGACATTTTGGGAGGCCATCAAAACCAAGAGTCAATGTGGCATGCTCACCAAAGGTGTCCACCTTCTGCAGGACAATGCACCAGTTTACAACTCACCTGTTGTTCACCAAATGGAAGCATGCTCCGGTGGCTTTGAAATTCTGCCGCATCCCCCTTATTCTCCTGACCTTGCACCATCAGACTTCCACATCTTTCCAACAATGATGTTGTTTTTGAAGGGCAAGCATTTTCAGATGCTGAGTCTCTGATTTCCAAAGTCAGAACGTGGCTTTTGGAGCAACCTGTCGCCTTCCACAAGTGAGGTGTTTACAGTTGCTTCAAAAGATGGGAGAAGTGTGTGTCCCTAGGTGGCACCCATGGAGAGAAGGACTCAGAACTGGGCCAAGTTTCATTGCCCTCTGTCCACAGAAAGTGGGTCAGGGAAAATCTTTAATTAACACCCCTCGTATTTTAAAAAGTCAATGGGGCTACAACTGTATGGAGAAACCAAAAACACGATGGCAAATATGATCCTAACTTTCATGATGAACTATACTCTTCCGTTGATCACAAAAGCCTGTGTGGGGAGGACTGGGGATTCGAGGCATCAGCAGCGCATGGCCATTACGTTCCCTGAGCTCTCCGCTTGAAGATGCACCTCCTGCTGTGAAATCAAATTGAGCAAATTGGACATAAGAAGGAATAATATTCGGAGAACACAGCCCTCCTTTCCCCCCGCCTTCCGTAATGATTGCAAAGCTCCCTTTTCACTTTAGTGGCCCTGTAACTGGGACAGTGTGGGATATGGGAGGGACACACGGGATCCGAGGGTAATCCATATCCATGTGCCGAAATGGACAGTAATCCAGCAATGGGCCAATGCGGCTTAATGCAAGGACTCCCACATCTAAGAGAAAATGCTAAGAAGAGGTTTCCTGCTCAGCTTTGCAGGTTATGGGGAAACTGGAACGCTTGCAGTTTGGAGCACAGAAACATCGTAATCTTGCCTTGTATTCTGTAGGTGTCGAACCATGGAACCGATGATTCCGTTCTGTCTTCTAAGATGCATCTACACTGTCTAATGAATGCAGTTTGGGACCACTATCTCTACCATGGCTCAATATTATGGAATCACGGGAGCAGTAGGTTTACAAGTTCTTTAGCTTTCTCTGCCAAAGGTTACCGGTGCTTCACCAAACTAGAACTTCCGGGATATGGTAGCATTGAGCCATAAGGGAGTCCTATTGGTTGAGATATCCCTTTTTTCATCAAGGATGACAAATAGAGCCGGGAGAGCTCATCTGAGCCAGCCCTGCAACCGATGGTGATCCTGGCGGGACATGGCGATGGCCCAGCCCCAGGACGCCCGAAGAGGTACCCAGGAAGGCTTGACCGGCCCATGGTGGAGCACCTGATCCAAGAGTATGAGAAGCTGATCCATCAATTCAAAAGTTTCAGGGACCTATGGGTGAGAGCGGGCATCCTGCAGCCACTTGACCCCAGCGAGACCGTCGAAACGGCCACCCCGGATCCCCCCCGGCAAGAATCTCCTGCACCCCCAGAACTGGATTGGGACCAATCATGGGACTTCCTAACTGGGGGATGCGGAGTCAGGGAAGAGAATCCGAGAGGTAATAAAGACACATGTGGCACTACCGTAGGGTTGGCTGGGGAGACCAGCCCGGAGCGGAGACTCAACATGGAGGAAGCTGATTGCCTTGACTCGGCGCTGATGAGGAAGATATCTGAGGTCTTGACCCATGCCCGGGAACTCCTTCCCTATCATCGCGACCCTCCGTTGGCAGCAACACAGATGGCTTAAGGGCCCCCTAAGATGGCGGATGGCCTTGAAGTCGCCAGAGTCGACCGGATGTCTCCTTCTTCTCCTTCACCCTGCAGCCGTAACCGGCAGCGGAAACGATGTCGGAAGAAGAAGAGCAGACAAGGCTGGACTTCCGTCCGCCTAGAGGAGCGCCCGGACGCCTCTCAGTCCTCCCAACAGCAGCAGGAGCGGGTGGTAAACTGTCGTCCTCGGGGAATACCCAAACCCTTAGAGGCCACAGTAAAGTCACCAAGAGAAAGGAAACCCAGAATCTTTAGAACAAGGACCTTCTGAGGCTTGACTCCAGGCAATTAGTCTAGATCAGACTCTTATAAGACAAAACTCGACCTCCCAAAGGAGACCATGGATTCAAAAACTCCCCCTGGTCCCAGGAAGGCCAGCCCTCCTCCTGTTAAGGTCGATACCCACTGGAAGCCCCCTGAGAGACTATTAGACAGAATTACCTAGGCTAGCATCTCCCATGATTTCTTGACCCTTAGGTAGGACCCTAACTATTGTACTGTATTTATATATTGTTGTTGTGTATGGTGTTTTATATATAGTTCATTGCTATTATGTTGTTGTAAATACCCACTGGTCTTGTCCAGTAACTTTGTGAGTCACCCCAAGCCATACGGGAGTGGTGACTAATAAGTTCAAATAATAAAATAAATAAATAAATAAAATATCAACTGGGGTTTGGTCCCAACTGGGGTTTGGTCCCAGGACCCCTTGTGGATGCTGAAACCATGTTCAAGTCCGATTCTATGTATACAACTAGCATAGAAACCTGTTATTATCTGAATGTCATTGAGGCAGCAGCTTGTCTACATTCACCCTTCTCCAGCTCTACCTCATAATGTCTTCCACGACAACACTCTGGCAACTCTCCTCATACGCATGTCACCCTTCTTGCCCAGTGACATCACAGAGGGACACTTCACCAAGCAACAGCCAATCCATTGGCATCGCAGAGGGCTACTTAACTTAGTAACATCCAATCCAGTGACATCGCAGAGGGCCACCTCACCTAGCATCAGCCAATCTAATGACATCACTGGATTAGCACCAGCCAATGCAGTGACATTGCAGAGGACCGCTTCACCTAGCAACAGCTTATGTGGTATACAGAGACCAATACATGCATATTTTGACTTTTATTATTTACAATGGCATCCCTAAGGCTCTCAATGTATGGGCCATTGTACCCCTTGGAAACCTTATGCCCTGTCCAAATTGAAAGTCTGTGTGTATAAAGGACATGGTCGTCCGTAACAGGATTCCATCCCTCATGTCTTTCAAGATCCTTTATAGCCCTCATCACCATTTCTTCGCCCTCAAACAGTTCCCACGCGGCTGACTAATCTCATATCAGCCATAAAGTTGGAGATGAATCAGAACTTATAATCTCAGAGCACCCGTCTGCCTTTTTTCAAGAGAGTGAAAAGCTTTCAGAGGGAAAGGGGGAACGGGTGCCTTTCTAAAAATGCTTTGCACAGCATGGGGGCACAACATAACCATGGCCATTTTCTCTTTTGGGAGTTGCCGTTGCTGGGATTTATAGTTCACCTACAATCAGAGAGCATTCTGAACTCTACCAACAATGGAATTGAAGCAAACTTGACACACAGAACTCCCATGACCAACAGAAAACACTTGGTGGGCATTGACCTTGAATTTTGGAGTTGTAGTTCACCTCCATCCAGAGTGCACTGTGGACTCAAACAATGATGGATCTGGACCAGACTTGAATATTCAACACTGGTGGAGTTTGGAGAAAAAAATACCTTGACATTGGGGACTTGTAGTTGCTGGGATTTAAAGTTCACCTACAATCAAAGAGTCCACTGAACTCCACCAATGATAGAATTGGGCCAAACTTCCCACACAGAACCCCCATGAGCAACAGAAAAGGCTGGAGGGATTTGGGAGGAATTGACAGTGATTTAGGAGAGATGTAGTTCACATATCTCCAGAGAACACTGTGAACCCAACCTACTATGGATATGGACCAAATTTGGCACAAATTTGGGACTATGCTGCCATCCATGGAGCATGCCTGCTCTTCCCTCCCTGTTTGGAGTCTCAGAAACAGCCCTCCCCTTGGCTGAGAGGCCAGCTGAGAGGCCGGCCAATCACAGCAGGAGGAGGGCTTTTGGTGGGAGGACAGGTGGAGAGATCTTCAACCTTCTCTGCCAAAGGGGTTCCTAAGACCATCGGAAATATGTGTTTCCTGATGGTCTTTGGCAACCTCTCTGGAACCCCCCATGACACCCCAGGGGTCCCGACCCCCAGGTTGAGAAACGCTGCTCTAATCCTTCCTTTTACCCCTTTGTGCCCACCTTCCTCCATTTCTTTCTCGCTCTCAAGGGTATTCGCAAGGATTTTGTCCAGCCTGGAAAGGAAACCGGATTGACAGCTGACGGGAAAAGGTTCTGAGTTTCTGTTTATGGCCCATAAAGTGTTTTATGTGTTGCATTTAGCCCGGTGTCTCTGCATTCATGGTGTGAAATATATAACATTCTGCATCCAATGCCACCATGGCTCCGAGCGGGAATATTTAAGTCTAATAAATAATAAGTATTAAGCCTTTCTTTCCACGGAGATGGGTTTTGGAAGAGAGAGAAGAAGGATCACAGGGAGGGCAGGGAGGGCTGTTTTCTGAAGTCCAGTGCTATCCAATAGGGGTGGATATCTCCAATTTAAATACTTTGAAACCCGTTAATATTTCGTATTTGAAATTATTTTGACCCTATATCGACCCTCGGCATTCAACCCGGAAGTGAAGTTTCAAAACCGAACCCGGGATCGCCATTTTTTTGTAAAGGTCACGTTATTAGGTCGTTTTTCCCCTCCTCCATTCTCAACTCGCGAAAGGAGACTGGAAGGCAGCAGCTCCCAGCTTTCTGGTAATTTGCCCCATCAAACAGGAAAACGAGAGACCGTTGCATGACTCTGTTTGGGATTTTAGTAATACTTAGCCATTGTATACAAGTCTCTCTCGCCAGCTGAGGCGGGCACTTTGGAAGCAGCCCGGCCGAGCTTTCCTCTGTTGCCCCAGGCTCTCCCTCACAAGCGGAGGGAGAGCCTGGAGAACAGGAGGAAATTCTTCCGAATCTCGGAGTTAGTTCTCAGCAGGGAAGGAGGACGCAAGGGGATGCCCTCCGCTCTTCCTTCCCTGCTAAGAACTAAACCACATCAAGCCTTAGCAGGGAAGGAGGCGCATCCCCGCCTCCTTCCCTGTCAAGAACTAAACCGCGTCGAGGCTTGACGCGGTATAGTTCTTGGCAGGGAAGGAGGGGCAGACCATCCACTCCTCTGTTCCTCCCCCCGCAAGCTCAGAGGCATCCCGTGTTATACTTAATCCGGGATGCCTCTGAGCTTGCGGGGGGAGGAAGGGAGAAGTGGATGGCTTGTTGCCGCGATGCTTCTGAGCTGGGGAGGGAGGGAGGGAAGAGGGGAGGGGTTGCTCTCCATTCCTCCCTCCCTGCCCTGCCAGTTGAGAGGCATCGCGGATTAAATTTAATCCACGCTTCTTCTGAGCTGGGGGGGGAGGGAGGGAAAAGGGCAGGGCTTGCCCTCCATTCTTCCCTCCCAGCTGGCGTAAGGAATAATAACGGAAATTCGTTATTAATTACGTTTCAATCACGAAATTTATTTAAAATTTTTCGGATTAATTTCTATAACGACCCAGCAACGGAAGTCCCCCCCACACACACACACACACACACACACGAGTTTAAAATCAATTTTTTTATGGCTCAACCACCCCTACTATCCAAGCTTGCTATGGATTCAGCTCCCAGCTTTCTGGTAATTTGCCCCATCAAACAGGAAAACGAGAGACCGTTGCATGACTCTGTTTGGGATTTTAGTAATACTTAGCCATTGTATACAAGTCAAGATCCTACATAGGAGCTGGAATGCACAATCACCGATGCGTAACTCAGAGTTGCACATCGGTTATACAGAGTTGGAGCACATTCTTAAAATGATAGAGTTGGGGGAGACTCCAAAGTCCACCTACTCCAACCCCCTTTTGCAAGACAGGAAGGCACCATCCAAACCATCCTGACAGATGGCCATCCAACTTCTGTTTAAAACAGCATTTCTCAACCTGGGGGTCCGGACCCCTTATGGGGTCACCATGGGGTTTCAGAGGGGTCACCAAAGACCATCAGAAAACATATTTCTGATAGTCTTAGGAACCCCGTGACAGACAAGGCTGAAGATCTCTCCACCTGTCATTCTCTTCCGTTTTGGAAACAGATGGCAAATCCTGCCACCAAAAGCCCTCCTCCACTGTGATTGGCGGGCCTCTCAGCCAGTCTCTCAGCCAAGGGGAGGGCTGTTTCTGAGACTCCAAGCAGGGAGGGACAAGCAGGGGTGCTTGACGCATGGCAACGTGGTACACATGTGCAGGCGAGGGAGAGCATGTGAGGCTTGAGGGAGACTCGTGCCATCCAGTCCAACCCCCTTCTACCATGCAGGAGAAGCACATTCAAAGCACCCGCAACAGATGGCGACCCAGCCTTTGTAGTAGTAATAATAATAATAATAATAATAATAATAATGACAGCAGTGTGTGTGTTCTTCCTCTCATTACCTGCATACTTTGTACTCCTATGATGTAATAAGGGTCTTTGGACCATATTAAAAATTTTGTTGTTGGAAAAGCTTACATTAAAGAACTGCAAAGACTCTGGTACAAGCCAGTAAGGGTGGTCCCAGTGGTGATCGGCACACTGGGTGCAGTACCTAAACACCTTGGCCTGCACTTAAAACAATCAACGCTGACAAAATCATCAACAGGTCACCCTACTTGGATCTGCATGCATTATTCGCCAATACATCACACAGTCCTAGACACTTGTGAAGTGTCCAACATGTGATTGAATACAAAAGCCAGCATAGTGATTGTGATTGCTGTGTACTAATTTTGTTGTGTATATAGTAATAATAATTATTATAAGTATTATTATTATTATAGTAGAAACTCCAAGGGCCATCCAGTCCAAATCCCTTCTGCCATGTAAGAAAAGCACAATTAAAGTACTCCCTGAGCAGTGGGAGGGGAAAAGGCTTTTTGGAAGCATAGAAGGTTAGAGGGAAATGATCTGGGTGGCAAGGAAGAAAGGCTTTGTGTGGTGAGGTGATGAGAGAGGCGGGCAGCAGGCATGTAGCCGGGAGGAGGGCTTGAGGGGCTTCCCCCCCCCGAAATTTTCGGGTGGGTCCGCGAGAAGGCCTTACTGGTACATTATTTAAACTGTTATGTTTATTCATATCATGATCTGATCACCATGCTCAATATATCCCATATGCATGGGGGTATTGGGATAACGATACAAAAGGTTTGCTAGGGTAGATCCTCTCTCAGACTCAGCCCCCCTCCCCAATCAAAATCCTGGCTACAGGCCTGGAGGGTGGGACGGCTTTTGTGGGTGAGGAAAGTCAGAGAAAAGGCTTTTCAGGGTGAGAGAGGCAGGGTAAGGAGGAGGAGCACAAAGGAGGGAAAGCTTGGGGGAGGAGGAAGAGGAAAGTGCGGAGCCCCTTAGTATGTTTCATGGAACCCCAAGGGCTCCATGGAGCACACTTTGAGAACCACCGGTGTAGGGATCCTGAACATTTCACTGGAGCATAAGCAAAAAAAGGTCATTGTTCCTGTTGGCCAAGGCACAGCAAACTGACATTTCCATTTCCACTCTCTGGAGTCTTTCCAGAGAGTTTGAAAGAGGTGATGATAAGTCCACTGCTGAAGAAACCGGGTCTAGATGGCTCGGTTCCCTCCAATTACCACCCAGTTTCGAACCTACTGTTTCTGGGTAAGGTAATTGAGAGGGCAGCAGTAGGACAGCTGCAGCAGTTCTTAGACAACTCAGCCAGATTAGATTCCTTGCAGGCCGGCTTCCGTATTGGGCACGGGACAGAGACCGTGCTGGTCGCCATCACAGACCAGCTGCGCTGCCAGTTGAACCAAAGTGGATCAGCGCTGCTCATGTTATTGGACCTCACAGCAGCTTTTGACACAGTAGACCATACATTATTGATCCACCACCTAGCCGTGACGGGAGTCAGGGGGACCGACCTTAAATGGGTGGCCTCCTTTCTCCAAGATCAGGGACAGCAAGTGGAGAGGGGAGGGATGGTCTCGGAAAGGATCCCCCTTGAGTGTGGGGTCCCCCAAGGGGCCATCCTCTCCCCTCTGTTATTTAACATCTATATGCGTCCACTGGCCCAACTGGTGCGTAGTTTTGGTCTGGAGTGCCATCAGTACGCTGATGACACCCAGCTGGTGCTGAGGATGGAAGGCCGGCTGGACTTTGTACCCGATTATTTCCATCGGTGCCTTGAAGTCATGACTGGGTGGCTATGGGTCAGCAGGTTGAAGGTGAACCCATCAAAGATGGAGATCCTTTGGCTGGATCATCCGGGGGGGGGGGCAGGAGCTCCGACTGCCTGCTATGGACGGCAAGGCAATTTGCCCGTCATCCCTTGTAAAACGCCTGGGGGGTCCAATTGGGCCCTCTGCTCACAATGGAGACTCAGGTCTCCACGGTGAGCAGAGCGGCATTTTTCCATCTGCGCCATGCCAGGCGGTTGGTGCCCTACCTCTCCGGGAACGACCTAGCCACGGTGATCCAGGCCACGGTCATCTCGAGGCTAGACTACTGTAACGCCCTCTACATTGGCCTTCCTTTGTCAGTGATCCAGAAACTCAAGCTAGTGCAGAATGCTGCCGCCTGACTGCTGGCTGGAGTGGCATCGACGTGTCACATCACACCAGTCCTTCAGCGTCTGCACTGGCTTCCCATCGAGTACCGGATTGCCTTCAAGGTGTTGGTGTTAACCTTTAAGGCCTTACATGGTCTGGGGCCAGTGTACTTGAAGGACCGCCTTTTCCCGTATATTCCCCAGAGATCACTACGGTCTGAAGACCAAAATCTCCTGGAAATTCCATCTATCCGAACCTGCCGGCTATCATCCACGAGGCAGCGCGCTTTCTTGGTGGCAGCGCCCAATCTATGGAATGCCTTACCGGAGGAGGTTCGAGCTATGACAGATCTGTCCTCCTTCCGAAGGGCTTGCAAGACCAACCTCTTCCGGCAGGCATTCAGTTTGTAATCAGTGTAATCGGTCCAGCCTACTCTTTTCCTTTCTGTATTAGCTTAAATTGTTTTAATGTGTTTTAAACTGCTATTTTATTATTGTTTTGTGTATGTCTTGTGAACCACCATGAGCCATTGGGAATGGTGGTATATAAATTTGAAATAATAAATAAATAAATAAATATTGAGGAAGTTCACCCATCGGTTTTCAGATAAACAAGAAAGACAGAGGGTGGCACGTTGACAAGTCCTGATCTTTTTTTTTTTTTTTTTTTTTGTGCTTTTTCTGCTACTGCTTTTGCTGGCTGAAAATTCATTGCAACGGTTGGTTCCCATTTCTATGCTTTTCTTCCTCCGATCATTATGATTTTTTGCTTGCTTTGAGTGAATTCTGCTTTGGATGGGAACAGAATGTGTGTATTTTTCCCCCAGTAACATTACTTCAACAAATAGCAGGAAACCGCAAGGAAAATTCAATGGAACTGTAAGCACTCAAAGATAATTTTCACTATCTTGCTTCCATCCCATAGCAATTTGCCTCCTCTTTGCTACTATTTCTCTTAAGAGGAGGATATGTTTGTATCCAGAACTATGACTCGGTTGCCTTTATTCTCCCAGGATATAAGGAAGGGTCAGGGATGTAGGAGAAATGAAAGGAGAATGAATATATTAGTGTTTATTAGCACATGAATGCCAAGCGAGTGAGGCATTTGCTTTGACATTTCAATCATAACATTCACCTTTTTTGGGAAAAAAAAACCTTATTGCATGACACTGATTTTGCACCGTCCATCTTAGCTTCCCCAGTCCTTTGAAACCCAAATATTCTTAAAGATGTGCCTTTTTCTTGTACCGTCTCCCCATTCCCCCATCACGCCGCTTTCGTCTCCTTCTCTTGTTCGAATCTCTTAATCAAAGTGACAATCTGTCTTTCCCAGAAAGGGAAACGGGAGCCTTTGAACAGCGCTGCGGCTCCGATCCGCTCTCTGCTTTGATGTGGGATTTAAACTTGCGCCTTCAGCAATCTCCAATGCCTTCTGCGTGCGCATGTGTATGTATACCCATTGGGATGGGGTTTTTTCCATTCATCTCTCTCTCTCTTTTTGAATACACCAGAAAGAGAGGAGTCATGTAGAAGCTTTGCCCAATGAGTTTCCACAACTGGTTGAGAAGAAAACCTATGGAGGTCAATTCTAGGTCTTGCTCCTTGTGGCAACTTGGGCTCTACAATGAGAAGGCCATTTTCCTTCTCGCATTCAAGATCATCCCCCACCCCACAATTAAAATCCATAGGCTACCATATCTATCTTTTCTAGTTCGATGCCATACCTTGAAATACAAGGGTTGAATGAAAAGTAATGCCTCCAGCTTTGTTACTTGGGTTTGGATGGGAATATTTTAATAAATCAAACTCAGAAATAATCCTTAGAACAGGGGTGGGCAGCCTATGGCCCCTGATCCGGATGCAGCCCGGCAGCTGATTCTGTCTGGCCTGGGGAGAAGGGCGTCGAGGGCGGGGCCAAGAGGAAGGGGTGCCGCTGCCACCATCCCATTGCAGGCTCTGTGGGGCTTGTGTCAGCAGACAGGCCAGAGGAGCAGCGGCTTTGGAGTGCCTGCCATCCCTGGAGGCAATCCGGGCCTGCAGTGGGAAGCAGTCGGCGACCCTGCAGGGGCTGATGCCCTGGCGACCCAGAAGACTTGATCATCTTCTGGGTCGCCAGGGCGACCAGCCGCCTCAGATTGCCGACTGCTCCCCCTGCAGGCCTGGATCACCTCCAGGGACTGTGGGCACTCCATAGCAGGGCGATCAGCTGGGGAATGGCTGGGGGTGAGAGCGGGCGGAGGCCTGCAGCCTCCGATCGCCTGCTGCTCTGCTCCGTTCTGCTGCGACGGCGGCAGGGTCCACTTTGCCATCCTCTGGGCTGGAGCCATTGGACCATTTAATCTTGGGATCCTTCCTCTCTTGAGGGTGTCAGCCTCTATCTTGGTTCGCACCTTATCTTCTTGAATTTCATTTTATTTTATTTTAGTGGTTTTATTATTATTTTATAATACTTTTATAATAATAATATAATAAATAATATAATATAATAATGTTATATTATATTATAATTTCACTATATTATAATGTCTAATTGTCTATATATATACTATAATATAATAATTATGATATTAATACTAATAATATATTAATATTTCTCAATATATTAATATGTGAATATTAATTATGTGTAATATATAGTAAATATAGTAAATAAATAAATTATGTAGATTAGAATGTAGTTCAGCCTTTAGATGTGGCCCTCCATAATATTTTTTGGCTCTCATGTGGCCCCTTGGAAAAAATAATTGCCCACCCCTGCTCTAGACCAATCCCAGCTTCCCTTCTCCCTTGCCTGCCAATCCTGTGTGGATCTTAGCCAGCCCCTTTCTGACCAATTGGGGACAATAGAGGGAAAAGGCAAACTTAGACTGTGTTAATGCATGAAAATCTTGCTGTATAGAATGGTCACACACTCCATGTTGGTTATGCTTGTAGATTTTGGCATATGTTGCTGTACTAGCATCTCTTCTGGAGATTGAACAAAGCCTCTGTCATTTGCCTTCAACTGGTGAGTCTTATCTTCCAGGAACATTGGTGATTAGCCAGCCTCACCAGGCCACGGGCCCTCAGTATCCGCAGTCCTTAGCACTTTGAATTCTGATTGCTCCTCTTTGTAGACCAGAAGTTGGAATCACTAAGTCCTCCAGATAGGGTTGGACTGCAAGTCCAATGCTTACCAGGTGAGGACTACTGGGAAATGCAATCCATCTATATCCAGAGGGCAACACAATTGTTGTAGGCATGCTCGCATTCGCAACCAAGGCTGTCATTGGCACCTAAGGCAGGAAAGGGAAGTCTGTTGTGGGTTTACCACTGAGTCGCCACATAAAGGTAAACGTCATCTCACCGCCATTAAGTTCACTCCCAGGATGAATGATCAGAGGCTTGAAAACTGAGACAAGCTGTTTTAGCAACCGGAATAACAAGAAAGCATCAAATCCCGGCACAGGCGGTAGAGCGATCCCATAGGCAACGTAGATCAAAGTTGTAGCCACCGTTAGCACCAGAAATTAAATACAATGAGCAAACAGCAGGAAAGACATATTTGCACAGCCCGGAAAGAACAATCAAAATAACTGCATTCAAAGAGAGGAAATCACAGAACCTTCTCATTAGTCAGGCAAGAAATAAGATTCCAATAGCATATTGGCAGGATTTTCCCCGGGTACTGGTTGTGGGGGTCTCTATCATGCATAGTGTTTATTTACAAGAATGCTGGACTAGATGGTGCACCAGCATGGCTCTTCTTATGTTCTTATGTTTTATGTTCTCTATCAACGTGGGGGCTGGAACTCAACGTGGGGGCTGGAACTCCCAAGTTGAGAAACTGTGCCAAGGGGTCAGAGTATCAGTGCCAAGGGGTCAGAGGGGTCATCGAAGATCATTGTAAAAATATATATTTCTGCTGGTCTTAGGAACCCCTTTGGCAGAGAAGGCAGAAGATCTCTCCACCTGTCCTTTTCCTCCTTTTTGGAAATAGATGGCAAATCCTCCCAGCTGGCCTCTTAGCCAAGGGGAGGGCTGTTTCTGAGACTCCAAGTGGGAAGCGGAGAGCAGGCGTGCTCAGCACATAGCAGCATGTCAAAGTCTATTTTCCCCAAAGTCTACCAATCTTCACGTTTGGACGTACAGTAGAGTCTCACTTATCCAACTTTCACTCATCCAACATTCTGTATTATCTAACGCAGTCTGCCTCCCACCCAGATCTGCAGCTGCTTCAATACAATGCGATGTTTTGGTGTTAAATTCGTAAATACAGTAATTACTACATAATGTTACTATGAATTGAGCTGCATTCTGTCAATTTGTTGTAAAACATGATATTTGGGTGCTTAATTTGGAAAATCATAATAGGCTGTTCCTTAATCCTTCCCTATTATCCAACATTTTTGCTTATCCAATGTTCTGTCACCCTGTTTCTGTTAGATAAGCGAGACCCTACTGTATTGAGTATCTGTGTCAAGTTTGGCCCAGATTCATTATTGTTTGAGTCCACAGTGCTCTCTAGATGTAGGTGAACTACAACTTCAAAACTCAAGGTCAATGCCCCCCAAACCCTTTCAGTATTTTCTGTTGGTCATGGGAATTTTGTGTGCCAAGTTTGGTTCAATTCCATCGTTGGTGGAGTTCAGAATGCTATTTGATTATATAAATCCCAGCAACTACAACTCCCAAATGACAAAATCAATCCCTCCCCCCACAACCCCATCAGTATTCAAATTTGAGCATATCAGGCATTTGTGCCAAATTTAGTCCAGTGAATGAAAATACATGATGCATATCAGCTATTTACATTACACTTCATAACAGTAGCAAAATCAAAGTTATTAAGTAACAACAACAATAATGTCATGGTTGGGGGGGTCACCACAATATGAGGAAGTGCATTAAGGGGTCATGGCATTAGGAATGTTGATAACCACTGGTCTACACCAGTGTTTCCCAACCAGTGTGCTGTGGCACACTAGTGTGCCGTGAACAATCATCAGGTGTGCCGTGGGAAATTGGAACCTCCAATACTCTTTCTTCCTCCTCCTGCCGAACACTTTTTCTTCTCCACTTGGGCTCAGGGGGGGAGGGGGAGGGAGGAAGACATGGGGCGAGTCTGCGCAGTAGCGCCCGCACAGGTCACGTCTTCCTCCCTCCCCCTCCCCTCCTGAACACGCTCACGCTGCCCCCTCGGATCAAAATAGCGGCAGAAACGGCAGCGTGAGCAAAGCGAGGCAAAGCGAGCAGAGCGAGGCTGGGAAGAAGGGAGCCTGAGTGGAGAAGAAAAAGTAAGTGTTCGGCAGGAGGTGGAAGAAAGGGCGCAAAGGGGGAGGGGGA
Source organism: Anolis apletophallus (assembly GCA_030556195.1). Classification (NCBI taxonomy): domain Eukaryota; kingdom Metazoa; phylum Chordata; class Lepidosauria; order Squamata; family Anolidae; genus Anolis; species Anolis apletophallus. Next base: position 37,267,994 of record JARBWK010000015.1, on the reverse strand, counting down.
GGAAGAGGTCTCTGTCGAAAGCTGGCATGGGCAAACTTGGACCTTCCAGGTGTTTTGGACTCCAACTCCCACCATTCCTAGCAGCCTCGGGCCCTTTTCCTTTTCCCCCCTCAGCCACTTAAGCACGAAAGGGCCTCAGGCTGTTAGGAATGATGGGAGTTGAAGTCCAAAGCACCCAGAGGGCCAAGGTTTTCCCATGCCTGTTTTAGGGACCTTAAAGTGGTGAGCCTCCTTCCAACATTGTGATTCTGGATAGAAAACAAACAACAACATAACATAACATAACATTGTTTGAGTCCACAGTGCTCTCTGGGTATAGGTGAACTACAACTTCCAAACTCAAGGTCAATTCCCAAGCAAACCCTTTCAGTACTTTCTGTTGCTAATGAGAGTTCAATGTGCCAAGTTTGGTTCAATTCCATTGTTGCAAGAGTTCAGGATGCTCTTTGATTTTGTGTTAACTATAAATCCCAGAACCTGTAACTCCCAAATGTCAAGGTCTATTTTCCCCAAACTCCATCAGTGTTCACATTTGGGTATATTGAATATTCATGCCAAGTTTGGTCCTGATCCAACATTGTTTGAGTCCACAGTGCTCTCTGGATATAGGTGAACTACAACTCCAAAACTCAAGGTCAATGCCCACCAAACTCTTACAGTATTTTCTCTTGGTTATGGGAGTTCTGTGTGGGAAGTTTGATTCCATTCCATCATTGGTAGAGTTCAGAATGCTCTTTGATTTGGTTGGTGGTGTGCCCCAGGATTTTGTAAATGTACAAAATGTGCCGCGGCTCAAAAAAGGTTGAAAAATACTGGTCTACACCAGTGTTTCCCAACCTTTTTTGAGCTGCGGCACACTTTTAACATTAAAAAAATCCGGGGGCACACCACCAACCAAAATAACACAAAATGACACTCTAATACAGTAAAGAACGGCTGGGGGATGGTGGCCTGCTGGGAGCAGCTGCTGGAAGTGCCGAAGCCGGGGCAGGGGGAGGAACCAGGCCGTGCCATGCCCCGCCCCCGCCCCCCGGTTTCAGCTCTCCCACAGCTTTGCCAGCTTGAGGGGCAGTGCCAAGCCAGCATTGTGCTGGCTCTGCCACTGCTGGCTTGGCACTGCCCCCTCAAGGCTGGCAAAGCTGTGTGAGCGAAGCCGGGGGGGGGGGGCGCCATGCCCTGTCCCTTCCCCCGGCTTCAGCTCTCCCACAGAAGAGGAGCATGAGTGGTGGACGGGCTTCAGTGGGCGGGGCTCCTCCTCCGTGCGGCTTCAGCGAGCGAGGGGTGAGAGTCATGGTGGGAGTCATGGCAGATTGGAGGCTGGCTGGGGAAACGGCCGAAGGAGGCGGCGCCCCGGCCCCTTCTTCTTTTTCTTCGCACCGCCCAGCCCTTCCTCCTCCTCCCCCAAGCAGCAGGAGGAGAGGGGAAGGAAGGGGGCAGAGAGCTTTTCTCGCGGCACACCTGATGATTGCTCACGGCACACTGGTTGAGAAACACTGGTCTACACTATAGTATTAACACAGTTTGGCACCACTTTCACTACCATGCTATGGGATCCTGGAAGATGTATTGGTGCCCTCCGACAGGGAAGGTTAAAGACTTTCCGTGTAAACTACAACTCCCGTATTTGATCTGATATGTCAATGGAGGCAGAGATAGAAATGGGTCATAAGTACAGCAAGCTGCTCACGCTTCAGTTTCTTTGGCATCCACTACAAATTGGCAAAAAGGCTTCTTGTGTTCTGAAGGTTTGTCTAAAAGCCTGACAACATCGCCCTATTGAATCCCAACTGGACGTTCTGCCTCTTATAAGCTTGCAGAGCAGGTTATCCCCAACGGCAGTAAGCTTTTATCTAGCAAAAAGCCCATCGCCTTGGGGAAGGTTTACCTTTTTACCTTTTTTTTGTATGTTTGGGATTACAAATGCTAAAGTTCTTCCTCCTTCTCCCTCGCAGCTCCTGTGTGTCAGCCTGAGCCTGCCAAAGTACAAAACACGCAACCTTTTGCTGGATGTCTTCCAGCAAAAAGTCACTCCCAGTGGCACACTGTGTAGCTTCGAGGCATGTCCAAAATTACTTCAACTCTTCAGGTTCCTATTGTGAGGTTTTCCTCAGCAAGTTCTCTTCAGAAGTGGGTTTGCCTTCCTCTGAGGCTGAAAGAATGTGACTCACCCAAGGTCCATTTCAAAGCTTTGTAAACCTTAATCCTCAATGCACTCAAAGTCCATTTCCAAGCTCTAAAATGTTTTCAGTCTCCAAAGAGGGACGACGGATATCATTTGCTCTCGTTCTGGAGGAAAATCCACTCTCTAGATCAGTGTTTCTCAACCTTTTTTGAGCCGCGGCACACTTTTTACATTTACAAAATCCTGGGGCACACCACCAAGCAAAATGACACAAAATGACACTCTAATGCAGTAATGCATATAGTTAATATGTTTGTAAATGTATTTATACACTCAGTGTGAAACCTGGGCCTGTTTCGATGAACACAACATAGATATCCTGGCAGGAATAGCTGAAAGACTCAAACTTCCCACACAGAACTCCCATAACCAAGAGAAAATACTATAAGAGTTTGGTGGGCATTGACATTGAGTTTTGGAGTTGTAGTTCACCTATATCCAGAGAGCACTGTGGACTCAAACAATGTTAGATCAGGACCAAACTTGGCATGAATACTCAATATGCCCAAATGTGAACACTGATGGAGTTTGGGGAAAATAGACCTTGACATTTGGGAGTTACAGTTTCTGGGATTTATAGTTAACACACAATCAAAGAGCATCCTGAACTCTTGCAACAATGGAATTGAACCAAACTTGGCATATTGAACTCTCATTACCAACAGAAAGTACTGAAAGGCTTTGCTTGGAAATTGACCTTTAGTTTGGAAGTTGTAGTTCACCTACACCCAGAGAGCACTGTGGACTCAAATGTTATGTTATGTTGTTGTTTGTTTTCTATCCAGAATCACACTGTTGGAAGGAGGCTCACCACTTTAAGGTCCCTAAAACAGGCATGGGAAAACTTCGGCCCTCTGGGTGCTTTGGACTTCAGTTCCCACCATTCCTAACAGCCTGAGGCCCTTTCCTGCTTAAGTGGCTGAGGGGGGGAAAGGAAAAGGGCCTGAGGCTGCTAGGAATGGTGGGAGTTGGAGTCCAAAACAGCTGGAAGGTCCAAGTTTGCCCATGCCAGCTTTCGACAGAGACCTCTTCCTCCCCCTTCCCCTTCACGCCCTTTCTTCCTCCTCCTGCCGAACTCTTACTTTTTCTTTTACACTGCCGCTTCTGCTGCCATTTTCATCCAAGATGGCAGCATGAGTGTGTTCAGGAGGGAAGGGGGGGGGGAGGAAGACGTGACCCGTGCAGGCGCTACTGCGCAGACTCGCCCCAGAGCAAAGCGAGCCAAAGCGAGCAGAGCAAGGCTGGGAAGAAGGGAGCCCAAGTGGAGAAGAAAAAGTGTTCGGCAGGAGCTGGGAAAAAGGGTATTGGAGGTTCCAATTTTCCACGGCACACCTGATGATCGCTCACGGCACACTAGTGTGCCACGGCACACTGGTTGGGAAACACTGCTCTAGATCAGTGTTTCTCAACCTTCCTAACACCATGACCCCTTAATATGGTTCCTCATGTTGTGGTGACACTCAACCGTAACATTATTTTTGTTGCTACTTTGTATTACCCCATATTGCCCTACGAGATCACTGCAGTCAGAGAACATCAATCTATTGTCAACTCCCCCTGTCAAGACGCTTAGGCTAACTGCAACCTGAAGGAGAGCGTTTTCAGTGATAGCTCCAACTTTATGGAATGCTCTCCCATCCGAGACACGAGCCCTCCAAGATCTTATGTCCTTTAGGAGGTCCTGTAAGACCTTCCTCTTTCAACAGGCCTTCGGCTTATAAGACGCTATCAGTTTCCCAGTCTTGCCCGTTGATTTTATCTTTTATACTGTATTATGCTGTGCGTTTCGTATTTCGTACAGCGCATTGTGTTTTATTGTATGGATATTTTAGAGTGTTTTATGTGTTTTAATGTGTTTTATTGTGTATTGCCCTGTTGTGAGTCGCCCCGAGCCTCCCAGGAGTGGCAGCCTAGAAATTCGACAAATAAATAATTAAAATAAATAAAATAACTGTAATTTTGTTACGGTTATGAATCATCATGTAAATATCTGATATGCAAGATGTATTTTCATTGATGGACCAAATTTGGCACAAATATCCTATATGCCCAAATTTGAATATTAATGGGATTGGGGGGGATTGGTTTTGTCATTTGGGAGTTGGAGTTGCTGCGATTTATCGTTCACCTACAAGGGTTGAATGAAAAGTAATGCCTCCACCTTCATAACTCCTCAACAGATGGCAGTACTTGTATGCAGCTGGTACTGGCTTGCTCAGTAGACTCTCCTCTACAGTTCTATTTTGGTGTGAAGCCTTAGCATTGAACGGTTGTGTTGTTAAAGTGTGAAGTATGGAACCCTGCACAGACAGTGGGTCAATGCGACTTAAGCAACGTGCAGTCATTGAATTCTTGACAGCAGAAGGTGTCACCCCAAAGGAGATTCATCAGAGAATGCAAGCTGTTTATGTTGATTGTGTTGATGTGAGTATTGTGCGTCATTGAGCATAAGATTAAAGATGTTGAGGTGGAACATCTGACTTGCGTGACAAACAAAGAGTTGGATATCCTGTGACAGCAACCACCGAGTTTCACAAGCAAAAGGTTGACAGAGTGGTTCAGGATAATAATCATATCATTCAGAGAGAAATTTCAAGAATAATAAGCATTTCACAAGAACGGGTGGGTCACATTATTGCTTTGCTTGGCTATCGAAAGATCTGTGCACGATGGGTACACAGCAGAACTTCAGAAACTGGATCTCACCACCATACAGCATCTTCCATACAGACCAGATTTAGCACCATCTGACTTCCATCTCTTCCTGATAATGAAAGAATATCTGTGGGGACATCATTATGCTCCTGATGAAGATGTTGAGAAAACTGTGAGATGCTGGTTGCGGAAACAGAGTGTCGACTTCTTCCGTAATGGCTTCAGAAAACGTATTCATTGTTGGTAGAAATGTATCCAATTGTCTGGTGATTATGTGGAAAAGTGAATAGTGGTAGTCAAAGAGCACATTCTAAGGATTATTTCTGCATTTGATTTATTAGAATATTCCCATCCTAACCCAAGTAACGAAGGTGGGAGCATTCATTCAACCCTTTTCATTCAACCCTCGTACAATCCAAGAGCATTCTGACCTCCACCAATGATGGAATTGAAAAAAAACTTGACACAGAACTCCCATGACCAACAGAAAATACTGGAAGGGTTTAGTGGGCATTGACCTTGAGTTTTGGAGTTGTAGTTCACCAACATCCAGAGAGCACTGTGGATTATGACAATGATAGATCTGGATTGAACTTGGCACTGATACTCAATATGCCCAAATGTGAACATCGGTGGAGTTTGGAGAAAATAGACCTTGACATTTGGGAGTTGTACTTACTGAGATTTATAGTTCACCTACAATCAAAGAGCATTCTGAACCCCACCAATGATAGAATTGGACCAAACTTTCCACACAGAACCCTTGTGTTTTGAAGGGACTCACTGGTGCGAGCTTCCCTTCAGCCTTGCATGCTCTCCCTCACCAGCACATGCACGCCATCCTGCCATGTGCTGAATATGCGCTCTCCCCTCCCTGCTTGGAGTTTTAGAAACAGCCCTCCCCTTGGCTGAGAGGCCGTCCTATCACAGCAGAGGAGAGTTTTTGGTGGGAGGATTCACCATCTGTTTCCAAAAAGGAAGAGAAGTATAGGTGGAGAAGATCGTCAATGTCTGCCAATGGGGTTCCAGCGACCATCAGAAATATATGTTTTCTGATGGTCTTTAGTGACCCCTCTGAAACCCCCTCCCGACCCCCCCAGGGGTCCCGACCCTCAGGTTGAGAAACACTACCTTAAATGCACCCCAAGTTCATTTCCAAGCTCTGAAACATTTTTAGTCTCCAAAGAGGAATGGCAGATATCATCTGTTCTCGTTCTGGAGGAAAATCCACTCTCCCGATCCAATCTCTTGATTATGCAGATAAAGCACAATAACACAGCCCCCCTTCACTCCAAAATAATAAAGCATCATAAACACTTGCATGGTGGGGAAGGTAAAAATTAAAAAGGAACAATCCCACAACCAGGAGCATTAATTATGTGTAACGACGGACAGACAACTCCCTGAAGCGTTTGCATAATTACGCATGCTAATAGCTCCGTCGCTTCTTCTCTCTTTTTTTGTCCATCGCATCTCACAAAGAAAATTTAATTGGAAATGCACAGAAATTCAAATGCATAGGGTAAAAACTAGGTTGGAATCGATGAAGGAAATGGAGGTCAATGAGTCAAGAGAAGGACTTTGGGTGCAGATGGATGTCCACAAACACACACCTTTTAGCCCTATATTGCCAAGCTGAAAGCTGGTTTCTGAACACTTCCATGTGACTGTTGTTGTGATCCAAAGGGGGTTGTTATCACAGTCTAATGAGGTTTAATGGAATAAGGAAGCATTCAAGTGACTCAGCCTTTAGGACAAGCAGAACAGGCTTGCCACTCTTTCCAAGCTTGCTTTCCTGCAGCATTGGCCTGCTGCTACATAGATCTCCATGTGGAGTGATGTTTACTGGTTGAGTGATCTTTATGGTTAGAGGAGGAGAATTTGTTGTTTCCCTAGAATCCTAGTTCTCTGCCCGGTCGATCACAAGTCAAAGCACACAAATCCAAGTCTCAAGCTTTATCCAGAAGTCAAAAGTCCCAAGTTTTGCTCACAAGTCAGTGTCCCAAGTTATACCTGCAAGTCAAAGAACACAAATCAATGATCCCATGTTTTAGTCACAACTCAAAGCACACAACTCAATATTCCCAGGTTTTATTCACATGTCAGAGATCCCAAGTTTTACTCGAAAGTCAAAAGTCTTACGTTATACTCACAAGTCAAAGAACACTAGTCAATGATCCCATGGTTTAGTCACAACTCAAAACACACAACTCAATATTCCCAGGTTTTATTCACATGTCAAAGATCCCAAGTTTTACTCAAAAGTCAAAAGTCTTACGTTATACTCACAAGTCAAAGAACACTAGTCAATGATCCCATGGTTTAGTCACAACTCAAAACACACAACTCAGTATTCCCAGGTTTTATTCACATGTCAAAGATCCCAAGTTTTACTCGACAGTCAAAAGTCTTACGTTATACTCACAAGTCAAAGAACACTAGTCAATGATCCCATGGTTTAGTCACAACTCAAAACACACAACTCAATATTCCCAGGTTTTATTCACATGTCAAAGATCCCAAGTTTTACTCAAAAGTCAAAAGTCTTCAGTTATACTCACAAGTCAAAGAACACTAGTCAATGATCCCATGGTTTAGTCACAACTCAAAACACACAACTCAATATTCCCAGGTTTTATTCACATGTCAAAGATCCCAAGTTTTACTCAAAAGTCAAAGTCTTACGTTATACTCACAAGTCAAAGAACACTAGTCAATGATCCCATGGTTTAGTCACAACTCAATGCACACAACTCAATATTCCCAGGTTTTATTCACATGTCAAAGATCCCAAGTTTTATTCAAAAGTCAAAAGTCTTCAGTTATACTCACAAGTCAAAGAACACTAGTCAATGATCCCATGGTTTAGTCACAACTCAATGCACACAACTCAATATTCCCAGGTTTTATTCACATGTCAAAGATCCCAAGTTTTACTCAAAAGTCAAAAGTCTTACGTTATACTCACAAGTCAAAGAACACTAGTCAATGATCCCATGGTTTAGTCACAACTCAATGCACACAACTCAATATTCCCAGGTTTTATTCACATGTCAAAGATCCCAAGTTTTACTCAAAAGTCAAAAGTCTTACGTTATACTCACAATTCAAAGAACACTAGTCAATGATCCCATGGTTTAGTCACAACTCAATGCACACAACTCAATATTCCCAGGTTTTATTCACATGTCAAATATCCCAAGTTTTACTCAAAAGTCAAAAGTCTTAAGTTATACTCACAAGTCAAAGAACACTAGTCAATGATCCCCAGTTTTATTTTAAGTCAAAGTTCCCAAGTCTTGCTCACAACTCAAAACACACAAATCAATGATTTCAAGCTTTCTTCACATATCAAAGGTCCCAAGTTTTACTCACATGTCAATAGAGGCAAGTCAAAGGTCAATGTTTTGTTCACAAATCAAAAGTGACAAATTTTACTCAAAAGTCAAAGTCCCAAGTTTTACTCACAAGTCAAAGCTCTGGAGTTTTATTCACAAATCAAAGCACACCAGGTAGGAGAATGGTCTCTCTAGGTCAGTGGTTCCCAACCTCTGGTCCGTGGACCACCAGTGGTCTGCAAGAATGGAAATATGGTCTGCAACCTCACCATTACTGCTCCATTGCCTCGAAACCACACAGCAACGAGAGAAACCGATCTCGGGAAACCCTCTTATAGTGCCAAGGTAACAGGGATGTCAGGAGGGAAGAGGCTGACTACCCAAAAAAGATTATTACTACCACATCAGCTCTAGATTATTAAATATGGTTTTCTGTGGGTGAGCAGATGGCAACTACTGGATGGCATATGTTCTGTAACAGAAACTAGAACTAATGTGGTCTATCCAATGCAGTTTTTTGAATCAGCACCCCAGATAACCATACCAAATGTAAAGTTGTCCAAAAACTGATTTGTAACCCTTTTGGTACTAATGCTGGAGAGTGGTCCCTGGTCAAAGTGGTTTCTGTTCAAGTGGTCCCTGGTCAAAGTGGGTCCTGGTTGAGTGGTCCTTGGTCAAATTGGACCCTGGTCAAGTGGTTCCTGGACATGTGGGCCCTGGTCAAAGTGGGCCCTGGTCAAAGTGGTTTCTGTTCAAGTGGTCCCTGGTCAAGTGGGCCCTGGTCAAAGTGGGCCCTGGTTGAGTGGTCCTTGGTCAAATTGAACCCTGGTCAAGTGGTTCTTGGACAAGTAGGTCCTGGTCAAAGTGGGCCCTGGTTGAGTGGTCCTTGGTCAAATTGGACCCTGGTCAAGTGGTTCCTGGACAAGTGGGCCCTGATCAAAGTGGGCCCTGGTCAAAGTGGTTTCTGTGGTCAAAAAGTGGGTCCCTGGTCAAAGTGGTTCCTGGAAAGTGGGCCCTGGTCAAAGTGGTCCCTGGTCAAAGTGGGCCCTTTGGTCCTGTTCAAGTGGGCCCTGGTCAAAAGTGGGCCCTGGTTGAGTGGTCCTTGGTCAAATTGGACCCTGGTCAAGTGGTTCCTGGAGAAGTGGGCCCTGATCAAAGTGGGCCCTGGTCAAAGTGGTTTCTGTTCAAGTGGTCCCTGGTCAAAGTGGGCCCTGGTTGAGTGGTCCTTGGTCAAATTGGACCCTGGTCAAGTGGTTCCTGGAGAAGTGGGCCCTGATCAAAGTGGGCCCTGGTCAAAGTGGTTTCTGTTCAGGTGGTCCCTGATCAAGTGGGCCCTGGTCAAAGTGGGCCCTGGTTGAGTGGTCCTTGGTCAAATTGGACCCTAGTCAAGTGGTTCCTGGACACGTGGGCCGTGGTCAAAATGGGCCCTGGTCAAAGTGGGACCCGGTCAAGTGGTTCCTGGACAAGTGATCTGTGGTCAAAGTGGGCCCTTGTCAAATGGTACCTGGTCAAGCGATCCCTGGTCAAAGTGATCCCTGGTCAAGCGGTCCCTCATCAAATTGGTCCCTGGTCAAAGTGGTCCCTGGTAAAGTGGACCCTGGTCCAAAGAAGGTTGGGAACTACTGCTATAGGTTTGCCGAGTGATTGTATTATATACTTCCCCCAAAAGTCACCTCAGTGTTGCACTTAAGACTAGTCTAACCTTTCTCTAGGCCCTCCAACACAGCTCTGTGACATACTAGGACTAGAGGTCATTGTATGTAACAGTGTTTGGCTGTATCCCTGGTTTCTTGAAACCATGATCTGACCAGAACTGGCAAAACCACCTCTGAGTTTTCCTTGCTTAAGAAAACCCTATGAAATGTATGGGGTCAACATAAGTTGACAGGCAACTTGAAGACATATACAGTACTCTCACATTGCCCTCCGAGCACCTAACAGTTACACACGCCTGCTTTAGAGAATTAATGTCCAAGGAAAAAGAGAAGGAGAAACATACATTGAAGACAAGCTATTTTTCTTAAAGTTTTACACAAAATATTCCCGATCAGTTTCGTGTGATCCGTTTCGTGTTTTCCCAACTCCATTGGCATTTTGGAACAATGCATACTGGCCAAGGAATTTGGAGATGTTTGGTTTGTCATGGATAATTATAGCTCTGTGCATTTGGTTGAGTGGTCTTTATTGTTAGAGGAGGTGGAGGGGAATTTGTTGTTTTCCCTATAATCCTAGTCCTCTGCCCGGTCAATCAAAGATAATGCCTACTTCCACTCTGGCAGATAAGAATAACTCACAGCAGTCTAGAAGCTTACAAGAAAGCAATCCATGTTGTGGATAATTGCCCATTTGTATCCATTGTTCCTCCGTCAATGGCCCGGTCATTTGAGAGCCAAGAAGAGAACCATACGCACTGAATAATAGCACCATGTCGCTCATAGGAACAGCACCGATATTGCTCTTAGTCCAGGGTTTTTTGGTTTCGCTTATATAACAGCAAATCTTTAACAACGTGCTTCAGAGCGGAACAGTCTTCTGAAAAACCATGCCCTCCAACCTTGTGCAAATTAAAAAGGAGATACGCATGCATGCCACAACCCAGTATGTCAGTACCAAAGATCATTATCCAAGCCTTGTACCTATCACGGATATGACATGCTCAATGAAAGCCTTACGCCCTGTTGCGTGTTTTTGTCGTGATCTGCTTTGTAATAATGACCTATTCCCCATTGACTCAAATGCCAGGAGGGTGTTCTTTTGATTACAGACGTACCTGGGAGAAAAGTGAGGCTTGTGTTAGGATTTGTTATCTACCAGCAAGTCTGAAGGCATCTCAGACAACTTAGAGATGTCAGGCTGAACTCAATGTGATGCCTTCCCTCGGCATTACTTCGCAAACGAAGATTCTTAGGAAGGACTCATCCCACGCTTTTTACACGCGGGTTGATGACTAAAAAGGCCAATCTGAGATAGGCAAATCCGGTTGCAGAAAGCGCAGCAGAATGTCTCATTGGGTGATGTTGTTCCCAAGTTGCGGTTCTTTCTACGTTGTTGTTTCTCTTCGAGACCCGTTCGCCATGTCTTCTCGAAAGAGGCCGCAGCATTGTGGATAGTGCGTCTCCATGCCTCTCGATGTGAGGCCAGGGTGGACCATTGTTGGTGATCAATCTCGCCGAGCCTGAGATGTTATTTCAGGGAGACCTTATAGCTCTTTTTGGGGACGCCTCTCTTGCACTGACCCGTGGTGAGTTCACCATAGAGTAGTATCTTTGGGAGGCGGTGGTCCTCCATCCGAGAGACGTGCCCTGCCCAGCGCAGCTGTGTTCTCAATAGCATGGCCTCAATGCTGGTGATCCCTGCTTGCTCAAGGACAGCAACATTCGTCACAGTCAGTCCAGTGTATATTTAGGATTGAGCGAAGACAGCACTGATGAAAGCCTTCGAGGAGTCGTAGGTGTTGGCGATAGGCGACCCATGTTTCAGACCCATAAAAGAGAATAGACAGTGCAATAACTCTGTACACACTGATTTTGGTGCTTTGCCTCAGGTGCTTGTTGCTCCAGACTCTTTTGTGAAGCCTTCCAAATGCACTATATGCATTTGCTAAGCTGTCTTTATCAATCTTGGCACCTGAAGAGATTATGCTTCCCAGGGAGGTGAACTGCTGAACGGACTAAAGCACAGATTTGCCTATGCTGACGTGGGGATGATGGTTTTCTTCCTGTGGTGCAGGCTGGTAGAGAACTTCCATTTTCTTCAGGCTGACTTCCAGCCCAAACAGCTCTGCAGCTGCTGCAAAGCAGGATGTGAGGCGCTGCAGAGCTGCTTCTGAATGGGCGACAAGAGCAACATCTTCAGCAAAAAGCAGCTCACGGACTAGATAGTTTAGAGCAGGGGTGCTCAGAACGGTGATCGGGATCACCAGGGTGATCTTCGGGCCTCATCCTGGTGATCTTCAAGCCCCTGACCAGGTTTTTTTTTTGCTGTTGGTCCTCTTCACGCGCCCCTGCACGCTGCAAAGAAGTCCTCCGTCATTGCTCCTCCCGCTCCTGCGCGCGCTGCCTCCAAAAGCTCCAGAGTCCAAGAGGCAGAATGGGCCCCCACTTTTGGATTCCTCCTCCTCCCTCCATCCTTCTCCAGCCACTCAGAGTCGTAGGAGACTAAAGGGGGTGGGCCTGGATGACGCGATGCATGGCTGGCCCCGTGCGCATGCGCAGAAGCGCCCATTCTGCCTCTCTTCTCGTGAGCTCTTGGAGGCGGCACGCATGCTGGTGGCGTGAAAATAGGAGCAACGACGGAGGAGAAAAAGAAGGATGCTTTGGGGTCATTTCCTTACCGCATCTCAAAGGTCGGTCTTTTTACTTTGGGGTGGGTGCTTGATTGTTCTGTGGCATGTCTCTTTGTTTATTTTTAATGTTTAAAAATGGCATTTTAGCTCCAAAGTCTCTCTGCTTGCTTTGTTCCTTGAGAAATATATGTTGGGGAATATGGGGTGGTTGGATGTATTTTTGCATGCCCCTTTGTTTACCTTGCTGCGTATTAAATGGCCTTGCAGTTCAACAGCCTCTCTTCTTACTTTCTGGCTGATAATATGTGTGGTAATATGGCAGTGTGGGAGAAATGGGGTGGTTGGATGTATTTTTGCATGCCCCTTTGTTTACCTTGCTGAGTATTAAATGGCCTTGCAGTTCAAAAGCCTCTCTTACTTTCTGGCTGATAATATGTGTGGTAATATGGCAGTGTGGGAGAAATGGGGTGGTTGGATGTATTTTTATGCTCTGTTTTATATTGTTGTTATTAAATTGAAATGTTGATGTTTTATAACTTCATTTTATGTAAACTGCCCCGAGCCTGCTGGAAGGAGCGGTACATAAAAATGAATAATAAATATAAATAAATAAATAAGAAAATAGTTATACGTTTTACATTTCTGGGTAGGTGATCTTTGGGACTTGGTTTTTTAATCAGTAGCTCCCATGCTGAAAAAGTGTGAGCACCCCTGGTTTAGAGTCTTAGTGGGAGCCCTCAGACAGCTTAAGTTGAACAAGCTACCATCAGTACGATAGCATATATATGCCATCTTTTTCTTCGAGGCATCTCAGACAACTTAGAGATGTCAGGCTGAACTCAATGTGATGCCTTATAGTTCAGGCATATACATGTCTTGCAGGTTTTGGAATCCATACATTGCTAGACTGCAGTTCCTAGCATATCTCACCACTGACTATGCTAGCTAGGGCTGATGGGAGTTATAGTTCAACCTCTTCTGGAGACCCAGATGATTCCCATCACACTTTCCATTGTAAATTACAGGGACAACTTCTACAGCACCAGGGTCTACATTTCAGGCTGACCAAATGCTTCTGGACCACTCTGTAATGTTTTTAAATTATTATTATTATATTTTTTATATTGACTGGAACAGATCTCAAACCTCCAAACCACTCTAATTCTGATAATAAAATTCCTTAATATTGAAAAAGCAAAATCACCCTAATTATTTGAAACTCGTTAAAGTTTATGTTTCATTTACTAAATGAAGATGTCCTTAATTAACTAGATATTGGTTTCATAATATGAGATCATTAATATTTTTATGATAGTGTATTATTTTTAAAAGGGTATCATGTCATGATATTGGCTAAGCAATGTGAGATAGACATTAACTACTAATTTTAGTGGACTTTCCCATTGACTTTTCAATTTGTGGTGGAAAACCACAATGTCATCTTATTAAAGAAATGTTTGGAGGAGCATTGAAGGCACTTGATGGAGATACTTGGGGCCACATATGGTCCAAGAACCACATTCTCACATTAGTAACTATATCTATATCTAGGAGAGTCAACTTGTTCCACTCTGATAGATCAGCTCTATCTTCATGGTAGACCACCATCTTTGCTTGCAGAAAATACCTGAAACCTAGCACAGTGTTTGCCAACCAGTGTGCCATGGCATACTAGTGTGTCGTGAGCAATCATCAGGTGTGCCGTGGGAAATTGGAACCTCCAATACCCTTTCTTCCCCCTCCTGCCGAACACTTTTTCTTCTCCACTTGGGCTCCCGTCTTCCCAGCCTCGCTCTGCTCGCTTTGCCTCGTTTGCTCTGGGGTGAGTTTGTGCAGTAGCGCCCGCACGGGTCACGTCTTCCTCCCTCCCCCCTCCCCTCCTGAACACGCGCACGCTGCCCCCCTCAGATCAAAATGGCAGCAGAAGCGGCAGTGTAAAAGAAAAAGTAAGTGTTCGGCAGGAGGGGGAAGAAAGGGTGCGAAGGGGAAGGGGGAGGAAGCTGGCATGGGCAAACTTGGACCTTCCAGGTGTTTTGGACTCCAACTCCCACCATTCCTAGCAGCCTCAGGCTCTTTTCCTCCCCTCAGCCACCTAAGCAGGAAAGTGCCTCAGGCTGTTAGGAATTGATGTCCAAAGCACCCAGAGGGCCGAAGTTTTCCCATGTCTGTTTTAGGGACCTTAAAGTGGTGAGCCTCCTTCCAACATTGTGATTCTGGATAGAAAACAAACAACAACATAGCATAACATTGTTTGAGTCCACAGTGCTCTCTGGGTGTAGGTGAACTACATCTTCCAAACTCAAGGTCAATTCCCAAGCAAACCCTTTCAGTACTTTCTGTTGGTAATGAGAGTGCAATATGCCAAGTTTTGGTTCAATTCCATTGTTGCAAGAGTTCAGGATGCTCTTTGATTGTGTGTTAACTATAAATCCCAGAAACTGTAACTCCCAAATGACAAGGTCTATTTCCCCCAAACTCCATCTGTGATCATATTTGGGCATATTGAGTATTCATGCCAAGTTTGGTCCTGATCCAACATTGTTTCAGTCCACAGTGCTCTCTGGATATAGGTAAACTACAACTCTAAAACCCAAGGTCAATGCCCACCAAACTCTAATAGTATTTTCTCTTCGTTATGGGAGTTTTGTGTGGGAAGTTTGTGTCTTTCTGCCATTCTTGCCAGGATATCTATGTTGAGTTCATTGAAACAGGCCCAGATTTCACACTGAGTGTATAAATACATTTTAAAACATATTAACTATATGTATTACTGTGTTAGAGTGTCATTTTGTGTCATTTTGGTTGGTGGTGTGCCCCAGGATTTTGTAAATGTAAAAAATGTTCCGCGGCTCAAAAAAGGTTGAAAAACACTGACCTAGGAAATATTTTAAATATCAATGTGAACTCTATTGATAGATTAATGACCCAAATGACTATCAGGCATCTTCTGAATCCTAAAGAAAGTGTGTGGCAACATCAACCTCCACCAGGTCCAACCACCATGGCTAATGGATGATGGTGTTGATAGCTGGTTTCCAGAGGGCAATAGCTTTCCGAGTCTTGACTTGCGCACTTGATTGGTTCTTGGCCATTAAGATCTTCCAGTGCTTAGGTGACATTTTGGAAAAGGGATACTCAACCTGGAGTAGGATTTCAGCCTGTGCATAATGGTTATACTTCTGGATCACTATTTCTGCATCCACAAACCAAAGGTGATGATGCAATTGTGGTCAAAAGAAGGATCTTACACATTATGATATGCTTAGTTAGGAAGAGGTATAAAAATCATTACATTTTCCTTTGTCTTGACTTTAATGTTCACAACAAATGCACAGTCTTCCAATCCTATTGTCACCAAGACCCAAAAAACCCCAAATTTGCCATCTCCCTGGTGCACGAATATAACATCTTTTAAATTATTCAGCAAAGGACCCTGGGAAGTTGATTCACCACCTTTGTAGTCCCTGGATCAATAATATATAAGAGTAATAATATCGTCCTTTGAGCAAAGCAATGTTTCATTAGCTGGGCAATTGCTCCCCTCCCGAAACAGAGGTAGGCTTATCAAGGTTATATTTATGGTATGTATACAATGTAAATGCAATGCGTTCTTTATTTATTCAAAATGTTGCGGCGTCTTGTTGGAAAGAGCCCATCCCACAGCATTGGAATTGATTATGGATGTGCTAGCTCAGTGGTTCTCAACTTCCCTAAAGCTACAATGCCTTAATGCAGATCCTCATGTTGTGGTGACCCCCCACCATAAAATTATTTTTGTTGCTACTTCATAACTGTCATTTTGCTACTATTACGAAGCATAATGTTAATATCTGATATGCAGGATTTATTTATTTATTTATTTCGGGATTTTTACCCCGCTCTTCTCAACCCCCAAGGGGGGACTCAGAGCGGCTTACAGTACGGCACAATTCGATGCCCATATAATAACAATAAAAACCCCAAAACACTTCAACAATTAAAATACATTAAAAATACATTAAAATACAACTACATTAGCACCATACACATTCACTCTGGATTAAAACAATGTTCAGTCCATAAAAACATTGGCCATAATCACCCACTTTCATTAAAACCAATCTAAAATGCTGCCTTGTGCTGGTGTACAAATGCCTGGTCCCACAGCCAGGATTTTACTTTTTTCCTGAAGGCCAGGAGGGATGTGGTGGATCGTACATCAATAGGAAGCGCATTCCACAGGCGGGGATGTATTTTCATTCACTGGACCAAATTAGGCACAAATACCAGATAGACCCAAATTTTAATACTGGTGCAGTTGGGAGGGGGATTGATTTTGTCATTTGGGAGTTGTAGTTACTAGAATTTATAGTTCACCTACAATCAAAGAGCATTGTGAGCTCCGCCAACAATGGAATTGAACCAAACTTGACACGCAGAACTCCCATGACCAACAGAAAATACTGGAAGGGTTTGGTGGGCTCCTTGAATTTTGGAGTTGTAGTTCACCTACATCCAGAGAACACTGTGGGCACAAACAATGATAGATCTGGACCAAATTTGGCACGAATACTCAATATGCCCAAATGTGAACACTGGTGGAATTTGGGGGAAATAGACCTTGACATTTGGGAGTTGTAATTGCTGGGATTTATAGTTCACCTACAATCAAAGACCATTCTGAACCCCCACCAATGATAGAATTAGGCCAACCTTCCCACACAGAATCCCCATGCCTTGATGGGACTCCCTTGTGTGAGCCCTCCCCCACACATGCACACCAGGTTGTCATGTGCTGAGCATGCCTGCTCTCCCCTCCCCCGCTTGAAACAGAAACAGTCCTCCCCATGGCTGAGAGGCCAGCCAATCACAGCTTAAGAAGGGCTTTTGGTGGGAGGATTTGTCTTCTGTTTCCAAAAAGGAAAAGAAGGATAGGCAGAGGGATCTTCAGCCTTCTCTGAAGACTATCTGAAACCCCCTCACGACACCCCTCCTCCAGGTGTCCTGACAGGCCTGGATTAACACCTTTTTGCGCCTTAGGCCACACTTTAGAATTACGCCCCCTTTAAGCCAACCTCTACCGCACCCCCTCCCCCATCCTTTCATCCGCTCGTCCCCCTTAGGGCCCCGCATCCAGCTCTCTCGGTGTGGCCCCACTAGGTCCGCCACAGGAGTTTCCCTCTCGGCAGGCACTATGGATGCAGGCATGGGGGGAGGACCCTCCTCCCAGATGCCGGGGCTTGAGGCACTTGGCTCCTACCCGGTATCAGGGATTGCGCATGCGTTGTAGTCAGCAGCTAGGGTTGCCATATGTCCCTTATTCTAAGGGTCATCCCTTATTTTGGCCCTAAAATTTGTTTCCCTTATTTTCAGGCCCTTTTTATTTTTGACTAGCAGGACAGGACTGGTCGGGGTTGACCAGAGGAAGGTGCGCGCTGCGGTTTCCACGGCAATGCCTGCCCGGGGATTCCAACTCGCAGGGCAGCCTGCGTCCCCGTTGGAAGGAAGAGGCGATACAGGACTTTTTCAAAGTACAGTAGACTAATTAACCGTTACCCAAGGGGAATGTTGGATCATGTTGGATAAAGATAGTTTCTGGTTGCTTGAGAGTTACTCTTAAAATAGGCCTAGCTGTGCATCCCAATACTGTACAGTGCTGTGTATCCCATACTATACTATACCATTAACTATGGACATAATAATCATGAAGATGTACTGTCTTATAAAATTTATTTTATTTTAATGTTTAGACAGTGCGCTTTTATAGTCAGCAAAGTCAAGGACTAAATACAGATGGAGAAAATAAGGTGGTTCTAATAATGTTTTTTCTGCATGACAGATGCACATACCACGTCCTGTTAAGAGGGTGTAAGTCGGTTTCTTTTGTGAGTTTCAATCATTATCTTATTCTGTTAATAAAACTATTTCTACCTAATGTTTGAGTTTCAAGTTTTTAATGAAATGTCCCTTATTTTTGTGAAAAATCCCGTAAATGTCCCTTATTTCTTATATCCAAAAGTGGCAACCCTATCAGCAGCTGTACCGATGCTGCGCTTCTCCCCGATACCGGGGCTTGTCACGTTGGGCTTCTCTCCTGTACTGGGGTTTCCTCATATGCCGTAGCCGGCAGTTGCGCTTCTCTCTCCAGTGAGGAGGAGTCTCCTCCTTGTGTTGGAGGAGGAATACCAGCTTTCATGGTGTTAGGGCATGCGCAGACTGTGCAATGGAGTTTCCTGTACTTGCACTGAAGGAGCCAGCAAGTGGATGCTGTCGGCATCGAGGGAGTTAATTGTTCCTCCTGTCGACGTCAACACCAGTGTCGAGAGCCCTGCGCATAAGCCGTTTGCGCAACAATAGCAGAGGCAGGAGCTGGTATTCAGGAAGGGGCAGGGGCGGTGCCGAAAAGGAGGACCTCCGGTATCCTTCCTTCCTCATCTCCATGCGCGTTGCGTTTTTATTTGTTTCAACATTATTATTTTTTGGTCCGTGATCTGCGCCCCCCCCCCCCCCTCGGCTTGCACCCCTAGGCCATGGCCTAGGTTGGCCTTATGGGTAATCCTGGCTTGAGTCGTGACCCCCAGGTTGAGAAATGCTGCGCTAGCTGCTTTAAGGGAAATCGTAGAGTTACAAAACACAGCAATTTTTTAAAAAATAAATGCAAAACATAACACTCTCTGTTCATGGCGACTCTTAGCTTTTGGTCATTACCTCCTTCTGCCTGATTGTTTACAAAGCAGAGTGGCTCCATTTTATCCTGTCAACTCAGAAATCCCCATCCATCCCTGATATAATTTTCTAGAGAGATCTTTTAGAGTTTGGAGACTGACTGATATACTATTTTTTCCCCCACAACCAGTACCGGGGAAATCCTGCCTGCCTCCATCAACACAGAGGTGGCACTTGGATGTCCATTTCAGTAACTACTGATTCCCTTGGTATCCATGAATCTGTCTAATCCTGCCTTGAAGCTGTCAGGCTGACAGCTGTCACAACCTCCTCTGGAAGTGAGTTCCATAACCCAATGACCCTCTGGGTGAAGAAATATTTCCCTTTATTAGTCCTAACTTTCCTACCTTGGAGCTTTAGGGAGTGCCCCTAGTCCTAGTGTTGTGTGACAGAGAAAATATTTTTCTTTATTCACCTTTTCTATCCCATGCATGATTTTATACACTTCGATCAAGTCACCTCTTAAACGCCGTCTTTCAAGGCTGAAAAGACCAAGGCGTTGCAACCTGATTTCATAAGGGAGCTGCTCCATCCCTTGGATCATTCTTGTTGCCCTTCTTTGTACCTTTTCCAGTTCCGTTATATCCTTCTTGAGGTGCGGTGACCAGAATTGTACACAGTACTCAGATGTGGCCTCACCATAGATTTGTAGAGAGGCAATACAACATTTGCCGACCTATTTTCGATTCCCTTCCTGATCATGCCAAGCATAGAATTTGCTTTTTCACTGCTGCAGCGCACTGGGTTGACATCTTCATTGAGCTGTCCACCAAAACCCCAAGATCCCTTTCCTGGTTTGTCTCAAAAGCTTTGATCCCATCAGTTGATAAGTGTATTTGGGGTTCTTTGCCCGATGTGCATGACTTTACACTTGTTTAGGTTAAAATGCATTTGCCACTTTGTTGCCCATTCACTCAATTTCGAGAGATCTTTCTGGAGCTCTTTACAATCAGTTTCATTTTTAACTACCCTGAACAATTTAGTGTCATCTGCAAACTTTGCTACCTCACAATTTACTTCTACATCCAGATCATTAATGAATAAATTAAAAAGTAACGGACCCAAAACTGAACCTTGGGGTACGCCACTTCTCACCTCTTTCCACCCAGAGAAATGTCCGTTTATTACCACCCTTTGTTTCCTACAGTTTAGCCAGGTTTCAATCAGGACAAGACCTGTCCCCTGATTCCATGGCTGAAGAGCTTATTTAGGAGCCTTTGGTGAGGGACTTTGTCAAAAGCCTTTTGAAAGTCAAGGTAAACAATATCGACTGGGTCCCCTTTATCTATGTGTTTATTTACACCCTCAAAGAATTCTAACAAGTTAGTAAGACATGATTTGCCTTTGCAGAAACCATGTTGATTTTCCTTCAGCAATGCCTGTTCTTCTATGTGCTTGGTAATTTTTTCTTTAATAATGGTTTCCATCACTTTGCCTGGAACTGAGGTTAGACTAACTGGCCTATAATTTCCTGGATCACCCCTGGATCCTTTCTTGAAGATCGGAGTTACATTTGCCTCCCTCCAGTCCTCGGGTACAGTGCCTGATCTTAGAGAAAGGTTATATATTTTGGCTAGAATTTCAGCAATTTCACACTTGAGTTCCTTAAGAACTCTGGGGTGGATGCCATCTGGCCCTGGTGATTTGTTGACATTTAGTTTGGTAAGGCATGTGAGAACATCTTCCTTGTTTATCTCTATCTGGTTTAATTCATTTAATTCCCTCCCTGAAAAAACTGACTCAGCTGCAGGCATATGTTGTCTGTCCTCCTGTGTGAAAACGGAGGCAAAGAAATCGTTTAGCCGCTCAGCAATCTCCTTGTCTTCACTTATTGTCCCTTTCTTACCATTTTCGTCAAGTGGCCCAACTGCTTTTCTAGTTGGGTTTCTACTTCTGATGTACTTAAAGAAGTTTTGCTATTTTTAAAATATTCTTAGCTATATGTGCCTCAAAATCTCTCTTGGCTTTCCTGACGGTTGTTTTGCATTTAGTTTGCCAGAGCTTGTGTTCCTTTCTGTTCTCCTCAGTAGGAAGAGCCTTCCATTTCTTAAATGAGTTTTTCTCTTTCCAATCACATCTTTTACTTCATTTGTAAGCCATGCCGATGTCCTCTTGGACTTTCCCGCCCTCTTTCTTATTTTAGGAATGCATTTTAGTTCGGCTTGTTTTAAAGTATTTTTAAACAGTTTCAAGCATTCTGGAGGGATTTGATTTTTTTTTTACTGTTCCTTTTAGTTTGTGCTTTACTATTTTTCTCATTTTGGTGAAATTCCCTTTGTGAAAATTTAAGGTCACTGTGTTAGTTTTCACTGACAGTTTGCTATCCAAACTTAAGTTGAAGGTTATTGTGTTGTGGTCACTGGTACCTATGGGCTCAGCTACAAGGACATCTTGAACGAGATCTTGTTCATTAGTTAGCACCAAGTCCAGGATCCCCTTTCCCCTGGTTGGTTCCATGACCATCTGCTCAAGGGAATAATCAGCTAGCATGTCGAGAAACCTTGTCTCTCTTTCATGCGTAGAACAAGAATTTAGCCAATCTATTCGGGGATAGTTGAAGTCCCCCATTATGACTAGTTTATTGCTTTTTGAGGCCTGTTTAATTTCATTTTCCAGATAGCAGTCTGCCTCTGGAGTTTGGTTGGGAGGGCGATAGCAGATCCCTAATGCTAGATTAGTTTTTGTCCTGGGACTTTTACCCACAATGTTTCTGTAGGTGAGTTTGAATTTTCTTGATATTCTAATTCATGAGATTCTAGCTCTTCATTTATGTACAAGGCCACACCGCCACCGTTTTCCCCTCTCCTGTCTTTCCTGTACAGTTTATAACCTGGAATTTTTGTGTCCCAATTGTTTTCCTCTGTCCACCAGGTTTCTGTTATGCCAATAATATCAATATTTTTTTCTTTTGCCAAACATTCCAACTCCCCTATTTTTGTTCGAAGGCTTCTAGCATTTGCGTACAGACATTTATATTTATTGCTCTGATGCCCTTTCAACTTTGGCTGTTTATGAGAATTTGTAGAAGGCCTACAATGTCCTACCTCTTGGCTACTTCCTATCTTTTCTGTTGACTCAGCCGTTTGTGCATAAATTTCATCCTCCATACTTGGCGTTTCACAATCTCGAACCGGAAGCTGCCCAGCTCCTGTCGACTTTCCCCTAGGAATCAGTTTAAAAGCTGCTCTGAAGCCTTTTTAATATTGATTGCCAGCAGTCTGGTTCCATTTTCGTTCAGTGTGTCGTGTAATGGGGCTGGAGGGTAGAGACTGTGACATCCATAACATGGATGACATCCACAAATGTGACCAAACTAGTCATTGTAGTTTCCCAAGATTATGACCGTGGTTTGTCATCCTGTGTCTGAAACTGCTATCCAGAATTTCAGTCGTAACCATTTCTCAGCTTGACAATGGCAATGTAGATTGACCTTTTGGACATCAACTCTGAGGGTGCATCTACATTGTAGAATTAATGTAGTTTGACACCACTTGAACTACTGTGGCTCAAGGCTATGCGATCCTAGGAGTTGTAGTTTGGGGAGACAACCAACAATCTTTGGCAGAGAAGGATGAAGATCTTATAAAACTACAACTAAAGCACTGAGCCAGAGTCCTCGATGGGAGTTGTAGTTCAGCTCTC
Organism: Anolis apletophallus; assembly: GCA_030556195.1. NCBI lineage: Eukaryota > Metazoa > Chordata > Lepidosauria > Squamata > Anolidae > Anolis > Anolis apletophallus. Next base: position 37,245,187 of record JARBWK010000015.1, on the reverse strand, counting down.
AGTTGGAGCTGTAGTTAAATCCACAATGGCAGTTGTAATTCAGCCCTCAATGAGAGTTGTAGTCCGGATATCAATGGGAGTTGTAGTCTGGCCCTCAATGGGAGTTGTAGTTCAGCCCTTAATGAGAGTTGTAATTCAGCCCTCAATTAGAGTTGTGTCCCAGATCTCAATGGGAGTGGTATTTCGGCCCTCAATGGAAGTCATAGTCTGGACCTCAATGGGAGTCGTAGTTTGGCCCTAAATGGGAGTCATAGTTTGGCCCTCAATGGGAGTCATAGTCTGGACCTCAATGGGAGTTATAGTTTGGCCCTCAATAGGAGTCACGGTTTGGCCCTCAATGGGAGTTGTAGTTTGGCCCTCAATGGTTGTAGTTCGTTCCTCAATGGGAGTTGTAGTCCAGACCTCAATGGGAGTTGTAGTTTGGCCCTCAATGGGAGTTGTAGTTCAGCCTTTAATGAGAGTTGTAATTCAGCCCTCAATTAGAGTTGTACTCCAGATCTCAATGGGAGTGGTACTTCGGCCCTCAATGGAAGTCATAGTCTGGACCTCAATGGGAGTTGTAGTTTGGCCCTAAATGGGAGTCATAGTTTGGCCCACAATGGGAGTTATAGTTTGGCCCTCAATGGTTGTCATTCGTCCCTCAATGGGATTTGTAGTTCTGCCCTCAATGAGAGTTGTAGATCAGCCCTCAATGGGAGTTGTAGTTTGGCCCTCAATGGAATTCACAGTTTGGCCCTCAATGGGAGTCATAGTTCTGCTCTCAATGGGAGCTGTAGTTTGGCACCACTACAACTCCCAGGAGTCTATAGTATTGAGCTGTGACAGTGAAAGTGGTGTCAAACTACATTAATTTTACAGTGTAAATGCAGCCTTGGGGTCTCCGTAGGTCGGAAATGACTTGAGCGACAAGAAACCCCCAAAAGCACACCAACTTCGTAGCGTATCCAATGCCTACCACAATGTCAGGCTTGCTTATCAAAACTGCATTTTTTTTAAAAAAAAGACTTCAGGGTTTATCTGAGTGACTGTTTCGAACTCCAAATGACTTCTCTCATGAATAATTTTATAATATATCATCTGAATTGCGATTTGTTATCCTGCCGACAAAAGGTTTCCACTGAAACTCTGCAGGCAACTGATATTTTTATTAAACTTCCTTCTCTAATTTGGCGCCGGCTTGAGGCTCAGCGCTGTTTTCAATGGCAATCCTTGTCCAAAGGGGCTGCGGACTCTTGTTCCTTTTGTCTCCTTGGTATCGTTCCTCCACAAAAGAGCTCAAAACATCTGGAGGGTCTCGAGTGTAGAGAAATCGCCTTGTGTTACTCGCGGTGGATATTTCTAGACTACTTTTCAGAGCATTTTAATGTTTTTTTCCACATGTTTTTTTTAATTATCTCCGTGTTGTTTTAATTGAGTCTTATTTGTGCATCGCCCAGGGAGCTCTTGTGGGTTGGGAGGTGATACAGATATATTTTAAATAAACAAACAAGTAAACAATACAACTCCCTCTTCCTAAAATATAGTTAAATGCACATTTGGGGGTTTAACTATTATGGATTTAATTATTACTGGATTTGATTTATCTGTCCACCTTGCCTGTCTCCTGGGGAATCTGTATAATGACCAAGAAGCAACAGTCAGAACAGACCATGGAACAACCAACTGGGTCAAGATTAGGAAAGGCATAAGGCAGGGTTGTAACAGCTCCCCCTGGTGGCCAGATGTTAAATTGCCTCTGTCTGTCTTGTGTTGTGTGTCTAAATGCTTGCCTGTATATGTTCATTGTGATCCGCTGAGTCCCCTGCGGGGTGAGAAGGGCAGAATATAAATGAAGTAAATAAATAAATAATAATAATACATATACACTTTATTTATATTCCGCCCTTCTCACCCCGAAGGGGACTCAGGGCAGATTAGAGTACACATACAAGCAGACAATCCCTGCTGTTTTTTGTATTTGACATACAAGACAAACAACATATATAGTAGGAGAATCTTCCAGCCACAGGTTATTTCCTGATTCTTCTAGTTGCGTCACCGGGTGCTGTTGTTCCATTGCTCCATTGCGCCACAGGGGGTGCTGTTGCTTCATCCTCCTATGACGAAGAGCTTGCCAACCCGTTGGGAGCTTCCACCTTCCGGCAATCGGTCTTCCTTATTTATTGGCGTTATAAAAGTCCTCCCCCGCAAGCGGTTCCCAATTTCTCTACTCACAGCTAGGCTTGTTTTCGACGGCTTGGGTAAACAGAGGCAGGACTCACAGCTGGCTGCCCAAGCCAGCCCGGGGTCTCGAACCTGTAACGTTTGGTTGATAAGATCTTCTAGCAGCTGTTGTTACTGCTGTGCTAAACCTCTGGTCCATAAATAAATAATAAATAATAATAAATGATGTGGTCCTAGGACACAATGGAGCAATACCTTCAAACTACTTCCTGACCGTGAGAGCTGTTCAGTGGTGGAACTCTCTGCCCTGGAGTCTGGAGGAGGCTCCTTCTTTGGAGGCTTTTAAACAGAGCCTGGATGGCCATCTGTCGGGGGTGCTTTGAATGCAATTTTCCTGCTTCTTGGCAGCATGTGGTTGGACTGGATGGCCCACGAGGTCTCTTCCAACTCTAGGATTTTATGATTCTGTGATTCTAGAGATGTGTTCTCCAGGTTTAATTTCCCCAGTAAATTTGAAGGATAGACTATATTGAGGTCTTGCAGTTCTATGTTTCCTCCACAATGAAGAATAAAAACATATTGCAGTTTCCTTTTCTTCAGCTGTTTCACAGCCTGCATATATTTGCTTGCGAAATCCCCCAAATTCTTTACTTCTTGAAAACTATCACGTCCTCCAGCCTCTCCCTTTTGCAAAAACGGGCACAAAAGCATTGTTCTCACTCCAAACAAAGCCTCCAAACAACAACAACAAACACACCCAATCTCCCTTGTACTTCATTTTCATGCATCAGAGCTCCCATTCCTCATGCAAATCCAATTTCATGCTTGCCTCCATCGGCTTTAAGGTATCCATCCTCCAAACAGCAACATCGATACAGTCCAAACCATTGGAAGAAATTATTCTCAGGAAAAGAAGGGTGAGTCTGCACTGTAGTATTAATTCACTTTGACTCCACTTTAATTCCCAGGCTATGGAGCTGTAGTTTGGTGAGACCAAACAATCTTTGGCAGAGAAGGCTAAAGTCCTTGTAAAGCATCAACTCTTATGGTTCCATAGCATTGAGCCATGGCAGTTCAAGTGGAGTCAAGCTGCATTAGTTCTACAGTGTAGATCAGGGGTGCTCATTAGGTAGATCGCGATCTACTGGTAGATCGCGTAGTGCAGTGTTTTTCAACCTTTTTTGAGCCGCGGCACATTTTTTACATTTACAAAATCCTGGGGCACACCACCAACCAAAATGACACAAAATGACACTCTAACACAGTAATACATATAGTTAATGTGTTTTTAAATGTATTTATACACTCAGTGTGAAACCTGGGCCTCTTTCGAAGAACACAACATAGATATCCTGGCAGGAATGGTAGACAGACACACACGAAGGTCTTGCTCAACAGCTGGGAGTTATAGTTCACCCGCAATCAAAGAGCATTCTGAACTCCACCAATGATGGAATGGAATCAAAGTTCCCACACAGAACTACCATAACCAGGAAATAAACTATAAGAGTTTGGTGGGCATTGACCTTGAGTTTGGGAGTTGTAGTTCACCTATATCCAGAGAGCACTGTGGAGGGGAGGGAGGAAGACGTGGGGCGAGTCTGCGCAGTAGCGCCCGCACGTGTCACGTCTTCTTCCCTACCCCCTCCTGCAGAAGCGGCAGCATGAGCGAAGCGAGGCAAAGCAAGCAGAGCGAGGCTGGGAAGAAGGCGCCCGAGTGGAGAAGAAAAAGTGTTCGGCAGGAGGGGGAAGAAAGGGTATTGGAGGTTCCAATTTCCCACGGCACACCTGATGATCGCTCACGGCACACTGGTTGGGAAACACTGGCGTAGGGCATCCTGGTAGATCGCAGGCAGGGTGGGAGGAAGGCTCAGACCCGCCCCGCAGGCTCCCGACACCTCCCAAGTGCGTCCTGCCCTGGGTTATCTGAGGTCCTTTCCACACAGTTGAATAAAAGCCCATGTTATCTGCTTTGAATCAGATTATATGGTACTGTGAACTCAGAAAACCCAGTTCAAAGCAGATATTGTGTTCTATGTTTCACATTTTTGTAGTGGGTAGGTAGATCATTTTGACTTGGTTGTTTCATAAGTAGCTCGCATGCTGAAAAAGTGTGAGCACCCCTGGTGTAGATGAACCCCGAGTTAAGATATAATAGGACCAAAGTCAGAAAATATCTATCCTATAATCAGATAGCAAAGTCTTCTCTGACTACAAGGATTATATCACAACATCAACTAGCTGGGTCCAGTGATGAACCATAAGCTTTTACTAAACACTTCCTAAGGCAATTCTACACTAAATGCTTAAGCAAAGGCTAGTCCAGAGCATTATGTTGCAAGCTTTCAAGTAGTTTCTGAATCATGGGATTATTTGAGGCTGAGAGTGTGTGATTCACACAAGATCACCCAGGAAGTTTGTCTGAAGACTGGTTTCCAGAGGCAAAAGGTGCATCCACACCAGTAGTTCCCAACCTGTAGTCTGAGGATGTGATCTATTGTTTCATCTGCTTCCTTGCAGAGCCTACACTTGGGATCTGTCGTTGACTTTTCAATTCTGGCTTCAATGGCATTTGTTCTAATGGCTTGTTCTTGGGCTGCCAGAATCAGGCCCTCCTTTGTCTTCTTTTTCCAAGTTCCATTTGGGAGCCACAGCCATGTTTCTCCTTGTCAGTTTTGGTCTCAATTTTTCCCAGGAACTGTCCATGGAGAGAGAGCATTCTTTTGCCGGTTTTCCCTTCCGCTCTGGATTGTGTTATTACGGGATTTACTCTTTGTCTTTTGCACTTGAAGCAGTTTTCAACTATTGACTTCCCTCAATGTTGGTTCCTGAATGCCTTTCCCATCACCTGCCAGGGCATGTTCCTCTTTTTCTATGGTTTGTTTCCCTTGCAGATGCCCTCTCTCTGCCTCCTAATTTTCAGGGCAGGTAAAGTCTGCCGACATCACAACGCGGGTGTTACGAGGAGTGGATAGTCATCAGTTTTCTTGTTTTAATGTCAAGATCATCCAGCTCTGCTTGTGTCCAGTTCAAAATTCCAGCAGTGTATCTAATGATGGGGATGGCTCAGGTGTTGATAGCCTTGATCGTATCTCCACCATTTAATTTGCTCTTCAAAACCTTTCTGGCTCTTTGGATATATTCTTTGCTGACCACATTTTTCACATGCCCATGCTTGATATTGTCCAACTGTAGTATGCCCAGATATTTATAGGCTTCAGGCTTTGCCCGTTTGGCATCTCTATGCCCTTGCTGTGTGTAATTTTCCCTTTCTTCAATGCCACTGTGGCACATTTGTCTAGGCCGAACTCCATACTGATGTCAGTGCTGAAGATTCTGACTGTGTTGTCAGTGACTGGATTTCAGTTTCTGATTTTCCGAAAAGGTTTAGATCATCCATGTACAGCAAGGGAGAAATTTTTGGTGAATTTCTTGCTGTTTGGTAGCCCAGGTTTGTTTTCTGTAGAATTACTGACAGTGGAATCATTGCAATGATGAACAGCAGTGGTGACAGTGAGTCATCCTGGAAAATTCCTCTTTTGATGTTTATTTATTTATTTACTTACTTTATTTATATTCCGCTCTTCTCACCTCGAAGGGGACTCAGAGCGGATTACAGGTACACATACTAGCAGACAATTCCTACTGTTTTTCACATACACAACAACATATAGATGAACAGAGGCAAACTCTAGCAAACAGGGGGAGCTGGCGCACTCCTCATCTCTCAGCATTCCCGGCGTCCCTTGTTGCTCCTTCCGCATTCCTCAGCATTCCTGGAGTTCTTTAATAGCCTCATAATTCAGTCAAAATTTGCCTCCCCACTTAATGTGGTACCTTTATCTCCTACTTGACAGATGCAACTGTTTTTTTGGGCTGCAAAGGTCAACAGCAGGCTACACTTAAAGGTCTGGCTATGGTCATCCATGCTCTGGTCACATCCCAAATAGATTACTGCAACGCACTCTACGTGGGGCTGCCTTTGAAGACAGTTTGGAAATTGCAATTAGTCCAGCGGGCGGCAGCCAGATTGCTAACGGGAGCTACATACAGGGAGCATACCACCCCCCTGGTGTGTCAGCTCCACTGGCTGCCTGTCCAATTCCGGGCTCAATTCAAAGTGCTGGTTTCGACCTTTAAAGCTCTATACGGTTGTGGCCCAGCTTACTTGTCCGAACGCATCAGCCGCTATGTCCCACCTCGTAATCTAAGATCATCCGGGGAGGCCCTGCTCTCGCTCCCGCCTACGTCTCAGATGAGGCTGGTGGGGACGAGGGATAGGGCCTTCTCGGTGGTGGCTCCCCGCCTGTGGATTGTGCTTCCTATTGATGTACAATCCACCACATCCCTCCTGGCCTTCAGGAAAAAAGTAAAATCCTGGCTGTGGGACCAGGCATTTGTACACCAGCACAAGGCAGCATTTTAGATTGGTTTTTAATGAAAGTGGGTGATTATGGCCAATGTTTTTATGGACTGAACATTGTTTTAATCCAGAGTGAATGTGTATGGTGCTAATGTAGTTGTATTTTAATGTATTTTTAATGTATTTTAATTGTTGAAGGGTTTTGGGGTTTTATATTGTTATTATGTGGGCATCGAATTGTGCCGTACTCTAAGCCGCTCTGAGTCCCGTCCCCCTTGGGGGTTGAGAAGAGCGGGGTAAAATCCCGAAATAAATAAAATAAAGGTCGAGCACCCACCTCGACCCGGGCAGGCCTCGAACCCAATACCTACTGGTCAGAGATATCTTATGCAGCTGACACTTAGCCAGCTGTGCCACACTCCCGGTGCTATGTTAACAGTTCCATAGCTTTCATTGCCCACAAACAACTCATTATTATTATTATGTCTACAAAAGATACATTCCCATCTGAACCATGGATACAACCAAATGCCATTCGGTTACCTCCTTTCCAATCCTAGCATACCATAGAGTTGTGTTGGAGGAGTCTGGTTTTTCCATATTGGATATAAAGCTGCAAACCAAAGTTGCTTTAACTCTAACCAGACGGTTCCATTTCCCAATAAAGTAAGTTCAATTTCAGTTGAAGTTAACAGTACTGGGTCTAATTTAGTGGACAGGCATTTAGTCCAATTTTGTCCAATTTTGAACAGACCTTGTCAAGACCAAAAGAAACCATGGATAGGGGGTTTGCCATTATTATCTTGTGCCCAAGATAATAATGACTCATTATGGCAGTGATTTTCAACCTTTTTGAGCCGCGGCACATTTTTTACATTTACAAAATCCTGGGGCACACCACCAACCAAAATGACACAAAATGACACTCTGTCATTTTACAAACTGTCGCCCTCCCCCCTCATGAAGCCGCTACTTCCGCCAAACCTGCTCCCCCCCGGGAGGCCCACACGCAGGAGGCCCGTCACCGTCCGGCGGAGGAGGGCTGCACTGAGTGGTCTCGGCTGAGCAGGACAAATAAGAATTGAGCACACGGGGTGGCTCCGAGCCTCGGAACAAACTACGGCGGAGGCTCGCAGCCGTCGCCACCCCCAGCTCTCCTTGCCAAAGGGGTTCAGCCCTCCCAGGAGGGCCTCCCCCCCCCGCGTCCCTTCGGCTTCCCTGCTGTTGCCTTGGGGCCAGATCGGGAAGAAACTAAGGTGGGCTGTGGAGCTGCGCATCCCGGACTCTGCATCCCAGGAGAGGCCAGGAGATGAGGGGTTTCTCCCCTTCCCCGGCACAGAGGGGCTAGACTTTGTGCCGCTAGAGAGAAGAAAGCCTCGCCTTGAGCCTGCGGGAGCGGGGGCAGTCGGGGGCAGTTCCCGCGGATTCCTCCTCCCTCTCCTCCTCCTTGCTACCGGAGGGGAGGAGGGCAGAAGAGCGTCCAGGAGCCAGGAAGCAGGAGGAGCCACAGCCCACCCAGGTAGCCTTGGCGCACAGAGGGAAGGAAGGAAGGAAGGGAAGGAGAGAGAGAGGAGGGAGGGAGGAAAGTTCTGGACGCCGAGGGCTCTCCCTGACTGCAGCCAGGCTGGCTGGCATTGCTGCTTCGGCCAGGAAAGCCTCATTTCCGCTGCCTGAAGTTTCCTGCTAGGCTCTCTCTCTCTCTCCACTGTAATTTCCCACGGTACACCTGATGATCTCTCACGGCACACTAGTGTTCTGCGGCACACCAGTTGGGAAACACTGCATTATGGGATGGTTCTCCTCCATCTTTTTGTGTGTGGACCAAAATTACATGAACACACACGGTCTGTTGGATTTTTGCTGATGGTTTCATATGTTTTCCATGCGACCTAGCTTTAATATTCTATAACAGTGGGAGCAAAGTGGGAATATAATAAGGCCCATGGAGCCTAGTCCGGATGCATGTAAATATATGCTCAGAGATGCCAAGGCAGTGGAGATGGGGCAGCATGCTGAACGGTTCATTTGCTTTCCACAATGCGTACATTTATTCCTCAACCTGACGGAAAGGACTGGCAATTTGAAAACAAATCAAATGGGTGAGAAAGGGAAATTGACATATTCATCCAACCAGGCCAAAGGTTTTGATTGCTAAGCACAAATGTTCAGCTCAGTTTTACTAGTGTTGAATGAGGTTCGCTAACACTTTTGTTCTGACAGGCTACTCATCTCTGCGGCAGACAAGTACAAGCACAAACCTCTCTGTAGTACATTGAGTTTGGGATTTCAGAAAAAAATGTGCAAAATCCTACAGCAGTGGTTCCCAAAGTGGGCTGTACCACCCCCTGGTGGGCGGTGGGGCAATCCAAGGGGGCACTGGGAGGCTCAGGAGAATTTGGGGGGTGCTGAACCCCTGTAAGTGGGCGGTGGCGTGAGCCAGGCTTGCTTGCCACTTGCAGGGTCGCACGCTTGCGAGGACGTCCCCGTTGGAAGAAAGAGGCGACACACAGGACTGCGCCGTGGGCGGAGTTGATGGGAGGAAGGAGGCGGTGCTGCAGTTTCCACGGCAACGCCTGCCCGGGGATTCCAACTCGCAGGGACACAGTCGCCAAGCGCGCGATCCCCAGGCAGGCGTTGCAGTGGAAACCGTAGCACGCACCTCCTTCTTCTCGTCAACCCCGCCCACGGTGCAGTCCTGCGTATTGCCTCTTTCTTTCAATGGGGACGTCCTCGCAAGCGCGCCTTGCTGGCCCCGGGGCAGGGCGAGTGGGAGGCGCTTTTCAAGGTGGGCCTCGCTTGTCCAGTGTCGGCCCCTTCTTTCTTCAATGCCATAAAAACAACATGCAATTCAAATGACAGGTCAGCTCTGCTTGTGTTGTTAGATCTCACAGCAGCTTTTGACATGGTAGATCACGCATTACTGACCCACCGTTTAGCCGTGATGGGAGTTAGGGGGACTGCCCTTAAATGGGTGGCCTCCTTCCTCCAAGACCGGGGGCAATGTGTGGAGAGGGGGGGTGGCCTCTGGGAGACTCCCATTAAGTTGTGGGGTCCCCCTGGGAGCTATCCAGTTAGACCCACTGCTATCCATGGAGACCCAGGTCTCCACGGTTAGCAAAATAGCATTCTTCCATCTTCAACAGGCTAGGCGGCTGGCTCCTTACCTATCCAGGGATGACCTGGCCACGGTAATCCAGGCGACAGTCATCTCGAGGCTAGATTACTGTAATGCCCTCTACATTGTCCTTCGCTTGTCGACAATCCGGAAACTCAAGCTGGTGCAAAATGCTGCTGCTCGATTACTAGTGGAAGAACAAAACCTTCTGAGAATTCCATCAGTCCGCTCTTACCACCACTCTGTGACGAGACAACGAGCTTTCTCCGTGGTGGCTCCGACTCTATGGAATGCATTGCCAGACAATGTTCGTGCCATCACAGAGTTAGTTCCCTTCCGGAGGGCATGCAAGACAACTTTGTTTAAGCTCGCCTTTAACTAAGTGCTCCCAGATAATTCTGACAATGTCCTATTATTGATAACAAATGTTTTTTATGCATTTTATGTATTTTATGTGTATTTTTAATTGATTGCTTGTGTAAACTGCCCTGAGCCTGCAGGGAGGAGCGGTATATAAAATCGAATAATTAATAAATAAATAAAATAACATTAAAATTAAAATTAAAACACATTAAAACAATTTATTTTATGAAAACGGTAGAAACATTAATACATATATCTTTCTGTTTAATTGCTATTAAAATTTAAAAAATAATAATTTCTAGGGGGCGGTGAGTAAAAAATTTTCTGGAAAGGGGGCGGTAGGCCAAAAAAGTTTGGGAACCACTGTCCTACAGCCTCCAATCGTCCCAATTTGGCAGGAAGAGTCCCAAACAATCCTTTGTCATCCCACCTCTAGAGCCTTACCTCTATTTCTGCAGATAGAGGTCAGAGTGCATTTTGCCCTTCTCAGGAGGTTTAGGCAAAAGCAAACTGCTGCAGCCTTTCTTAGCTGGTATATTTACGTACCTGTCATTTCTCCCCATCTTGAGCGATGCTCAAACATCTTCCCTGTGAAACGTCAGCGGGTATGAAATCCATAATATTCTTTTTCATAAAGGGAATGGAAGTTTTCATAACCGGAAAAGAACATGAGATGTGGGGGGAAGCAAAAGAGACAGATGCGTCCATCTCCACCCGGAGATGCGCTGCCTGCCATTTCGCAAACCCTGCAGCTGCCGAAGGATACTTTGAACTGTTGATAACATCTTGCAAAGCAATCTTGTGTTTGGCTTGTTGCTTACTCCAGTATATTTGAACCAAAAGAACAAATACCCTCTTGGCTTTTAACTCAGCAGAGAGTAGATTATTGCTCAGTAAATTAATTCAGCATCCAGCAGGAAAAAGGGAGGGGAAGAAACATACACGTCTGCTACATGTAAGAGCCAGAAGGAAAACAGGCTGAAGATCCTTATTAGGAGGACTACAACCCGGAAAGCACGGCCGTATTTTCAGTTGGGGAATCTTGGAGGTTAAGTAAAGTAGACTTTGGCTGAGATCCTAGGCTGCTCTTGTGTAGTTGTTTGTTATTAATTTCCACCAACTCTACGTTGACTTCTGGCCATCCTATGAATGTGATACCTCCAGTCATTACCTATTTATTTCATGTTTTCCAGTCTCACGAACTTGGCTTTCTTGATGGAGTCTGCTGACCTGTAATACCTGCAATGCTACCTGCAATGCAAAAGAAGAGCCCAATCAATCATAAACCCTTAAATGAGGAAGATGAGGAAGCAGAGGCACTTCACATCAAGAAGATGAATTTAAAGCATTCAGCAAAAGGTCAGGCAAGGCCCTGTCCCAATTTAAATGAAAAACACTGAGCAAATGAGGGCAGTTGGGTTGAGAAAAAGTTGGCAATAAATCATCTCACTGCAGACAACAACTTCAATCTCTCTCTCTCTCTCTCTCTCTCTCTCTCTCTCTCTCTCTCTCTCAGATTAAATGGACCCTTAGTGAGCACCAGGATGCCTCAGGGCAGTGTGCTTGCTCCATTAATGTTTAACATTTACACAAATGATCAGTCACTGCCAGAAAGGACAGAGAGTTTAATCTATGCTGATGATCATGCCATCACCGCTCAAGCAGGGAGCTTTGTAATAGTTGAACAGAAGCTCTTCAAAGCTTTAGGTCAGGGGTAGGCAACTTACGGCTCACGGGCCGGATGTGGCCCTGCAGCCAATTCTTATCTTTACAATTCCAACAGTTTGGTTTTGCGTTTCTATAAATTTTAGCGAGCTTCATTGGGGACATGTGCCACCTATATATGATCTTCCATTTCCACTGGAAGGGATGGCCTGCCCTCCACGCATTTGAAGAGACTCCTGATGATTTATCACTGGTGAGGACGTCACGATTGGATAAACCGCTGCCTCTGAGGAAGTCCTATTGCTTTAAAGGATGAAACGGCTCGCCGCTGGCTGTACACAGAGCTCTTTGCTGTCAGGCTTCGTCCCCACACCACTCGTCCCCGGTGACACCTGGTTGTGGGGTCTGAGTTCTTCTCCCCGCGCCGCTCGCTACTCTCGAGCCTGGGTGTCTGTTGCCATAGTGTGGACTACCACTCCCGCCATCCCTTGCGAATACCGCGAAGCCGGGGCTGGTGTCTCCAACCAGGAGGACATTCCCCGGCCTGGCCAGACCCCGTTGACAATATCCGCTTTCGCCACCCGATCTACGGGTCCCTTTTGGGGCTTAACTGCCCCAGGGCACATTCCTCCTACAGAGAGGTTCTGTCTCTCACTATAGTAGTGTTTATGTATAAGAGACACACCTCGTCAGCGTGCTTACAGCCCTTCTACTACCACATGGTATTGTATTTACTTATGCTTGTTGTGGCTCCTTGAACTGTATACTCTATTGTTTATATGCATTTTGCTGTTTGTACAACTGAATGATTATGATACAGATGTAATACCTATGAATTTTCATGCTTCATGTATATGTTTCACTGCTTTTCTCACACTGTGAGTTTTTTGAGAGATATTTAAAGCTATTTTGATTATATATTGCCTTAGTAGTTTTTTGCTTGTATCAGACAGTGCTGCCCCCTGTATATAATTTAACTATAAATCCCAACAACTACAATTCCCAAATGACAAAATCAATTTCTCCCTTCAACTCCATGATTATTCAAATTTGTATTGTGTATTTGTGCCAAATTTGGTCCAGTGAATAAAAATACACCCTGCATATCTGATATTTATATTACGATTCATAACAGTAGCAAAATGACAGTGATGAAGTAGCAACAAAAATAATGTTATGGTTGGGGGTCACCACAACATGAGGAACTGCATTAAGGGGTCATGGCATTCGGAAACACTGCTTTAGCAGAGAAAGCAACAGACCTTGCAAAACTACAACTCCCAAGACTCCATAGCATTGGGCCATGGCAATTCAAATGGTATCAAACTGCATGCATTCGACAGTGTAGCCTTACCCTTACCTATATTTCTGCAAATTGAGTTCAGAGTGCATTTTGCCCTTTTCAGGAGGTTTAGGCCAGTGTTTCCCAACCAGTGTGCCGCGGCACACTAGTGTGCTGTGAGCGATCATCAGGTGTGCCGTGGGAAATTGGAACCTCCAATTCTCACTTGCCTGCGTGAGGGCCCCGGCAGGCAAGCAGGCAGACAAGCAGAGCGACCAACGGAGGGGAAGGGAGGGAGGAGAAGAGGAGGAGGCCAGGACAAGTGCCGCCGCAGAGTATGCCTTTGCTCTCCTCCTTCCTTCCCTTCCGCCTCGTGCGCTCCCCTCCCTTCTCTTCTGCCTAGCTCTCTCTCCCCCCTCCCTTCTCTTCCACCTCACTCTCTCTCACCCTTCCCTTCCGCCTCGCGCGCTCCCCCTCCCTTCTCTTCCAGCAACTACAATTCTTAGTTGTCAAGATCTATTTCCCCCAAACTACACCAGTGTTCACATTTGGGCATATTCAGTATTTGTGCCAAGTTTGGTCCTGATCCAACATTGTTTGAGTCCACAGTGCTCTCTGGATGTTGGTTAACTACAACTCCCAAACTCAAGGTCAATGCCCACCAAACCTTTCTAGTGTTTTCTATTGGTCATGGAGTCCTGTGTGCCACATTTGGTTTAGTTCCATCATTGGTGGAGTTCAGAGTGCTCTTTGATTGCGGGTGAACTATAACTCCCAGCAACTACAAATCCCAAATGTCAAAATCAATTTTTGACTGATGGTCCCTCCTGAGTGTATAAATACATTTAAAAACATATTAACTATATGTATTACTGTGTTAGAGTGTCATTTTGTGTCAGTTTGGTTGGTGGTGTGCCCCCGGATTTTGTAAATCTAAAAAATGTGCCGCGGCTCAAAAAAGGTTGAAAAACACTGGTTTAGGCAAAAGCCAGGGGCAGACCTACCTGTTCCCGGGGGGTACACGAAAAAATCCCCCCCCCGTTGCTCCCGAGGGGAGCCCAGTGCGCATGCGCCAATCTGTGTGCACGCGCACTGACTCCAGAGCGTGCCTCCCGCTTTTGAGGCCAGTGCGCATGCGCGAAAGTGCACGCACGCGCACTGGCTCCAAAGCGGGAGGTGCGCTCTGGAGTCAGTGCACATGCACAGAGCTTTTTCACACATGCGCAGAAGCTCCTACAGGCGCTGTAGCTTCTAACAAAGCCTAACAAAGGCGCAATGGCGGGCGGGGCAGGGCGGCGCGGGCGGTGGGGCGAGCCGGCCCGGGCGGCGGGCAGAGCCGTGCGGCAGCGCCCCCTCCCAGGTGGCGACGCCCCTCCCGGGTGCCGATGCCCTATGCGCCAGCGTAGTCCGCCTAATGGCAAAAGCAAACTGCTGCAGCATTTCTTAACTGGTATATTTGCTTACCTGTCATTTCTCCCCATCTTGAGCGATGCTGCTTTTACAACCACTTCCCTGCGAAATGTCAGCGGGTATGAAATCCATAATATTCTTTTTCATAAAGGGAATGGAAGTTTTCATAACCGAAAAAGAACATGAGTTATTGAGAAACACTGCTTTCAAAGGTGATACGAATTAATTCAGGACCCACCTCACCCCGCCATAAAAATCAAGCTCGAGACAACAAACCCAGAAACTACAGGGAGGGTAAGTCTCCTGGCCTTGTTTCTGCTCAGAAAAGCAGATGGACCTGAAGGACTGAGCATATGAAATGTTTCGATGCCAGGATGACGCAAGCTCTTCTCTTGAATGCCCCCATTTCAGGCACAAGAGCCAGTCTGGAAGAATAAAGGTGTCAGTTTTAAGCACCTGCCGTCTTTCCTTTAAGCGGCTCAGGAAATTGTTTCTGCCACGAGCTGTTCTACCTTGAGAAAGGGCCGTGAGCGATATCCCCCTAAATCTTGAAATGTAATGAAGCGACTTTTTAACATCACCTATAATAATCCCACCGCAGTCGCCACACCGCTCCGTTTTTCCTTTGTACGTCATCCATTTAAAACACTTCTAAAACAAAAACGCAGCGGGCACAGCGTGAGTCCTTCCGGTAGAGTTGATCTCATTTTAATGTGGGTGGCTCCTCAGTTTTCCTCCTCTGGTTTTTTATCTTTCAGATTCAACCACATCCTTTGCTCTCCGTACAGTTTCCACCCGTCTCTCCTTCCGAGTTCGCCGACTTCTTCTCCTTCTCCTACTTCTTCTTTCCTTTAAGACTGGTGCCAAATAATACATTGTGTAACATTAATTTCATCCATTTCTGGAAAATACCTTTTTGGGATATTTTGTCCTTATATCTAAGTGAGGTCCTTATTGCAGTGTTTCCCAACCAGTGTGCCGTGAGCGATCCTCACGTGTGCCGTGGGAAATTGGAGCCTCCAATACCCCTTCTTCCCCCTCCTGCTGAACACTTTTTCTTCTCCACTCGAGCTCCCTTCTTCCCAGGCTCGCTCTGCTCGCTTTGCCTCGCTTTGCTCTGGGGCGAGTCTGCGCAGTAGCGTCCGCACGGGTCACGTCTTCCTCCCTCCCCCCTCCTGAACACGCTCATGCTGCCCCCTTGGATCAAAATGGCGGCAGAAGGGGCAGTGTAGAAGAAAAAGTAAGTGTTCATCAGGAGGGGGAAGAAAGGGCGCGAAGGGGAACGGGGAGGAAGAGGTCTCTGTCAAAAGCTGGCATGGGCAAACTTGGACCTTCCAGGTGTTTTGGACTCCAACTCCCACCATTCCCAGCAGCCTCAGGCCCTTTTCCTTTCCCCCTCAGCCACTTAAGCAGGAAAGGACCTCCAGCCCCCAGAGGGCCGAAGTTTTCCCATGCCTGTTTTAGGGACCTTAAAGTGGTGAGCCTCCTTCCAACATTGTGGTTCTGGATAGAAAACAAACAACAACATAACATAACATTGTTTGTGTCCGCATTTGAGAAGTTGGCGGGAGTGAGAGCAGGGCCTCCCCGACTGATCTTAAATTATGAGGTGGGACGTAGAGGCTGATGCATTCAGACAAGTAATCTGGGCCAGAACCGTATAGAACTTTAAAGGTCAAAACCAGCACTTTGAATTGAGCTCGGAAGTAGACAGGCAGCCAGTGGAGCTGACACAACAGGAGGGTGGTATGTTCCCTGAATGTAGCTCCGGTTAGCAATCTGGCTGCTGCCCGTTGGACTAACTGCAATTTTCAAACTGTCTTCAAAGGCAGCCCCACATAGAGTGCGTTGCAGTAATCTATTCGGGATGTGACCAGAGCGTGGACGACCGTAGCCAGATCAGACGAACATAGTATCAGAATTTACACAATATACCGGGAATGGTCAAATTAGACATAATACAGATGTCCAAAAGGCAGTCAAAGGGAGGTTGTTGTCTCTTGGTGTTTTCCTTAGATCTCTTAGACTTTTGGGTTCTCCTGCCTCTCTCCAGCCCTGGTCTGATCCAGTGCAAAGGCTTATGTAAAGGTCTGCCGCTCATATGTGTCTCTGAGGGAAAGAAGCACTAGAGAGCATCCTCCAAGGTCAGGAACATATGAACAACTTAACCACAGCTTCGTGAACATCTGCCAGATGGCACACACAGAACCTCAGGGGAACCGTGACAATAGCTCTGCAGCAGAAGATATAGTTTGCCTGCACAAGGCTTCTGCTTCCATATTGGATTTGATCACTTTCCATATGTTATGGTTCCTATAAATCCCGTCATACCTGATGGTTCATTGCACCACATGAGTAACATGACTTACAAGGAAGGGACACCTCTCTGGCATGGAAAAGATGCCCAGAAGTTGAAGCATCCCTTTTTTTAGGACATCTCTGAAGACTACTACATCTCATATGGCATCTAGCTAAACAGCCCGGCTCAAACTGTCACCCATTTGTCAACGTGACATTGAGTGACGGATCTGAACCGACGCCTGGTTGACGAGGCTGGGACATCTTGAAGGCCCATCCTGTCTCCAACGGCCTGCTGGTTTCGCTTTGCGGCATTAATCTCCTGTGACAGAGAGAGCGAGTGTGAAGAAGCCAGCTGTGCAGTGCCAGCTAAATAGGACAATGTGTCATGCGTTCCAAAGCGAACATGAAGTTCAGCGCAGGAGAAAACTCTCAGGATGGCTTAAGTGCACAGGAAAGGAAGTGTCCTCAAAACAGACCCTAGCGATGATGGGGAAAGGTCATTGATGTGTTCCTGGATCGAGAAAAATGAAGTCAGGAGGTTGTGTTGCGTAGGAGAAAAGAAGGAAGCCTCGGGGTTGGACAATCGATGCAAACCCAAATGCAAGACAGCCAAGAAGACATGTAACCCAGGTCTCTAAACCAGTGGTTCTCAAACTTCCTTATGCTGTGACCCCCTTAATACAGTTCCTCATGTTGTGGTGACCCCCAAACATAAAATTATTTTTTTAAAAAAATTTAAAAATCTTTATTAAGGAAATTTCACACATACATTTAAAAAGAACACATCGAAGGGGGCGGTGGTCCGCCCACATCGGTGCACATGTATTTGGAATTTTGAAGGAAGGGGGGGAGGTGGGGGGGATTGGGAACAAAAGGGTACAAACAGTTAGGGATCGGACATCTACAAAGAAAAAGGGAACATAAACAAAGTGATTTCTCGTCTCACGTCGAAAGTTCATATTTGCAATTCTATTTTCATCGGGTTTCCCTATAACTTAAATCCTTTCAGGTTGATCTTTTTCTTTTCCTTAATGAACCTTATGAAGGGTTGCCAGGTATATTCAAAGTTTTTCGGCGGGTCTCCGCGGAGGGCATAGGTTAATTTGTCCATCTCCGCTATTGCTATGGTTTTTTTCAACCATTCCTCTTCGCAGGGGGTTTCAGGGAGTTTCCAATTTTTTGCAAGGGTTATTCTCGCCGCAGTTGTGAGGTAGATCAAAAGTGTTTCCATATTTTTATCTTTTCCTTGTCCTGTGATGTTTAAAAGAAAGAACTCCGGTTTCTTTTCAAATTTAAGTTGGGTCATTTCTAAAATATTTTTATAAATCATATTCCAAAAGTTTTTTACAATCTTGCAGGTCCACATTTGATGGAAAAAGGTACCACATTCTGACTTACACTTCCAACATCGATCCTGGTTATTTTTGTTTATCTTTGCAAGTTGGCTGGGAGTTATGTACCACCTATATATCGTTTTGTAAATATTTTCTTTTAAGCTATAAGCATAAGTATATTTTAGCTTCTTTTTCCACAACAGATCCCATTCTTCCGTTGGTATGGGGTATCCCAAATTAGCTTCCCATTTTTGCATATATTCCTTAATGGGGGAAAAAAATCTATATGCGACCACTTGCTCAGCTGGTACGTAGCTTTGGGCTTGGATGTCACCAGTACGCTGATGACACTCAGCTCATTCTGCGGATGGAGGGCAGGCCCGAATCCATACCCGATAATTTCCATCAATGCCTTGAAGCCGTTACTGGATGGCTGCGAGCCAGTAGGTTGAAGGTGAATGCGGCAAAGATGGAGATCCTGTGGCTTGGTTGCCCGGGCGGTGGGGATGTTCAGCTTCCAACCCAGGATGGCATGACATTATGTCCGTCGTCATCTGTTAAGAGCCTTGGAGTGACTTTGGACCCTCTGCTGTCGATGGAGACTCACATCTCCACCGTCAGCAGAGTGGCGTTTTTCCATCTTCGCCAGGCGAGGAAGCTGGCCCCCTACCTGTCCCGGCATGACCTGGCCACAGTGGTCCAAGCTACGGTCATCTCGAGCCTAGACTACTGTAACGCTCTTTACATTGGGCTTCCTTTGTCGGTGATCCGGAAACTTAAGCTGGTGCAGAACGCTGCAGCTAGACTCCTTGCTGGGGTCTCGGTAAATTGCCACATCACGCCGATTCTGCGCGAGCTGCACTGGCTACCTGTAGAATTCCGTATTACCTTCAAAGTGTTAGTTCTGACTTTTAAGGCCTTAAATGGTCTGGGGCCAGTGTACCTGCGGACCACCTCATCCCATATCATCCCACCAGATCTCTATGCTCTGAAGAGCAGAACCTCCTGGTTGTTCCTAACCCTAAGATATATCGCCTGACTGCCACCCGTCGACGGGCTTTTTAGATCATTGCTCCAGTGCTCTGGAATGCGTTGCCCGCCGACATCCGCGCTGCCCAGAACCTCCTTTCGTTTCGGAAAGCCTGCAAGACTTTGCTGTTTCAGCAGGCTTTCGGAATCTGATTAGCTGCAGCCTCTTGCTGTTCTACCGCCATCTTGTATTACTTGTCTTATTGCGGTGTTTTAATGTGCTATTCATTGCGAGATTTTAATTCGTTGTTTTCATTGTGACTTTAAAGTATTTTAGCTGTGTTTGCTGTTTCTATGATCATGTGTAAGCCGCCCCGAGCCACTGGGAGTAGCGGCAGATAAATGCGAATAAATAAATAAATAAATAAATTTTGCTACTGTTATGAATCGTAATGTAAATATCTGATATGCAGGATATATTTTCATTCCCTGGATGCACCCAAATTTGAATGCTGGTGGGGTTGGGGGGATTGATTTTGTCATTTGGGAGTTGTAGTTGCTGGGATTTATAGTTCACCTGCAATCAGAGCGCATTCTGAACCCCACCAATGGAATTGGGCCAAACTTTCCACACAGAACCCCCATAACCAACAGAAAATACTGTGTTTTCTGACGATCTTTGGTGACCCCTCTGACACCCTCTTGCAACCCCCTCAGTTTGAGAAACACTGCTCTAGACTCATCATTCAATCCTCATTGTCCATGAATCCCCACTGACATCAGGAGGACAACAGTGACAGTGGCCTTTGAAAAGAATGCTATTGTTACTCACACTACTCAGAAAACAATGGAGTTAATTTCATTAATGGGTTATTTAGACGCTTTGTACCAGCTCTATAGCAGTGACCATCAGAAGCTTTGAGCATTTGAGGGAAAGTCATCTTGTCACTGGCTATCCAGAATCGGACAGATCTCCAACAACAAAGAGTCCCATGACACCTGGAAGACAACCACATTTTGATTTGATACAGGCTTTCATGGGCTGCATCCCATCTGCTACACACATCTGGCACCCTATTGGTCAGTCACAACTAGATTAAGCCCATTGAATTAGTGATGGAATAATGAGCCAGGATTTGTGTTTGTTGTGTTGTTGTAAGGTGCCAATTTAAGTCAGCGCAAATTTAGGGGGGCCTTATTCTGGGAGGAGAGAGCATGATGTGCCCAAAGCAGGTTTCATTAACTGAGTGGGGATTCAAATTACAATGTCCAGAGTCATAATCCAACCACTCAACCAAATTGACCCCGATCCTTATTATTATTATTATTATTTATTTCAGCCTCGTAGACCACTCACTCCGAAGCTCAGAGCGGTTTACAGCAATAAAAACCAATAAAAACACAATAACAACATTTAAACAGCGTTGAAACCAATTCTACTCCACTCCCCCCCCCACCCCGATAAACAGTAGCAGGACAGCAGTGGTGTAGTAGCAGTGACGCGGCAGGATGACAAGTTATGATGGGCACCAGTCAGGGCCGAATGCCTGCCTACACAGCCAGGTCTTAACAGCCTTGCGAAATGTCATCAAGTCCCGCAGGGCTCGCGTCTCTTCAGGCAACGAGTTCCATAGCGTTGGCGCGGCCACTGCGAATGCCCTCTGCCGCGTACTGGCTAGCCTGTAGGTCTTTATGCCAGGCACTTCCAACATGTTGAGCCCCTCTGAGCGCAGTGATCTTCTGGGCACGTATGGGGTAAGCCGCTCCCTCAGGTACACTGGCCCCAAACCATATAAGGCCTTGAAAGTTAAAACTAACACCTTGAAGAAGACCTGGAATTCAATTGGGAGCCAGTGCAGTTCGCGCAGTAGTGGGGTTTGCGTGAGCAGATCTTACGGCTCCTGAGAGCAGGCGTGCTGCTGCATTCTGCACCAGTTTGAGTTTCCAGATCGTCGACAAGGGCAGGCCAATGTACAGCGCATTACAGTAATCGAGCCTCGAGATGACCGTGGCTTGGATCACCATGGCCAGGTCACAACGGGAGAGATAGGGAACCAGATGTTTTGCCTGTCGGAGATGGTAAAAAGCTGTCTTGCAGGCGCAGGCAACCTGAGCCTCCATAGACAGCTGGGGGTCCAGCCGAACCCCTAAGCTCTTTACTAAAGGCTGTGGGCATAACGCCACACCGTTAAACGTTGGCACCTGGCTCTCCCCCGGGCGGCCCAGCCACAAGATCTCCGTCTTCGCTGGGTTCACCTTCAACTTACTGGCTCGCAGCCATCCAGTCACGGCTTCCAGGCAGAGATGGAAATGATCGGGTACAGATTCCACCCCAGCGTCCATCCTCAGAATGATCTGGGTGTCATCAGTGTACTGATGGCACTCCAGCCCAAAACTGCGCACCAATTGGGCGAGTGGTCGCATATAGATGTTATGTAATTCCTGATGGAGCATGCAAGAAATCAGTTATTGTGTGTGTCAACAGTAAAATAAGAGTCGGATCTTGCACTCTGCAAAGTAAGCATTTGCTTACTACTTGCCCATATTCAGGGGCACATTTTATGTTGTCCCCATCGCCCCATACCACGAGGCCGAAAAGGAGGAGCGCTTTTCGAAGCACCCGGAGCCACCAACCGCCCCCCACCATGAGGTCAAAAAGGAGGAGTTCCCCGCAGCCGAAGGTGACCCGCAGCCAGAGATGCCCTGCAGCCGGAGGCACCTCGCCTCTGGCCGCCCAACGCTCCTCCCCCTTGTCCCCGTGTAGGGCGACCACCGACCCCGGGCATCTGGGCCCGCCCTGCAGCAACAGCACATGCGTGAAACTAGCTGGCTCCGCTGAAGCAGAGAGAGACAGAGTTTGGAGTGTGCTCTCATTTCATAAACTTATCATGAAACAATTCAATCGGGAGGACGGATATGGACGACAAAAAGCTCCTTGGCATGGAAGACGGAGAGACAGCACCACCTCATGGCCAGAGTTGAGCACAGCCTCCGGATGCCAGAAATGGAAAAATATGGGAAAACCTTTACCTGTGTTTATTAATTGTATAATGGCCTTAAATGTGTATCATATATGTGTTCTATAATACTCCCAGAGTCCCCTTAGAGAGATACGCACCGGGAATGTGGCGCAACTGGCTGGGAGTCAGCTGCATAAGATCTCTACTGACCAGAAGGTCATGAGTTCAAGGCCTGCCTGGGTCGGGGTGACCTCTCGACCAATTGTGTAGCTTGTTGTCTGTCTATATATGTTGTATATCTATGGCATTGAATGTTTGCCTGTATATGTGTATTGTGATCTACCCTGAGTCCCCTGTGGAATATAAATGATGTAAATAAATAAATAATAAATTATCCACATGGACAAAGTTTATCCACACAAACAAACAAACAAAAAAAGAAAGACCATTTTAAATCTCTCATAAAAGGATATTATGTGAGTTGATGCAACTGACCACATTGTGCATATGGTGTTCTGAACTACAAAGAGTAAATAGGCCAGTTAGTCTAACCTCAGTTCCAGGCAAAGTGATGGAAACCATTATTAAAGAAAAAATTACTAAGCACATAGAAGAACAGGCATTGCTGAAGGAAAATCAACATGGTTTCTGCAAAGGCAAATCATGTCTTACTAACTTGTTAGAATTATTTGAGGGTGTAAATAAACACATAGATAAAGGGGACCCAGTCGATATTGTTTACCTTGACTTTCAAAAGGCTTTTGACAAAGTCCCTCACCAAAGGCTCCTAAATAAGCTCTTCAGCCATGGAATCAGGGGACAGGTCTTGTCCTGGATTGAAACCTGGCTAAACTGTAGGAAACAAAGGGTGGTAATAAACGGACACTTCTCTGGGTGGAAAGAGGTGAGAAGTGGCGTACCCCAAGGTTCAGTTTTGGGTCTGTTACTTTTTAATTTATTCATTAATGATCTGGATGTAGGAGTAAATTCTGAGGTAGCAAAGTTTGCAGACGACACTAAATTGTTCAGGGTAGTTAAAAATGAAACTGATTGTAAAGAGCTCCAGAAATATCTCTGGAAATTGAGTGAATGGGCAACAAAGTGGCAAATGCATTTTAACCTAAACAAGTGTAAAGTCATGCACATCGGGGCAAAGAACCCCAACTACACCTACCAATTGATGGGGTCAAAGCTTTCCGAGACAAACCAGGAAAGGGATCTCGGGGTTTTGGTGGACAGCTCAATGAAGATGTCAACCCAGTGCGCAGCAGCAGTAAAAAAAGCAAATTCTATGCTTGGCATGATCAGGAAGGGAATCGAAAATAGGTCAGCAAATGTTGTATTGCCTCTCTACAAATCTATGGTGAGGCCACATCTGAAGTACTGTGTACAATTCTGGTCACCGCACCTCAAGAAGGATATAACAAAACTGGAAAAGGTACAGAAAAGGGCAACAAGAATGATCCAAGGGATGGAGCAGCTCCCTTACGAAATCAGGTTGCAACGCCTTGGTCTTTTCAGCCTTGAAAGACGGCGTTTAAGAGGTGACTTGATCGAAGTGTATAAAATCATGCATGGGATAGAAAAGGTGAATAAAGAAAAAGTATTTTCTCTGTCACAAAACACTAGGACTAGGGGGCACTGCCTAAAGCTCCAAGGTAGGAAAGTTAGGACTAATAAAGGGAAATATTTCTTCACCCAGAGGGTCATTGGGTTATGGAACTCACTTCCAGAGGAGGTTGTGACAGCGGTCAGCCTGGACAGCTTCAAGGCAGGATTAGACAGATTCATGGATACCAAGGGAATCGGTAGTTACTGAAATGGACATTCAAGTGCCACCTCTGTGTTGATGGAGGCAGGCAGGATTTTCCCGGGTACTGGTTGTGGGGGGTCGGGAGCAGGTGAGGGTTTTGCCCTCCTTTCTGCTAGAGATCCCCGTGTACAACTGGTGGGCCACTGTGTGACACAGAATGCTGGACTAGATGGGCTGAGGCCCGATTCAGCATGGCTCTTCTTATGTTCTTATGTTCTTACTTGTTCTTTATTGTTCATCTGCATGGCATATTTTCTTTCTTTGGCAAGGCAGTCTGTGGGCTGATCCAATGCAAACTACATGTGGTTTATTTTTACATTACTACTAATAATAATAACTATTTGTTGTTATTATTTTATGCAGAGGTTGGTCAGGGATTATCATACATTCAGTCATTGAAGGCACATTGGAACAGCCAAGTTTTCAGGGGGCTTGCCTAATATCTCTGGGGAGTGAATTCCAGAGCTGGGGGGCCACTACAGAGAAGGCCACAAATCCCACTGATTACGCCACAAATCCCACTGATTCCATGGGTCTGCTTTAGCTGGGTCTACCCTTGTCTTCAAAGATCAAGAGCAGGGCTGCTCAGGAAGTCGATCGCGATCGACTAGTCAATCCCAAGTCCATATGAGGTAGCTCGCAGCCGGATGGGGCGCTTCTGTGCACTCGCACCCCGCGCGCGCTCCCGCCACCGCCTTCCGCCCACGCGGGGCTTCTTTGGCCAAAATGAGGTTTTAGTGGGTGGGCCCTGGCGCTCGTCACTTGACATGGTGTGGTGACGTGACCGCCCATTGGTTGCTCCTGGGGTGGGTGGGAGCAAGGCGAAGGCGAGTGCAGGGATAGGAGGCGAGGCTGCGGGAGGGAGGGAGTGTGTGTGTGTGTGTGTGTGAGAGAGAGAGAGGATGGTCCCCGTGGTGGGGCTGCAGCTGACGAGCGCACCCTCGACGCCGGTATGTGAAGCCTGGACATGGCCTCGGCCCTCGACGGTGAGAGACAGGGCAGAGCGCGAGGCGGGGCCCCCTCCAGGCTTCACTCACCAGCGTCGAGGGCACATGCGTCAGCTGCAGCCCCACCATGGGGACCATCCTCCTCCATCAAGGCCTTCTCTCTCACACACACACACACTCCCTCCCGCAGCCTCGCATCCTATCCCTGCGCACGCCTTCGTCTTGCTCCCCCCGCCCTGGAGCAACCAATGGGTGGTCCCGTCACCACACCGTGTCAAGTGACGAGTGCCAGGGCCCGCCCACTAAAACGTCATTTTGGCGAAAGAAGCCCTGCGGGGGCGGAAGGTGGCAGTGGGAGCGCGTGCGGGTTGCGAGTGCGCAGAAGCGCCCCATCCACCTGCGAGCTACCTCATATGGACTTGGGACTGACTAGTCGATCGTGATCGACTTCCTGAGCAGCCTTGCTCTGAATCTTTGAAGACAAGAGTAGACCCAGCTAAAGCAGACCCATGGAATCAGTGGGATTTGTGGCCTTCTCTGTAGCGGCTGAGGACCGGGAGCGCGCCAGGTAGATCTTTTTGACTTGGTTGTTATAAAGGTAGCTTGCAAGCTGAAAAAGTGTGGGCACCCCTGATCCAGAGGATAAGTACACTTCCAGGATTGCATATTATAAAGTACAATGGAGGCGAAAACATCTCCGCAGTTGTACCGAAAGCCTCCTTTCCTCCTTGGAGGCCTCCCAATGCCAAGACATGACTGTAGTGTCCCAAGGCATTGCAATTATCTGCCAGCTGTTCCCCCCTTTTCCCTCTCTGAGGATTGACAACATTCATTCGTGTCTGGCCCAGTGACTCCCTTTGATTTACACTTCAAATGTTTCCCGGCCATTCTGTTCCTCCGCCATCCCTTGTGGCACAGTCACCCTTTGCTCGCTCTTGCGCTCGTTGAATATCCATGAATCACCCTTCGAATAATAAGCGTGTTTATGAGCGAAAGACAAACTCGGAGAAGCAAAGAGCAGGCGGAAGCCGTACAAAGCTCTCTAAAGCTGATTTGGGTCCTCAGCGGGGTTTCCTATTAGGGTTTCCATCTTCTTAGCAACCATAATAAAGCATCCAAGGTGATTGATAGGAGGCGATTCAAATGGGCAAATGAGGCAATCCATTAGTAGGCCCTACCCAAAGCTTGGACTCTCACCATCCAGCCTATTCTTTCCTTGTTCTATGTCCATTGAAGCAGTGGATTCCGGCAGATTTTAATTTGGATTGTCGTGGAGCTTTCCAAATAGGATTCAGTACCTTGGATAGCTCATTCGAAGCTATATAAGCACCTCACCAATGTCACATCTCAACCTATCTATTACAGACAAGCAAATATAACTAACTCCCAAAACAGGCCGAGATACTGAGAGTTGTAGTTTGGAAGAGAAGGCAAAAGGCTATGGAAAACTACAATTACTGCGATCGCATAGCACTGAACCATGACAGTTAAAGTGGTGCCAAACTGCATTCACCCTACAATGTACCCACAGAAAACCATATTTAATAAGCCTCAGGACTATAAGAGGGTTTCACGAGACCAGTCGCTCCATATTTTAGCTCTTGAGGACCACTGGTGGTGTACGGACCACAGGTTGGGAACCACTGGTGTAGATGCAAAATAACAATAGGGTGCCTGGTGAAGATAGGATTTCAAAGTGCCTCCCTGCTCTTTGAGGGAAAGATTTTGAGGCAATTACTGTGTTTCTATCCCTGAGATGCCTGATCTAATAATCTGCCATGTGTTTGATTAATCAGCTTAGACACACAGCCATTGTATACTCTCAAAATCCCTAGATTGCCATGATATTTTGAAGGGATTTTTCCTCTATCTCTCTTTTCCACTCCGCCACCCGCCTTATTGCAAACTTTTCTTTCTTTGCTAACCCTCTTAACCCACACGTGCTTTAGTGGAAACACACTTGGAAGAGGACGGGAGAAGGTCTGTTATGGCTGGATCATCTTTATTTATTTATTTATTTATTTATTTATTTATTTATTTATTTATTGGGTTTCTACACCGCCACTTCTGGCGGCTCGGGGTGGTTTACAGGTAAAACTTTATGTTAAACAATAGCTGATAAAACAACTGAGTTAAAAGGAATTAAAAATTCAAGACTCCAAGGCCTGTCTGAATAGGTGGGTTTTTCAAACTTTGCAAGGGCCGAGTCTCAGGCGGCAAGGCGTTCCATAATATCAGGGCAATGATGGAAAAAGCCCTTCGGCGAGTTGTTGTCAGGCGGAAGGATTTCACACTGGGAATATCTATGAGGTTCTGATCCTCTGACCGTAGAGATCTCGGGGGATTATATGGGAACAGACGATCCCTTAAGTACACTGGCCCCAGACCATACAAGGCCTTAGAAGTCAGAACTAATACCTTGAAAGTAATCCGGTGTTCAATAGGTAAGCAGTGCAGACCCTGGAGTACCGGTGTAATACGACAACTCGCAGGTTCCCCTGTGAGCTATCGGGCTGCCGAGTTCTGCACTAGTTTATGTTTCCGGATCACTGTCAGGGGTAGGTCAATGTAAAGAGTGTTACAGTAGTCAAGTCTTGCGATGACCGTGGCCTGGATCACCATGGCTAGGTCGTTTCGGGACAGATAGGGGGCCAGATGGCTTGCCTGTCACAGCTGGAAGAAAGCAGTTCTGCTGACAGTGGAGATTTGAGCCTCCATTGACAGCAGAGAGTCCAAGACAGGAGTGGGCAACCTCCGGCCCGCGGACCGGATTCAGCCCCCCTGCCAGTTCTGTCCGGCTCGTCTAAGGGTCCTGCCAGGCAGGCCCCGGCAGGCGGGCCGGCGAACAATGGAGGGGAAGGGAGGGGGGAAGAGGAGGAGCCCAGGAGCAAGCGGCACTGCAGAACACGGCATCGCTGTCCTCCGCCTCTTCCCTTCCCTTCCCTTTCTCCACCCCGAAGAGCTTGCAAGTGTGAGGGTTTTGCCCAGGTGCACTCACGCCAGGCGTACTCACCCCTCATCAGCAGGACTTTTCCTAGGCACGCTGAGAGAGGACAATACCACTATCTTTCTCAGTATGCCTAGCAAAAGTCCTGCCGAGGAGGGGTGTGCGCGCCTAGTGTGAGTGCGCCTGGGCAAAACGTTCACACTCGTCAGCTGTTCGGAGGGGGGCTCCTCCTCGTCCCCTCCTTTCCCCTTCCCCCAGTCGTCATTGCCATCGCCCCAGTGCATTGTGGGTGCAGTCCTACAATGCACTGGGGTGAAAAGGAAGGCAGGAAGGAAGGCAGGAAGGGTGCTTGTCTTGCCTCTCTCTTTCCCCCCCCCCCCCCTTCCCTCTGCATTTTCGCATCAGAGTGGCTGACTGAGATGAAGGGAGGGAGGAGGGAGAAGAGGAGGAGGAGGCCAGGGAGGGAGGGAGGGAGCAAGCACCACTGCCGCTGA
Source organism: Anolis apletophallus (assembly GCA_030556195.1). Taxonomy (NCBI): domain Eukaryota; kingdom Metazoa; phylum Chordata; class Lepidosauria; order Squamata; family Anolidae; genus Anolis; species Anolis apletophallus. Next base: position 37,217,061 of record JARBWK010000015.1, on the reverse strand, counting down.
GCATCCTTAATCTAAGTGAAGTATACATCCCAGCAACTCCAACTGCCAAATGTCTACCAGTGTTCACATTTGGGCATATTGAGTATTCATGCCAAGTTTGGTTCTGATCCAACATTGTTTGAGTCCACAGTGCTCTCTGAATGTTGGTGAACTACAACTCCCAAACTCAAGGGCAATGCCCACCATACCCTTCTAGTGTTTTCTATTGATCATGGAGTCCTGTGTGCCACGTTTGGTCCTGATCCATCATTGGTGGAGTTGAGAATGCTCTTTGATTGCAGGTGAACTATAAGTCACAGCAACTACATCTCCCAAATGACAAAATCAATTTTTTGAGTGAAGCCACTCCTTGGTTGTTAGTAAGTGTCTTGTGGCAGCAATTTGTCCAGTGGTTTCTGAGTTATGTTAATCTCACAAATGAACATTACATTTATATAATGTATAAATTGTTCTCAAGAGTTTGGAGAACAAGCCCTATGAGGAGCGGCTTAAAGAGCTGGGCATGAAGAAGAGAAGGCTGAGAGGAGACATGATGATGGCCATGGATAAATATGTGAGGGGAAGTCATAGGGAGGAGGGAGCAGGCTTGTTTTCTGCTGCCCTGGAACGATGGCTTCAAACTACAAGAAAGGAGATTCTACCTGAACATGAGGAAGAACTTCCTGACTGTGAGAGCCATTCAGCAGTGGAACTCTCTGCCCCGGAGTGTGGTGGAGGCCCCTTCTTTGAGGGCTTTTAAACAGAGGCTGTATAGCCATCTGTCAGGGGTGCTTCGCATCTCTACCTCTGACATTCAACCTGACTTTGATGCACTTGTTAAAGACCAACAGAGACACAAATGATACAAACGTTCACATTTTGTTAACCATTGTTTAGCAAAATTATAGTGAATCAATGTCATTTTTCCTATGACAACCTCTCTTTTTCATTGCTCATAACATATACTCTTATCAGTCTTATTAATATATCAAAAACGCAATGTAGTGCCTTTTTATTATAATTATTCTTAAAGCTTGGAAAAAATAATTGCCCACCCCTGGTCCAAGAGGACACCCAGGCTTTTTAACAATGGTGAGGGACATAATGCCTCGCCATCCAAGATCGGCAGTTGGATATCCCTATCTCCCGGATGGCCCAGCCATAGGATTTCCGTCTTCTCTGGATTCACCTTCAACCTTCTGGCTCGCAGCCATCCAGTAACGGCTTCAAGGCACAGATGGAAATTATCGGGTACGGAGTCCGGCCGGCCCTCCATCCTCAGAATGAGCTGAGTGTCATCAGCGTACTGATGGCACTCAAGCCCAAAGCTACGCACCAGCTGAGCAAGTGGCCGCATATAGATGTGAAATAACAGAGGGGAAAGAATGGGGAAATCCACCCCCCCCCAGGCCAGCTCCCCCCTGAACACATTTCCTGGGCTGAAGGTCTCCAACAAAATCCTGGGGTCACTACATCTCTCCAGCTAAACAATTTCCAAATATTTCACAAAACTACAAATCCTGGGAAGCAGAAAATTGGAGCCATGGTAGTTAAAGTAGTCAAACTCCTACCAAAAAGAACCCTGCACCGTGATTTCCCCCCTGGAGAAATGGTGCCATTGACAAAAGAAACTTGGACATTATTGAGATTTTCTCACTACTCTGGAGTATTTGCATAGCCAAAGATGTTTGCTTCCAGAAGTGTTTTATTTTTCATCTCAATCCTATTTTAACAGCTGTTTCCTACTGAGGTTCAAAAGTGGAGATTATCCGATCTGCTCCCATGTAGGATGGGAAACATCTGCTCCTCCAAGATGTTGGTAAGCCATTACATCCAGCCATCTTCTGTTCGTGCCACGGAGAATCCCCACGTCTGAAAGAACATAATTATTAGGAAATCTCTCAAGGCCAAGTCTGACAGAACTTAATTATTAGGAAATATTTCAAGGCCAAGTCGGAAAGAATCTAATTATCAGGAAATGTCTCAACTCCAAGTCTGTAGCTAAGGCCCTACATCTGGGTTGCATGGCGTGAACCTTCACATGCAGAGCTATGCATGGACTGTGTGGCAAAAACTTTTAGTTGAGTGGCATTGCTGACGAATGAATTGGCACCCTGTCAGGTAAATAACTCTGTGTTTGTTAGAATTGTGTGTGTGTGTGGAGTGACTTGAGAAACTGCAAGTCGCTTCTGCTGTGAGAAAATTGGACGTCTGCAAGGACATTGCACAGGGCACACTCGGATGTTTTGATGTTTTACCATCCTTGTGGGAGGCTTCTCTCATGGGGAGCTGGAGCTAACAGAGGAAGCTCATCCTGTCAGTGCAAGCAAGCATGCCTCTCAGCTGGGGGGCAGGCAGGGAAGAAGGGAGAGCAAGCACTCCACTCCTCCGAGGTTGGATTCTGAGCTGGCAGGCCCAGAAACCAACCCGCGTTCCCTTTAACCCGCATGTCAGATGGCGACAGGAGGGTGGAGGGGGCAGCCTGGCACCCTCCTCTCGCCAGCCGAGACCCAAACACGGGTTATTTTTAACCCGTGTTTGGGTGTCATCTGGCAAGAAGAGATGCTGCCTTCCACTCCCCTCTCGCCAGCTGACAAGCAAAGGCGGGTTAAAGATAAGAAAGGGCGGAAATGACCTAATAACGCGCCCTTTACGTAAATGGCTGACCTGGTTTCGATTTAGAAAGGTCACTTCCGGGTTGGACGACGAAGGTCGATATAGGGTCAAAATAATTTCAAATACTAAAAATTAACGGAAATCAAAGTATTACGACCGGAGATATCCACCCCTAGTGCATGTGTACGTGCAACCAGAAGCCATGCACAACTGCGTTCCTCAAGATGGATTGGAATGTGGACATGCTTTGTTGGACCAAAAATGTCCAACTGTTTCCCTTGCGGAACTTACACTTGCATACCAAACACTAGCAGACTCCCACTGAGCTTTAGAGCCGAAGTCTCAACTTGACTAATGGCACCAATTTGCCCCGAGGAGGAGAGCCAACAACAACAGCAACAACCACCCAGGGACCGTTCTGGTGGACCGTTCATTTGCTCTCTTTCTCTCCCAACGAGGCAAAAAAGAACACCCCCCCCCCCTTTTGTGGTTAGGTTTCAATAATAAAGCGCAGGAGACAATGCAGAGCAGAAACGACAGAAGGGAAGAAGGCGGAGTTGAATGGCAGAACAATGAAATTAAAAGGTTTTCTGACTGGATGATTCAGGCACCCGATTCGGGTGTCAGGCCTACAATTAGTCCGCTTGACGTTCTCTGCTGATTGCACCTGACAGATCAATCCTCAGCCTGTTCTAAGCGGATGTCTAAGGAACGAGGCAGCCAGGTCCCTTGGGCCGTTGTCTTTAACAGCCAAGGTGAGCCGGACTCTACCTGTTGAGTCAGCGGCTAATGTTCCAAGGTGTGTGGTGCCGTTCTGAGCCAGATGGCTCACCCTACATACCTATGTATATGTTCAGGAATTTTAGTCAAAAAGTCAACCCCAAACAACTGGTTTTGTTTTTCTCTTTGTCTCTTGTTAGAGCAAGCCAGGCTCCCTTAGAAACCAAGATGGCCAAATGGAGACTATCATAATTTAGGCCTATAATGAGAAGACATGCCTTTTTAGCAAATAATGATAATTGTATTGTTTGTGGTGAAAAGAGATTTTCAAATGTTAGCTTTGGGTTCTATGGAGGTTTTTCAACAGAGGCTGGATGGCCATCTGTCAGGAAGGCTAGGATCATATCTTCCTGCATGGTAGAAGAGGCTTGGACTGGATGGCCCTTGGGGTCTCCTCCAACCTTAGGATGATACCCATGGCTTCCTTTTCTGAATACACTGACCCATTTATCCTCCTGTCCTCTACTTTTCCAAGCATCATTGTGTTTTCTATCGAGTCATGTCTTCTTGTTATTATATCCAAAGTATGGCAGGCATAGGGTTGCCACCTGTCCCGTATTATACGGGATGTCCCGTATGTTTGCTCTGAATTTCGTGTCCTGTATTTTCAGCTCCTGTCCCATATTGACAGGACAAGACAGGACAGTTGGCATCAGGAGGCGAGGAAAGGGTGAGGAAAGAAGGAAGGGAGAACTCTACGTGAATGCCTGGTAGCTGCCACTCTCCCCACACAAACACCGGGCCTGGTCCGGCTTACTCACCCAAGCCGACAGCGCCATTACCTTGGTGTCTTCCCTGGCCACTCTAGCCCTCCCTCTTGAGCATAAAGAGAGGTGAGCGCAGAAGGGGAGCAGAAAGGGGAGGGGTGATTTGGTTGCATGCGCCGAGAGTGATAGACTGGAAGAAGCAGGCTGTGGTGTTTCAGCCTGGTGCTCATGTGCATGCTAGGGATGATGGGAATGTTTCTGAAAATGCTGATGATGGAATTGTTCCTGCAAATGCTGATTCTGAGATGCAAAGTGACCTTTCAGATGAGGCTTGCTTTCCTGGGAACAGTTCCCTTCTCAGGGCCTCAATAGGTGAGAATTCTTGTGCTCAGGACTCTGGAGGTCTTGATGTTGCTAACAAAACACCTGGGAATTTTAACGAGCTTCCATTTAACTGCCAAGATAGCATTCGGCAATCTAGGCAGGCTGCCAGCCTGCGACGTAGCAGTCGGTTTGCAAACCAAAACTAAATTGTCTTTATATTAGATGGCTAGAGAAATTGTCTTCAATTTCCAGGCTTCGTTTAGAAAACCATGCCAGATCTTGTCTTGTATCCAAGCTCCTGATTTTTGCCTAAGCCTTTGTGCACGTTTTGCTCCATAACTGCCTTGTATTATTCCTGGGATTTTCTTCAAGCCTTTTACCTTTGCCTTTTGGATTTTGGGACTATCTTTGCCTTTGTATTTGAGACTATTTGAACTGTGTGTTTTACCTTGGATATATTCTACTATTGATCTTCTTTTAACCCTTTTGTTGGACTCTATATTTGTTTCAATAAAAGCCTATTTATTCAGAGACTGTCTGTTGTGTGTGTGACTAGGTGGGGTGCTCCTTGTCTGAAGTGCAACACGGGCCTTCCTGGAAGGAAAGGAGAGTGGAAGGGGCAGGGTGGTGGCAGGAGGCACTTGCAGAGAGAGGGAGCCAGAGTGAGGTTTGCGCACTTGCGTCTCGGACCTGCTGGGGATTCTGGACCTTGCGTAACAGTCGCGGCAGTGGTGAAGGAGGAGGCGGTCGCATGGGAGGGGATTCGGTGCATGGGGGGAAAAGGAGGCCATGTGAAACATAACCTTAGTGTCCCTTATTTTTGTGAAAAATCCTGTATTTTTAGGTAAATGTCCCTTATTCCTTATATCAAAAAGTAGCAACCCTAGACAGCCTCATCTTCGTTTCTAAGGAAGCTTTGGGCTTGCTTTGCTCTAGGACAGTGTTTCCCAACCAGTGTGCCGTGGCACGCTAGTGTGCCGTGAGCGATCGTCAGGTGTGCCTCACAGGTTTCCAAGAAACAACTTGAGCCTCTCCACTTGGAAATGTTTTTTTTTTTACTATTTTACTGGATTTTTCAAGAGTTTATAACAGCTTCATGACATCCATATTTAACTGGAAGCAAGTTTCACTCAGGGTGAAATTTCACAAAGGTCTGGAGAACAAGCTCTATGAGGAGCGGCTTGAAGAGCTGGGCATGTTTAGCCTGAAGAAGAGAAGGCTGAGAGAAGACATGATAGCCATGTATAAGTAAGTATGTGAGAGGAAGTCATATATATGTTGTGTTCATCGAAACAGGCCCAGGTTTCACACTGAGTGTATAAATACATTTTAAAACATATTAACTATATGTATTACTGTGTTAGAGTGTCATTTTGTGTCATTTTGGTTGGTGGTGTGCCCCAGGATTTTGTAAATGTAAGAAATGTGCCATGGCTCAAAAAAAGGTTGAAAAACACTGCTCTAGGACTCATTTATTTATCTTTTCAGCAGTCTGCAGTGCCTGCAAAACCCTCCTCTATTTCAAAGGAGCTCATTCTCTTCCTATGCGCCTTCTTCACTGCCTTCTCCACAGCAGTGGGGAAGAGGCTGGCATGGACAACCCTTTCACTGACAGGATGGACAGAGACTTGGGCAAATTGAAACAGTGATTTCCTTGGCACAGCTTCTTTTTGCCTCAGTTATCGGTTATCATTCCTGCTGCAACCGAGGCAACAATGTGGATGGCAAGACAGCTATGGCCCTCTCCTATTCCCAGTCTGCAGAGCGCGGGTGTTGAATCTCCATTGCGGCCATAAATCCCTTCTCTCTCATATCTGCAAAAGCTGATGCAGTCAAATAAAGCTGTTCTGACAACAGCGTTTAATGGCTCCACTGTCTGCAGGAGAAACCGGGTTCACAGCCGAGCAGGGCAATGGATAGATACGTTGCCACCAAAGTAGAATTTACTGTCTTGGCGCCGGATTTACAATCTAAGCAACTACTGGGTATCCGTCCACATAAAAATACTATAAAGTTGTGGAGGAGGAATGCAAAAGAGGGGAAGAAACAAGGAGGAAAGCAGAAAGAAAGCATGCTTATTCTTTTCCACCTCTCTCTCCCTCTCTTTCTTTGGGGGAAAAGTGTTTGCTTTCTGCCTGCTGAAGTCAGCAGAATATTGACTCCACTATCACTGGCTTGGGAAAATATGGGATCTTGCGCTGTAGAAAGCGGGCAATGGACGCAAATCATTTTGGCCCCATTTACAGCTATGTGTAAACTTTTTTTTCATGTCAGGAGCGACTTGAGAAACTGCAAGTCGCTTCTAGTGTGAGAGAATTGGCCGTCTGCAATGACGTTGCCCAGGGGACACCTGGATGTTTTGATGTGTTACCATCCTTGTGGGAGGCTTATTTATTTATTTATTTATTTACATGATTTCTACCCTGCTCTTCTCAACCCCCAAGGGCAGGCCTGGATCACCCACAAAGCCACACTAGGCCACGGCCTAGGGGCGCAGCCGAGGGGTGGCGCCAGATCAGGACCCCCCCCCCCAAAATTTAAAAGTTGATCTTCGGGCGCTTCCGGGGACGGGGCTTCCCTTCCTCCTCCTCTTCCGTGATGCTCCCGGCTTCCTTGACTCAAAAAAGCCAGGTGTGTGGCGAGGAGGAAGAGGGAGGCTCGCACCCGGGGGCGGGGCTTCCCTTCCTCCTTCTCCACAATGCGCCCGGCTTCCTTGACTCAAAAAAGCCGGGCGCATGGGTTAGGGTTAGGAGCTGCGAGGAGGAGGAGGTGGGGGAGGGTTCAGTAGAGGTTGGTTTGGGGGCATAATTCCAAAGTGTGGCCTAGGGCGCCAAAATTGGTTAATCCGGGCCTGCCCAAGGGGGCACTCAGAGCGGCTTGACAATAGGCAGCAATTCGATGCCGATACACTATATACAATATACAATATAAAACCATAAACATTCAGCATTAAAACACAGTTAACATTGAACACGTCATACACATTCACTTGAGTTAAAACAGTGTTCCGTCCACATCATGAGCATTGAGCCATATCCATCAACTTGCCAGTACAATTCCAATCCAAAGTGCTGCATTGTGCTAATGTGCAAAAGCCTGGTCCCATAGCCAAGATTTTACTTTTTTCCTGAATGCCAGGAGGGATGGGGTCGATCGTATTTCGCTTGGAAGCGCATTCCACAGGCGGGGAGCCATCACCGAGAAGGCCCTATCTCTCATCCCCACCAACCGCATTTGAGAAGTTGGCGGGAGTGAGAGCAGGGCCTCCCCGGATGATCTTAAATTACGAGGTGGGATGTAGAAGCAGATGCATTCAGATGTGCGTTATGTCCCCGCATGAGGACATAAGGAGCTGACAGAGGGAGCTCATCCACACTCTCCCAGATTCGAACTTGTAACCTGTCGGTCTTCAGTCCTGCCGGCATAAGGGTTTAACCCATTGTGCTACCAACATGATCTTAGCTAGAGCGAGCGAGTGGTGGCGAAGGCAAGGCAGGCAACAGGCATTGCACAATGCAACTGAGCCGATGGAGGTGGTGCCCCATTAAATAGACTCACCTTGTGTGAACCATGTCATTGAATTCTCCTCCTCCTCCTATTGGCCCAGCAGGCAGGGCTAGGAGGGAAACTCAGTGCAAAGATACTGGTCCCACTTGCTTTCGTTGTGGGGGAGTTTTCGTGCCGGGGGGCTTACTGTTACATGCTTCCAAGGGTACTGAAGGTTCCAAAGGTACTGAAGGAAAACAGATCCGCACACAAGCCTATTATCTATGCCAGTGTTTCCCAACCTTTTTTGAGCCGCGGCACACTTTTTACATTTGCAAAATTCTGGGGCACACCACCAACCAAAATGACACAAAATGACACTCTAACACAGTAATACATATAGTTAATATGTTTTTAAATGTATTTATACACTCAGTGTGAAATCTGGACCTGTTTCGATGAACTCAACATAGAAATCCTGGCAGGAATGGCAGAAAGACACAAACTTCCTACACAGAACTCACATAACCAAGAGAAAAATGCTATAAGAGTTTGGTGGGCATTGACCTTGAGTTTTGGAGTTGTAGTTCACCTATATCCAGAGAGCACTGTGGACTCAAACAATGTTGGATCAGGACCAAACTTGGCATGAATACTCAATATGCCCAAATATGAACACAGATGGAGTTCAGGGGAAATGGACCTTGACATTTGGGAGTTGTAGTTGCTGGGATTTATAGTTCCCCTACAATCAAAGAGCATTCTGAACCCCACTAATGATAGAACTGGGCCAAACTTCCCACACAGAACCCCCAGGAGGCAAGAGGAGGTCTCTGCTTGGGGAAAGGGAGGCGGGCCTTCCCAATTGTGGACAGGGAGCCTTTATCAAGGTAGGGTTTCTTAGGGTTTTTCATACTTCAGGGTTTTAGACTCTCCCCACCCCCCCCCCCCCCACTTTCTGGAGGTTCCAATTTCCCAAGGCACACCTGATGATCGCTTACGGCACACTAGTTTGCCCCGGCACACTGGTTGGGAAACACTGATCTATGCAGCGCTTTGGAAAATGAATTATTTTGGCCTATAGATCCCTCCTTCCACCTTTGCATAAATGAAATGTTCACCTCTATGCTACCAATTTGCTAAAGAAGATCCTTGAGTTGGATATGAACTCAAGATCTTCGTAGAGGGCGATGCATCATGACACGAAGGCTCAAGAGCTAAAAATACCACAAGATGGCAATCGGGGTCTGTTGATCGCAAACTCAATTATCATTCTCTTCCTCTTCCCTCCTGCAACCGTCAATCAAATTGGTTCGGACTGGGATGGGAGACTGTCAACAGATAAGAGCTGTACACTACACTTTGGAAGGAACTGAGGGGGGGGGGGGCTTCTGGGTATCCCTTGCCCAAGAAAACCCAATGCAATCCATAGGATTGTCATGTCAACAAGTGACTTTGCTTAGAAGAAGCGCCTCTTCCTCTTCTTTCTTGTAATAGTCAATCAAATTGGTTAGGGCTTGGTTGGGAGATAGTGAATCAATACCAAGAGCTGTAGGCTGTATTCAAAGCCCACAAGCTACGAGGGTGGGTCAATAAGTCTGTGACTTTTTGAATTTCCCGCCTCTTAACTGAAAGGGCAACACGGCTCCTGTCAACAGGCATCTGTCAGTTGACTCCTGTAAACTTTGAACAAGCTGCATCATTTAGTTTGTGTTTGACAGCCATTGATAGCAGACTACCGCATGATTTGAGGAGAAAATGGAAAATAGTGAATTTTGTGTGCTCATTAAGCATTATTTTTTGCGGAAAAAACCATCACTCAAACCAAGGCTAAGCTTAATAAATACTATGGGGACTCTGCACCATCAATTTCAATGGTAAAAAGTGGATTACTAAATTTTGTTGTGGACGTACAAGCACGGAAGATGTCAAACGTACTGGACACCCAGTTGAGGTCTCTGCACTTGAAACAATTGAAAAAATTCACGTTATGGTGTTGGCCGATCGGAGATTGAAAGTCAGAGAGATTGTGGAAACCATAGGCATCTCACGTGGCTCAGTGGTTTCAATTTTAAATGCTCACTTGGGTATGAGAAAGCTTTCCGCAAGATGGGTGCCACGTTTGCTCACCATCGACCATGCACACATGTGCAGTTGCCATGGCAAAAATCAATGAATTGAGATACGAATTGCTCCCTCATCCACCCTATTCTCCGGATTTCGCCCCGAGTGACTATTTCCTGTTTCCAACCCTGAAGAAATGGCTTGGGGGAAAGAGATTTGATTCCAACAATGAAATCATCTCACAAACAAATACCCATTTTGATGACCTCGACAAATCTTATTTTTGGAAGGGATAAAAAAAATTGGAGAAACTTTAGACAAAGTGTAAAGAGTTCAAAGGAGACTACATTGAAAAATAAAAGGAATTTTTATCCCAAAACCTGTGTTTCATTCAAAAAGTCACGGACTTATTGACCCGCCCTCGTATATTCTGAGTCTTCCTTGCCTAAGAAAACCCTTTAAATTTCATGGTATTTCCATAAATCAATTTGCAACTTAGATGAGAAGGAACGTGTTGTACAAGCTGTTGGACCATGGAACCAACTTCTAAGAGAGATGGTGTGTTGTCTTTCTCTAAGCATACTACAGCTGGAGTCAGGGGCGGTCTAAGGTTATTTTATATAGTAAGCAAACATTGTTTGGCACCCCCTCTCCCTTTGCCTCCGCCCCCTGCCTACTTTGCCTCCGCCCCCTGCCTACTTGCATGGGCGCCGCCACGCCGGCCACGCCGCCGCGCTGCCCGCACCACCATAGCAGACCTCCCTGCTGCTAGCCTGCTGCCTGCAGGAGCTTCTGAGCATGCGCTGACATTTTCGCGCATGCCCAGAACTGCCGGAGCTGAAGTTCAGCCTCGGAGGTTCTGGGCATGCGCGAAAATGTCTGTGCATGCTCAGAAGCTGCTGCAGACAGCAGCAGGGAGGTTTGCTATGGCAGCGTTTGCCGATCCCTGCAGCCTGCAGCAGCTTCTGAGCATGCTTGCGGACATTTTCGCGCATGCCCAGAACTGCCAGAGCTGAAGTTCAGCTCCGGAGGTTCTGGGCATGTGCGAAAAATCTCCGCGCATGCTCAGACGCTGCTGCAGACAGCAGCAGGGAGGTATGCTAGGGCGGCGCAGCCGGCGCCGAGCCCTGCTGCTGCCTGCAGGAGCTTTTGAGCATGCGCGCATCGCGCATGCCCAGAACTGCCGGAGCTGAAGTCCACGCATGCTCAGAAGCTGCTGCAGACAGCAGCAGGGAGGTTTGCTACGTCGGCGCAGCCAGCGTGGTGGCGCCCATCCAACATGGCGCCCCACGCGGCCGCGTAGTTTGCTTACATGGACGGACCGCCCCTGACTGGAGTTTTTGCATTGAGCAGGAGGGTGGATTGGATGGCCTCTGGGAACCCAATTCTACAGTTCAACAGATTTTTTAAAGTTTGTTTTTGGACTACCTTGACCATTATAGATGGTGGAGATGCTGGTATTTGCAACCTCTCTGAAGAAGTAGGATGTTGGCAACCATGTTGTTCCTTCTTCAATGACAGATCACGTTCTGCACCTTTCGACTTTTCAGGATTGTGTTTCGGAATTTTTTTAAAAAAAGAAACTCCAAATAAGCCCCTCATTTTGCAATCAGAGCGAGGGATGCAAATGAAGGCAAGGGATGCAACTCGTCCCCATTTGCATAATGTGTTCTTATCACAGGAATTGCTTTTTATTTATTTTTAGTGCGGCGTTCTATATCGGCTTGTTCTGAAACGTTGTCAGGTAAGGAGACGTTCTCAGGTTACCTGAGGCTTCTTGCTGACAGCTCTCTTGGGAGGGAAGGAAAATAGGAACGTAAAATGGAGTTGCGCTGAAATATATGCCGAGGCCCTATGAGTTGCATCAGGGATGAGAGGACCCAGGTGGAGGCGTATATTATTCCCCCAATTATGCAAAACTTGGGAAGTTTGGCTGAATTGTGTCCAGCTGCCTAAGGGAACACCCCACTGGGACCGAGGCTGGATCTACGCTGTAAAATTAATGTGTTTTGACCCCATTTGAACTGCCATGGACCAATGCAATGGAAGAACTGGGAGATGTAGTTTGGGGAGGGACGACCCCTCCTTGACAATGCCATGCCCCCACAGAGACTTTACTACTTTATCTAATTAAGCCCAGGCGCGGATTAACAGCTTTTTGTGCCCTAGGCCACACTTTGGAATTACGCCCCCTTTAAGCCAACCTCTACCACACCCAAGCCCGGATTACCCATAAGGCCACCCTAGGCCATGGCCTAGGATGGAACCTTTGGGGGGGCAGCAGGTCCGGACCCCCCCCCCCCCAAAGTTTTTAAAAATTCAAAAAAAATTCAATTTTTTTTTAAAAAAATTTAAATGTGCATGCGCGCAGTGGCGTAAGCGCTATCCATGGCCACCCCCCTCCTTTAGTCTGCTCCCCTCGGCTCTGCCCCCGCCCTCGGCTCCACCCCGCCCCCGGCTCCGCCCCCACCTCCTCGCTGGCGCAAGGAGGAAGGAAAGCCCCACCCGAAGCTGATGTGGGGCCTCCCCACGGCTCCTCCCTCCCTCCTAAAGCCGCGATTTCGATCGCTTCTCAGGCCGGCATAGTGGCTTTAGGAGGGAGGGAGGTAGGAGCAGGCGAGGAGGCGGGGCGGAAGCGGGGGTGGGGTGGGGGCGGGGTGGGGAGGAGCCGGGGATGGGGCAGGACGGAGCTGGGGGAGGAGCGGGGGGTGGAGCCAGGGGCGGGGGCAGAGCCTTTGGCCTAGGGCGCCAAAAGGGCTTGATCCGGGTCTGACCACACCACACCCCCACCTCTCTCTCCCCCCCCTTCCACCTTGCGCCGCCGCATCCTTCCCCTCCTGTGCCAATGGGGCTGAGGGGAAAGGTGCACACGCGCTGTCACTGAAGAGAAGGGAAGGGAGCAAGTTTGTTACCCCTCGGGAAGGAAGCAGAGAAGGGTGAGCGAGTGCCGCAGAGCTGAGGCCCAAAGAGACGGGGAAAGCCAGGCTGGGTCCAGAGCATGCTCTTTGTCCGGGGCAGCAGCTTCAGAGGCTGTCCCTCATGCGGCTCATGGCCCAGCGGCTGCAAAGAGTCGGGGCCTTCCTCCGCCTCAGGCTCCCATCCGTGCTCCATGCCGCACACCGCCCTTCTTTCCCACGGCCTCCTCTTCCCTCCGCAGCCTGCGAAGGAACCCGCTCCAAGCCAGGCCAGGCGCCCCCTCCCCTCCCCTCAGGCGCAGAAGCCCTGGCTGAGAAGCAGCGGCGTAGATGGATGGGCTGAGGCTGATGCGGCGAGCACGAGCACTGCCTCCGAGAAGCCCAGCCTTGGCTCCGCCTCCTTTAGGGTAGCAGGCAGCAGGAGCCAATCTTGGCGCAATTTTTTAATTATTTTATGACATTTTTTGGGTAATCCGGGCCTGATTAAGCCTCCATTAGAAAGAGTTCTTTAAGATCAACTGGAGAGGCCCTGCTCTCGGCCCCGCCTTTTTCGTAGGCGCGATTGGCGGCGACGAGAGACAGGGCCTTCTCAGTGGTGGCCCTTCAGCTTTGGAACGCTCTTTCTAGTGACATCAGGTCTGCCCCCTCCCTCCTGACATTTCGTAAGGAAGTTAAGACCTGGCTGTTTGAGCAGGCATTTGCAGATGAAGCGTAATTACTTAAATTGAGACCTAAGGAACGATGACAACGCAACGGAAATCGAGTTTAATAATGAGAGAGCTCAAAAGAGGCGCCCCCAAAAAGAGATATAAGGACTCCCTGAAACAATATCTCAGGCTCGGCCAGATTAATTACCAACAATGGTCTACCCTGGCCTCACATGGGGAGGCACGGAGATGCACTATCCATAATGCTGCGGCCTCTTTCGAGAAGACACGCCGAACGAGTCTCGTAGAGAAACGACAATGCAGAAAGAACCTGGAAACGACATCACCCAAGGAGACCTTGTGCTGTGCTTTCTGCAACCGGACTTGCCTATCTCAGATTGGCCTTCTTAGTCATCAACATGCTTGTAGAATCTGAATCTTCGTTCGCAAAGAAAAGCCAAAAGCCACGAAATTCCTTGTTAACTGTTCACCTGTGTAAACCCAACTATGTTCCTGGCGAGATTGGAGCACCTTCAAGAATTGGCTCAGGGGACAGAACAGGCAGAGAAAGGAAAAGGCCTTGTCAAGCTACAAACCCTAGGATCCCACTGCATTGAGCCATGGCAGTTAAAGCAGAGTCAAACTGCATTAAACCTATAGTATAGACACACATTCCATTTCTAATGGTTCCCAATATCATTTTATTCAGTCCTATCCCTGTCACCGCCTCTGGTCCTGACTGTAATGAAAAAAAACAATTAAATATAAGAAGGAAAATTATTCCACCTTTACAGATCCAGCTAAATAATCCTTCGGAAATGACTACCAATCGTAATTTTTAAAAATATGACCATTAGGGATCTTAATGCTCAAAAAACCCAGTCTTTCAAAGAAATCCTTCAAAAACGGCATTAGTGTGGCATTTTGGGGTAATTGAACAATCCATCCTTCCGTTGTTAGGGCTTCAATCCATTTCCAAGTTGGAGCAAACAATATTTCTGCTGCTGTTGTCGTGTAACAAAAGAGCCCTTGTTCTTTTCTTATTTCTTTCTCTATTCTTAGCTTCTACAGTAGAGTCTCGCTTATCCGACTTTCACTTCTCCGACCTTCCGTCTTATCTGACGCTCTTATCCAACACCCCCCCCTTTTCCTCCAGCATTTCCCCTTCAATTAAAGGAACGCTCCCCAACTCTTTCTCCATTCCCAATGTGAAAAAGGTGAGACGAGGAAGAGGAGGAGGGAGGAAAGAGGGGAAAGAGGCAGGACCAGAAGCGGAAGCATCCTCCCCCCTTCCCGCGGTGATTTCCATGCTCCTCTTCCACATCCAGGCACCTACAATCAAAGAGCATTCTGAACTCCACCAACCAGGCATGTAGCATTCTGAACTCCACCAATTCTCAGGGTGGTCTAAAAGGCCTTACTGGTACAATTTACTTTATGTTTATTCATATCAGAACTCACCATGCTCATTATATCCCACATTAATGGGGTTATTGGGATAACAATACAAAAGGTTTGCTAGGGTAGACCCTCTCCCACCCAGTCTCAGCCCCCCGAACCAAACTCAGAGTTTTGGGCCCTTGCAATGGTTAAACCAAACTTGGCACACAGAACTCCTACGACCAACAGGAAATACAGGGTTTGGTGGGCATTGACCTTGAGTTTTGGAGTTGCAGTTCACCTACATCTAGAGAACATTGTGGACTCAATGATAAATCTGGACCAATCTTGGAACGAATACTCAATCTGCTCAAATGTGAACACTGGTGGAGTTTGGGGGAAATAGACCTTGACATTTGGGAGTTCTAGTTGGTATGTAAATGGCTTTGAATACCATAGAATCATGCTGAAGGATCTAATAAATGCCTAGAGCAGTGTTTCCCAACCTTTTTTTGAGTCGCGGCACACCTGGTCACTCGGGGCGTGGCCTCTACCCGGGCCCCACCCTTTTCGGCCCAGGCCCCTCCCTCTTCCTCCTTTCCCTCCTGCCTGGCTTTTCAGAGGTGATGGAGGCACGTGGCTTGGACCGGAGCCTGTGCGTGGTGACGGGGGGGTCGCAGGGCCTTGGCCGGGCTGTGCCTCAGCCTGGCCACGCTTCTCTCCCCGGGCTCAGCGCTGCTCCTCTCGGGCTGGGCAGAGGGCCCGCTGCAGGAGGTGGAGGTGCTGCTCCACCAGGACTGGCCGCGCCTCCACCCGCGTGCCCTCCCCGCAGACCTGGCCCAGCCCCACGCCACCCAAAGCCTCCTCTGCGCCGCCCGGGAAGCCCACCGGCAAATGGAGGGTGAGGGGAAGAAGGTGCGGGGCCGCCCCCGGAAAGGGTCTTCCTGGTCAACAACGCTGGTGAGCCAGGCAGGAAAGAGAGGCCGGCAGGAAGGAAGGAAGGAGGAAGGAAAGAAGGAAGGAGGGAGGGAGGGCCTCCCACGTGAGGGGAAGGCACCCTCCGGGAACACTAGGAAGAAAGGGGGAAAGAGGTTTTCCCACGGCACACCAGCTGATCTCTCATGGAACACTAGTGTGCCGCAGAACAGTGGTCGGGAAACACTGGCCTAGAGAAATACCTTCTTTAAGTCTCCAGCACAGCTCTATTGTCAACGTCTGCCATAAGACCATTAAATAACAACAGAAGGACTTTTTCAAGAAGATGCCCAGCCCATCTATTCATAGCTCTAAAGAACTGATCAAGAGATTGGATGATTCCTGTCAAGCATTTTTCTCTCTTCCTTCTTCCAAATGTCAACCTGAGAAAATGCAGGCTGGAGCCTTGCAATGGCGCGCAACACCGCCCTCTGCTGGAGCCTTTGAGATTCAACTTGCTGGGAGAAAAAATGATGCATAAAATCTTGGAGAAGAGAAGGAGGAGAATCACTGAGCAAAAGCACAGCTATGGAGGGAGAAGCATTGCTCTTTCCATAGGAAACTGACAAAGAAGAGGCAATCCCCAATGGTGTCTGGAAGGGACAATAAATTGCGAATGTGGTTTCTGCAGCCAGGGGGCGGACCAAGCTGTTCCCAGGGGGTACGCCCCAGTGCGCAAAAATTGAGCCCCAGAGCATGCCTCCCATGCGCATGTGCCAATCTGCACACGCGCACTGGCTCCAAAGCGGGAGCCAGTACGCATTCACGGACCTTTTCGCGCATGCGCAAAAAGCTCCGCGCATGCGGAAGCGCGGCCGGAGCACCCCAGGCTGCCTAACAAAGGTGCAGGGCCAGCCGCGGAGGCTTGGCCGGCGTGGCGACGGGGCAGTGTGGCGCGGGCGGCGCGGGCGCTGCGGGCGCCCTGGGCGGCGGGAGCCGGCGCGGTGGCGCCCCTCCCGGGTGACGCGCCCCTCTCCGGTGACGCCGCCCTCACGCGGCTGCTTCCTCCGCCTAATGGACGAACCGGCCCTGTCTGCAGCCTAAGGCCCTTTCACACAGCCATACAACTCAGAATATCAATAATAATAATAATCTTTATTTGTACCCCGCCACCATTGCCCCAACGGGGACTCAGGGTGGCTTACATGAGGCCAAGCCCATCAACACAACAACACAATGAAATCAATCAAATAACACAATCAATTACATAAAACATAAACTCTAAGATACTCTCCCTCTCTCGGCATTACTTCGCGGACGAAGATTCTTAGGAAGGACTCATCCCACGCTTTCTACAAGCGCATTGATGATTAAAAAGGCCAATCTGAGATAGACAAGTTCGGTTGCATAAAGCACAGCAGAAAGTCTCCTTGGGTGATGTTGTTTCCAAGTTGCGGTTCTTTCTGCGTTGTCGTTTCTCTTCGAGACTCGTTCGGCGTATATTCTCAAAAGAGGCCGCAGCATTGTAGATAGTGCATCTCCATGCCTCCCGATGTGAGGCCAGGGTGGACCATTGTTGGTGATCAATCTGGCTGAGCCTGAGATGTTGTTTCAGGGAGTCCTTATATCTCTTTTTTGGAGCGCCTCTCTTGCACTGACTTGTGGCGAGTTCACCGTAGAGTAGTATCTTAGGGAGGCGGTGGTCCTCCATCCTAGAGACGTGCCCTGCCCAGCGCAGCTGTGTTCTCAGTAGCATGGCCTCAATGCTGGTGATCCCTGCTTGCTCAAGGACAGCAACATTAGTCACATAGTTGGTCCAGTGTATATTTAGGATTGTGCGACGACAGCGCTGATGAAAGCGTTTGAGGAGTCGTAGGTGTTGGCGATAGGTGACCCATGTTTCAGACCCATATAGGAGAATAGACAGTATGATAGCTCTGTATACACTGATTTTGGTGCTTTGCCTCAGGTGCTTGTTGCTCCAGACTCTTTTATGAAGCCTTCCAAATGCACTCTATGCCTTTGCTAATCTGTGATTTATTTCTTTATCAAGCTTGACGTCTGAAGAGATTATGCTTCCCAGGGAGGTGAACTGCTGAACTGACTTAAGCACAGAATTGCATATGCTGACGTGGGGATGATGGTGCTCTTCCTGTGGTGCAGGCTGGTAGAGGACTTCCGTTTTCTTCAGGCTGACTTCCAGCCCAAACAGCTCTGCAGCATCAACATAAGAACACAATCAAATCAATCAAAACAACATAATTACATAAAACATAAAACTATAAGATACTACAATCAATATAAAACTACCGTAAAATAAAACCATTTCAGACACATATCAAGGCTGAAGACCCCACAATATCTGCTTTGAACTGGGTTATCTGAGTCCACACTGCCATATATTCCCACTCAAAGCAGAAAAATGTGGGGTTTTATTCAGCCGTGTAGAAGGGACCCTGGTGCCCTTTTTTAAGAGCAGGACATTAATCCAGGCTTCAGAGGAGCTCTCCAAGGTGCTGAACTCTATTTCTAGCTGGGTGTATGACCTTGGAGAGCTCCCTTAAAGCTAATGGCAATCTGGAATGGACTCACTGCACCTTGACATGGAAACCCCTGGTCCTCAAGACCTACTTGGAAGAAAGCTAGGACTTCTGTGACCTAAGTGAAATCACACTGCAAGCGACGTAATAGAGGCTACGCTTCTGGGCTCTCCATCTCCTTTGCTTGGAAGAGTTGTAGTCCAGTGCTGTCCAACTTCTGGCGGGTCCAGGGCTGGATAAGAGGTCACTGATGACCTGCGGGGCCGCTCGGCCCTGCCCCCAGGCCCCGCCCCCAGGCCCCACCCCCAGGCCCCGCCCCCTCCTAAAGCCGCCAAAAAAGGAGGAGTAGGCGGCGCAAGAGCAGCGTCACAGGCCTGGCGTGACGCGCTGCTCTTGGCACCGCCTACTCCTCCTCCTTTCGGCACCCCCTCCCTTCCTAGGCCGGGAGCCGCCGAAAAGGGCAGAAGGCGGCGCCAAGAGCAGCGCGTCACAGGCCTGGCGTGACGCGCTGCTCTTGGCACCGCCTACTCCTCCTTTTCGGCGCCCCACTCCCTTCCTAGGCTAGGGGAGCCGCCGAAGGAGGAGGAGTAGGCGGTGCCAAGAGCAGCGTCACGCCAGGCATGTGACGCGCTGCTCTGGCGCCGCCTTCTGCCCCCGCGGCCCCTGCCCTAGGAAGGGGCGCCGGTGGGGCAGAAGGCGGCGCCAACGGCAGCGCGTCACAGGCCTGGCGTGACGCGCTGCCCCTTGGCACCGCCTACTCCTCCTTTTGCGCCCCCTCCCTAGGTAGGGAGGGGGCGCCAAAAGGAGGAGCTAGCTCTCTTCCTCCTCCCTGCCACGCCTCCCCTCCCCCGGCCGCCTTTTTTTAAAAAACCGATTTTTAAAAAAAATTTAAAAATGGCGGCTGAGGGCATAGGTGGGGCCGTGTCCAACAGGCTACGGGGCCGGATCCGGCCCCGGGGCCGCCAGTTGGACAGCCCTGTTGTAGTCCATTCTGTTGTCATATGTTGTCATATGTTTGTCTAACCCAGTGTTTCTCAACCTGGAGGTCGGGACCCCCAGGGGGGTCGCGAGAGGGTTTCAGAGGGGTCGCCAAAGACCATAAGAAAACATGTATTTCTGATGGTCTTGGGGAGTCCTTTGGCAGAGAAGGTTGAAAATCTCTCCGCTATTTCTTCTCTTTCTTTTTGGAAACAGACTGCAAATTCTCCCACCTAAAGCTCTCCTCTGCTGTGATTGGCAGGTCTTCCAGCCAAGGGGAGGGCTGGTTCTGAGACTCCTAGCGGGGGATGGGAGAGCAGGCGTTCTTGGCGCATGGCAGCATGATGCGCATGTGTGGGTGAGGGAGAGTGTGTGAAGTGGGATGGAGGCTCGCGCCAGCTAGTTCCTTCAAGGCATGAGGGTTCTGTGTAGGAAGTTTGACCCAATTCTATCATTGGTAGGGTACAAGGGGCTCTTTGATTGTAGATGAACTATAAATCCCAGCAACTACAATTCCCAAATGTCAAGATCTATTTTCCCGAAACTCCACCAGTGTTCACATTTGGGTATATTGAGGATTCGTGTCAAGTGTGGTCCAGATCCTTCATTGTTGAGTCTATAGTGCTCTCTGGATGTAGGTGAACTACAACTCCCAAACTCAAGGTCAATGCCCAGCAAACCCTTCCAGTATTTACTGTTGGTCATGGGAGTTTTGTGTTCCAAATTTGGTTCAATTCCATTGTTGGTGAGTTCAGAATGCTCTTTGATTGTAGGTGAACTATAAATCCCAGCAACTACAACTTCCAAATTACAGAATCAACCCCCTCCCCCACAAAAATACAGTGATGAAGTAGCAATGAAAATAATGTTATGGTTAGGGGTCACCACAACATGAGGAACTGTATTAAGGGGTCGCAGCATTAGGAAGGTTGAGAAGCACTGGTCTAACCAAACATGATTCTGAGTGAGTCTGAATATGGACCAGTCTATTATGTTCAAAAATCATCATGACCAGGGTGGTTATGGAGAGAATTGGATCAACTCTACAGATACTACCTTGGAGCTTCTGATAGGAAAGTGAGTAACATTTGGGCGGCTTCTCATTGACGTCAACAACATCATCTTCCTTCTCCTCCCGCTCTCTTCCTCTCCTCTGTTTCCTCTGCGCCTCCTCCTTCTCTCAACTCCTCCTTTTCGTCTTCTTCTCCTCCTCTCCTTTTTCTTCATCTTCTTTCTTCTCCCCTTCTTCTTCTTCTTCTCCTTCCTTCTCCTCCTCTTCTCTTCCTCTACCGTTTTCTTCTTCTTTTCTTCTTTCTCCTGCCATTTTTCTTCTTCCCCTTCTTCCCCTTCTTCTCTCTACCCTCTTCTTCTCCTTGTCTTCTCTTCCTCTCCTTCTCCCCTTTCCTTCTCTTCCTCCTCCTCTCTTCCTCTGATTCTCTGCATTCCTTCTCCTGTTCTCCCTTCTTCAGGTTTTTCTTTTCTCCTCCTCCCCTTTTCCTCCTTCTCTTTCTCCTTTTCTCTCTCTCATCCTCATCCTCTTCCTCCTCCTTTCCTTTTTCTTCATCTTCTTTCTTCTCCTTTTCCCCTTCTTCTCCTTCTTCTCTCTACTCCTCCTTCTCCTCCTCTCTACCGTTTTCTTCTTCTTTTCTTCTTTCTCCTGCCATTTTTCTTCTTCCCCTTCTTCCCCTTCTTCTCTCTACCCTCTTCTTCTCCTCATCTTTTCTTCCTCTCTGTGATGAACGCTGGGAATATCCCTGCAAAGACGATAGCACACAGCGACTCGGTCCTACAAGATTTATTTCCAGGTATCATAACCTGTGAAGCCAGATCTGCTTCACCAGAAACAAACACAGCTTATATACAGTCCCCGCCTCCAACATCTGTCCATCATCCCAAAGACCCAACCCCCCTAGCATGCAATGCTTAGCAGAGGTTGCATCATCTCCCCTTTGACCCAGTATCCCAATGTCCAGTGGATATTTCTTCATATTCTTCCTGAGTCAGCATGTCACCAGTCATTGCCATTCATGTTGGTGTGGTGTGGCCCAAGGCCCATTCTCTGCACTGCACATGCCTCCAAGGTCACACCTGTTTGGGATTATCCCTGTTGGAAGGGTCTAAGATCAGAGCACTCTTTGCTCTAATTGACAGATCCTTACAAAATACCCTCTTCCCTCCCCCCTGGGAGAAAGAGGATCTGAAAATACCACTTAACTCTACTATCCAAACCCTACTCTTAATACTAAACAAGAGTCAAGACTACCTCTATAAGATACAAGGCAACAGGAACCAACCCCCGCCTTTCTCCACTACACACACACTAGGACAAAACCTTGCTATCCACTTCTCATACTAATCCGGAACTCCCCCACACATCAGATAACCAAACATCTCTCTTACAAATGCTCAGCTTGTTCAAGACTAAATCCTATCTCTTACTACCAAAACCTAAAACAACCCCATCCCTTCACTGCCATGGCAAAAAGGGACTAACCTACAGAATCACACTTCCCATGCAACATTTATCATACAAATCCCAACAGTCTAGTGCACAGGGACAAATCAACTGCACATCCGTTACCACACGACCAAGACTCCAAGCCTCATAACTCCCCGAAACCGTCCACTGCCAAACGCAGGAGGCACCAGGGACAGAACTACACCTCTAACCAAGTCACTCCCCGGGGAACCTAAAACGACCATACAACTTCACTGGCAAACAACCTAAACCATCCTTTCACAAAACCAAAAAACTCTAACAAACTACACCCTTACATGCGACACAGGATCAACTCCACTGTGCCCCACAAATACACAAAAGAATCCCACTATCCTTACTACCCTGGCAGAAGGCACTTGGGAAAACTACAACTTTCAACTCTTACATGCAACACAGGACCAATTCAACTGTGCTCCGCCCCTACACTACAGAAACCCACTATCCTTACTGCCCTGGCAGAAGGCACTTGGGAAAACTACAACTTTCAACTCTTACATGCAACACAGGACCAATTCAACTGTGCTCAGCCAATACACAACAGAAACCCACTATCCTTACTGCCCTGGCAGAAGGCACTTGGGAGAACTACAACTTTCACCACTGCATAAGCAGGAGGTCTACAATTCATAATCAACAAGCAATACAAGGGCTACTAACTACCCTGTAACTTAACTCCTCTTGGCTCCTAACCATGAAACCCAAGAAAACCATAAAAACCCTAAACTACTAACACCCTCAAAAGCCCATGACGCAGGGACAAAACACTTCCAGAAACAACCTTTAACTATTCAGCAAGTACACAGGATTACTCAACTGTGTCAAGTACTCTTATAACCGAAATCCAATACCCTTGCCACCTTAGCAAAAGGCACACATCAACCTTTCATGCGATCAAACACACAATCCTAGCACTTTATTACTCTGAACAAACTATAACACCCCCTCACATGGGGAAAAGCACCTAGGAAAACTACAATTCCCCACTCTAGCTCATCCTAACTATCGCATGGAAAATTAACCACCCCAACTAAGCGATGCACACACACACCCTTAGACCAACATAATCTTCACCCAGGCACAACCATCTGGGTCCAGTTAACCCCTCCTCTCAAGGAAGGCAACACAAACTTCCACTCTGATTCTAAAATCTATCCTCCCAAAAAAGAACTCCAACACTTGAACGCAGGCATGTCCATCTGCGCATAAACAACACATCCCTTCTCCTGGCCAATTCAACAGGAGATAATACTATAACCAAACCTACTCCAAAACCTATCCTCCACCTAAAACAACTTTCCTGCTGCAATTAACTTCATTGCAGGTCCCAACAAAGGCTGTATCTATTCTTCCAAACACTGGGAACAGAACCCCTGATACATCAGCAGAATACACATTCGAAGTATTATCCCCACCTAGCATTTCTAACAATGGATGCAAGTCTAAACATTCCCCAATCAACATGAATAATACTTTAAGCATCATATCACCGTATCTATCCTTCCAGGGTCAATTTTACCATAAAATCATCTGATCACAATGCTTAGAGCAATACATTTAAGTAACACCTCTTCCACATATTAAAACCATCTCAGTCTCAACCCCTTTTTGGACATTTCCCTCACATAACAACCTCTTTAACAACAAGCATAACACAATCCAGTCTTCACCCTTTCCCAAAGTCACAAATATTATACTGGCTACTGGAACACTGGCCCATAGTTCATTTCCAAGGCTCGCCTTGTTCCAAAGTTCGTCTTCCGACGTAGCAAAGATTTGCGCCCACAATTCAGCCACTTTCTCAGGAGGATCTTGCTCAGGCCCAAACCAATTCCCTCCCCCCGAGGGACCAAGTAATAACCCTAGTGCCGTCTCCGAGGGTTTTCTCAAAACAAGATCAGCCGGCACCATCTCCAACCCAACAGCTCTTCTTGAATCCAGGATCTCGCCGCTGGAAATCTTTGATCAGGACAGGATCGCCTAACCCCATCTCAACAGGCATAGACTCCAACAACGGGGAACTCCCAGTATCTCCCTCCAGTGGTACATCTGACGACTGCCACCCGGTCGCTCCAGCCACCATGGATCTCGCACTGGACTGCTCGCACTGGACCTCGCCAACTGCTCCACTTAGCAACTCCACAGCTCCATTATTCCCGGCTGCCACCGGCTCCTTCAGAGGAATATCGGCTCGCTGACACTTGACTGGCACCTCCACCGCATTCCATGGCTCTCCCTCCTCAGACAAGGCCAAAACAGCGACACTCTCCTCAGCAGTCTTGGATCCCGGTAAGAAAGAGTTGTGGCTCAGTTCTTTCAAAACATCACCGGCCTCTTCTACTTCGGCATGCTGCTCACCTCTCTCCTGGACCTTCAACTCACAAAGGGCCTCACCACATTCCAGGGGCTCGCTTACTTCCAGGGAGGAAACAACTTGGCTTATTCCCATAGCAATGGGAACAGGTTTCACTTCCCTCTTCTCTTCAACACCTCTGGGAAACCAGCCATGAAGGATTCCAGCCCACACAAAAGCAACGGCCAAGGGAAACATCTGGTTGCTCTCCTCGCAGGTCATCAAAGCACTGAGAGCCTCTGTAATTGTAGAAGCCTCTTGCTTCCCTTCCCCTCACCAGCACGTTCGCTCTTCAAGGCAATAAGCATTCCCGGCTTATCTGGTTTCCGCATTCTCTCCTTCGCAACTTGCTCTCCTTTATCTTTTAAGGGTTGCAAAACTTTTTTCACTTTGCAGTCCTCTGCAGTTTCTCTCTCAAGAGGCTTGGCTTCCAGCTCAGCAGGGCACTTTCCAGTATCTTCGGCCGCCCACTCAAACTTCTTTGGTAAAGCAGCTTCTGCAACTGGTTTAAGCCCACACACGCTCCATGCCTCTGGCTGGACTTCCACCTCCTCTGGAGCATCATCAAAACGCCCTTCTCCTTCGTCTGGGAGACCTGCAAACATTCTTTGGAGCCTATCGACTCTCCTTTGTAAGACTTCCATTTCCTTTTCCAGCACTCCCACATCATGCCGTCCACAATGAAGAGCTTTCCTCAATACTTGCAGCCTCGACCAAACTCGCTGCATTTCCCGGACCACCTCATCTCTGGTCCACACAGACAACTGAGCTCTCTCCTGCCCAGTCTCTTCAGCCTTCATCCCATCCTTCGGTTCAGGCTTTGCGGTCCCTCTGCCGCACTCCACCAGGTCCTTCCAAACTGGCCCATCCTTTGGCTCAGTCACCCTGGCCGGCCCCTTTTGGGCCCCTCGGGATCCCACCTGAACTGAAGCACTTCCAACCGCTTCTCTGGGTCCCTCCTCAGCCCCTCGACAATCCACCTGAGCGGAGGCACTTCCACCCGCTTCTCTGGGCGCATCATCTTGGGCATTCCCCACATCACTCTCCTTCCAGGAAGGCTGGGACTTCTTCCTCTCCTTCCCATACGGTCCGCAGAGTTCGTAGGCAGTAATCTCACCCATCTTCCATCTCCACACGGGGAAAACCACTCCTACCTCCACAGGGCCGTCTTCATCCGCGTCGCTGTCCCAGAACTCCTCGGGACTCACCCATTCCACCTCCATCAAGGGTTTTGACATTGCAGATGGCATCCCCAAACGAAACAGGACAAGCCCTCAGCAGATTTCTCCACGATAGGCTTTTGCAGATCTGGCTTTCTGTGATGAACGCTGGGAATATCCCTGCAAAGACGATAGCACACAGCGACTCGGTCCTACAAGATTTATTTCAGGTATCATAACCTGTGAAGCCAGATCTGCTTCACCAGAAACAAACACAGCTTATATACAGTCCCCGCCTCCAACATCTGTCCATCATCCCAAAGACCCAACCCCCCTAGCATGCAATGCTTAGCAGAGGTTGCATCATCTCCCCTTTGACCCAGTATCCCAATGTCCAGTGGATATTTCTTCATATTCTTCCTGAGTCAGCATGTCACCAGTCATTGCCATTCATGTTGGTGTGGTGTGGCCCAAGGCCCATTCTCTGCACTGCACATGCCTCCAAGGTCACACCTGTTTGGGATTATCCCTGTTGGAAGGGTCTAAGATCAGAGCACTCTTTGCTCTAATTGACAGATCCTTACACCCTCCTTCTCCCCTTTCCTTCTCTTCCTCCTCCTCTCTTCCTCTGATTCTCTGCATTCCTTCTCCTCTTCTCCCTTCTTCTTCAGGTTTTTCTTTTCTCCTCCTCCCCTTTTCCTCCTTCTCTTTCTCCTTTTCTCTCTCTCATCCTCATCCTCTTCTTCCTCCTCAGGTTGAATGGCAGACTACACAGAGAAACCATCGAAATCCACAAGCACGTGGGCAATTTCAACAGAAAGGAGGAAAATCTGGCTATCAGTATTTAAAAACTCTAAAATCAGGACAGTAAATAAAGAGGAACACTAAAAAAATAGGGGAATTCCAGACATGAAACAATCAGAGCTAGCTAACACCTTCCAAAAAAGGATTCCCCCAGACAGGGAGCTGCCAAGGTTTGAAACTACAAGGCTATTCAGTGCTAATCAAAGTGGCCAATTCCACAGATATTCCACAGATATACAGTATAAACGCCACTTGCCTAGTTTCCAACAGACCTCACAACCTCAATGATGCCTGCTATAGTTATAGTTTTACAAGGCCTATAACTTTTGCCAAAGAGTGCTGGTGCTTCATCAAACTATAACTCCTATATTATATAGTATTGAGCTATGGCAGTTATAATAGTGTCAAACTACATTAATTTGACAGAATAGTTCAGGCATGGGCAAACTTTGTCCCTCCAAAGTCAGGAGAGAATGCTTCTGAAACATGGTCATACAGCCCGGGAAACTCAAAGCAACCGAAGGCAAATAACTATTCGGACCTATGGCTCTGAATGTTGATGCCTCTCAGCCTAATTTCTTATGCTTCCCTTGCATCTTGTCTTTATCTCTGCAGCTTCACCCACAGGAAACCGACCTCCTTCCCAGCCACATCTCCATAGATAGATTTGTGTTAAACACTAGCTGTCAGCGGGCCCTATTTTCTTCGGTGAAATTAGCCACAGAGGAAAGAGAGACTATTACTGTTCCGGGATAGCAGATCAGCGCTTCAGGAGATTATTTGCTACAGGATGTTTCCAATTATAAATGGGCGAGACGCTTGCGTCGCAACAATGGCAGATGGAGCCTTATCAACTGCGCCGAACAGTTGTGTGTGTTTGTGCGAACACGGCGTCGTCTGCAGGACGATGAACCCCCCGAAACGGGCGCTGCATTCCGAAAGGGAAAAAATAATAATGTCCATAGCTGAAATAATTAACAGGGAAACAATTTGCAACACTCGCTTAATTAAAAAAAAGTGGGAGGGGTGGTGATGGAAAGAAGAATATGCTAATGCAATGCTAAGGCGGCACAAAGGCAGTTGACTCATGCGCATGCTAAGCAGGCGGTTTCCCATCCACTCGGAACTTTGTTAAATCAAAACCAATTTTCTCCCAATTTGTGAAAAGCACCGTGGCTTCGACAGGGAGTTCGTTTGTGGCAAGACGCAAACCTGAGCTGAGATTTTGGAGTAGAGTTTGAAATGGGGGAGAAGGGAGCGATAGGGGAATGCCAAAGAGCATTGCTTGGGAGTGAAAAGCATTTGAAACTTTCAGAAGAAGGACCAAGAAGAGGAAGAGGAGGAAAAAGTAGAAGAGAAGGAGGAGGAGAAGGAGAAGGGGAGGAGAACTCAGAAAAAAGAAGAAGAGGGGAAATAAAGAGAACAAGAGAAGAAGAAGGAGAAGAAAAAATTGGGAGGAGAAGAAGAGGAAGAAAATTGGAAAAAATGGTTTTGATTTAACAAAGTTCTGCGTAGATGGAAAACTGCCTACTTAGCATGCACATGAGAGAAGAAGGAGAGGAGGAGGAGGAGGAGGAGGAGGAGGAGAAGAAGAATGGGAGAAGAGGGAGGAGAAGGAGGGGGAGAAGAGCATGAGGAGAGAGAAAAAAGAAGAAGAGGAGAAGGAAAAGGGGAAAAGAAAAACCAGAAGAAGAAAGGAGAAGAGAAGAAGGAATGCAGAGAATGAGAGGAAGAGAAGATGAGGAGGATAAGAAGAAGGTAGAGAGAAGAAGGTGAAGGAGAAGAAGAGGAGGAGAAGGAGGAGAAGAAGAAGGAGAAGAGGGAGGAGGAGAGAGAAAAAGGAAGAAAAGGAGAAGGAGGAGGAGAAGGAAAAGGGGAAGAGGAGAAAGGAAAAACCAGAAGAAGAAAGGAGAAGAGAAGAAGGAATGCAGAGAATGAGAGGAACAGAAGATGAGGAGAAGGATAAGAAGAGGGTAGAAAGAAGAAGGTGAAGGAGGAGAAGAAGAAAAATGGCAGGAGAAAGAAGAAAAGAAGAAGAAAACGGTAGAGAGGAGGAGAAGGAGGAGTAGAGAGAAGAAGGGGAAGAAGGGGAAAAGGAGAAGAAAGAAGATGAAGAAAAAGGAAAGGAGGAGGAAGCAAGACCTGTGGAGTTCCATATCACTATAGGTGCATCTACACAGGAGAATTAATGCAGTTTGGACACCGCATTGGTTCAATGGGTGTCCAAACCGCTGGGAGAGATCATTCGGAGTTTCAGAGTAAGGTGTTATCTGTACGCAGATGACGTCCAGATCTGTCACTCCTTTCCACCTGTCACCAAGGAGGCTGTCCAGACTTTGAACCGGTGCTTGGCCGCTGTGTCGGACTGGATGAGGGCTAGCAAATTGAAACTTAATCCAGACAAGACAGAGGTCCTCCTGGTCAGTCGAAAGGCCGAACAGGGCATAGGGTTACAGCCTGTGTTGGATGGGGTTGCACTCCCCCTGAAGACGCAGGTTCGCAGCTTGGAAGTGATCCTGGACTCATCGCTGAGCCTGGAAGCCCAGGTCTCGGCGGTGGCCAGGGGAGCTTTTGCACAGTTAAGACTCGTGCGCCAGATGCGCCCGTACCTTGGGAAGTCTGATCTGGCTACGGTCGTCCACACTCTGGTCACATCCTGAATAGATTACTGCAACGCACTCTACGTGGGACTGCCTTTGAAGACAGTTCAGAAACTGCAATTAGTCCAACGGGCGGCAGCCAGATTACTAACAGGAGCTACATACAGGAGCATACCACCCCTCTGTTGTGTCAGCTCCACTGGCTGCCTGTACACTACCGAGCTCAATTCAAAGTGCTGGTTTTGACCTTTAAAGCTCTATACAGTTCTGGCCCAGCTTACTTGCCCGAACACATCAGCCGCTAGGTCCCACCTCGTAATTTAAGATCATCCGGGGAGGCCCTGCTCTCGTTCCCGCCTACTTCTCTTTTTTTGTATTGTAGATTTTTATTGCAGTTTTTTTCAGTGATATTGACACAAGATGGTATATTTGTCAAGTAGGGTAAGAGTGGGGTAGGGGGGGTCGGGGTTGGGGGGGTGGAGTGGGGGTGGTGGATAGGCAAGGAAAAGGGGCATTAAAAGAGACTTCCCAACAGTTACTCAAGAAAAGAGTTCCCGCCTACTTCTCAAACGCGGTTGGTGGGGATGAGAGACAGGGCCTTCTCGGTGGTGGCTCCCCGTCTGTGAAATGCGCTCCCTATGGATATACCCCATCCCTCCTGGCATTCAGAAAAAAAGTGAAATCCTGCACCATAGCACGATACGGCACTTTAGATTGGATTGAAATAGCAAACTGGTGGACAAGACCCAATGCTTCAATTATGGACGGAATACTGTTTTAACTGATGTCAATATATATGATGTATTTTAATGTTAATTGTATTTTAACGAATTTTAATGCCAGCTGTAATTTAATGTATTTAATTTTAACTGTTTTGGGGTTTTAATTACATGTATGCTGTGTTGGCATTGAATTGTTGCCGTTGTTAGGCCGCTCAGAGTCCCCCCTCAGGGGTTGAGAAGAAGCGGGGTAGAAATGGTGGAAATAAATAAATAAATAATAACTGCTATGGAATCCTGGTCTCGTATGGCAGAAGGCGGTGGCACCATGGGTTACTGCAGTGGGCAACATCAACCTTAGGAATGCCACTGACGTTTCAGCCTAGAACAGTGTTTCTCAACCTGGGGGTCGGGACCCCCAGGGGGGTCGCGATAGGGTTTCAGAGGGGTCGCCAAAGACCATCAGAAAACAAATATTTCTTCTTAGGAAGCCCTTTGGCAGAGAAGATTGAAGATCTCTCCACTTGTCCTTTTCTTTCTTTTTGGAAACAGACTGCGTATTCTCCCACCTAAAGCTCTACTCTGCTGTGATTGGCAGGCCTCCCAGCCAAGGGGAGGGCTGTTTCTGAGACTCCAAGCAGGGAGGGGAGAGCAGGCGTGCTTGGAGCATAGCAACATGATGCGCATGTGTGGGGTGAGGGAGAGTGTGTGAGATGGGATGGAGGCTCACGCCAGCTAGTCCCTTCAAGACATGAGGGTTCTGTGACCCAATTCTATCATTGGTGGGATGCAAGGGGCTCTTTGATTGTAGATGAACTATAAATCCCAGCAACTACAACTCCCAAAGGACAAAATCAAAGCCACCCACCCCCCAAAAAATACAGTTATGAAGTAGCAATGAAAATAATGGTTAGGGGTCACAACAACATGAGGAAATGTATTAAGGGTTCGCAGCATTAGCAAGGTTGAGAAACACTGGCCTAGAATAAACCTAGAATGGAAGCCAATAGCCACCACTGTTCAAAGCTCTTGGCTCCAGAAACATTGAATTGAAGGAGACACTAAGGTAGCATTTCTCAACCTGGGGTTGGGACCCTCAGAGGGGTCGCGAGGGGGTTTTAGAGGGGTCGCCAAACACGATCAGAAAATATATATTCCTGATGGTCTGAGAAGCCCCTTTGGCAGCGAAGGCTGAAGATCTCTCCACCTGTCCTTCTCTTCGCTTTTGGAAACAGGAGGCAAATCCTCCCACCAGAAGCTGTCCTTTGCTGTGATTGGCCGGCCTCTCTACCAAGGGGGCTGTTTCTGAGACTCCACATGGGAAGGGGAGAGCAGGCTATGGGTGCGTCTACACTGGAGAATTAATGCAGTTGGCAACGTGATGTGCATGTGCGGGCGAGGGAGACCATGCGAGGCTGGAGGAAGGCTTGTGCCAGCGGCTCCCTTCAAGGCATGTGAGTTTCTTGTGGGAAGATTGTCCCAATTCTATTGTTGGGGGTGTTCAGAATGCTCTTTGATTGTAGGTGAACTATAAATCCCACCCGCTACAACTCCCAAATGTCAAGGTCTATTTTCCCTAAACTCCACCAGTGTTCACATTTGGGCACATTGAGTATTCATACCAGGTTTGGTCCAGATTTATCATTGTTTGAGTCCACAATGTTCTCTAGATGTACAGTAGGTGAACTACAACTCCAAAACTCAAGGTCAATTCCCACCAAACCCTTCCAGTATTTTCTGTTGGTCGTAGGAGTTCTGCGTGGGAAGTTTGGCCCGATTCTATTGTTGGCAAGGTTCAGAATGCTCTTTGATTGTAAGTAAACTATAAATCCCACCAACTACAACTCCCAAATGTCAAGGTCTATTTTCGCATGCTGGAAACTCCGCCTCCGCAGTGGCTGGTAACTCCACCCCCGCGCCTGCGGGAAACACAGCAGACACGAAGGCGGAGTTTACAGCTGGCGGCGGTGCGCCCCTGAGGATCTGGCTCTCTCAGTGGGCGCCTACTCCACCGAATGCATTAAACCGCCCCTGCTTTAAAGCATGGGGGTTCTGTGTGCGACGTTTGGCACAATTCTCTTGTTGGAAGGGCTCAGAATGCTCTTTGATTGTAGGTGAACTACAACTCCCAAACTCAAGGTCAATGCCCACCAAACCCTTCCAGTATTTCCTGTTGGTCATAGGAGTTCTGTGTGCCAAGTTTGGTTCAATTCCATTGTTGGTGGAGTTCAGAATGCTCTTTGGTTGTAGGTGAACTATAAATTCCAGCCCCTACAACTCTCAAATGACAAAGCAACCCCCTCAATCCCCAACAGTATTCAAATTTGGGCATATCAGGTGTTTGTGCTAAATTTGGTCCAGGGAATGAAATTACATCCTGCATATCAGATATTCACATTTTGATTCATAACAGTAGCAAAATGAGAGTTATGAAGTAGCAACGGAAATAATGTCATGGATGGGGGTCACCACGACATGAGGAACTGTAGTAAGGGGTCAAGGCATTGGAAGGTTGGAGCCACCTTATAAAAGTCTGAAAGTACTGCATTTGAGAGAAAGAACTTCTAAAACTATTTAGATTCGAGGAGCTAGTAGTCCGAAAATACATTTTCCCCGCTTCTGCCATTAGTGTAGAGCACTCAAAATGGGAAAATAGCAAAACAGCCTTGAGTAAAGTTTATATATATAAAAAAAAACAATTGGAATGTACGGAAGGCATCTATTAAATGCTGACATGAAGAAACCAATTGGACTTGTGCGCTGAGTCTGCATGCAATTTCCCTGGGTTTCTTCTTCCCTCCGACAGTTTGCTATTTCTCCCCTGGAGCATCCACACTTTTTACGGCCCTTTGCTCTCTGTTCCCGGACCGTTTCTTTCCCATCAAAGCCTCTGTCATTCCATAAAGAAGCCCAAGGGCTGCCGGAAAGTTGGCTCCGCCATTTCCCCCTGCCGCCCAAGCCTTTCCCAACTGCTAATAAAGATCTCTCCAACAAGATGCTAATGCCGGATTATTCAGGTAATCTCAGCCAGACACTTCCCTAGGTACGGCCGCTTATAAATAATGAATTAGGCCCTTACTTACGGTTTCCCTTGCCCTTTGGGTTCACCTGGAGGTGCGGCGAGGAATACAGATTTCAAGGCAATGAGGTCCATTTATTAATACCCATCTCCAACAAGCCCGTAGTTCATCAAGCTTGCCACAAAGTTAAAATGGATAGTATTCAATGGGTTTATAACTAAGAGTTCACTTGCGGGTCTCTGAAACCAGATCCAAAAAAAGCCAAAGAGATAGAAAAATGCAGATGCCGTCGCTGCTTTCCTTAACATCGTTTGCAGTTTATGCATTGATTGATTTTGAACACTTCCAAACATATATTATGTGGGGGCTGGATTGTATGCCTTTATTTTCATGTCTCTCCATATATATATATATATAGAGAGAGAGAGAGAGAGAGAGAGAGAGAGAGAGAGAGAGAGAGACTGGTTGATCCAAGAAAAAAACATTTCCGAAATTCGTTTCAGATCTAATTGTAGCTGTCGTTTTGGATTATATGCACTTCCGAAAAATTTCCGAAAAATTTCGAAATAGATTCGGAAGTATTTCCAAAATTCAGAAGTCTACGGAAATGGCCTCCGCTTTCAAAACTGGGCAAAAATATCAGCAGAAGGGACAGTCAGCAGTTAGCCATCAGCCAATGAGCAATCAGCAAGAAAATTAGGAAATGACATTCGAAATTTCAGATTTCGGAATTCCTGTTGGGAGGGTTGCTCTTGAAATTGCTAAAAAAAAGTTGGTATCCAAAAAACTTCCGAAATTTGGGCATATTCGAAATTGTATAACAGCCTAATATATATATATATATATATATATATAGAGAGAGAGAGAGAGAGAGAGAGAGAGAGAGAGAGAGAGAGAGAGAGAGAGCGTCTCCGGTGGCACTGAGGTTGTTGACTGAAAGGTCACAGGTTCGAATCCGGGAAACAGCGTGAGCTCCACTGTCAGTCCCAGCTTCTGCCAACCTGGCAGTTCAAAAACATGCAAATGTGAGTAAATCAATAGGTACCACTCCAGTGGGAAGGTAATGGTACTCCTTGCAGTCATGCTGGCCACATGACCTTGGAGGTATCTACGGACAACGCCGGCTCTTCGGCTTAGAAATGGAGATGAGCACCAACCTCCAGAGTCGGACATGAGTGGACTTAATGTCGGAGGAAAACCTTTACCTTTACATATATCTATATAAATAAAAATGTAAGCAGAAGCAAATAGAAGTCATCCCTACATCTCAACTGCCACTGCTCTGACCTCAGAGGGAGAGAAGATGAGGTAGGCACAGCTCCATCATGCCAAGGCCCAGATAGAAGTCCTCCCTACATCCCAACTGCCATTGCCCTGGCCTCAGAGGAAGAGAAGATGAGGCAAGCACAGCTCCATCATGCCAAGGCCCAGAAGCAGATAGAAGTCCTCTCTACATCCCAACTGCCACTGCCCTGGCCTCAGAGGGAGAGAAGAAGAGGCAGGCACAGCTCCATCATGCCAAGGCCCAGATAGAAGTCCTCTCTACAGCCCAACTGCCACTGCCCTGGCCTCAGAGGGAGAAAAGATGAGGCAGGTACAGCTCCATCATGCCAAGGCCCAGATAGAAGTCATCTCTACATCCCAACTGCCACTGCCCTGGCCTCAGAGGGAGAGAAGATGAGGCAAGCACAGCTCCATCATGCCAAGGCCCAGATAGAAGTCCTCTACACATCCCACCTGCCACTGCCCTGACCTCAGAGAGAGAGAAGATGAGGGGCAGGCACAACTCCATCATGCCAAGGCCCAGAAGCAGATAGAAGTCCTCTCTATAGCCCAACTGCCACTGCCCTGGCCTCAGAGGGAGAGAAGATGAGGCAAGCACAGCTCCATCATGCCAAGGCCCAGATAGAAGTCCTCTACACATCCCACCTGCCACTGCCCTGACCTCAGATGAGGGGCAGGCACAACTCCATCATGCCAAGGCCCAGAAGCAGATAGAAGTCCTCTCTATAGCCCAACTGCCACTGCCCTGGCCTCAGAGGGAGAGAAGATGAGGGGCAGGCATAGCTCCATCATGTCAAGACCCAGAAAAAAGAAAGAAGTCTACATCCCAACTGCCACTGCCCTGACCTCAGAGGGAGAGAAGAAGAGGCAGGCACAGCTCCATTATGCCAAGGCCCAGATAGAAGTCCTCTCTACAGCCCAACTGCCACTGCCCTGGCCTCAGAGGGAGAGAATATGAGGGGCAGGCATAGCTCCATCATGTCAAGGCCCAGAAAAAAGAAAGAAGTCTACATCCCAACTGCCACTGCCCTGACCTCAGAGGGAGAGAAGAAGTGGCAGGCCCAGTCCAATCCTGCTTAGACCAAGAAGCAGATGAAGAGCCACCCCTCCATCCCATCTGCCATTGCCCTGGCCTTAAAGGCTCCTGTGACAACCCCTTGTTGACCGGCCTCAGACTGGACAATCTTTCGCAATCCAAACTGCTAACCCTAAATGCAAGGGGGCCTCGAAGTTACCTCAGCAACTTCTGTCTTATGGCAGGGTAGACTATCTCCCCCACTAACCATTGAATTGCAGAGACTTTAAATTTCTTAGTAACCACTTGACCACACTGCCACCATTTGTCTGTCTGACCACTGACCTTGAGGGCCACCACCAATAAAAGAACTAACAGAGGTGTTTTTCTTTTAAGATGTAAATAATTTATTATGACACAAATGGGTACAAATCTTGATTGGTTTTATACTTCCTCAGAGGCACAAACTTATTCTGTTACACAAAACACAATGGGGATATTCTATAGGGTTTCCACTAACCCTCTATAAACCCCTGGACTCTTCCGTCTTTAACTAGGGTCTCTACACCCATAAAACTGGACTGCTCTCTTGCAGACCTTAAGACCAACTAAAGACTGAACTGTTCTCTTACAGTCCCAGCCTCCCAAAAAAACTAAAACAAAACAAACTCCTCCCCCCTCTCATGGCAGTTGGCTTCCAACCGCTCTTCACCAACTGTAAAATTCATACCTTGAACATTCTAAAAGGCTCTGGCCCTGGTTGCTATGGCGACAGCTCTTCAGAGCTTCTGCCAAGCCTCCCTTCTGTTTCACCCACAGCAACAATTCATAGAATATTCCTTTGAACTACACAAAACAACATACATTTAACATATGTTATACAACATTTACACACAAATAATCGACATCATTACAGCTCCCATTTCAAATATAGATTCTAATAAAAGAGCAAATGCTTGGAACCGCTGGAATCTATGAAAACCTGAGGAGCCAGAGGTTGTGCTGAATAATACCAATCGTTTCAAGACTCACCTTGACATTTAGGTTAAATTAAACCACAGTTCACTGTGAGGGATATTTCTTCAGAGGTAAATTTCACTGACCGCTGTGAGATTGATGCCCAAGAGAATGTACACATGATTGAATTTTAATTGTCCTTTCATTAATACTGGGAACAATTGTGTTCTCTTTTTTCCAAGGTTTCTCCGATACATTTCCTTCTATTGAAATAGAAGCTCGGGAGCAAACCAGAATATAAGCCTGATATTCAGGATGTATCTTCATCAGCTGGACCAATTTTGCCACAATACACTCAAATTGGAATACTGGTGCGGTTGGGAGGGGAATTGATTTTGTCATTTGGGAGTTGGAGTTGCTGGAATTTATAGTTCACCTACAATCATAGAGCATTCTGAACTCCACCAACAGTGGAATTGAAGCAAACTTGGTACACAGAACTCCCATTGCTAACAGCAAACACTGGAAAGGTTTGGTGGTCATTGACCTTGAGTTGGTTGACCATCCACCTTATTCACCGGATCTTCTCCCTCTGAGTATCATCTGTTTCCAAACATAAAGAAACACCTCAAGGGTACCAAATTTCACACCATTTCTGATGCCATGGCTGCTATGGATGACTGGTTTGAGGCACAATCGAAATCCTTCTTTTTGCAAGACTTGCAGAACTTGGAATCGCAATGTAAGAAGTGTGTTAATATCAGTGTAGACTAGAGTATGTGGAATAAATGTAAAGTTTCATCTACCTATCTCTTTTCCTTCTGGGTAAAGCCAAAAACGTATCAGCAGCCCCTCGTATTTCTATTTATTTATTTATTTATTTACTTATTTACTTTATTTATATTCCGCTCTTCTCACCTTGAAGGGGACTCAGAGCGGATTACAGATACACATACTTTAACAGACAATTCCTGCTATTTCACAAACATATATAAATGAACAGAGGCAAACTCTGGCCACCAGGGGGAGCTGACGCACTCCTCATCTCTCAACGTTTCCAGCGTCCCTTGTTGTTCTTCTGCATTCCTGGAATTCTTTAATGGCCTCATAATTCAGTCAAAATTTGCCTCCCCACTTAATGTGGTACCTTTATCACCCACTTGACAGATGCAACTGTCTTTCGGGCTGCAAAGATCGCCAGCAGGCTACACTTAAAGGTCGAGTACCCACTTCGACCCAGGAAGGCCTCGAACTCATGACCTACTGGTCAGAGAGATCTTATGCAGCTGACACTTAGCCAGCTGTGCCACCTTCCTGGTGCAAAGATGACTGCAGATGCAACCAGGAAATCAGAAGGCGTTTCCTTCTTGGGAGGAGAGCAATGGCCAATCTTGATAAAATAGTGAAGAGTAGAGACATCACACTGGCAATGAAGATCCGCATAGTTAAAGCACTGGTATTTCCTGTAGTAACCTATGGATGCGAGAGTTGGACATAAGGAAGGCTGAGCAAAGGAATAGAGACACTTTTGAACTGTGGTGTTGGAGGAAAATTCTGAGAGCACCTTGGACCGCAAGAAGATCCAACCAGTCCATACTTCAGGAAAGAAAGCCTGACTATTCACTGGAGAGAAGGATATTAGAGGCAAAGATGGAGTACTTTGGCCACACCATGAGAAGCTTGGAGAAGACGATGATGCTGGGAAAATGGAAGGAAAAAGGAAGGACTGGCTTGGCCTTGAAGAAGCTGCAGGCTGAGGCGGATTTAAGCGAAGGTAAGCAGCCACTTACGGGCGCCACCTGGCTAGGGCACATCTGGACGCAGCCGCCAGATTTGGTGCATGGAGTGCTATGGAGGCGGCCAGAGGCGGAGCACCCCCGGCTGCAAAAAGCTCCTCCCCCCGGCCCCACGGAGCAGGGTCAGAATAGGAGAGCTTCGCAGCAGGATCAGATTGGGTTCTGAGGATTCTGCCTTGTACTGCCATTTTAAGAGTGTTCATCACTCTAGAGAGGAATTCCAATTCATGGGCCTGGAAAAAGTCAGTGCCCATCCCCATGGCGACATCAAACAACAACTGTTGAGGAGAGAAAATGCCTGGATCACCTTGGTATCCAGTGAGTTACCATTAGGACTCAACGAGCCTCTAAGTATAGCCAATTTGCTAATTTAACTATACAGATGTCATGACTTGTCAATTAGTGGGAAGGGTGGATATAATCTCCCTCCTGAGGCCACTCTTGACCGGATTGCGGTCAGATCTATCTTTGATGACATGGATCATATTGCATAGGTATGTAGGACTCCCTTACCCCTTAGTTCTCTCACCCATTAATTTGGATTGGTGTATTCTGAATGGAGATTATTGTGCATTTTTGTATTATTATTTTACAGACATATATCTTGTTTCTGAAGCCACAGTTGAGTCTGTGATGACCCCTCCCGCCCTGAAGAAGGACCCTTGAGGTCCGAAACGGGACCTGGCGCTAACCCCCGTAGGCGTTTGTGCTTCCCACTGTTGGCTGACCCTGGTTCCAGCTCATTTGGGACGCCGCACTGTCGCGGGCCATCTACTCCATGCATATAGGCTTTGTACCTTTAAATTGCATTGGCCGGAGCACCGGGGGCTACTACCGCTTCCTGGGGGCTTGCTGGTGCGGCTTTGCCCTTACAGGCTTTTGAGCCGTTCACCATTGTGACGGAGAGATTCTTCCACAGAAGTGGCTGGGGATACCCTACTCACTTGAGCAGAGGCACATTCCATAAATTTCATCATTATTTACATTGACGGGCATTTGGGCCGGTGTATTTACGACTGACGTCATTGCGTCGCACGCATTTGGTTGCGTCATCACGCTTTTCTTCCTGCAACGCACTGGGGATACTGTCGCTATCCACTGACGTCACGCGCCTCCACGACATAGGCTCTCATCTAGAGAGGCTGCCGATCCACGTTGGAACGCTTTGGGCCGGCTAGAGAGGCAGCGCGCGCCATCCACACACAGTGGTATTTCACCCTGGACAGGACAATTCCCCAGTTCATATCTTCTCATTGTTCAAGTGTTTGGGTGATGTTATTTACTGTTTGATTTCATCGGATATTTAGCGTGCAGGATTACATGTTTGTATTAGCCACAGGCATCATTCTTCCACCATTGTGTGTATTACTATATGCTATGCTTCCCCCACCCCCATCTTTCCCCATTCCCTATTCAATTGATATACTGTTTTGTTATTATATATGGATTGCTTGACATAGAGTCATAGATTGTGATTGTACCTGAGATCACCTCATGTGATTATTATTGTGATTGTGATTGCTGTACTGGGTCACCACTCAGTTTTTTTGCTACTAATATAGGATACTTTGCATACATTGCCTGATAGTTCTTTAATTGCTAGACTTTTATCCTAATCTCAGTGTGTTTCATGATTAGTTGTACACTATCCCTTCTTGTTGTTTTCAACCTTTCCTTCGCCGTCTGTATTCTATGTTTTTAAATTGATGTATTTTGATGTATTTTGGGGTTTTTAAATGATGTAAGTCGCCCTGAGCACCGGTGGTGGAGGGCGACTCACAAATATTAAAGTTATTATTATTATTATTATTATTATTATTATTAACCAGCAGCTCCGGGCAGTTGGGCCCGCCCCGCAGCAATGGCTCACACGCGGAAGCCAGCTAGTTTCACGCATGTGCTGCTGCCGGGGAGAGGAGCTTTTTGCAGCTGGAGGCACTCCGCCTCTGGCCGCTTCCAAAACGCTCCTCCTTTTCAGCCCCGCGTACGGCGCATGCACGAAACTAGCTGACTGTGCACAGGCTGGAGAGCCAGGGGGTGCCAAAATAATGTTCGCTTACTAGTTTTTATTACCTTTGTCCGGTCCTGGCTGCACGGCCGATAGGGAGCTCTGGTGTGGGCTGCTCCAGAAGGTCATAAAAAGTCAGAAGCAACTGAACGAATAAACAACAACACCAGCATCCTGTGGCAACCACATTGCTCAATGTTATGGAATCCTGGGATTTGTAGTTGGACAGGCAATCTATACCTCCCACGATTCCATAGCATTGAGCCAATGCAGTTCAAGTGGTGTTAGGGTTGCCATTTTTTGATATAAGAAATAAGGGACATTTATGGGATTTTTCACAAAAATAAGGGACACTTTGTAGTCGAGCCAGGAAGCCCCAAACCCAAAAAGAACCAACTGCAGAGAGTCCCCAGTATTCCTTTTGGCCCATGGCCTAAGTTGCACCAGTACCAGACTCCTTTTTCCCCCTTCCCTTCTGCCTCACTCAGTTCCATACATCACACTGCACCAACTTCGTCCCTCCCAGTAAACCCGGCCACCATTACCTCCCATCTCCACATATACAACACTTCATACAGCACATAGTATGGAAGACATTTTGGCCACACGTTACAAAACAATAAATAAACACTCTGCCATTTCTCCCACCGTTTTCCTCTTTTTCCTTCCTCTCTCTCCCTATCCTTTTTCCGGCCTGAGGGAAGCACGTCCCAGCTCAAAAGCGACAGCTTTTGGGGCAGTTTTGGCCCGAAGAAATCTCTTCAGGGGGGTGGGTGAGGGCCTCAGACTGATGTTACAGAAGATCTAGTTCTCCCAAGTACTGTGCCTCTATTTGCCCTTTTCTGATTGTTTTCCTTCTCCTGGACTGCTCCTGACGCTTCTCCCTGGCTGATTGAGCCTAGAAGCCTCGCTATTCATCATGGACCCTCCCTGTCCTGGGAAAGATAGTTTCATCAAGGACTCTGAAGCAAACTCAAGATCCTCCCTGGCTGGAAGCAGCCAGGAAGCCAAAAGTACATCTATGGGCTTTTTGAGAGGCTTTGAACCTGCAGCCCAAGCCTTTGCAGGCTGGGATATGTAGTTCGCCCAAGGACACGGATCATAGACTCATTTCTGTACCCTGTATCCCTGTATGTACAGTGTGGCTTCATAAGTTTTCCTTTGACCCTTGTAACCTCTTCCCTTCCCCTTCTCTCCCTTTTGTCATGTAAAGAAAGATTGCCTTGAGAATGTTTTACTGTGTTTCGCCAAGAGGAAATGTAACTGAAGCCTGTTTCCCAAAACCTTTTGTGGATCACCATATTCATATTGCATGCGTTATTCTGATGGAAAGTCTTGTTATGGATCAGCTGAGCACTAGTCTTATGCCCCACATTTCCGTCAGCCCAAAGGGGGTTTCGTCCGTCTGAGTCGTCAAACTTAATCCGCCTTTGGAACATGGACAATACAAGTTTGTTATTCATAATGGGTCTCACAGCTGGCTTCGGAACCCAGGTGTGTCCCAAAATAATCCTTTTGTCACCCAAAGGTCTGAGTGAGTTTCTGTCATCAGATCTCTTCCCCTTTTTCCTTTTCATTCCCATGAATGACGCATCAACTCCATTAATCCTATCACTCCCAGGTGTCATTTTAGGTCGTTTACCTAGCTAGGACTCTTTTGTTTTACTCATATGCCAATATTGACAGCCATTTCCGTCTGAACTTCCCTTCCTGGAACTCCATATATGGCCACAGACCCCTGATTGGCTGGGATGGCGAATGGGAGTAAGCGCCGATAGGCTCCCCGGAGCCGGTCAACATCCCGCCCATCAACGTTCCGACCAATCACCGACGGAGCCGGCCCAGAAGGGGGCAGGCGGGAATTTCAATTGTTTTGACAGTTCTGTAACCTTTAAAAACCAATGTTTTGAATGTATATGCATGCGTTCCTTTCGGGAATCAGGGTATTGCGGTTCGCATCCTCTCAGCTGAGCAGAATAAAACAATTTCGTGGCATCTACCTTGCAGATTGGTGAGCATAATTGGATCTCCGGGAGGTGGGTAGGCTACGAGGACCTAGTCGCTCCGGGCTCGCCAGGTTAACTGAACCCTCGCGGTCTCTGCCCCGTGGTCGGTCCACGGGCTTGCCCGGTTGTCGGACAGCTGGCTGGGGATTGGCGGCTGTTCGATAACAACTTCATTAAAAACTTGAAACTCAAACATTAGGTAGAAATAGTTTTATTAACAGAATAAGATAATGATTGAAACTCACGAAAGAGACTGACTTGCACCCTCTTAACAGTGCGTGGTATGTTTCTGCATGCTTTGTCATGCAGAAAAAACATAATTAGAACTATCTAATTTTCTCCATCTGTATTTAGTACTTGACTTTGCTGACTTTAAAAGTGCACCGTCTAAACATTAAAATAACATAAATGTTATAAGACAGTACATCTTCATGATTATTATGTCAATAGTTAATGGTATGGTATAGTATGGGATACACAGCATTGTATAGTATTGGGATGCACAGCTAGGCCTATTTTAAGAGTAACTCTCAAGCAACCAGAAACTATCTTCATCGAACATGATCCAACATTCCCCTTGGGTAACGGTTAATTAGTCCTGTATTGCCTCTTCCTTCCAACGGGGACGCAGGCTGCCCTGCGAGTTGGAATCCCCGGGCAGGCATTGCCGTGGAAACCACAGCGCACAGCTTCCTCTGGTCAACCCCGCCCAGTCCTGTCCTGCTAGTCAAAAATAAGGGACAGGGCCTGAAAATAAGGGACACACATTTTAGGGCCAAAATAAGGGACGTCCCTTAGAATAAGGGACATATGGGAACCCTAAGTGGTGTCCAACTGCATTCATTCCAGTTTCGATGCCTCCAATAACTCATTCTATCGATTTCCTCTTATAGGATTCAAGCTCAGCTCTTCCAGCAAGAGCAAGCTTGTCTGGTAAACAAGCCCGAAGCCTTGTCTTCTCCTTCCCTGGCAAAGAGATCCAGGCTGCCCATTCTTTGCGGATGGACAATGCCAGCTTCGCTCCCACTGCTTTCTGGAAGAGAATGAGCCATTTATTTCGCCGCCTGCCCATCAGATCTGCCAAAGCTCCTCTTTTGAATTTCCATTAAAAATAATAATACACGCCGTTCCACTCCAGCAGGCCCCCTTGCGTCTCCGGCCCACTTTCCCATTCAAACTCCCTTCCTTTTTTCCGTTTCTTTTCTGTCCCCTCCTTCCCAGCACCATAATCATTTTAAACTCCCTTTTTTTCCCTTCGCTCCATTATTTGGGCAATTTTGAGCAGGGTTGTTGTTGCTGTTGTTGTTGTTGCTGGGGTTTACAAAGCAATTGGGTTAAACTTCAAAGAGCAAAACCAGAAGGAGTTGTGGGGAATTGAGTTGGGGTTTTTTGTTCCCTTTCAGCTGTTTCCATGGAGCGGTTGTTGGTTTGGTTTGAGAAATGTTACCTTAGGGCAGTGTTTTTCAACCTTTTTTGAGCCGCGGCACATTTTTTACATTTACAAAATCCTGGGGCACACTGCCAACCAAAATGACACAAAATGACACTCTAACACAGTGATACATATAGTTAATATGTTTTTAAATGTATTTATACACTCACTTATTTATTAATTATTTATTTCCACCCTTTCTACCCCGCATCTTCTCAACCCCCGAGGGGGGACTCAGAGCGGCCTCACAATGGCAACA
This sequence comes from Anolis apletophallus, assembly GCA_030556195.1. Taxonomy (NCBI): domain Eukaryota; kingdom Metazoa; phylum Chordata; class Lepidosauria; order Squamata; family Anolidae; genus Anolis; species Anolis apletophallus. The sequence goes on along the minus strand of JARBWK010000015.1, from coordinate 37,173,820 downwards.
ATTCGATGCCCAAAACACAGTAAACATATAATAGAAACCACAACAGTCAAAAATTTAAAATACATTAAATACAGTTAACATTAAAATACATTAAAATACAATTAGCATTAAAATATATCAAATACATTCACATAGGTTAAAAACAGTAGTCCGTCCATAATAGAAGCCTTAGGTCATGTCCACCAGTTTGCCATTTCAATCCAATCTAAAGTGCTGTATCGTGCTAATGTGCAAATGCCTGGTCCCATAACCAGGATTTCACTTTTTTCCTGAATGCCAGGAGGGATGAGGTGGATCATATATTAATAGGGAGCACATTCCACAGGCGGGGAGCCGCCACCGAGAAGGCCCTATCTCTCGTCCCCACCAACCACATTTGAGAAGTAGGTGGGAGTGAGAGCAGGGCCTCCCCGGATGATCTTAGATTACGAGGTGGGATGTAGTGGCTGATGCGTTTGGACAAGTAAGCTGGGCCAGAACCGCATAGAGCTTTAAAGGTCAAAACCAGCACTTTGAATTGAGCTCGGAATTGGACAGGCAGCCAGTGGAGCTGACACAACAGGGGGTGGTATGCTCCCTGTATGAAGCTCCCGTTAGTAGTCTGGCTGTCGCCCGCTGGACTAATTGCAATTTCCGAACTGTCTTCAAAGGCAGCCCCACGTAGAGTGCGTTGAAGTAATCTATTCGGGATGTGACCAGAGCGTGGACAACCGTAGCCAGATCAGACTTCCCAAGGTACGGGCGCAGCTGGCGCACGAGTCTTAACTGTGCAAAAGCTCCCCTGGCCACCACCGAGACCTGTGTGAAACCTGGGCCTGTTTCGATGAACACAAAATATATAGTTATATAGTATATTATTATTATATTGCATTACATTACAACATTATCAATATATGTATACACAATATATGTATACCATACTATATCTATATATATAAAAATCGAGTGGTCGTGGGTTGACGATTATGCACGCCCACACCATAACCCCCAGAACAACAAAACCCACAACACACGATTCACCAGGCCATGAGGTACCAACTAGGCACAAGCCCCCCTTTAAAACTTCAACAGACCCCTAAATGCGACCCCCCAAAATAGCCCATTCAAACCTATGGGAGGAGGATCTGGCGCAGGCCGCGGCTTCGCCTGATCCCCATCCCGGCACAATCACCTGCTCTCAACTGGGAGAGCGGAACCTCCTCCCCGCCTGAATGCCCTCCGGAGGTTAGGGCCCGGTCTGGAAGCGGCGGAAGAGAGGGCCAGAGCCCCAAGGAGCCCAAGGCAGCGCCCGCGCCACCCGGCTCCATGAGGCGGAAGACGGCTGCTCTGCGATGCCTCCCCCTCCGATCTCCTCTTCCGGGAATGGCAGGGAGCAGGGGAGCCGCCTCATCGCTCTTCCTCGCCAATGTCGCCTACTTGCCTTCCTCATGTTCGTGGACCCGGCCCGCGTGGGTTCGGCCCGGGAACGTTTAGAAGCCTGAGAGACGGAGGAGGAGGCGGGTAAGGCCATGGAACTACACCTCCCAGAAGGCTCCGCAACGCTCCCTGGGAAGCAGGGGCGGAGCTTTCTGGATACCCACCCCCTCCTCCATCTCCCAGCCTCCCAAACGTTCCCCGACCCAACCCACGCAACCTGAGTCCACGAACATGAGAAAAGCAGCGGAGGAAGCCAAGGAGACGACAGTGGCAAGGAAGAGCGATGAGGCAACGGCGCCCCAACTCCCTGCCACTCCCGGAGGAGGACACCAGACATCCTCCTACCGAAGGTCCCCCACCGCCGCCTCCCCAGCAGGAAGGTGGCGAGGAAGGGCGACCATCCAAATGAAGACACACACATGGAACAGGCAAGCTTACAACACACATAACAACAATAACACACATAATAACAAAAACCCCTAACACTACAACTCCTGCCCCAAACCACACAAACAGACACATACATATATATACACAAACACAAATACATACACACACAAATATACACACATACACACATATACACACAAAAACACACACATACACATATATACACACAATACATACACATACATATAAACATATACATAGACAAAAAACACAAAAACCTATCTACACACCATACATACACATATATATACATACACATAGACACAACCACACACATACACATATATACACACAATAAATACACAAACATAAAAAAACACATATACACACACAAACACACACATATATACACATACACAAACACATATAAATACACAGACACACACACACATCTCCTACATAGGGCACAGCAACGCGTGCCGGGTACAGCTAGTTATACTATAATATCAAATACAGCATACTATGTAATTGTCACAATACAACAATTACATACCACATTGTATTATAATAATTATATCGCAATATTATTCGCAATATTACATGTAACATAAATATACAATTATAATATCTTAATTTTAAATTGTGGTGATCAGAACAGGACACAGTGTTGGAGTTGAAATCCAAAACACCTGGAGGAAGGCCCAAGTTTGACCATATCTAGTCTAAACCTTCTTCCAAGCACTTAATAAAGATGCTGCCTGCCTTAATGTATAGTCAGAACCTCCATGCCCATCTGTCGGGAGGGCTTGGGTGGTGCCTTCCTGCTTGGCTGAAGGGGGTCAGGCTGGATGGCCTTTGAGAGACCCATATTTCTCCCATGAGTTCCCTTCCTCCTTTCCCCGTTAGCTGGCTGACTCCCTGCCTGCCTGCCTACCTGCCCCTCCGGCTGCTTGCCTGCCTGCCTGCCTGCCTGCCTTCAGTGCTCGAGCTCCGCTGCTCTCTGACTCACACCTCGCATAGCGCCAACAGGGCTAGGCTGGACTGGAAGTGCTCCTTCTATTGTTGGTGGGGTTCAGAATGCTCTTTAATTGTAGGTGAACTATAAATCCCAGCAACTACAACTCCCAAATGTCAAGGTCTATTTTCCCCAAAATCCACCCATGTTCACATTTGGGCATATTGAATATTTGTGCCAAATTTGGTTCTGATCTATCATTGTTTGAGTCCACAGTACTCTCTGGATGTAGGTGAACTACAACTCCCAAACTCAAGGTCAATGCCCACCAAACCCTTCCAGTATTTTCTGTTGGTCATGGGAGTTCCGTGTGCCAAGTTTGGTTCAATTCCATTACTTGTGGAGTTCAGAATGCTCTCTGGTTGTAGGTGAACTAGAAATCCCAGCAACTACAACTCCTAAATGACAAAATTAATCACCTACTCTAACCCCACCAGTATCCAAACTTGTGTGTATCAGGTATGTGTGCCAAATTTGGTCCAGTGAATGAAAATACATCCAGCATATCAAATGTTTACATTATAATTCATAGCAGTAGCAAAATTACAGTTATGAAGAAGGAACAAAAAACAATTTTATGTTTGGGGGTCACCACAACATGAGGAACTGTAGTAAGGGATCGCGGCCTTAGGGAGGCTGAGAAACACTGTCATAAGGGATATGGCCTGTTTCCTGATGGACTGGCAAAAAGTACCTTGGTGGAGCCGAGCACAAATTTAGGGGGATCCTGCCTTAAGGGTGGTGACCCTATGCTCCTCTAAGGCGAGGGTCTTTGATGGAAAAACCTTGGCGAGCGATCCAAAGCACCTTGGAAAACCCCAAATCCCCAGAGCAATATCTCACCAAGATCCGGAAGTGTGCCAATGAGAGAGGACTGTCCCAGCTGAGAAAGGATGACAGCAGCAATCATTCGTCATGCTGACATGTTTATTTCAAAATTTTCCAGTATTTTTATACATTTCCAAAACAGAGTTTTCAAAACTTCCGCCCGCCTGCCTCAATTGGCTGTGGATCTGAGCCAATGGGAAGAGAGAGGGGGAAATGGATGGAACAATGAGGTCGGAACTTTACAGATGAGATTAGATGTGTTAATGAAGTTTGATTGACAAGAGAAGTCTTCCTGGAGACTTCAATCTTGCCACCTATTGTTAGATTTTTGGAGTAAATGTTTTTCCTGATAGTTCCAGCAGTGCCCAGGCTTTGTCATTTCCTGCAGGTATTTACAGATCTTGATCTGTAGGGTGAGTCTTTTCAGTGTCATGGAGGGTGATAAAAAGATATTGCGGCCATATCTGAGTTTCCGAGGCTCACAGGGATGGCCCTTTTTGATAAATAATATAAGTCTGCCAGGTGATCCACAACCTTCCGATTAGGCGACTCAGAATCCAGAGCTTGTAGATCTTTGTGATCAATCAGCTTGCCCTGGGATAGTCCAGGAAAAAAGGCGGATTATCACCGACAGCCATGCAAAAAGTATTCTGGTATTTTTCCAAGTTGAGTCATACAGCAAGATCAGCAATGCGGCTACTAATCCCTGGAAAATGCAGGTCTTAGCTTTTTTTAAATACATACATGGGGGGAAAGGGACATGCAGGGAAAAATACAATGACTTTTAGGGTGAAAAGCATCATTTTATATCCTGTCAGTGTTTCCCAACCAGTGTGCTGTGGCCAGGGGCGGTCTCACCTCTCCTGGGGGTAGGCGAGTCTCATTTCTGCGCCCCCCCATGGCTGCTGGGGCGCAGCAGCCCGTCTTGGCGGCGATCACCGCGCATGCGCGGTGACGTCACATGCAGCTGCCAGCAACGCCACGCACACCTGCGCATGCGTGGACGTCATGCGCAGCCTTGCTTGAGTCACGCACACCTGCGCATGCGTGGTGACGCCACGCGCTGCGCGAAATGCGTCACGCGCGCCTGCGCATGCGCAGTGACGGCCGGCGCGGCTACATCGCCGCCTGCGCCGCCCTCGCCGCCTGCGCCTCCTGCGCCGCCTGCGCCGCCTGCGCCGCCAGCTGCATCACCGGCTGCGCCGCCGGCAGGGAGCACTGGCTCCCGGGCAGGAGGCGCGGCGGAGGGGCGGCCAGCGTGGCGGCGCCCCTCGCAGGCGGCGACGCCCCTCCCAGGACCCGTCGCCCTACGCGGCTGCTTGCATGGCGGAATGCCAAAGGCCGGCACTGGCTGTGGCACACTAGTGTGCTATGAGCGATCATCAGGTGTGCCGTGGGAATTGGAACCTCCAAGACCTTTTCTTCCCCTTCCTGCCGAACACTTTCTCTTCTCCACTCGGACTCCCTTCTTCCCAGCCTCGCTCTGCTCGCTTTGCCTCGCTTTGCTCATGCTGCCGCTTCTGTTGGGGGGGGGGGAGGCAGACATGACCCATGTGGGCGCTACTGCGCAGATTCGCCCCACATCTTCCTCCCTCCCCTCCACAGTGCTCAATGGATATAGGTGAATTACAACTCCAAAACTCAAGGTCAATGCCCACCAAACTCTTACAGTATTTTCTCTTGCTTATGGTAGTTCTGTGTGGGAAGTTTGATTCCATTCCATCATTGGTGGAGTTCAGAATGCTCTTTGATTGCGGGTGAACTATAACTCCCAGCTGTTGAGCAAGACCTTCGTGTGTGTCTTTCTGTCATTCCTGCTAGGATATCTATGTTGTGTTCATCGAAACAGGCCCAGGTTTCAAACTGAGTGTATAAATACATTTAGAAACATATTAACTATATGTATTACTGTGTTAGAGTGTCATTTTGTGTCATTTTGGTTGGTCGTGTGCCCCAGGATTTTGTAAATGTAAAAAGTGTGCCGCGGCTCAAAAAAGGTTGAAAAACACTGATTTAGATCATTTCATTTTCCTTTATTTTTCACTGAAGGGGAGTCGAGGGAGTATTGGGGAGATCTGAGCTTCAGAATCCATGAAAACATCCCTTGAGAGGGGGGGGGGGGGGGGGGCTTCAGGGGTTCAATTCATGTAGGCAGAAGTCTTTAGATAAAGTCCAGGAAGGGAAAACTCATAAGTCCATAAGCATGAAAGTTCATATGGGTTTTTTTTCCTTTTATTGGGCAGCAAAACAGTGGGAGAGAGTCCTTGGTTCTAGTGTATGGAAGGTCTTTGGTACTTAGTGAACTATAGATCCATGGAATGATCATGGAGCAAAACTGAGCCCAGAAAAGTGGGGGGAGAGTCTTTGATGCACTGGATTTGGGAAAAGTTCGTGAAAATGAGTCCTTGGAGGTAGAAGTGAACTACAGATCCCGAGCTGTCCTGGGCCAGGCAAGGCCATCTTGCCTTTGTGGGGTTCCTTGGGATTAGCACAAGGCGACCCCCCCCCCCCTTCCAGGGCGCAGGACTTTGGAATGTATAGATCATAAGGGCATTTTTGACTATCTTTCACTGAACCCTGGGAAAGGGTGGGGTCACCTCGATATCATTGGTATAACCTATTTTTTCTCTTTTTAAGCATCCTTCCTGAACTGAATCGTCAACTGCTTTAAACCAAGTTTGCACTGGATGCCAGCGACATAACTAATTACCCTCGAGATTAAAACAACTCTTTAGTGTTGTTGGCTTTTCTAAGAAGGAGGAAAAAAACCAACCAGGCAAATGAGTTAATTATTTACTTCATTCCTTTCTCTAACCTTATTAGGCCAGGAAATGAATGGGGATATTGATCCGCGCATTGGAACCTGGAGGTCGAGACAAACTTGAGCTGCTTTAATGAGGATTTCAAAGCTTCTCGCCGGGAGTCAAATAGATAAAATATTTGGTTAACTTACCTTTTAAGCCACTGAGTGTAGTAGGTCAGAACAGGTCCGGATGCGTCCTAGCTTTGCTTCACAATCAAGAGATAAAAGTGGGATGGTGATGATACCTATTGTGAGTGCTTTCCTTGTATATCGCTGCATGGCGGTCAAACTGGATGGCCCTGAGGGTTTCTTGTTCACTGAAAACATGCCTTTTGTAAAGCTAATGAATTGATCTTAATGGTTCTGTGATTCTATAAAGCCAATGAGTCTTAATGTAAAGCCAATGGGGTCTTAATGACTCTATGATTCATATGTGAAGCCCTTGGGTCTCAATGGAAAGCCAATGGGGTCTTAATGACTCTATGATTCATATGTGAAGCCCTTGGGTCTCAATGGAAAGCCAATGGGGTCTTAATGACTCAATGGTTATATAAAGCCAATGGGTTCTTAATAACGATGATTCTATGAAGCTACTGAGTCTTAATGTAAAGTCAATGGGGTCTTAATAGCTCTATGATTCTATAAAGTAAACGGGTCTCAATGTAAAGCCGATGAGGTCTTTATGACTCTATGATTCATATGTGAAGCCCATGGGTATCAATGTAAAGCCAATGGGGCCTTAATGACTCTATGATTCTATAAAGTCAACGGATCTCAATGTAAAGCCAATGGGGTCTTTATGATTCTATGATTCTATAAAGCCAATGGGATCTTAATGACTCTAGGATTCATATGTGAAGCCCATGGGTCTCAGTGTAAAGCCAATGGGGTCTTAATGACTCTATGATTCTATAAAGCCAATGGGAATTTAATAATGATGGTTCGATGAAGCCAATGAGTCTTAATGTTAAGTCAATGGGGTCTTAATAGCTCTATGATTCTATAAAGCCAATGGGATCTTAATGACTCTAGGATTCATATGTGAAGCCCATGGGTCTCAGTGTAAAGCCAATGGGGTCTTAATGACTCTATGATTCTATAAAGCCAATGGGAATTTAATAATGATGGTTCGATGAAGCCAATGAGTCTTAATGTTAAGTCAATGGGGTCTTAATAGCTCTATGATTCTATAAAGCCAATGGGATCTTAATGACTCTAGGATTCATATGTGAAGCCCATGGATCTCAGTGTAAAGCCAATGGGGCCTTAATGACTCTATGATTCTATAAAGCCAATGGGAACTTAATAATGATGGTTCGATGAAGCCAATGAGTCTTAATGTTAAGTCAATGGGGTCTTAATAGCTCTATGATTCTATAAAGCCAATGGGATCTTAATGACTCTAGGATTCATATGTGAAACCCATGGGTCTCAGGGTAAAGCCAATGGGGCCTTAATGACTCTATGATTCTATAAAGCCAATGGGAACTTAATAACGATGATTCTATGAAGCCAATGAGTCTTAATATTAAGTCAATAGGGACTTAATAATGCTATAATTGTTATTTAAAGCCAATGGGTCTCAATGTAACACCAGGGGTGTCTTTGGCCGCTTCCGCACAGCTGAATAAAGTCCCACATTTTCTGCTTTGAACTGAAGTCCCACATTTTCTGCTTTGAACTGAAATATATGGCAGTGAGACCTCCGGTAACCCAGTTCAAAGTAGATATTGTAGGATTTTCTGCCTTGATATTCTGGGTTATATGGCTGTGTGGAAGGGCCCTTAATGACTCTATGATTCTATAAAGCCAATAGGTCTCAATGTAAAGCTAATGGGGTCTTAATGACTCTATATGAAACCAGTAGGTCTCAATCTAAAGTCAATGGAGGTCTTAATGACTCTATAATTGTTTTGTGAAGCCAATGGGTCTTAGTGTAAAGCCAATGGGATATTAATGATGCTATGATTGTCATTTAAAGCCAGTGGCTCTCAATGTAAAGCCAGTGGGGTCTTATTGACTCTTTGATTCTATAAGGCCAATGGGTCTCAATGTAAAACCAATGGGGTCTTAATGACACTATGATTCTTTTGTGAAGCCAATAGGTCTCAATATAAAGCCAATGGGGTCTTATTGACTGTGATTCTATAAAGCCAACGGGCTCAATGTAAAACCAATGAGGTTTTATTGACTCTGTGATTCTATAAAGTCAATGGGTCTCAATATAAAGCCAACGGGGTCTTAATGACGCCATGATTCTATTAAGCCAATAGGTCTCAATGTAAAATCAATGGGGTCTTAATGACTCTATTATTCTTTTGTGAAGCCAATAGGTCTCAATATAAAGCCAATGGGGTCTTATTGACTCTGTGATTCTATAAAGCCAATGGGGTCTTATTGACTCTGTGATTCTATAAGGCCAATGGGTCTTAATGTAAAGCCAATGGGGTCTTAATGATGCTATGATTCTATAAAGCCAATGGGCCTCAATATAAAGCCAATAGTGTCTAAATGATTTAATTATTCTTTTTTGAAGCCAAAGGGTCCCATTGACTTTATGATTCTATAAAGCCATTGGGTCTCAATGTAAATCCAAATGGTCTTAATGACTCTATGATTCCTTTTTGAAGCCAATGGACTTCAACAGAAAGTCAAAATTGGAGTATCTATGTGCACATAGAACAGTGTTTCCCAACCTTTTTTGAGCCGCGGCACACTTTTTACATTTACAAAATCCTGGGGCACACCACCAAGCAGAATGACACAAAATGACACTCTAACACAGTTAGTAATACATATAGTTAATTGACCTTGAGTTTTGGAGTTGTAGTTCCCCTACATCCAGAGAGCACTCTGGACTCAAACAATGTTAGATCAGAACCAAACTTGGCATGAATATTCAATATGCCCAAATGTGAACACAGATGGAGTTTGGAGAAAATAGACCTTGACATTTGGGAGTTACAGTTTCTGGGATTTATAGTTAACACACAATCAAAGAGCATCCTGAACTCTTGCAACAATGGAATTGAACCAAACTTGGCACACTGAACTCTCATTACCAACAGAAAGTACTGAAAGGGTTTGCTTGGGAATTGACTTTGAATGTTGGAGTTGTAGTTCACCTACATCCAGAGAGCACTGTGGACTCAAACAATGTTATGTTATGTTGTTGTTTGTTTTCTATCCAGAATCACAATGTTGGAAGGAGGCTCACCACTTTAAGGTCCCTAAAACAGGCATGGGAAAACTTCGGCCCTCTGGGTGCTTTGGACTCCAACTCCCACCATTCCTAACAGCCTGGGGCCCTTTCCTGCTTAAGTGGCTGAGGGGGGGAAAGGAAAAGGGCCTGAGGGTGCTAGGAATGGTGGGAGTTGGAGTCAAAACACCTGGAAGGTCCAAGTTTGCCCATGCCAGCTTTCGACAGAGACCTCTTCCTCCCCCTTCCCCTTCGCGTCCTTTCTTCCCCCTTCTGCTGAACACTTACTTTTTCTTCTCCACTCGGGCTCCCTTCTTCAGGAGGGGAGGGGGGAGGGAGGAAGACGTAACCCGGGCAGGCGCTACTGCGCAGACTCGCCCCACGTCTTCCTCCCTCCCCCTCCCCTCCTGAACACGCTCATGCTGCCCCCTCTGATCAAAATGGCAGCAGCGTGAGCAAGCAAGTGAGCAGAGCGAGGCTGGGAAGAAGGGAGCCCAAGTGGAGACGAAAAAGTGTTCGGCAGGAGGGGGAAGAAAGGGTATTGGAGGTTCCAATTTCCCACGGCACACCTGATGATCGCTCACGGCACACTGGTTGGGAAACACTGACATAGAAGACTGATTTTAAGGACATTGCATTACATATTGGTGCAAAAATGAAGCAAAATACCCCTGGGTCCAGGTTCGGCCCCAGATCCCTTTTTAAAATTTGGAGATTTCCATGACCACATTACAACTGTCCAGAAGACGGCTGAGTTAGAAGGCATTGTGTTATGCATCCATGCGAAAGGCAAGCAAAATATTCATGGATTGGCGGAACCGAGCTCTCATAAAATAAATCATATCACGAATCTGAAACTGGCCGTTCCAAGTTTGGAAACATACGACTCGGCCGTGGGACTCCGTTCTTTATTATATCGTTCAAAGAGACGGCTTGCTCACGGCTGTCATGTAAAACATGCTGGTAAGGCGAAATGGTCCATTTGTATTTAAATTATTCCATTTATTTTCCTCTGTGCAATTGACAGTGAAATGCCTTTCCTCCGTGGGGGTAAGGCAAGGGGAAGCATTGTTTTGTCATACGCACACCGGAATGCGTTTATTTTTCCTCAATTGTTTTCTTTTTTGTTGGAAAAGGATTTCCAGGCCTTTGGACATTTGGGGCCGCCGGAAATGGCGCTGTGGGGTTTCCATTCATGCGACGTAATGATGCCACAAAAGGACGGTAATTCCGCATTACGGCAACAATGCGATTCGGGAGAGTGCCAATCACGCTGGGGCCATCGCACATTCCTGGAAACAATATCAGCAAACAACAACAACAAAAACCGACCCTTTTGTTACGTTACATGGGATTTGCCTCTGATTAACCCACAACTTTCATCTTGAAACATAAGCTTGATGCAAAAAGAAGCTGTGTCCATTTTGGGTCACGATCAAGTCAGAAATAGGTTTCTCTGGGATTACGTCTACACTGTCGGTTTGGCACCACTTTATAACTCTTCCTGCTCTTGTAAGATGTCTTAACATGCATCCTAAAGATGGCATGATTCAAATCTGGAGGTTGCAGTTTTACAAAGTCTAAGGGTGCATCTACACCAGGGCTGCCCAGGAGGTTGATCGCGATCGACGAGTCGATCCCGAGACCATTTGAGGTTGATCTTCTGCTCCCGCCGCCATGCACACGCTCCCACCACCGTGCACGTCCTCCCGCTGCCACCACGTGCTCTCCCGGCGCCGCCTTCCTCCGCCCACGCGGCTTTGGAGAGCGCTTCAAACGTTGGCGCATGCCGCTGGGCGGAAACGGAGGCGAGGGACCTTCAGCTTGGCCAAGGGAGACAGGCGGACGGAGGCAGAGCGCGGAGCCCTTGAGGTGCGGGCTGGGAAGGGCAGGGCGGCGACGGAGGAGGAGGAGGCCGAAGCGGCCCGAGGGGGAAGAAGCAGGAGTTTGGGAGTCAGCCTCGACAGGGGAAAAGAGCCAGGCCCGGCTCAGCCTCTGAGGGCTCGGCCTCCTGAGGGGTGTCGTGATTGACAGCCAGCCAAGAAGGAAGAAGCCGCACGGGCAGAAGGAGGCAGTGGCGGGAGAGCGCGCGGGGCCTCCACCCTGCCTCTCGTCTGGAAGCTGCGGTGAGAGAGGCAGGGCTTCTGGAAGCCCCGCGCACTCTCCTGCCGCCTCCTTCCTCCACCCGCGGCTTCTTCCTTCTTGGCCGGCTGTAGAATTAATGCAGTTTGACAGCACTTGAACCGCCATGGCTCAATGCTATGGAATCATGAGAGTTGTAGTTTTACGAAGTCTAAGGGTGCATCTACACGGTAGAATTAATGCAGTTTGACAGCACTTGAACCATCATGGCTCAATGATATAGAATCATGAGAGTTGTAGTTTTACGAAGTCTAAAGGTGCATATACACCAGGCCTGGGCAAACTTTGGCCCTCAGATGTTTTGGACTACAACTCCACAATTCCTAACAGCCTACCGGCTGTTAGGAATTGTGGGAGTTGTAGTCCAAAACATCTGGAGGGCCGAAGTTTGCCCAGGCCTGATCTACACGGTAGAATTAATGCAGTTTGACAACACTTGAGCTGCCATGGCTCAATGCTATGGAATCATGAGAGTTGTAGTTTTACGAAGCCTAAGGGTGCGTCTACACGGCAGAATTAATGCAGTTTGACAGCACTTGAACCGCCAAAGCTCAATGCTATGGAATCGTGAGACTTGTAGTTTTGCTAGATCTTGAGCCTTCTTGACCAAAGAGGACTCATGCCTCCCAAGACTTCTAGCATTCCATAACATTGAGTTAAAGTGGTGTCAAAGTGCATTAATTCTGCAGTGTAGATGCAGCTCTAAGGGGTGCAGCTTCACCGCTCTATCCATGGAGGCCCAAACGCCGCCCAGGAATACTTGAATGCAAGTTCCCCTTCTAGTCTGGGACTGGAGGCAAGAGGGGGAGAAAGATGTCTCGCACATGGGAATTCAATTGCTTTAACACAGAGACTATTTTATGGCCGCCTGATCGCTGGCCATTCTTATTATGAATTTGATTGAATTTCTAAAGGAGGGGGGATTTCTCTCTCAGTGGGGCGGTGCAGTGGGGGCAATCTTCAACATTGCTCTTGGCATATTTATGACTCTCTCTCATATATATCTATATCTATATCTGCTTCCGTCTGATATATTTTAAAAGAAAATGGGGAATTTATCATTTATTCCCTAGGCTTGGGTCTCAGGGGTTCCCTCGTCCCCTCTAGGGGAGATAGCTGGCCGGAGATTATTGCCTCGCAAACTGTCAGCGGAATTTAAGGCCAAGGTGTGATTTAAATTTCCAATACGGTGCCGTCTTACTGTCGTAACCCCCACAGATGGCTCAAAGACACGCCAAGCTAGTAAAAGTATTCACAGTTTATTTTGAACAAAAACACAGCCACAGTCCGGCATAAAAGTAACCCACAAAAAGCCCTGTAAACAAAAACAATGAAGACGTCCATCTTTTGAAGTCCTTGGCTTTATTCCGGCTTGAAGTCTGTTGCGATGTGAAGACCCGTCCAGAAAAGGAAAGGAAGAGTGCTTCTCAATTCCAGGAGCTAAGTATACAAACAAACACATAAAAGCCCCCGCATCCCACAGCAGCAACCCTCCCACCCATATACGATACCAATTAAGGGACAGACACTCACAGCAACACAGGAAAAGCCCAAACGAAACGCGTAGTCACTAAACATAAAAACACACATTAAAACCCCAAACCCCCAACATACAACATTTTCAGCTAGAGCTGCCATGGCAGCTCCCCCAGAACCCAGCATGGAAAACAGCCCAATACTCACAGCTTGCTGGGAATCAGGAACTGCGATACAAGAAACAAGAGCACCAAATACACGAACCAGCAACCCACCAGCAACACCTTGGCCGACCGCATAGTCCCAAATCCCCAGGCCTTACTTTAATACCCTTACAAATCAGAGTCATCAGACTCCCCACCCAACTCTGCCCCATTCCCCTCAGCTGCAGCCCTGGGTGTGTTCCTCCAATCTTCCCACCTTTGCTGAGCAGTTAAAGGACCCCAGTCCGATTCACCATCCCCACTAGGCCAAGCAAGGTCACTCGAAAAGCCAAAAAGGAGCTTTTGGCTGGACTCAGCATTTATCACATCCCTGACATCTTGCACCAGTGCTGAGTCCAGCTCGGTATCACTCTCTTCTGAAGGTAACTCTACATCAAACCCCTCAAAAGTATCATCACTGGTAGGCTCCCTAAGTATTTGTCGGACCTTTCTCCTGTGCTCTGCCTCTTCCAAACTCTCAGCACTTGCAGCCCTTTTCCTCCCAGCTGCAGTCAGTCCGCCTAAACCTCCCTCTTCCAGTGACATGTCCAACACAGAATCCTCCTCCGAGTTACTACCTGTAGCAACTACAGGCTCAGTTTGCTCAACTACAACACTTACGGTGCTGCTTTAAACTGGTTCGGTAGAGGCATTCCTCCAGGTAGAAAGAGCCCTCCATATTCCCATTGTTGCTATGGTTCACTAGGCCCACTTGAAAATGCATCTACTAGGCATGGGCAACCCATGGTTCTAAATGGTTCAAAAGTACTTATAAAACTAGGGGGCGCTGGTGCTTTGCTTCTAAATAAAGTGTTTCTAAAGTTCTTGTAGTGAAAATTTCAGAACTCTAACAAAACTTTCAACGTTTTGTTATAAATAGTAGGCCTGGTTGATCCAAAAAAATGGTTCAAAACTCGTTTAGGATGTAGGGGGCGCTGGCGCTTCAAATCTGATTGACTCACGAAATTTTCAGAAAAATTTTCAAAATTGATTCGGAAATATTCTGAAATTTCAGAATGGCTTTGTTAATGGCGTCCACAGTTGCGCAATGCGTGAAAGCCTGCAAACGGGACAGGCAAAACTTGGAAGATTCCCTCACTTTTAGACCGCTATACACTGGTACAAAACAAGACAGAAATGGGGCTTTTGGATGCCTTTGGGGTTGTATTATCTTAATAACAGTATGCCAGTGCAAGTTGCGCCCCAGAAAAGCGTTTTGGGTAGGATTATCTGATTTATTTCAAGCAGGGAATTTAATTCCCTGCAAGTCCCTAAGAGAATTAACAGCAAACGAAAAATTGTTCCTAAACCCCAGTTGTTCCTAAACCCCAGTCACTGTCTTCAAAAGCGGTGGCTGGTTTCTGGCTTTCTTTCCAGTCCACCTTCCCCCCCAATGTCCAAGCCCCTGAAGTCGCTCTCGGCCAAAGCTTCTGCCTTTTGCACCCAGACACAGGTAGCCTTGAGCCTTCACTTGTCCCTCTCCCTCTGTTCATCACCCAGGCACAGGCAGCCGTCCCTTCTCCCCCTCCCTCTATGACAATTTTGGTGAGTGTATACACCCATGCAAGGGTTTTGCACATCTGAATGGGGCTGATATGCGTGTTCTGGGCTTAGTATGGCTTTTTTCCTATCCCTACATAATTTTTCCATCGTGTTTTCAATATCTTCCCAATTGGGGGGTGGTGGTAGAGGTTAGCTTAAAGGGGGCGTAATTCCAAAGTGTGGCCTAGGGTGCAAAAAGGTGTTAATCCGCCTGCGCGACCCCTTAATACACTTCCTCATGTTGTGGTGACCCGCAACCATCAAATTATTTTCGTTGCTACCTCATAACTGTAATTTTCCTACTGTTGTGAATCTTAATGTAAATATCTGATATGCAGGATGTATTTTCATTCACTGGACCAAATTCGGCACAATACCCGATACGCCCAAATTTGAATACTGGTGGGGGAGGGATTGATTTTGTCATTAGGGAGTTGTAGTTGCTTGGATTTATAGTTCACCTACAGTCAAAGAGTATTCTGAACTGCACCAAGGATGGAATTGAACCACTCTTGGCACACATGATCAACAGAACATACTGGAAGGGTTTGGTGGGCGTTGACCTTGAGTTTTGGAGTTGTAGTTCACCTACATCCAGAGAGCAATGTGGACTCAAGCAATGATGGATTTGGACCAAACATGGCACGAATACTCAATGAGCCGAAATGTGAACACTGGTAGAATTTGGGGAAAATAGACCTTGACATTTGGGACATATCTACTAACTAGAACAATGTGTATGCCAACACAAGTAATCAAGAAAGCCAATGAAATTTAGTATTAGTATTAGTATCGTGACAATGGGAGAGCAGAGTTCAAATTCCAACTCAGCCGTAGAAACCCAGAAAACTCATAATTTCTCAAACAAAAGGAAGTGGTTTTTCATAGTCTAATGGAGATTCCTACTTTAGTCTCTTAGCTCAACCCTCAAATGCTGGCTCATTTTTTCCTTTATTCCACCACCAGTTTCACCTCCCGCAGCTTAAACCCTCCATTTATCTATACCTGGGGAGAGCAAGAACTTATTTCCTCGAATGGCTGGAAACTGGTAAAAATCAGCAGGAGGCCAAAACACAACCATAACAAATTGTTTTTACGGAGCACGTTAATATAATGCTTTACGGTTTTAATCACATCGCCACAGAATAGTGGCACTGTGTTTCAAAATTAATAACAGACATAATATCGAATGCATTTACACAATGATGTTTTACAGTTATGGCCAATCCATAATGCAATTACAGGGCGGCATGAGGAATGGAAGGAGAGGATGGGAGCAAAAAGCAGCTCAGAGCATGAGATTCAACATCCCTGGGCTTTTATTTATCCTCGGCTTTGGAGGAATCAGGAAAAAGACACCTTTCCATTCTGCTCATTGGTGATATGGATCCCCCGGTGGTGCAATGGGTTAAACCCTTGTGATTGCAGATCGCAGGTTTGAATCCGGGGAGAGTTTGAATGAGCTATCAGCTCCAGCTTCCCATCCAGGGACATGAGAGAAATCTCCCACAAGGATGGCAAAACATCAAAATATCTGGGCATCCCCGGGCAACATTCTTGCAGACAACCACCTCCCACCAGAAGGATGGTCACTCCTGAGAAAAAAATTAGTGATATGTCTGTCCATAGTGAATTTGTCATGGGATTTATTTCAAATGGGGCATCCAATTGATTTACTATAAAGAGGTTCCTCCTAAGTTGAATCTTGATATTTGAATCCATTGATTCATTTTCTTGAGCAGTGTTTCCCAACCAGTGTGAGCGATCATCAGGTGTGCCATGGGAAATTGGCACTCTCCCCACTCCTAGCAGCCCACTCACACGTTTCCAAGAAACGAATTGAGCCTCTCCGCTTGGTTTTTTTTTACTCTTTTACTGGATTTTTTGAGAGTTGCCTCCCCCCCAGGAACTGTTTATAACAGTTTCATGACATCCATAGTTAACTGGAAGCAAGTTTCACTCAGGGTGAAATTTCACAAAGGTCTGGAGAACAAGCTCTATGAGGAGCGGCTTGAAAAGCTGGGCATGTTTAGCCTGAAGAAGAGAAGGCTGAGAGAAGACGTGATAGCCATGTATAAATATGTGAGAGGAAGTCATATATATGTTGTGTCCATCGAAACAGGCCCAGGTTTCACACTGAGTGTATAAATACATTTAAAAACATATTAACTATATGTATTACTGTGTTAGAGTGTCATTTTGTCGTTTTGTCTTTTTGTGTCATTTTGGTTGGTGGTGTGCCCCAGGGTTTTGTAAATGTAAAAAATATGCCGCGGCTCAAAAAAGGTTGAAAAACACTGCAGTAGAAGAACAAGAAGCAGAAACAAAAGAACCAAAAGAAAAACCAGAAGGAGAACCAGTAGAAGAAACAAACACAGAAGAAACAAAAGAACCAGAAACAGAAGAACAACCAGAAAAACAAGAACAACCAGAAGAAGAAACAGAAGAACCAAAAAAAGAAGCAGAAGAATGAGAAGAATAACCAGAAAGAAGACCAGAAAGAGAACCAGTAGGAGAAGAAACAGAAACAGAAGAGCCCCGGGAGTCGGCGGCGAAGAAGCCCCAATAAATAAATAAATAATAAATAAGAAAATAAGAAAAACCAGAAACAAAAGAACCAGAAGAAGAAGAAACAGAAACAGAAACACCATCAGAAAAACCCGAAGAACCAGAAGTGGAAACAGAAGAAAAACCAAAAAAACCAGATGGAAGAAGAACTAGGAAAAACAGAAGCACAACTAGAACCAGAAGAACCAAGAGAAGAACCAAGAGCAGGCCCGGATTAGCGGACTGTGCCGCCCAAGGCCGCCTGTCTAAATGCCGCCCGGGCGCGGGCCTCTGCGGGCGGGGCCGCGTGAGAGGGAGAAGGCGGTGCCGCTGGAAGTCCCGCCCCTAGGGCAACTCACGCGGCTTCCCTTGCCGCGCTCGCCTTCTCCTTCTCGCCGGCAGCGGCTCCGCCCCTCCCCCCTTCAGTGTTCACATGTTTCTCTCTGCATGAGTCAGCCTTCTACCTCTCGCCGGTTCCGCCCCCCTCCCTTCACTGAAGGGAGGAGGGGCGGAGCCGCTGTCGGCGAAAAGGAGAAGGCGCCACCGGAAGTCCCGCCCCTAGGGCGACTCACACAGCTTCCCCCGCTGCCGCCCCGCTCGCACCGGTGCCCCTCCTCCCTTCACTGAAGGAAGGAGTGGCGCCCACCTGCGCGAGCGGGCCGGTGGCGGGGGAAGCCGCGTTAATCGCCCTAGGAGCGGTGGGACTTCCCCTCACCCCTTCCTTCAGACCCGGAAATGCCGCCCCCCAAAATCCGCCGCCCGAGGCCATGGCCTCAGGTGGCCTTATGGGTAATCCGGGCCTGACCAAGAGAAGAACCAGAAAGCAGAGACAGAAGCAAAAATACAACAACACAACAAGAGAGGCTGCAACCTATTTAAAAGACGAATTGCTTTTTCCTGGTCGGTTCCAAGAGGTGATATCCAATATTATCCCATTTTTTGGGACGAGAAGGGCAGGCCAGATGTTGCTCACTCCTGCCTTAAAATTCTGGCCAGGAGGAACCATTAAACCTTAACCCGAAAATGAAAGTTGAAAGCTAACGCTAGCCACCGTCTCCAGGCCTAGCGGGTAGCAGGGAAAGGTTTCAGCATCCCATCCTTCTTGCGGGCACAACTGGCTGGCAGGAAACACATCTCTCCGAGCAGGCATGAACCTTATAAATTACACACCAAATTAAAATAACTATCGCCATGCTTACAGGGAAGTTTATTGGTTCGTAAATCGTGCTCCATGAATGACGGGGTGCTGACTCAGGGAAAGCGAGCCCAAAGCGAGCATCGTTCATCACCGCTGGGAACGTTCGCTTGAGCAGCGACATCTTTGCATCTCCGCTCGCGTCGTGGGGTGTAGCTAGAGGAGCTGCGCCTTTTTCTTCTTTTCTTTCTAATTTTCGTTTTACTGCCTCATTGAAAAATATGAGTCTGAAAGGGAAGGAGGGAAACTGTTCCCTGTTCCGTTCTTTTCCACATTGCCACAGCCCTGGGAGGTTATTTAAATGGCAAACTTCAAAGCAGGAATATGATCGCGCTTCTTGACGGCAGCGAGAGCCACATGTTTCTCTCTGCATGAGTCAGAAACATGGATCCAGCCAAATGGTGGAACGCTGACAAACTAGTCTCCGTTCACTGTTTTCCTAGTCTTACTAATACAACTGCGATGCTTCTATTTTCTCCCTTCTGCATCTATATTGCACTGAGTCCCCCAGGGGTGAGAAAAGCAGTATATAAATACTGTAAATCTCTATATATATTAATAAAGCGGAATGTTTGTGTGTGTGTGGGTTTGTATGTATGTATGTATGTATGTGGCAGCGTTCTGATTGGCTCCGGCCTCTACATTCTGACAACATGATTGGTTGCCAGTGAGGGAGCATTTGCATAATGCCTCTATTGGCCAGCCAACACGAACATTCTGACCCTCTAAACTGGCAGAGGGGGTAAGGAAAAGGCCTGAGGCAGTCAGGCATGGTGGGAGTTTCAGACCAAAACACTTTGCGACCCCTTTGCGACCCCAAACAATGAGAGAACAAGACCAAACTTGGCACACAGAACCCTCAAGACCCACTCTACGTCCAGGTGCGTTTGAGGGAGGATGGACCATGGATGACGGGACTTGCAGTATTTTAACTCACTTGCTTAGAGCACTGTGGCCCACACCATAGAAGGATCAGGACCACACTTGGCACACAGATGCCCACTGGCCCACTTTACAACCTGGTGCGGTGTAGGGCAGGATGGGCCACAAATGATGGGATTTGCAGTACCTTCACCCAATTCATTTGCCACAGAACATTGAAGCCCCTACAAATCACAGACCAGGCCCAAACGTGGCACACAGAGTACCCATGACCCACTCTACATCCTACTGCAGTTTGGTGACCCACACCACATCCTACTCCAGTTTGGAAGACATTGGACCACAGATGATGGGACTTGAATTACCTTCACTCATTTCCTGAGACCACTATGAGCCAAATGAACTACTGATAAGGACCAACCTTGGCACACAATGCCTTTCTCAATTAACCCGGGCAGGGCCGGGTCCCCAAGCTAGTAAATAAATAAAATTAATCTGGTTTGACTCCACTTGAACTGCCAAATCTCATGACTGCTGGGAGTTGTATTTTGGTGAGGCATCGGCACTCTTGCATAGAGAAGGTGAAAAATCTTGCAAAATTAACGCACTCAGCGGAGTAGGCGTCCGCTGAGAGCGCCAGATCCGCAGGGGTGCACTGCCACCAGCTGGAAACTCCGCCTCTGCGCCTGCTGGAAACACCGCAGGTGCGGAGGCGGAGTTTCCAGCCGGCGCGGAGGCAGAGTTTCCAGCTGGTGGCGGTGCGCCCCTGCGGATCTGGCGCTCTTGGCGGGCACCTGCTTCGCCGAGTGCGTTGATCCGCCCCTGCTTTAAGGCATGGGGGTTCTGCGTGGCACAATTCTGTTGTTGGAAGGGCGCAGAATGCTCTTTGATTGTAGGTGAACTACAACTCCAAAACTCAAGGTCAATGCTCACCAAACCCTTCCAATATTTCCTATTGGTCGTGGGAGTTCTGTGTGCCAAGTTTGGTTCAATTCCATCGTTGGTGGAGTTCAGAATGCTCTTTGATTGTAGGTGAAGTATAAATCCCAGCAACTACAACTCCCAAATGACAAAATCAATTCCCCCCCAACCAGACTGAAGACGAGCCCCAGAGACAGCCCATCTGCATCTTAGTTGGTTTGACCCGCAGCAGGGAGTTCCGCAGTTGCTCCATGCCCGTTTGAGCCAAATGGGATGGAAAATGTGGCAAACCGCGGCTGCCTGACTGTACTCTCCTCCTTTTGCCTGCTTTCTCGCTGACTCTAACAATGTAACCCACCCACCCCCCCCCGAGAAAAGCCTGAAAATTGCAACATTGTTTCCTTCCATAGCCATACATAGTGTCCTTTTTGCATTCTTCCAAACCACAAAACATGAAATAAACCTTCCCGGGGACTGCAAAGCATCGCAGGCCCCTCCCAGGACGCCCTTAAGGAGTCCTGGGTCTGCGGAAGCTAAGATAGAAAACTCCGCGGATACGGAAACCCACGAGATCTCTTCGATTGTAGGTGAACAACTCCAAAACTCAAGGTCAATGCTCACCAAACCCTTCCAGTATTTCCTGTTGGTCGTGGGAGTTCTGTGTGCCAAGTTTGGTTCAATTCCATTGTTGGTGGAGTTCAGAATGCTCTCTGATTGTAGGTGAACTATAAATCCCAGCAACTACAACTCCCAAATGACAAAATCAATCCCCCTCCCAACCCCACCAGTATTCCAATTTGAGTGTATTGTGGCAAAATTGGTCCAGCTGACGAAGATACATCCTGAATATCAGATATTTACATTACGATTCAGAACAGTAATTTGCAAAATTCAAACTCCCATGGTTCCATAGCACTGTACCATGAAAGTCCAAGTGGCATCAAACTATTTGACTGATAATGCACGGTTAGGAGCCCCCAGTGGCGCAGTGGGTTAAACCGCTGAGCCGCTAAACTTCTTGACTGAAAGGTTGCAGGTTCGAATCCGGGGAGCGGCATGAGCTTCCGCTGTCAGCCCCAGATGCAGATGCTGCCTTAGGCTGCTGATTTTGAGCACCACAAGCGATGAGTCACAAACAGAAACCCTGTTCCATTCCTCTGAAAAGCAGTGTGTTGGAGACCATTCTGAGCAAAAGAAAGGTAACACAAAATGTATATCATTCTTTGGTAACTCAGGGCCATAAAGGTAGCATGTGGCGATCCTTGTGACGTTACCTTCGTGACAATATGTGGCGCAGCTGGCTGGGAGTCAGCTGCATAAGATCTCTACTGACCAGAAGGTCATGAGTTCAAGGCCTGCCCGGGTTGGGGTGAGCTCTCGACCAATTGTGTAGCTCGTTGTCTGTTTATATCTGTTGTATGTCTACGGCATTGAATGTTTGCCTGTATATGTGCATTGTGATCCGCCCTGAGTCCCCTGCGGGGTGAGAAGAGCAGAATATAAATGATGTAAATAAATAAATAAATTATATTTTATTTACAGCATTTTTACCCCGTCCTTCTAAAAAAAACACCCCCGGGGGGACGGGACTCAGAGCGGCTAACAAAGGCAACGATTCGATGCCACAATCAATATCTATCTATCTATGTATGTATGTATATAATAAAAGAGAATGCTTGTGGTGGGCGGGAGGGTGGGAGGTGCGGAGGTGCAGAGGTACATGAGACAGCATTTCGATTGGTTGCACTGCGGGATTATTTGCATAAAGGACTCTGATTGGCCAGCCTCAGAACTCCAACACTCTAAGACACCAGACAGAGGGGATTGGTTGCCACTGAGGAAGTATTTGCATAAAGCATTCTGATTGGCCACCTACATTCCAACATTCCAAAGTGACACAGAGGGAAAAGGAAAGGCCTCAGGCAGTCAGTCACTGCGGCCCCCAACAACGACAGAACAAGACCAAACTTGGTGCACAGACCCCCCACCCCCACCCCCCAAGATGCACCCTACATCCTGGTGCAGTTTGAGGGAAAATGGACCATGGATGATGGGACTTGCAGTACCTTAATTCACTTCCTTAGAGCACTGTGGCCCACACCAATGACAAATCAGAACCAAACTTGGCACACAGAGGCCCAATGGCCCACTTTACACACCTGGTGCAGTTTACGGCAGGATGGCTCACAACTGATGGGATTTGCAGTACCTTCTCCTGATTCATTTCCCACAGAACATTGCAGCCCCTACAAATCACAGACCAGGCCCAAACTTGGCAAACAGTGTACCCATGACCCACTATGCATCCTGGTGCAGTTTGGAAGAGAATGGACTATTGGACTCTGATATGGAAGTTGTAGTTCACCCACATCCACTGAACCCATCAGACATTTATCTAGACTACACTTGGAACACCGATAAACAATGCTTTTCTCAAATAACCCGGGCAGCGCCGGGGCCCCAAGCTAGTACAATATAAAACCATAAATACACACAGAATAAAACAATACAGTTAAATTAAAAACCAAATAATCCGACAGTCAATTTAAATTAAAACAATACTCCATCCACAAATCCAATTGATAGTCAGTACAGTCATATATCTGTTGTCTTGTCAATCAATTCCAGTTAAAATGCTGCTTTATGTTATTGTGCAAAGGCCTGGTCCCAAAAACCAAAATTTAAATTTCTTCCTGAATGCCAGGAGGGATGGAGTCGATCGAATTTCACTTGGTAGCACATTCCACAGGCAGGGGGCCACAACCGAGAAGGCCCTGTCTCTCGTCCCCGCCAACCACATTTGAGATATACGGTTCTGGCCCAGCTTACTTGTCCGAACGCATCTGCCTCTACGTCCCACCTTCCAGTTTAAGATCATCCGGGGAGGCCCTGTCTCTCATCCCCGCCAACATCTCAAATGCGGTTGGCGGGGACGAGGGAGAGGGCCTCCCCGGATGATCTTAAACTGCAAGGTGGGACGAGGGCAGATGCTCGACAAGTAAGCTGGGCCAGAACCGTATAGAGCTTTATAGGTCAAAACCAGCACTTTGAATTGAGCTCGGAAGTGGACAGGCAGCCAGAGGAGCTGACACAAGAAGGGGGAGGGCTCCCTATATATAGCACCTGTTGGTAATCTGGATGCCGCCTTTGGACCAATTGCAGTCTATGCTCTGGTCACGTCCCAAATAGATTACTGCAATGCACTCAATGTGGGGCTGCCTCTTCAAAAGCAGCCCCACATAGAGTGCGTTGCAGTAATCTATTCGGGATTTGACCAGAGCATAGACGACCGTAGCCAGATCAGCCTTCCCATTACCTGTGTTATCACAAGAGACTCTCTGTTACTCTCAGGTTTTGTTACTCAGCACCTGGATACTCCTGTCTTGCAACCCCTTGGATTTTCTGTCTTTCGCATGTTTCCTTCCGGATGTTCTGTGAACTCTTAACTCTTGCAAGGAGAATGCAAGAGTAATAATAATATTGCTTTTAAACATTCATCCTTTTTTCCAAACCTGTTGACCAAAAGTAGCCCACAGGTGTTATTCAACCTTCCTTTTCTATCTGAAGGGGATCGGCAAATACGCCTGCTTTCCTCAGAGGCGAAGGGAATGGGCTCCCTGTTGAGTGTTTTGATTTATTGTGAAGGAAAGCTCCCTTTAATTATACACCAAAGCTCTTGGTGGAGCACATGCGTCAGTTCTCCTCCAATGATTGGCGGATGTCGGCGAGACGTATGCGAAAAGCGCAAGACAAGAGAGACCGTCGATCAGAACCCAGCCTTCATGGGAAACTTCTCTTCGCCATATTGCTCATTTCGGGTGCATCTACACCAGTAAGGGGATTTCAGAGGGGTCGTCAAAGACCTTCCGAAAACATGTACTTCTGATGGTCTTAGGAACCCCTTTGGCAAAGGAGGTTGAAGATCTCTCCGCCTGTCCTTCTCTTCGTTTTTGGAAACTGACCGCAAATCCTACCACTAAAAGCCCTCCTCTGCTGTGATTGGCTGGCCTCTCAGTCAAGGGGAGGGCTGTTTCTGAGACTCCAAGCAGGGAGGGGAGAGCAGGTGTGCTGGGTGCATGGCAGCATGGTGCACATGTACAGGCAAGGGAGAGCGTGCGAGGCTGGAGAGAGGCCACCAGCGAGTCCCTTTAAGGCAGAGGCAACCCAAGGAAATTTTAAAGCACTGGGAATGTGGCGCAGCTGGCTGGGTGTCAGCTGCATAAGATCTCTACTGACCAGAAGGTCATGAGTTTGAGGCCTGCCTGGGTCGAGGTGGGCTCTCGACCTATTGTGTAGCCTGTTGTTGACCTTTGCCACCGAAAGACAGTTGCATCTGTCAAGTAGGAAATTAAGGTACCCCTTAGTGGGGAGGCTTAATTTAACTGATTTACGAGGCCATAAAAAGATCTCCACGAAACCTGCTGAGGAATGAAGGAGTGCGCAGCTCCCTGGTGGCCAGATGTTAAATTGCCTCTGTCTGTCTTGTGTGTTTGTGTGTCTAAATGTAATGTGTACATTGTAATCCGAGAGCAGTCCAGTCCCTGAGTTGGAAGAGTCCCCCCTATAACATATCCCCATTGTGTTTTTGTGTAACAGAATAAGGGTGAGAAAAACGGAATAGAAATGAAGTAAATAAATAAATAAATAAATGCTAGGCAAAAATCATTCCCCCCCCCCCCCAATCCAAACCTGGAGCAGGCGCAGAGGCGGAGTTACCAGCCGGCACGGAGGTGGAGTTTCCAGCCGGCGCAGAGGCGGAGTTTCCAGCTGGCGCAGGTGCGCCCCTGCGGATCTGGCGCTCTCAGTGAGCGCCTACTCCACCGAGTGCATTAATCCACCCCTGCTTTAAGTGATGGGGGTTCTGCGTGGGATGTTTGGCACAATTCTGTTGTTGGAAGGGCTCAGAATGCTCTTTAGATCGGAATGAAGATAAAATATTTACATATATTATTACAGCGGCTCAAATGACCTAGGCTAAGTTGTGGAAACTGGGGAAAAAAACACCGAATATGGACCAATGGCGAGAAAAAATGTCAGATATTAGAGACATGGACAAACTAACCTTTTTTTAAAGACAAAGTAACGGAAGCCCAATCAGTCCTACAGACTGGACTCCATTTGATGAATATAGATTACAATTAAATATAAATTCACTTTAAACAAGACTGTTATTGTAGTAAATTAGACTGGAAAAAATGTATAAGGATAGTAGTCAATGATTTAATATAAATTATATTATAAAGTGCTACTAATATATATATATATATATATATATATATATATATCAATTATTAAGAAACAAATAACTAACATAAAATTGCAATGCTATTGACTAAATGTACAAGTCGAACAATTTTACGTTTTGGTTTTTTTCTTTTTTTCTCTATTTTTTATTATTTTCCTTTATTATTATTTTTTTCTTTTTTCTTTTTTTCCCTCTGTATCTTTGACCCCCTAACCCCAGCTTTTTTCAACCCCATTTAACACCCCTTAAATTTTCCATACTCTTACCTTCTTTGTCCTCATGTGAGTTCCCTATTTTATCACTTTATTTCTCTTATGTATCAACACTGCAAAAAAAATTCATTAAAAAATGTTTTTTTTAAAAAAAGAATGCTCTTTGATTGTAGATGAACTACAACTCCAAAACTCAAGGTCAATGCTCACCAAACCCTTCCAGTATTTCCTGTTGGTCGTGGGAGTTCTGTATGGCAAGCTTGGTTCAATTCCATCGTTGGTGGAGTTCAGAATGCTCTTTGATTGTAGGTGAACTATAAATCCCAGCAACTACAACTCCCAAATGACAAAATCAATTCCCCCCAATCCCACCAATATTCAAATTTGGGCGTATCGGGTATTTGCACCAAATTTGGACCAGTGAATGGAAATATATCCTCCAAATCAGATATTTATATTACGATTCATAATAGTCACAAAATTACATTTAAGAAGTAGCAACGAAAATAATTGTATGGTTGGGGATCCCCACAACATGAGAAAGTGTATTAAGGGGTTGCGGCATTAGGAAGGTGGAAAAACACTGGTCTACACTGTAGGATCAATGCAGTTCGACACCACGGCCATGGCTCAATGCTGCAGAATCAGGCAGTGGTGTTCAAGATCAATGTCAGTCGTTCCCAATCCTTTCAAAGGTAAACCAATAAAACTAATAGAAACAGAGCAAGAGTGCATTAAACCAGTGTTTTCCAACCTTTTTTGAGCTGCGGCACACTTTTTACATTTGCAAAATCCTGGGGCACAACACCAACCAAAATGACACAAAATGACACACGAACACAGCGATACATGTAGTTAATATGTTTTTAAAATGTATATATACACTCAGTGTGAAACCTGGGCCTGTTTCGATGAACTCAACATAGATGTCCTGGCAGGAATGGCAGAAAGACACAAACTTCCCACACAGAACTCCCATAACCAAGAGAAAATGCTATAAGAGTTTGGTGGGCATTGACTTTGAGTTTCGGAGTTGTAGTTCACCTATATCCAGAGAGCACTGTGGACTGAAACAATGTTGGATCAGGACCAAACTTGACATGAATACTCAATATGTCCAAATGTGAACACAGATGGAGTTTGGGGAAAATAGACCTTGACATTTGGGACTTGTAGTTTCTGGGATTTATAGTTAACACACAATCAAAGAGCATCCTGAACTCTTGCAACAATGGAATTGAACCAAACTTGGCATATTGAACTCTCACTACCAACAGAAGGTACTGAAAAGGTTTGCTTGGGAATTGACCCTGAGTTTGGAAGTTGTAGTTCACCTACACCCAGAGAGCACTGAGGCAAAGCGAGCAGAGCGAGGCTGGGATGAAGGGAGCCCAAGTGGAGAAGAAAAAGTGTTTGGCAGGAGGGGGAAGAAAGGGTAGTGGAGGTTCCAATTTCCCACGGCACACCTGAAGATCGCTCACGGCACACTAGTGTGCCATGGCACACTGGTTGGGAAACACTGCATTAAACCATTCAATAAGTTAAAAACCAGGGTAAAATGGATTAACACCACATACAAAGATGTGTTGCATGTGTTGAGTAGATAAGTTTGGTCCCAATGGCTCCAAAAAGAAGTGCTTTTCATTTGGAACAAAGCCATTAAGGATGCTATTCTAGTCTCCAAATGTGATGGAAAATTTACTTACTTACTTACTTAGGCGATCCCTTGTTGTCCGAGTCTTGGCGGTGGGTCCATAGGTGACTGTGAAACCCTATTCTTGACCCTCATGTTCTTCCACAGTAAGGACATCGGTTTCAGGTGGGATGCAGTCCCATTCAGGGTTAGCTTGACGCGCCTTCCACTTGGCATGTTTCTCCCTTTTAGCCTCCATTCGCGCCTCTTCAAATTCCACAGCACTGTTGGTCCCCTTTACCCCTCTACAGAGACGCTCCGCGTTCACCTTTTCACCGGCTTCGGGTTTTTGCTGCTCTGCCTATACCAAGGCTTGATACTTCTATTTTGTATGCCTTTACTTTGTTGCTTTACATATATTTCCTCATCAGTCCAGTGACTTCTCCTGGTAATGTATTTGAACATGCCACATAGTAGAATGGGGATGATAGTGCACTGTATAGTTTTTGTGGCATTGTATAGTTCTTATATATTTTCTACACCAGGGGTAGGGAACCTATGTGCCATATGAGCCATATGTGGCTCTTCTCAGGATTGCATCCGGCTCTCCAGAGCAGCCCAGGCCTTGGTTTCCCAACATGCAGCGGGGACATCGATGCCAAGGTCCGCATACTATGAGAAAAGGATTCCCCGGCAGAATGACGGGACACTTCAGACCTGGCTTTGCCACAGGCATGCTCAGGACTCTGGGAAGGAAGAGAAGACGGAAGGAAGGAAGGAAGGAAGGAAGGAAGGAAGGAAGGAAGGAAGGAAGGAAGGGGGAGAGAAAGAAAGACAGACAGAGGAAATAAAGGAAGGAGGGGGAGAGGAAGAAAAAAAAGAACGAACTATGGAAAAGGAAGAAAAGAAAAGCATGAGAGAGATGAGGGGAAAAGAAAGAAGGAAATTGGAAGGGAGGAAAGGAAAGAGTGGGGAAAAGAAAGGAAAGGGAGTGAGGAAAAAGTAAAACAATGAAGGGAATAGAAGAAAAGAAAGAAGGCGAGAGAGGGGGAAGTGAAAAGAAAGGAAGGAGAATGAAAGGAAGACTTGGGAGAAAAGAATAGAAGGAAGGAAGGAAGGAAGGAAGGAAGGAAGGAAGGAAGGGAGAGAGGGAGGGAAAAGGAAGGAGAGAAGGAAAGGGTGAAGGGGAGAAAGGAAGGAAGGAAGAGGAAGAAAGGAAAGAAGGAAGGAAGGGGAGAGAGGGAGGGAAAAGGAAGGAGAGAAGGAAAGGGTGAAGGGGAGAAAGAAAGGAAGGAAGAGGGAGAGTGGAGTAAAGAAAGAAGGGGAGAGGGAGGGAAAAGGAAGGAGAGAAGGAAAGGATGAAGGGGAGAAAGACAGGAAAAAGGAAAAGGGAGAATGGAAGAGAGAAGGAAGGGGAGAAAGGGGAGAAAGGAAGAAAGGGTGAAGGGGAGAAAGTAAGGAAGAGGGAGACTGGAGGAAAGAAGGAAGGGGAGAGAGGGAGGGAAAGGAAGGAGAGAAGGAGAAGGAAAGGGTGAAGGGGAGAAAGGAAGGAAGGAAGGAAGGAAGGAAGGAAGGAAGGAAGGAAGGAAGGAAGGAAGGAAGGAAGGAAGGAAGAGGAAGGAAGGAAGTGTGAGAACGGAGGAAGGAAGGAAGGGGAGAGGGGGGAAAAGGAAGGAGAGAAGGAGAAGGGAAGGGTGAAGGAAGGAAGGAAGGAAGGAAGGAAGGAAGGAAGGAAGGAAGGAAGGAAGGAAGGAAGGAAGAGGGAGAATGGAGGAAAGAAGGAATGGGAGAGCCAGACGCAGTCATGAAAAGAGCCACGTCTGGCTCCCGAGCCATAGGTTCCCTAGCCCTGCAATAGAGCATTTCCACTCCGGTGGGAAGCTTCCCATCAACAAGATGAAGTATCATAGCGATGAAGATGGAAAATAAGAGCCCGTTTCCTTCCTTCCTTCCATTCATTTAAAATGTTGCATCAGACACCTGGGAAGACGAAGCTCCTCTGTTTTCACCCTCATCCTTCTCGCATCTCACAGAGATGAAAAACAAAATGTAAATTCAACAAGTGAATATTCATAAGGCAAACTTCACAAGACGACTACTTTATATTTAGAACTCGATACTCCAGGGTCGCTCTCCCCGAACCCAGTGATTTCTTTTAAAAAAGAAACATTGCTTTGACAGCTATTAGCAAAGAAACCACTCTATTACGGTGTTTTGCAGGAGGGCACCCAGACTGGGAGACTTCTAGCTTTTTGCATTAATGGCTCCCAAGGGTCCCTTCCTCCAACCGCATTCCCAAGCAAAGGAAGTGGCATATTCTCTCTCTCTCTCTCTCTCTCTCTCTTTCTCTCTCTCTCTCTCTCTCGGCATTACTTCGCGAACGAAGATTCTTAGGAAGGACTTGTCCCACGCTTTTTACAAGCACGTTGATGACTAAAAAGGCCAATCTGAGGTAGGCAAGTCCGGTTGCAGAAAGCACAGCAGAAAGTCTCCTTGGGTGATGTTGTTTCCAAGTTGCGGTTCTTTCTATGTTGTCGTTTCTCTTCGAGACTCGTTCGGCAGGTCTTCTCGAAAGAGGCAGCAACATTGTGGATAGTGCGTCTCCATGCTTCCCGATGTGAGGCCAGGGTGGACCATTGTTGGTGATCAATCTGGCCGAGCCTGAGATGTAGTTTCAGGGAGTCCTTATATCTCTTTTTGGGGGTGCCTCTCTTGTGAGTTCACCGCACAGTAGTATCTTTGGGAGGCGGTGGTCCTCCATCCTAGAGACGTGCCCTGCCCAGCGCAGCTGTGTTCTCAATAGCATGGCCTCAATGCTGGTGATCCCTGCTTGCTCAAGGACAGCAACGCTAGTCACATAGTCGGTCCAGTGTACATTTAGGATTGTGTGAAGACAGCGCTGATGAAAGCGTTCGAGGAGTCGTAGGTGTTGGCAATAGGTGACCCATGTTTCAGACCCATAAAGGAGAATAGACAGTACGATAGCTCTGTACACACAGATTTTGGTGCTTTGCTTCAGGTACTTGTTGCTCCAGACTCTCTTGTGGAGCCTTCCGAATGCACTCTATACCTTTTGCTAATCTGTGATCTATCTCTTTGTCAATCTTGGCGTCTGAAGATATGATGCTTCCCAGCTAGGTGAACTGTTGAAAAGACTTAAGCACAGATTTGCCTATGCTGACGTGGGGATGATGGTGTTCTTCCTGTGGTGCGGGCTGGTAGAGGACTTCCATTTTCTTCAGGCTGACTTCCAGCCCAAACAGCTCTGCAGCTGCTGCAAAGCAGGATGTTAGGTGCTGCAGGGCTGCTTCTGAATGGGCAACAAGGGCATATTAAATCTCAGATAACTATGGCAACAGTATTATTAAAGTATTATTCTTTGATATATATTTTTTTCCCAGTTGCGTGAGAGTTATGGTTGCTTCAGTTCCAGTAAACTAAGACTCTGCCGTATATTGGGGCCGGGCTTAGCACAGCAGGTTGAACCACTAAGCTGCAGAAATTCCTGCCAATCAAAAGGTTGGCAGTTCAAGCCCAGGTCGGGGTGAGCACCCGACCATCAGCCCCAGCTTCTGCTCACCTATCAGATCGAAAACAGAAATGTGAGTAGATAAATAGGTACTGCTTTAAGTGGAGAGGAGCCCCTGGTTGTGCAAGGGGTTAAACCGCTGATCGGCAGTTCAAATCCAGGAAGCAGGGTGAGCTCCCGCTGTTAGCCCCAACTTCTGCCAACTTAGGAGTTCAAAAACATGCAAATATGAGTAGATCAATAGGTAATAATAATACACTTTATTTATATTCCGTTCTGCTCACCCCGAAGGGGACTCAAAGCGGATTACAGGTACAAATACTTAGCAGACAATCCCTGCCATTTCCACATACACACATATAGACGAACAGAGGGAAACTCTGGCCACCAGGGGGAGCTGACGCACTCCTCATCTCTCAGCGTCCCCAGCATCCCCTTGTTGTTCCTTCCGCATTCCTCAGCGTTCCTGGAGTTCTTTAATGGCCTCATAATTCAGTCAAAATTTGCCTCCCCACTTAATGTGGTACCTTTATCTCCTACTTGACAGATGCAATGTCTTTCGGGCTGCAAAGGTCAACAGCAGGCTACACTTAAAGGTCGACCTGGGCAGGCCTCGAACTCATGACCTATAGGTCAGAGAGATCTTATGCAGAGAGAGGTACCGCTTCAGCAGGAAGGTAATGGCACTCTATGCAGTCATGCCGGCCACATGACCTTGGAGGTGTTTACGGACAACACTGGGTCTTCGACTTAGAAATGGAGATGAACACCACCCGCCAGAGTCGAACACGACTAGACTTAATGTCAAGGGGAAACCATTACCTTTATTTTTCCTTAAGTGGGGAGGTAATAATAAAACAGCGCCCATGCGGACATGCCAGCAATTCAATTGGGAGGATGTCTATGGACGACAAAAAGCTCCTTAGCATGGAAGATGGAGAGACAGCACCACCTCATGGCCAGAATTGAGCACAGCCTCCGGATGCCAGAAATGGAAAAAGATGGGAAAATCTTTACCTCTGTTTATCAATTGTATATTGGCCTTGAATGTGTATCGTATATGTGTTCTGTAATACCCCCCGAGTCCTCTTAGAGAGATAGAGCTGAATATAAATAAAGTATATTATTATCATTATCAATCCGCATGGCTGATTTTGGTGGAAAGAAGAAGGAAAGACAGGCAGTGGTTGGATCTCCACTGCCATATAATGCGGTTTAATGCAGCAAAACATCATTTTATGGGTCTACATTGTACCAAACTGCATTATATGACAGTGTAGATCAGCCAGTGTTGCTGAGTAAATTTCGCCCCAACACCATGCAGCTATAAAAAGTGTTGGGTAGCTGTCTTCTTTCTTTCTTTCCTTTTTCTTTCCATCCTTCCCAGGGCCGGTTCGTCCATTAAGCGGACTACGCAGGCGCGTGGGGCGACATCACCGGGAGGGCGGCGTCACCCGGGAGGGGCACCACCGCGCTGGCTCCCGCGCCAGCTGCCACGCTGCCAGCGCTGCCAGCGCTGCCAGCGCCCGCTGCCCCACCGCCCAGCGCCCGGCCAGGCCTCCGCGGCCGGCCCCGCAGTCGCCGCGCATGCAGCGCCTTTGTTAGGCAGCCTGGGGCTCCGGCTGCGCTTCGCATGCGCGCTGAGCTTTGTGCATGTGCAAAAGTCCGCGCATGCGTACTGGCTCCCGCTTTGGAGCCAGTGCGTCTTGGCGCAGATTGGCGCATGCTCACTGGCTGCCAAAGCGGGAGGCGCGCTCTGGAGCCAGTGCGCGTGCAGATTGGCGCATGCGCACTGGGGGGAGCGCAATTTTTTTTCGCATACCCCCCGGAACACCTTGGTCCGCCCCTGATCCTTCCTTTCATCCTTTTTCCTTTTATTCTACCTTTCTTCCATCATTCTTTCTTTCCTTCCTCCTTTCTTTCCTGTCATCCTTGCTTCCTGCCATCTTTTATTTCTTCCTTCCATCCTTTCTTAATTCCTTCCTTTCTTCCTTTCATCATCCCTTTCTTCCTTCCATCCTTCTTTCCTTCCATCCATCCATCCTATAGTTCTTCCTTCCATCCTTTATTCCTTCCTTCCGTTCTTCCTTCCATCCTTTTTTCCAGTCATCCTTCCTTCCATCTTTCTTATTTTTCTTCCTTTGTTCCTGCCATCCTTGCTTCATTCCATCCTTTCTTTCTTCCTTCCTTTCATCATCCCTTTCTTCCTTTCATCCTTCTTTCTTTCCTGCCTTGCTTCCTTCCATCCATCCTTCTTTCCTTCCATCCACCCTTTCTCCCTTCCTTTATTTCTTCCTTCCATCCTTTATTCATTACTTACTTACTTCCTTTTATCATCACTTCCATCTTTTCTTCCTTCCTTCCTTCCTTCCTTCCTTCATTTGTTCCTTCCTTTCTTTCTTCCATCTTTTTCTTTCTTTTTTCCCACCTTCCTTCCTTCCTTCTTTCCTGTCATCCTTGCTTCATTCCATCGTTTGTTCCTTCCTTCCTTCCGTCCTTCCTTCCATCCTTTTTTCCACTCTTCCTTCCTTCCATCCATCTTTCTTACTTTCCTTCCTTTTTCCTGCCATCCTTGCTTCCTTCCATTCCTTCTTCATTCCTTTCTTCCTTCCTTTGATCATCCCTTTCTTCCTTTCATCTTTCTATCCTTAACTTGCTTCCTTCCATCCATCCTTCTTTCCTTCCATCCACCCTTTCTCCCTTCCTTTATATCTTCCTTCCATCCTTTATTCATTACTTCCTTCCTTCCTTTCATCATCACTTCCTTCCATCTTTTCTTCCTTCATCCCTTCCTTTGTTCCTTTCCGTCTTCCTTCCTTTCTTTATTCCATCTTTTCCTTTCTTTACTTCCTTCTTTCTTTCCTGTCATCCTTGCTTCCTTCCATCCTTTATTTCTTCCTTCCATCCTTTCTTCATTCCTTCATTTTGTCCTTTCATCATCCCTTTCTTCCTTCCAACTTTCTTTATTTCCTGTCATCCTTGCTTTTTCCAGCCTTTATTTCTTTCTCCCGTGCTTGCTTCCTTCCTTCCTTCCATCATTCCTTCCTTCTTTCTTTCCTGCCATCCTTGCTTCCTTCCATCCTTCCTTCCTTCATGCCTTCATGCCTTTCTTCCTTTCATCTTTCTTTCCTTCCTTCCTTCCATCCATCCTTCTTTCCAATCCATCCTTTCTCCCTTCCTTTATTTGTTCCTTCCATTCTTTATTCATTACTTCCTTCCTTCCCTTCATCATCACTTCCTTCCATCCATCTTTTCTTCCTTCCTTCCTTCCTTCCTTCCATCATTCCTTCCTTCTTTCTTTCCTGCCATCCTTGCTTCCTTCCTTCCTTCATGCCTTTCTTCCTTTCATCTTTCTTTCCTTCCTTCCTTCCATCCACCCTTTTCCTTCCTTCCTTCCATCCATCCTTTCTCCCTTCCTTTATTTCTTCCTTCCATCCTTTATTCATTACTTCCTTCCTTCCCTTCATCATCATTCCTTCCATCCATCTTTTCTTCCTTCCTTCCTTCCATCATTCCTTCCTTCTTTCTTTCCTGACATCCTTGCTTCCTTCCATCCTTCCTTCCTTCCTTCCTTCATGCCTTCATGCCTTTCTTCCTTTCATCTTTCCTTCCTTCCTTCCTTCCATCCACCCTTTTCCTTCCTTCCATCCATCCTTTCTCCCTTCCTTTATTTCTTCCTTCCATCCTTTATTCATTACTTCCTTCCTTCCCTTCATCATCACTTCCTTCCATCCATCTTTTCTTCCTTCCATCCATCATTCCTTCCTTCTTTCTTTCCTGCCATCCTTGCTTCCTTCCATCCTTCCTTCCTTCCTTCATGCCTTTCATCTTTCCTTCCTTCCTTCCTTCCTTCCTTCCTTTCTCCCTTCCTTCATGCCTTTCTTCCTTTCATCTTTCCTTCCTTCCTTCCTTCCTTCCACCCTTTTCCTTCCTTCCATCCATCCTTTCTCCCTTCCTTTATTTCTTCCTTCCATCCTTTATTCATTACTTCCTTCCTTCCCTTCATCATCACTTCCTTCCATCCATCTTTTCTTCCTTCCATCCATCCATCATTCCTTCCTTCTTTCTTTCCTGCCATCCTTGCTTCCTTCCATCCTTCCTTCCTTCCTTCATGCCTTTCTTCCTTTCATCTTTCCTTCCTTCCTTCCTTCCATCCACCCTTTTCCTTCCTTCCATCCATCCTTTCTCCCTTCCTTTATTTCTTCCTTCCATCCTTTATTCATTACTTCCTTCCTTCCTTTCATCATCACTTCCTTCCATCCATCTTTTCTTCCTTCCTTCCATCATTCCTTCTTTCTTTCCTGCCATCCTTGCTTCCTTCCATCCTTCCTTCCTTCCTTCCTTCCTTCCTTCATGCCTTTCTTCCTTTCATCTTTCCTTCCTTCCTTCCTTCCATCCACCCTTTTCCTTCCTTCCATCCATCCTTTCTCCCTTCCTTTATTTCTTCCTTCCATCCTTTATTCATTACTTCCTTCCTTTCCTTCTTCTTCCTTCCATCCATCTTTTCTTCCTTCCCTTCCATCATTCCTTCCTTCTTTCTTTCCTGCCATCCTTGCTTCCTTCCATCCTTCCTTCCTTCATGCCTTTCTTCCTTTCATCTTTCCTTCCTTCCTTCCTTCCTTCCTTCCATCCACC
Source organism: Anolis apletophallus (assembly GCA_030556195.1). NCBI lineage: Eukaryota > Metazoa > Chordata > Lepidosauria > Squamata > Anolidae > Anolis > Anolis apletophallus. The sequence goes on along the minus strand of JARBWK010000015.1, from coordinate 37,138,007 downwards.
CTTTCCTTCCTTCCATCCATCCTTTTCTCCCTTCCTTTATTTCTTCCTTCCATCCTTTATTCATTACTTCCTTCCTTCCTTTCATCATCACTTCCTTCCATCCATCTTTTCTTCCTTCCTTCCATCATTCCTTCCTTCTTTCTTTCCTGCCATCCTTGCTTCCTTCCATCCTTCCTTCCTTCCTTCCTTCATGCCTTTCTTCCTTTCATCTTTCCTTCCTTCCTTCCTTCCATCCACCCTTTTCCTTCCTTCCATCCATCCTTTCTCCCTTCCTTTATTTCTTCCTTCCATCCTTTATTCATTACTTCCTTCCTTCCTTTCATCATCACTTCCTTCCACCCATCTTTTCTTCCTTCCTTCCATCATTCCTTCCTTCTTTCTTTCCTGCCATCCTTGCTTCCTTCCATCCTTCCATCCTTCCTTCCTTCCTTCCTTCATGCCTTTCTTCCTTTCATCTTTTCTTCCTTCCTTCCTTCCATCCACCCTTTTCCTTCCTTCCATCCATCCTTTCTCCCTTCCTTTATTTCTTCCTTCCATCCTTTATTCATTACTTCCTTCCTTCCTTTCATCATCACTTCCTTCCATCCATCTTTTCTTCCTTCCTTCCTTCCATCATTCCTTCCTTCTTTCTTTCCTGCCATCCCTGCTTCCTTCCATCCTTCCTTCCTTCCTTCATGCCTTCCTTCCTTTCATCTTTCTTCCCTTCCTTCCTTCCATCCATCCTTCTTTTCTTCCTTTCATCCTTTCTCCCTTCCTTTATTTCTTCCTTCCATCCTTTATTCATTACTTCCTTCCTTCCTTTCATCATCACTTCCTTCCTTCCTTTTTTCCTTCCTTCCTTCCTTTCTTCCTTCCATCTTTCTTTCTTTCCATCTTTCCTTCCTTCCTTCTTTCTTTGTAGTGGATGGGATGGAACAAAAGCATTGCAAGTGAAATATATCTGGGAAGGAGAGCGATTTCTGCTAAGAACACACCTTTGAAGCCGACCACAGGGCTCTTGGGAGACTTGGTCAGGCATTTCTCAGTTATTTATTGCCTTTCCCCTTTATCAGCCAAGCTCTTTCCCTATTTCCCACACAGATAAAGATCGCAGTTTACAGCTAGGATTTGGTGACCTTCGCGAGACCTCAGCCTCCAACCAAAATTAGTCCCAGAGAGAAAAGGGTGGTGGCAGTGATGCTGGTCTTCTTTGGGCTCGGCTTAGTCTTGCCTGTTTCCGCCTTATCTCTTCATTTTGAAATATATATATTTTCCGTTCCCTGGGGTTTTGTTTTGGACACTAAGCCCGGCCTCAAGCGTGACCTTCCTAAGCCTCTTGGTTTGCAAATAACGGCATTGTAAAGAAATATTCAGAGCGAAACAACAGCAGAGACGATGGGGAGGGAGGCAACGGAGCAAGAGAACGCCGACGTCTGCCGAAAACCGACATTAAAATTCATGCGAGACATGGAGATGTTTCCGACAAACAAAATGATCCAATGGAATAAAACATGCGATCGAATAATATACGAAATAGAAAGAGAAGTCCCTTTAGGGGAATGTCTTCTTCCACTCTAGGAAATTATTGGGCCAAATTATGTGTTATCTTAATAAAAGCATGGATGTGCCAAGCCTCAACATCTACACTGATGTTGTTGTTGTTATTTTTATTTATTTACTAGCTGAGGACCCGGCATTGTGTCCCATGGTTGGTTCCTATTAGATGTTTATGTGGCTTGCAGTGGTCTCAGGAACTTAGTGAAGGTACTGCAAATCCCATTGGCCATGGTCCATCCTCCTCCAAACAGCACCAGAATGTAGAGTGGGTCTTGGGGGCTGTGTGTGTCACATTTGGTCTTGATCATTCTCTGGATGAGGGTTGCAGTGGTCTCAGGAAGTGAGGGAAGGTACTGGAAGTCCCATCATCCATGGTCCCCCGTTCTCCAATCTGCACCAGGATGTAGAGTGGGTCATGGGGGCTCTGTGCGCCAAGTGTGGTCTTGATCAGTCATTTGGATGAGGGTGGCAGCGTCTCTGAAAGTGAGTGAAGGTACTGCACTCCCATCATCCGTGGCCCTGGTCCCACTCAAAATTGCACCAGATGTAGAGTGGGTCATGGGTACTCTGTGTGCCAAGTTTGGGCCTGGTCTGTGATTTGTAGGGCTGCAATGTTCTGTGGGGAATGAATTGGGTGAAGGTACTGCAAATCCCATCAGTTGTGAGCCATCCTGCCATGAACCGCAGCAGGTTTGTAAAGTGGGCCATTGGGCCTCTGTGTGCCAAGTTTGGTCCTGATTCGTCATTGATGTGGGCCACAGTGCTCCAAGGAAGTGAGGTAAAGTACTGCAAGTCCCATCATCCCTGGTCCATCCTCCCTCAAACTGCACCAGGATGTAGGGTGCATCTTGGGGGTCTGTGCCAAGTTTGGTCTTGTTCTGTCATTGTTGGGGGCCTAGTCAGGAAAATCAAGTTGAGGAAGCCTAACAATATCCTATGAGTTGAGGCCTTAAAGCAGAATTGATGCTTTTAGCAGAAGTGATGTCAGAAGAGAGTGATGCACAGCAAAAGTTATAGCATAATTGGCCTTAGAGTAGTGAGGCAGCTTGCCAAGCAACAGTGACAAGAGATGCGCATGGCAAGTAGAGCTTTTCCTTTGGCAAGCTCAAAAGAACAAAGTGCTAACGAAAGTATCAACTTGGGACCACGCTGCATGTAGAGCTGATAATGTATTGTGGGAATCAGAATTAATACTACAATGCTCTATTAACAAATAGAAATGTTTTGCCTAGGAATGCCTTATTGATTGGATAGAGTAATGTGGTTCCATGAATGCTGACCAATTATTTGTGTGAAGAAGGGCGGGGCCAAGGTTTGCCACCATTGATTGTATAAAACCAAGGGTTGAGATTTGTTCAGCACTCTGCCATATTTGCAGCTTTATGCAAGGCAGGCTCCCTCAGCTGATGTCAATAAAGTTGGCTTCATTGTACCACAGTATCAATTGTTGCGTTTTCTCGTACCTGCGCTCACACGAAACGCCGCCTGAGGGACAAGGTATTGCCTGGGAGTTCTGGGACTCCTGATTTTCCTGCTACATCTTTGGTGACCCCGACGTGATGGACAAGGCAATCCAGACGAGTCTGTGGCCGCTGAAAACGCAATCCTGTTGGCAGGACGGCCTTCGCCTCATAAGTAGGGAACTGGGGGAGAATCAGGAGGGCTGGGAAAGGGGGCCCCCCAACCCAAAAGACCGGCTGCCTGATTCGCCCCAGAGCACCACTTACTGACCAGAGGGACCGCAATTATAATATACTGCCAGTGAAGCCAAGGAAGAGGGAAGACCGGGGGTGCAGCTTGGGGAAGTGGCCTAGTGAGAAATCCGGCAATCGAAAAGTGCACAGAGAAAGTCCGGGGGTGTAGGGAATGCTTCCCAGCGCCTAGTGAGCAATCCGACAGCAGAAGCGCGCAGAAAAAGTCGGGGGTGGCGTCAGGACCGTTGCACCTAGTGAGCAATCCGACATAGGGGAACACACACACGCCATTTGAGGGGAAGAACCTTGAGTGCCCCTTAGAAATGGGTGGTGGGACCGGAAAACAAGGGACGCCCTTGAGTTGTGTGGTGGATAAAAAGGTGCCAGCAGGGCACGGGCATGAAAAGCAAAGGCAAGGGAGAAAGGGATTGGCCTTTCTTGTCAGGGAAGAGGGAAAATAAAATCAAATCCTGTGTGTATGCATGAGCTAGTAAATGTTTGTTCAAAGGAAGTGCTGTGAAATTGTTAAAAGTGTGAAAATTCATTACTTCCTTCCTTCCTTTCATCATCACTTCCTTCCATCCATCTTTTCTTCCTTCCATCCATCATTCCTTCCTTCTTTCTTTCCTGCCATCCTTGCTTCCTTCCATCCTTCCTTCCTTCCTTCATGCCTTTCTTCCTTTCATCTTTCCTTCCTTCCTTCCTTCCATCCACCCTTTTCCTTCCTTCCATCCATCCTTTCTCCCTTCCTTTATTTCTTCCTTCCATCCTTTATTCATTACTTCCTTCCTTCCTTTCATCATCACTTCCTTCCACCCATCTTTTCTTCCTTCCTTCCATCATTCCTTCCTTCTTTCTTTCCTGCCATCCTTGCTTCCTTCCATCCTTCCATCCTTCCTTCCTTCCTTCCTTCCTTCATGCCTTTCTTCCTTTCATCTTTTCTTCCTTCCTTCCTTCCTTCCATCCACCCTTTTCCTTCCTTCCATCCATCCTTTCTCCCTTCCTTTATTTCTTCCTTCCATCCTTTATTCATTACTTCCTTCCTTCCTTTCATCATCACTTCCTTCCATCCATCTTTTCTTCCTTCCTTCCTTCCATCATTCCTTCCTTCTTTCTTTCCTGCCATCCTTGCTTCCTTCCATCCTTCCTTCCTTCCTTCATGCCTTCCTTCCTTTCATCTTTCTTCCCTTCCTTCCATCCATCCTTCTTTTCTTCCTTTCATCCTTTCTCCCTTCCTTTATTTCTTCCTTCCATCCTTTATTCATTACTTCCTTCCTTCCTTTCATCATCACTTCCTTCCTTCCTTTTTTCCTTCCTTCCTTCCTTTCTTCCTTCCATCTTTCTTTCTTTCCATCTTTCCTTCCTTCCTTCTTTCTTTGTAGTGGATGGGATGGAACAAAAGCATTGCAAGTGAAATATATCTGGGAAGGAGAGCGATTTCTGCTAAGAACACACCTTTGAAGCCGACCACAGGGCTCTTGGGAGACTTGGTCAGGCATTTCTCAGTTATTTATTGCCTTTCCCCTTTATCAGCCAAGCTCTTTCCCTATTTCCCACACAGATAAAGATCGCAGTTTACAGCTAGGATTTGGTGACCTTCATGAGACCTCAGCCTCCAACCAAAATTAGTCCCAGAGAGAAAAGGGTGGTGGCAGTGATGCTGGTCTTCTTTGGGCTTGGCTTAGTCTTGCCTGTTTCATTATCTCTTCATTTTGAAATATATATATATTCCGTTCCCTGGGGTTTTGTTTTGGACACTGAGCCCGGCCTCAAGCGTGACCTTCCTAAGCCTCTTGGTTTGCAAATAACGGCATTGTAAAGAAATATTCGGAGCGAAACAACAGCAGAGACGATGGGGAGGGAGGCAACGGAGCAAGAGAACGCCGACGTCTGCCGAAAACCGACATTAAAATTCATGCGAGACATGGAGATGTTTCCGACAAACAAAATGATCCAATGGAATAAAACATGCGATCGAATAATATACGAAATAGAAAGAGAAGTCCCTTTAGGGAATGTCTTCTTCCACTCTAGGAAATTATTGGGCCAAATTATGTGTTATCTTAATAAAAGCATGGATGTGCCAAGCCTCAACATCTACACTGATGTTGTTGTTGTTATTTTTATTTATTTACTAGCTGAGGACCCGGCATTGTGTCCCATGGTTGGTTTCTATTAGATGTTTATGTGGCTTGCAGTGGTCTCAGGAACTTAGTGAAGGTACTGCAAATCCCATTGGCCATGGTCCATCCCCCTCCAAACAGCACCAGAATGTAGAGTGGGTCTTGGGGGCTGTGTGTGTCACATTTGGTCTTGATCATTCTCTGGATGAGGGTTGCAGTGGTCTCAGGAAGTGAGGGAAGGTACTGGAAGTCCCATCATCCATGGTCCCCCGTTCTCCAATCTGCACCAGGATGTAGAGTGGGTCATGGGGGCTCTGTGTGCCAAGTGTGGTCTTGATCAGTCATTTGGATGAGGGTGGCAGCGGTCTCTGAAAGTGAGTGAAGGTACTGCAACTCCCATCATCCGTGGCCCGTCCCACTCAAAATTGCACCAGGATGTAGAGTGGGTCATGGGTACTCTGTGTGCCAAGTTTGGGCCTGGTCTGTGATTTGTAGGGGCTGCAATGTTCTGTGGGGAATGAATTGGGTGAAGGTACTGCAAATCCCATCAGTTGTGAGCCATCCTGCCATGAACCGCAGCAGGTTTGTAAAGTGGGCCATTGGGCCTCTGTGTGCCAAGTTTGGTCCTGATTCGTCATTGGTGTGGGCCACAGTGCTCCAAGGAAGTGAATTTAAGTACTGCAAGTCCCATCATCCATGGTCCATCCTCCCTCAAACTGCATCAGGATGTAGGGTGCATCTTGGGGGGGTCTGTGTGCCAAGTTTGGTCTTGTTCTGTCATTGTTGGGGGCCTAGTCAGGAAAATCAAGTTGAGGAAGCCTAACAATATCCTATGAGTTGAGGCCTAGTCAGGAAAATCAAGTTAAGGAAACCTAGCTGTCAATTTTGTGCCTGGTCTGTGATTAAAAGGGGCTACAGTGTTGTTTGGGAAGTGAATGATGTGAAGGTACTGCGAATCCCATCATTCGTGGCCCATCCTGCCCTAAACCACACCAGGTTGTGAAGTGGGCCATTGGTCCCTTGTTTGCCTGAGCGGTCATTGCAAGGTTGGTTACTGTCAATTCATGCCTTAAACAGTATCCCATTAGGCGAGGCCTAGTCAGGACAATCAAGTTAATGAAGCCTTACTGTCGATTCATGCCTTAAACAGTATCCCATTAGGCGAGGCCTAGTCAGGAAAATCAAGTTAATGAAGCCTTACTGTCAATTCATGCCTTAAACAGTATCCCATTAGGCGAGGCCTAGTCAGGAAAATCAAGTTAATGAAGCCTTACTGTCAATTCATGCCTTAAACAGTATCCCATTAGGCGAGGCCTAGTGAGGAAAATCAAGTTAATGAAGCCTTACTGTCAATTCATGCCTTAAACAGTATCCCATTAGGCGAGGCCTAGTCAGGAAAATCAAGTTAATGAAGCCTTACTGTCAATTCAGGCCATACACAATGTCCCATGAGGCGAGGCCTCATCAGGACAATCAAGTTAATGAAGTCTTACTGTCAATTGATGCCTTAAACAGTATCCCATTAGGCGAGGCCTAGTCAGGAAAATCAAGTTAATGAAACCTTACTGTCAATGTTGGGCCTGGTCTGTGATTTGTAGGGTTTGCAGTGTTTTTTGTGAAATGTGTTGGGTGAAGGTACTGAACATTCCATTTCCAACGGGAAAAACTGTCAACTGGTTAACTTCAACTCCAGCCATTTATGTCTGCCTCAGGCCCTTTTGTTTCCTCTGTGCTGCCTAGTAGTGGTGGAATGTTGGGTGGCTGGCCATTCAGAGGCATTTATGCAAATAATCCCACATTGGCGACCAATCGAAATGCTGCCACACAGGGCCGTAGCCAGGATTTTGATTCGGGGGGCTGAGTTTGGTTCGGGGGCTGAGACGGGGTGGAAGACGGTCTACCCTAGCAAACCTTTTTGTATTGTTATCCCAATAACCCCATTAATGTGGGATATAATGAGCATGGTGATCAGATCATGATATGAATAAACATAACAGTTTAAATAATGTACCAGTAAGGCCTTTTCGCGGACCACCCTGAGAATTTCGGGGGGCTGAAGCCCCCTTAGCCCCCCCCCCTGGCTACATGCCTGCTGCCACAAATTCCTCCGCACCTCCCGCCCTCCGCACCTCCCGCCGCAAACATTGACTTTTATTATATGTATAGATAGATTTATTTATTTATTTATGTATTTACTTCATTTATATTCCTCTCTTCTCACCCCAAAGGGGACTCAGAGCGGATTACAGTACATATACATTGCAGACAATCCCTGCAGTTTTTAACATACATACATATATTGATATTAACATACATATATTGATGAACATAGACGAACAAAGACGAACAAAGAGGCAATTTTTCTGGTAAACTTGTGACAAGCTTCTAGCCACCAGGGGGAGCTCACGCACTCCTCTTCTCTCTCAGCGTTTTCCAGCTTCCCTTGCTGTTCTTCCGCATTCCTTTCAGCGATTCCTGGAGTTCTTTAGTGGCCTCATAAATCAGTCAAAATTCGCTTCCCCACTTAATGTGGTACCTTTATCTCCTACTTGACAAATGAACTGTCTATTATTATTATTATTTCCAGAGCATTGCAATAATGGAATTTACATAGCTATTGGTCAGGGGCGGTCTTACCGGTAGGTCGAGTAAGCCGTTGCGCAGAGCGCCAGGACCGCCCCTGGGCGCCATCTGGGTTCCCCCACCCTCAGGAATGTTGTGGAGAGTGAGGCGAAAGAAGGAAGGAAGGAGAAAAGGAAAGAAGGAGAGAGAGGGAGAGAGAAAGAGGGAGGGAGGCTCGCTACCTAAGTTAGGCAGCGCCGCGGCTGGGTACGAGGAGAGCCGGTAAGGCAGGCTTATATTGAAATGCTAAAATGATGCTTACAAGGAAAATCAAAGAATGCACACGTAACAGGGACAGCCTAATGGGGGGATGGGCAGAAGAATGCATACGTAACAGGGACAGCCCACTGGAGGGATGGGGAGACATGGTATCACATGACTTCCCTGGAATCAGGTGTTTTCTAAGAAACAAAACTTAAGGGAATCAGACTGGGCATGTGCAGGAATGCAAGAGATAAGAAACACTGTGTCTTCAAGAATGATGCGTGGACAGTTCGTGTTACATGATGATTGGCTGCAATTTTAGCTGCGACACAAGAATTAACCAATGAAATATATGAAAAGTAAGTTTACTAATTGGATCATAATACAACTGCACCACAGGAATTAACCAATGAATTGAATGAAAGGGCGGCCTTAAGCTGAACCCGGAGATTGTATAAATGTGAATGACTGGAGTCAATCGAGGTTCTGACCCTTCAGCGCCATGTTGCGCAAGGTTGGGACCTCTGCAGCTGTGGATCAATAAAACTGCTTTCTGAGAGTAACTTGGTTGCCTGTCTCCTGTGTTCCTGCTGCCTGCACGAAGCAGCCTGCCTGAGGGAACGAGCCTTCTGGCTCTGCTACACCGGGAGCGGGTGACGAGGGGAAGAAATCAGGTGTCCTCCTCCTCCTCTTTTTCTGTAAGGGGGGCCTGGTTTCCCCCCCCCCCTCTCCTCTCGCTGGTGCCCCGGGGAGCTGCGGCAGAGGCAGGTGAAGCCGGGCCGCCCCTCGTCGCCAGGCAGGTCAGGTGGCCGGGAAAAGGAGTCAGCACAGAGTCAGCAAAGGCGGCGGAGAAGGAGGAGCCCCTCCGGAAGGGACCAGGGCGAAGCAGGTGGGTGGGAGGCCAGAATACATGGAACCTATCAAATAGATGCTTTTGTGTGTGGTAATTACAAATATCAAAAAGCCAGATCACTCAACACTTAAAAAATAATGATTATTAGAGGTAATATATTCCCACCATCCAAAAGACAAGTGTATGTATAGGGTTTATGCTGGCCTAAGCTAGAGTTTAGTTCCATAAGGCAGTGTTTTTCAACCTTTTTTGAGCCGCGGCACATTTTTTACATTTACAAAATCCTGGGGCACACCACCAACCAAAATGACACAAAATGACACTCTAACACAGTAATGCATATAGTTAATATGTTTTTTTAATGTATTTATACACTCAGTGTGAAATCTGGGCCTGTTTCAATGAACACAACATAGATATCCTGTGGAGTTACCGTTTCTGGGATTTATAGTTAACACACAATCAAAGAGCATCCTGAACTTGTGCAACAATGGAATTGAACCAAACTTGGCATATTGAACTCTCATTACCAACAGAAAGTACTGAAAGGGTTTGCTTGGGAATTGACCTTGAGTTTCCCACAGCACACCTGATGATTGCTCACGGCACCCTAGTGTGCCGCGGCACACTGGTTGGGAAACACTGCCATAAGGTATCACACTAAATTCCTTAATATGCTATACATTGGATATCATGATAATTCGTGGAACCTATCAAATAGATGATTTTGTGTATGGTAATTACAAATATCAAAAAGCCAGATCACTCAACACTTTAAAAAAATTATTATTAGAGGTAATTACAAATATCAAAAAGCCAGATCACTCAACACTTAAAAAATAATGATTATTAGAGGTAATATATTCCCACCATCCAAAAGACAAGTGTATGTATAGGGTTTATGCTGGCCTAAGCGAGGGTTGAGTTACAGTAACGGTGTTATATGGGTTCCTCAGCATCCCACCATTGTTAAGATAACACACAGGTGAGTAGACTTAGCAACCATATAACACTGTTACTGTAACTCAAGTGATTTGGGGGGGGGGGGGAAAATAATGTTCTCTTACCATTTAAAATTACCTTGGACCGCCCCTGCTATTGGTTTACCATTAGGCAATCTATTTCAGAGGACTCCGGCCACTTCTACTTTCTCGAATTAATGCAGCTTAACCCTACTTAATCACTGCCAGAAGGGACAGCGCTTTATCTATGCTGACGATCGCGCCATCACCACACAAGCCGGGAGCTTTGAAATGGTTGAGCAAAAGCTCTTCGAAGCTTCGACTGTTCCCGTTGCAGGCCCGGATCGCCTCCCGGGATGGCAGGCACTCCAAAGCTGGGATGGCAGGCACTCCATGGCAGGGCGATCAGCTGGGGAACGGCTGGGGGCGAGAGCAGGTGGAGGCCTGCAGCCTCCGATCGTCTGCTGGTCTCCTCTGCTGCGGCGGCGACTGGGTCCTCTTTGCCATCCTCTGGGCTGGAGCCATTGGGCCATTCCATCTTGGGATCCTTCCTCTCTTGAGGATGTCAGCCTCCATCTTGGTTCGCACCTTGTCTTCTTGAATTTCATTTTATTTTATTTTAGTGGCTTTTATTATTATTTTATAATAATTTTATAATAATAATATAATAAATAATATAATGTTATATAATATAATTTCAATCTATTATAATGTCTATATATATATACTATAATAATTATGATATTAATACTATTAATATATGAAAAATTCTTGATATATTAATATGTTAATATTAATGATGTGTAATATATAGTAAATATAGTAAATAAATAAATTATGTAGATTAGAATGTAGTTCAGCCTTTAAGTGTGGCCCTCCATAATACTTTTTTGCTCTCGTGTGGCCCCTTGGAAAAAATAATTGCCCACCCCTGCCTTAAATCAATAAATAGCTTCCTACGATCTGCAGAGATACTTGTAGGAACACCTCAGCAAATGAGAGTCCAAAAGTGGCAGGCTAAAACCCAGAACCTCAATCAGACTGAGATTGGGGGAAAGACTCGCCTCTGGTCACGCAGAAGGCTGCGCGACTTGGAAGACCCTGAACAGGCTGCGCTCTAGCACCACGAGATGCAGAGACAACCTTAAGGAATGGGGTACAAAGTAGATTCCACAGCATGCGAGTGCGGAGAAGAGCAAACCACAAACTACCTAGTACAATGCAAGCTGAGCCCTGCCATATGCACAATGGAGGACCTTCTCAGCACAACACCAAAGGCACTCCCAAGCGTCCAGCTTCGGGTCAAAGGACATTGAGTATAAATGTCTTCTTCAGGCTAAATAACCCCAGCTCTTTAAGCCGCTCCTCATAGGGCTTGTTCTCCAGACCCTTGACCCCACTTAATTCCTAGACCCAGCAGATATCAAAGGCCCACTTTACAAATATCTGAGAATAAATTTGGGAATAAAGAGTCTTTTGATTTGGGTTATTGGGAGAACATAGAATTTAAAAAAATAGAAGGGCGCCGAACAGATTTTGGTTCGCCCGAAGAGACTTATGGAACCCGAAAGGTTCCTGAATGCTCTGAGGATCTGGAGTCTATCAGCGTCTCTGTCGGGCGAGCCGGTTCCAGCCTGGAACACCTCGTTAGCCAGAGCTCTCGACGAGATGGCCCCTAGGCGCCCTTCTCTCCGACCCCGCAAACATCGATCCCCTGGTATACAGAGGACCTCAGGTCGATGAAGCGGGGAGAGGAGACGGCTAGAGCGCTGTGGAGGAACCTCCGTGACGGAGCCTCAGTATCAGCTTATAAGCTATTTAAAGATACTTATGAGCGTGCTGTCAAGGCAGCCAAAATGTGTACTTTTCTGCCTTGATAGCGTCTGCTAGCTCACGCCGGCTCAATTGTTTAATGTAATTCGGTCTTTGACGACGTTCCATAATGTACAAAATATCATATATCAGAACCATACCGCCGGTGCTTTCCAGAGCTATTTCACAGACAAGATTCTGAATCTCCGCCCGGACCTTCCTGCCACAATTGATACAGTAAGAGAACTTGAGACCCGTGGCCCTCCGCCGGGCCCACCCTCCGGTTTCGCCACTGGACGCAGATGCTGTTGATAAGATTGTGGCTGCAACCAGGCCTACCACCTGCTCCTCGACCCGTGCCTCCTGGCTTGTTAGATCCTGCCTGGAGGGCTACGTGGCCTCTGTTGAACATCGTAAATAGCTCCCCCTTGAGCAAAGGAGTCTTCCCAGAGTGCTTTAAGAGGCGGTGGTAGCTCCATTACTGAAGAAACCGTCACTAGATCCTGCGGTTCCCTCCAACTACCGACCAGTGTCGAACCTCTCGTACCTGGGCAAGGTAGTTGAGAGGGCAGTAATGGAGCAGTTGCAGTCCTTCTTAGATGATGCAACATGGCTAGACCCCTTCCAGTCCGGCTTCCGTTCGGGGCACGGGACGGAGACGGTCCTGGTCTCCATCACAGATCAACTCCGCTGCCAGCTCGACCAAGGCGGGTCTGCGCTGCTCGTGTTATTGGACCTCACGGCAGCGTTTGACACGGTCGACCACAATCTACTGATCCACCGCCTGGCCATGGCTGGAGTGAGGGGGACAGTTCTTAAATGGCTGACCTCCTTCCTCCACCAGCGGTCTCAGCGTGTGAGGAGGCGAGGTGGTCTCCGAGGGCTCCTCATTAGTTTGTGGAGTTCCGCAGGGGCCATTCTCTCCCCTCTGTTATTCAACATCTACATGCAGCCGCTTGCACAGCTGGTGCGGAGTTATGGGCTGGAGTGCCACCAGTACGCTGACGACACCCAGCTCATTCTGAGGATGGAGGACAGGATCCATCCCCGATAATTTCCAACACTGCCTCGAGGCCGTTACTGGATGGCTGCGTGCCAGTAGGTTGAGGGTGAATCCGCGCAGACGGAGATCTTGTGGTCGGGCCGCTCGGGTGGTGTAGATGTCCAGCTTCCGACCCTGGACGGTGTGGCGCTATGCCCATCGCCTTCCGTTAAGAGCCTGGGGGTCCATCTGGACTCCCAGCTGACCATGGAGGCCCAGGTCTCCGCGGTCAGCAAGGTTGCTTTTTTCATCTGCGACAGGCTCGGAGGCTGGCCCCCTATATCTCCCGGAATGACCTGGCCACGGTGATCCAAGCTACGGTCATCTCAAGGCTGGATTACTGTAACGCGCTTTACGTTGGCCTTCCTTTGTCGGCGACCCGGAAGCTCAAGTTGGTGCAGAACACTGCCGCCCGGCTCCTGTCTGGAACCCCAGCAGGCCGCCACATCACACCTGTTTTGCAGGATCTGCACTGGCTCCCAATCGAGCACCGGATCTCCTTCAAGGTGTTGGTTCTTACCTTTAAGGCCTTGCATGGCCTGGGGCCAGCGTACTTGAGGGACCGACTCACCCCACACTGTCCCCCGAGATCACTACGCTCCGAGGATGCTAATTTGTTAGAGATACCCTCGGCGAAATTGGCTAAACTGACATCTACTCGCCGGAGGGCATTCTCCGTTATAGCTCCTACGCTGTGGAACGCCTCCCGGCTGGAACGCGAGCTATAAAGGACCTGCTCCCGTTAGACGCCTGCAAACTTATTTGTTTAAGCAGGCCTTCGGTGAGTAGGTCCTGCCCATGTTCCGCTTTAGCCGCTGTCCTGGGGTGTCACGCTATCTAATTTCTGAACTGTACCTGGGGGTTTTGTATTTTGCTGTTTTAACTGTTTAATTGTCTTAGATGTTTTATCGCATTGCTTGTGTGTAGTTGTACCTTCGGTTCCTGTGAGCCGCCGCGAGCCTCAGGGAGTCGGCGGCATAGAAACCCGAATAATAAATAAATAAATAAATAAATAATAAGTTTGATTCCATCTCATTTTTTTTTCCTCAGAGAGTGCAATACCAAGTATGGCCATCAGATGGCACTGCCTCTCCCCTCTGGGATTCAGGGACATCTGGAAAACAGGCATCAGCAGCTTTGTTGTGCAATCCTTTGCTTCTGAGACACAGCAGCCCAAATTCTTGCTTTCCCCTCAATATTTCCCTCCCTGGAAAGCATCTTGGGAATGTGTGGAATTTGCAGGCCTCAGCCCTGCTATATACACACATGGCACAAACAAGCCGGCCTCAGAAAGGCTTTCCCGGATAGCAACAAACACGGGAAAGGGGGTTTTTTCGAGAGAAGCACCCTGCTTTAAATCTTGGAAAAGCCAATGGTGGGAGGCGTTAATGTGATTGTCACTCACTTGTTTCAATCCTTGCATGTTTTGTTCTATTCTCATATTTAAAATTGCATTATTTATTGATTTATCGTATCAGAAGCGAATTCAGAATATCATAATCTATGTATATAATAAAAGTCAGTGTTTGCGATGGGAGGTGCGGAGGAATATGTGGCAGCGTTTCGATTGGTTGCCACTGTGGGATTATTTGCATAAAGGACTCTGATTGGCCAGCCTTAGAACTCCAACATTCTAAGGCACCAGACAGAGGGGATTGGTTGCCACTGAAGGACTATTTGCATAAACAACACGACCCTCACCCAATGACCAATACAGACCCAAATTAGCACATAGAACCCCCTTGACCCACTCTACACCCTGGTGCTGTTTCAAGGAGGATGGACCACAGATTATGGGACTTGAAGTACCTTCACTCACCTTCCGAGACCGCTGCAACCCTCATCCAATGAATGATCACGACCAAACGTGACACACAGAGCCCCCATGACCCACTCTACATCCTGGTGCTGTTTGGAGGGGGATGGATCATGGCCGATGGGACTTGCAGTACCTTCACTAAGACCACTGCGAGCCACATAAACATCTGATAAGGACCAACCTTGGCACACAATGCCTTTCTCAAATAACCCGGGCACCGCCGGGTCCCCAAGCTAGTAATGTATATAATGTATTTTAAAAGCCACAAACAAAGTTATAAACTTGGCATTATACTAAATGTCCTTTGACCAGAAACTGGCCACTTGGATGCCTCTGGTGTTGCTATAAGAAGGTCCTAAGGCTGCATTGTAGCAAGTGGTCTGTGGCTTGCGCTTCTCCACACTCGCATGTCGTGGACTCCACTTTGTGGCCCCATTTCTTAAGGTTGGCTCTGCATCTCGTGGTGCCAGAGCGCACCCTGTTCAGTGCCTTCCAAGTCGTCCAGTCTTCTGTGCAGCCAGGAGGGAGTCTCTCATTCGGTATTGGCCATGGCTTGAGTTTCTGAATTTTAGCCTGCCACTTTTGGACTCTTGCTTGCTGAGGTGTTCCGGCAAGAATCTCTATGATCTCCAAGGTAGTTCATACATTCGGACAGGTAAGCTGGGTCAGAACTGGCATACACATCCTGTGATAATGCGGCATGGCTCATTAAGAGCCACATCCACTGTTTTAATGTGGTGAGATGTATTCAACACTGGACATGAGTATTCAGCACCAGTGTAGCAAAGCACAAGGGCAGATGTCTTCACTGTGTCTGGTTGTGATCGCCAGGTTGTGCCAGTCACTTTTTCCTTGATATTCAAGCAATGCTTCTTGTAAGTCAGAGCACGGTCCAGGGTGACTCCCAGGTATTTGGGTGTGCTGCAAAACTCCAGCGGAATTCCTCCCCGTGTCGTCCTCAGAGCTCGGGATTCTTGTCTGTCCTTGAGGTGAAAAGCACATGTCTGCATTTTAGATGGATCAGGAAACAGCTGGTTTTCCCTGTAATAGGCAGTAAGAGCACCTAAAGCTTCGGAGAGCTTCTGTTCAACTATTTCAAAGCTCCCTGCTTGAGCAGTGAAGGCATGATCATCGGCATAGAGTTGACCATAGAATAGTATCTTTGGGAGGCGGTGGTCCTCCATCCTAGAGATGGGCCCTGCACAGCGCAGCTGTGTTCTCAATAGCATGGCCTCAATGCTGGTGATCCCTGCTTGCTCAAGGACAGCAACATTAGTCACATAGTCGGTCCAGTGTATATTTAGGATTGTGCGAAGACAGCGCTGATGAAAGCGTTCGAGGAGTCGTAGGTGTTGGCGATAGGTGACCCATGTTTGAGACCCATAAAGGAGAATAGACAGTACGATAGCTCTGTACACACTAATTTTGGTGCTTTGCCTCGGGTGCTTGTTGCTTTTGTGAAGCCTTCTGAATGCACTCTATGCCTTTGCTAATCTGTGATCTATCTCTTTGTCAATCTTGGCATCTGAAGAGATGATGCTTCCCAGGTAAGTGAACTGCTGGACCGACTTAAGCAGAGATTTGCCTATGCTGACGTGGGGATGATGGGGTTCTTCCTGTGGTGCGGGCTGGTAGAGGACTTCCGTTTTCTTCAGGCTGACTTCCGGTCCAAACAGCTCTGCAGCTGTTGCAAAGCAGGATGTGAGGCGCTGCAGAGCTGCTTCTGTATGAGCGACAAGGGCAGCATTGTCGGCAAAAAGCAGCTCACGGACTAGATAGTTTAGAATCTTAGTGCAAGCCCTCAGATGGCTTAAGTTGAACAAGCTGCCATCAGTACGATAGCGTATATATATGCCGTCTTCTTCGAGATCTGCCGTAGCCCTTTGGAGCATCATGCTGAAGAAGATTGTAAATAGGGTTGGTGCAAGAACACAACCTTGTTTCACTCTGTTAGTTATTAGAAAGGGCTCCGAGAGAGCATCGGCGTATCTGACTTGACCGCGCTGGCCCTCGTGGAGCAGGATAATCATTTTGAGGAATCTGTCATTCCAGGATCTCCCACAGACCTTTTCTGCTCACAGTAGCAGTAGAAAGTGGTGTGTATACTGTATATACCTGTGGAATATGTCCAAGGTGGGAGAAAGAGTGTTTGGCTTCTATAGTCTTGCGATACTCGTTCCGGAACCCGGAAGTGGGTAATTTTTTAAAATATTATTATTTAATGTATTTTTTTATTTTTATTTTAAAAAGCTTGGGGGGGCGCAGGGAAGGGGCTGGGGGGCCGTATACGGCCCCCAGGCCGCCAGTTGGACAGCCTTGGTCCAAAATATGGGTCAATAAGATATGATAGATGGTGAAACTGAGATGACAACAATGAGTCACCATCACTCATAAAACTCGCCCGAAAAAGGACTTAAAACCCCAAAAAGCTAAATCGTGATACAGCGCATGCGCAAAAATGATTGATTTACTAGTAAGTAAAGAAATCAATGATGCTGCACTGCAAACCAGTTGGACCTATATCTTGTAAGGACACAGTTGAGCATAAAACTGATTATATATGTGATGAAATGATTGATAATGGGCATATTTTTAATGAATCGTGAATGCTGTTTCCTTCAGTGATGCTAGTTAAGCGCATATGTTTGTGCATCTATATCATTGGTTTCCGACTCCCCCCCCCCCCTCATTCTTTCTTGCCAAAGAATGTGACCCTGCCAAATGGTACGGCTGGCACTTCCCACCGAATGTGATAATGTTGCTCTTATTTCCGTGACGGTGTGATTTCTTTAAATCCTCCTGCAGCGTTCTCAGCGGTAGACACAACTTTCGGCTGGTATCGCCCTCCATTTCTTCAGACAGGATTTTACACTACAATTCCCACAATCCCTTAGGCAGAAAGGTCACAGTAAGTCGCACTCTCATATCTATATCTATATCTATAATAAAAGTGAATGTTTGTATGTTTGTATGCAGTGATGTATGTGACAGCTTTCTAATTGGCTCCCACTTCCACAGACCACTGCGACCAGCATGGGTGACGGACCTGGACCAAATTTGGCACACATAACCCCCATGACCCCCTTTATGTCCTGGTGTGATTTGGGGAAGGACAGATAATGAATGATGGGATTTGTAGTACTTTGAAACGCTTCAGTTCCCACAAACCATTGTGGCCTCCAAAAAAGACCAATAAAGACCAGTGTGCCAATCACCACTGGGACCATCTTGACTGTTGTTGTTGTTGTTATGGTATTTGATTACAGGTCTGCCGAGGCTACGGCAGCCCTCGAAGAAGAAGACGGCATATATACACGATACTGTACTGATGGTAGCTTGTTCAACTTAAGCCGTCTGAGGGCTCGCACTAAGACTCTAAACTATCTAGTCCGTGAGCTGCTTTTTGCAGAGGATGCTGCCCTTGTCGCCCACTCAGAAGCAGCTCTGCAGCGCCTTACATCCTGCTTTGCAGCAGCTGCAGAGCTGTTTGGGCTGGAAGTCAGCCTGAAGAAAACGGAAGTTCTCTACCAGCCCGCACCACAGGAAGAACACCATCACCCCCACGTCAGCATAGGCGAATCTGTGCTTAAGTCGGTTCAGCTGTTCACTTACCTGGGAAGCATCATCTCTTCAGATGCCAAGATTGACAAAGAGATAGATCACATTAGCAAAGGCACAGAGTGCATTCGGAAGGCTTCACAAAAGATTCTGGAGCAACAAGCACCAGAGGCAAAGCACCAAAATCAGTGTGCAGAGCTAGCATACTGTTTATTCTCCTATATGGGTCTGAAACATGGGTCACCTATCGCCAACACCTACGACTCCCCAAACACTTTCATCAGCGCTGTCTTCGCACAATCCTAAATGTACACTGGACCGACTATGTGACTAATGTTGCTGTCCTTGAGCAAGCAGGGATCACCAGCATTGAGGCCATGCTATTGAGAACACAGCTGCGCTGGGCAGGGCACGTCTCTAGGATGGAGGACCACCACCTCCCAAAGATACTACTGCGCGGTGAACTCACAAGAGAGGCACCCCCAAAAAGAGATATAAGGACTCCCTGAAACAACATCTCAGGCTCGGCCAGATTGATCACCAACAATGGTCCACCCTGGCCTCACATCGGGAGGCATGGAGACGCACTATCCACGATGCTGCGGCCTCTTTTGAGAAGACACGCCAAATAGGTCTTGAAGAGAAACGACAACGCAGAAAGAACTGCAACTTGGAAACAACATCACCCAAGGAGACTTTCTGCTGTGCTTTCTGCAACCGGACTTGCCTATCTCACGGCCTTCTTAGTCATCAACGCGCTTGTAAAAAGCGTGGGGTGAGTCCTTCCTAAGAATCTTCGTTCGCGAAGTAATGCCGAGAGATTTGATTACACCATGTAACACAATTTTTGTTCCTGGGTTATCAATATCATTTCTTAATTGGTTCTGTCTTCAAAACATGGAAAAGGTTTATTAAACTGCAAAACATACTGCAGCACATTTTGCCATAGCTTTTCCATGAATATCTCATCATCGAGTCTCAACCAATTGGATTTCAACAAAAGCCAAGTTTCTGGAGTGGAACAACTGCTTTCACAGTAAGTCCTGCACAATTAAAGAGGAAACAACACTTTCAAAACAGGAACAGAACATTTTTTCAAATTTTGATATTTTACTTTTAACCATTTTGATTAAGTGATTTTAATTGACAAGTGTGGTTCCCGTTTGACATTTTATTGTTGTGGATTTGAAATGGCACTGTTTCTTCATGTTGTGCACCACTTGGTGCCTCAATCAAGATAAAAGGGATACGATGAGGAGGAGGAGGCCAGACTGACTCTTGACTATCCTTAAATAATGTCCCAAGGTTTCCATTTTTCTGCTTTGGATGCTTCTCCTGACCTGGCAGCCCTCACAGGCAATATGTAAAAGTGAAGAAAATGCTCTATGTGTGTGCAGGGAGAAAGAGATTGCATATGGGTCAAGCTTTGTGCTGAGAGAGCACTCTTTTCCCACCCACCTCCCTGGAATAAAAGGATGCGAAGGCCCAGTTGGGTGGACATTCCTGCTGACTGCCTTTGGACTTTGGCTGCACTTCCTCTGCGGCCTCCCCGAATCAGGAGGGGGAAATATCCGCCCGCTTTCCCCAGGGAAGAGAACGAGGCAGCGGGTTCACGTGCCAAGCAGGAAGCGACATTGAACTTCCTGCAGCCGAAACAGCAGCTAAAACGGATTTGAGAAAAGGCAAGGAAGGTGGACAGCAGGCGTTTCGAAGACCACGCTCGAAACTCTAGCAGAGGGTTTCCTGGCACTTATCCTGAGCAGAGATAACACTATGGAACATGGTTGGAAAGGATTATTTCCTGTTTAATTACTTTGAAAGTCGTTGTTTTACCCCAGAAACTACGTTTTCGTTGAATTGGGGGGAAATCAATGATGAAAAACTATCGCAAAATGTGCTACAGCAGGACATCCCACAACAACAAAGTGTTTGCAATTTAGTAAACTTTTCCCATGTTGGGTTGCTGTGAGTTTTCCGGGCTGTCTGGCCATGTTCCAGAAGCATTCTCTCCTGATGTTTCGCCCATATCTATGGCAGGCATCCTCAGAGGTTGTGAGGTCAGTTGGAAACTAGGAAAATTGGGTTTATATATCTGTGGAATAATGTCCAGGTTGGGAGAAAGAACTCTTGTCTGTTAGAGGCAAGTGGGAATGTTGCCATTGATCACCTTGATCAGGCCCGGATTAACACCTTTTTGCGCCCTAGGCCACACTTTGGAATTACGCCCCCTTTAAGCCTCAGGCGAAAAAGAACAGATTGGGTCTCCCCCTCCATCGGGACCGTATTCCCTGCCGCTGCACTCCTCAGATTCGGCAGGGAGCCGGCGTGCGAGGCCACGCCCCCCCATCCAGGGGGAGAGATCAGCGCGCTAAGAGGCAACGTTCTGTGTCTCCCTCCAAGCCCACCCGCCATTCCCTCCCTCCGCAAAGGAGGCCATGTCCGAGGAGTGCAGTGGCAGGGAATACAGTCCCAATAGAGGGGGAGACCCAGAGTGACACCTGGAGCTTCTTGATGAGGTGAATCCTGGATAGCAGCTCCGAATCCAGGCGCCTCCAAAGCTCCGTCTTGCTCTGGTATCGGAGTGGGCGGACCCACAGGCCCTGCCCCTTCGCCCTCCATTACAGACAGGAGCGAAGCTACTCCCTTTGCAAAGGAGGCCATGTCCGGGAGGGGGGGAGGGAGAAGAGGGCCAGGTCCTCGGGATTAGACCTGGGGACTGAGCCAGTCACCCTCCCCACAACCAACACACCCAACTCCCCCTTGGCATTTGCAAGCTCTGAGAGTTCGGAGAGACCCCAGGGGCAGGCCACGGCGCTTTTTTGTTTCAACTTATTTATTTATTTTTGGTACGTGTACTGCGCCCCCCTTGGCTTGCGCCCCTAGGCCATGGCCTAGGTTGGCCTTATGGGTAATCCGGGCCTGACCTTGATTGGCATTGATTGCTTTGCAGCTTCAAGGCTTGGCTGCTTCTTGGCTGGGGGAATCCTTTGTTGGGATGCTCTCACCTCTGCAGGAGTCTTCTGTATACCATGCAGCTGTGGAGAAGTCTATATAGGGACCACCAAACGCAGCATTGCTCAAGGAACATGAAAGGCACTGCAGACTAATTCAAACAGAGAAGTCAACCATAGCAAAGACTCGATGACCCAACCTGGACACAGCATATTATTATTTGAGAACACAGAAATGCTGGACCACTCTCACAACCAGCATATCGGACTACACAGAGAAGCCATTGAAATCCACAAGCATGTGGACAATTTCAACAGAAAGGAGGAAACTATGAAAATGAACACAATCTGGATACCAGTATTAAAAAAAACCTCTAGAATCAGGACAGTAAATAAACAACAGAGGAATTCCAGACAAGAAACAATCAGGGCCAACTAATTGCCTCCCAACAAAGGATTCCCCCAGACAGGGAGCAACCAAGTGTTGAAGCTGCAAGGCTATTCAGTGCTAATCAAGGTGATCAATTGCAGCATTCACACTTGCCTCAAATAGACAAGAGTTCTTTCTGTGTTGACTGCCAAACACCCGTCTCTTCCCTCCCGCAGGATTATCCGGCATTCAACTTCTCGAACATTAAGTCCAACAGCATCCCCTGATCTGCTTAGCCGAAACTGCTTAGCAGCGATCAGATAGCAATAACTGTGAAGTCAAGGAAGGATCTTTAAGACCGGTCCAGATGTTGAGGGAATTTCAGACCACACCGAAACTAGGACAGGCGAGAACCTTCAATATGCAGAATCCTTTCCACACCCTTGGATTCTTGGAATGGATTGAACAGAGCCTCGGAGAAGCTAAGCTTCATCTGTTTCCCTAGGGCAAGGGTTAGGGTTGAGGTGTGGTGCTTGAGATTTTGAATTAGGACTTACGTAAGACTCATCTGGAACAGCCAGCAGTCACATGTGTATGGGGATTGTAGCCCCCAAAACATCTGGAGTCCTGCAGACTGTGCAATGGTATGTTTGTTGACACAAAAGCCCTACTAAGAGGGGTGTTAATTAAAGATCTCCCCTGACACGCTTCTATTTATTACATGACGCTGAAACTGCACACGTGTAATGGTATAAGTCCCTATAGGTTATGTGCCAGTTTACAGGTCAGAACTGATAACAGCCTTGATTTTACAGGTGCTCAGGGGTGGTCTAAGGTAATTTTATATGGTAAGCGAACATTATTTTGGTGCCCCCCAACATTATTTTGGCGCCCCCACTATGAAAAACAAATATACAATTATAATATCACAATACCATTAGTAGTATTATATTGTATCAATGTATATACAATATATTATAGTACATACTCATACTATATTATATCATAATTATATTATACTACATTACAATATAATTATGTTATAATATATTGACATTATAATATAATATAACTGTTGTAGTTGAGCAAGCTGAGCCTATAGTTGCTACAGGTAGTAACTTGGAGGAAGATGCTTTGTTTGAAAGGTCACTTGAAGAGGGGATTTGGGCAGGATTGCTGCAGCTGGAAGGAAGAGAGCTGCAAGTGATTCTAGTTTGGAGGGTGAAGAACAAAGGAGAAAGGTCCGACAAAGTGAAGACACTTGTGAAGGTTTTGAAGCAGAGTTAACATCAGAAGAGAGTGATACAGAGCTGGACTCAGCGTTGGTGCAGGATGTCAGGAATGTTTTGAATGCTGAGTCCAGTGAGAGTTCATTCTTTGGCTTTTCAAGCGATCAGGGGTGGCCTAGTGGGAATGCTGAATCAGATTGGGGTCCTTTAAGTGCTCATGAAAGATGGGAGGCGTGGAGGAATACATCCAGCACTGCAGCTGTGGGGACTGAGGCAGATTTGGGTGGGGATTCCGACGCCTCTGATGTGTAATGGTATAAAGGTAATGCCTGGGGGTTTGGGACCCTGCGGTCGGCCAAGGTGTTGCTGGTGGGGTTCTCGTTCCTGTATCTTGTTACTCTTGATCTTCATGCCTTTATTCCTGGTTTCCAGCTATCTTGACTACCGCGTTTCATTTGACCATTCCTGTGTTGCTCTCCTGTGGATTAGGAAGCACTCCTCCTTTCCTTTTGGATGAAAATATCATACAGACTTCTTGCCTGGACAAAGACAAAGCCAAGGACGACAGACAGACGTCTTTATTGTTTACTAAGAGACTCTTTTTTGGGTGTTGGGTTTTTGGGATTCTGAAATCCAGTTTGTGGCTATGTTTTATGTTCCAATAAACTGTTAATACTTTTACTAAGTTTGGCGTGTCTCAAGGCCATCTGTGGAAGCTACAACAATAACATTCTATTGTATTATTATTATAAAATAATAAAATTATTTATTTAAAAAAATTATCCTCTACTAAATATTTTTATTACTCCTATAAAACTCAAATAACCCAAAATAAAGTAAAATAAAATATTATATATTACTATTTGCCTGCGCAGTTGTGCCTGTCTCTCCTTGATGCTCCCGGCCGGCGCGCGGGGAGGTGGGTGGGGTAGGGTTCACAGGTGATTGGGCCTGGCGAGGGATTTCGCCTCAGCGCACAGCGGCTACTTCCGGTGGCGGCTGTCAGGAGGCAATACGTTGCCAATACCCCTTTGGCTCCACTCTCCTCTCCTTTTGTCTCCGCCCCCTGCCTGCCCAATTGGGTCACCGTGACCCCTGGCCACGTGGCACCCATAAGCGGCTGCTTACCTTCGCTTACCGTTGAATCCGCCTCTGATCCATCAATGTCCAGCCCTTGGGAGGCCAGGAACTCCAGAAAGTTCTGCAGCAAGACCTGAAATTATCAATGGCATCAAATCCCATTCTGGGTATAAATCCAATAAATAGTTACTTTATTGGGCCGGAGAGATAGCACAGTGGTAACAACAGCTGTGTTTGCAATCAGAAGGTTGCATATTCGATTCCCGGGCTGGTCTGGACACCCAGCTGTGAGCCCTGTCCACTGTCCACCTAACAGATCGAAAACAAGCCAGCTGTGAGTAGATGAACTAGGGACCGCTCAGTGGGGAAGGATTTTTATAAGGACTTTACAACACCTGAATAAAAATAAGGAAGATCGGCTGCCGGAGGTGGAATGCGGAACCAGAGGCTCTAGTCCGAGGGCTGCCCGATTGTCCAGGCAGGCCTGGACCCGGCGATGTGCCCCTGGTCAGCCAGCAAAGGATCTGCGAGACCTCAGCCCACCCAGTGCCAGGAGGAGACAGACTTTGATATCTCCCAGGTACTGGAGCGCCTGGAGGGTCGCCGGCGAAGACGGCCCTCATTATCGCACTCTATTCGGGAGGAGCTGAGGGAGAGAGCCAAGATGGCGCGCGACCTTGGGGACGCGCAAGGGGAGAGCATGGCATCGGCCAACCTAGAGGGAGGAGGAGCGAGACCCGGGCGCAGGCGCAAACATCGCCAGCGCCGGCACCGGAAAAGAAGCCCGCCAACGGACCTACCTTCTTCTGACGCCCTGGGAAGGGGATGGGCCGACGTGCGAGGTGGGCACACGGCCCCCCGCCCCCCTGGGATGGAGGGAGGAGGACCAGGCCTCAGCCGGAAGCGACAGCGCCATCGTCGCCGGAAGAGGAAGTCGATCACGGCTCCACCCCCCTCGGCTCTTCCTTCTTCCAGTCTGCCGGAAGTCCCCCCCCCTGTCTCCAGCTCGATCTGAGGGAGAGTACCAGCGCCACCAGCAGGACGGAGGGCTTACTGCACCTCTAACAATGCCATCAATGCCATCAGCTGACTCCTTGCAGAGGAACCTGTCAGTTCTGGCTGTGCAACCACCTGATCAGTTGCTGAGGCCAGCATGCCTGGACTCCAAGGCTCAGGTGTCTTGTGTCCTGCCTGGGAGGGCTGACAGATTTTCCAGACTGGGGATGACATGCCAGTGTGAGGTGCCAACTTTAGGCTTGAGACCATCAGCTGACTCCTCGCAGAGGAACCTGTCAGCTTTGGCTGAGCAACCACCTGAACAGCTGCTGAGGTCAGCATGCCTGGATTCCAAGGCCCAGGTGTTTTGTGTCCTGCCTAGGAAGGCTGACAGATCTTCCAGGCTGGGGATGACATGCCAGTGTGAGGTGCCAATTTCAGACCAGAAATCCTCTGAGGAGACGCAGTCTGGTTTCCAACTGAATTGCCCTCCTGAAAGCCTGGAGAAATCCAGAGGGACCCGCTATAGATCCAGGACCTTTTGGGGTCGGGGATTTAATAGCTGGGGCCGCAGACATTCTACTGGCTCCATCCAGGAGACAAGGACTAGGCCTCCAGGCACGGGACTAGCTGTGGGTTCTGGTCAACCAATGCCGCCCCTTTTCAGGAGGCGAGCGGAAGACCAGACACCTAGATGACCAGTGGAAGGACATTGGGCAGGGGCAGGGGATACCAGTGATCTCGGGGAGGGGTAAATGGGACGGTAGACGTAGGCCTTATGAGAGAAGGAGGCCGAGTCGAGGGAAGACTCGCCCCCCTTCTGACCTACGAGCTATCCCTAGGCACATGGTTGGTGAGTCTCCGACTATCTCCTCTCCGACTCTGGTGCTAGCGAACACCAGGTCCGTGCGGAACAAGACAGGGACCATCAGAGACTTCCTCCTCGAGAAGAACGTAGACCTTGCCTGTATTACAGAGACATGGCTACAGGAGGGAGACGATGTCCTTCTACACGAGCTGTCATCTCCAGGTTTCGTGGCTAGCTACCAGACTAGGACAGAGAGACGGGGGGGTGGGGTAGCTATTCTCAGCCGAGACAAATTTAAGTCCAGGACAATCCCGACCACGAACATCCCAGGAATTGAGTGTGCGGGCCTTGTGTGGGATTCCTGTGAGAGTGTAGCCTTTCTGTTGGTGTACCGTGCACCCAACTCACCAGCAGAGAGTCTGCCTAAGCTGCTGGAGGTGGTTTCGGAGTGGGCATTGAGGTTCCCTAAACTCATTGTGTTGGGGGACTTCAATGTCCACGCCGATACCGCCTCCCCCTCAACAGCAGCCATGGACCTAGTATCCACCATGGAGATGCTAGGACTCTCACTCTGTAAGACCGGTCCCACACATCAGGCCGGACACACCCTGGACCTGATCTTCGCGGCCGGAATTAAAGTGATCCCAACCTCTATTATAGAGGTTCCATGGTCGGATCACAGTGTCCTGGAAGTCCGTCTGGGAGTGGCCCCTCCACCCGGTAAGGGTGCCGAACCCATTATGGTTCGCCCGAAGAGACTCATGGAACCCACTAGGTTCCTGAATGCTCTGAGGGATTTGGAACTCACCAGCGACTCAGTCGACGGGCAAGTGGAGTGTTGGAACACCTGCCTCTCCACTGCCTTAGATGAGATCGCCCCAGACGACGCTCTCTCACCCCCGCAGAAATCGCTCGCCTTGGTTTACCGAGGAGTTGCGGGCGATGAAACGGAGGAAGAGACAGTTAGAGGACGTGTGGCGAGACCTCCGTGACGGAGCATCGAGATCGGCTTATAAACAATTCAAGGATGTTTATGAGCGTGCTATCAAGGAGGCCAAAAGACCCACTATTCCTCCTTGATAGAGTCGGCTAATTCACGCCCAGCTCAACTCTTTAGAATAATTCGGTCACTGACAACAATTTCAACTGTCCCAAATGATAGGGATTTGGCGCCTACAGCTGAGGCATTTCAGAATTATTTTGTCGACAAGATCTCAACTCTCCGCCGGGTATCCCAGCCACTCTTGATACAGTATGTGAGCTCGAGACCCCGCCGCCACTCGGCGGGCCCACCTTCACCCGTTTCCAACTGCTGGACGCAGCAGCTGTCGATAAGTTACTGACTGCAGCTAGGCCAACTACCTGCTCCCTCGATCCGTGCCCCTCCTGGCTCGTTAGATCTTGTCGGGAGGGGCTACGAGACCCCCTGGGAAAGATTATCAACAGCTCCCTTGAGCAAGGAGTGTTCCCAGGGGGTTTGAAAGAGGCAATGGTAAGACCGCTGCTGAAGAAGCCGAATTTAGACCTTTCGGCTCCCTCCAATTACCGACCTGTGTCTAATTTGCCTTTTTTAGGCAAGGTAATTGAGAGGGCAGCAGCGGATCAGCTGCAGCGGTTCTTAGAAGACACAGCTGGACTTGATCCCTTCCAGTCCGGCTTCCGTATTGGGCATGGGACGGAGACCGTGCTTGTCGCCATTACAGACCAACTTCGCCGCCAGCTGGACCAGGGCGGATCAGCCCTGCTTGTCCTGTTAGATCTGACAGCAGCGTTTGATACCGTAGACCATGCACTGTTAGCCCACCGCCTAGCCGTGACTGGAGTTAGGGGGACTGCCCTTAAATGGGTGGCCTCCTTCCTCCAGGATCGGGGACAGTGTGTGGAGAGGGAGAGGAGGTCTCCAGGAGGCTCCCACTAAGTTGTGGGGTCCCCCAGGGGGCCATCCTCTCGCCCTTATTATTCAACATCTACATGCGCCCCCTGGCCCAGCTGGCCCGCGACTTTGGTCTGGAGTGTTATCAGTACGCTGATGACACCCAGCTTCTGCTGAGAATGGACGGCAGGCCGGATACCGTACCCGATTGTTTCCATCAATGCCTCGAAGCCGTGACTGGTTGGCTGCGTGCCAGCCGGCTGAAGGTGAATCCGTCGAAGACAGAGATCTTGTGGCCCGGTCGCCCTGGGCTGGACGAGTGCCGGTTGCCTACCCTGGATGGCGAGCAACTTAGCCCGTCACCCTTGGTTAAGAGCTTAGGTGTCAAGCTGGACTCCCTGCTGACCATGGAGGCCCAGGTCTCCGTGGTCAGCAGGGTGTCGTTTTTCCACCTACGGCAGGCTAGGCGACTGGCCCCCTACTTGTCCAGGGAGGACCTGGCCACGGTGATCCAAGCGACGGTCATCTCGAGACTGGACTACTGTAACGCCCTCTACGTGGGCCTTCCCTTGTCGACAATCCGGAAACTCAAGCTAGTGCAGAATGCCGCTGCTCGCTTGCTGGTGGGAGCACCAGTGAGGGAGCACATCACTCCCATCCTTCGGCAACTGCACTGGCTTCCCATCGAGTACCGGATTGCCTTCAAGGTGCTGGTTTTAACCTTCAAGGCCTTGCACGGTCTGGGGCCTATGTACCTGAGGGACCGCCTTACCCCGTATGTTCCCCGAGATCACTGCGCTCGGAAGAGCAAAATTTGTTGGTGGTTCCATCGCCCGCTCCTGCCATCTGTCCAGTACTAGACAGAGAGCTTTCTCTGCTGCGGCTCCAGCACTCTGGAATTCGCTCCTGAGTACATTCGAGCGACCCTGAACTCCTTCCCTTCCGAAGGGAATGTAAGACAGCCTTATTCAGGTTAGCGTTTGGCTAACCCAAACGTGATTGGCTCGTCCTGTCTCAGTAAAGAACTGTAGACTTGTTCCACCTCGGTTATGTACCATGTTTTTACCATGTGTTTTTACCGTATGTTTTATTGTATGTTATAATTGTGATCCGCCCCGAGCTTGCAGGGAGGAGCGGAACATAAAATCGAAGAAATAAATAAATAAATAAATAGTCTGGGGATGAAGCAACAGCACCCCCTTGTGAAGTAATGGAGCAACCGCACCCGCAACGCAGCCAGAAGAGAGAAAAAATCCTTCTAATTGCACATGTTTGACTGCACATGTTTTATCTGTACAATGTATTGTAATGGTATGTCAGTCGGCAGGGACTGTCTGCCGTATGTGTAATGTAATCCGCTCTGAGTCTCCTTCGGGGTGAGAAGAGTGGAATATAAATAAAGTGTATTATTATTATTATTACTTCCAAGTTCAAAAGAGGAACAATTTGCATTGAGAAAACTGCCATTTCAGTCCTCAGCAAGTTGTCCAAAACTCCAGAAAACTTCTGCAGGTCAATGCAGAGAAATACTTTGATTATGGAAGGCAATATCCTACAATCGTTATCATCTCCGTGACTTTGCATATGGTTTCCTCACCCGCTCCTCTCCCAGCCCTGATGGGCACCAGACAACACAGATATAGGGTGATTTCTTTCCTGACTTCACATGATCAGGGCAATGTCAGCTGGATCTTTGTTTTGTTGCCAGGCGTGAGACGGGGTTGACTCTATCTTCCAGAAGCAAAGAGCCTCCTCCTGTGCTGAGTTCAGCACACCTCCACCCTGTTGACGGCCCGCCAGCTTATCTCTGGCATGGTTCCTCCAATTTCAGGGCAGCCTTTCAAAGCCTCAACAAGGAGGAAGTGTGACTCTCTCAAGAGAAACTTGGATCATGTTGAAGCTTGGCTCCAAGCATTTCAAGATTTGTTGCACTCTGTGTTTGCAGAGCCAGTCCAGGATTCGATCTTATTGTATTCAATTTATATATGTGTGTGTGTGTATTTTAACATTTAAGATGAGGCCCATTGAAAGGGTGCATCTACACCAGCAATTCTCAAACTGTGCTCCACAGAGTCCTTAGGGCTCCCCGACTTTAAAAGTTTGAGAACCCCTGATCGACACTAATGAATTAATGCAGTGTGACCCCATTTTGGCTACCATGGTTGCATGCTGTGGAATCGTGGAAACTGTAGTTTTTGCAGGTGCTTAGCCTAATCTGTCAAAATGAGCTGGTGCCACACCAAACTACAATTCCCAGGATTGCATAACATTGAGCTATGGCACTTCAATTCTACAGTGTAGATCAGGCATGGGCAAACTTTCTAACTTGATGGTCCAGGCCAGGATTACCCATAAGGCCAACCTAGGCCATGGCTTAGGGGTGCAAGCCGAGGGGGGCGCACAGATCACAGACCAAAAAACATAAAAATAATGTTGAAACAAATAAAAACGCAACACGCATGGAGATGAGGAAGGAAGGATACCGGAGGTCCTCCTTTTCGGCGGCGTCCCTGCCCCTTCCTGAATACCAACTCCTGCCTCTGCTATTGTTGCACAAACGGCGTATGCGCAGGGGCTCTCGACACTGGCGTCGACGTCAACAGGAGGAACAATTAACTCCCTCAATGCCGACAGCATCCACTTGCTGGATCCTTCAGTGCAAGTACAGGAAACTCCATTGCGCAGTCTGTGCATGCCCTAACACCATGAAAGCTAGTATTCCTCCTCCAACACAAGGAGGAGACTCCTCCTTACTGGAGAGAGAAGCGCAACTGCCGGCTACGGCACATGCACAAACCCCAGTACAGGAGAGAAGCTCAACGCGACAAGCCCTGGTATCGGGGAGAAGCACAGCATCGGTACAGCTGCTGACTACAACGCATGCGCAATCCCCGATACCGGGTAGGAGCCAAGTGCCTCAAGCCCCAGCATCGGGGAGGAGGCTCCTCCCCCCATGCCTTCATCCATAGTGCCTGCTGAGAGGGAAACTCCTGTGGCGGACCTAGTGGGGCCACACCGGGAGAGCTGGATGCGGGGCCCTAAGCGGGACGAGCGGATGAAAGGATGTGGGGGTGTGGGGTGTGGTAGAGGTTGGCTTAAAGGGGACGTAATTCCAAAGTGTGGCCTAGGGCGCAAAAAGGTGTTAATCAAGACCTGTGATGGCCGCATGGTGGGCTAGAGCAGGATTGGTGGGCCAGGATGGAAGGGGTTTTTCCCCAAGTCCCCTTCCTGCCCATTCCTCCCCTTTCTCTTCTCTTTCAGGGGCAGGAAGTGAAGGAAAGACTGGAAATGTTTAGATCCCAAAAGGGTTGGCCTTGGTCAGGATGAGATGGTGAACGGGAGAGAAAGTGTATCCATGAGACCGCACATTGCCTACTCCTGATATATAATCCTAGAATCCTAAAGCTGGAAGAGACCCCCAAGAGCCATCCAGTCCAACCCCCTGCCGTGCAAGAAGGCACAACCAAAAGCACTCCTGATTGACAGCCTCTGCGGAAAAGCCTCCAGAGAAGGAGACTCCACCGCAGTCTGAGGAAGCCTAGGTCACTCTCCAGCACTCTTACTCTCAGGAAGTTCTTCCTAACCTTTTCAGTTGAATCTCTTTCCCTGCCATTTGAATCCTTTGCTCCCTTGAGCCCTGGTCTCTAGAGCAGCAGGAAGTCCGTTTCCCCTTCCTCGTCCTCTTCAATGGGACACCCTTTGAAATCTCGAAACATGGTTCTCATGTTCCTTCTCGACCTTCTCTTCTAAACATCCCCCAGGAGGAAAGGAGGAAGGAAAAAGAGAAGAAAGAAAGAAAGGGAGGAAGAGAAGGGTGGAAGGGAGGGAGGGAGGGAAGACAGAAGGAAGGAAAGACAAAAGGGAAGGGAGGGAGGAAGGGGAAGGAGAGAGAGAAGGAAGGAGGAAAGAGGGAAGGAAGGACAAAAGGGTAGAAGGGAAGGAATGAGAAAGAGGGAGGGAGGGAAGAAGGGGAAAAAATAAAGGGAGGGAGGAAAAAGAGAAAGGGAAGAAAGACCAAAGGGAGGGAAGGAAGGAGAGAGAGGGGGAAGGAGAGATGAAAGAAGGAAGGACAAAAGGGTGGAAGGGAACAAAGGAGGGAAAAAGAGAAAGGAAGGATGGAAGGAGAAAGGAAAGGAGGGAGGGAGGGAGGCATGGAAAGAAGGGTGTAAGAGGAAGGGAAGGGAGAAGAAAGGAAGGAAAGATAAAAGGGAAGGAAGGAAGGAGAGGAGAGGGAAGGAAGGAGGAAAGAGGGAAGAAGGAAAAAAGGGTAGAAGGGAAGGAGGGAGGGAGAAAGTGGGAGGGAGGGAGAGGGAGGGAGGGAGGGAGGGAGGAAGGAGAAGGAAGGAGGGTGGACGGAAACAAAGGGAGGGAGGGAGAAAAGAGAGAAGGAAAGAAAGACCAAAGGTAGGGAAGGAAGGAGAAAGAGAGGGAAGGAGAGAGGAATGAGGGAAGAGAGGACAAAAGGATGGAAGGGAAAGAGGGAGGGAGAAAGAGAGAGGTAAGGAAGGATGGAAGGAGAAAGGAAAGAAGGGAGGGATGCATGGAAGAAAGGTTGTAAGAGGGAGGGAAGGGAGAAGGAAGGAAAGATAAAAGGGAAGGGGGGAGGGAAGGACAAAAGGATGAAAGGGAAAGAAAGACAGAAGAAGAAAAAGGGATGTAAAGAAGGAAGGGAAGGATAGAAGGAGGAAGGAAAGAGAGAAGGACGGATAGGATGGTGAGAGAGAAGAGGGCCTGAAAAAAGAGCCCAAGGGGCCACATCTGAGAGCCCTATTCATGCCTTCTCTTCAACAGCATCACTGTCCTCATTGCCCACTTTTAAGTGCCATGGCTCGATGCTACGGAATCCTGGGAGTTGTAGTTGGTGCGCCACCAAGCTAATATTATACGTACCATGCTGGCTTTTATATACTCATCTCTACATGTGCAATACTCCACTCTGAACTGCTATTGCATAAGAAGAAGAAGAGAAAGTTTCGATGTAGTCTGATCCGTAGGTGGTTTTTCCAGCCGGACGTGTCCTGATGTGATACGGCCCTCACAAGACGAGTAAACATGGTGAAGCCTCACTCCATGCCAAGGAAGCCTGACTCCCATCAAGGGGCAAGATGCAAATGTGGATATTAAAAGGTCTTTCATGTCCAAATTTCTCTCCCTCCTCCCGCCCAGCCTGTGTTTTTGTTTGCTTTGGAAATACGATCGTCTGTATTAATTACAACCGTCTGCCTTTCTGCTTTGAGAAACTCTGCCAGAATCTTTTTCTCGCTCTCTCTTTCTTTCCTTTTTTTTTGTTTAGAAAGGGGGAAAACCGAGGATCAAACAAACTTCTGCTGTTCCTACAGCGTTTTCAAATTGCTATTTTTAAATCTGCTGCGACATTATATCCCCCCCCCCCCTGAAAGCATATGGGAAACGGTTAGCACAGACGAGAACAATCCTTGGCATTTCGGAGAGGAATAGTTCTCGCTCTGTCCTCGTTTTCCACCAAAGATGCACGTTTGCTCCCGTCGAAGGATTTGCCCTCGCCATATTATGTGCGGCGTCTCTGTTCCATTACAAATTGAGCCATAATTTCTCCCTCACCACATACTGTGTGGAGGTTAGGCAAGATCACACTACAACATCAAGCCTTTCAAGTTCCTATACTGCTGTACACCAAGGGAATAAGGAGAAGGATGTACACAGTGTACCAAGAGCATCAGAGTTAGCACATCTGAAGATGTCTGATACTGTACAAAAATACTTCTCGAGGATGGAAACATGGCCTAATTTCAATGCCAGGAGGTGGCAAATTGCGATTGTCATGTATCGGCATCATATCTGTCACGATGCAGAGACTTCAAAGAGAGACCCAGAAGTAAAAGGGGATAACAAAAAGTTTATTGAACGTTAACTGGAGAAAGGACAAACAAAAAAAAGGAGCCAATTCGGCTCAAAAAACCCTCAAAAATCCCAGGGAAGAGCCCCACAAAACAGCCCAACACAAACACTAGACGTCCGTCTGCAAAGTCCTGAAGGGAGAATCCAGAAGCGTAGTCACAAGTCCAGTCCAAAAGTACAAAGCAGGAGAAAGGCAGTTGAAAAGGAGGAGACGTTCCAAGGGTCACAGGAGCTGAGTATACATGAATAGCACAAATCATAGCCCCCATAACACAATGCCAGCCTCCTCCATTTCATACAATACCAGGTTCTTGTAGCAGGAACTCACGTAAACTCAGCGGAGAGCAAGCCCCGTCTCAGGGACACACGGCAGGCAACTAAACAGAAAAGCATACATTGAATTCCAAACCCCCCCACCTTTGCCCAAACATCAGCTAGAGCTGCCACAGCAGCTCACAAGAACAAAGTGGAGAAATAGCCCATAACTCACGAGTATCAGCAGGGCCGGTTCGTCCATTAGACAGAGTAAGCATGCACGTAGGGCGACGTCACCCGGGAGGGGCGTTGCCACCTGGGAGGGCGCCGCCGCGCTGGCCGCCGCTCCGCCCTGCCGCAGCCAGCCGCGCCACCAGGTGGAGGTGTGCTTGGGAGCTAGTGCTGCCCGCGCTTCGCAGCCGGCGGCGCAGCCGCACTGGATGCCACCGCGCATGCGCAGCCACGCTGGACGCACTCGCTGCCCCTCGTGTGCCGGGCGCCGTCAGCAAGACGCAAGAGCTGCGCAGGCCGCCGCTCGCATGTGCGCAGTCGTCTGCGGAGGTTCGCGCATGCGCGACGGCGTCCGGCAGCCACGGGGGCAAAATAAGGCTCGATTACCCCCGGGAGAGGTAAGACCGCCCCTGAGTATCAGGAAACTGGAACAAGGTACTTGATATCAGGAACACAGGCGAGTCAGAGACAAGAACCAGACATCAACTCTTTGACTGCCGCAAAGACATCCCCAAAACTAATTTCTTATATAGCACTTACACATCACTGTCTTCTGAAGACTCTCCTTGATCATGCTGTTGCATGCTTAAAGTGTCCCAATCTGTTTCTGAACCCTCAGAAGGCCAGTATAAATCACTGCGTTTAGCAACTCCCTCCACCAGAAGTGCTCTGTTTTAATAGCGCATGCACCAAACTTTCACGCATGCGCCATCGGGTCAGAGCGCTTCTGGTGGAGGGAGTAGTGAAACGCACTCCCAAGAGGCCGAAAAGGACAAGCCAGGGAACATTTTGCAGCAGGAAGTGGGAGGCTCCGCCCCGGCTGCAAAATGTTCCCCCGTCCTTTTCATCCTCTTGGGAGTGCGTTTAGCAACTCCCTCCACCAGAAGCGCTCTGTTTTAATAGCGCATGCGTGAAACTTTCACTCATGTGCTATCGGGTCAGAGAGCTTCTGGTGGAGGGAGTTGCTAAACACACTCCCAAGAGGATGAAAAGGTCAAGCCAGGGAACATTTTGCAGCTGGGGTGGAGCCTCCCGCCTGCGCGCTGCCTGCCCGCAGCAATGCCGTGGCATGATGCGCTGAACCTGATGGTCGTGGCCGGGTGCGCCCTTGGCCATGTGGCTCCCTGAAGCGGCTGCTTGCTTTGCCTCCACTAAGATCCGCCCCTGCCCATGAATTTGGTAGGGTTTTCTATACTGAGGTTTGGTTTTGCAAGGTAGTTCCAATTGGCAGGCCCAGATCAGGCCCTTTTGGCGCCCTAGGCCAAAGGCCCTGCCCCCGCCCCTGGCTCCGCCCCGCCCCTGGCTCTTCCCTCGGCTCCTCCCCGCCCCCCCCCCGGCTCCTCCCGGCTCTTCCCCGCTCCGTCCCAGCCTCGCCCCCAGCTCCTCCCTGCTCTGCCCGGAGCCGAGGGCGGGGGCAGAGCCGAGAGGAACAGAGCAAAGGAGGAGGTCAGCCGTGGATGGCATTTACGCCACCGCGCGCATGCGCCCTCTTTTTTTGGAATTTTTTAAAAAAGTTTTTGGGGGGGTCCGGACCTGCTGCCCCCCCCCCAAAGGTGCCGCCCTAGGCCATGCCCTAGGGTGGCCTTATGGGTAATCCAGGCCTGCCAATTGGCACCCAATTGGAGTGCCAAACAAGAACCTTGAAAGTCCAAAACATTATGAAAGACATTAAGATGTCCATGAGGAAGAATAGCCATCTGGGAGCCTTTCAGCTGAACAGAAGATCCGGGGGAAGAGGGAAGCAAAGCTTGGAAATGTGACTTTTATTTGGATAGCCCACAATATGGCCCAAGATCTGTAAATATGTCGTCTTTATCTTCCAACAGTCACAATTCCAGAGGACACCACTCAACGAAGGACTAAGTGAGATGGAATGCCACTTCCATGGAAAACCCACATAAATAACAGACAGGAAACTGCAAGAGGAAAGAGCGGTGACCCTTTGTGAGCTTAGACTCCTAAATGAGTTTCAAACACACAGCCCATTCGGCAGCTGTGCGACAAAGCGGAAGGGAAGGGAAAGAACTTCGCAGGGATATTTTTATCCCTTTCTCTCATGACAGTGTCGACGGTCACCATCTCCCGCGCGTGATGCAAGTAAGGCCATAATGCTGCTCAAACGGGAAACCAGACCTTTGCACTTTGGGGCGGAGTCGGTGCCCCAAATGCAGCTGTTTCCTTAGGACAAATTTTGAAAAAGGAAAGTCCTATTGGATGGGCCAAGTCTTCAAAACAATGGAACCAGGTTCACGAAGCCATTTGACCTTCTAAGCCAGGAGCGACACACACATTTTTCTCCAAATTTATCTCCAGCTTAAGGTCCTCCAGCTAGGTGTGCCCTTTGAGGGGAAAAATTAAAACAATTGTGATTTATTTAGCACAAAGTGTAGTTTGGCCTCTGCGAGATAACCAATGAATCCAAGCCAAGATTTGTCATATCCTACTCCGATGTGTCATTGCATTACAATGTACTGGCTGTTTCTCAGCTGTAAACTTCCAAAAGTCACTATTTTTTCATGGGAGACAAACTCACTTTACACCAAAGGCAAGTTAAATGAGGTCCTCCAGATCAGTGTTTCCCAACCAGTGTGCCGTGATTGATCATCAGGAGTGCCGTGGGAAATTGGAACCTCCAATATCCTTTCTTCCCCCTCCTGCCAAAGACTTTTTCTTCTCCACTCAGGCTCCCTTCTTCCCAGCCTCTCTGCCTGTTTTGCCTCGCTTTGCTCACGCTGCTGCTTCTGCGGGAGGGAGGGGGGAGGAGGAAGACATGACCCGTGCGGGCACTACTGTGCAGACTCGCCCCATGTCTTCCTCCCTCCCCTCCACAGTGCTCTCTGGATATAGGTGAACTACAACTCCAAAACTCAAGGTCAATGCCCACCAAACTCTTATACTATTTTTTCTTGGTTCTGGGAGTTTGATTCCATTCCATCATTGGTGGAGTTCAGAATGCTCTTTGATTGCGGGTGAACTATAACTCCCAGCTGTTGAGCAAGACCTTCGTGTGTGTCTTTCTGCCATTCCTGCCAGGATATCTATGTTGTGTTCATCGAAACAGGCCCAGGTTTCACACTGAGTGTATAAATACATTTAAAAACATATTAACTATATGTATTATTGTGTTAGAGTGTCATTTTGTGTCATTTTGGTTGGTGGTGTGCACAGTTGTGGGACAGGAAGAGGTTCCCACAGTTGGCTCCAGAGGGAACTCTCACAGAGACCCCCTTATAAAATGTTATTTCCAGTTTAAAATAGGGTAATTAAACCCCAAAATGTTCCAGTTACACTCACACCAAGGCTGGAGAAAATGGATCTCATTGAATTCCAATGAGTTCCGGATTATGCCCTCTTGGCGCCCCCACCCTCGGCTCCGCCCCGGCTCCGTCACCAGCTCCACCTCTCCCTCCTTGCCGGTGCGAGGAGGAGGAAGGAAAGCCCCACCCCCGGAGCCGATGCCACGCATGCGCGGCAGTGACCCCGAGGGCGGGGCTTCCCTCTGCGGCTCCGCCCCTTCCTCCTCGCGCCAGCCTGAGAAAAAAAGGGCGAGCTTCGGCCGCTTCTGAGGCCGGCATGGTGGCTTTAGGCGGGAGGGAGGATCTGCACGGAGGCTCCCCACGGCTACTGCCTCCCTACTAAAGCCACCACGCCGGCCTCAGAAGCGGCCGAAATCCCTCCCATGGTGGCTAGGAGGGAGGGAGGAGCCACGGGGACGCTGGCTACTGCCTCCCTACTAAAGCCACCACGCTGGCCCGTCTGAGAAAAAAAGGGCGATCTTTGGCTGCTTCTGCACCCAAAGATCACTTTTTTTAAAAAAATGTTGGGGGGTCCGGACCTGCTGCCCCCCCCCTATGGCTGCCGCCCTAGGCCATGGCCTAGGGTGGCCTTATGGATAATCCGACCATGAGTTCACTTGAGTTGCAACTTCAAAACTGCTGAACTGAAAGCGATCCACCAGTCATTCATCATCTTTTAAGTTTCCCGGATATTCCCTCTACAAATAAAACAGTTTGAAAAAAATTGTAGATATATTTGTGATAGTTTTCACAGCTTAATGCACCA
Organism: Anolis apletophallus; assembly: GCA_030556195.1. Taxonomy (NCBI): domain Eukaryota; kingdom Metazoa; phylum Chordata; class Lepidosauria; order Squamata; family Anolidae; genus Anolis; species Anolis apletophallus. The sequence continues at coordinate 37,100,050 of JARBWK010000015.1, read as the reverse complement.
ATGGCACACAATCCACTTTTAACTCACACATGTAATAATGACATGGGTCAAAAACAAGACTAGTCCATCTCTTCTTGTTGGGATCACACAAGGCATGTCTTGGGAGAATAGATCTAGTGCTTCTGGCACAGAGTTTTGAGTACGTCATCAAACAGCAAAGTCCAAGAATCCTTAAGATGGAATCGTCAGAAGGTGACACAAGGCTGATACAACAGCGGTGTACAGATATATCAGTGTAGCTGGTTCAAATATCACAATCCCAATAGTCCCCCTTTAGTAAACTGAAAACAAGTTCAACATTCAGACATCCTCCCCCACTTCCCTTTCAAGTACAGGAAATACACACTTCCAGCATTTATTCAACCAGTTTCCTGTTATACCTGGGCTGTGAATGCAGCCTTTTTGTTTACGAATTGGGGCAACTAGTTTGTTGTATTAAGATGCACTCGCCAAAGAGAAAAGGAGGGAATGGTACATAGAGAAATGACTCACTCTTCCTTTAACAAGCCATATATTATCAGGCAGAGATTCTTATACTGGAACAAGCTTCTTTTCCCAATAGAAATACAAGCTTAGACCTAAGCTGCCTTCAGAAGTTGTTGAGCAAAGAGACCCAAGGGGAACCTATAGCATTGTTGGAAAGCAGCTGAAGAGGGGGAAGCCAAATACGCTTACATGCATTTACATATAATGAACTTCAAACATTGTGTTTTCCATTTATCTCTTGTGTTATTCTTCGGCCTTGTCCAACTGACAGATGCATTTTTCAAAAAAAAAACCCAAAAAACCCCACTGTGGTATAACAGATACACAAGGGTGTTCATTAAAGATTTCCCCTGACCCACTTTTATTTATCACAGGACATTGAAACTGCACATATGTAATGATATAAATCTCTATAGCTTATATGCCAACTTACAACTCAGAACTGAAAACGGTCTTGACTATACAGGTGTTGATGTGGTGTGAGGTTTGATAATGGACCCAGTGGAATACAGAGCACTCATCCAGTTCATTTTCTTGAAAGGCCGCACACCAAAGGAGGCGTTCGATGAGATGAAAGAGGTTGAAGATGAGGATTCCCCATCATATGATGGAGTCAAGAACTGGCATCACCCATTCAAATGTGGTCAGACGGGGCTGCTTGGGGGGCGCTTGCGGGCATGCGCGAGTGGCGCGGCATCCTCCGCCATGTTACTGGGTGCCGCCCGGGAACTTCCCTTCCTTCCTCTTCCTTCTCCGAGGAGCAGGAAGGAAGGGAAACCCCCGGGCAGCCGCTGCAGCACCCAGGAACGCCATGTCAGCGGGGCTGGGTGACGTCAGGCGCAGCGGCGAGGAAGAGGCGCAGCGAAGCCGCGCCAGAGGCCCTAGGGGCAAGACTTCGCTCCGCCGCCTCCTCCCACAGCCCTTCACCCAGCCCCTTCACTGAAGGAAGGAGCGGCGCCTGCGCGAGCGACGAGCACGCGGAGGGAAGCCCGCCCCTAGGGCATCTGACATGGCTTCCCCCCGCCTGTTCATCGCTCACGCGGGCGCCACTCCTTCCTTCAATGAAGGAAGGATGGGCGGGGCCAACACGAGCAACGAACAGGCAGAGGAAAGCCACGTCAGATGCCCTATGGGCGGCAGGACTTCCCTCCGCCTCCTCCTCACTCGCGTCGGCCCCACCCCTACTTCCTTCACTGAAGGAGGAAGGAGCGGCGCCTGCGTGAGCGACGAACAGGCAGGGGGAAGTCCTGCCCCTAGGGCGTCTGACGTGGCTTCCCTCCGCCTCCTCCTCGCTCGCGTCAGCCACGCCCCTCCTTCCTTTACTGCGTAGGCGCAGAAGCAAGTGCCCAAAGATCAAACTTTAAAAAAAAAATTTTTTAATTTTGGGGGTCCGGACCTGCCGCCCCCCATGGCTGCCACCCTAGGCCATGGCCTAGAGTGGCCTTATGGGTAATCCGGGCCTGCCTCTTTCCAACAATGAAGTTATTTTTGAAGGGCAAGCCTTTTTCAGATGACGAGACTCCAATTTCTGAAGTTATGACGTGGCTTTTGGTGCAACCCGTCGACTTCTCCAAGCGAGGTGTTGACAGTTCCTTAAAAAGATGAGAAGTGTGTGTCCCTCGGCGGCACCCATGGAGAGAAGGACTGGAACTGGCCAAGTTTCATTGCTCTCAGACCATAGCAAGTGGGTCAGGGGAAATCTTTCATGAACACCCCTCGTACATCTCCTACAATCCTATCTGTACAGATTAAAGGCAAACGTGTTCAGTCAATATATCGACACCATACGCACCTTCCCGATTTTATGCATGCTCCATATGGCCACAGGACTAAATAGATCTGTAGATTTTTGCTAGTGTTCTATTAAAATCCATAATGAGATGCCAGCATTTGAAATGTCTTTCATGTAGCATTTGAAATGTATTGCAATACTACTTCCCCCTCCTGTTTGATATTTGATCTTCTGAATTGTGTAAGAGAAAGGCATTTTGTAACACAACGAACAATCACACCTTTTGACAAAGTTTATTTCTTAGTCGCATATTATCAGAAGGAACGAGTATATGCAATCACCCCTTCCCATTTGACTAATACTGTACACAATAAACTAAATAAGGAATGAAAGAAAAGGTTTTCCATCCAACATGAAGGTTTGTCAGTGCTGGGAAGGGATGGTCTGTACTTCCTCCTTTGCATTGCCACCATATTAGAAACAATATGGAAGCCCAGGAGATTTGATGCGACGTACAATGACAAGAAACACGGAGGGAAGCCCTCACTTTTAGAACACAAGCAACGACAAAGGATACGGCTTTCATATAAGAGGGAGAAGGATGTGTTTTAAGTGGCAACGTTCAGTCCCAAGTGTGCCCATGATGAGAAGACCAATGACAGGAAATGGTAGACGGCACAATGGAAATCTGATCAGACATTTTGATAGAAGATCTTATGTTTCTTGGGTTCCTTTCTGATCCTCACAGAAGAATCTCCAAGAACCAGAGTTCAAGGTCTCATCACCTGCTCCTGCCTTATTTCCAGAACGGCTCCCCTTCCTCAATCACTTTATCCCTTTGAGAAAAAAACATCCAAGGGGCCAAGAGTCTGCAGATAAAACAGAAGGCGGGGAAAGAGAATTAGAAGAAGTTTGTGTCCATCAGGATTTTGTCAAAAGGTATTTGAAGGATTAGCCTCTACAGTGGAAACACTTTACCCCTGGAAGATAATCTAGAAATGTCAATGGGTTCAGAATTCAATGGATCATGTGCCGGGAGATATAAGCTGTAAGCATGTTATACCTGTTTGGACATACTGTCACTGGCAGCCAGTATGGATCCATGCACAATTCAAACAATCAGATTACCTATCTATACACATAATAAAATTGAAAATATGCATGTGTGTATGTGGCTGGGGTGTCCACTTACATAGACAAGCTCCTGCCTCCACAAACAGCTATAGCGCCCACTATTTGGGAAACACCAATGGTCCTCCCTCCAATGACATTGCAGGTTATAGTGAGCAGACACAAACAGGGGGCAACACCGTGTATAAACTACACAAGCAGCAGGGGTTGCAAATAATTAGCAGCCAGAGTAATCAGTATCAAAATATTCTCTATTAGAACATCCGAAATTCTTAGTTCTACACAGTTAGTATCAGAATAAAGTTCCACACAACAAAAACAACACAATGAGTTCAACACATAAGAGTTCTATACAGAAACATTCAACACAATTGGTTCATTTACAGGAACTTGATTCTAATAGTTAGCAATGTCTTCGTTTGTTGGTCAGTGACCGTAATAAAGTTTTGTTGTTGTTGTTGGTATAAGTCAATATATTTCTGTAATAGGAATCATAGGTCTTAAGAAAGGCAAGGGTTCCAGCTCATGTACAGAGTACCTTATGGTAGGTGGAGCATAGTGTTTGTAGAGTTGGAACAGCTGTAAACGGAGGAATCTCCCAAGGAGGAAACAAGGTCGTAAAAGGTAAGTACCCGTGGCATGGTCAAAATTATGTTGTAAATCCAAAGGAGATTGGGAGGAGCCACGTGGAGTAAATCCAAGCATACAAGCAGAGGACGCCAATTAGCGTTCTGCGGGGGAGGGACGTTCTTCCCAGTAAAGATGTAGCCACATGGATTCGATCGTTCTACTAGCCAGAAAAACAAAGGCAGGGACCGTGTAGAGGTGAACACAGACCCCCAAGGGGGGGTCGCCGAAAGGGCGTCCCAAAGGGGGGAGTGCCTTACGGCAGGAACTCTCTCCGGTGCCGGCAGCGGGCCGTTTAGTCTCTCTTTGAGACTTCCTCAGAGGCAGGCATTCAGTGGTTGTGTCGTCCTCAAAGGTGTATAATCATTCACAAGGTATCAACTGGCAATGACCTAATATCTGAAACCCAAGCCAGCTTCCAAAAGAGAAAATCCACCATTGATCTATGCTTTGTATTAAATTTCCTGATTCGTAAATACACCCAAAATATGAAGCAAAAACTTTATGCCTCTTTTTATTGACCTAAAATCAGCCTTTGACTCAATCCCAAGAGACCTGCTCTGGACAAAATTGGAGAAGGCAGACATTGACCCTCGTCTGCTGTATCTGATTAGGGCCCTATATACCAATACCTCGACACAGGTCAAAGTTGATATGGCAGGTCATCTCACACCAAAAATAAATACCTACACTGGTGTCAAACAGGGCTGTATCCTAGCACCTTTTTTATTCAACTTCTATATCAATGATATTGTCAAGGAGTTAGAGGGCCTACAATGGCGCCCGGTCACTATTCTGGGACCAGAAGCTTTCCCTGCTAATGTATGCCGTCAAAACGATATCATTCTCCTGTCAAGAACTCAGGTAGGGCTAAGACATTTTGGTTGTTGGCTGGACACAAATCACGTCAAAACATAAAGCAGATACAACGTAAATAAAGTATTAACTAGGATTAAACTAACTGTAGGGTTCCAGCCTGGTGGACTTGGGCAGACCCTGGGGGCTCCGGGCCAGGCACCAGTTGACCCGGGGGAGATAGAGGATGATGGGTGGCGTGATGCATTTGACTCTACAGAAGAGAGCCTACAATGGGATAATACATGGCTGGAGGGTTATGGAAGCGCAGACGAATTTAGTGAAGATTCCATGGAAATAGACTCAGATGAATATGAAAGGCCAGGCGGCCTTGGGTCTCAAGAAAGAGTATCTACTACTCCCTTTCCAGATGGTGAGATGGGAGACGGGGAGTTTCCTGGTTCTCACTCTGATAGCGATGCAGCTGGTCCCACTAATGAGAAGGAATTCAACAGGAGGGACAGTATCTCGGCTTCTATGAGAGATTGGCGAAAGGGGATGCATTGGATGCACAAGAGTTAGATTCCTATATCAATCCGGCCTGGGAAAGCTCTCGTCAGACTTGAAGCAATGTTTGGCTTGATCACGTCTCTCGTTCCTGTCTCCAAGTTCCTGCTAACCGCCGGGGCGGTTGGGATCCTGTTTCAAGCGACCGCAGTTGCGGCCGGACTCAAGTGCCACGTTTGACCGCCAGAGCAGTTGCTTTGCTTTGGAACTTTGTTTTGGGGGATTTTAACCCGCTTGGATTATAACTCAAGAACTAAATTGAACTCTTTTTGGATTGCTTTATTTTAACCTCTTTGGATTATTCTATACCTTTATTCTAAATAAAAGAACATTTATTGCATCTGCCCGTGTCGGTGTGATATAGGGCGGACTACCGGGGTCTGAGGTGCAACACTAACTGAGCAAGATTACAGAATTCAGCAATCAAAAGCCAGCTTCAAGAGGTGGGTCTTGCAGGCCCTGCGAAAGGAAAGCAAGTCTTGTAGGGCATGGACTTCGGGTGGCAAGGTGTTCCAAATGGTCAGCGGCGCCACAGAAAAGGCCCTGCGTTGGGTAGATGCCAGATGGATGGTTTTAAGGCTGGGCACTTCAAGGAGATTGAGATCTTCAGAGCGGAGTGACCTCTAGCTTTCCTAATCATAGATAGCACCATCTCCTGAATATATCAAGTCCTCCTTCCCGTATTATAATTCTGGAAAAGAGACTATCCCTAGCAACATGCTGTGGGGCCTTCTCTGTACTTCCTCTCCTTTGGAACTGCATCCAACGACAGACTTTACCCACATCATTCAAGAATTAAACTTTATTTATTCAACTTCCAGAGATTCAATTAAGTGCATTTATTCTTGCTTTCCCTCCCACCCCTGTGTTTATTGTCCTGCTGGTGTTTTCAGTTAAGCTTTGTGTCTATTAGGTCTGAATTGCTGTAACCCAAATTCTTTTCATTCCGATCCATCTTGGGAGCTATTATGGGTGAAAGGAAGTCTTTAAATACAGCAAATGCATTAAATGGCATTCCCTGGTCCTTAACTCAATTCCTACTGGAGCAATGTTTTGGCAGACTAAATTGAAGGGATTATCTCTTTCTTTTTGTGAAAAATGCATTTACTGAGAAGAGGATGACCCTGAAAAATATCTGAATATGTGAGCAGAAAAGAACAGATTGTTATGTGCTGCTCTCCTGCCTGCCTTTCTTTTAGACAAGCAAGTTGGATGTGTATTTCTCTTGCTTATGATTGTCAAGAGCGACAGTCAAGGCCTTTAAATTACACCCTCTTCCTCTATCCCCAGATCTTCCATCTCTGTGGCTTGGTATGAACCCAAGATCATGCTATGTCTAGTCTCTGGAAACGGTGAGTTCGTTCTAATATCTTCAGTGCTGGAGTCAAATACTTACATGGCGGAACTAAAGAGAGCTGTGATCATGATATACAGCGTATGTTTCCCTCATCTCACTGCCCTCTTTTACCTGCGATTAAAATTACGGTCTCCATGACAGATGTGGTTATGCACCTTCTACTTCAACTCCAAATAACCTCCATGCCCTGTCTTACTAGCAAAGTAATGAATTGGGGTGTAAACTAAAGTGGAACAGATGTATTTCGGAAATCCAGTATGTGCATTCAGATGGAATACTAATGCTAGGAGTCTAGCCTAGGCATGGGCAAACTTGGGCAAGTTTGCCCATGCCTGGTCTAGCCTACCTCCTCCCCATAACTTCCTTCTTCAACAAGACTTTGAAGACTGGATGTGCAGGCACCATTTCCGTTTCGGATTAACTAGCTATATGTGCAAGTCAAAGTATGCATGCATTTTTGTCTGTTTGTACCACAAAGGCTGTTGCTAGGTAAAGTGGCCCTCTGTGATGTCACTGGGAAAGAAAAGTGGGATATGCATGAGGGAAAGTGAGGAAGGAAAGAGCCACCAAGGGAGCCTGCCAACCATTACCAAAACATTGCCATGGAGACATGTGTTGGAAATAGCAACCTTCCAAGCCTTCATTGTTTGTTTGATAATGTATACCGTATATTTGCTAACCTGTATTGTATGTGTATGTTGATTTAGCAGTTTGACTGACCTCTTTGGTGTGGGAGGGGTTATAGACATGTGATTGTACTGAGCATGTTCCGACTGAGGACTCAATTTTATATTCAGTGCATCAGACCTCAGTGGAGGTGGAGATATATTTGCATTTGGGCTTCAATGAAAGCAGTTGGATTGTATTTTAATGGATGTATGTATGACTTTAGTGAGTCTCTCTCTCTCGGCATTACTTCGCGAACGAAGATTCTTAGGAAGGACTCATCCCACGCTTTTTACAAGCGCGTTGATGACTAAAAAGGCCAATCTGAGATAGGCAATCTGAGATGTTGTTTCCAAGTTGCGGTTCTTTCTGCGTTGTCGTCAGGGGCGGTCTAAGGTAATTTTAAATGGTAGGCGAACATTATTTTGGTGCCCCCCCCAGAAACATTATTTTGCCGCCCCCCATGTAAAACAAATATACAATTATAATATCACAATACCATTAGTAGTATTATATTGTATCAATGTATATACAATATATTATACCATACTCATACTATATTATATCATAATTATATTATACTACATTACAATATAATTATATTACAATAATGTAACATTCTATTATATTATAATAATAAAATAATAAAATTATTTATTTAAATAGAATTATCCTCTACTAAATATTTTCATTACTCCTATAAAACTCAAATAACCCAAAATAAAGTAAAATAAAATATTATATATTACTATTTTGTACAATACCACTATACTGCAATATTGTTTGTAATATTACATGTAATATAAATATATCATTATTCTATTGTTATATTGAATTTGTATTATATTGTATGACAATATTAAGCAGAACTGTATAATAATCAACAAGAAATGCAATGTAAATGCATCAAAATCAGAATATATTACCTACCACCCGACTCATAATTCATAGGAGTCTCCCATAAGTCCAAAATTAGGATCCCAATGTAAATGTAAATAGAAAAACAGCCAAAATGTTCAAATGAGGTCGAATACAGGCAGCGCGGCCTGGGCAAACTTGGGCCCACCCTCCCACCCACTAGGTGTTTTGGACTCCAACTCCCACAACTCCTCATAGCCTCAGGCCCCTCAGGTCTAGACAGAAATAGAGCCGAAGAAAGGAAGGAGGGAGAGAAGAGGTCACAGAGGAGGAGGAGGAAAGCCCTTCATTCATTCCTTCACTTACACTTCCTTCACTGATTCTTTTCTCCTTCCTGCAAACGTACGCACGCGGCAGAGACAAAGGGAGAGGGGAAGCACTCCCTGCCTGCCCGATAGGGAGTGCTTTGCTTACAGGCTTTTGCGCAAGGGAGCTACTGGGCATGCGCGGAGGTTTTCGCGCATGTGCAGTTGCTCCTGCGCTCAACTTCAGCTCCAGAGCAACTGCGCCTGCTTGAAAACCTCCACGCATGCCCAGAAGCGGCAGCGGAGCACACAAGGCTGGGGTCAAAAAGCAGGCAGCTGCAGCACTGTCTGAGGAACATCGGCAGGGCCAGGATGGCGCCCCCTTCCCAGATGGCGCCCTAGGCGGCCGCCTACTTGGCCTATCTTGTAGGACCGCCCCTGGTTGTCGTTTCTCTTCGAGACCCATTTGGCGTGTCTTCTCGAAAGAGGCTGCAGCATTGTGGATAGTGCATCTCTATGATGTGAGCCCAGGGTGGACCATTGTTGGTGACCAATCTGGCCGAGCCTGAGATGTTGTTTCAGGGAGTCCTTATATCTCTTTTTGGGGGCGCCTCTCTTGTGCTGACCCGTGGTGAGTTCACCGTAGAGTAGTATCTTTGGGAGGCGGTGGTCCTCCATCCTAAAGATGTGCCCTGCCCAGCGCAGCTGTGATCTCAATAGCATGGCCTCAATGCCAGGCCCGGATTACCTATAAGGCCACCCTAAGCCATGGCCTAGGGCAGCAGCCATGCGTGGCAGCAGGTCCGGACCCCCCAAAAAAGTTTTTTTTAATTCAAAAAAAAGGTGCGGAAGCGCCATCCATGCCCCCCACCCTGGCTCCTCTTCAGTGAAGGAAGAGGGGCAGGGCCGACACGAGCAGCGAGGAGGGAGCAGCGGGACTTCCCTCCGCCCCCTCCTCTCTCGCATCAGCGTCGGTCCCGGCCCTCTTCCTTCACTGAAGGAAGAGGGGCGGGGCCGGCGCAAGCAGCGATGAGGGGGCCTAGGACTTCCCTCCGCCCCCTCCTCTCTCGCGTCAGTGGCGCTACCAGAGTGTGGCCTAGGACACCACAATCGGTTAATCCGGGCCTGTTCAATGCTGGTGATCCCTGCTTGCTCAAGGACAGCAACATTCGTCACATAGTCGGTCCAGTGTATATTTAGGATTGTGCGAAGACAGTGCTGATGAAAGCGTTAGAGGAGTCATAGGTGTGGGCGATAGGCAACCCATGTTTCAGACCCATAGAGGAGAATAGACAGTACGATAGCTCTGTACACACTGATTTTAATTTAGATTGGTTTGGATTTTAATGGATGGATGATTTTAGTGAGTACAAGTATACCTAAAGGCTATGGACTATTGACAGAATGATACCCTGTATACTCAACACAGAGAAACCTACATCCTATTTTTAACTGAACTTTAATAAGAAATGTGGCTATATGGTGAATTCATACAAGATGTTTGTGAGTAAACAAGATACGTTATTTTTCAAAAAAGACTGTTTTTAAATCTCCGAGTGCATATTTCAACTAAGGTTTCAAGGGAGTGTATATCTTTTGGCAACTGCTAATTCTACGTCAAGGAAACAACCATCCTCGGCTAACAAAATATATATTTTGTAGTGACATGTCTTTATCCTTGAGAATTTAAAGACATGGTTCTTCAGTTTAACCATCGAGTTACTTGTGTACCATTACATGAATGCTTATGAATATCACTTGTTCAAAGGGTTGACTTCTAACAAGTTCATGCTTTTCTTGACTAGTGGTTTTCAAAAGGTGGTCTCCAGATGTTCACGGAGATTTTATTTTATTACTAGCTTGGGGACCCGGCGGTGCCCGGGTCATTTGAGAAGTGCAGCAGGATGTAGAGTGGGTCATGGGGGCTCTGTGTGCCAACTTTGGTCTTGATCCATCATTATTGGGAGTTGCAGTGGTATCATGAAATTACTGAAGGTAGTGCAAGTCCCATCATCTCTGTCCCCCCGTCCCCCCCAAAGTGTAGTAGGATGTAGATTGGGTCATGGGGGCTCTGTGTGCTAAGTTTGGTCTGTATTGGTGAATGGATGAGGAATGCATTGTTTTTCGGAAGTGAGTGAAGGTACTTCAAGTCCCATCATCCGTGGTCCGTCTCACAGAAAACTGCACCAGGCTGTAGAGTGGGTCATGAGGGCTCTGTGTGCCAGATTTGGTGTTGATCAGTCATTGGATTAGGTTTGTAGCAGGCTTGGAAAGTGAGGGAAGGTACTTCAAGTCCCATCATCCATGTTCTGTCCCCCTCCAAACTTCAGTAGGATGTTGAGTGGGTCACCGGGGCTCTGTGTGCCAAGTGTGGACTTTCTCGGTGTTTGTTGGGGGCCGCAGTTGTATGTGGGAACAGAGGGGTGTGAAAATACTACAAATCCCATCATCCATTGTCAGTCCTCCCCCAAACCTCCCCAGGACGTGAAGGCAGTCATGGGGGTTATGTGTGCCAAGTTTGGTCTCAATCAGTAATTGGAGGAGGGTTGCAGCAGACTTGGGAAGTGAGTAGAGGTACTTCAAGTCCCATCATCCATGGTCCACCCTCCTCCAAACTGCACCAGGATGTAGAGTGGGTCATGAGGGCTCTGTGTGGCAAGTTTGGTGTTGATCAATCATAGGATTAGGTTTGTAGCAGTCTTGGAAAGTGAGGGAAGGTACTGCAAGACCCATCATCCATGTTCTGTCCCCCTCCAAACTTCAGTAGGATGTGGACTGGGTCACTGGGGCTTTGTGTGCCAAGTGTGGTCTTTATCAGTGTTTGTTGGGGGCCACAGTGGTCTGTGGGAACAGAGGGGTGTGAAAGTACTACAAATCCCATCATCCATTGTCAGTCCTCCCCCGAACCTCACCAGGACGTGAAGGCAGTCATGGGGGTTATGTATGGCAAGTTTGGTCTCGATCAGTGATTGGATGAGGGTTGCAGCCGACTTGGGAAGTGAGTAGAGGCACTTCAAGTCCCATCATCCATGGTCCACCCTCCTCCAAACTGCACCAGGACGTAGAGTGGGTCATGGGGGCTGTGTGTGCTGTCTGTATTGGTCCTTTTTGGTGGCCTCAGTGGTCTGTGGGAACCAAAGTGTTGGAAAGTACTACAAATCCCATAATTCGTGGGTCATGTCCCCCGACCCGCGCCAGGACGTAAAGGGGGTTAGGGGGGTTATGTGTACCAAGTTTGGTGCAGGTCCATCACCCGCGCTGGTCGCTGTGGCCTGTGAAAGTGGCTGCCACATATCCGTCCTTCCGCCCTCCGCATACACACACACATACATACATACATACATTCCTTTTTATAAAGGTATACAGATACAGATATACAGATATACAGATTTATTTATTTAAAACTTTTATACCCCAGCCTTTTCACCTCCGAAGAGGGACTCAGACCGGCAAACAGCAAGTATTCAATGCTAACATTTAAAATCTAAAAACATCATAAGTTTACAATAAAATTTACAATAAAATATAATACAATAAATACATTTAAAAGCCTTTCACCAAAGTAAAATCAAGTCCAACTTAATCCATATACTCAGTCCGTATCAAATGGTTAGCAACTTTATCCGCTTCACAATCTCCTCCTTCATTCTGCAAAGGCCTCATTGCAGAGCCAGGTTTTTACCCGCTTCCTAAAAGTCAGGAGGGAGGGGGCGGATCTAATTTCATTTGGGAGGGAATTCCACAGCTGGGGGGCCACCACAGAAAAGGCCCTGTGCCTCGTCCCCACCAGGTGCGCCTGCGAAGGTGGTGAGACCGAGAGCAGGGCCTCTCGACGATCTTAGCACTCTTGACGGTTCATAGGGGAGAATGTGTTCGGACAGGTAAACTAGGCCGGAACCGTATAGGGTTTTGTAGGTCAACACCAGCACTTTGAATTGTGCTCGGATTCTAATTGGCAGCCAGTGGAGCTGGCGCAACAAGGGAGTTGTGCGCTCCCTGTACCTTGCTCCCGTTGGTAGTCTGGCTGCTGCGCACTGGACTAATTGCAGCTTCAGGGCAGTCTTCATAGGCAACCCCACGTAGAGAGCGTTGCAGTAGTCTATACGGGATGTAACCATAGCGTGGACCACCGTGACCAAGTCTGACTTCCCAAGATACGGGCACAGCCAAACGGATATGACATCATTTTTACCTTTTCCAATAAGGTTATGGTGCAGTTATTTCCAATAGGTTATGGAATCTCCAAGATTATGAGGTTGGCCTTCTCATAGATAGAGAAGGGGAAAAGTAGGTGGGCAGCAAATCCCAGTATATTTAATAATCTTAGTATATTTGAATGCTAAACAATGATTAGTCTGGCCAGGCATCAGTGGAAAAACTAAAACTGCTTTGCAGCTGGCTTGTTTCAGCTAATCGTAGTTAAGACTAACCACTGTTTACTTGGACTTTTAATGTTAGGCAGGCCGTAGTTATTCTGAAATAGAAGCGTTTTATGGTTGAGCAGTTACTGATGGTGAAATGCGAGTGCCCAGGGAGAGGGCTAGGTTTGTGTGCAAAACACTAAATGATGATTTAGTGGTATATCCGAACTAGCCCAATATACCATTCAAACATCTTATAAGATGTAAAATACCAGGCTGCAGCCCCATCGCACGACATTAAGTCTGGAACAGTTTAGGGCTATCAATTCGGAGATTACAGTTGTAGAAATGATATAGGGCATGTTTATCATTCGATGCGTATAGGTAAATTGTCAATGCGGAACTCGCCGCTCCAAAATACAGTTGCAATTTCAACTGGAAGACCTGCTGTGACTGAAAACTAGGAACAGATAGGAAATAAACCTAATTTCAGTGATCTCGGAGTGAATGCATTTGTGGCATTTTTAAAAGTCCTCTGAAAATGGCATTAAAAAAACCCAGTTCTGTTCAATATTTGAAGTGTCTGGTGTTTAATATTAATCAAGCCATTAGGGTGACAGTATGGAATGACATTACTTATCTGCCGCACTCTAAATATGGAATCGCAAAAGAGTCAGCAGTCCCCAAGCTACTTGACCCTGGTAATTGGGAAAACGGTGATATATTGAATGCAAAGTAATGTATAAAATGCTGTCTAATAGACCTTCCAAATTAGAGCTTGGGATGCTTTCTATTAGCATGGTAGAGACATTTGTAGCAAATGGCGAGAATATGGCAATAGTCATAGAATCATAGAGTTGGAAGAGACCTTGTGGGCCATCCAGTCCAACTCCATTCCGCCAAGAAGCAGGGAAATCGCATTCAAAGCACTCCCGACAGATGGTCATCCAGCTTGTTTCAAAGCCTCCAAAGAAGAAGCCTCAACCACACTCCGGGACAGAGAGTTCCACTGCTGAACAGCTCTCACAGTTAGGAAGTTCTTCCTCATGTTCAGGTGGAATTTCCTTTCCTGTAGTTTGAAGCCATTGTTCCACGTCCTAGTCTCCAGGGCAGCAGAAAACAAGCTTGCTCCCTCCTCCCTATAACTTCTCCTCACATATTTATTTATTTATTATTTGGACTTGTACGCCGCCACTCCCCGAGGGCTCGGAGCGGCTTACAAACATATAAAAGCATCACAGGAGTAAAAACAACATATTAAACTAGACCAATAAAGATTTTCCAGCTTAGAGATCAAAGGCTAGTCGGAAAAGGTGGGTTTTGCCGGGTCAATGTGAGGTGAATTGCTTTAAAAGTTGGCTCTTCCAGGAGATTCATTTGTTCAGATCGAAGTGACCTCTGGGATTGGTAGGGGAAGAGACGGTCCCTCAGATACAGCGGCCCCACACCATGCAAGGCCTTGAAGGTTAACACCATCACCTTGAAGGTGATCCGGTGCTTGACCGGAAGCCAATTGAGCTGCTGGATAATAGGTATTATGTGACATCTCACTGGGGTCCCAGTGAGAAGTCGGGCAGCGGCATTCTGGACGAGCTTTAGTTTCCGGATCACTAACAAGGGCAGGCCAATGTAAAGGGTGTTACAGTAGTCCAGTCTCGAGATGACCGTGGCCTGGAGCACCGCGGCCAGGTCGTCTCTGGATAAGTAAGGGGCCAGACCACTAGCTTGCCGCATATGGAAGAAAGCGGTTTTGCTGACATTGGAGACCTGGGCCTCCATCGACAGCAACGGGTCAAAAACGACCCCAAGGCTCTTTACTGAGGATGTCGGGCATAATGCCTCGCCATCCAAGCTAGGCAGTCGGACCTCCCCACCCACCGGGCGGCCCAGCCACAGTATCTCCGTCTTTGCTTGATTTATATACATGGCCATCATGTCTCCTCTCTGCCTTCTTTTCTGCAGGCTAAATATGCCCAGCTCTTTAAGCCACTCCTCATAGGGCTTGTTCTCCAGACCCTTGATCATTTTAGTCACCCTCCTCTGAACACATTCCAGCTTTTCAACATCTCCCTTCAATTGTGGTGCCCAGAATAGGACACAGTGTGATTCCAAGTATGGTCTGACCAAGGCAGAATAGAGGGATAGCATGACTTCCCTGGATCTAGACATTCGACTCCTATTTATGCAGGCCAAAATCCCATTTTTATTTTTTTTAGCCAAGAGGGGATCTACTGAGCAGATTGAAGAAATATTACCTCTGCAATAGACATGATGGAATCATCCAGCTAATATGAGTGATCAACTGGTTAGGCAATTCTAGAAGTGGTAGTTTCCCCATTTCGTGACATTATCTATTACAACTTATTTTCCCAGCATTTCTCATCTTTATTGGCTTGTCGACTAAAACCTTAAAATAGATAGAACCCATGCAAAAAGAAAAGGCAAATGCTTCCATTTAATATGACCCGTAAGAGCAAAAATAACTGTCTGGATCTCTTGTTTGTCAACAGCAACTGTTCGCAGCCTTCACCTTCGCCACCTTCTCTCACTGAACAACTCTTTCTGCCAAGTGAATGTCAAAAGTAATTAATTACACCAAAGCGCCTTGGAACATCAATTCCAGTTGAACGTTCATATTTGGATAATGAAGCCCGTCTGGATTCAATGTTTATAATTGCCTCTTCTCTGCTGTTTTAAGGGAACAAGAACAGGCTTTCTTAACTCAAACAGCAAAGGAGGAGAAGAAAAAGGAGGCAGTCGCTTTATCTTTGCTGCTGCTTCAATGGGTTAACATTTGGTTCAATTTGTTCCCCAGAAGCGAAACACAGCAGTGCTATTACTGGTTTGCTGTGAGTTTTCCGGGCTGTATGGCCATGTTTCAGAAGCATTCTCTTCTGACGTTTCGCCTGCATCTATGGCAGGCATCCTCAGAAGTTGCGAGGTCTGTTGGAAGAAAGGCAAGTGGGGTTTATATATCTGTGGAATATCCAGGGTGGGAGAAAGAACTCTTGTCTGTTTGAGGCAAGTATGAATGCTGCAATTGATCACCTTGATTAGCACTGAATAGCTTTGCAGCTACAAAGCTTGGCTGCTCCCTGTCTGGGGGAATCCTTTGTTGGAACATGATTAGATAACTCTTATTGTTTCCTATCCAGAATTATCCTGTTTTTTAGTGTTGTTCATTATTTACTGTCCTGATTCTAGAGTGTTTTTAATACTGGTAGCCAGATTTTGTTCATTTTAATGATTTCCTCCTTTCTGTTGAAATTGTCCACATGCTTGTAGATTTCAATGGCTTCTCTGTGTAGCCTGACATGGTGGTTGTGAGAGTGGTCCAAAATTTCTGTGTTCTCAAATAATAATAATATGCTGTGTCCAGGTGGGGTCATCAAGTGCTCTACTATGGCTGACTTTTCTGGTTGAATTAGTCTGCAGCGCCTTTCATGTTCCTTGGGCAATGCTGCTGCGTTTGGTGGTCCCTATGTAGACTTATCCACAGCTGCATGGTATACGGTAGACTCTGCAGAGGTGAGAGGCTCCCAACAAAGGATTCCCGCAGCCAGGAAGCAGCCAAGTCTTGAAGCTGCAAAGCTATTCAATGCAACATTCCCACTTGCCTCTAACAGACAAGAGTTCTTGTTCCCACTCTGGACATTCCACAGATATATATATAAACCCCACTTCAATGGCTTCTCTGTGTAGTTTGACATGGTGGTCCAGGATTTCTCTGTTCTGAAATAATAATATGCTGTGTCCAGGTTGGTTCATCAAGTGCTCTGCTATGGCTGACTTCTCTGGTTGAGTTAGTCTGCAATGCCTTTCGTGTTCCTTGATTTGTGTCTGGACAATCCTGCTGCGTTTGGTGGTCCTGATGTAGGCTTGTTCACAGCGCCATGGTATACGGTAGACTCCTGCAGAGGTGAGGGGATCCCTCTTGTCCTTTGCTGAATGGAGCATTTGTTGGACTGTCTTAGTGGGTCTGTAGATATTTTGTAGGTTGTGTTTTTTCATCAGCTTCCCTATGCAGTCAGCGATTCCCTTGATGTATGGTAAGAACACTTTTTCTCTGGGCAGGTCTTTGTCTTCACTCTCTTGGTCTTACAACATTTAAAAAAACAAGGGAATTCCACGCAGGAAACATTCAGGGCCAGCTAATCACCCCCAACAAGGGATTCACCCAGGCAGGAAGCAGCTAAGCCTTGAAGCTGCAAGCCCATTCAATGCTAATCAAGGTGATCAACTGCAACATTCACACAGACAAGAGCTCTTTCTCCACCCTGGGAGAAAGAAGTCCACAGATATATAAACCCCACTTGCCTAGTTTGCAGCAGACCTCACAAGCTCTGGGGATTCCTGCCATAGATATAGGTGAAACGTCAGGAGAGAATGCTTCTGGGACATGGCCATACAGCCCGCAAAAGTCACAGCAACCCAGCGTTTCCAGCCACGAAAGCCTTCAACAATGCTATTACTTCTCCCAGATTACCTCTCAGGTAAAAAAATGCATTTTATCTAAAGATAGAAGAATAATAAGTGGGAAAAATCAACAATGAGTGTGAAGTCCATATAATAGTTTCTGTAGTCATGTGTATGTAGTATATGTGTGTCACTGTAGGTAGGGTTAGTGTGTTTGCTTGATTTAATGTTGTTGTATGTTGGAGTGGATGGTTAGATAGCTACTTAGTTCTAGCAATATACAGGTCCTTCTCAAAAAATTAGCATATAGTGCTAAAGTTCATTGTTTTCCATAATGTAATGATACAAATTAAACTTTCATATATTGCACACCAACTGAAATATTTCAGGTCTTTTTTTGTTTTGTACTGATGATTTTGGCATACAGCTCCTGAAAACCCAAAAATACTGTCTCAAAAAATTAGCATATTTGGTCGGATGGAATATGCTAATTTTTTGAGATATGTATGCCAAAATCATCAGTATTAAAACAAAAAAGACCTGAAATATTTCAGTTGGTGTGCAATGAATCGAAAATATATGAAAGTTTATTTTTTTATCATTACATTATGGAAAATAATGAACTTTAGCACTATATGCTAATTTTTTGAGAAGGACCTGTATATTATAAAACTTGCTTTTTGTGTTATTTCTGCATTTTTTAAACTTTATTTTCTTAATTTCTTAATAAAATTTTAAAAAAGACAATGCCGAACAGTCCTCCAGCCTGCGGTTTAAAGTTTCAGGTAGACTTTTGTTGGCAAGGTGTGTAAAACTGGGAAACAGCTGGCACAGGGCCTTCCCTTCCACCACCTGCCTGGCACCTCTTTGCCAATTGCTGTCACAGATGGAACTGCTTCCCACTCACCAATCCCCCAAGTCTCTCCCTTCTAGCTCGCAGGCATGCTAACAGAAAATATAGGCTGCCGTGAAAACGAGGCGGCTGATGAGCTGTGGAAAAATCCCAGGCTTGTGTCCACAAGCTGTTCCCCTTCATGAAGCGGGGGCCGAGGCGCTGCTCTGGCATCCTGCGGGGAGCAGAGTTGACTTAGGACCGGTTGTCTGTTCCATCTGGCTGCTCACTGGAAGGGCAATGGTCTCCTCACTTAAGCTCCGCTCTAATAGGGAGCATGCAATTAACGGTGCTGAGCAATTATCCCAAAAGGTCAGGCCCAGAAAGGTGGAGGACTTCTGGCTTCTAATGGCACAGATGGACCTCAACTCTGGGTGTCCGTTTGGTTTTATGCAAGCTGTGTTGTGGTTTTAAACTGGAAAAGGTCAACCTAGTGCTTTCACTTAAAAACAATGTAAGAACACAGCAAAAAAAGAGAGAACTGTGCAAAGACTTCATTTGCCCTGATTTTAAAACTGACATGGTGCATCTATGTGTAGCCGTGATAGGTCTTTGTGATGTCCAAACATAAGAAATGCTTATGATCAAGACGGTTTACAACAGTGTGTTTTAATATTGAGACAAGTGTTTTTAATGTTTATGTATTGCATATAATGAATTAATGTCTCGGCATTGAATGTTTGCCGCATATAATAATAATAATAATAATCTTTATTTATACCCCGCCCACATCTCCCCATTGGGGACTTGGGGCGACTCACAAGAGGCCAAGCCTAAACAACAAATTACAATAAAATCAAATCAAAAACATCAGCAACAACACAATAAAATACATACATATAAATAAAAAAATACAACTAAATGTCAAAATCACAAGGACAGGGCAGGCCGAAGGGACCCAGAGAAAATGTTAAAAACTCGGAGTAAGGTAAGCGGAGTAGCATCCTCCGAGAGCAATGCTAGAAATTAAATAATTACTCTCCAAAGGCACAGCGGAAAAGCCAGGTTTTCAGGTGTTTCTTAAAGGTCTCCAAAGTGAAGGCTTTCCTAATCTCTCCGGGAAAGGAATTCCAGAGTCGGGGGGGCCACAGAGAAGGCCCTCTCCCTTGTGCCCACCAAATGAGTCTGTGAGACTGGCAGGGGCGACGGGAGGGCCTCCCCCGAGGAGAAGAGGGTTCGAGCTGATTCATGGAAGGAGATCAGGTCACAAAGGTAGGCGGGTCCCAAACCGTTTAGGGCTCTATAGGTGATTACCTGTACCTTGAATTGGGACCGGAAAATAAATGGCAGCCAGTGCAGTTCTTTAAACAGGGGGGTTGTCCGCTCCCTGTGACTTGCCCCAATTATTAATCTAGCTGCTGATCGCTGGACAAGTTTAAGTTTCTGGGCCGTCTTCAAGGGTAGCCCCACGTAGAATTTATTGCAGTAATCCAGTCTAGAGGTAACCAAGGCATATATGCTGTGCTCCGCCTTGAGTCCCCTTCGGGGTGAGAAGGATGGAATATATATAAAGAAATAAATTCTACATATGGGTTTAGCTTTCAGACATAAGGTTTGGAAGCCAAGAACTATGAGGAACGGCTTAAGAAACTGGGCAGGTTCAGCTTGAAGAAAAGAAAGGGACATGATAGGTAAAGGCTTCCCCTCAACATTAAGTCTAGTTGTGTCCAACTCTGGGGGGGTGGTGCTCATCTTCATTTCTGAGCCAAAGAGCTGGCGTTATCCTTAGACACCTCCAAGGTCATTTGGCCAGCACGACTGCATGGAGCTCCGTTACCTTTCCGCAAAAGCAGTACCTATTGATCTACTCACACTTGTTTTTTTTAACTACTAGGCTGGCAGAATAATAATAATAATAATACACTTTATTTATATTCTGCTCTGGATGGCTCTTGGATCTGTTTTAATTGTACCATAGGGCTTGGCCCCCATGTAAGCCACCCTGAGTCCCTTCTGAGAGATGGAGGCGGAGTATAAAATAGTTATTCTTAATATTATTATTATTCCTACGCTATGACGATGCGATGGAAACTGATTTCAACATGACGCTGAGACTGCAATTGTATGTTTTTAATTGTTAATTTGTTATTATATGTTTTGGGGGGGGGGGGGGTTGCCTTGTTGCTTGTGTTATACAATGGTTGAATTGCAGAAACATTTGAAAATCACACACTGACAGTATTGAGGGCAGAGACTGCCTGTGTAAACCGTCCCGAGTCGCCTTCGGGCTGAGAGGCGTGACAAATAAAAATAATAAAAATAAAAAAATAATAAATAAAAAATGACTCGATGATTCTATGTGTGTTGTTTTTGCTGCATGAACTAGTCTTTCATTGCATCAAAATAGAGAATATCGTTGTCAACATACACTTGCAGAATCTACTTTCAAAAATTAGTAATTTTAGTTATCAGCAACTAACTGTTCAAAGTAAGGCAGAAACTCACCAGGTTGCTAGCGTTCAAGGCGGTTCACAACCTCCCGAACGGTGACTATAAGATTCTCATTCTCCTGTGGATTCGCCAAGATAATGTTGTGCAGCCGATTCATATATGCATCTATAGTGTCCATTGTGGGGGTTTCTCCACTTCCTGTAAGACATAAAACAAAAAAAAAGAAATAGAACACAGCAGGAAAGAAACTGCAGCAGTGCTATTATTACAAGAGAGGCAAATACTAATCAAAGAGATAATAGATGAGGTCTTTCAAAGCACAAGGTACTTCAAAGGAGTACAGTTCACATAGGTCCAGCATTTAGATAATATCATGATAAAATTGAAGGACTGTTTTATTATAGTGTGTCTATGCCCTGTTAATGGGATTTCAAGGTTCAACAGCCACAGCCATACATGTGTTATAGCAATGCTTTATATCAGGGGTGGGCAAACTGCGGTCCGGGGGCCGGACGCGGCCCTTTGGCTGATTCTATCCGGCCCGCCTAAGGGCCCCTGGCTTGCCTCCCCTGCCTGGCCTCTGCATAAAAATCTCCAGAGAAGGGGACTATAAGGAAGCATTATTTTGTTTTAGTGGTTTTTATTATTATTGTATAATAATTTTATAACAATAATAAAATAATATAATAAATAATATAATATAATGTTATATGATATATTATAATTTCAATATATTATGCTTATATATATATACTATAATATAATAATTATGATATTAATACTAATAATATATGAATATTTCTTGATATATTGATATGTTAATATTAATGATGTGTAATATATAGTAAATATAGTAAGTGAATAAATAAATAAATAATGTAGATTAGCATGTAGTTCCGCCTTTAGGTGCGGCCCTCCATAATATTTTTTGGCTCTCATGTGGCCCCTTGGAAAAAATAGTTGCCCACCCCTGCTTTATATTCACTGGGCAGACATGTGTTGGGCAAGTAGGCTTATTAACAAAAGACCTCCTCATAAATGCACAACAGAGTAACTTATTAGCAGCAGCGTGACCATGCACCAGTAGCCCAAAGTGACAGAACAGGGCTGCCCAGGAAGTCGATCGCGATCGATCGGTCGATCCCAGCTGGGGCGCTTCTCAGAGGGGGCAGAGCCAGGCTGCGCCAAGCCCCGCCCCCTCCCCGGCTTTGGCACTCCCAGTAGCTGCTCCAAGTTTGAGGAGGGCAGCGCCAAGCCAGTCTTGTGCTAGCTATGCCACCAATGGCTTGGCATTGCCATCCTCAAGGCTGGAGAAGCTGCTGGGAGCTCCAAAGCCAAATGGGGAGGGGGCAGGGCTTGGCACAGCCTGGCTCCGCCCCCCTCTGGCCAAGCCCCGCCCCACTCCTCTCCAGCCTTGAGGAGGTAGGTAGATCTTTCTGACTTGGTTTTATTATAAGTACCTTGCATGCTGAAAAAGTGTGGGCACCCCTGTGACAGAAAGAACAAAAACACACAGACCACAGACGTTACTGTAACATCCCAAGAAGTGAGAGATTCTGTGTTTGGGGAGAACAAACAGTGGAAGATATCGAACATTTCTTAATTGACTGTCCAGCATATACTGAACTGCGATACAAATATTTACATCCAGTATTATCCAACTGCAGGTCCCCCAACAGAAATGATCTACTGACATTCTGAAAGATCCACCAGAATCAGAGTAAGTCTTTTTATTCTGAAAGAATATCAAGAAAAGAGCACATTTCCTGAAAGAAGAACCAGGAAAATAAGACTATGACTGTAAATAGAAGGTCAGCTGCTGTCCTCTCCTTTTTGCCTTGTATTTTATTCATGTTGTATTTTGAAATAGTCATATGACTGGTCGAATAAATAAATAATTGTCACAGACCAATCCTTAGGAGGCTTTTCTTTATAGCAAAATAATCTAGTTGCACTATTTCTTCTTCTTGGCTTTTCTTTGCGAACGAAGATTCAGGAAGGACTCATCCTACGTTTTCTACAAGCGCGTTGATGATTCAGAGGTTGAATGTGTCCTTTGAGCCTGTGCAATGGACTCTTCTGGTGGAGCGCAGCGTGCACAGAACTGGCCTCACCCTTTAAACCAAAGGTTCGTCTGCCGGGGCCTAGCAAGCTTAGGACGGTGGCAACGAGGTCCTCAGGTCATAGGTTTGGTTTGAGTTTCCTTCTCTAGATGGTCGACCTTACAGGGTTAAACAAGCACCATCTGCCCGGGTTTGAAATCAGAGTTTTCCT
This sequence comes from Anolis apletophallus, assembly GCA_030556195.1. NCBI lineage: Eukaryota > Metazoa > Chordata > Lepidosauria > Squamata > Anolidae > Anolis > Anolis apletophallus. Next base: position 37,077,192 of record JARBWK010000015.1, on the reverse strand, counting down.
TCTCCTAGGATGGTTACCAAAAGGCTAGAGAGCCCATCCATGCTCTTTGTCCGACCCTTTGGTTGTGACTTGTCTGGCATGGGAGGCCCTACCGGTGGCTATTATGCTACCGCCAGCATAGCTCACAACTTCATTAGTGTACGCAAGCCTCTCCCCCACGATAAGGGGCGCCAACGGAGAGGAGTTGCACTATTTACAAGAACACAAATAAAGTTCTTTATAATTCCTTCTTTGCTTCCATGTTGGGCTTTCTTCTCGTGCAGATAAAAAGCTTTGCTCTCACAGAGCATCTCCTCACACTAAACTTACACAGTAGCTTCATGCAATAGCCTTTCACATACAACAGCCTTCACACTGGAGCTTTACACATGAGGCCTTCAACCTGGGGCTTCTCTCACCAAAGCCTTCTCACACCAGGTCTCTCACACACTGAGACCTACCTCACACTGAGACGTTCTCAGACTGAAGCCGCTTCATACTGATGGCAACTAACACTACTAAGCTACAGGCACATCTACTTATACTGAACAGCAACTTTGGCTGAGTCATTGCATCCATTTAACCCTTGACTCACATTTTTGTAACTAAAAATACCTAGTTAATTTTTAATATTTCTGACAATACAACAAATAAAGAGAGAGTATCCATATTATGCAGAACGGGTTGGCACAGCCTACTTTAAAATTCAAATTCTTTCCCACAAGCAGGTCCCAATACTTAGTTCCCAATATTTGACCTGTAACATGCAGTCATGAAAGCTATAAGCTCCCAGTCAGGTAGGATCCCAGCTATTAAGATTCAGAAAAGGTTCAGGGGCTATTAAAGTTCACCTGGTAAAGGGACTCCAGCAAAGGTGCTGGCCAAAGCCTGCCGCAAAGTCTCCAGATGTTGCTGGAGCACAGTGTTGCGGCTGCGCTCCTGTATCACATCCACCTCCAGCTTCTCCACTGCCGTGCGCATGCTCTCCACATGCTTCTGCAGGGCAGCATTCCTCTCCTCAAACTCCATGTTGGACTTGCGCAGCTGACGCAGTTCAGCTTCCCGTGCTGTTGAGAACCCACAAGATAAAGACAGAATCATCTCTAGTCCATTCCTACAGACACAGGGCAGGGGACCTACGCCTAATGTAATACTCACCTTTGCTGTGGTTCAAGAACTCTTCTGTGAAGATTGGGATATCAAAAACAGACCTCTCCTTCGTATCCGTTTCCTTCTGCAAACCAGAAAACAACTGTGTCACACCCAGGTCATTATCAGCATGATAAATCAGTGCAAGCACAAGGTGGGCAACCTGTAATGCTCTGGATGCTGGACTGTAACTGCCATCATCCTTCCCCACCAGCTAGGACCAATGGGAGTTGCAATGCAACAATATTTTGAGGACCATCCAGCTGCCCTACTCTGTTTATCTATTTTCATTCTAACTATGATTGTATTTTAATCTGTAATGTGTTTTATTATGGTTTAATTACCTTAATAAGTTTTAATTGCTATTATTGACTATGCCTATTTTCTTTTTGTCCTAATGTACCTGTAATAATAATACAATAATAACACACTTTATTTATATTCTGCTTTTTCTCCCCAGAGGGACTCAGAGCAGATTATAATACACACGAGGCAAACATTCCATACCTTTTTACATACACAGTAAACGTCATACAAAATAGACAAAGGTAAAGCGTTTCCCCTTTTTCCATCTCTGGCATCTGGAGGTGATGCTCAACTCAGGCCATGGGGAGGTGCTCTTGTTCCATTTTCCAGCCTGTTGTCCATGAACATCTCAGACTGTGTTCCCGGCATGTCTGCATATGTGCATAGCGCGCCTTTTTACCTTCCTGCCAAAGCAGTATTTATTGATATAATTCTATTGCATGCTTTCAAATTGCTAGGTTGGCAGGAGCTAGGGCTGACAGTTGAGAGCTCACCCCAACCTGTGACTTTGAAGTGCCAACCTTTCAATCAGCAGCTTTCCTACAGGTAGCGGTTCAACCCGCTGTGCTACCGCAGGCCCCTGTACGTTTTATACTTTGTTGTTAGATGCTTTGAAGCCCTGATGGGGGAGAAAAGCAGGAAATAAATAAATAATTTTTGTTTCAGGAGGGACCTGAGAAATTGCAAGTCACTTCTGGTGTGAGAGAATTGGCCATCTGCAAGGACGTTACCCAAGAGATGCCCAGATGTTTGATGTTTTACCGTCCTTGTGGGAGGCTTCTGTCATGTCCCTGCATGGGGAGCTGGAGCTGATAGAGGGAACTCAACCTGCTCTCCTCGGATTTGAACCACTGACCTATCAGTCAGCAGTCTTGCTGACACAAGGGTTTAACCCAGTGCGCCATCGGGGCCTCAATAATAATAATAGTAATAATAATAATAATATATCCAGGAAAGTGAATGGCACCTTCTCTTACTCCAGAGCAGGGGCGCTCATTGGGTAGATCGCGATCTACTGGTAGATTGCGTAGGGCATCCTGGTAGATCGCAGGCAGGGTGGGAGGAAGGCTCAGTCCCACCCCACAGACTCCCGACGCCGCCCAGGTGCTGCTGGCCAGTCAGCATGGCGGCGGCGTGACCAGCGTCACTATGGCCCATATGGAAGCCATTCCTTCCTTCCTTATCTCATTTCTTCCTTTCCTTCCTTCCTTTCTCCCCTCCTTCTTGCCTTGCCTTCTTTCCGTCCTGTTTCCTTCCTCCCTTCCTTATTCCGTCCTTCCTTTCCTTCCTCTCTGCCTTGAACATTTGCTGTTGGTCATGGGGGTTCTGTGTGGGAAGTCTGCCCCAATTCTGTTGTTGATGGGGTTCAGAATGCTCTTTGATTGTAAGTGAACTATAAATCCCAGCAACTACAACTCCCAAATGACAAAATCCATTTTTTTTAGTGATGGTCACTCCTTGTAGGTGTCTTGTGGCCAAATTTGGCAGCAATTCGTCCAGTAGTAAGAAATCAGTTTGTGTGTGTCAACTGTAAAATAGGATGTGTGGAAGGGCCCTGGGTTATCTGAGGTCCTTTCCACACAGTTGAATAAAATCCCATGTTATCTGCTTTGAATCAGATTATATGGCAGTGTGGACTCAGAAAACCCAGTTCAAAGCAGATATTGTGTTATATGTTTCACATTTTTGTAGTGGGTAGGTAGATCATTTTGACTTGGTTGTTTTATAAGTAGCTCGCATGCTGAAAAAGTGTGAGCACCCCTCCTCCAGAGCTTGCCTGGAAACTAGTAAAAATAAACTATTCCAAATTTATGAATTACTAGCTGAGGACCCGGCGATGCCCAGGTTATTTGAGGAAGGCATTGTGTGCCAAGGTTGGTTCCTGTTAGATATTTATGTGGCTTGCAGTGGTCTCAGGAAATTAGTGAAGGTACTGCGAGTCCCGGGGGCCTAGTCAGGAAAATAAAGTTAAGGAAGCCTTTCTGTCAATTTTGGGCCTGGTTTGTGATTTATAGGGGCTGTAGTGTTGTTTGGGAAGTGAATGACGTGAAGGTAGTGCAAATCCCATCATTTGTGCCCCCTCCTGCCCTAAACCACACCAGGTAGTGAAGTGGGCCATTGGTCGCCTGTTTGTCCAGTTTGGTCCTGATCTGTCATTGCTGTGGGCCTCAGTGGCTGACTGCCTGAGGCCTTTCCCTTTCCCTCTGAGTCACTTTAGAATGTTTGAATGTGGTTGGCCATTTGGAGTCAGTTATGCAAATTCCATTTCAGTGGCAACCAATCCCCTCTGTCTGGGGCCGTAGAATGTTGGATTTCTGAGGCTGGCCAGTTAGAGCCCGTTATGCAAATAATCCCACAATGGCAGCCAATCGAAACGCTGCCACATATTCCTCCCGTCGCTCGCTTGGTCGCTCGACCGCAAACACTGACTTTTATTATATGTAATAGATAGATAGATTGCCTGAGTTTTGCTTCTAGCTCTCCCCCTCCCCACAATCTCTTCATTTTCCTTCTATGTCACGCTGTTTGTGACTGAGAGCCTCACTCAGCAGGCAGGAATTGTCTTATTTTTATTGATAATGGAAATGCCTCTTTGGGGAGACCTTTTGAGCTGAGGAATGGCACAACAATGCCTTTTAATAAAACAAACAAACATTAAGTGGAGGAAATGAGGCATGTTCGCAGCATTCCTTTGTTTTGCCCATTAAATGCTTCACTAAAGCAGTGCCTACAAGGTGAGATAGGAAGCAAACTTGCCTAGAAGTCCTACCAATACTTTAAAGAAAATGTGCTAAAGGCACTTTCGTCGAGGGAAATGGCACTGGCCGATTTTTCAAGTTTCAGAGACACACACCAATGATACAGAACGGACGGTGGCGCAGTACAAGTTCTTTAATCATCTCCTATAGTCTTTGTTTCCTTTCTCCAATTGCAGGCAGTCGCTTCAGGACAAGCATCCATCAGGGTCGCTTATGTCCTCTTATGAACACATATGCTCAGTCCGATGGCACATGGAGGAGGACACTTGCCCTAAATCATCCAAAGCAGAGGAATGGCCAAGCAAAAGGTATCTCCAAAGTGCTGTTTGGAGGCATTTGCTGAAATATCATTCTAATGAGGCTTTGTCGTCCCCAGCTGTGACCAGTTTAGAAGGGAGGCCCAAAGAAGGCCATCTGCTCCGTCGGAGGTCACTCTTTCAAGGACAGCTCCCGCCTTCAGTTCTGAGGGCAGTCGCCACATTGATTTATCTCTGGCAAACAACAATAAAATGGGAGCTGAAAGATCAAGCCGGCATAACTCTGAAGAGCGGTGCTCAGATCCCTTGATGGGCTTTTCTCACCTTTAACGTGTTGTGTCAAAGACAGAGGCTTCTGCTTTTATTGCTATGGTGTTTGCCCTTTTTCTCAAACCTCAGCTGGCTTTGTAAGGCACTATTAGCTAAGCTAAAGATGGGTGAAAATATAAAACAATGCCTTCCGGCCTCCATACTCCCCATTAAGCTAACAGCACATTTGCAGGAGTCATCAAAGCATCCTTTCAAAATTGAAGCCCCAGGGCCACAGATTTATAGATTATCCTAAAGCAAAGGCTACTTCCAGATTTGTTCAAAAACACAACGAACTAAGTAGAGAGGATAATAAGCTAATTTTGAGAAGGTTTGAAACTACAAAAGCCATGGGTCAAGAGGTCCACTTTTCTTCCACTGTTTGCCCAATCCTGGATCTCTTTCATTTTTCAACGGAAGTTGGCTAGGCAAGATCACTAGCATAATAGTAATGAAAAAAGAAAGGTCTATAATACATGATGCAGATCAGTGGAGGATTTGATTATGAATATAAGTACAAACCAGGGGAAAGATGATAATATCGAGGAAAACTCTGACGGTGTGGTGAGTGAATTAGAACCAGACATCCTGAGGAGTGAGTCTGAATGGGCCTTAAGAAGCATTGCTAATATCAAGGCAGGAGGAGACGACAGGATTCCAGCTGAACTGTTTAAAATCTTGAAAGAGGATGCTCTCAAGATGATGCATGCCATATGCCAGTAAATTTATTTATTTGTTTTATTTTAAACTTTTGTACCCCACCTTCTCACCTCTATCGAGGGACTCAGATCGGCATAACAGCAAAAATTCAATGCTATACAATTTTTAAAAGAACTACAACAACATATTAAAATACATAAAACCCAGCATAAAACCACATTGCCATCAAAACAATTCCACTCAATCTGTAAACGTGGTCATACATTCAAAAAATAGCCAATCTCAGCCTATTCTGGGAAGGCTTGGTTCCACATCCAGATCTTCACCAGCCTCCTAAAGGACAACAGAGAGGGGGAACATCTAGCATCACTTGGGAGAGAATTCCACAGCCGAGGGGCGACCACAGAGAAGGCCCTGTCTCTCGTCCCCACCAGCCGTGCTTGCGAAGTTGGCGGGACCGAGAGCAGGACCTCTCCGGAGGATCTTAATGTCCTTGATGGTTCGTAGGGGAGAATCCGTTCGGACAGGTAAACTAGGCCAGAACCGTATAGGGTTTTGTAGGTTAAAACCAGCACTTTAATTGTGCCTGGAAGCTAATTGGCAGCCAGTGGAGCTGGCGCAGCAAGGGAGTTGTATGCTCCCTGCGCCCTGCTCCTGTTAGTAACCTGGCTACCGAACGTTGGACTAATTGCAGCTTCCGAGCAGTCTTCAGAGGCAACCCCAAGAAGAGAGCATTGCAGTAGTCTATTCGGGATGTAACTAGAGTGTGGACCACCGTGGCCAAGTCAGACTTTCCAAGGTACGGGCGCAGCTGGCGCACAAGCTTTAACTGTGCAAAAGCTCTCCTGGCCACCACCGAGACCTGGGGCTCCAGGCTCAGCAATGAATCCAGGATCATTTATTTTTCAGTAAATATGGAAAACCCAAGAATGGCCTTCAGATTGGAAAAAATCCACTTATATCCCCATACCAAAAAAAAAAGGAAATGCTAAAGAATGCGCAAACTTTTGTACAGTGGCATTTACTTTACATGCCAGTAAGGTAATGCTCCAAATCCTGCAAGGTAGACTCCTTGAAGAGTAGAGACATCACACTGGCAACAAGGATCTGCATAGTTAAAACAATGGTATTCCCCATAGTAACCTCTGGATGCGAGAACTGAACCATAATGAAGGCTGAGCCAAGGAAGAGAGACACTTTTGAACTGAGGTGCTGGAGGAAAATTCTGAGCGTGCCTTGGACTGCGAGAAGATCCAACCAGTCCATACTCCAGGAATTAACATTCAATTACTCATTAGAGGGAAGGATAATAGATGCAAAGATTAAGTGCTTTGGTGTTGGGCCTGTGGCTTCTGTGGCTTCAGGGGTTGTGGGTTGTGGTGGTGTGCAGGGATCTGTGTGGTTTTCAGTGCAGGGCCAGGGTGGTAAGGCTCTGGAAAAGCAGTTGGGGGAGTTTGGTTTTTCTGAGAGTCCAATGGGCGGGAACTGAGACACCTGGCTTGCTGATTCTAGCCGCAGCTGTTACTTTTCCAGGGAAAAGGGAGGGAAACGTTAGAATGTTGAGATCTTGTTATTAGCCCTTTAAAGTTTGAAATTCAGTTCCTGGTCAACTTTCGATTCTACTGCAAGCAGTTCCATGAGCTCCTGATTTCATGATTTTTTGGTCATTCGTGATAGAACTTTGAGCTTGCCTTTTTTGGGACTATCCTAGTTTTAAGTTCTGTTGCTTCTTGGTGGAATTCTATTCAGAGACCTTACAACTTAATTAGTCTGAGGCTTTGGGAACATTTCCTGGGATTTTCTCAAATGCTTTTTGCCTTGGCTATTTTCATGTTATTTTTTTGGACATTGTTTACTTCAATAAACAGGCCCGGATTAACGTTTTGTGGCGCCCTAGGCCACACTCTGTAAGTGCCGCCCCCGGGGGGGGGGGGGGGTGTGGAGGGCGGAGCCGCTTGCGGGGGGCAGGGCTGGCGAGGGAGAAGGAGCCAGGGGGAAGTCCCGCCCTAGGGCGTCTGACGTGGCTTCCCCCGCCACCTCCTCGCTCGCACGGGCGCCCCTCCTTCCTTCACTGAAGGAAGGAGCGCACCCGCCTGCGAGTGAGAAGGCGGCGGGGGAAGCCATGTCAGATGCCCTAGAGGCGGCGGGACTTCCCCGGCTCCTTCTGCTTGCACAGGCGGGTGCTGCTCCTTCCCTTCAGTGAAGGAAAGAAGGGTGGAGCCGGCGCGAGGGAGGAGCCGGGGGAAGTCCCGCCTCTAGTTTGTCTGACGTGGCTTCCCCCCCGCCTCCTCCTCGCTCATGCCAGCCCCGCCCCTCCTTCCTTCACTGCACAGGCGCAGAAACAAGCACTCGAAGATCAGATTTTTTAAAAAAATAATAATTTTTTTTCAATTTTGGGGGGTCCAGAACTGCTGCCCCTCCATGGCTGCCGCCCTAGGCCATGGCCTAGGGTGGCCTTATGAGTAATCCGGGCCTGTCAATAAATAGACTGTTATTTCCAGCCGTGGTTGTGTGAATATTTAAAGGGCCCTTGTTCTCGGCCAGTGTGCGACATTTGGCCACATAATGAGAAGACAGGAAAGTTTGGAGAAGATAATGATGTTGGGGGAAATGGAAGGAAAAAGGAAGAGGGGCTGATCAAGGGCAAGATGGACGGATGGTATCCTTGAAGTGACAAGGCTTTATGTTTTAATTATTACAACAAATATGGAATGTGGGAGTCTCCTGGCTGGGTCCCTGGAGTGAAGAAAGAACCCACTTGTGTAGATTCGTCCTTTAGCCAGTTATTTTGAAAAACAACATTTCTTCCTGTTCTCAAAGTCCTTCAAGTCTGATAAGGAAGAACCTAGGCATGCCTTTGTAATGATGAAACACCATTCTTCTTTTGTCTACTACGCTGCAGCATAACAATGAAACTGTTGGGGAAGGAAGAAGATACGGAGATAACTGGAACATCTTAGCCAAGGCCAGCATGTGTTTAGAAATCCATCCCCAAAAGGATACCAAGCAGAAAATGTCTCTCGCTTTTGCCCATGGCCTTTTGTACGGGAACACCTTTAGGCTGTAAATGAAGTGTCAAACATGATTTGGGGGCCAAGCAAGAAAGCTAAGTGGTTAAGAGCCTGCGAGGGAATTCAAGCTGCAGTTAAAAGCTTGGTGCTTCATATTGGTGTGCTCCTCGTAAAAGAGGTTCGGTGCGGGTGAACAGAGGGTGGCTTGGCCATTGGCCAAGGCAGGCAGCAGCTCTGTGGAACTTAGGAAAAACTCTTTGAATCCCTGTCTGACAAAACCAACTCTGCGACAATTGCTATATCTGCCAATAAAGGAAAGGGAAAAAAAACAAGTTCCTAAAGTAGATGTAAAGAGGAAAAAAGGATATGAGGGGGAGTGCTGGGGGATTCAGAAGGAGTAAGATGTCAAAACTGTTTCCTGTATCACTCCCACCATCTATAAAATACAGACATTATTTGGAATGAGGAATTTTATATAAAAATATTGCACGTAATCATTGCCCATGGCAACAACCCCTTTAAATATACCTACAATATTAATAGGTTGGTTTGAAAGATAAACCCATTTTGCAACACAGATGCTTACAGGAAGTGCTTTTGTTCAGAAACTGAGATCTTGCTTTAAATAAAGAAGATCCCAGGATTAATCCCTGGCATTATTAATTTAATGTACTCTGGCAGCAAGGACAAAAAAAGACTTGCTTGAGCCATTGCTGACTTGTACAGATAGCACACTGACTTTGACCATTCACTGCTTTAACTGTAAAACACGGCTTCTAACATTTGCTCGAAATCAAGAAGCCAGTCTGAAAAGCAGTCATTCTCAACCTGTCGGTCCCCAGATGTTTTTGGCCTTCAACTCCCAGAAATCGTAACAGTTGGTAAATTGGCTGAGATTTCTGGGAGTTGTAGGCCAAAATACCTCGGGACCCACAGGCTGAGAACCACTGCTGTAAAGCAGACCTGGGCAACTGCCGGCCCTCCAGGTGTTTTGGACTTCAACTCCCAGAAATCCTAGCCAGTTTACCAGCTGTTAGGATTTCTGGGAGTTGAAGTCCAAAACACCTGGACTTCAACTCCTGGAGGTCCGGTAACTGCCCAGGTCTACTGTAAAGCCTTCTGTGGTAGTAGAACATCAGACGACACCAAATTGGAAGGGATAGCTTCCAGAAGACATGAGCAGAATTCAAAATAATCTTAACAGATTAAAGAGTTGATTGGCCAAAACTAATACAACCTGGACACCACAATTGAAGGGAGATGTTTTTGTTCTTTTCTTTTTTGTGTGTCAGGAGCGACTTGAGAAACTGCAAGTCTCTTCTGGGGTGAAAGAATTGGCTGTTTCAAGGGACATTGCCCAGGTGACGCCCGGATGTTTTGATGTTTACCATCCTTGTGGGGGCTTATCTCATGTCCCTGCATGGGGAGCTGGAGCTGACAGAGGGAGCTCATCCGCACTCTCCCCGGATTCGAACCTCAGACCTATTGGTCTTCAGTCCTGCCAGCACAAGGGTTTAACCCACTGCACCACCGGGGGCTCCTAAGGGAGATGTTGACAAGCTGGAATGTTTCCAGAGGAAGATGACTAAATTGATCAAAGGTCTGGAGAACAAGCCTTATGAGAAGCAAGTTAAAGAGCTGGGCATGTTTAGCCTGCAGAAGAGAAGGCTGAGAGGAGGCATGATGAGGGCCATGGATCAAGATGTGAGGGGAAGTCATAGGGAGAAGGGAGCAGGCTTGTTTTCTGCTGCCCTGGAAACTAGGATGCAATGGAACAATGGCTTCAAACTACAGGAAAGGGGATTCCACCTGAACATTAGGAAGAACTTCCAAACAGTGAGAGCTGTTCAGCAGTGGAACTCTCTACCTCATGCCCGGATTATCCATAAGGCCAACGAGGCCATGGCCTAGGGGCGCAAGCCGGGGGCACAGATCACGGACCAAAAAAAAACCTGGTCTGCGCCCCTCTTTCCCCCTTTCTCATGCCCCTCCTCGCTCCTTCTCCCGGCAAAGTCTCTGCTCCGTCCCCTCCATCTCTCTCTCTCTCTCTCGCCCGCGCTCTCTCTATCGCGCATGCCTTTGGAGCGCATTTGCACCCGCTACACTCTTCCCAAGCCTTCCGACTCCCGAGGAGACCTTCTGAGCACAGCGGAGCTTTCCAGCCGGTGGGAATGGGGACCTTGGAGGTGGCAGGAGGTTGGCTTAAAGGGGGCGTAATTCCAAAGTGTGGCCTTGGGCACAAAAAAGTGTTAATCCGGGCCTGCTCTACCTCGGAGTGTGGTGGAGGCTTTTAAACAGAGGCTGGATGGCCATCTGTTGGGGGTGCTTTGAATGCGATTTTCCTGCTTCTTTGCAGGGGGTTGGACTGGATGGACCACGAGGTCTCTTCCAACTCTATGATTCTATGATCATTACCCCAAAAAATTGGGGTCCTAAAAAAGATTTCCTCCTTTGATACCCCCCTGTCTTCACTCTGTTCTGGGGAAAGGAAAACTTCACTTAATCATAGTTGCTCTTCTGCATAAATTCAGTTCAAAATGGTTCTCAACAACAACAAAAACCTAAAATATAATTATGTCAATAGTACATCACTACCCATTTTACTTCCACATAAAGAACAATCTAATGAACAGCTGTATAATAAAATATGTAATAAAATGGCATGAACGCCCTGCATGCAAGGAGGCAACAAAACCAATGCTTGCCTAAGGCAGCAATATAATTTAAGCTGGCCCTGATGAAAACTGGTGCTAAACCTTGAGAACGCACAACAAATGACTCCTCCAGACTAAATGGTTTTGGGGAGGGAGAGAATGGGCATTTCATGTGCTCCCTGAAGGACGGAGACTCACCACTCCCTTCTCTCAGGCAGTTAAGCAATTAAGAAGCATTGCTCTGCCTCTAAAAGGCACAGAAGTTCTGCTTAGCAGAAAAGGAGTAATGAAAACCATCAACACTCTTCCATTATTGAGTACATTACGCTGGCGTGTAAAGGATCCTCCCGAGGGCTCCTTGGTACTTAAGCCACTCCAAGTCTCACTCGTGGGATTAAAATCATACGGATTTGATTACCACTTCACTGCAAAGGACTAATTTGTTGGGGCTTAGCATCGTTGCGTCATGTATCACATATTAGAAAAGAAACACTAAACTGACGGCTTCGTTCCTTGTCCTGAAAATGTGACAGAGGGACTTTTGTATTGAGTGCAAAGGGAGGAAAGATAACTCAGTTTGAGAATTCCAAACGGGTCCTGGCTTTAAGCCTCCAAAAATTACCCTGATGCTATCAAGAGAGAGAGAGACAGATGCACTTAAGAAGGATGGGGAGTAAGAAAGATAATTTCCCTTTAATTAAATCCATCTTGCATTTGCACTGCCTTCTCCTGTTTTGTGTAACACCCACTCATATGCTCCTGCTGCTCTTTCAAGCAATGTCTGTGTCAGAAATTGCTGAACTTCTAGCTAAGATATATAACCTTTCTCTAAGATGAGGCACTGTACCCGAGGACTGGAGGGAGGCAAATGTAACACCGATCTTCAAGAAAGGATCCAGAGGTGATCCAGGAAATTATAGACCAGTCAGTTTAACCTCAGTTCCAGGCAAAGTGATGGAAACCATTATTAAAGAAAAAATTACTAGGCACATAGAAGAACAGGCATTGCTGAAAGAAAATCAACATGGTTTCTGCAAAGGCAAATCATGTCTTACTAACTTGTTAGAATTCTTTGAGGGTGTAAATAAACACATAGATAAAGGGGACCCAATTAAGAACATAAGAACATAAGAAGAGCCATGCTGAATCGGGCCTCGGCCCATCTAGTCCAGCATTCTGTGTCACACAGTGGCCCACTAGTTGTACACAGGGATCTCTAGCAGAAAGGAGGGCAAAACCCTCACCTGCTCCCGACCCCCACAACCAGTACCCGGGGAAAATCCTGCCTGCCTCCATCAACACAGAGGTGGCACTTGGATGTCAATTTCAGTAGCTACTGATTCCCTTGGTATCCATGAATCTGTCTAATCCTGCCTTGAAGCTGTCCAGGCTGACAGCTGTCACAACCTCCTCTGGAAGTGAGTTCCATAACCCAATGACCCTCTGGGTGAAGAAATATTTCCCTTTATTAGTCCTGACTTTCCTACCTTGGAGCTTTAGGGAGTGCCCCTAGTCCTAGTATTGTGTGACAGAGAAAATATTTTTCTGTGTTCACCTTTTCTATCCCATGCATGATTTTATACACTTCGATCAAGTCACCTCTTAAACGCCGTCTTTCAAGGCTGAAAAGACCAAGGCGTTGCAACCTGATTTCATAAGGGAGCTGCTCCATCCCTTGGATCATATTTGTTGCCCTTCTTGTACCTTTTCCAGTTCCGTTATATCCTTTTGAGGTGCGGTGACCAGAATTGTACACAGTACTCAGATGTGGCCTCACCATAGATTTGTAGAGAGGCAATACAACATTTGCCGACCTATTTTCGATTCCCTTCCTGATCATGCCAAGCATAGAATTTGCTTTTTTCACTGCTGCAGCGCATTGGGTTGACATCTTCATTGAGCTGTCCACCAAAACCCCAAGATCCCTTTCCTGGTTTGTCTCAGAAAGCTTTGATCCCATCAGTTGATAAGTGTATTTGGGGTTCTTTTCCCGATGTGCATGACTTTACACTTGTTTAGGTTAAAATGCATTTGCCACTTTGTTGCCCATTCACTCAATTTCGAGAGATCTTTCTGGAGCTCTTTACAGTCAGTTTCATTTTTAACTACCCTGAACAGTTTAGTGTCATCTGCAAACTTTGCTACCTCAGAATTCACTCCTACATCCAGATCGTTTATGAATAAATTAAAAAGTAACGGTCCTAAAACTGAACCTTGGGGTACGCCACTTCTCACCTCTTTCCACCCAGAGAAGTGTCCATTTATTACCACCCTTTGTTTCCTACAGTTTAGCCAGGTTCCAATCCAGGACAAGACCTGTCCCGATTCCATGGCTGAAGAGCTTATTTAGGAGCCTTTGGTGAGGGACTTTGTCAAAAGCCTTTTGAAAGTCAAGGTAAACAATATCGACTGGGTCCCCTTTATCTATGTGTTTATTTACACCCTCAAAGAATTCTATCAAGTTAGTAAGACATGATTTGCCTTTGCAGAAACCATGTTGATTTTCCTTCAGCAATGCCTGTTCTTCTATGTGCTTAGTAATTTTTCTTTAATAATGGTTTCCATCACTTTGCCTGGAACTGAGGTTAGACTAACTGGCCTATAATTTCCTGGATCACCCCTGGATCCTTTCTTGAAGATCGGAGTTACATTTGCCTCCCTCCAGTCCTCGGGTACAGTGCCTGATCTTAGAGAAAGGTTATATATTTTGGCTAGAATTTCAGCAATTTCACACTTGAGTTCCTTAAGAACTCTGGGGTGGATGCCATCTGGCCCTGGTGATTTGTTGACATTTAGTTTAGTAAGGCATGTGAGAACATCTTCCTTGTTTATCTCTATCTGGTTTAATTCATTTAATTCCCTCCCTGAAAAAACTGACTCAGCTGCAGGCATATGTTGTCTGTCCTCCTGTGTGAAAACGGAGGCAAAGAAGTCGTTTAGCCGCTCAGCAATCTCCTTGTCTTCACTTATCGTCCCTTTCTTACCATTTGATATTGTTTACCTTGACTTTCAAAAGGCTTTTGACAAAGTCCCTCACCAAAGGCTCCTAAATAAGCTCTTCAGCCATGGAATCAGAGGACAGGTCTTGTCCTGGATTGGAACCTGGCTAAACTGTAGGAAACAAAGGGTGGTAATAAACGGACATTTCTCTGGGTGGAAAGAGGTGAGAAGTGGCGTACCCCAAGATTCAGTTTTGGGTCTGTTACTTTTTAATTTATTCATTAATGATCTGGATGTAGGAGTGAATTCTGAGGTAGCAAAGTTTGCAGACGACACTAAATTGTTCAGGGTAGTTAAAAATGAAACTGATTGTAAAGAGCTCCAGAAAGATCTCTCGAAATTGAGTGAATGGGCAACAAAGTGGCAAATGCATTTTAACCTAAACAAGTGTAAAGTCATGCACATCGGGGCAAAGAACCCCAAATACACCTACCAATTGATGGGGTCAAAGCTTTCCGAGACAAACCAGGAAAGGGATCTTGGGGTTTTGGTGGACAGCTCAATGAAGATGTCAACCCAGTGCGCAGCAGCAGTGAAAAAAGCAAATTCTATGCTTGGCATGATCAGAAAGGGAATTGAAAATAGGTCAGCAAAAGTTGTATTACCCCTCTACAAATCTATGATAAGGCCACATTTGGAGTACTGTGTACAATTCTGGTCTCCGCACCTTAAGAAGGATACAACGGAACTGGAAAAGGTACACAAAAGGGCAACAAGAATGACCCAAGGGATGGAGCGGCTCCCTTATGAAATCAGGTTGCAACGCCTTGGTCTTTTCAGCCTTGAAAGACGGCGTTTAAGAGGTGACTTGATCGAAGTGTATAAAATCATGCATGGGATAGAAAAGGTGAATGAAGAAAAATTATTTTCTTTGTCACCCAACACTAGGACTAGGGGGCACTCCCTGAAGCTCCAAAGTAGGAAAATTAGGACTGATAAAGGGAAATATTTCTTCACCCAGAGGGTCATTGGGTTATGGAACTCACTTCCAGAGGAGGTTGTGACAGCTGTCAGCCTGAACAACTTCAAGGCAGGATTAGACAGATTCATGGATACCAAGTGTATCGGTAGTTACTGAAAAGGACATTCAAGTGCCACCTCGGAGTTGGTTGAGGTAGGCAGGATTTCCCTGGGTACTGGTTGTGGGGGTCGGGAGCAGGTTAGGTTTTGCCCTCCCTTCTGCTCGAGATCCCCGTGTACAACTGGGGGCCACTGTGTGATACAGAATGCTGGACTAGATGGGCTGAGGTCCGATTCAGCATGGCTCTTCTTATGTTCTTAGAAACTATCACTCAGCCTGCTTATATATTTACTTATATGTACTGTATTTTCTGGCGTATGACTACTTTTTAACCCACGAAAATCTTCTCAAAAGGAATCCGTTGATTCTCCCTGTAATAGAAAGTAAGAGCACCTAAAGCTTCAGAGGGTTTCTGTTCAACCATTTCAAAACTCCCTGTTTGAGTGGTGATGGCACAATTGTCAGCATAGATGAAACTCTCTGTCCCTTCTGACAGTAGCTGATCATTTGTGTGAATATTAAACATTGATGGAGCAAGCACGCTCCACAGAGGCAGGCTGTTCTTCTGTTATTACCATCTGCTTCTCTGGCCCTGGAATTCAACAAAAAGTTCATGTTTTGGAGCAGATTTCCTATGAAGTGAGTGAGGTGGTAGTCCTTTGTGATATTATACATTTTTCTCAGTACAAGGCGATGGTTTACAGCCGGGCTCCCCAAGAAGTCGATCGCGATTGACCGGTCGATTGCGGAACCGAATGAGGTCGATCGCAGCTGGATGGGACAGTTCTGCTCTGCGCGCGCGCACCTTTCACCCGCGCGCTCTTTCCACGCTGCACACCATCCACGTTTGCTACTGGACGGGAAAGAAGCAGGGCGCTCCTCTCTCTCGCCAGCAGCAGAGGCTCCAGGGTTGCTTCCGGACGAGAGGCAGGCGGAGCGTGAGGCGGGGCTTCCGGAGGTTCCGCCCCCTCCCTGGCTTCAGCTCTATCAGCAGCTTCTCCAGCCTTGAGGAGGGCAGAGCCAAGCCAGCCTTGTGCTAGCTATGCCACCACTGGATTGGCACTGCCATCCTGAAGCCTGGAGAAGCTGCTGGTAGAGCTGAAGCCAGAGGGGGCGGAGCCAGCCTGTGCCAAGCCCCACCCCCTCCCTGGCTTCAGCTCTACCAGCAGCTTCTCCAGCCTTGAGGAGGGCAGGGCCAAGCCAGCTGTGTGCTAACTATGCCACCACTGGCTTGGCACTGCCATCCTCAAGCCTGGAGAAGCTGCTGGTAGAGCTGAAGCCAGAGGGGGCAGAGCCAGGCTATGCCAAGCCCTGCCCCACCCCCTCCTCCCAGCTTCAGCTCTACCAGCAGCTTCTCCAGCCTTGAGGAGGTAGGTAGATCTTTCTGACTTGGTTTTATTATAAGTACCTCGCATGCTGAAAAAGTGTGGGCACCCCTGGTTTACAGTACTGTATGCTGCTGACAGGTCTATGAAGACAACTTCTGTAATCTGCTGCCTTTCAAAACCAAGATGAAATCCTAGGACAATCCCAAATGCAATGGGGTGGAGCAGATATCCCACAATATCACCTTCTTGGCTGCCAGAATATATCAAAACAGCCTATATTAGTTTAATAACCCCGAAAATGATACTATGCTGCATAAAAGGAAAGGACATTGGGATGCCCGTGATAATGAAAAGGATGCATCCTGCTTCAGCTGCTTAGTATAAGCAAACCGCTATGGCAGAAAAGGCCCTTTCTGTCTCCACACCAGGTCAGAAACCAGACTGTCCAAATAATATGTATTATCTTAAGACCACCGTGAGCCAAACAAGCCACCACTTTCTGAGCTGGGCAGACCAAAAATTCTACATATCCAGACGAGGTTTATTTTCCTTTCTGATACTTAGTGAGTACCACATAATCCACATGCTGCTCATGTTATGTCCTTCTAAGGCTGGATACTCAAGTGTTACAAAAGGTTAAGATACTGGCTCAGCAATCCAACTGAGGAAATACAGAGAATTAATCCATAACTCTTGCCTGGGTCCAAAACACACCACTTCACATGATTTAATCTGACACTTGCAAGGGCGTGTGTATAAATTACATGGGGATCATTTACCGGCGCATTCCTTGAAACCCCCAGCTTCCACTCTTCAGGGGAGGAAAGTCAACTTTGGATGCATCAGAAAGAGTAAAATATTTACCTCATGGTTATGAGCAGCCTGCCGCGTGCCTTCTGAAACAATCAAACAGAAAGGAACAAAATTAATTTTGAAATAAACATTTAATTTGCTGAGTTGCCTGAAGACACTCTGCGTGCTCTTCTTTAGTTATACCATAAATTCATAATAGAACAGCAATTTAATGTAATTCTGTAATGAGCACATTTTATGTATTTATTTATATCGTATCCTGCTATGACTGGCAGAGCCACTGCAGGTGGAAAGGCGTTGCTCCATATCACATTCCTCTTCATAGAGACTGGAACAGATATCAAAGTTTGTTCCTATGGGTTTCTCAGCACACAACGTTCCTTTACTCATTGAAATTAAAGCAATACACATACACACATAAAGGGTCATGCTAAGGCAGTGTTTCCCAACCGCTGTGACGTGGCACAGTAGTGTGCCGTGACGGACCTCCTGCTGTGCCGCGAGAAAAGCTTTCTGCCCCCCTTCCTTCCCCCCTCCTCCTGCCAAACTCCTGCTGCTTGGGGGAGGAGGAGGAAGGGCCGGGCGGCGGTGAAGAAAAAAAAGAAGGGGTCAGGGCGCCGCCTCCTTTGGCCGTTTCCCCAGCCAGCCTCCAATCCGCCATGACTCCCGCCCCTCGCTCGCTGAAGCTGCGCGGAGGAGCCTTGCCCACTGAAGCCCGTCCACCGCTCATGCTCCTCCTCCTCCGTGCGGCTTCAGCGAGCGAGGGGCGGGAGTCATTGCGGAGAGCGGCGCCGCAGGCCATGACTCCCACCCCTTGCTTGCACTGCCCCCTCTAGGCTGGAGAAGATGTGGGAGAGCTGAAGCCGGGGGGAGGAGAGGGGGCGGGGCATGGCGCGGCCTGGCTTCACCTGGCTCCGCCCCCTCCCCCCGGCTTCAGCTCTCCCACAGCTGCGCCAGCCTTGAGGGGGCAAGCCAAGCCAGCATTGTGCTGGCTCTGCCACCGCTGGCTTGGTGCTGCCCCCTCAAGGCTGGAGAAGCTGTGGGAGAGCTGAAGCCAGGGGAGGGGGCGGGGCATGGCATGGCCTGGCTCCTCCCCCTCCTCTGGCTTCGGCACTCCCAGCAGCTGTTCCCAGCAGGCCACCATCCCCCAGCCGTTCTTTACTGTGTTCGAGTGTCATTTTGTGTCATTTTGGTTGGTGGTGTGCCCCCGGATTTTTTTAATGTTAAAAGTGTGCCGCGGCTCAAAAAAGGTTGGGAAACACTGTGCTAAGGGATGCTGGTGATTCAGGAAATAATACCTGCACTTCATATCTGATGCACCTTATTTTATGTATGCAAGTGAAAGGATGTATGTTTTGTAAGAAATATTAAAAATTAACTAGGTATAATTAATTACAAAAATGTGTGTCATGCACTGAAAAGGTTAAATGGATGCAATGACTCAGGAAAAGCTGTAGTTCTATATAAACAGGTGTGCATGTAGCTTAGTAGCCCTCAGTCTGTGAGAGGTCTCTGTGGGAGAAGGGTCTCATTGTGTTAGTAGGCTTCTGTATGAGAAGGCCTCAGTGTTAGTTCATCTCAGTATGTGAGAGGCAACAGTCTGAGAGAGCCCTCTGTGTGAGAAGGTGTGAGGACTCACCCAATTTGACTAGGCCGAAGCCTGTGAGGTCGGCCTGGGTAGACAACTTGGCATCCATCTTGAGAGGAAGTTTCCACAGGGCAGCCATTATAAAAAGGTATTGTTAGAGAAGGGGGGAGTGGTTTTGGAGCTCCTCTGTACACTATGGCCCTGGGGGATTGGCTATTGAGCTGAGGGGGAGGAGCCGAGCTGGTTAGGAGGGAAAAATCCTGTCTGAAGTTTTTAGTTGGGGCTAGGCTTTGGACAGAGCAATGTCAAAGCCTAAGCAGCAGGCCCGGATTACCCATAAGGCCACCCTAGGCCATGGCCTAGGGCGGCGCCTTTGGGGGGGCAGCAGATCCAGACCCCCCCCCCAATTTTTTAATTCAATTTTTTTAAAAAAAAGAGCGCATGCGCGCGGTGGCGTAAGTGCCATCCACGGCCGCCCCCCCTCCTTTGCTCTGCTCCTCTCGCCTCTGCCCTCCCCCTCGGCTCCGCCCCGCCTCCTCGCCGGCGCGAGGAGGAAGGAAAGCCCCACTCCCGGAGCCGATGCAGGGCCTCCCCACGGCTCCTCCCTCCCTCCTAAAGCCGTGGTTTTGGCCGCTTCTCAGGCCGGCATGGTGGCTTTAGGAGGGAGGGAGGGAGGAGCCGTGGGGAGGCCCCACATCGGCTCCGGGGGTGGGGCTTTCATTCCTCCTCCTCCTCGCGTCGGCGAGGAGGCGGGGGCGGAACCGGGGGTGGAACCGGAGGCGGGGCAGAGCTGGGGGTGGGGGGAGAGCCTTTGTCCTAGGGTGCCAAAAGGGCCTGATCCGGGCCTGCTAAGCAGAGAGTTTGAAGCAGTCTGTGCTCTGTAGCTGAAGCATCCAGTGATTATCTGAGTTAAGGGTCAGGGAAGCTGACAGCGCTTAGTGTCAGAAGGGAATACTGGTGAAGCTGAGAGAGTGTGAGATCCTATATTGCTGACTTGTGACAGTCAGTCAGGAAGCCTTGCAATCTCTGGGTATAGAGATAGAAGGTGGGCTCTGAGACTGAGGGCTAACAGGAGACTCTTAGAGCAGGAGTTTGTTAGCTGGTTCAGACAGCCAAGGGAACTTTGAGTGGCTAGCGGTTCCAGGTTGTAGACACTCACAGTATTCAGGGAAGCTGTAACTGTGAGGAAGATCTTTTAAGAACCAAGTTTGGAAGTTTAGAAGATACTTGTGCCAAGCAACCGTTACGCTATTTCAAGTTTTACTGTAACCATTATGCTCTGTGCCTTTCTCAGGAAAGCTGTTCAAATAATAAACATTTCTCTGTTCATCTTTTAAAAGAAAACCCCCAGAAATTGCTTTATTCTCATTAAGATTCTATCGATTGTCTCAGGGACCAAACAAATTAAAGTCTCCTCACAGTTTGGGTGGAAGCCGGGTGCTAGCAAGGACTATACTTTAAGGGGATTGTGGCTAGCAGTTTAAGAAAGATTTCTCTACGCATAGAGTGGTGGCAGCGTTACCGAAACAAGTGGTTAAAGTCCAAGTGACCAAGGCCCAAGTCGTGACATTTTTAGTGACCAGCAGTGGGATTTCATTAAAGGCCTGCCCTGCCACTGTGGTCCGACGTCCGGGTCATTACATTTTGGTGGCAGAGGTGGGATCTACAATAGGAAGGTCCACCCTGCCCCGAGGACCCAAAGGCCAGGTCGTTACAGAAGGCCTCAGCGTTAGTATGCCTCAGTATGAGAATGTCTCAATGTGTGAGAAAACTTCAGTGTGAAGGGTGCTGTGTGTAAAAAGCTGCTGTGTGAAGCTCCTGTGTAACTTTGGTGTGAGAAGAGGCTCTGGGAGAACGAAGCTGTTTATCTGCATGAGAAAGAAGCCCAGCGTGGAAGCAAAGACGGAAGTGTAAAGAACTTTATTTGCGGTATGGAAACCTTGTTCTTGTAAATAGTGCAACCAGATTATTTTGCTATAAAGATTATTTTGCTATGGAAGAAATAACATTGGTCTGTGTGTTTTTGTTCTTTTTATCACTTTGGGCTACTGGCGCTGGGTCACGCTGCTGCTAATAATAAATGCTATACATTTATGAGGAGGGTCTTTTGTTAATAAGCCCACTCGCCCAAGATATCAAAGTTTGTTCCTATCGCTTTCTCAATCCAAAACGTTCCTTTACTCATTGAAATTAAACACACACACACACAAACAGGGTCATGCTAAGGGATGCTGCTGATTCAAGAATTAATATCTGTCCCTCAAACATGATGCACCATATATATATATATATATATATATATATATATATATATATATATATATTAGCTGTACCCTGCACGCGTTGCTGTGCCAATTTGTGTTTATATGTGTGTATGTGTATTGTGTGTGTGTTCTTTTGTATATGTGCTTGTATGTATATGTGGGTATGAGTGCATGTCTTTATGTATATGTGTGTATGTGTGCTGATGTGTGTGTATATATGTGTATAATGTGTGTGTGTGTTCTTATGTGCATGTACATATGTATGTGTGCATGTTTTCATGTATATGTGTGTGTGTGTGCTGATGTTTGTGTGTATATGTGTATGTTTGTGTATGTTTTCTCTCTCTTTCTGTCTCTCCCTCTGTCTCACTTTTTCCTCTCTCTCCTCTTTGTCTTTCTCTCCCTCTGTATCTCTCTCTCTCTGTATCTCTCTCTCTGTCTATCTCTCACTGTGTCTGTCTTTCTTTCTCTCTGTCTCTTTCTCTGTCTTTCTCTCTCTTGTCTCTCTCTCCCTATCTTTTTCTCTCTCTCTCTTGTCTCTTTCTTCCTATCTTTCTATCTCTCTCTCTTGTCTCTCTCTCTCTTTCTGTGTTTCCTTCCCCTGATTTCCTTCCTTATTCCCCCCTCCCGATCGGAGCGGCGGGGGCGGTGCTGGAAGGAGGAGGCGGGCCTAAGGAGGAGAAAAGGAGCCGCTTCCTTCTCCCTGGCCGGCCCCCTCCCTCCCTCCCTCCCTTCTTCTTCCTCTGTCTCCACCGTTCCCGTTCGGAGCGGCGGAGGCGGTGGCGGAAGGAGGAGGCGGGCAAGGGAGAAGGAAGCGGCTTCTTTCCTCCTCCTTAGGCACGCCTCCTCCTTCCGGCACCGCCCCCACCGCTTAGATTGGGAATGGCGGAGGCGGTGCCGAAAGGAGGAGGCAGGCCAGGGAGGAGGAAAGAAGCCACTTCCTTCTCCCTGGTCCGCCCCCTCCCTCCCTTCTTCACCCTCCGGCGTAGGGAAACCCCCCATTCGGGCCCCCCTCCCTGCCTGCGAGGACAGCGCCGCCGCAGCCGCCTCCTCCGCCTGCTCCTCCGCCGCCTCCCAGCCGGCCCGTGCGGTCTGTCTTTCTCTCTGTCTCTCGGTCTTTGTGTGTTTCCTGCTGTCGCTCTCGCGTTGCCTGTGAGAACGGGAGACACACACAGACCGTGAGGGAGAGAGACCGTGCGGGCCAGGTCCGGGAGCGGCTTGGAGGAGGGTGTGGAGGCGGCAGAGGAGTGGGCGCGGCGGCGCCGTCGTCGTAGCGAAGCCCCCCCCCTTCGGGCCGCCTTCCCTGCCTGCGACGCTGGCGGCGCCGCGGCCGCCTCCTCTGCCTCCAGGCCAGCCTCCGCCTGCTCCCTCCTCCGCTTCCTTCTTCTCGGCGACTCCGTTGCCGGACTGGCCTTCTGGGCCACCGGCTTGGCCTGGTTCTACCAGGGCCTTCCTGGCTCTAACGGCTTCTCTCCTTCCCCGCCTCTGGCTTGGCCTGTGGTGATGAGCTTTTTTGTTTGGTAGAGGGGGAGGAGAGCGCTCTGGCTGTCATACATGCGTGAATGTTCCAAACGTGCGCTGGCAGCGGAGAGGTAGGGTTTGCCTGGTTCCGTTGGCCGTTTTTGGGGGGTTCTGTTTGGGGGTGTTGCCAGGGACTTAGGTCCAGTTTTTTTGGCCGAAGACATACCTTGCGGTATGTTTGCATGGGTTGATGATTTCAGTGCTTCTGCGGCTTATAGTTTGGTTGTCTATTTGCCGAGTTGCACGACGTGAAGAAAAATATATATATATGTAGCACAGCAGTTCTCGTTTGTGCCTGGAGGGCAGGGGACAGGGCCTGGGGTCCCATTAGCATTAGAACCGGCGGTGCTAGAACTGGATTCTGAGGATTAGCTAGATGACTGGGGCACAGGGCAGCTTTCCCCGCAAGAGCCTCTTTCACCTACAGAGAGCTTGGCCTGGGAAGAAATGTGTTTTGGTCCAAGGGATGATTCAGATCACCAGGTGCAGTCTGATAGTGAAGCAGGGAGTTATGAACACCCAGGAGGGAGATCTTCCCAGGAGCCCCTGGAGGAAGATATGGAACAAAGCGCATGGGAAATGGATAGGGAGGAAAGCTCTCAGAGAGATAGCAACACAGCTGCTGAAAGACAAGGTCGAACCTTCGATAGGAGACGGAGCATTGAGGCTAGTAGGAGGGACTGGTCTAGACCGACCGAGGTCCGTCAGCAGAGATTGGAGACGAAGAAGCCTAGAGCGTCGAGGACCTCAGCCGAGGGATTAAGTATAGGATCCGTGGGAACGAATCCTCAGTTCTCCGGCCACGTCTTACCTGATTAGGCGTGAGCGGAGTGGGACCACAGGCCAAGCCGTGGTCATCAAGCCTTGCCTTGCCTTTGCATTACCTTGCCTTGTTTCCTGATCCGCATTGGTTGCGGAGCCTTGCCCTGTTTCCTGATCCGCATTGGTTTGCGGAGCTTTGCCTGGTTTCCTGATCCGCATCGACTGCGGAGCCCTGTCAAGCCTTTTGCTTATTTTGCTACGTTATTTTGGACATTGTTACTTTGAACCTTGTGAACTATATCATATCATATTGGACTATATTCTTTGGAACTGTTTTTATACTCAATAAAGTAGTTAGCCTTCAGTACGGCTCTGTGTGTGTGATTAAGGGGCCCGCCAAGTCCTTGCTTGTGACAATATATAGATATATATACTGTATATGTGTGTGTGTGAAAGGATGTATGTTTGTCTATTTGTTTTTGCCACAAAGGCTTTTGCCAGGTAAAGTGGTCCTCTGTGATGTCACTGGAAAAGATAGGTGACATATGTGTAAAGGAGAGGGGAGGGGAGGGAGGAGAAAAGGAAGAAACGGAAAGGAAAGGAGGATAGATGTATGATGGAAAGCAAGGGATGAAGCAAAGAGATGGAGAAGATGCCTGTGAGTAGTCCTCCCAGGCCAAGCAAGGACAATGTATCATATACACTTCACTATCTCCCCACCTCATAAAGCGGGCAAGAATGAAGTAGGAAGGAACCTTTACAGCAGGGGTAGGGAACCTATGGCTCGGGAGCCAGATGTGGCTCTTTTCATGATTGCATCTGGCTCTCCAGACCAACCTGGGCCTTGGTTTCCCAGCATGCAGCGGGGAGGAGTGACACAAATTTTCCCTCTCTTTTTCTTTCATTCTTTTTCCTCCCTCTCTCTCTAACTTCTTTCCTCCCTCCCTCTTTGTTCCTTCCTTCCTCTTCCATTCTTTCCTTCTCTCCTTCCTTTTCCCTCCCTCTCTCCCCTTCGTTCTTTCCTCCATTCTCCCTCTTCCTCCCTCTTCCTTCCTTTATTTCTCCCCTTTACCCTTTCCTTCTCTCCTTCCTTTTCCCTCCCTCTCCTTCATTCTTTCCTCCATTCTCCGTCCTTGCTTCCTTCCTCTTGCTTCATTTTTCTCCCCTTCACCGTTTCCTTCTCTCCCTTTTCCCTCCCTCTCTCCCCTTCCTTCTTTCCTCCATTCTTCCTCACACTTCCTTCCTTCCTTCCTCTTCTCTTCTTTTTCTCCCAAGTCTTCCTTTCCTTCTCCTTCCTTTCTTTTCACTTCCCTCTCCCCTTCTTTTTCTTCTATTCCCTTCATTATTTTACTTTTTCCTCATTCCCTTTCCTTTCTTTTCCCCACCCTTTTCTTTCTTCCCTTCCCATTTCCTTCTTTATTTTCCCCTCCTTGTCTCTCTCCTGCTTTTCTTTTCCTCCTTTTCCATAGTTCGTTCTTCTTTTCTTTCTTCCTCTCCCCCTCCCTCTTTTATTTCCTCTATCTTTCTTTCCTTCCCCCTTCCTTCCGTCTTCTCTTCCTTCCCAGAGTCCTGAGCATGCCTTTTGCAGAGCCAGGTCTGAAGTGTCCCGTCATTCTGCCGGGGAATCCTTTTCTCATAGTATGTACGTATATACTCACATTTAGTTGAATTCAGTCTTAAAATATATCATATATATTATATGGCTCTCACTGGAATAAATTTCCAAATATTTTGCTTTCATGGCTCTCTGAGTCAAAAAGGTTCCCGACCCCTGCTTTACAGCATGGATTCAATCCTCCTCTCTATTCCACAGTAGCTTCTAGCTAGAATCATAAAACTTCAAGGAGTCATCAGCTATTATAGGACATATTTAGAACACTAGACTTTTTTTATATATATGGTTTGAATTCTATCCTTCCAGAATAAGGCTATGTGCAAAGGATTAATTCATGTATCCCACACCTGCTGTAAAACAGGTGAACTCCCTTGTACCATCCTTTTACCCCTGCATTCCTACTGCTCACACGCCAGGAAAAAGACAAGTCTTGGCTGTTCCTGGCTGTCCATTGGTTTGATGCCTGAAAAGCTACTGACAATGAATAATACATCTAAACACATTGCAGATATGCCATGGGAAAAGGAAAAACAAGAGTGGCAACCCACTCTTTATGATCTATAGTAAGTGAAGATGAAATTGATTAGTCAAGAGTTCTGGTGGAGCTGTTACCTTTTGGATTCTTGTTGTAAAGGTCAATCCCTTGTCTATGTGTTTTGCCTTTTTGTCGGGCTTGAGCTTTCCTACTAAAGACCTTATATGCTTCAGTCTTCTGGTACTGCTCCAATTCCCTCATATAACGCTCTTTATCTCTATCTGCTTCATCCAGGTAGCGCTGCAAATACAGAACATATTGTTGTTTTTCTCCTCTCAGCTTGTAAAGCAAATTAACTATGCAAGTGAATTTATTCTACAGGATTAAACTATCCCAACAGTAAGAACAAAAACATAATCAACCACATTTATTTATTTACTAGCTTGGGGACCCAGCAATGCCCGGGTTATTTGAAAAGGGTATTTGTTGGCTGGGAATAGTTTCTACGATATTTTTTGCAAAACAGAGTTTATTTATTTATTTTGGGCTTTTATATCCTGTCCTATCTCAACCTCTGCAGAGGGGCTCAGGACAGCTACAAAGATGTATTGTGTATATTACACACCAGTGTACATATAAGACACACACACACATGTAATATATTATTTATTTATATTTATATTTCACACTTATAGACCACCACTCCCCATGGGCTCAGGAAGTGAGTGAGGGTACAGCAAATCCCATTACCCATGGCAAGTTTTGAGTAGATTCATTGTTGGTTGGGTTCCCAGTCCTCACTGCACGTAGGTGAATTACAACTCCTAAAAATCATGGTGAATTCTCCCCAAACCTCTTTTTCAGTTGCTGATCAATTCCTGTTTGCTGTGTACCACAGGAAAGGGTATGAAAGAGTTAAGGGAGAGGCAGTGGGCAGGATCATGCAATGGAAAGAGAAAAAGAAACACTGGGATGCCTGTGGTGGAGGAAAAGAAGAACATCTAGGATAACACTGTTCCCGAATTAAAGCCTTCACTTGGGTGGTGGGCAGTATGGAGTTTGAGGAGGTCATAGGCAGGGTTTGCACTACATGTTCATGGTGTCCACTGTAACCTGCAATGTCCTTAGAGGGAGTGCTTTTGGTGGCTCCTCAGCACTGTGGGTTAAAGCTATTTGAGGAGGCGGGAGGCTGTCTGTGTAAGTGGACACCTATGCCACATAAACACATATTACCTACTTCTCCTTGTGGCTCGAGGTGGGGTATAATATGGTCAAACAGCAAGATAAAAGGTAGAACAAGGTAAAACAGAGATCAGAACCAGAGATTTGGCTGCTTTCTTCTTTATATCTCACTACACTTTTGTTTAGCAATGAGAGGGGTTTTTTCTTCTATCTATCCAAAAATCTAGAACAGAGGTGAGCAACCTACGGCCCACGGGCTGGATGCGGCCCAGCAGCAGGTTCTGTCCGGCCTGGGGAGAAGGGCGTCAGGGGCGGGGCCAAGAGGAAGGGGTGCTGCTGCCACCATCCCTTCGCAGGCTCTGTGGGGCCTGTGTCGGCAGACAGGCCGGAGGAGCGGCGGCTTTGGAGTGCCTGCCATCCCTGGAGGCGATCCGGGCCTGCAGCGGGAGCACTCGGCGACCTGCGGGAGCTTATCGCCCTGGCGACCTGGAAGACTTGATCATCTTCCGGGTTGCCAGGGTGTTCAGCCGCCTCAGATCGCCAACTGCTCCCCCTGTAGGCCCGGATTGCCTCCAGGGATGGCAGGCACTCCATAGCAGGGCGATCAGCTGGGGAACGGCTGGGGGCGAGAGTGGGCGGAGGCCTGTAGCCTCCGATCGCCTGCTGCTCTGCTCTCCTCTGCTGCGGCAGCGGCGGCTGGGTCCGCTTTGCCATCCTCTGGGCTGGGGCCATTGGGCCATTCCATCTTGTGATCCTTTCTCTCTTGAGGATGTCAGCCTTCATCTTGGTTCGCACCTTGTCTTCTTGAATTTCATTTTATTCTATTTTAGTGGTTTTTATTATTATTATTATATAATAAATAATATAATATAATAATGTTATATTATAATTTCAATATATTATTATGTCTATATATATATATATACATACTATATTATAATAATTATGATATTAATACTAATAATATATGAATATTTCTTGCTATATTAATATGTTAATATTAATGATGTGTAATATCTAGTAAATAAATAAATAAATAATGTAGATTAGAATGTAGTTCCGCCTCTAGGTGCGGCCCTCCATAATATTTTTTGGCTCTCGTGTGGCCCCTTGGAAAAAATAATTGCCCACCCCTGATCAAGAACATATAGAAAGAAATCTCAGTGGCTTGTCCTTGGATGTGGAATTCCCAAGCACTGGATAAATGTCCAATCCAATTTATTTCAGACAGTAGAAATAAATCCTATCTGAACTGACATTAAGCCAGTACACCACAATTTCAAGGTATTTTGTATTTTAATATGTCCCTGGATTTATTAAGGGTTTTTAATTGCCGCTACCCACCCAACGCTCTTGTGGAAAACTGGAAAAAAACAAGGGGATTTAATCTGAAGTTTAACTGCACAGAAACAAATCACGTCCCCCCTCTGTCTGTTTGGGAGGAATCGAACCTCGAATTTGAGCTTCAACAACAGCAATGTGCCTGAATAAAAAGTTCTAAAGAAATCAGCCCAAATGTTGCCTGGAGCAATTCTGTCACATTTGCTTAATGAACAGGGTTCGGTTGCAGAAGACTTCAAAGGAAGCTGTCAACGTGCAAAGAACTTAAATAGCAGACACAAGCTAGCATGGAAATCGTGGCAGGCTTTCATATAAAAGGCCCCTCTTCCCTGCTTCTGCACCTCCCTTTACATTTGCTTCAGGCTTCTCAACTTATCCTAGTTTATATCCTTATCTAGAAACTAGTGGAGGGCGAGGCAGGTGTGAGGGATGGAGGGGATTTCTTGTTTTGGGGAAGGGTTAGCAAGAAAAGGGACCCAAATACCCCAAAGGCAACAGATCCTGTCTGATCTTGGAAACTAAGCAGACTTAGCACTAGATGGGAAACAGTAAAAAATACTAAGGTTATATTTCACCTGCAAAACCAGTATTCCTTGCCTATGAAAACCTTATGAAATTGATTACCGTATTTACTCGAGTATAAGCTCACCCAAATATAAGCTGAAGCACCTAATTTTAGCACAAAAAACTGGGAAAAATTATTGACTCAAGTATAAGCCGAGGGTGGGAAATGCAGCAGCTATGAGTACATTTCAAAATTAAAACAGATACCAATAAAATTAATGTAATTTTATTGTAGGATAAATGTTTTGGAATATTTACATAAAATTGTAATTTTATGTAAATATTGTAAGATAAGACTGTCTGACTCTGATTAAACCATTATTGTTGTAATCGAGCCTTTGGCTACTACTAGTAGTAGTATTGGGGAAGATGCTGGGTCAATAGAATCAAGCAGTAGTATGGAATGGGGTGAGGCTCTGGGTGATCAAGATTCTACAGCTGGGAGGAAAAGGGCTGCTGGTGATTCTAGCCTGGAAGGGCTGGAACAGAGAAAAAGGACCCGGCAGATACTTAGAGCTCCTTCTGATCCAGAAACCTTGGAAGGTTTTCCTGGGGAAGAAGAATTGTGGTCAGAGGAGAGTGATACAGATCTAGAATCAACATTGGTTCAGGAAGTAAGGGATGTGTGTAATGAAGAGTCTAATTCTGATACCTTCCTCAGCTTTGACAGTGACTTAGACTGGCCTTCTGAGGCTTCAGAAACAGATTGGGACACTTTAAGCTTCCAACAGCGTTGGCAAGATTGGAGGTCTGCACAGAGCACAACAGCTGTAGGAGATGCAGCAGCTGGTGCTTATGATCAAGGAGGGTCTTCAGACGACAGTGATGTTTAAGTGCTTAAGTGTATAAGAAATGGGTTTTTGGGGCTGCATTTGCGGCAGTCAAAGAGTTGATGTCTGGTTCTTGTCTCTGGCATTCCTGTGTTCCTTATATCGTGTGCCTTGTTCCTGTTTCCAGTTACTCTTGCCTGCCGTGTATTCCTGTGGCGGGGCTTGGTCCAAGTCTACCTCCTGATTACCTTGGATCGCCTCCTCCTTTCACCCGTCATTCTCCTGCCCTGGACCTTTGGATTGGATTTACAACTACGCTTCTGGATTCTCCCTTCGGACTTCGCAGACGGACGTCTGGTATTTGTTTTGGACTTTTTGCTGCTTTGTTTTCGTGGGGTTTTTTCCTGGGATTTTTTGGGTTTTTGAGCCAAATTGACTACTTTTTTGTTAGTCCTTTTCCATTTATTGTTCAATAAACCTTTTGTTATCCCCTTTTACTTCTGGGCTTGGCTTCTTAGGTCTCTGTGCTACGACCATTATTCTAACCTTCTTCAATGTAAATGTGCTTACTTATCCTTCCAATAATAATAGAGTAAAATAATAAATGTAATAACAATAAAAGACTAAAATAATAAATGTAATATTAGCAATAATTGAATAAAATAATATAATAATAGAGAAAAAATAAATGTAATTAAAATAATATAGTAAAATAATAAATGTAATACAAATAATAATAATAACAGAGTAAAATAATAACTCACTCGAGTATAAACTGAGGGGGGCTATTTCATCCTTTAAAAAGGGCTAAAAACTCTGCTTATACTAGAGTAAATATGGAACATTCAATTCTACATCTGGAAAACTATATGAAGCAATACCCGTTTTTCCTCAGGAGGAAGCTTGCTCCATTCATTCCCCAGCATCCTGGTGATTTCTGGGAATGGGACCTCGGGCCTCTTGGCTCGCAGCTGCTCCCTCCGTTCGTTCATAAACCGTACATATCCTGTGAGGGGAGATTTAGGAGCATTGCTATCTCTTAAGGGTTTCTTCCTCTTCCGGCCTTTGGACCAACCTCCTCTCTTGGTTCTTTGCTGTAAGAGGAAAGGAAGAAAAAGGTTCCATGTAAGTTATCCTTTCTTTGAAACATACCATATATATTCATTTATTAGCCAAAGGCAGGCTTTGGGACTAAAATTATGAGTTTTTACATGACCAGTGGAATCATCAAGGGTAATTCTCTGGAGAGGGGAAAGCAACCATATTGACTCTGACCACCTCCAGAGAAAGTAGAGGATCGGTGATTCTTTTAGGCTATTTTAGGATGGATTATGCCCTGGCTTTTTGTCATTGAGAGCTGATGGGTTTTTTTTTGCTTTGAATACAATTTTGAATGCCATTTTCTTGCTTCTTGGCAGGGGGTTGGACTGGATGGCCCATGAGGTCTCTACCAACTCTATGATTCTATGATTTTGCCTGCGACAAAAATTCTGACAAAATGCCTATGCAGAAAGTCACAAGCAATTGTGTGACAAGAGGCCATGGGTTGCCCTCTCTCCACAATCAAAATCTGTAATTTAATTATGCCCTGACATGAGAAGTTTGGTTGCATGCTGGAAGTCGCTTCTGGTATGAGAGAATATCAAGGAAAAAGTGAGTGCTAGAAATGATATCGTACGAAAGCTGACTGGCACGACCTGGGGATCGCAAGCAGACAGTGAAGACATCTGCCCTTGTGCATTGCTACTCTGCTGCCAAATACATATGCCCAGTGCGGAACACATCTCACCATGTTAAAACAGTGGATGTGGATCTTAATGAGACATACTGCATTATCACAGGATGACTACGCTCAACACCGCTAGAGAAATTACACTGTTTAGCTGGTATTAAACTACCTGACATCCGCCGGGAAGTAGCAGTCAGCAATGAAAGGACCAAGGCATTGACATCTCTGGCCCATCCTCTGTTCAGATATCAGCCAGCATGTCAATGCCTTAAATCAAGAAACAGTTTCCTAAGATCTACAGAGATACTCGCAGGAACACCTCAGCAAGCGAGAGTCCAAAAGTGGCAGGCTAAAACCCGGAACCTCAATCAGTGATTCCCTCCTGGACACACAGAAGAGTGGACGACCTGGAAGGTGCTTAACAGGCCGCACTCTGACACCACGAGATGCAGAGCCAACTTTAAGACATTGCGCTACAAAGTGAAGTCCATGACATGCGAGCGTGGAGAAGAGCAAACCACAGACCACCTACTACAATGCAGCCTGAGCCCTGCCACATTCACCAGGGAGGACCTTCTCACAGCAACACCATAGGCACTCCAAGTGGCCAGCTTCTGGTCTAAGGACACTTATTATAATGCCAAGTTTTTAACTTTGTTTGTGGCTTTTAAAATACATTATAATTGTATTCTCTATTCACTTCTGGCACTATAAATAAAAAATTTAACAAGATGAAACGTGGCAGCATAAGTCTGAGAGAGAGAGAGAAGGAATGAAACCTCACATATTCTACTTCAAAATGACATGAATGGATAGAGACTTTAGGTTGAGGAAGTGAAGTTAGATTTCCGCCTCTACTCTTTGCTCACCTCCTCCTCAGGCCTCGGCTCGCTATTTTCAGCCTTATTGGATGACTCATTGCGCAGCAGTTGAGCTTGTACCAAGTCCTCTGCGAAATCTGGATTGTTGGTAGATTGGGAGGCATTGCTACTGCAGAGTCCTTCCGAGTGATTCAACCTAAGGGGGGGAAATCGGCAAAATGGTCCCACTGTCGTCAGGACAGTGTCATCTAGTTCACCCCTAGATATTGTGCAATATTCATAATGAGCACTGTGCCATTAGACAAATAAAACTAATCTGAATCTACTGGGATATATATTTAGGAAATCGGCTAAGCCAATTATTTTAGGAGACCCAACAATGAACCAAGCATGAGTGAGCCAGATTAGAACAGTTACGTACCCAGGTGGGACAACATCATTGCTCTCCTTTGAGCCATCATCTTCTGGAAAATGGGAAGGGGGAGATGATGTGCCCATTGGGTTCTCCATTATTGCTCCTAGAGAAACAATAGAAGTAAAATGCATTAGTGTTTTCTTTCCCCCTCTTTATAGTCTATCAGACAGAATTGTTCCGGTTTTCAACATCTCCAGCCTCAACCTCACTTACTGCCAAAGATATAAATCTAGCAGTGTAGATTTAAGGCCCAATCTGTAGATTGCTCAACTCCAATTCATTTCAATTGGCCATGGATGACATTCCGAAATGAGCCCCACTGAATTAATCTAAAACTATGCACTCTCCATCTGTAGTGCCTCATACAAGTGAAGAGAATGCACTCACGCTGTAAGTACTTTAGTGTTCAATAAAGAAATCCCACAAACCATTACAACCTGTAGACAATACCCTTCTGTCAGCAACTTATTCACGTTTTCAGGAGACCGTAGATCATGCCCTACTAAGTGCAACCAATTTACAACACTTGACTTTTAAAGAATGCACTACACCTAACACAAATCCAAATTAGCACTACACTCCATAAAAACATCTAAAGGCTTATAACATAGAACTGCAAAATGTGATTTCACTTTGCTCCATATATAATAGTGAAAGTAATCCTAGGACTCTCCATATGTTGGCTAAGGCTGATGAGAGATGGTGTGTACCCATCTTTGAAGGGTCATATGCCTTCTGTTGTAATTTATTGTGCCTGATGTCAATGAGGAAGTGTATCATGGGATTTCTGGGCCGGCTAAGCCTGCGAGCCAGCATGAGATTTTAATAATAATAATAATCTTTATTTATATTCCGCTCTTCTCACCCCGAAGGGGACTCAGAGCGGAATACAGGTACACATGCTTAGCAGACAATCCCTGCCATTTTCCACATACACACATATAGACGAACAGAGGCAAGCTCTGGCCACCAGAGGGAGCTGACGCACTCCTCATCTCTCAGCGTTCCCAGCATCCCTTGTTGTTCCTTCCGCATTCTCAGCGTTCTTGGAGTTCTTTAATGGCCTCATAATTCAGTCAAAATTTGCCTCCCCACTTAATGTGGTACCTTTATCTCCTACTTGACAGATGCAACTGTCTTTCGGGCTGCAAAGGTTGACAGCAGGCTACACTTAAAGGTCAAGCACCCACCTCGACCCAGGCAGGCCTCGAACTCATGACCTATGCAGCTGACACTTAGCCAGCTGCGCTACATTCCAAGTCCTGAAATTGAGCATTCTGTCTCCTGCAGTTAGTGAAGGCGAAGGTCACATTCCAGAGAGGGGCCCAGAGAAGTCTTTCTGTAAGGATGTGAGTTCAGAGGATGAACTGCCAGGAGGAGAGGTTAATGAGCTGATAGAAAGAAGACTTACTTTTCACAAACTCTGAGCAGATTCACAGACTTGGCAAGGTCATAGTGCTTGTTAGAGAAAAAGCCGCTATCAGTTTGCCGGGGAAAACATAATAATTTAATGGCTTTATTAGAGAGGCCAAAGGGATTTTTCGGCAGTCTGGTCAACGTTGGGAGTTTGAAGCAACATCGATTGCCAAGTCCTAGCAAGCCTGCTAAGGGAATTCTAGTTTCATGTTTCCAGTTATTCGTGTTCCATTTTTCCAGATTGTTCCTGAATTTTGTGCATTGGATTTTATGCTGCCTTGTGTATCCTGATTCTTTTGCTTTCCTGGTTTTTCGTGCAACTCTTGTACCTTGAATCTTACAGACTATTTCATACATTTGGACTTAGATGTTTTTAACTATTTTTGCTAAACTGCTTTTTATATATTCATCATTAAACTGCTTTGCTGATTTACATTGGACTGGAATGTGGTGGTTAAGTACAGAGGTGCTTCCTGTCCTGGAATACAACATGTTCTTCCCCTCCTTGTATTGTCTCCTTGTATTGCCCTATAAAATGCCATGGTCATCAACTGTGCTATATAAATATTGTAAAACAGAACGGGAACTGAGCACTTTATTCTAGTGCAGCCAAACTAGTTCTCTATCTAGTATGAGCGATGTGAGTCACCTATCGCCAACACCTACGACTCCTTGAACACTTTCATTAGCGCTGTCTTCATACAATCCTAAATATACACTGGACTGACTATGTGACTAATGTTGCTGTCCTTGAGCAAGCAGGGATCACCAGCATTGAGGCCATGCTATTGAGAACACAGCTTCGCCGGGCAGGACACGTCTCTAGGATGGAGGACCACCGCCTCTATGGTGAACTCGCCACGGGTCAGCGCAAGAGAGGCGCCTCCAAAAAGAGATACAAGGACTCCTTGAAGCAACATCTCAGGCTCGGTCAGATTGATCACCAACAATGGTCCACCCTGGCCTCACATCGGGAGGCATGGAGATGCACTATCCACAATGCTGCGGCCTCTTTCGAGAAAACACGCTGAATGGGTCTCGAAGAGAAACGACAACGCAGAAAGAACCGCAACTTGGAGACAACATCACCCAAGGAGACTTTCTGCTGTGCTTTCTGCAACCGAATGTGCCTATCTCAGATTGGCCTTTTTAATCATCAACGTGCTTGTAAAAAGCATGGGATGAGTCTTTCCTAAGAATCTTTGTTCGCGAAGTAATGCCGAGAGAGAGAGAGAGAGTATGAGCGATGTGAGCAATGTTGATTGGAAACTCAGAATATCTGATCAAAGATGAACTACAGACGCTATTAGGAGCAGGTGTAAACTGCCCTTCGAATCTTTGGACTGCAACTCCCATGAACACTAGCAAGCTATACTCCATAGTGAAGAATGCTGGGAGCTGTAGTTCAACAACATATAGAAGGGTGCTTAAGTACCATCTGATACAAGACGAAGGGTCTGAGTAGGGTAGATGCTAGAGGAAATGGTGCAAGGCTCATAGGGTGGTGTGGGGTTGCTCTAGCATGATGTATTTCCAATTCACCCCTGCATCCATCAAACTGACTCTGCAAAGGAGTAATTTCCTGAATACAAATTCAGTTCTCACTCTACTTAGCAGCATCCTTAATATTAAACATAGCAGACCAGCACTTTTTTCCCCTTTAAGGGATCCAATTTGCTCCAACTACATCAGTACCCCAACCACCTGCAGATTTATGTCCTTTGGCTATCAAGGAATAGTTTGAAAGACATAAGAGGGCAACAAAAGGAAGAGGAGAATAATTGAATAACTCACAGGAACTGCAACTAAAGCTACTGAAAAGGAGTCAGATGGAATTTTACTGCGATGGTGACATTTGCTTTACTGAAACTACAGATACTGTTCATTTCAGGTAAAATTCACTGCCAGTGCCTCCACTACAAGTTGCATGGAGATGAAAGGGGAGCCTTGCAAGCACATTCCGATGCATGTGCTTTTCCCGTTAGCTTGTGAGATTTATGTATGGCAAGAAAATATATTACATTGCCCTTAACTTGTTCAAATCTCTAATATATATGTATTTACTAGCTGAGGACCTGACAGTGACTGGGTTATTTGAGGAAGGCATTGTATGCCAAGGTTGGTTCCTATTAGATGTTTATGTGGCTTGCAGTGGTCTCAAGAACTTAGTGAAGGTACTGCGAGTCCCGGGGGCCTAGTCAGGAAAATCAAGTTGAGGGAGCCTAACAATATCTCATGTGCTGAGGCCTAGTCAGGAAAATCAAGTTAAGGATGCCTTGTTGTCATTTTTGGGCCTGGTCTGTGATGTATTGGGGCTACAGTCTTGTTTTGGAAGTGAATGAGGTGAAGGTACTTCATATCCCATTATTTGTGGGCCATCCTGCCCTAAACACCAGGTTGTGAAGTGGGCCATTGGGCCCGTTTGCTAATTTTTGTCCTGATCCGTCACTGCTGTGGGCCGCAGTGTATGACTGACTGAGGCTTTTCATTTTTCCTCTGAGTCACCTTAGAATGTTGGAATGTGGATGGCCATTCGGAGTCCGTTATGCAAATACGATTTCAGTGGCAGCCAACCTCCTCTGTCTGGGGCCGTTTGGGCATGGTATGTGATTTTTAGGGGCTACAGTGTTGTTTGGGAAGTGTATGAGGTGAATGTACTGCAAATCCCATCATTCGTGGCCCATCCTGCCCTAAACCACACCATGTTGTGAAGTGGGTCATTGTTCCCCTGTTTGCCAAGTTTGGTTGTGATCCGTCATTGCTGTGGGCCGCAGTTGGTGACTGCCTGAGGCATTTCCTTTTCCCTCTGAGTCACCTTGGAATGGTGGAATGTGGTTGGCCTATCGGAGTACGTTATGCAAATACCATTTCAGTGGCAACCAATCCCCTCTGTCTGGGGCCGTAGAATGTTGGAGTTCTGAGGCTGGCCAATCAGAGCCCGTTATGCAAATAATCCCACAGTGGCAGCCAATCGAAACGCTTGCACATATTCCTCCCTCCGCTCGGTCGCTCGGCCGCACCACCGCCCGCAAACACTGACTTTATTATATGTAATAGATGTGTGTGTATATATACACACACAACAGACTGAAAAGGCTTAGGCTACAAAGTGTGATAAATACATCTCTTTGGGTGTACAACCAAGACACCGTTTTCTTTTGAATACGCATTTGGTTAATGTCCAGATTGGCAGATCAATCGAAGGTCTTGGTGAAACAGATGCTCCACATCAATCTCGCTGCCTCCAGGGAGAGAGGCTACATGAGACCATCTTTCATTTACATTTCGAAGAAGGAGGATGATGTAACGGGTGTCAGTTCTACTAAGCAGGCCTATCATTTGCCAAAGATGTAAAGGAAGCAGCCTAACTCTTCCTTTCCCTAAGAGAGGGAATAGAAACATCTATAAATTAGCTGCAGACCTAAGTCACAGGTTGAGTGCCAGAATGATGGAAACAAAGAGAAGAGTTGTTATAGATGGGAGATGATCCCACAGACACAGCCTGTAAAATCAATTTCCCACATTTTATTGAAATCTGGGGTGACCCATAAAGAGGGGGAATTTCAGCTGCTTTATTTCTGTATGTCAAAGAAGAACACATCTACCCATTAGAGGCTGTCAAAACCAAAATAAAAAATTCAACTCATCATACGGTTCCGTGGGTTTTGACCATTTATTTACATTCTGGCTGGAGCATGAACGGCTTGCCCCGTAAATGGAATTTCAATTTATATCGCAAGGGAGAAGTGAAGTTTATTTTCTTACAAATGAGTTTGCTTGTTTGAGGGATGTACTTTAGATCTGAAAAGCGAGTATAACCCATAACCAAAAAGCTTTAAAGTGTTGCAAGAAAAAAAACTGGATTAAAATATTACATATTTCCAAACATACTTCGGTAGATCAGCCTCTACTGAAGAGTCAAGGATATTTTGAAAATTCCAGTCTTCTCAATAAAGAGGCATTACTTTCTCTCACAGAAAACAACATAGTAGACCTGATGGTCAAGTTACAACCGCTTGGTCCTTGGCTCAGTTTTGTTTCACTTTTTATTTATTTTTATTGATTACTAGGTTCAATAATATTGAGGCCCTCTAGGTGGTGCAGTGGGTTAAACCGCTGAGTTGCTGAACTTGCTGACCAAAAGGTTCAAATCTGGGGAGTGGGGTGAGCTCCCGCTGTTAGCCCCAGCTTCTGTCAACCTAGCAGTTCAAAAACACGCAAACACGCAAATCAATAGGTACCACTTCTGCGGGAAGGTAATGGTACTCCAAGAAGTCGTGCCAGCCACATAACCTTCGGGGCATCTATGGACAATGCCGGTTCTTTGGCTTAGAAATGGAGATAAGCACTACCCCCCCGGAGTCAGACATAATTAGACTCAATGTCAGGGGAAACTTTTACCTTTACTATGTTCAGTTGGTAACATCAAAGCTTCAATGGCTTAAAACTTTACAGGGGAAACAGCTGGACATCAGCTTTAACACCATACAAAACGGACCATATAAACACGGAAGTCAGAAGAACACGGGCAATGTTATTTCTTTAAAGCTTTGTTTTATTTAATCCATATGGCTGGGTCCTAAAAGTCCAGTTCCCAAAGAAAAGGTCAAATATTTGTGAATATGCCTGGGTAATTAAGCTATTCCAACAAGCGAAAAGAACCTTGGGGGGGGGGGGGGGAGTTTCCTTTGGACCAAAGTGAAAAAGGATAAAAATGTGAATAGGATACCAGGTAAAGGGTTGGTATGCTGCTATTGCAATTTCCGAAATCCTTTTTGTCAGCACAGGTCTCACAACTGTACTCACAAATACCATGTTGCTGTAACCGCCAGATAAATTCAGCAACAATAATATTGCAGAAAGGCTCACAAAACAAACAAAAAAGAAAAAAGAAGGTATTTTCACTGTTGAGTTGTTCATCAGATTAGAGCAGTGATTTTCAACCAGTGTGCCGCGGAACACTAGTGTGCCGTGAGAGATCATCAGGTGTGCCGTGGGAAATTGTTTTCGAACTTCATTCATATATAAACTATAAGGTGTATTTGTCCCTTTAAGAAAAGGAACCATAGCACTCTCGCGTCACCTAAGAACTGACGTGAGAGTGCTATGGTTGCACCATCTTGGATTCACTCAGACGCGGCTAAGTAAACAAAGTTAGAGTTAGTGCTGCAGCTGCGCGTCAAGTGACAGTGGCAATTTGGGATCACAGCCCCAGGTTTCACACTGAGTGTAAAAATACATTTAAAAACATATTAACTATATGTATTACTGTGTTAGAGTGTCATTTTGGTTGGTGGTGTGCCCCAGGATTTTGTAAATGTCAAAAATGTGCCGCAGCTCAAAAAAGGTTGAAAATCATTGGTTTAGAGATTCCCCTCTCGTCACAGAATAATACGAATTAAGAATAATACTCTGGCACAAGTCATTAAAGGTAGTCCCAGTGGTGATCAGCACACTGGGTGCAGTGCCTAGAGACCTTGGCCTGCACTTAAAAACAATAAGCGCTGACAAAATTACCATCTGTCAACTGCAAAAGGCCACCCTACTCAGATCTGCACACATTATTCGCTGATACATCACACAGTCCTAGACACTTGGGAAGTATCCGACGCGTGATCAAATACAAACGCCAGCATAGTGATTTTGTTTGCAGTGTACTAATCTTGTTATGTATCAAACAATAATAAAAAATAATCTTTATTTATATCCCACCACCATCTCCCAAAAGAGACTAGGGGCAGCTTACAAGGCACAACAAGTGTAGCATATAACATAAACAGTAAATGAGTATAAAAACAATATCACATAAAAGTTATAATTATAATTGAGTGAATGGGCAACAAAGTGGCAAATGCATTTTAACCTAAACAAGTGTAAAGTCATGCACATCGGGGCAAAGAACCCCAAATACACTTATCAACTGATGGGATCAAAGTTTTCTGAGACAAACCAGGAAAGGGATCTTGGGGTTTTGGTGGACAGCTCAATGAAGATGTCAACACAGTGCGCTGAAGCAGTGAAAAAGCAAATTCTATGCTTGGCATGATCAGGAAGGGAATCGAAAATAGGTCGGCAAATGTTGTATTGCCTCTCTACAAATCTATGGTGAGGCCACATCTGGAGTACTGTGTACAATTCTGGTCACCGCACCTCAAGAAGGATATAACGGAACTGGAAAAGGTACAAAGAAGGGCAACAAAAATGATCCAAGGGATGGAGCAGCTCCCTTATGAAATCAGGTTGCAACGCCTTGGTCTTTTCAGCCTTGAAAGACGGCGTTTAAGAGGTGACTTGATCGAAGTGTATAAAATCATGCATGGGATAGAAAAGGTGAATAAAGAAAAATATTTTTCTCTGTCACCCAACACTAGGACTAGGGGGCACTCCTAAAGCTCCAAGGTAGGAAAGTTAGGACTAATAAAGGGAAATATTTCTTCACCCAGAGGGTCATTGGGTTATGGAACTCACTTCCAGAGGAGGTTGTGACAGCTGTCAGCCTGGACAGCTTCAAGGCAGGATTAGACAGATTCATGGATACCAAGGGAATCAGTAGTTACTGAAATGGACATCCAAGTGCCACCTCTGTGTTGATGGAGGCAGGCAGGATTTTCTCCGGGTACTGGTTGTGGGGGGTCAGGAGCAGGTGAGGGTTTTGCCCTCCTTTCTGCTAGAGATCCCTGTGTACAACTAGTGGGCCACTGTGTGACACAGAATGCTGGACTAGATGGGCTGAAGCCCGATTCAGCATGGCTCTTCTTATGTTCTTATGTTATAAAAACAACCACTGTTAACGCACAGTTTAAAACGCAGACCATCTGTAGGTAAACTAGCTGCCTTCAAAACATAACTAAAGTGCCAAAGTGCCATAGGTTCAGATGTTGGCAGGCTAAGGTCAACTCAGAGCTTTCCTTCCTTCCTGTATACTTGTCAGGATGAGAAAATACTGAACTGGATCCCAAAAGGAAGTAACACCTTTTGCCCTTCATGACTCTGTGGTACTGCAGGAAATGGCAGCTGTGAATAGCAAATCAACATGTATTGGAACTGCTAGGACCATAGCAAGAATGTTAAAATAATGGCTTATTTATAGTTTGCCTCTTTGAGTCACAAACTATACATTTTGCCTCTCAACTGCCTATTATAATTCAATGATAATTCCAAAGACTGTACAGCAAGGTGAGCAATACGTGGACAATTGTAGCATTTGACTCTTTTAATGGCTCAGTAAATATTACTCTGCTTGGAAGCTCAAAATATCATTGTTTATGGCAGTGTTTTTCAACCTTTTTTTGAGCCGCGGCACATTTTTTACATTTACAAAGTCCTGGGGCACTCCACCAAAATTACACTCTAACCCAGTAATACATATAGTTAATACGTTTTAAAATGTATTTATACACTCAGTGTGAAACCTGGGCCTGTTTCGATGAACACAACATATATATGACTTCCTCTCACATATTTATACATGGCTATCATGTCTTCTCTCAGCCTTCTCTTCTTCAGGGTAAACATGCCCAGCTCTTCAAGCTGCTCCTCATAGAGCTTGTTCTCCAGACCTTTGTGAAATTTCACGCTGAGTGAAACTTGCTTCCAGTTAACTATGGATGTCATGAAGCTGTTATAAACTGGTCCTTTGGGAAGGGGGGAGGTAACTCTCAAAAAATCCAGTGAAATAGTAAAAAACAAAAAAACCATTTCCAAGCGGAGAGGCTCAATTTGTTTCTTGGAGACCTGTGAGGGGGCTGCTAGGAGGGAGGAGAGTGCCAATTTCCCACGGCACACCTGATGATCGCTCACGGCACACTGGTTGGGAAACACTGGTTTATGGAACCATCAGGTTTCGCCTTTCCCATTAACTATCTCTGCAAGGTTCCCATTAGTATCCCCATACAATTAAGATTTCCTTTTTTCCAAGGCTCTTCTTACTAATCACACTGGACCACAGTATCATACTTATAACAGTCCTCTATTTTTAGAGCACAAAATGTCCTACAACTGGTATTTGGTAGGATCCAATACCATGCAATCAATTTTCACCATCCTATGGTTGGCAATTGGATTTCTTTGAAATGGGATTTAAATACATGAAACTAGCAATATTAATATTGCTCCTTTTTCTCTCCCATTCCCCAGATAAAGTGGGCCGCAATCCCATGAATGTTCATTCTACAATATGTTTAGGTCCTGCAAGAGTCTCTGTTGTTCTCAATTTAAGATGTTTGTTCAACATTTTAATATTAAGTTTGAACTGCTCTGTATTAATGCGGTGGTTTCTTCTGGGTATCGTTCAGTTCCATGGCTGTAAGCTTTTTGGACATGAGCCATAAGTGAAAAATGGGATTGCTTAAAAGAGGAGCAAACTTTGAAATAAGTTCTCACTCTCAGTTCTTCTGGCATCCATAACAATGATATGGTTAAACTTGCAAAAAGCACCTCACTTGCGGGCCTACTTGGCTTCACTAGAGAGAGCAGTCTATGAGCAAAGTTCTGCACTGGGAAATTATACATGCGACTGCATTTTTACTAACAAAAAAGGGAGGTACTGCCAACTCTGAGTTTCATACCATTCATCAGCCTCTCAATTTTCACGGCTGCTAGCAAAACAAACTGATACAACTTATTTCTTAAAGCCAGTGCACATGTCATGCAAATGGAGCATCATCCCTTTATCTCCTCATGAGCACACTTTTTGGCAAGCCTTCTGTCCAAGTCTCTCTCTCTACAAGCAGGAGATCACACGACATCTTAACACCCTACGCAATCAACAGTTCTGATGTATAGTCAATGAACACCCCATCTCCTGGGAAAAAACAACGGTTCAATTGGCTCTTTTGAAAAGATATGAAACAAATTATGTCTTACATGGGATACCATTCAAACACAGATTGCAGCATGGACTAAACTATTTATATATTCTGTATATTTATATACCACCTTTCTTACCTCTGGGGGGACTCAAGGCAGTTTACTACATATTAATGGCAAGAATTCAATATAATAAGACCTCGAAGAAGAAGACGGCATATATATGCTGGAACCCCAGACTTGAATATATTCGTACTGATGGTAGCTTGTTCAACTTCAAGATAATAAGACCGTATATATACTGAGGGCTCGTTCAACTTAAGACTCTAAACTATCTAGTCCGTGAGCTGCTTTTTGCTGACGATGCTGCCCTTGTCGCCCATTCAGAAGCAGCCCTGCAGCACCTAACATCCTGCTTTGCAGCAGCTGCAGAGCTGTTTGGGCTGGAAGTCAGCCTGAAGAAAACGGAAGTCTTCTACCAGCCCGCACCACAGGAAGAACACCATCATCCCCACGTCAGCATAGGCACATCTGTGCTTAAGTCCGTTCAGCAGTTCACCTACCTGGGAAGCATCATCTCTTCAGATGCCAAGATTGACAAAGAGTTAGATCACAGATTATCAAAGGCATATAGTGCATTTGGAAGGCTTCACAAAAGAGTCTGGAGCAACAAGCACCTGAGGCAAAGCACCAAAATCAGTATGTACAGAGCTATCGTACTGTCTATTCTCCTCTATGGGTGTGAAACATGGGTCACCTATCGCCAACACCTACGACTCCTCGTACGCTTTCATCAGCGCTGTCTTTGCACAATCCTAAATATACACTGGACCGACTATATGACTAATGTTGCTGTCCTTGAGCAAGCAGGGATCACCAGCGTTGAGGCCATGCTATTGAGAACACAGCTGCGCTGGGCAGGGCACATCCATAGGATGGAGGACCACCGCCTCCCAAAGATACTACTCTATGGTGAACTCACCAAGGGTCAGCGCAAGAGAGGCACCCCAAAAAAGAGATATAAGGACTCCCCGAAACAACATCTCAGGCTCGGCCAGATTGATCACCAACAATGGTCCACCCTGGCCTCACATCGGAAGGCATGGAGATGCACTATCCACAATGCTGCGGCCTCTTTCGAGAAGACACGCCGAATGGGTCTCGAAGAGAAACGACAACGCAGAAAGAACCGCAACTTGGAAACAACATCACCCAAGGAGACTTTCTGCTGTGCTTTCTGCAA
Source organism: Anolis apletophallus (assembly GCA_030556195.1). NCBI lineage: Eukaryota > Metazoa > Chordata > Lepidosauria > Squamata > Anolidae > Anolis > Anolis apletophallus. The sequence continues at coordinate 37,033,432 of JARBWK010000015.1, read as the reverse complement.
CCGAACTTGCCTATCTCAGATTGGCCTTTTTAGTCATCAATGCGCTTGTAAAAAGCGTGGGATGAGTCCTTCCTGAATCTTCGTTCGGGAAGTAATGCCGAGAGATATTTATATACCACCTTTCTCACCCCTGGGGAGACTCAAGGCGGTTTACTACATATTAATGGCAAGAATTCAATATAATAACAACAACAACAACAACTTTATTTTTGTACCCCACCCCCATCTCCCCAAAGGGACTCAGGGTGGCTGACATGGGGACAAGCCCGAATAGACATAGATCAAAAACACAATGCAATAAAATAAACAATATCACAATAACATAAGACAACATCATAAAACAGCCAATAGCCTGTCTAGTAATAAATACTGACATAAATGCCAACATAAATGTAATAAAATAAAATCCCAATAACTAAACACGGACATCTAACTATAAATTAAAATCATTAAAACCATTAAACATAGGTATATACAACATGCAAACACTAAAGCAAAGCATTAAAAACATACTAATATGAATATTAAAATCACATGATCCAAACATCATCTGTCATGGTCATTCCGATTGTCATAGCACATATTTCCTGATTATTATTATTTTTGCTGTATTTCTAGCCAAAAGCCTGGTCTCACAACATAAGAACATAAGAAGAGCCATGCTGAATCGGGCCTCAGCCCATCTAGTCCAGCATTCTGTGTCACACAGTGGCCCACTAGTTGTACACAGGGATCTCTAGCAGAAAGGAGGGCAAAACCCTCACCTGCTCCCCGACCCCCACAACCAGTACCGGGGAAATCCTGCCTGCCTCCATCAACACAGAGGTGGCACTTGGATGTCCATTTCAGTAGCTACTGATTCCCTTGGTATCCATGAATCTGTCTAATCCTGCCTTGAAGCTGTCCAGGCTGACAGCTGTCACAACCTCCTCTGGAAGTGAGTTCCATAACCCAATGACCATCTGGGTGAAGAAATATTTCCCTTTAGCAGTCCTAACTTTCCTACCTTGGAGCTTTAGGGAGTGCCCCCTAGTCCTAGTGTTGTGTGACAGAGAAAATATTTTTTCTTTATTCACCTTTTCTATCCCATGCATGATTTTATACACTTCGATTTTATACAACCACATTTTTGTTTTCTTTCTGAAGGCCAGCAGGGAGGGCACTGATCTAATCTCACTGGGGAGAGAGTTCCAGAGCCAAGGAGCCATAACCGAGAAGGCCTGTCTCTCATCCTCACCAATCGCACTTGTGATGCAAGTGGGACCAATAGCAGGGCCTCCCCAGATCTCCCCAGATCTTAACGTCCGAAATGGTTCATAGAGGGAGATACATTCAGACAGGTAAGCTGGGCTGAAACCAGCACTTTGAACTATAAAGACAAAGACTCTGATAATTCCCACAGACTACATAGCCATAGCTGTCTTTAAGTACCAAAATAAACATAATAAAAATAGCCCAAAACAGACAAGGTTCCCACTTTTATTAATGGCAGGAGCGACTTGAGAAACTGCAAGTCGCTTCTGGTGTGAGAGAATTGGCCGTCTGCAGAGACGTTGCCTAGGCAACACCCGAATGTTGTACCATCCTGTGGGAGGCTTCTCTCATGTCCCTGCAGGAAAAGCTGGAGCTGACAGATAGCAGCTCACCCCGCTCCCCGGATTTGAACTGCTGGCACAAGAGTTTAACCCATTGCGCCACTGCAATGGGTTAAGGTTCCCACTGATTTCACAACTAAAGGTAAAAGTAAAGACGAAGTATCTTTCTCACTCAGACCACCAGGTTTTGCACATCTTTTCTGGCCTGCTTTAGGGTTTGTCTTATTGTTTTGAGCTGCCGCCTATCACTTGAGATACACTTGCAAATATGCCTTAGAATGGTGCCTTAAATACACTTTCAAATATGCCTGTATAACACAACTTAATTAAGTTCAGCAAAAGAATATCTAAGGAAAGCTCTTCTATTCCTGATTCCAGTGATCAAAACCATACGGCCTGTTTTGATATTCCTTCAAAGCGAGTGAATCTGCCTGCCAAGGCAAAATATGCCCAAATGATTTGGCTGGGCACCGCGCCATAAGTGTTGTTCACCATTTCAAACAAGGCCTCTGAAGCATTTCCTGTGACCCATTTTCACAAACTGTCAGCGGTACTCCTACCCCACAGGCAGATTCCTAAAGCCTTCCCTCGCGAATAGAGTTGTACAACTAGACATTTTGTTATCATTAATATACTGCATCATTCTACTTTGACGTCTGTCAGCTACGTTGCGATTAGTCTTGAACAGGAACAGACCTCCAAGTTGGTAGATTCATCACATATATTTAATTTGGACTTTCACGTTTTTCAAGCTGTGGGTCGGTTTTAAAATGATCACATTTCGACAGGTGGGGTTTGAAAACTCATTCATATCTACTCAGCACTGTCCTGATGACACATCTCAATATCAAGCTTTTTCAAGAGATAATAATAATAGTAATAATCTTTATTTATAACCCGCCTCCATCTCCCCAAAGGGGAGTCGGGGCGGCTAACATGAAGCCAAGCCCAAAAGAACAATACAAACACAATTGAACATAAGACAGCAAAGGAAAAAAAATCATAACCAAATATATAAAATGACAAATAAGATAAACAACATGACAACACATAGTATAATCCAGTGTTTCCCAACCGCTGTGACGCGGCACAGTAGTGTGCCGTGACGGACCTCTTGCTGTGCCATGAGAAAAGCTCTCTGCCCCCCTTCCTTCCCCCCTCCTCCTGCCGAACTCCTGCTGCTTGGGGGAGGAGGAGGAAGGGCTGGGCGGTGACGAAGAAAAAGAAGGGACCAGGGCACCGCCTCTTTCGGCCATTTCCCCAGCCAGCCTCCAATCCGCCATGACTCCCGCCATGACTCTCGCCCCTCGCTCACTGAAGCCGCACAAAGGAGGAAGCTGGGGAGGGGGCGGGGCATAGTGTGGCCTGGCTCCGCCCCCTCCCCCCGGCTTCAGCTCTCCCACAGCTTCTCCAGCCTTGAGGGGACAGTGCCAAGCCAGCATTGTGCTGGCTCTGCCACCACTGGTTTGGCATTGCCCCCTCAAGGCTGGAGAAGCTGTGGGAGAGCTGAAGCCTGGGGAGGGGGCGGGGCATGGCGCGGCCTGGCTCCTCCCCCTCCCCCGGCTTTGGCACTCCCAGCAGCTGCTCCCAGCAGGCCACCATCCCCCAGCCGTTCTTTACTGTGTTAGAGTGTCATTTTGGTTGGTGGTGTGCCCCCAGATTTTTTTAATGTTAAAAGTGTGCCGCGGCTCAAAAAAGGTTGGGAAACACTGGTATAATCAGCACAACGGGCGGGCCAGATGTCTGGGATTAAATGTTAAAAGGTTAAAACCCTGGATGTGATGGCCAGCGTCTTCTTCTTGAGTCTAAGAATTGCATTGTTGGGATATTATGCAACCCCTAGGGATATGATTCTGGCTATACTAATGAAAATGGCACACTAATTAATACACAAAATAAACAAATTTGCAGTAAACAGTGTTAATGTGAAGCACTTCAATTTTATCTCTTCACATTGAATAAGCTGCTTGATCTTACTTGGAACATTTTCTGGTTGCTATGAGCCACAAAATCATCACTAGGCACAAGGCTGTTGCCTTCATAAGTGTGCTAAAACACAACCCTCTAAAAGCCCCTTTGTCATAAACTGCCTAATTCCACGGCTGAAATAAAACCAGAAAATTGCTGGATTTGCTGCCAATTACATATGTACAAAAGATAGGTGGTGCCCAGATTGACAGTTAAGATGAAAAACATGCCACTAAAAAGGGAATGAACAGGAAGCTGGCAGCAAAAGGGAGTTCAGGGGCCCGCTTTTGTTCTAAGCTCACTTTTCATTCCCTGTGTCTTTACCAACATGAAATCCCTCTGGCATCAAATTATATCTGTGAAGAAGAAAGAGAAAGCTTGTAGTTGAAAAAGCTCCAAATAAATTATTTAGGGTTTATACAAAACACACCAAAGAAATTCATTTGAATTCAAAAAGAATCCTGATCCAGAAGCCTCCATTTTCAGGAGAGAGCTTATTAAAGAGCGATTCTGGGATGGCCAATTTATTCATCTTGTGTACACTTTCTGGGCATTCTTCACAGACAGTTCTAATGCACTTATCTTCAACAGGAAAACTTCAGAAATTCTCTGTTATCCAAATACTGGGAGAAAGAGAGCTCTATTTTAGGTTCCACAAGACAAGGACTATAGCTCAGTGGTAGAAATATACTTTGTATACAATAGATTTCAGGTTCAATGTATTGGCGAACGCCAACATGTCCGGAATCACTAGGTTGCGGTGAGTTTTCCAGGCTGTATGGCCATGTTCCAGAAGCATTCTCTCCTGATGTTTTGTCAACATCTATGGCAGACATCCTCAGAGGTTGTGAGTTAGATCGGAAACTAGACAAGGGAAATTTATACATCTGTGGAAGGTCCAGGTTGGGAGAAAGAACTTGTCTGTTGGAGGCAGGTGTGAATTAATCACATTGATTAGCATTGAAAAGCCTTCCAACTGCAAGGCCTGGCTGCTTCCTGCCTGGGGCAATCCTTTGTTGGGAGGTGTTAGCTGGCCCTGATTGTTTCAGGTCTGGAATTCCCCTGTTTTCAGAGTGTTGTTCTTTACTTACTGTCATGATTTTAGTTTTTAAATACTTTTTTAAAAAATCATGGTTTCCTCCTTTCTGTTGAAATTGTCCACATGCTTCCTGGTTCACTAACTGGAAGGTCTTGAGAAGGGCTGAGAAAGTCTATAGATTCTACTTCAGAAAGTGTCTGGTGGACCAAGAAGATGAGTGGAAAGTACACAGAAAAATGCTCTACCAGTTGAAACCAGCTGCAAATCTCTGAAAAGAACTGTTAAGCACATCTATACTTTACTTTTCATTATTAGCATTCTAAAGGAATACACATTAATTACCTAAGATAGAAGATGTCAGGGATATAATGTGGTTGGGTATATAGACAGATCCTTTGGTAGGCAAGATGAATTTCCAGATTCTTCTATCCATTGAAAGGGGACAGAAGGAGCTGATGACTTAGAGCAAAGATACTCAAAGAATCAGTCACTAATTTACCATAAGGTCTTCCCATATATGGGAAGGTTTGAAGATCATCCAACACAATCAAAATACCTCCAGGATGCCATCTTGCTTCCTTTCAAATGGCACTGCATTTTCTCACAATGGGCAGAAATCTCTCAGTTTTAACACTTTTGTAACCTTGTGGGTTTCTGGAATGTTTGTAGCATTTACTAACCTTTCTCCGGCTACCTACTGAAATGAAAATGTGGTCAATGATGCATAACAATGATCGTATCATGTCATTATGCTCTTCGATGCTTTGTAGAAAAAACATGAGCCGTCCAGGCCAAGCTGATCTAAACTGCAGTTCTGGAGTAGGATTGGGAATAATTCACACTCACATCCCATCCTCTCAACCACATCTTGCATCTGAACTATGAATCTCAGCCGAAAAGAGAACAAAACACTCCAAGCATCGCATTGAAACTTGGGCCAACTTGACTTGAGTTGCCATGGTTGTTGGAAAGCAAAATTTCAAAGTATCCTGTGAAGCAATCACCTTTGGCTTGAAGACGCCAGTTCCTAAGCAACTGCACACGTCGGTACACGCGACAGCATTCCTGGCTGGGCTTTTTCATTAAGGGGATGAGAGTGTAAAGCCTTTAAAACTGATGCCAGAAGTGTATGTCAGAGCAGGCTTGGCCACAATACCGTTGCCTGTGGCAGCATGGAGGAAGGGGAGAAAAGAAAGATATGGGCAGAGAGACAATTACAACCCATATGTTCAAAATCAAGGCAAATATATCTGGAGAAATAATCTGAGTAATAAACCCGTCTTCGCCCTCCTTCCTCCTCTCCGCCCTCAAAAGTGAGTCTGTATAGTGAGTCATTTAAAAAAATGGAACACTTCGTGCTAGAAGAGAGACAAAAAAGACATAAATGGAAAAAGGAAAACTCTTTGGCACAGCTCAGAAATCCTTTGGTAGGCAAGATGAATTTCCTTCCTATATCCGTGCTCTTTTCCTGAAACTTCTGTTCTGTGTTCTTTTTTGTTTCTTAGTTCTGAACTGGGAACCAACATAGAAATATGTTCTCCTCAATTTAAAAAGCGCAATGCTTGCTTTTATGAATTGATTCTGCAAATGTACTTCCTTCTGAAATGAATGCTTTCCAGTTTAAGAACAGGGGGCAATTTAAATAGTAAAAGTAGACCAAGGCAGGAAAACACATCAAACACACACAGGTTTATGGCACCTTCAATAAAAACACAAATTAGAAAATAAATGCACAGAATAATCCAATCAAGCTAAACACAGTGGGACAGAGGAAAATAAGCATCGGAAATCCAATTAATCCACCCACACAATTATTGCACTTTCTTCACTGAAATGGACAATCATCTCAGACAATACAATACTCAAAAATGACTCCCTAAGTATGCAATCATACTGAAAGGGAGAATAGTGACCAAACACTTAAATTTAATCACAACCAAGTGTATCTGACTCTCACATTTAGCTTGCAACTTGAGAACTAACGATGCAAATCTTTAGTAGTCATTCCATTTTCATGGCCAAATGCTACTGAATTTAAAAAGACTCTACTGAGCATTTGGGGTTTTTTTAACCTACACAATATATTTGTTTAAGATCCAAATGTATACAACTACATAGCTCATTTAGATTGTATTATGCTATTCTTAATAGAAACTAGAGAAAGCCATGATGGTTTAAGGATGTGAATACTGAAATAGGTCTATAGGAAACCCAGAGTTTCAATCTGCACTCAGCCATGGAAACTTACTGGGCCACTTGGATTAGTCTTACTCTCTCTGCCTTAGAAGATGATGATAGCAAACCTCCTCTGAAGATCTTGCCAAGAAAATCCTATCATAGAATCATAGAGTTGGAAGAGACCTCATGGGCCATCCAGTCCAACCCCATTCTGCCAAGAAGCAGGAAAATTCTGATAACCCCGACAGATGGCCATCCAGCCTCTGCTTGAAAGCCTTCAAAGAAGCAGCTTCCACCACACTTCGGGGCAGAGAGTTGCACTCCTGAACAGCACTCACAGTCACGAAGTTCTTCCTCATGTTCAGGTAGAATCGCCTTCCCTCTAGTTTGAAGCCATTGTTCCGCATCCTAGTCTCCAGGGCAGCAGAAAACAAGCTTGCTCTCTCCTCCCTATGACTTCCCATCACCTCTTGATCCCTAGCCCTCATCATGTTTCCTCTCAGCCTTCTCTTCTGCAGGCTAAATATGTCCACCTCTTTAAGTCGCTCCTCATATGGCTTGTTTGTTGAAAGTTTTATGTTCCAAAATTATATTTGTACCTTTAAGTGTTATTCTATCATGTTAATTTAAGTGTTACAAGGTACAGTTGAGTTAATTGGCAATTAGACTACTGGGAAAGGTGGGGTCTGATTGTTATGTGTTTAAATGCTCTTTGTATTTTGTATTCATCCCTTCTGAGGCTTTGTATCACCTTTGAGGATTCCTGTGTGGAATATTTCTAAGTTGCCTTTGTGGCTGCCTTTTATGGCTCTCCTGTGTGGAGTTATTTTGCTTTATTGTATTTTTCTTCTGAATGGACATTTTATTTGCTTACATTAAAGTAAGTATGACTTTTATGTCTATGGAGTTTTTCTCAATTGACCACATTGCTTCGGGGCTAAGCTAACGCTGCTACATCTTTGTTTTATACTCTGCAAGTTTAGGTTTGTGCTTTATATTTTGGACAATCTAACACATAATCCCTGACAGGTTATGGGCCCAGGGATTGCATAGCCCATGTGTCTGGAGTGACTTTTGTTTTTTGAAGCATGTGGTCTGGAAGTTTTGAAAAAGTTTTTTTGAAAGCATGTTTGGCTTTCTGTTCCTGCAAGTTCGTGGGAGTTGCTGCTAAACGCTGAGCTTCAAGTTATCTGCCTCCGGAGATAAAGAGAAGAGACGGAAGAAGATTGCCTGCCTGTGATGGAGGAGTTTTTTGTTTAACTTTCCCTTCTACGTGCTTATACAACTAGGGCCAATTTTTAATTGCTTTCCTGTTTTGTTTTGCACAAAAGGGTTTGTTTTTAAAAGAACTTTCTTGGACTGTCTGAGCAGCAGAGCTGATAACAACTGTTTGTTTTTCTTCGTCATACGGAGTGATTTGCGGCGGCTGGTAAGCTGCTGGAAGCTGTGTTTGGTTTCGTTTTTCCCTGCAAAGTTTGAAAGACATTGGACTGCTAGAAGCCAATTTTACATGAAGGTAAATTGGCTGGGCTTAAACCCCAGGTATACTGGGGGTCCTTTTCTGTTGTTGCAGTGAATTTGTTTTTGGACATTTGGGAATTTAAAGTGAAAGAACACAATGGCTTTGCCGCCTGTTCATATTGGTTCACTCCCATTTGAAAAACTTACTGACAAGAACTGGCTGAGTTGGAGTATAAAATTCAAAGCATTTTTGGTTTCACAAGATTTATGGGAAATAGTTGCATCGTTGCCAGATCAACCTGATGCTACTGAAAAGAAGAAAGATGAAAGGGCTCTAGCGCTTCTTCAGTTGTCTGTGACAGACCCTTTATTGGTTCATCTTTATGAGATTCCTCATGCTCAAACAGCATGGAATTTGTTCAAAGATATGTTTCAGAGACAGAGCAGCGGGTCGAAGATAATTCTTATGCGGCAGCTGTTTAACCTCAAACATGAGGAAGAGTACGCCAGTACAAGCACATGTTACAAAGGTTGTGGCTCTTTTTCTGAGTTAAGAGCAAGAAATGTTAATTTTCCTCCTGAACAGCAAGCTTTAATTCTGATGGGATCCTTATCTAAACCTTTTTATGCGTTTATGGATTCTCTTCATGGAATTCGGACAGGGATCTTACAATACCTTTTGTTTCTGGAAAGATTATGGAATTTGAAGCACAACAGAAATTGAGAGGTTCTGCTCCTGCACAGAAGTATTCAGGAACTGCTTCTAATGACACTGCCTGTGTTGTTAAGCCAAAGTCACAAGTTGTCTGCTTTAAATGTAGAAGGAAAGGTCATATGGCTAAAAGTTGTTGGCAGAATCAGGACAGTGGAGACACAAGCAAGTGGAGAACCCTAGGACTTCAAAGGACTATCAGCATGATCTCCTGGCCACATCCAAGATGGATAAAATGAACACTTTCATAATTGATTCTGGGTGTTCTCAGCATTTGGTAAAGAATGTAGAACTTTTGACAAATGTGAGAGACTCTGATATAGATTTCATTTCTTTGGCTGATGACAGAAAAGTTCAAGTGATTTCATGTGGTGATATGTATATTGATAGTTTGAATTATACTTTAAAGGATGTGTATTTTGTTAAAGAAATTGTATAACATTCTGAGTGCAAGCAAACTTTTGGATGAAGGTTTTGATGTGTCTTTAAAGAAGGAGAGATCTGTGTTAATTGATCCTCAAGGTAATGAAGTGCAACTTATACAGGAAAAGGGATTTTTCATTTTAAGGTCATCTGCAAATGTTAATTTGTCTGCATGTATTAATCAGATACCTGATAATCCCAGGCCATTACACAACAAATGTATTCATGATTTTCATAGGAAAATGGGTCATTTGTCATGGCAGCACTTGAGAAAGACAGCTGAGTTGTGTGCAATTCCTATTCAAAATTGTAAGAATTTTTTTGGACTGTGAAATTTGTGCATCAGAAAACCTTAAGAAAGCTCTATTGCAAAACAGAGTTCTAGAGTTGCAAAAGGATTTTGGAGCTTGTTCATTTGGACATATCAGGTCCTCATCCTACTTCTGTAGGTGGTTCAAAATATTTTTTGATTTTGGTCGATGACTTTTCGAGATTGAAGTTCACTTTCTTTCTGAGAACTAAGGTGAAGCTTCAGAAAGATTTCTGCTTGGTTAAAGCTAATGCAGACACAGTTCCTGAGTACCCAGTACAAGCTTTTCAAAGTGATCGTGGTGCTGAGTTTATGTCCAAACAAATGAAAAATTTGTTGGAAAAGTGTGGGATAGTTCACAGATTGACTAACCCTTATTCGGCAGCGAAAATGGGATCGCCGACGTTGGATCGGAGTAGTAAAAGTTGTGGCAAGAAAAATGTTAAGAGATGCTAGTTTGTCTGATGGGTTGTGGGCTGAAGCTGTGGCAAACGCCACTTATGTGCTAAATCGTTCTTTTTGTAGAAGTGTCAATAGTATTCCTTATGTATTGTTTTTTGGAAAGAGTCCTGATTTAAATTCGATTCGTGTGTTTGGAAGTGACGCATTTGTCCTAATTCCTTCACAACAAAGACACAAAAAGGATACTATTTGGAAGAAATTGAAATGTCTTGGCCCTGCTCCTGAGTCAAAGGGTTGGCGATTCTGGTGTGGTGACAATCGAGTGATTGTTTCTAGAAATGTGAAGTTCCAACAACATAGTGGTTGGGAGAGGATTCACTCAAATCAGGAAGTGTTTGTGCCATTTGAAATTCCTCAATATGCATACCACAAGCCACACAGCCAGCTACACACTAAGATTCACAATCTAGGACACAGACAAGTACACAGGTACAATCAGTTCCACAGCAGACTGAACAGCCAAATGTGCAACCAAGTACATCTGGGGATACACAGCAAGGAACACAAGTTAGTAGTCCTGTGAATGAGAATAAAAGTTCTCAAAAGAGGAAGGTGGAAGCTGAATCCTCTAGTAGTTCAGAAACAGATGAGACTGGTGGAGGAGCAAGGACCATTCCTAGACGGAGTTCTAGAAAGACAAAAGGTATTCCCCAAAGAGAGTACCACTGTGATTTTGTGAAGGTTCAAGAAAATGACTGGTCTGAACCTCAAAGTTACAAAGAGGTGTTAAAAGGGGAGGAGAATGAGAAATTTTTTTGGCTGAAAGCAATGAAAAGTGAATTAGATTCCTTGAGAAGTTTGCATGTCATGGAGAAGTCAGAAACACCTGACAATGTAAAAGTCCTGAGTTGTCGTTGGGTTTACAGACGTAAACTAACGAAAGATGGTGATTTCTTGTATAAGGCCAGGTTAGTTGCAAGAGGTTTTGAACAAACTTTTGGAGAAAATTTTAATGAAATTTTTAGTCCCACAGTATCTGGGGAAGCACTAAAAATAACCCTTGCAATTGCCAGCAATAGGAATTTAAAAGTTAAACACTTTGATGTGAACACTGCATATCTCCATGCAGACTTGGATGAGAAAGTTTATATGTCTGCTATCCCAGGTTTTGAAGCCGACCTTCCTGTGGGGTCTTATCTTCTTAAAAGAGTCTTTATGGTCTTAAGCAAAGTGCCCGTAACTGGAACTTGCATTTGGACAAAGTATTGACAAAGTTAGATTTTGTTGCTAATAAGTTTGATCCTTGTTTATACTCAAAAGGAAGTGGAAATACGCAAATGTTTGTGGTAATTTATGTTGATGATGTGTTATGCATTGGTTCTGAAGAACAAGTTGAGGAAGTATTTCAGAGTCTGAACAATGTGTTGAAAATCAAGAATCTTGGAGATGTTAATAAATACCTTGGCATAAAAATTGCCAGAACTGAAGATGGTTTTGAATTAAATCAGACTGATAAGATTTATGATCTTTTGAGAAGAACCAGAATGGAGAATGCAAACAGTATTAATACACCCATGGCACTACAGTTTTTGCAACATGTAGATGGAGAAGTGTTCGATAATAATTTTATTTATCGTTCAGTCATAGGTTCTTTGTTGTACATTGCAAATAACACAAGGCCCGATATTTCTTTTTCTGTTGGTATTCTAAGCCAAAGGATTCAGAATCCTTCACATACTGACTGGGCTGGAGTAAAAAGAGTACTGAGGTATTTAAAAGAAACAGCAGAAAAAGTGTTTAGAATTTGTCCGGATGATAAAAAATGTTTATCAATACATTGTGACAGTTCTTTTGCAAATTTAAAGGAAAATAAATCTGTTACTGGATTTGTAATAAAATATGCAAATACACCTGTGTGTTGGAAGAGCAGAAGACAGAAAATTGTGGCTCTTAGTACGGGTGAGGCCGAATTTTCTGCGTTGTCGGACGCTTTGACATCAGCAGAATGGTTGGAATCTTTAATTAGAAGTCTAAACATTAATTTAGAATTGCCAATGAAAGTTTTTGTTGATTCACAAACCTGTATTGCTCTGAGTAAAAGTCAAAATTTAAACTCAAAATCCAGGTACATTAATGTGAGGTATTCGAATGTACAACAGTTTGTTAAAGACAAAGAATTATTCTTGATTATGTTCCTTCAACTGAAAATGTTGCGGATATTTTGACCAAACCTCTTGGTTTTGAAAACACATGGAGTTTTGTGAAAAACTGAATGTACGTATGTAAACAAATATAATTTTGTGGAGGAGTGTTGAAAGTTTTATGTTCCAAAATTATATTTGTACCTTTAAGTGTTATTCTATCATGTTAATTTAAGTGTTACAAGGTACAGTTGAGTTAATTGGCAATTAGACTACTGGGAAGGTGGGGTCTGATTGTTATGTGTTTAAATGCTCTTTGTATTTTGTATTCATCCCTTCTGAGGCTTTGTATCACCTTTGAGGATTCCTGTGTGGAATATTTCTAAGTTGCCTTTGTGGCTGCCTTTTATGGCTCTCCTGTGTGGAGTTATTTTGCTTTATTGTATTTTTCTTCTGAATGGACATTTTATTTGCTTACATTAAAGTAAGTATGACTTTTATGTCTATGGAGTTTTTTCTCAATTGACCACATTGCTTCGGGGCTAAGCTAACGCTGCTACATCTTTGTTTTATACTCTGCAAGTTTAGGTTTGTGCTTTATATTTTGGACAATCTAACACATAATCCCTGACATTGTTCTTCATCCCCTTGATCATTTGAGTTGTCCTCCTCTGGATACATTCCAGCTTAGAGTCAACATCTCCCTTCAACTGCAGTTCCCAGAATTCGACACAGTGTCATTCCAGATGTGGTCTGACCAAGGCAGCATAGAGGGGTAGCATGACTTCCCTGACCTAGACACTAGACTTTTATTTATGCAGTCAAAAATCCCACTGGGAATTTTTTTTGCCGCCACATGACATTGTCGGCTCATGTTTACCTTCTGTCCAGGAGGACTCCAAGATCGTTTTCATACGTACTGCTGTCGAGTCAGGCATCGTCCCCCATTCTGTATCTTTGCATTTCATTTTTTTGCCTAAGTGGAGTATCTTGTATCTGTTGAACTTCATTTTGTTAGTTTTGGCCTATCTCTCTAATCTGTTATCATTTTGAATTCTGCTCCTATCTTCTGGGGTATTAGCTATCCCTTCCAATTTGGTGTCATCTGCAAACTTCATGGTCATGCCTTCTAACCCTTTATCTATGCCATTAATAAAGATGTTAACCAAGACCGGGCCCAGGACAGAACCCTATAGCACTCCACTCGTCACGTCTTTCCAGGATGAAGAGGAAGCATTGGGGAGCACTTACGGTTCGTTTTCTTAACCAATTACAAATCCAATTAACTGGCATTTTGCCTAGCCCACATATGACTAGTTCCCCTGCCAGAAGGTCATGTGGAACCTTGTCGAAGGTCTTATTGAAATCCATATATGCTACATCCACTACATTCCCCGCATCTATCCACCTTGTAACTCTACTGAAAAATGAGATCAGATTAATCTGGCATGACTTGTTTTGGATAATCCGTGTTGACTACTAGCTATGGCTGCATTTTTCTAAGTGTTCAACCTAAGTTGGATTCAACACTAAAATATTAAAAAAATAAATCTTAATGGTTAGAATCAGCTAGTCACAAAACAAACACGGATTCTCACAGATAGAGGAGTTAGTAGCCTTCGCCTTCTCCAAATCCTTCTACAGCACAAATGTTACTGGTTAAGACCTCTTCATACCTATGCTGGTAATTCTTTTTCTATACAGTTTGCATCAAAACAGGCTTGCATCTCAAGGTTCATCTTATAAAAACCAAAATGTCTGAAAATATACACTCAGAGAGATTACAATAATTCAAGAGAGAAGAGCTTCCTTTTATTTGACTTGTTGTCAAGCAAACTCACTACATTTGGAAAAGTAACCACTTTCAACTACTAATTAGAAACTATTTTTTCAACAGGAAATTAGGGGTTGTCAGAATATTACGGGAAATGTGTGGGTAACACAAGTAATACTGATGTATACCGTCATCTGAATTAACATTGGAAATACGTTTCATTTATAGCACCCTCCAAAAGTAGTACAATTTCAAACATGCAAGATTAAGAGTGTTTTACCCTCCAAAATACTCAATATGTGTTTTTTGTTATGTCCTTGACCTGGAAGCAGACACGTCTACAGAACCAAATTAAGTAAAGCTGCAAAAGAAAATCCGTTTAGCCTATTTTTCTGTGGCAAGTTTGGTCAAACTTCCCAGTTACTTTAGAATTATCACCTTTCCAGGCTGACTGGAAAGGGACAAGGCCAAAGCAATGAATCCAAAGAAAAGGCAAACTAACACTCCCACTGTAGGCTTACATGAACCTTTGATTAAATCAACTTCTCTGAAATGAAAAGAGTTTGGAAATTACTACTGCAAGTCATGTTCAGGACTAATCTAATTCAAGAGATCAATTTTCAACATTATCCAATATAAGCAATTATTATTATCATTATATACAGAGCCATCCATGTACATATTGTTTTACAAGTAAGATAATGGCAAAACAACAGCCAGCCTGGGCAAAAGCATATTTTGTAGCATGTATGTGCGTGTGTGTATACATATACACACATAGGGGAACAAATGTAACTATGCCATACAATTATAAAAACAAATTATTCAGACAGGAATGCAATACAATACAAATACAAGAATGCAGAATAGTATATAGTAAACTGTAAGGTAAAGCTAAAGGCTTCCCCTGACATTAAAAACAGTCATGTCCAACTCTGGAGCATGCTGCTCATCTCCATCTCTAAGCCGAAGAGCCGGCATTGTCCGTAGGCACCTCCAAGGTCATGTGGCCAGCATGATTGCATGGAGCGCCGTTACCTTCCCGCAGAAGCAGTACCTATTGATCTACTCACATTTGCATGTTTTCAAACTGCTAGGTTGGCACGTGCTGAGCCTAACAGCGGGAGCTCACCCCGCTACCTGGATTCAAACCGCTAACCTTTTGGTCAGCAAGTTCAGCAGCTCAGCTATTTAACCCACTGTGCCACCAAGGCAGCCTTAAAGTAAATTGACAAATGCATATAACAAAATTATACAACATTCTAAAATAATGTAATACTATTTATTCTTCTCTCCTTCTGCAGTGGCAGACAACTTTAGTACAATTGTTTTGGTATTCAAGCACCAAATTCTCTCTGAGCTTCTCCAGTGACTTTCTCAGAAATACTGCCGATTCAGAATAGAACAACAACAACAACAACAAAAGCATGTAACCTACAATTGTTTTGAGTGGATAACAAGTGTTGCCCAACTGTTAACATTTGAGTTTGATGATATAAAAACACCCTCTTCAAGTAATCTTAACTTCAGAAGAACAACATAAATTTAGCTTTCAATAAGCCTTTTGGCTTAATTCCAATTGCAGGGAAGCAAAATCCCGTATTGGAAAAATTTAGGGAAGCCAAATAGTAACAGCAGCAGTCACTGCAAGCCAAAGTTGCCCAAGAATTCTCTGGCAAACAAATTCAGAGGCGTTGAATGACAGCAGACTTCAGGTCTGCTTAATCTGGGGGAAAGGAATGTAAAGCTTAGAGATATCCAAAGTTTAAATCAAGTCTCAACAATACTATTAATATTCAGGATCTCGAAGCTGTTGCCAAACATCTGCAGAAATCTGTTTCAAACACCGCACTCAACCATACACTGCTTTCCCCAGTATCTTCACCCAACCCAGCACTCTTAATGTGCAAAGGAGCAACCTAACAAGGAGTGAGAGTGGGACTTCTTCCATTTATCTGTCTTCCTCTTCCTATGGGGTCAGAAACATCTGGTTTAGATTAAGTGAATTAGTCTTAAACCAGTGGTTCACAACCTGTGGATCCCCAGGTGTTTGGACCTACAAGTCCCAGAAATCCCAGCCAAAACATCTGGGGGCCCACAGGTTGAGAACCACTGTTCAACACAACCTTAGTATGTTTTAGTGGTTTTAGTGGTCTTAGTGGTTTTCTGAAATGGGCAGGATGGGCTCTCTAGCCTTTTGGCAACCATCCTAGGAGAAGGAAAACTCTAATTTCAAACCCGGGCAGATGGTGCTCATCTAACCCTAAGGTGAACCATCTAAGAGAAGGAAACTCAAGCCAAACCTACGACCTGAGGACCTCGCTGCCACCGTCCAAGCTTGCTAGGCCCCGGCAGACGAACCTTTGGTTTAAAGGGTGAGGCCAATTCTGTGCACGCTGCGCTCCACCAGAGACGTCCATTGCACAGGCTCGAAGGACACATCCAACTTCCCTATCTCGGATTGGCCTTTTTAGTCATCAATGCGCTTGTAAAAAGCGTGGGAGGAGTCCTTCCTAAGAATTTTTGTTTGCGAAGTAATGCCCAGAGGTTTGCTGAAATAAGTCGTCAGCATATACTACTTTGCAGCTAGCCCATTTAAACAAAGGCCCCTTCAACACAGCTGAATAAAATCCCACATTATCAGCTTTGAACTGGTTTATGTCAGTGTGGACTCAGATAACCCAGTTCAAAGCAGATATTGTGGGATTTTCTGCCTTGATATTCTGGATTATATGGTTGTGTGGAAGGGCCCAAAATTAACTTCCCTTTACTGTGAAACTGTGATGAAACCACAACTAATCTAAGTTTTCATGTCAAGCAATTGTGTTAGATAAAGCAGGCCTGTCCAACAGGCGGCCCGGGGGGGGGGCCGTACACGGCCCCCTAGCCCCTTGGCTACGGCCCCTTACCCTCCTGCAATAAATAATATATTTTTAAAAATATTTTGAAAATATTTTTTCAATTAAAAATATTATTTATTATTATTAATTTTTGGTCCCGCCCTTGGCTTTCTATTGGCCCCCTCATCTTCTCCTGAGGGAGGGGGCCAATGGGAGGGAGGGACGTCTCTCGAGCCCAGCCCCTTGGCAGCAAACAGGAAGAGCGACCCGGCCGCATGGCTTTCCCCCTCGGCAGCGCCGCTTCCTCCTCCTCAGGATTGCTGCTGCTCCGTCTGGGAGGCGCTCAGGCCCTCAGCGCCAGGGAAGCAAAAGGGGTTTGGGAGGGAGGGAGTGTGTCTGAGAGCGTGAGTGAGTGAGTGACAGACAGAGAGAGAGAGAGAGAGAGGAGGGACCTGCCCTGGGCACACCTCTCCCCAGTGCAAAGGGAAGATCTCTCTGGCTCTCTCAGACACACACACACAAGCCCCTTCCTTTCTGACCCCTTCATTTGCGTTTCATGAACTGTCTCTTTAATGAGAAGGAGAGAACCAGCCAGCCATAGGAGAGGGGAGGAGGAGAAAAGGAGGGAGGGGGGAATTGAATGAGAGGGAGCTCAAGGAAAGGCCTCCCACCCCCTTTCCCCCTCCTTTTCCTCACCCCAGAATTATTTACATTCTTTGCAATTACCTAAGTTTACTTTGATGACTTGCACTGAATGGAATCAGCCAGGGGTAAACTGGCAGAATGAAAGCACACAGACCTTTCAACTGCAAGGCCATTCAATGCTGATCAATGTGGCTAGTAGAACAGTCATATATTCCAGCTCAAAGCAGAGATTGTGGGATTTTCTGCCTTGATATTCTGTATATTTATGCCCCTCATGTGTTCCATCCATCCCTCCCTCTCCCCTTATTTAAATAATATAATATGTAATTGTATATTTATGCCCTTCATGTGTTCCATCCATCCCTCCCTCTCCCCTTATTTAAATAACATATTTAATTGTATATTTATGCCCCTCATGTGTTCCATCCATCCCTCCCTCTCCCCTTATTTAAATAATATAATATTTAATTGTATATTTATGTAATGCCGGGGCGGGAGGGGCGGAGCCGGGGGAGGGGAGGGGAGGGGCCAGGGCTTGGCCCCCCAGGTGATCAGTGACCGGAATTCCGGCCCAAGGTCCGGTAGAAGTTGGACAGCCCTGAGATAAAGGATGAGAGAAGAAACAAGAATGTCACTACAACATCAATTGGTCCATCAAAAAAACTTCTTTAATCCCTTACCAAAGTCTTCATCTCTCCAAAGTTCTTTGACAAATTTTGAGTTTTCTGAAAAATTCTGTCTGTTACATTGCCAGAATGCCCCCTTTATTTCTATTGCAAAGCCAGTGAATCACAGTGCACTAAAAGCATTAACAAATAGTTATGATGCATGTTGAGCCACCGCACTGAAGACAGTCACAGTTCCCCATTTTAAAGGTCTACAGACGGGTGTCTTTGGCAATGTCTGTATCTGAGCTAGCACAGACTTCCTAGAATGCAAATTGTTTCCTCAAAATTTACTTGCATTCACAGATATACATTCACAGATATGCCAAATTAACTTTCAAAAATAGTGAACACCTCCCAAACACTATAACTCATATAAATGCAGCTGTGTGCACATACTAAAGAACAGGACTGCACAATCCACAGCCCTCCGGGTGTTTGACTTTCCAACTCTCAGAAGCTCTAGACAGCCGTACCAGTTTCCAGGGATTCTGAGAGCTGAAGTTCAAAACACCTGGAGGGCTACAAGTTGTGCAGGCATGAGCAGTGTTTTTCAAACTCTGCTTCTCCAGGTGTTTTGGACTTCTGCTCCCACAAATCCCAGCCAACTTACCATCTGTTAGGAATTGTGGGAACTAAAGTCCAAAACATCTGGAGGAGCAGAGTTTGAGAAACACTGAGCAGCGTTTCTCAACCTGGAGGTCAGGATCCGGGGGAGGGGAGTTGCAATGAGGTGTCAGAGGGGTTGCCAAAGACCATCAGAAAACACAATATTTTCTGTTGCTCATGGGCGTTCTGTGTGCAAAGTTTGGCCCAATTATATTGTTGGTGGGGTTCAGAATACTCTTTGATTGTAGGTGAACTATAAATCCCAGCAACTACAACTCCCAAATGACAACTCATTCCCCCTCAAACCCCACCAGTACTGAAATTTGAGCGTATCGGGTATTTGTGCCCAATTTGGTCGAGTGAATGAAAATACATCCTGCATATCAGATATTTACATTACGATTATGAAGTGGCAATGAAAATTATTTTATGGATGGGGATGACCACAACATGAGGAATGGTATTAATGGGTCGAGCCATTAGGAAGGTTGAGAACCACTGATCAAGGACAACATGTTCAACACTTAGTCTTGCCTGATGGTTCATCTTCTTAAATATTTCTCCCTGAAATTTTTGCCCTATTCAAGTCCTAGCACCTGAGACAAAACCCATTTCTCCTTTGTACTACATAGCTAGCACTTTCATAAGTTCTCAAAATAGATGAGATTCGAATTTTCAGGAGTCTCAAGAGACCAAGTGCTTAAGTAAATACTATCACTGACACATAAAAGTATGGTTTTTGATTCTACCACGGAATTGTTTCCTGACCTTGGAAAACAGTAATCTCATATTTAACAAGAGACAAAACATGGCTATGCTTTATTTGGGAATCATTTTGAGACAATCAGTCTATGCTGAAGCACTTTAAATGCTACTGCCAAGTGACTCCTCTCCAGTAAAAGTTAAGTGTTAATACTTCTAAAGAAGCCCTTCTTCATAATATAGCAGAACAAATTATTTCTTAAAGTGCACACTCTTCTCTAGAGCTGTAGAAATGATTGCAGTAATCCCTCCTCAAAAATGAGAAAACGTTATATGTCTATTTTTGTTTTCAACTAAGAAAAGCTTTTCCCATGAACCCGCTACTCGGCTTAGACACCCAAGCTTTGCTTAACCCACAGTACCATGATCTATGCATCATTTGCTCTGGATCAATGCCGTGAGAAAGGGCATTCTTCCAAACCTGTGACCTTTCCCTGGTTCATGGGGAGACAACATTTTTATTGAGAGCATAAGCACTGTTGACAACATGGAATTTGGAGGACCAGAAAAAAAACGGGGTTGCTGTTTTGAGACCGTGACTCACTAAAACTCTACTCAATATTCTCTAAGGTTACTCTGCCACCCACCATCCTACAATCACCACGCTAACATTAAAAAGCAAGTGTTCTTTCTGACTGCATGCCCATTCATTAAAGCACCGCAGAAACTAATGTCTTTGTCACCAGGAACAAATGAAATATTTTTAAAAGAAGCCTTTTAATACTTGGATTTTTTTTGCCAGCAAGAAAACGTTTATCAGAATTCAGCAAGCATTGAAGCTAAACATTCATTTTCATGGACAGAAATTTAGATCCAATGAAAAGTCTTGAACCAGTCAGCAAGCTTTCAAGTTTCACAATGCTCTTTACTGACTTGATGCTACAAGTGAGGAAGGAGGAGAGATTGCTATTAAAGAATATGGAGAAAGTTGATATATTATGAATTGCTGTGAGTTTTCCAGGCTGTATGGTCATGTTCCAGAAGAATTCCCTCCTGATGTTTTGCCCACATCTATGGCAGGCATCCTCAGAGGTTGAGGGGTCTGTTGGAAACTTGGCAAGTGAGGTTTATACAGTATATCTATGGAATATCCACAGTGGGAGAAAGAAGTAGGTGGGAATGTTGCAATTGATCACTTTGATTAGCATTAAATGGCCTTGCAGCTTCAAAGCCTGACTGATTCCTGCCCGGGGGTATCCTTTGTTGGAACAGAATTAGCTGACCCTTATTGTTTCCCATCTGGAATTCTCCTGTTTTCTTAGTGTTTTTCTTTATTTACTGTCCTAATTCTAGAGGTTTTTAAAAATACTGATAGCCAAATTTTGTTCATTTTCATGGTTTCCTCCTTTCTGGTTTCCTCCTTTTTGCAGCTTTAATGCCTGTCTGGTTGCTGCCTGGGGGAATCCCAGACTAATTCAACCTGAGAAATCAACCACAGCAGACCACCTGATGAACCAACTTGGACACAGCATATTATTTGAGAACACAGAAATGCTGGACCACTCTAACAACCACCATGTTAGACTACATAGAGAAGTTACTGAAATTCAAAAGCATGTGGACAATTTCAACAGAAAGGAGCACACCAAAATCTGGCTACTAGTATTTTTAAAAAAACCTCTAAAATCGGGACAGTAAATAAGGAGCAACACCCCAAAAGCAGTGGCATTCCAGGTAAGAAAAAATCAGGGCCAGCTAACACCTCCCAACAAAGGATTCTGCCAGGCAGCAACCACCAGGCATTGAAGCTGCAAGGCCATTAAATGCTAATCAAGACGGCCATTTGGAACATTCACACTTGCCTCAAACAGGCAAGAATTATTTCTCCCATCCTGGACATTCCACAGATATATAAACCTCACTTGCCTAGTTTCCAACAGATCCCTAAACCTCTGAGGATGCCTGCCATAGATGGGGGCAAAACATCAGGAAATAATGTTTTTGGAACATGGCCATACAGCCCAGAAAACTCACAGCAACCCAGTGATTCCGACCATGAAAGCCTTCGACAAGACACTGATATACTATGGTCCAATACAGTGATTAAAGACACTCATTTTATTGTCTAACTGTCCTCAGTTACTACAACTATTGGTCACTCCAAAGAAAATCTGAAAGAACAATGTGATCTGTATTTTTGCACATCTTACAGTGAACAAACCTTTCATATCACTCTGACACACAAAAACAAATCTGGTTTCTGGACTCTACTGCTTCTGACCAGAATTGGTCTGTATAAACTCCTCTATATAAATATTCTCCAGCAAACTTGAAATACTATCATTGTTGTAATCTTCTCTGGAAAATGATAATTTTCCACATTCAATTATCTTTGAATACAATTGAGTTACTTCATCATAAGGGATCTTACACACAATGTGATATCTTAAAGTCTAAAAATTGAATTAGCAACTCTTCTATTTATGAGAAGTAATCCAAAGGGGTCTCAGAAATTGAAAGAAACAGTACACTTGAACACAATTCCATATTTGGGCATATACTGAACCCAACATAAAAATTACATGTCAGCATGAAATAGAAAAAGAAAGTGTGTACATTCATGGGTCAGAAAATCAGTTATATGCTTGTCCAACATGTTCCATTTAAATACATAAAAATAGCAATTAAAGCAATATACAACAGATTCAATTGGGGGGGGGGGGGATGCAAAATGATTATCAATTAAATGAAAATTTGAAATCTCTATCAAAATAGTGAATGTTTACACACAACAAACACCTAGTCACGGCTCACGAAGAATGAGCATTTTCCTAGTACTAGCAATCCATTTGTTCTTATTTTATTGCTCCCACTTACATGAGCAAAAAAATAAATACCAAAATAATTCTTGTTACACAAAAACTGGGCATTCCAGTTCAATGTCTTCAAATGACCAAGCATTTTATACCAACAAGAAGTCTGTTTTCTTCTGATAAATGCCATAAATGTAAGTCTAGTGAATAAATTAGTGAATTTGACCAGTATTGTAATCTGGGTTCGTTCTAGAGCAGTGGTTCCCAACCTTTTTTTGACCAGGGACCACTTGAACAGGGACAACTTTGACGGCGGACCACTCTCCAACATTAGTACCAAAAGGGTTACAAATCAGTTTTTGATCACCTTTAGATTCCATTTGGTTATATGGGGTACTGATTCAGAAAACTGCACTGGACAGACCACATCAGATCTGGTTTCTGATACAGAACATATGCCATCCAGTAATCTCCATCTGCTCACCCACAGAAAACCATATTTAATAATCTAGAGCTGATGTGGTAGTAGTAATCTTTTGTGGGTAGTCAGACTCTCCCTTCCCAATATCCCCGTTGTCTCAGTACTAAAAAGAAGGTTTCGCAACACCATTCGCTTTTGTTGCTGTGTGGTGTCGAGGCAACGGTGTAGTAATGATGAGGCCAAGGACCATATTTTCGTTCTTGTGGACCACTGGTTGGGAACCACTGTTCTAGAGCAACAAACAAGGGTGGAACTTAATATGAAGTTATTATTCTCCAGTATATTTTTCCTTTCAACTGACTGTGAACAAGATAATAGGAACAAATGGACTGGATGCACACAAATCTAGCTTGTTTACATTAAAATTTGAATGAGTGGGCAATTCTGGCATAATAAAGTGTGATAATGCAGCCAATGCACATCTAAGACAGTCCAAATATCCGAAAACAGAAAACTGAAATAGCTCAAAGACTACATGCATCATTGTTTGAGATTGAAATAACACATTCTAATATATGCATGGAGCAGTAAACAATTACAGTGACAATCTGCTTGATATGTTTGTAATGAGAACCAATAAGTGTAAAATAAACATGCTGTCAGGTGCAAAATATTACCAAAGGCATCCAGAAAAAAAACAATACGCTCAAAAGTCCTGGAAAAAGAACAATGGGTCCATTGTACTGAACAATTCAGAATGACAATTCGGCCCTTGTAGATGCCTGGGTATTATGAACACCCACACTTTGGCCCAGACCCACTGGAAACTATGTCTAGG
Organism: Anolis apletophallus; assembly: GCA_030556195.1. Lineage (NCBI taxonomy): Eukaryota > Metazoa > Chordata > Lepidosauria > Squamata > Anolidae > Anolis > Anolis apletophallus. Next base: position 37,009,896 of record JARBWK010000015.1, on the reverse strand, counting down.
CATTGGTTTTTCAAGGATAGAAGAGCTCCTGAGAGCATTCGAACAGGAACCTCTTGAACAGCCCCGTGGAAAGAGCCTCAAAATCACAGTGCAGCTCTTCTAGAAACTTTGGGAGATAACGTTAATAGAAACACCTCTTCTATCACCATGGAGATGATAGCATGGTCCTTCCTTTTACTTTTACCAAGAGCAGCAATGTTCTCTTTCAAAGAACAAAACAGAGAGGGAGAACTCCATCTGTGGCTATGTATTGGCTCATGGCCCTTTGTTGGAGACAACAGCTCTATTCAGATGTAACTATGGCATTATGTGCATGATGCATGCTTCCCTATTCCAAACTATTAGGTTACATCCTCTTTAATTCAAATCCTACATTGCCATTACATCTTAACCAAACAACCATGGTTTATGCTTGTCTAAGGCAAGTAGACACCACAGTCTAGCATAAACCGTTATTAGAGAACTAGCTCCAATTATAGTACTTATACAACCTGACATTTGTCCTTCTGCCCGCTTAAAATGATAGCAAATCATTCAGTTGTAATGCACATTACTGCACATATCACTTTGCTGCTCATTAATCAGTATCATACTACATAAGCTTGCATTACCATCCTATCCAATTATCATTCGCGAAGCCTTAATGAGTTCAGAATTCACACCTAATCTACGGAAAAGCCCTGTCATTTCTGTGCCAGTGCAGCGACCATATGCTGCCTTTCCCACATAACCGTTCAGTTACTCATGGCTGAGCAATCTGAGAAAATCTCTAATGAATAAGCCACAATGCCGGTTCAAAATTTAGTGCAAGGCCATACACAACATATACTACAAAATGTCCAACCACTTGCAGTTGTCTCTATCCTCCACGCCATCCCTGCTTGTTATAAAATTTAAAAACCACTCTTTATTTGCATATCAATACCTAGAGTGCTCTTTGAGCTCACAGCAGTGCAACTAAGCTCTGGGAACAAGCTGAATGGTTTTCATGCATACCGTTATTTTCTGTAAGCTTTGAAACCTTTCTAATAAACATATCATTAGAACAGCTCCCTTGATAATTGCTTGCTAGATTAAGCTTTTAGAGCAGAATTTAGGAAACTCTACAAGTAGCTACAAAAATGTTACATAACTTTTGACGAAAGAGAAAATCAAGAGCAGAGCATCAAAACACTGACTGGAAGATGAGATAAAAGAAATGTAAGTTCAATTTGTTTTGTATGCAACAATCCTTATGAAAGAAAATAGCTTCAGTAACAAGAATGTAAGTAGCTCCCTTCAAATGAGAACGTTACTTTACTGAAAGAGGTATGGATCTCCCATCAACATGGAAGCCCCACTAAACAAAGGCACAGCTTTCAAATTGGCAGCTTATCAGTTGCTAGGATGAAAAACAGTGCAATACAACAAGAACAAAACAATTCAGTACAATCATCTGTTCCAACACAATGTTTCTAGTCTCGATTCAGAAAAAGAAAATGTTCTCAACTCTCATCACTTCACACAGGTATTGCTAGTTTGCAATAATGAAAATAGCCGGCTATTATAATGCCATCTTTCTACGTCAAGGACTTTAGTCATCCAGAATAACATAGACCATTTTTAACTTTAAAAATATCTGCATGCATGGCAATTTGTCAGATACCAAGACATGAAGTAGAGAAGAAAGACATTTGCTCTCTTGTTCTGAATTGGTGACTTTTGTGTTGAACTTTAAACTAACAGTTTTCATGACCTATATTGTTTTTAAAAGATAACATAGCCATAGAGTTGGAAGAGACCTTGTGGGCCATCCAGTTCAACCCCCTGCCAAGAAACAGGAAAACCACATTCAAAGCACCCCAAACAGAGGCCATCCAATCTCTATTTAAAAGCCTCCAAAGGAGCCTCCATCACACTCCGGGAAGAGAGTTCCAGGGCTAAACAGCTCTCACTGTTGTACGTTCTTCCTAATGTTCAGGTGGAATCCCCTATCCTGTAGTTTGAAGCCACTGTTCTGCGTCCTAGTCTCCAGGGCAGCAGAAAACAAGCTTGCTCCCTCCTCCCTATGACTTTCTATCACTTCTTGATACATGGCTATCATCATGTCTCTTCTCAGCCTTCTCTTCTGCAGGCTAAACATGCCCAGCTCCTCACAGGGCTTGTTCTTCAGCCCCTTGATCATTTGAGTTGTCCTCCTCTGGACACATTCCAGCTTGTCAACATCTTCCTTCAATTGGTGCCCAGAATTAGACATAGTGTGGTTCCAGGTGTGGTCTGATCAAGGCAGAAGAGAGGAGTAGCATGACTTCCCTGGATCTAGACCAGGGGTGGGCAATTACCGGCCCTCCAGGTGTTTTGGACTTCAACTCCCAGAAATCCTAACAGCTGGTAAACTGGCTGGGATTTCTGGGAGTTGGAAGTCCAAAACACCTGGACGGCCGGTAATTGCCCACCCCTGATCTAGATACTAGTCTCCTATTTATGCAGGCAAAAATCCCATTGGGTTTTTTTTGCCGCCACATGACATTTTAGGAGGTCTTGTAAGACCTTCCTCTTCAAACAGGCCTTTGGCTTGTAGACGCCATCAGTGTCTCAGTCCTGCTTATTGATGTTATCCTATTGTATTGCATTATGCTGTGCGCTATTGTATTTCGTACAGCATACTTGTGTTTTAATGTGTGGATGTTTTAGAGTGCTTTTTTGTGTTTTATTGTGTATTATCCCGGCTTTGTGAGCCGCCCCGAGCCACCCGGGAGTGGCAGCCTAGAAGTTCAACAAATAAATAAATAAATTGTCGGCTCATGTTCACCTTCCTGTCCACGAGGACTCAAAAGATCTTTTTCACACGTACTGCTCTTGAGTCACTTCTTTCCAGGATGAAGAAGAATTGGTGAGCACCCTTTGGATTCTTTCGCTTAGCCAATTACAGATCTACCTCACCATAGTTTTGCCTAGCCCACATTTGACTAGTTTGTTTGCCAGAAGGCCCATATCTCTAATCTGTTAAGATCAATTTGAATTCTGCTTGTATGTAACCTGCTAAGAAGAAAGAAATAGCAAAATTTGATAACCAGGTTTCCAACAGATGCTGGAAATGCAATAAAGAAGTAGGAACTTTCATGCACCAATGGTGGCACTGTAAAAAAGTGAAGAAATTCTGGGAAAATATACACATTGAAATGCAAAAGATACTGAAGACTAACCTGGACCTGAGCCCGCAGGGATACCTGCTAGGGATGACGAGGGAGGGCCTAGCCGCAAATCAAGACAAAATGTTCTTTATACTAACTTCGTGTGCACGGATTACACTTGCCAGATATTGGAGGTCAACTAATATACCGAATGCGGAAGAATGGATTATGAAAGTAATGGGACATAATACAGATGGACTCCCTTTGGCAAAGAATGAATAACGGAAAAGAGGAACGAACTGGACGGACTTAGGAAATACTTACAAAAGGAAGGAAACAACATCAGAATAGATCTAAATGACCTGTACTATGAGCTATTTGAAACACCCCCTCACTACACACGAGCGACTACTAAACTCAGAAATAATCCTCTCGGACTAACCCCTTGGGAAGTCGTAGATATCCCCCTCCCCACACCAACACCCCTACCCTCATCCGTACCCCCACCCCCCCTCCCCCACCCCAACCCCCCTTATTGGGTAGGAGCATGTTTTTGGATCTGTTTTATTACATGTCTAATGATGTAAATACCTTTTCCTCCCCCACTCTTCCCTGCAAAAAAAACCAAATAAAAATCTATACAAAAAAAAAGAAGAAAGTACAAAGGCCTTAGAAGAAGGGCAACAGAAGTTCTTGAGTATATGACCGAGAAAATGAAAAGAAGGAATGTCAACAAATCACCAGGGCCAGATGGCATCCACCCCAGAGTTCTTAAGGAACTCAAGTGTGAAATTGCTGAAATTCTAGCCAAAATATATAACCTTTCTCTAAGATCAGGCACTGTACCCGAGGACTGGAGGGAGGCAAATGTAACTCCGATCTTCAAGAAAGGATCCAGGGGTGATCCAGGAAATTATAGGCCAGTTAGTCTAACCTCAGTTCCAGGCAAAGTGATGGAAACCATTATTAAAGAAAAATTACTAAGCACATAGAAGAACAGGCATTGCTGAAGGAAAATCAACATGGTTTCTGCAAAGGCAAATCATGTCTTACTAACTTGATAGAATTCTTTGAGGGTGTAAATAAACACATAGATAAAGGGGACCCAGTCGATATTGTTTACCTTGACTTTCAAAAGGCTTTTGACAAAGTCCCTCACTAAAGGCTCCTAAATAAGCTCTTCAGCCATGGAATCAGGGGACAGGTCTTGTCTGGATTGGAACCTGGCTAAACTGTAGGAAACAAAGGGTGGTAATAAATGGACACTTCTCTGGATGGAAAGAGGTGAGAAGTGGCGTACCCCAAGGTTCAGTTTTAGGACCGTTACTTTTTAATTTATTCATAAATGATCTGGATGTAGGAGTAAATTGTGAGGTAGCAAAGTTTGCAGATGACACTAAACTGTTCAGGGTAGTTAAAAATGAAACTGACTGTAAAGAGCTCCAGAAAGATCTCTCGAAATTGAGTGAATGGGCAACAAAGTGGCAAATGCATTTTAACCTAAACAAGTGTAAAGTCATGCACATCGGGGCAAAGAACCCCAACTACACCTACCAACTGATGGGGTCAAAGCTTTCTGAGACAAACCAGGAAAGGGATCTTGGGGTTTTGGTGGACAGCTCAATGAAGATGTCAACCCAGTGCGCTGCAGCAGTGAAAAAAGCAAATTCTATGCTTGGCATGATCAGGAAGGGAATCGAGAATAGGTCGGCAAATGTTGTATTGCCTCTCTACAAATCTATGGTGAGGCCACATCTGGAGTACTGTGTACAATTCTGGTCACCGCACTTCAAGAAGGATATAATGGAACTGGAAAAGGTACAAAGAAGGGCAACAAAAATGATCCAAGGGATGGAGCAGCTCCCTTATGAAATCAGGTTGCAACGCCTTGGTCTTTTCAGCCTTGAAAGACGGTGTTTAAGAGGTGACTTGATCGAAGTGTATAAAATCATGCATGGGATAGAAAAGGTGAATAAAGAAAAATATTTTCTCTGTCACACAACACTAGGACTAGGGGGCACTCCCTAAAGCTCCAAGGTAGGAAAGTTAGGACTAATAAAGGGAAATATTTCTTCACCCAGAGGGTCATTGGGTTATGGAACTCACTTCCAGAGGAGGTTGTGACAGCTGTCAGCCTGGACAGCTTCAAGGCAGGATTAGACAGATTCATAGATACCAAGGGAATTACTGAAATGGACATCCAAGTGCCACCTCTGTGTTGATGGAGGCAGGCAGGATTTTCCCCGGGTACTGGTTGTGGGGGGTCGGGAGCAGGTGAGGGTTTTGCCCTCCTTTCTGCTAGAGATCCCTGTGTACAACTAGTGGGCCACTGTGTGACACAGAATGCTGGACTAGATGGGCTGAGGCCCGATTCAGCATGGCTCTTATTTATTTATTTATTTCCAGTGTTTATACCCCGCTACTTCTCAACCCCGAGGGGGACTCAGTCTTGCGACCTAACAGACGGCAACAATTGTTGCCACACAATACATAGTAAAACACAGTTAAAATTAAAATACATTAAAATACACCTAGAATTCAATACATTAAAATACAGTTAATATTAAAAACATCATATACATTCATCACCATTAAAACAATGTTCCATCCAAAGTCTTAGATCTTAACCACCCATTTGCCAACTGACAAGTCTAAAGTGCCGTGTCGTGCTAGGGTGCAAACGCTGGTCCCAAAGCCAGGATTTCACTCTTTTTCTGAATGTTAGGAGGGATGAAGCTGATCGAATATCAATAGGGAGTGCGTTCCACAGACGGGGGGCCACCACCGAGAAGGCCCTCCCTCTCGTCCCCGCCAACCGCATTTGAGAGGTTGGCGGGAGCGAGCAGCCCCCCCCCCCCCCCGGGATGATCTTAAATTACGAGGTGGGACATAGAGACCGATGCATTCGGACAAGTAAGCGGGGCCAGAACCGTATAGAGCTTTAAAGGTCAAAACCAGCACTTTGAATTGAGCTCGAATTGGACAGGCAGCCTTCCCAACATGTTCTTATGTTCTTAAGGAATTGCAGCTATAATTCAACATCAACATTTAACCTCAAGATAAAGCGAAAAGCAATAGGAAAAGAAGAAGACCACAGTACAGCTGATTCAATCAAGGAAGTTATGGAATTGGGTTTTCAAGACAGGAGCAGTTGGTCTTGGGGGGGTCTCATTCAGAGTTGTCGTGTTAACACTGACTTGGCAGAAAACCAAAACCAAAACCAAATACCCTAGTTGGAATTACTATGGCTGCAGAATCAAGGAAGTTAAAGCATACGTAGAAACTCAATTGTATGTTTCAATTTGATGAAAGGTTACACAAGAGTGGTGGAGGAGGAAAACAGCTCATCAAACCTATTCAAAATAGTCAGAAGTTAAATAACAGCTGCTTGAATTGACATTTTTACAACTCACTTTTATTACTAAAATTAATTTGTGCTATTCAAATATTATTTCACGTTTCAATATAATAGAGGTTCAACTGGCAAAGATATTTTCCTTGATATGGATAACAGAGGCAATGACTAGCTCCTTAGAAACTGATTTCCAGTCGATAAAGTGTCTGCTCCAGATCCTCTGCAACAGTACAATGAGATGTCACAGAAGGTACTAAATCAATGATTATTGAACACAGGCAAAGACTTTTTTGTAAAGAAACAATTTCTGAAGAAACCCTGTTTCAAATGTGAATATTTAAATCATGACCATAGCCGCTTATAATAATGAAGAAGTTTAAGAACTTTGAGAAGATAATATTTCCAAAGATCTGTACTTTCAGGGTACAAAGAATAGATCACAAGAAGAGCATATGGCAATCTACTTTAATTTCTTGCTGTATCTGTCTGTTTGTGTTATGTACATCTCATTGAATGATTGGCAGTTGTCATCCAATAGTAACAACAACAGAGAAGAAAAGCAAAACTATATTAACTACTACAAACATGAAACAAATGATGGGTTCTTAATTATTTAGACATTTCCTGTTAGCTAATTAAAGTGAGAAGAACCATATTTACTCTACATAAATAACCTATGCTGCATGTATACCCTATCAACCAACTCAATTATAATGCCCACAAATAAAGAGAAGTTATTTCTCAAACATTAGCCTTAATAAAAGGGTAATGGCAGATTATTCTTTTCCTTTTTTTCCTTTTTTTTCTGCTCCACTTCAAGCCATTGATTCCTGCATCAAGCATTGCTAATCTAAAATCAACATGACATTTTACTAAAATTTTGCAAGAATCAACTTTACCCTGGGACTTACTCCAAAACAATAAGAATATTTCTGAATAAAAATATAGCCTGAGGTAGAATTTTTTTAACCCTTTTTTTCATGTCAGGAGCAACTTGAGAAACTGCAAGTTGCTTCTGGTGTGAGAGAATTGGCTATCTGCAAGGGCGTTGCCCAGGGGACACCCGGATGTTTTACCATCCCTGTGAGAGGTTACTCTCATGCCCCTCATAGGGAGCTAGAGCTGACAGAGGGAGCTCAAACTGCTCTCCCAGGATTTGAAATGCTGACCTGTCAGTCAGAAGTCCTGCCGGCACAAGGATTTAACCAAGTGGTTCTCAAGTTGTGGGTCCCCAGGTGTTTTGGCCTACACCTCCCAGGAATCCTAGTCAGTTTACTTGCTGTTAGGATTTCTGGGAGTTGAAGGCCTAAACATCTGGGGACCCACAGATTGATTTAACCCATTGGGCCGCTGGAGGCTCCAATCTTTTACCCTGATAAACTGGAAGAAAGCACCACTTAATTGTATGCTTATTACTTTTGAGAAGATCAGTTTGTAATGCATGGTTTAGCTGTAAATATTTACTTGCTTTAAAAAAAATTAAGGCAAAGTTTTTCCTGCATGGTAGGGGGTTGGACTAGATAACCCATGCAGTCACTTCTAACTCTAGTATTCTATGATTTCTTCCCATAGGAATGAAGGGAAAAAGATAATATGCAATGCCCTATCCCTCACAAATACCTGACATTACAGATATAGCAGATGCCCAGAGACCCGAGGAATTGCCTCCACTCAGTATCACAAGGTCACAACAAAAGCAATCAAAAACAAAGAAACAGGGCTTAAGCTATCTTTACCAGCAAGGTATTACTCATAACAGCTACTCATTTCTGAACATATGGCCTACTTTAAGCATCATTAACATTGTTAGTTCTATCCTTATCAATAGAACCACCTCCTTAAACACGAAGAACTAAGGATGATAGAAGCAATTTTGTGGGTTAAAATGGGGGGACGACGATGACAAAGAGCGACGAAAATCTATTGGATATTCATGCAAATTGTTCATGTGAATCCGCCATGATGAGCTCAAATCCCTGTCATGCATGTCTTGATTTCTGTGAGGAAAAATCCAAACTCATTATGAGTCTGCCAGCAATGTTTGCTGATGGAATTTCAATCACACAACACAGTCAATGCAAGCACATTCAATCTGTGCAGGGGGAAAAAATGGCTGCATGGATCAAAATAAACCCCCTGAAGTGTTTAATGTATTTCAGAGTGAGATGAGAAGAAACCAGCAGCTGCTTTCTACTAATTTTTTGCAGCTTAGCAATAGGACAGTGAATGCAGTGGTGGGAAAAGGAAAGGAAATACTTTTGAAAAGCTACAACTGAGGACTGGAATCAGTGTTGGTCTGCTGGTTCTGATGATGTATCGTTTCTTTCCATACATAAACTGTGAACACTTCTAAAACCACCCAAAAGTATCTGATTGATGAAAATTGAGATCTGTCCAAGATTTGATTGGACATGGGAAAAATCATCCTAATGAAGAGAGGAAGGAACAAGGAGGAGACCTCTACATTAGGCTTTGCCAGCTCTAAAATTTCTCAGTAGAGTGCCTAGTAATGTTATTATCCTTCAAGATACAGTAGAGTCTCACTTATCCGACCTTCGCTTATCTGACATTTTGTCTTATCCAATGCCCCCCTTTTCCTCCAGCTTTTCCCCTTCAATTAAAGGAGTATTCCCCAACTCTCTCTACATTCCCAATAAGTGAAATGGATAATCAAGGAGGAAAGTGAGAAAAGAGGCAGGACCGGAAGCGTCCTCCCTTCTTCCCTCTGTGATTTCCATACTCCTCTTCCACATACGGGCACTTCCTGCTGGGCCGCTCTAGCCTCGAGGCGTTGCCTTGCCTTAACCCTTTAAGTCCCTGCTGTTAGTATTCTAAGTGTCTAGCACTATGTCGGATGGGTAACAGTAGGAGACTCCGTATTATCTGACATTTTTTCTTATCTGACATTCTGCCAGCCTGTTTATGTCAGATAAGCTAGACTCTACTGTAATACCTGAGTAGGGTTTTTTTTATTTTGTTATTGGTTGTAGTATTTTAGCTTATGTTTTATGTGATTTTTTATATTGCCTTATGTTTGATTTTACCTTGTTGTTGTATTGTCGGGCTTGGCTTCATGTAAGCCGCCACAAGTCACCGTTGGGGAAAATGGTGGTGGGGTATAAAGATTATTATTATATGTGGCATTACTGTGAAGGAAGGTGAACAAAACTGCAGGCAACAGGGTAAGGAGGGGATATTTTAAAGGCAACTGTTCCAAAGGAATATTTGAGAAATTAAAATGACACATTCATTGCCCCAATTTTTTTTTAAAGTCAAATATCTTACAAAAGACCACTTGCAAAGTAACACATTTAACATCCCCTCTGCTTCTACCCTCACATTTCTGATTAAGCTCCCCACTTGACCCCTAAAGTGAAGAATTCCCAAGATCACTGAGCAAAGTCATCCTTTTGTGAGCAGGACCATATTACTAAGCAGTAGTTCAAAGGTGATTTATTTACACTCTTTTAAAGCGCATCCATGGGAGGATTCTCACAATCCTACACTAATCCCTGATTTAGTTCAGATTGACCTGTAGTGTTCTCACAAACATTCATGCATTTTAAGAACATGATTTCAGTCTCTAAAGGATCAATGGAATTAGTCCAGGACAGGAGGGAAATGGCTTCCCACTGCTTGCTATTACCACCACTGCTCCTTACAGCAAGGATACTCAAATCTGACAGCCCAAAATAAAAATTAGTCTTACATTTTACTGATACCATGCTAAAAAAAGCAAATCATGGATAAACAGCTTTGTGAAACAAGAAACTGGCATACCATTGGGGACCTAAAGGATTTGAAAGAAAGCCAAGGGAATTAGTAAGAGAAATAAGCTGTCTAAATTGGTGAAATCCACAAAAATACAATCCCAGTACTGGTGTAAAAATAGGTTTCAGCATCTAACTCTGCTTTGCCAGCATTTAGTTACATTTCATGAAAGCTCATCATTGTGGAAAACTCAGCTTCCTCCTCCTCATCTGACCCCAATTTTGCAATCTCTAATATTTGAAGGCTCTGAACAGATCTCCTGCTTCAAGTTTAGAAGCTTAGTACCACAACATAAATAAAGGAGATATTAATTGGAAAGGAATAAGAAGGAAGATATTGGCTCAGTGGCAAACAAAATGTTTTGCATTTAGAAGCTCCAAGATTCAACGTGACATCAGGAAGAATGCTTGGGAAGAAGATATATGAAATCTGGACAGCCAATGCTAGTTGATAACAATACTCGACTATGCTGAACAAAAGGATTTTCTCCATGTTAGGATATCTAAATATCCTGAAAGCACTAGATCCTGTCTGATTTTGGGAGCTAAGGAAGATGAGCCCTGTTTGGAAAAAAGTTCGCCAATAAATAGCCAGTGCTTTAGGCTATATTTCAAAGGAAGGAACCAGCAAACGGATCTATCAGGATTCCTTGCCTAAAAAGGCAAATGAAGGAAGAGCAGGACATACTGTAAAAATGGTAAAATACTTGAAAAATAGACATTAGGAGACAGGTGGAAACTTGTGTGACATAACAGCTTTTTACTTTCTCTGTAATAATGATGATGATTATAGTAGGCAGTATCTATTATATAAATGGGTTCACGTCATGTGATGTATACCTCAAACAAAGAAACCATACAACGCAGAAACACAATACTTGCCAACAGAAATAGGCCTCAAGCAAGGTACGTTTGTAGCAAAGAAACTTTCCCCCCCAAAACCTAAAAGGCCCCCAAAACAACGAGTAAAAATAAAACTACATTTACCAGCATCCTCTGGGGCAGCCAAAGACTCACCCAGCCTCTACATTCTGAACAACATGATTGGCTGCCAATAAGGGCGGATTTGCATAACTGCTGTAACCATAGCAACGCTGGCAAGAGCCATCCAAGGCTAGGATAGAATGCTGAGAGATTTCAGTTGGTGTTTGAGGGTTAAACTGCCAAAACAAAACTCTGAGGGAGCAATTCTCCAGCAAATTCCTACCCACACAACACAACACAACTTCCAGTCACAACCCATCCCACCAACCTTATGGGACCCCGTACACACAACAACTACAAACACCACAAACAAAAACCATTCCTTCCTTCCACACAGACATAAACTGACCCAAAAGACAAGCCATGCCTTATAAAAATAACAGCATCGGACGACACACTCACAGCGCTACATTCATCAAAAAAAAAAGGGCAGAACAAACGCCAGAACAGAAACACACTGCGCAGCAGAGACACAGACAACAGGTCACTGCACGACGCACAGCTGAGAACCAAATGCAAAGAACTGCACGACAAGAAGAAGCGCGCAGCCAGGAACAACAAAGACGCAGAAATGCAACACAACAGCAGCGCGCAAGTAGCGCAGAAAAACGACGTCGCAACACAGAAAAAAAACTTCAAACACACCACAACCAATTCCACCGCCTAGCCTTCAGATACAACGCTGCAGAAGACTACAGCATTGGCACCCTAACGCACATCTGCACACACTGCAAAGCCCTGAAATACCCAGCAGAAACACCAGGAATGTGCTGCCTAGCCGGTAAAGTCTCTCTACCACCACTTGGCACTCCTCCACAACCACTACAGACTTTGCTGAGTGGAGACACTCCAGAATCAAAACACTTCCTCCGCTATATAAGACAATACAACTCATGCTTCCAGATGACATCATTTGGAGCACACATAGAAAGTGCGCAATTCATGCCTACTTTCAAAATCAAAGGACAAATTTATCACCGAGCTGGCTCCCTGCTCCCAAACACCGAGGAGCACATCAATTTCTTCAAATGTTTTCATTGGTGATGAAGACACCGAAATCAACACACGATGCCACATTTCCCCAAAAGTTAAAAACCCATTATCGCACAACTACAACACCTCCTTCATGAACACAATCAATTAGTCCACTTATTCAAGACCGCTCTGGACAAGATGCCTACTGACACACACAAAATTATAATACATCCCGACAAAAGCCTGAAGGGCAACATGAACGCAGATACAACGGCTCCAACTATCGATGAAGTGGCCATCGTCATGGTCGGCGATCACTTCCTACCCAGAGACATAGCACTTCAGCGAAGAAACTCTGAATTGACCACCGTATCAGAAACACATCGCTGCTATGACGCCCTCCAGTACCCAATCATATTTTGGGATGGCACAGATGGGTACCACATCAACATCAAAATGACAGATCCACAAACAAAACAAGAAACTCATGATCAGACAAGAAGAGGACAATCACATACTGAAGTGTCGCCAACTATTCCACCAGTACATTGTTGACATGTACGTGAAAATAGAGAGTGAGCGATTGCACTTCATTCGCTACAACCAGACCAAACTACGATCGGAGGAGTACATACATCTCAGAGACGCAGTAGTGCAGGACGGCCACAACGCCAACATTGGAAAACTCACCATTCTGCCCTCTTCGTACACAGGCAGACCACGTCACATGCATGAGTACGCACAGGATGCCATTCAATATGTGCGCCTCCACGGACGCCCCGATCTCTTCATCACGTTCACTTGCAACCCGCAATGGCCCAGTATTCAAACCCTCCTGCTTCCTGGTCAGAAAACAACAGACAGACATGACATCACGGCGCGAGTCTTCCGTCAGAAACTGAAATCACTCACACAGTTCCTGATACAACACCAAGTCTTTGGCGAAGTCTCCTGCTGGATGTACTCTGTCGAATGGCAGAAGAGAGGACTGCCTCATGCGCATATACTCATTTGGCTACAACACAAAATAAAGACAACAGAAATAGACCACGTCATTTAAGAAATACCAATCCACAGGAAGATCCTGCACTGCATGCTATAGTCACCAAACACATGATTCATGGCCCATGTGGCACACTAAACCCGAGTTCACCATGTATGAGAGACGGCAAATGCACCAACGCTACCCACGCGCACTACTGCCCGAAACCATCACAGGCAATGATGGATATCCACTATACCGCAGAAGAGCACTCCAGGACAGTGGACATCACACAACAATACACATGAAAACAACCCCTATAGACATTGACAACCGCTGGGTTGTGCCGTACTCACCTCTCCTTTCAAAAACATACCAGGCCCATATCAATGTATAGTTCTGCAACTCTGTCAAATCTATCAAGTACATCTGCAAATATATCAACAAAGGAAGTGACATGGCAGTCTTTGGCATGGAGACCACTGCAGGCACCCCGACAACTCACATTGATGAAATCACACAGTTCCAGGCTGGAAAATACATCAGCAGCAACGAGGCAGTGTGGCATCATTTCCAACCCTTACATACTCAGACTTTCTCGCATCTCCTAAATAGGGCACTGAAACACGTGCCGGGTACAGCTAGTTTTATATACAAGTGGGAGTCATTATATTCACAGTAGGTCCTTTGTACTTTTTGGTATTGCGTCTCAATCACAGAGATAAAAGCAAAGTACTACTACTACTATTACTACTACTACTACTAATAATAATAAGAGGATGCTGCAGAGCAGGGGTGCTCACACTTTTTCAGCATGCGAGCTACTTATAAAACAACCAAGTCAAAATGATCTACCTACCCGCTACAAAAATGTGAAACATATAACACAATATCTGCTTTGAACTGGGTTTTCTGAGTCCACACTGCCATATAATCTGATTCAAAGCAGATAACATAGGATTTTATTCAACTGTGTGGAAAGGACCTCAGATATCCCAGGGCCAGCAGCACTTGGGTGGCGTCGGGAGCCTGCGGGATGGGACTGAGCCTTCCGGACGGGACTGAGCCTTCCTCCCGCCCTGCCTGCGATCTACCAGGATGCCCTACGCGATCTACCAGTAGATCGCGATCTACCTAATGAGCACCCCTGCTCCAAAGTCACTTTTTTCAATGGCTGGTTGAATGTATATCCTTGCTTTTCCACCAAAATTATGAATAACTCAATTAGTAACGAAGTTTCAAAGTAAACACAATAAAACAACCAATTTAACTTTAAAGATTACATGTTAAACAAATAAAGGACATACGATAATATAATCCAATTAATTTCAAGGAAATTTATTATTCACTAAGCCAGAGTGAAGAGGAGGAACATATTTAACAACAACATCCCCCCCAATTTCTCCCTCTCTTCCTATTATCCTTTCCCTTCACATTAGCCCTTTCCCCCTTTCCCGGTTCCATTCCCTTTCTCCTCCCCTCCTAGATTCCCGCAATCTTATACCTTCCTTTTGGAAAGCTAAATGTTTTCCCCTGACATTAAATCGAGTGATGTCTGACTTTGGGGGTTGGTGCTCATCTCCATTTTTAAGCCTAAGAGCCAGTGTTGTTCGTAGACGCCTCCAATGTCATATGACCGGCATGACTGCATGGAATGCTGTTACAACAGATATAATCCTGTTATTAATTAATTTCTAGCCAACTGAGGTAAAAGATAAAGGTTTCCCCCCTGATATTAAGTCGAGTCATGTCTGACTCTGGGGGTTGGTGCTCATTGCCATTTCGAAGCTGAAGAGCCAGCAGTGTCCGTAGACGCCACCAAGGCCATGTGGTCAGCATGACTGCATGGAGTGCCGTTACCTTTCTGCCGGAGCGGTACCTATTAATTTACTCATATTTATATGTTTTCAAACTGCTAGGCTGGAGCTCAGCCCGCTTCCCAAATTCAAACTGCCAACCTTTCGGTCAACAAGTTTAGCAGCTCAGCGGTTTGACCCACTGCACCACCAGGGGCTCCTATCTCAATAATAAAAAATATTATATAAAAAGAAAATGAATAAAATGTAATTTCAGGAAAAGGCCACTTTTAAACCACAAATACACACACGCTCTAATTCAGGCATGGAGAAATTTGGGCCCTCAAGGTGTTTTGGACCTCAATTCCTCAGAATTTCCCTCCTCTGCCACTTAAGGAAGGGGCCTGAAGCTGTTAGAATTTTATTTATTTATTTAAAATTTTTGTACCCTGATCTTCTCACCTCCATGGAAGGACTCAGACCGGCTTACAGCAAAATTAAATGCTATACAAATTTAAAACATCTTAAAACAACATATTAAAATAAAAACAGAGAAACATAAAAACCACATTGCCATTAAAAACACATTCAGCTCAGTCTAAAAAAGTGGTCACCCATTTCAGATTGAAATCAATCTCCGCTTATTCTGGGAAGGCCTCGTTCCACATCCAAGTCTTCACCCGCCTCCTGAAGGACAACAGGGAGGGGCAGATCTAACATCACTTGGGAGGGAGTTCCACAGCCAAGGGGCCACCACAGAGAAGGCCCTGTCTCTCATCCCCACCAGACCCGCTTGCGAAGATGGCGGGATTGAGAGCAGGGCCTCTCCGGAGGATCTTAATGTCCTTGATGGTTCATACGGGAGAATTTGTTCAGACAAGTAAATTTGGCCGGAACCGTATAGGGTTTTGTAGGTTAAAACCAGCACTTAATTGGCAGCCAGTGGAGCTGGCGCAACAAGGGAGTTGTGCGCTCCCTGTACCCCGCTCCTGTTAGTAACCTGGCTGCCAAGCGTTGGACTAATTGCAGCTTCCGAGCAGTCTTCAGAGGCAACCCCACGTAGAGAGCATTGCAGTAGTCTATTCGGGATGTAACTAGAGTGTGGACCACCGTGGCCAAGTCAGATTTCCCAAGGTACGGGCGCAACTGGCGCACAAGCTCTCCCGGCCACCGCCGAGTCCTGGGGCCCTCCAGGTGTTTTGGACCTCAACCCCTCAGAATTTCCCTCCTCAGCTGCTTAAGGAAGGGGCCTGAGGCTGTTATTATATATTATTTTATTTTCATTCCTATTATTATCAAAGGTAAACACACTCCAAGTCAGGCATGGGCCAACTTGGGCCCTCCCTTCCAGGTGTTTTGGACTCCAACTCCTGTCGGCTGTTAGGAATTGTGGGAGTTGGAGTCCAAAACACCTGGAGGGAGGGCCCAAGTTGGCCCATGCCTGCTCTAACCTGAAGTTGATGCTATTTATTTATTTCAGGATTTTACCCCGCTCTTCTCAACCCCCGAGGGGGGACTCAGAGCGGCTTACAGTAAGGCACAATTCGATGCCCACACAGTAACAATATAAAACCCCAGAACCCTTCAACAATTAAAATACATTAAAATACATTAAAATACAATTACATTAGCATCATACGCATTCATTCCAGATTAAAACAATGCTCTGTCCATAAAAGCATTGGCCCTATTCATCCACTTTCCATTAAAATCCCATCTAAAATGCTGCCTTGTGCTGGTGTGCAAACACCTGGTCCCACAGCCAAGATTTTACTTTTTTCCTGAATGCCAGGAGGGATGAGGTGGATCATACATCAATAGGGAGCGCATTCCACAGGAGGGAAGCCACCACCGAGAAGGCCCTATCCCTCACCCCCACCAGCCACATTTGAGAAGTTGGCGGGAGCGAGAGCAGGCCCTCCCCGGATGATCTTAGATTACAAGGTGGGATGTAGTGGCTGATGCGTTCGACAAGTAAACTGGGCCAGAACTGTATAGAGCTTTAAAGGTCAAAACCAGCACTTTGAATTGAGCTCGGAATTGGACAGGCAGCCAGAGGAGCTGACACAACAGGGGGGTGGTATGCTCCCTGTATGTAGCTCCTGTTAGTAATCTGGCTGCCGCCCGCTGGACTAATTGCAGTTTCTGAACTGTCTTCAAAGGCAGCCCCACGTAGAGTGCATTGCAGTAATCTATTCGGGATGTGACCAGAGCGTGGACGACCGTAGCCAGGTCAGACTTCCCAAGGTACGGGCGCAGCTGGCGCACGAGTCTTAACTGTGCAAAAGCTCCCCTGGCCACCGCCGAGACCTGGGGTTCCAGGCTCAGCGAGGAGTCCAGGATCACTCCCAGGCTGCGAACCTGCGTCTTCAGGGGGAGTGTAACCCCATCCAACACAGGCTGTAGTGCTATGCCCTGTTCGGCCTTACGACTGACCAGGAGGACCTCTGTCTTGTCTGGATTAAGTTTCAATTTGCTAGCCCTCATCCAGTCCGACACAGCAGCCAAGCACCGGTTCAAAGTCTGAACAGCCTCCTTAGTGACAGGTGGAAAGGAGTGACAATTCTGGACGTCATCTGCGTACAGATAACACCTTACTCTAAAACTCCAAATGATCTCTCCCAGCGGTTTCATGTAGATGTTAAATAACATCGGGGACAGTACTGAACCCTGAGGGACTCCACAAGACAATGGTTGTGGAGCCGAACAGGTGTCACCCAATGACACCTTCTGGGTACGACCCTCCAGGAAGGATTGGAGCCACTGCAAGGCAGTACCCCCAAGCCCCATATCTGCAAGGCAACCCAGAAGGATACTGTGGCCAATGGTATCGAAAGCCGCTGAAACGTCGAGCAGAACCATCAGGGACACACTCCCCCTGTCGAGCTCCCGGCGTAGATCATCTACCAAGGCGACCAAGTTTTACATGTTGAAAACTGCCAAGTCCCTTTGGAGAGATAGGATGGTATACAAATAAAATAAATTAAATTATTTTTTTATTACAGTGATACCTTGAGTTAAGAGTTTAATTCATTCTGTGACTGAGCTCTTAAATCAAAATGCTCTTATCTCAAGGCAAATTCGCCATTGAAATGCAATTAATCAATTCCGGCCGCACAACGCTCCCCCATTTCTGTTATGTGCTTTTAAATAAAAATTATTATATAAAGTTATTGTTATTTATATTAGATAAAAAAGGGTAAAATGCAATTACAGGAAAAGGCTACTTCTAAACCACATATACACACACGCTCTAATTCAGGCATGGAGAAATGTGGGCCCTCCAGGTGTTTTGGACCTCAAGTCCCACTATTCCTCACAGCCTCAGGCCCTTTCCTTTTCCCGCTCAGCCGCTTTGCGGAAGGGGCCTGAGGCTGTGAGGAATAGTGGGACTTGAGGTCCAAAACACCTGGAGGGAGGGCAGAAGTTGGCCCATGCCTGCTCTAACCTGAGGTTGATGCTATGAGTATTTATTATCGATGCCAAGTATTATTATTGCTCCTCACACTGCTTCCCCTGGTGCAGTTTTATGTCTGGGGTGTCCTCGTTGGTTCTGAATGGAACTGAGGCCTTGTCGGCCTCTCTGGCCCTTCCCCCGCCTCCTGGCGCGCCTCCTCGCCTGCTGCCAGCCTCTGTCCGTTTGTTTTCCTTCTCCTCCCGCACATAAACAACTAATTGCAGTTTCCGAACTGTCTTCAAAGGCAGCCCCACATAGAGTGCGTTGCAGTAATCGATTCGGGATTAGTCTAAAGCAGGCATGGGCAATCTTGGGCCCTCCAGGAGTTTTGGACCTCAACTCCCACCATTCCTAACAGCCTCCGGCCCTTTCCAATCCCATGTATTATTAGTCTAAAGCAGTGTTTCCCAACCTTTTTTGAGGGGCGGCACACTTTTTAGATTTATAAAATCCTAGTACACACCACCAATCAAAATGACACAAAATGACACTCTAACACAGTAATACATATAGTTAATATGTTTTTAAATGTATTTATACACTCAGTGTGAAACCTGGGCCTGTTTCGATGAACACAACATATACTGGCAGGAATGGCAGAAAGACACACACGAAGGTCTTGCTCAACAGCTGTCAGTCTCTCTCTGTGTTTAGAAAAAATGTGTCCATATAGCTTCAAAGCAGTCCACTAGTACTGTTCTTATGCATCAATACACCTCATGGAACAATAATGAGGCTCCCACCTTCAATATATACACTACCGTTCAAAAGTTTGGGGTCACCCAAACAATTTTGTGTTTTCCATGGAAAGTCACACTTATTCACCACCATGCGTTGTGAAATGAATAGAAAATAGAATCAAGACATTGACAAGGTTAGAAATAATGATTTTTATTTGAAATAACATTGTTTTTACATCAAACTTTGCTTTCAAAAGAATCCTCCTTTTGCAGCAATTACAGCATTGCACACCTTTGGCATTCTAGCTGTTAATTTGTTGAGGTAAGCTTGAGAAATTGCACCCCACGCTTCTAGAAGCATCTCCCACAAGTTGGATTGGTTGGATGGGCACTTCTGGCGTACCATACGGTCAAGCTGCTCCCACAACAGCTCAATGGGGTTCAGATCTGGTGACTGCGCTGGCCACTCCATTACCGATAAAATTCCAGCTGCCTGCTTCTTCTGTAAATAAATAGTTCATGCACAATTTGGAAGTGTGTTTAGGGTCATTGTCCTGTTGTAGGATGAAATTGGCTCCAATCAAGCACTGCCCACTGGGTATGGCATGGCGTTGCAAAATGGAGTGATAGCCTTCCTTATTCAGAATCCCTTTAACCCTGTACAAATCTCCCACCTTACCAGCACCAAAGCAACCCCAGACCATCACATTACCTCCACCATGCTTAACAGATGGCGTCAGGCATTCTTCCAGCATCTTTTCATTTGTTCTGCGTCTCACAAACGTTCTTCTTTGTGATCCAAACACCTCAAACTTGGATTCATCCGTCCACAACACTTTTTTCCAGTCTTCCTCTGTCCAATGTCTGTGTTCTTTTGCCCATCTTAATCTTTTTTTCTTTTTATTGGCCAGTCTCAGATATGGCTCTTTCTTTGCCACTCTGCCCTGAAGGCCAAAATCCCGCAGCCGCCTCTTCACTGTAGATGTTGACACTGGTGTTTGGCGGGTACTATTTAATGAAGATGCCAGTTGGGTACCTGTGAGGCGTCTGTTTCTCAAACTAGAGACTCTAATGTGCTTATCTTCTTGCTTAGTTGTGCAACGCGGCCTCCCACTTCTTTTTCTACTCTGGTAAGAGTCTGTTTGTGCTGTCCTCTGAAGGGAGTAGTACACACCGTTGTAGGAAATCTTCAATTTCTTTGCAATTTCTCGCATGGAATAGCCTTCATTTCTAAGTACAAGAATAGACTGTCGAGTTTCAGATGAAAGTTCTCTTTTTCTGGCCATTTTGAGCGTTCTATTGACCCCACAAATGTGATGCTCCAGAAACTCAATCTGCTCACAGGAAGGTCAGTTTTGTAGCTTCTGTAACGAGCTAGACTGTTTTCAGATGTGTGAACATGATTGCACAAGGGTTTTCTAATCATCAATTAGCCTTCTGAGCCAATGAGCAAACACATTGTACCATTAGAACACTGCAGTGATAGTTGCTGGACATGGGCCTCTATACACCTATGTAGACCTTGCACCAAAAACCAGACATTTGCAACTAGAATAGTCATTTACCACATTAGCAATGTATAGAGTGTATTTGTTTAAAGTTAGGACTAGTTTAAAGTGATCTTCATTGAAAAGTACAGTGCTTTTCCATCAAAAATAAGGACATTTCAATGTGACCCCAAACTTTTGAACGGTAGTGTATGCTCCTGTATCATTCCAGGTGGGCATTAGACGAGTCCCTCGTGTATGACTTGTGAACAGGAGAGTTGTTACACAGTCACTAGAAAGGCTATCACGTCCAGCCAATGCCAAATGTAGTAATAGTTGGTACACATAAACACGAAAACGGCCGGAGGTGGCACCCCAGCCCCTTCTTCTTCGCCACCGCCCAGCCCTTCCTCTTCCTCCCCCCACAAGCAGCAGGAGTTCAGCAGAAGGAGGAAGAAAGGGGGGAAGAGAGGTTTTTCCGCGGCACACCAGGTGATTGCTCACGGCACACTAGTGTGCCGCGGCACAGTGGTTGGGAAACACTGGTCTAAAGCAGGCATGAGCAAAGGAAGGGGCCTGAGGCTGTGAGGAATGGTGGGAGTTGAGGTCCAAAACACCTGGAGGGAGGGCCCAGTTGGCCCAAGCCTGCTCTGAAGAAATTGATGCTATGAGTATGTATTATTAATGCTAAGTATTACCTCCTCACACTGCTTCCCTGGTGCAGTTTTACTGGGGTGTCCTATTGGTCCTGAATAGAACTGAGGCCTTGTTTCTCTTCCCTTTTCCTGGCACCTCCTCGCCTGCTGCCAATTCTGTCCGTTTGCTTTCCTTCTCCTCCCGCAATAAACAACTAATTGCAGTTTCAACTGTCTTCAAAGGCAGCCCCACATAGAGTGCGTTGCAAATATTCGGGATTAAAATCAGGCATGGGCAATCAATCAATCAATCACCATTCCTAACAGCCTCCGGCCCTTTCCAATCCCATGTATTAGTCTAAAGCAGGCATGGGCAAAGGAAGGGGCCTGAGGCTGTGAGGAATGGTGGGAGTTGAGGTCCAAAACACCTGGAGGGAGGGCCCAAGTTGGCCCAAGCCTGCTCTAACCTGAAATTGATGCTATGAGTATGTATTATCAATGCCAAGTATTATTATTGCTTCTCACACTGCTCCCCCTGGTGCAGTTTTATGTCTGGGATGTCCTCGTTGATCCTGAATGGAACTGAGGCCTTGTCGGCCTCTCTGGCCCTTCCCCCGCCTTCTGTCAGCCTCTGTCCATTTGTTTTCCTTCTCCTCCCGCACATAAACAACTAATTGCAGTTTCCGAACTGTCTTCAAAGGCAGCCCCACATACAGTGTGTTGCAGTAATCGATTCGGGATTAGTCTAAAGCAGGCATGGGCAATCTTGGGCCCTCCAGGAGTTTTGGACCTCAACTCCCACCATTCCTAACAGCCTCTGGCCCTTTCCAATCCCATGTATTAGTCCAGGGCTGTCCAACTGCCGGCCCTGCAGGTGTTTTGGACTTCAACTCCCAGAAATCCTAGCCAGTTTACCAGCTGTTAGGATTTCTGGGATTTGAAGGCCAAAACACCTGCAGGGCCGGCAGTTGGACAGCCCTGCATTAGCCTAAAGCAGGCATGGGCAAAGGAAGGGGCCTGAGGCTGTGAGGAATGGTGGGAGTTGAGGTCCAAAACACCTGGAGGGAGGGCCCAAGTTGGCCCAAGCCTGCTCTAACCTGAAATTGATGCTATGAGTAAGTATTATTATTGCTCCTCACACGGCTCCCCCTGGTGCAGTGTTATGTCTGGGACGTCCTCGTTGGTTCTGAATGGAACTGAGGCCTTGTCGGCCTCTCTGGCCCTTCCCCCGCCTCCTGGCCTGCTGCCAGCCTCTGTCCGTCTGTTTTCCTTCTCCTCCCGCACATAAACAACTAACCTGGCGCAGAAGAAGTGGGCTTTGTGCGGGAGGGGGGACCCTTCACCCCAACTCAGCCACCTTCATTCATCCTCACTCTCTTCCGCTTCCTTCCATCTTCCCCCTTCCCCCCCTCAAAACACAACACGGGCGCATCACTGCTCCTGCTTCCTCATATCCTTCCGCTTCCTTTTCTCCAAAACACAGAACTTTCCACACAAACAGCGGGATGAGAGTCTTTTTTTTCCTGTCCAGATCGAAAGGCGTCCCTTTGGGCACCAAATCCGCCTTTTTTTTTAGTCCAAAACACGAAAGGCTGCCACGGACTCATTTCCGACAGCGGAAGGATTCCGTCGAGCGGAATGAGTGATGCGTCCCTCCTTTCCCTCAGCGAACGGTTATGAGGGCACAAAGCATGCCGGGAATGAAAGTTGTAGCTCCCGCTTTCTGGTCCCGCCCATCATCACATTGGAAGGCGAGGATTGGACAACGAGAAGCCACGCCCCCTTCGGAGGAATATTGAGGAATCACGCACCAAAGTGCCTACTGGCGTCATTACGACTTTGGAGGGCGCCGATTGGACGAAGCAAAGCCACGCCCCTTTTCTGACAAAAAAGAGAGAAAGGGATGGCGGTTTTCCACCTATCTGCCCGGACGAGAAGATAGCCACGCCCCCTGCTACCATTGATTGGACGAGGAGATAGCCACGCCCCCTTGAGAGAGAGAGAGTTCGCGCGCGCGAGAGAGAAAGAACTGGGCATGCGTCCCAAAGTTTTGGAACCAGCCAGCCACCTCCGCAAGAGCAAGCAACAGCTGAGCGCGCTCCGGGAAGAGAAAAGGGGAGGGGGAAAGTTGCGCATGCGCACGGGCGTTCTCCCTCCCTCCCTCCGTGACGGTTGGTGGCGCGCGAAAGTGGGCGGGGCCTGGCGCGAGCCCTTTTAGTTTTATTTATTTATTTTTTCCCTCGCGGCGACCGGTAGTTCTCTCAGGAGTTGGTCAGTTGCTGCTGCTGCTTTCGCGTGAGGAGGAATCGCTGGTCTCTCCCAGAAGAGGTAAGTAGTTACTATTTTAAAACTTATATATATATATATATATCACACATACATATATATATATATAATGTGTGTGCATATTATATATATATATATCTCTCTCTCTCTCAATGTGTATGTGTTTTATATCTCCCAGTAATATAATTATATTTCTCTGAACAGGCTATTATTTACTGTTTAAATACTTATATATGTACATATATCTCTATACTATGTATATTATATTAAATGTATTATATATATATATATAATATTAAATTATATACATATATATTTCCTAGATATATATATTCCTTTAAATAGTAAATAATTATCTGTTCTCAGAGATATAAATATATATCTGTGAAATATATATGTATATAATGTAATATTATATATAACAAATTTATTATAATATACATAGTATATAGATATATGTACATATATAAGTATTTAAATAGTAAATAATAGCCTGTTCAGAGAAATATAAATATATATCTGGGAGATATAAAACACACACATATAATAAATTAAAAAATAATATATATACTATATTTTAATATACATATATAATATCAGATGCATATTATATATATATATAAGTCTTTAAATAGTAAATACTTATCTGTTCTCAGAGATATAAATATATATATATATCTATATAATACGTATCTGGTATATATGTATATTACATTAAAAATATAGTATATATAGGCTATATTATTTTTGAATGTATTATATGTATATGTATACACACACACATATATATATATGTATATTATATATGTACATTATAATAAATTTATTATATATATAATATTAAATTATATATATGTGTGTGTGTGTGTGTTTTATATCTCCCAGATATATATTTATATATCTCAGAACAGGTAATTATTTACTATTTAAAGACACACACATACACACATATGTATATTATATATGTATATTATAATAAATTTATTATATATATAATATTAAATTATATATGTGTGTGTGTTTTATATCTCCCAGATATATATTTATATCTCTAGGAAGAAGTAATTATTTACTATCTAAAGATACACACACATATATGTATATTATATATGTATATTATAATACATTTATTATATATATAATATTAAATTATATGTGTGTGTTTTATATCTCCCAGATATATATTTATATCTCTCGGAACAGGTAATTATTTACTATCTAAAGACACACATACACACACACATGTATATGTATATTATATATATATATTATAATACATTTATTATATATAATATTAAATTATATATTTATAAAATTATAATATACATATATATGTATATTATATATGTATATTATAATACATTTAAATATATATATTAAATTAAATATGTGTGTGTGTTTTATATCTCCCAGATATATATTTATATCTCTCAGAACAGGTTATTGTTTAATATTTAAAGACTTCATGTGTGTGTTTGTGTGTGTATATAGTATAATTATGTGTATCTCTGTCTGTGTGTGTATAAGTTTTAAGAGGCTTTGTTGTTGTCGCCTGAGGGACAAAACAGCAGGCCTTGAGAATAACGGGTTTTTGATTCCAAAGGGGTGAAAACTTGTGGTGCATTAGAGGCGATAACATGGGATGGAAGGGGCGCTTCCCCACCTTCTCTGTCTCCTTTTTGTTCTTCCTGCTCTGAGGTGGAAACCTGAAGGGTTAAATGCCCATTCTTCAACCCCTTTGAGTCTACTCCGTTTTTCTAAACTTGGATGGAAAGTTTGGGCTTGGAGGGAGGAGGGCTCCACCCTCTTTCCCTCTCTTTCTCTCTGTCTCTCCCTTTAAAGAGAAAACACCATCCGGAGAAAGCAATGTAACACTACTATGAGGTGGATCTGGGACAAGCCCGGAGCGAAGAAAGTGGTTTAGGGATTCAAACAACCTCCATTTTTTTTCATGAATTTTAACTATGCTAAGCAAAAATTAGAGATTATCAAAAGCTTTTATGGCCGGAATCACTGGGTTGCTGTGAGTTTTACGGGCTGTATGGCCATGTTCCAGAAGCATTCTCTCCTGATGTTTCGTCCACATTTATGGCAGGCATTCTCAGAGGTTGTGAGGTCTATTGGAAACACACACAAAAAGGGAATTTATATATCCATGGAATGTCCAGGGTGGAAAAAAGAACTCTTGAAGGGCGATGTTGCCTCTAAGCTGGAATGTATCCAGAGGAGGGAGACTAAAATGATCAAGGATCTGGAGAATAAGCCCTATGAGGAGTGGCTTAAAGAGCTGGGCATGTTTACCCTGAAGAAGAAAAGGCTGAGAGGAGGGAGACATGATGAGGGCCATGGATAAAGATGTGAGAGGAAGTCATAGGGAGGAGGGAGCAAGCTTGTTTTCTGCTGCCTTGTAGATTAGGACGTGGAACAACAGCTTCAAAATACAGCAAAGGTGATTCCACCTGAACATGAGGAAGAACTTCCTAAATGTGATAGCTGTTCAGCAGTGGAACTCTCTGCCCCAGAGTGTGATGGAGGCTCCTTCTTTGGAAGTTTTTAAGCAGAGCCTGGATTGCCATCTGTTAGGGGTGTTTTGAATGAGATTTTCCTCTTCCAACTCTATGATTCTATTCTTGTCTGTTTGAGGCTTTGCTTGCCATTTAATGGCCTTGCATGTTCAAGGCCTGACTTCTTAGTGCCTGGGTGGATCCTTTGTTGGGATGTAATTAGCTGGCCCTGATTGTTTCTTGTCTGGAATTTATGATATATCTTATTGTTTTTATGATTGATATGTGCCTTTTAGTTGTTTCAGGCCAGTGGAGGCCTATCATGGGGATTTCTTGGCAAAATTTCTTCAAAACAGCCTTCCTCTGAGGATGTGATTCGCCCAAAATCACCCTGTGTGCTAGCATGGTCCTACTGGGACTCAAATCCTGGCCTTCAGAGTTGGAGTCCTGACACTGAAACTGCCTCTCCATGCTGGCTGTCCTCCTGTTGTCTCCATAAAAACCCGAACTCTTTCAGAAATACGTGGTTTGCTCAGCAAGGTTTGTTTATATGGGATTTAGTTTTGCCTTCCTCTGAGGCTAAGAGAGTGTGACTCATCCAAAGTCACCCAAAGAGTTTCCATAGCTGAACCCTGGTCATCAACATAGTCCAGGGTTGAAACCACTGCAGCAGGCTGATCCCCATAATTCATTCATTGATTTTACTATATTTTTGGTCTCATCGTGGTTCATAAAAGCCATTTGTTGTCACTACAGTGATTGGGTTAACAATTGAATCAGATTTGGGGGAAATGAAACTGGTTTTGCTCTTCACATCAGATCCAAGCTTCATATGTTTGAAAGCTGGGAGAGGCTGTCTGATAGGGAAACAGGCAAAAATTGAGACAAGCACTCCATCCCTAGGGTTATTCCTCTATATGGGGTTTCTGCCTTGCCTGCTGCTTCAAGGAGAGACCCAAAAGGAAAATCTCTCAGGGGTGCTCATTAGGTAGCTCGCGAGCGATTAGTAGATCTTCGGCCCTCTTCCAGGTGATCTTCGGGCCTTACCAGCCGGATGGGGCGCTCCTGCCATGCGCGCGCACACGCGCTCCTGCTGCTGGCTTCTGCTCTTGTGGTGCTTCTTTCGCCTGCGGGGCATTGCAGGAAGAAGGAAGCACGAGGCAGGGCCTCTGGAGGGAGCGCTCTGCCTCTCGTCCAGAAGCAGCTGTGCAGCCTCCGTTGCCGTCGGGACAGGCAGGGCGGAGCGCTTCCTCTGGATGCTCCGCCTCATGCTTTCTCCTTCCTGCAATGCCCCGCAGGTGGAAGAAGCGCTGCGCGGGGGGAAAACAGCAGCAGGAGCAAGCACGGGGGCGCGGGCAGGTAGATCTTTTGGACTTGGTTACTTTAAGAGTAGCTTGCATGCTGAAAAAGTGTGAGCACCCCTGCTCTGGAGAATCAAAACTGGAAAAGGTTATCTCCTCTCTCTCTGCTGGTTTCAGATGATGGAAAATCAATGCTTGCTTTTCCATAGTGAAGGGTTGTTGACTTGGAACTTACAAAAGAGATTTCTGATTTTGGGTGCTGAGTGAAGGTTGCAGGGAGATTAATAGGTACAAAGAAGTTCGTCTTGATAGGAAGACTTGACCACTCTTTCCTCACATAGTCTTGATATAAACTTTGAAAGTTATGTAACATCACCCAGGAGATGTGTAACTGTCTTCATTATTCCCATCCTTTCCCTTGTATCTCCCTGCTGTTAGTGCTTTTCAGCTGACCAATGTCATGCTGTCAAAGGGCAAGCAGAACTACCGGTATGTGAGGGTCAAGGCCCTGAACATAGCAGATAAGCAATTCATGCCAGAGTTCCAAGACATTTTTATTTCTGTTGGAATGCTCTCACCATCACCCCACAAAGGAAATGCAGTAGTCTCCCGTTTTAGTTTCTAGATCCTATATGTAAGCTTTATTGCTTCCTTCACATAATGGAAATGTCATATACGAAACTCTCAGACTTATTTCTTGGAATCGGATTTCTTCTCAGCCTTTGTCTGTTTTAGCTCTTGTTTCACAAAATACCAGCATAGTCCCAATTGTATTGATTATTTTAAATGTTTATATGATTTCCTTCCTCCCCCTTTGGTGTCTGCACAGCTTGTGGAGGAAAGGGAAAAGAACATAAGAAGCTGCTGCTGGACACCATCTTTCAGGATTAATGTACATGGTTAATATTGGGAGGTGGCAATTGCATTCCAGATGGGGTTTTTGAACAGAGACTGTTCATTAATTCACCTCATATAGGATTCTGCTACTTGAACTTCTTTCCAGTTCCTATGAGGAAAAGAACTGGAGAAGAGCTCTTGCAAACCTAGTTGACCAGATGGCTAAATCATTTGTTGTTGCTGGCTTTTGGTTTGAGTTTTTGTTCTGTTATGTACAAGTCTCGTAAAAATTAGATTATGCCTGCTGCACATTTGAAACAGTCCTTCAAATTTACTCTTGAGTGGTCAGTTGTAGGGCAGTGTGAATATTGATTCATTCTGATATTAACACTGAAGTCCTGCTCATGTCTATTTGGGAATAACTCCACTCAGTTGTGAAATTTACTTCTAAGCAAACCTGACTAGGATTTCAGGTAAATTGCTGTTTGATACTTACTAAACTTAGCTGTTGTATCGTAACAGTGACGTATGAATTACTGGTTGAAACTTTTCTGCTATTGATTCAATAGAGTTACAAACTGAGTGGATGCAGTGAATACTGCAGATGTAGCGCATCTGGATTTCGGCAAGGCCTTCGACAAGGTCCCTCACGACCTTCTGGCAAACAAACTAGTCAAATGTGTGCTAGGCCAAACTACGGTTTGGTGGATCAAATGAACCCAAAGGGTGCTCACTAATGCTGCTTCTTCATCCTGGAAAGAAGTGACACGTGGAGTGCCACATTGTTCTGTCATGGACCCAGTCCTGTTCAGGATCTTCATTAATGAATTAGATGAAGGGTTAGAAGGCAGGATCATCAGGTTTGCAGACAACACCAAATTGAGAGCGAATACCCCAGAAGACAGGAGCAGAAATCAAAATGATTTGAACAGATTAGAGAGATGGGCCAAAAAGTAACAAAATTAAGTTCAACAGGGACAAATGCAAGATACTCCACTTAGGCAGAAACAATGAAATGCAAAGATACAGAATGGGGGACGATGCCTGTCCCAATGAGGAGCAGCTGAAAGAGCTGGGCATGTTTAGCCTGCAGAAGAGACGGCTGAGAAGAGACATGATGGTCATGTATAAATATGTGAGGAGATGTTATAGGGAGGAGGGAGCAAGCCCTGGAGACTAGAATGCGGAACAATGGCTTCAAACTACAGGAAAGGAGATTCCACCTGAAGATCTTCCTAACTGTGAAAGCTGTTCAGCCGTGGAACTCTCTTGTCTGGAGTGTGGTGGAGACTCCTTCTTTGGAGGCTGGGTGGCCATCTGTCAGGGGTGCTTTGAATGGGATTTTCCTGCTTTGTGGCAGGGGTTTGGACTGGATGGACCATGAAGTCTCTTCCAACTATGATTCACTTTGCTTCAAGCTACTACCTGCTTGTCTCTCCCTCTCAGTAACTGGTCTGTACTAAAGATTAATTAGGAAAACGTTAAACACTTTGAACATTGAAAAACAGTATTATATAAATACAAAATATTTGTGTACATATTTGTATTCTTAATCCTTTTAGTTTTTACAGATGTAAAATAACAAAGTAACATGTGGTGAATGCCTTGAGCATTTCCTTCCTCAAGAGATCATTGTTCCACTTTAACACTTCCCGCCTTCTCCCAGTGCAGTCTGTTGAACTTTCTGGAAGAACTCAAGAGCATTTTCAAAAGGTTAAAATCTAGAACCAAGTAAAGATGCGAAGAGCTACTTTTATTTTCCAAAATACAGAATCCTGTCCTATATATTTTATATCACTTAGAAACTACGCTTTCAAGGACCTGCAAATTGTTAATGTTTTAAGTTTTTCTTAGGTAGGTTTTCTTTTTTTCTTGACAATATTACTTTAAGAATGTTTTCAGAGCAAAATAGTTGCTGATGAGTTGTGCAGATCAAGGTTTTTCCTGGCAAAAGTTTGGTCTCCAGTGTGTTTTAGAAAAAAAAACAACCTTTTGCTTACTGAAGCACTGAAATATGCTAGAAATGAATTATCCAGCAAGCTGAACTTTCCATGAGTAATCTCCCACCCATTTACCTTATTATCAGGGAATCCAAAAATACAGATTTCTTGATTCATTTGCTTCCCAAATTCAGATATTTAGAACTGGCTTTGGATGGTAGATTAAATATGTTTTATCTACCCTGTATTTTTGAATGTGATTTTCCTGCTTCTTGACAGGGGATTGGACTGGATGGCCCACAAGTTCTCTTACAACTCCTATGTTTCTCTAAGTCTATATTCTGAACCAATATTTGAAACCTTCTCAGATAGCCATATATAAGATGTTTTGTTTTTTAGATGCTGACCCATTTTATTTTATGTTAAGCTCAGAACAGTGTTCTCAGTACCTCATAAGGAATCCTGCACACTTACTGATATGCAAATTCCATTGAACCCTACTTTGAATATTGGTGAGGTTTGGGGGATATTGACCTTTAATTTTGGGAGTTGTAATTCGCCTATATCCAGAGAGCACCGTGAACCAAATGACTATGGATCTGGACCAAATTTGGCACACAGCCCCAACATAGCCAACTTGAAATACTGGTGGGGTTTGAAGAAAATTGACCTTGAATTTAGAGCAGCATTTCTTAAAGTGTGCTCCGCATCCTGAGGGGCTCTGTCCAATTTCCCCCTCTTCCCTCTCCAAGCATTCCCTCTTGCCTGTCCATCCCCTCCCTCACTGCCAACAGCCTTTTCCCCTTTGACCCATACGCTTTTTATCTTCACCTCCCTCACCCCCAAAAGTCTTTTTTCATTTACTCTCTTGCTGGCAAAGCCTTTTTTCCTCACATTCTTCTCCACCCAGATCCTTTCTTCCTCATCCTACTTTCTTCCAAAGCCCTGTTTGTGTAACATCTACACGAAGCCGTTGGGTGAGATCATCCAGAGTTTTGGAGTTCAATGCCATCTGTACACAGATGACATCCAACTCTATTACTACTTTCCACCAGATGCTAAGGTTGTCCAGGTCGTGAACTGGTGCCCAGCCGCTGTGACAGTCTGGATGAGGGTGAACAAATCCATACAAGAATCCATACAAGACAGAGGTCCTCCTGGTCAGTCGCAAGGCCGAACAGGGTATAGGGTTACAGCCTGTGCTGGATGGGGTTACACTCTCCTTGAAGGTGCAGCTTCACAGTTGGGAGTCCTGGACTCATAGCTGAGCCTGGAATCTCAAGTTGTGGTGGCTAGAGGGCCTTTCGCAAAATTAAAACTTTTGTGCTGGTTGCACCCATTCCTTGGGAAGTCAGACTTGGCCACGGTGGTCCATGCTCTCTTTCCATCCAGGACTTTATGTGGGGTTGCCTTTGAAGACTGTTTGGAAGCTTCAAATAGTCCCAACAAGAGGCATGGAATGTGTGTCCTATATCTATTGTGCTCCACTCTGAGTCCCCTTCTGGGTGGGGAGGGGGGGATATAAATGTTTCAAATAAATATTTCCCTCCAGTAATTCAGGGGGTGTTTTGATTCAGGGGGTGCATGGCAGAAGGAGGTTGGACTGGATGGGCCCTGGGTCCTTCCACTGAAATACTGTTAAGTTGGTCGAAAAGTTTCCCGATGCCTGATATAAACATTTCTTGGGGCTCCACAAGAAACTTTTGGTTCAAAAGGGTTCTGTGGCTGAAAAAGTTTTAAAACCCTGTTTTAGAGAATTGCAGTTCACTTACATCCAGATCGCAGTGTGAACCCAACCAACAATGGATCTGGACCAACCTTGGCACACAGACTGAGCATGGCCAACTTTGAATGTTGGTGGAGTTTGAAGAGAATTGACTCCAAATTGTAGTTCACCTGCACCCAGAAAGCACTGTGCACCAAACGGACAATGGATCTGAACCAAACTTGGCACACATACCCAGCTTTCGATACTGGTATGGTTGGAACAATGACATATGATAATGGAAGTTGTACCCACATTCTTATGCATTTTCTAATGGGTCTCTTCTTAAAATCCAAAACCCAACAGGGAATATTTTATGCTTATAATTGCAAAAGACCTAACCCCGGTATTGCTGGACATCTGAACTAGTCTAAAATAAAATCTGAAAGGTTTTCCCATACAGATTTGTAGATTTAGGAATAGTAAATTGTCATTTTATGAACATGATATTGTGATAGCATAATTTTAATGCCTTGTTAGTCTTAGTGTCTTATTAGTCTTTTCTTACCATGAAGGGTTAATAAGGTGCACTACCTTTGGGAAGACGTTCGGGAGCATTTAAATCACCTGTTCTTGCCCTTAGATACTGTGGTAACAGTTGCCATGCAGAATGTTATATGAGAGCTTTGCAGATTTGAGGTGAATATCTGAATGGTTAGAATCCTTAGATATAGGTGCCTTACTCTTAAAGCATCTTCATATGGTAAGTTTTTGCTGCATCCCTTTCCAAAGTAGATGTCTTTTCCATTTTATATATTGTGAGAAACAATTTAATGTTGATTTTGTTGGTCTGTTTATTGTGCTGCTTTCATCAATGGCAAGTAAGCTTCCTTGCTTATTGCCTTCCCTTTTAGTGCTGATACTTGCATGGCAGTCAAGCAGTATTTTGCAAATTGCATTTGATGATGTAAGGCTGAAACAGAAAAATGTGTGCATTTATTTATTTATATCATTTCTACCTCTCCCATATCAGCCCGAAGGCAACTCAGGGCGGCGAACAGTCGACAAAATTCGATGCCATATAAATACACATATAAATAGAATAAAAACATTACATTGCAAAATATCTAAAAACATCAAAACAATAAAACAATGAACAATACAAAATTGAAAAATACCTCTTTGTATGGTTGTAAATTTGCATATTTCATAGCATTTCAAGACATGTTTTGTTTTAAATTTTGACTGTTGGGGATAAAAATAATATACAGTGCTGTTGCAAAAGCACGGATATGAATAGAGATTTCATACTGAGTAAGAGGAGCAAGAAAATGTACTGAAGTATGCTCCTGTTGATAAGCTGCACAGTATATAAGGTCAGAATACCCTGTGTGTTTGCTGATTGTACACTGGGAGGAAATGTGCTTTTTATAAAATCACTGTAACATAACATTCCTTCCTCAGAGGCTTTGGCCAAAATGGAATGCACAACTGTTGCAATAAACAATTAAATGGGGGTGTCCTATATCTTATTTAAGATTAGACGAAAATGCTCCTTAAAAAATGAAAGTGCTCTCTAGCCTTTCATTAGATTTTTACCAAGATACCTTATTGAATATCTAACCTTGACTATCTAGAACAGTGGTTCTCAACCCCTTAATACAGTTTCTCATGTGGCGATCCCCAACCATAAAATAATTTTCGCTGCTACTTCATAACTCTGATTTTGCTACTTTTATGAATCGTAATGTAAATATCTGATATGCAGGATATATTTGCACTCACTGTACCACATTTGGCATAAATACCCAGTACTGCCCACATTTGAATACTGGTGGGGATGGGGGGATTGATTTTGTAATTTAGGAGTTGTAGTTGGTGGGATTTATAGTTAACTTTCAATCAAAGACCATTCTGAACTCCACCAATGATAGAATCAAACCAAACTTGACTCATAGAACTCCCAGGACCAACAGAAAATGCTGAAAGGATTTGGGGGGTACTGGAGTTGTAGTTCACCTACATCCAGAGAGCACTGTGGACTCAAACAATGTTGGGTCTAGACCAAACTTAGCACAAATACTCAATATGCCCTGATATGTAGGATCTATTTTCATTCATTGGACCACATTTGGCACAAATATCCGATATGCACAAATGTGAACCCTGGTGGAGTTTGGGGAAAATAGATCTTGACATTTGGGAGTTGTAGTTGCTGAGATTTATAATTCACCTGCAATCAAAGAGCATTCTGAACTCCACCAATGATAGAATTGGGCCAAACTTCTCACACAGAACCCCCATGCCTTAAAGAGACTTCCTCCAGCCCCGTGCGCTCCCCCTCACCTGCAAATGTTGCCGTGTGCTAAGCACTCCTGCTCTCCCCTTGGCTGAGAGGCTGGGCAATCTCAGTGGAGGAGGACTTTTGGTGTAGGATTCGTCCTCTGTTTCCAAAAAGGAAGAGAAAGAAAGACAGAGAGATCTTCAGCCTTTCTACCAAAGGGGTTCCTAATACCATCAGAAATATGTTTTCTGATGGTCTTTGATGACCCCTCTGAAATTCCCTCGTGACTCCTGCCCAGGGGTCCCAAACCCAGGTTGAGAAATGCTCATCTGGAAAGTTAAATTTTATGTAAATGCTTTTGCATTATATATACACTAAGGCAGTGGTTCTCAACCTTTCTAATGCCGTGACCCCTTAATACAGTTCCTCATGTTGTGGTGACCCCCAATCATAAAAGTATTTTAGCTGCTATTGTAATAACTGTAATATTTCTCCTGTTATGAATTGTAAATATCCAATATGCAGAATATATTTCCATTCACTGGACCAAATTTGGCACAAAAGACCCCATATGCCCAAATTTAAATACCTCTGGGATTGGTGGGGGAATTGATTTTGTCATTTGGGAGTTGTAGTTGCTGGGATTTATTGTTCAGTAGAAGTGCATTCTGAACTCCACCAACGATGGAATTAAACCAAACTTGGCACACAGAACTCCCATGGCCAACTAAAAATACTGCAAGGGTTTGGTGGGCATTGACCTTGAGTTTTGGAGTTGTAGTTGACCTACATCCAGAGAGCACTGTGGACTCAAACAATGATGGATCTGGGCCAAATTTGGCATAAATCCTCAATATGCCCAAATGTGAACACTGGTGGAGTTTGGGGAAAATAGTCCTTGGCATTTGGGAGTTGCAGTTGCTGGGATTTATAGTTCACCTACAATCAAAGAGCATTCTGAACCCCACCACCGATGGAATTCAGCCAAACCTTCCACACAGAATCCTCATGACCAACAGAAAATAATGTATTTTTGATGGTCTTTAGCGACCCCTCTGACACCCCCTTGCGACCCCTCCAGGGGTCCCGACCCCCAGGTTGAGAAACACTGCACTAAGGAATCCACCAAATACAGTGTAATACAATAAGAACACATAATTGACATAACAAATTAATAACCTCAACAGAAAAAAATACTTGTGTGAGTACAATACAATTTCACCAAAGTATCACTACCACGTGTCTTCACTTTTTCATTTAGATTAAATTGCTAGCACAAAAGAAAGAGGGGAAAGGCTATTAAAAGATAAGACAGGAGAGGGAACACAATATCAAATGGCTGAGTCATGGATGAATGATTTATTGGGCTACTGAACTGATTAGAAATAAGTATTGGTAGATAAGGAACAACATACAGTTCTCAAAGTCACAGTGTTGTTACATTTTGGAATATTGAAACTTGCAAATGGAAAGGTATAGGTAATATACATTAGATGTAATATTATTACAGTGGTAGGGTAATACTGGGTTGAAAACATATATTCTATTACATAATGCCAGTTGCCTTAAAATGCTACTTTTCGTACTTTCATATAAACAAAATAAAATTCTATGTGTATTGTAAGAGAAGTTTCAGATTATTGCAATTGAGGTTTTAACCAGTTTGACAAAAAGCATTCTTTGAGCTTGGGAATGAAATTGAATTTATACGGTAATTTAATACTACTTTATAAATGTCATGTTTTATAGACCCTGGTAATGCATAGCGTAGCTTAAATTCATTGTTTCCATAATCTCCTTTTTTTTCACAAAAAGGGAATGCACCTTAATAATGCTTTGACTTCAGTGTAAATTATATTTGACATCTGCATGGTGTCGAGAATAACATATGTCTTTAAGAATCCCTTCAAGGAATTAAATAACAAAAATTGCCTTAAACTTTCAATTTTGGCAATTTCTGTGTTCCAGTTCAGGACAGGCTTTAACTAAACCAGAAAAAGTGAACTTCTCATCGTATTTCAAGATTATTTTCAGAGTTCGTTATACGTTTTGTAAGCAAGGCGTTTTTAAAATCTGACAATATCAGTGGCTTGCCCTGAGCAGAAAAAACAGAAGCAGATGAGTTTATTACTCAGTATATCCACAAAGTGTATGTGAGCCTGCAGCAGTTAACTGAAACTGAGCAGTGATACTTCCCCCTTCTCTTGAGTAGTGCTTGTTTCTGTGCAAATTAAAGAATTTGGTAAAAAAGATTACCAGGTTGCTGTGAGATTTCCGGGCTGTATGGTCATGTTCCAGAAGCATTCTCTCCTGACTTTTTACCCACATCTATGAGAGGCCTCCTCAGAGGTTGAGGGGTCTGTTGTAAGTGAGGCTTGTATATCTGTGGAATGTGGGGGAAAGAACCTTTGTCAGCTTGAGGTGCATGTGAATGTTGCAATTGGCCACCTTGATTGGCATTTAATGGCCTTGCAACTTCTAGTCTGGCTGGCTGCTACATGGGGGAATCTTTTATTGAAAGGTGTTAGCTGGCCCTTATTTATTCTTGTCTGGAATTCTCCTGCTTTTTGAGTCTTTCTCTGATAGCTAGATTTTGTTCATTTTCAAGGTTTCTTCCTTTCTGTTGAAATGTCCACATGCTTGTGGATTTTAATGGCTTCTCTGTGCAGTCTGACATGGTGGTTGTTAGAGTGGTTCAGCATTTCTGTGTTCTCAATATGCTGTGCCCGGGTTGGTTCATCAGGTGCTCTACTATGGATGACTTCTCTGGTTGAATTAGTTTGCAGTGACTTTCATGTACCTTGATCTGTGTTTGGGCAGTGGTGCGTTTGGTGGTCCCTATGTAGACTTGTCAACAGCAGCATGGTTTACAGTAGACTCCTGCAAAGGTGACAGGATCTTGTCCTTTGCTGAACATAGCATTTAATGGATTTTTTCATGTGTCTGTAGATCATTTGTATGTTGTGTTCTGACCGTTTTAAAGTTGATAACTTTTTTTAAAAAAAATGCTGGAAACATTAGTTGAGGCCAAGGAATTGATTTTATTAACCAATACTAGTGAAAATGAGAATGTCCTCCCTTCTTGCTGGTATTCTCCATGGTGCAAAACCATGCTCTAAGCCAGTGTTTCTCAACCTTCCGAATGCTGCGACCCCTTAATACAGTTCCTCATGTTGTGGTGACTCCCAAACATAAAATTGTTATTTAACATCTACATGCGGCCACTCGCTCAGCTGATACGTAGCTTTGGGCCTGTGTGACACCAGTACGCTGATGACACTCAGCTCATTCTGAGGATGGAGGGCCGGCCGGAATCCGTACCCAATAATTTCCATCTTGGACTTGAAGCTGTTACTGGATGGTTGCGGGCCAGCAGGTTGAAGGTGAATCCGGCGAAGCTGGATATCCTGTGGCTGGGCCGTCCGGGCGATAGGGACATCCAACTTCCGACCCTGGATGGTGAGGCATTACGCCCATCATCATTAGTAAAATAAAAAAGCCTGGGAGTCCATTTGGACCCTCTGCTGTCAATGGAGGCTCAGGTCTCCAATGTCAGCAGAATTGTGTTTTTCCATCTACGACAGGCGAGGCGTCTGGCTCCCTATCTGTCCCGGAACGACCTGGCTACGGTAATCCAAGCCACGGTCATCTCACATCTTGACAACTGTAACGCTCTTTACATTGGCCTACCCTTGACTCTGATCTGGAAACTCAGACTAGGGGAGCCTGTGAGTTGTTGTATTACACCAATATTCCGGGATCTGCACTGGTTACCAATCAAATTCCAGATTACTTTCAAGGTGTTAGTTCTTACTTTCAAGGCCTTACATAGTCTGAGCCCAGTGTATCTAAGGGATCGCCTAGTCCCATATAATCCCCCTGAAATCACTACGATCAGAGGATCAAAACCTCTTGGATATCCCCAGCTTAAGAACTTTTTGCCTGATGACAACTTGGCAAAGGGCTTTTTCAATCATTGCCCCGCTGTTGTGGAACGCCTTGCCGCCTGAGACTCGTGCTCTGCACAATCTGTATAGCTTCCGCAGAGCATGCAAGACTCACTTATTCAGGTAGGCTTTTGATGTTGTGAGCTTTTAAAGTCTTTTAAATTTGCCTGCTATTATATAATGTTTTATTCTTCCTATCTTATATGTAAACCACCCCGAGCCTCTGGGAGGGCGGTCAAAAATCGAAATAAATAATAAAAATTATTTTGTTGCTATTCATAACTGCAATTTTGCTACTGTTATGAATTGGAATGTAAATATCTGATATACAGTATGTATTGTCATTCACTGGACCAAATTTGGCATTGACCTTGAGTTTTGGAATTGTAGTTCGCCTGCATCCAGACTCAAACAATGATGGATCTGGACCAAACTTGGCACAAATACCCAATATGCCCAAATGTGAACATTAGTGGAGTTTGGGGAAAATAGACCTCGACACTGGGGAGTTGTAGTTGCTGGGATTTATAGTTCACCTACAATCAAAGAGCATTCTGAATGGATATAATTGGGCCAAACTTTCCAGACAGAACCCCATGACCAACAGAAAATACTGTGTTTTCTGGTGGTCTTTGGCAACCCCTCTGACACACCCCTCGCAACCCCCCGGGGTCCAGATCCCCAGGTTGAGAAACACTGCTCTAAAATTTTTGCAGAAGTCTCCCAGCTGGTCTCGCGAAACTCTCTTATCCTGCGGAGACATCAAGGATGTCGGGGAGGAAGAGGCTGACTACCCATGAAAGATTACTACTACCACATCAGCTCTACATTATTAAATATGGTTTTCTGTGGGCAAGCATATGGCGACTACTGGATGGCATATGTTCTGTGCCAAAAACTAGAGCTGATGTGGTCTTGGTCTATCCAATGCAGTTTTCTGAATCAGCACTCCAAATAACCAAACCCAATCTAAAGTTGACCAAAAACTGATTCATAACCCTTTTGGTAAAAAAGTTGAAGAGTGGTCCCTGGTAAAAAAAAATTTAAAAAATAAAAGGGTTGGGAGCCACTACTCCATTGAAACCTTTCTTCTTATCTTTGAAGTAGACCTGAACTGATTGCTTGTTTCCTTTTCCTATCATTTGCTCTGCTTACTATTTCCTCAATTCTCACCAACATTCTCCCTATGAGAGCTTTCTCCTATCTGCATGAAATTAAGACAACACCCACATATGACCCTCGGGCCAAAGAATTCTCATTCCTGCAGTCAGCGTTCTAGGATTCTGTAAAGGCCTCTCCTAGCAGCCTTTTGACACACGTGACTGCTTGAAGCCTTGTCTGATTCCATTTTCCAGAAGACATTCGCCTAAGCTGAATGGTTGTGGATTGGCCTGCCTACACAACACAATTCTCCTGCTGAAAGTAATTGTTCATCAGATTTAATGTTCTTGTCACGTAAAGTTTTCTTTTAGATCTTTTATTAGATATGTAATTTCTAGCTCTCAGGCCTTGCAGAAAATTAGCTTACATCATCATGTCTTTGAAAGCTTGCCACTTATCCTATATTTAGGCTTTCATTGTCTTAAAAATTATTTAACATTTGACTGGGCTGGAATGCCAGTGATTAAACAGATTTTTTTGCTGTGTTTCTGCAATTAAGGCAGAAAATTGCATTCTAATTTTGAAGTGTCTGAAAGTCTTGAGTTTGCTTTTGACTACATATGTGTAAATTCTTGTACTGAAGTAATTCTTTTAATGGATGAAGAAAATGAAAATTAATGAATTTAAGTGGACAGATTCTTGGTTGGTGAACACCTTCATTCCATATAGGTAAGGGTAAAAGTTTCCCCTGACATTAAATGCAGTTGGGTCTGACTCTGGGTGGTGATGCTCATCTTAATTTCTAAGACAGAGTCAGCGTTGTCCGTAGACACCTCCAAGGTCATGTGGCCAGCATAACAGCATGGAGCAACACTACCTTCCTTCCAAGACAATATCTATTGATCTCACATTCACATTTTTTCTATCTGCTAAGTTGTCAGGAGCTGGGGCAAACAGCGGGAGCTCATGCTGCTCCCTAGATTTCAATTGCCAACCTTTCGATCAGCAAGTTCAGCAGCTTAGCAGTTTAACCCACTGCACCTTTTGAATTCTCCACTAAAAATCATCTTATGGAAATCTCACACAATTTTAAGTCTTCGCCAGGGTCATGTGCATATACAGTGTTCCCTCACTTATTGCTGGGGTTACGTTCCAGGATCTCCTACAATAACTGAAAAACCGCAATGTAGGGACACTATTTTAATATTAATACATTATTTTAGTAGTTATAGACTATTTTAAGTCTTCATAAACTTAAAATAAAGTGAAGGAAAGGAAGGAAAGGCCCTTCAAGGCTGGAGGGAGGGAGGAAAGACTGAGGAGAGAAAGCACCTTGAAGAGCAGCAGCGGCAAAACCCCACAAACAACAAAACTATCATGATATATATTTTAAATTAATATTTTTTGAAATCCACAAAACAGCGAGTCTGCAATAAGCAAACCGCGAAGTAGCGAGGGAACACTGTATATTCTTTTCTGAAATAATTCAGTGTAACATATTATCTCACAAACTGTGTAGCTAAGTTAATACACCTGATTCAAAGTTCATACTCATTTATAGTATCTTTGCCAGTTGCTCTGGTTTTATTCATATGTCAGGAAATGGTACAGTTTCCCAAATTTAGCTTAGAATCTTTTAGCCGGTATCAAGCATCCCTTTCTTTAAAAGTATGCCCTCCACTTGATACATTATGTTTTGTATATTCTGAAATAAAGCCTGCAAGATGAGTAACTATGAAAAGAGAAACTGGAGAAATTTTCTCAGACTACCATCTGGGGAATAATTATTGTAATGAATAGAACTAGGGTTAAAAAAGAGTTTTGGGGTATGTTGCTGAAGCTTTAATGTTAGTAGGGTTCTAGCTTGACTGTTACATAACATAAAGGAGGAAGGATGAAAGTACCAAACTTTGTTCATACCATTGTTTCTCAAAAAGTAATATGATCGTCCAAACCCAGCCAGTGCATTGCCAAACTATTATATTAGATCAGTGGTTCCCAATGTTCTTTTGACCAGGGACCACTTTGACCAGGGACCACTATCCAACATTAGTACCAAATGGGTTACAAATTGGTTTTTGGTCAGCTTTAGATTCGGTTTGTTTATTTGGGGTGCTGATTCAGAAAATTACATTGGATAGACCACATCAGCTCTAGTTCGGATACAAAACACTTGCCATCCAGTAGTCGCCATCTGCTCGCCCACAGAAAAACATATTTAATAATCTAGAGCTGATGTGGTAGTAATCTTTCGAGGGGTAGTACGCCTCTTCCCTTCCAACATCCCCATTTTCTCAGTACTATAAGAGACTTTTGCGAGACCAGTTGCTCTCGTTGCCACCATATTTAATAATCTAGAGCTGATGTAGCACCCCAAATAACCCCAGGAACAAGCCCGAAAACGAAGACACCAAGGCGACCTCGCTTCTAGGCGCCACATAGAATGGCTCCGTTCAGAGGAAGGGAGGAGAAGCAGCAGTCAGGAGGCTTATTGTTGCACCTTTTTTGAGTAGTCGGCCTCTCCTCTCTTGACATCCCCGTTGCCTCAGTACTATAGGAAGGTTTTGCAAGAGCAGTCCCTCTCATTGCAGCGGTGTAGTAACGGTGAGGCCACGGACCATATTTTAGTTGGGTTGTTGAAGGTTTTTCGAGCTGTATGGCTGTGTTCTAGAAGCATTCTCTCCTGATCTTCGCTTGCATCTGTGGCAAGCATCCTCACAACCTCTGAGGATGCTTGCCACAGATGCAGGCGAAACGTCAGGAGAGAATGCTTCTAGAACATGGACATACAGCCCGAAAAACCTTCAACAACCCAGTGATTCCAGCCATGAAAGCCTTTGACAATACATATTTTAGTTCTTGCGGACCACTGGTGGTCCACGGACCACAGGTTAGGAATCTGTATTAGATGTTAGTTCATTTGTAATCTTGAAAAAGCTTTTTAATAAAACTCTTTAACTCATTGAAAATGACATTAACTTATAGCTGAGCTACAGATGTTTCTAGTTATCATGGTTTGCAGAATGGTTTGGCAAAGACTGCATAATATATAGAGAAAGAAGGCTGACTTGATAGTGTTTGTCGATTGTTGACTTAATTAGGCCACAATTGCTCTTTGGTAGTATGTTACATAAAGGCCTTGTCAAAAATTATCTGATCATGTTTATATACATTTGGTCAATATTGCTTAGTGGTCTGTCTCTCCATTTGGCACAAGCTATTAAATAGATTCAAATTAGCTGTTGTTGCACCTTTTTAATATAGCTTTGGAACTCTTATTTTACTTTTGAAATGTTAGTCTACATAAGTGTTTCTCAACCTTTTTTGAGCCGCGGCACACTTTTAACATTAAAAAAATCCGGGGGCACACCACCAACCAAAATGACACAAAATGACACTCTAACACAGTAAAGAATGGCTGGGGTTGGTGGCCTGCTGGGAGCAGCTGCTGGGAGTGCCAAAGCTGGGGAGGGGCGGAGCCAGGCTGTGTCATGCCCCACCCCCTACCCCCCAGTCACTCTCTCAGCAGCTGCTCCAGCCTTGAGGGGCAGTGCCAAGCCAGCGGTGCCAGAGCTAGCACAATGCTGGCTTGGCACTGTCCCTCAAGGCTGGAGCAGCTGCTGGGAGTGCCAGCCGGGAGGGCAGAACCAGGCCGCGCCATGCCCGCCCCCTCCCCCAGCTTCAGCTCTCCTACAGGCCGCGCCATGCCGCCCCTCCCCAGCTTCAGCTCTCCTACAGAGGAGGAGCATGAGCGGTGGATGGGCTTCAGTGGGCGGGGCTCCTCCTCCACACGGCTTCAGCGAGCGAGGGGCGAGAGTCATAGTGGGAGTCATGGCGGATTGGAGGCTGGCTGGGGAAATGGCCGAAGGAGGCGGCGCCCTTCTTCGTTTTCTTCGACACTGCCCGGCCCTTCTTCCTCCCCCAAGCAGCAGGAGTTCAGCAGGAGGGGGGAGGAAGGGGGGCAGAGAGCTTTTCTCGCGGCACAGCAGAAGGTCCGTCACGGCACACTGGTTGAGAAAGACTGGTCTACATAATATGTTTATAAAACATCAGACTTTTAAATGTATGAAGTCAATTTGCTAGTTAGCTACCATGGAAGATGGAAATGTTAGGATTGGAGAATATGGCTTAGAATAATTTTGAGGAAGCATTCATTCACTTTTAACATTAATGGCAAGAGATTACTATATTTTATTTAATTAGATAAGAATCTAGTTTTTATGTGTTGTCAAAGGCTTTCATGGCTGGATCGCTGGGTTGCTGGGCTGTATGGCCATATTCCAGAGACACACACACTCCTGACGTTTCACCCACATCTATGGCAGGCATCCTAGAGGTTGTGAAGTCTGTTGGAAACTAGGCAAGTGGGGTTTATATATTTGTGGAATTTCCAAGGTGGGAGAAATAACTCTTGTTTGTTGGAGGCAAGTGTGAATGAGTTTATTTATTTATTTATTTATTTCCAACATTTCTACTCCTCTCTTCTCTACCCCCGAGAGGGGACTCAAAGCGACCTAACAAAAGGCACAATTCAATGACAACATAATAAATACAATATAAAACCAAAAACATACAGCATTAAAACAAATTAAAATACAATTTACATTAACACATCATACACATTCTCTTAAGTTAAAAACAGTATTTCATCCATAACAAGAGCATTGAGCCATATCCATCAACTTGCTGTTACAAATCCAGTTCAAAATGTTGTATTGTGCTAATGTGGAAACGCTTGGTCCCACAACCATGATTTCACTTTTTCCCTGAATGCCAGGAGGGATAGTGTTGATCGTATGTCACTTGGAAGCGCGTTCCACAGACGGGGAGCCAGTGGAGCTGACACAGCAGGGGGGTGGTATGCTCCCTGTATGTAGCTCCAGTTAGTAATCTGGCTGCCGCCCGTTGGACTAATTGTAATTTCCGAACTGTCTTTAAAGGCAGCCCCACGTAGAGTGCAGTAATCTATTTGGGATGAGTTAATACCTCCTAACAAAGGATTCCACCGAGTAGAAAGTAGCCAGGCTTTGAAGTTATAAGACTATTCAGTGCTAATCAATGTGACCAATTGCAACATTCACACTTGCATCCAAAAGTCAAGAGTTCTTTCTCCCACCCTGGACATTCCACAGATATATAAATCTCACTTGCCTAGTTTCCAACAGACCTCACAACCTCTGAGGATGCTTGCCATAGATGTGGGCAAAATGTCAGGAGAGAATGCTTCTGGAACATGTCCATAGCCTACAGCCTGGAAAACTCACCGCAACCCAATCCAGTTTTTAATTTCTTTTAATTTCACTTTAGGTCAGTGTTAATTGCCTGACTAACTGATTTTGAATTGCTGCATTGCCATGAGAATGTAACA
This sequence comes from Anolis apletophallus, assembly GCA_030556195.1. Lineage (NCBI taxonomy): Eukaryota > Metazoa > Chordata > Lepidosauria > Squamata > Anolidae > Anolis > Anolis apletophallus. The sequence goes on along the minus strand of JARBWK010000015.1, from coordinate 36,965,389 downwards.
AAGTCAAGTCACTTCTCAGACATCTTAAATGCTTTCTAATGCTAATACATAATTTATGAGGGTTATTGTCCTTCATCTAACTATTAGCATGCACAGGCATTGATCTGGAACATCAATTGTCTTGACTAAATGTGATGTAAGGGAGGAAAAACTAGGAGCCATCTACATTTGATGGCCCCTTAATTCTTAGATAAAGTATTGTGTGACATCATAGCAAACTCCAGGGAACAGAGCAAATATCGCACAGCAACACATTTGGAATCTGTTCTGGGTACTTCTGGTAATAGAACTGCTAATAGAACTTAACTGGGTGTACTTTAAAGTTGTGAATGTATTTTGGTAAGCTGTCATGAAACCTGTAATACATGCAGGAGCCCCTAGTAGCGAAATGGGTTAAACCAGGCATCCTCAAACTGTGGCTCTCCAGCTGTTTCGGCCTCTAACTCCCAGAAGCCCTGACAAGCTTGTTCAGTTGTCAGGAATTCTGGGAGTTGAAGTCCCAAGCAGCTGGAGGGCTGCATTTTGAGGATGCCTGGGTTAAACCCTTGTGCCAACTGAACTGCTGACGGAAGGTCGGCAGTTCGAATCCAGGGAGCAGAGTGAGCTCCCATCTGTCAGCTCCAGCTTCCTATGTGGGGACATGAGAGAAGCCTCCCACAGGATGGTAAAACATCCAGGCGTCTCCTGGGCAACATTTTTGCAAACAGCCAATTCTTTCACACTAGTTTCTCAAATCGCTCCTAACATGAAAAAAACTTACATGAAAGAAAATGAATGCTGCCATCTTCCCCCTTCCGTTAAAGAAATATGAATAATGAAGTCTGTATTAAAACACTCTTAAAACAATGCACAGAATTGAAGAATATATGGAGAAGATTATCCTTCACTCTGTCCGTCGGCCTAGGGTAACACCATAAATTGGTGAACCTTGATCTACATTCGCTTAATTCAAATATCAAGCTTATTGTCTAAGCAAAATATCCTGTATCCTTACCTTGCCAACTTTGTCAAGTAGAAATATTTTAAATCCAGTTTTACTTTTTAATTCGTCCAGCTTTGGCATTTGAGGCACATTTTCCTCTGCATGTTTGGCAGTTGGCCCAGAGGCTGCTTAAACCCATGTTCAATGCTGCCGGTGCAGAATAATATAAATAGCTTAACTTAATCCCCTTATATGTTCACAGTTATCTTCAGTCTTAAGAATCCGGTTCACAGAGGATCACACAGAATTAAAGGAAGTTCCAGATTTCTGTAAAGGTGAGTGTGCGTGATAAAAGTATTTCGATTTATGAAACTATTGTTTGCGTACTCAATGTTTAGGTTAAGTAAATACTGTGTTATAGGTCTCTGCTTATTGCTCTAAGTACGTATTATATTTTGCTTTTGTGTATACGCAAACCAATTGGTCACATGTACTGAAACCACAGCTGTCGGTCTGATTTTCATGCTACTTTTCTGTATTGAACTGCTTGCTGTTAATGATATTATCCAATCATCCATGTATAATTAATCAACATCAGAATATCTATTAGAGTAAGTTTCAAAAGCAGCAAGACTGGGAACTGAAAGGAGTATATTCAACTATCTGGAAACATTACAAGGGAAAGCTCTCTCCTGAATGCATGGCAAGCTCCAGACTCAGAACTCTAAAAGTTAAGAACATGATAACTGAGGCTGGTCAAGCAATGGATGTAGGTTTTGCAATTTACAATGCAATAGATGTGAAAATTCTGTTTAAGTGGACTGTTAAGCTCCTCTGTATATGTAGGAGATTCAGTTGATTAGAAATTACTTAATAACAGGATTATATCAAAAGAAGTGATCCTTTATAGAAGTGCTATGGAAATAATCAAACTGATACTCCGAATGGAAGAGTGAAACCTCCATTGGGTTGCTGTGAGTTTTCTGGGCTATATGGCCATGAAAACTCTGAGGATGCCTGCCATAGATGGAGGCGAAACGTCAAGAGATAATGCTTCTGGAACATGGCCATATAACCCAGAAAACTCACAGCAACCCAGTGATTCTGGCCATGAAAGCCTTTGATAATACATTGGAACTTATAATGCTTGTAGGCCTGGAATAGCTGCCATTATCCAGAAGTAAAGCAGGTCAGCCGCATTGAATTTATAGCCCAAGAGACCAAAGGCAATAGGAACTGACCAAGGGACAGATACAGTAGAGCAGGGGTGGGCAATTACTGGCCCTCCAGGTGTTTTGGACTTCAACTCCCAGAAATCCTAAGAGCTGGTAAACTGGATAGGATTTCTGGGAGTTGAAGTCCAAAACACCTGGAGGGCCATTAATTGCCCACCCCTGCAGTAGAGTCTCGCTTATCCAACATAAGCAGGCTGGCAGAATGTTGGTTGAACAAAAATACTGGATAATGAGGGATTAAGGAAAATCCCATTAAACATCAAATTAGGTTATGATTTTACAAAGTAAGCAGCAAAACATCATGTTTTACAACAAATTGAAAAAAAAAGCATTTCAATACACAGTAACATTATTTAGTAATTACTATATTCATAGATTTAGCACCAAAACATTGCAATGGTTGTCAGCTGTGGGAGGCAATTGGATAATACAAAATATTGATTAGTGAAGGTTGGAAAGTATTCACTTTGAGAACAGCCAACAACAACAAAAAAAAAACCCATGTGATCTCTGGTTGTCTCACAACAACATGATGACAAGCAAAGTATTCAATTTAAAGTTTAATTTAAAAAAAATAATGTAAGAGCATATTTCAGAGTACAATTGAATTACCGTATATATTCGAGTATAAGTTGACCCAAATATAAGCCGAGGCACCTAATTTTACCACAAAAAAACTGGGAAAACATATTGAGTCGAATATAAGCCGAGGGTGGAAAATGCAGCCGCTACTGGTAATCATCAGTAGGTTAAATGTTTTTGAGTATTTACATAAAACTGTAATTTAAGATAAGACTGTCCAACTCTGATTAAACCATTATTCCAATTTTCTTCAATCTAAATGTGCTTACGTATCTTTCCAATAATAAAGAGGGTAAGATAATAAATTAATAAATGAATAAATAATGGAAATGTAATAATAACTGTAATAATAGAGTAAAATAATAAATGTAATATTAGCAATAATAGAGCAAATTAATAAATTCAATAATAATAATAGCGTAAAATAATTGTAATAAAATAATACGAATAAAAGAATAAAATAATAAATAAACTTGACTCGAGTATAAGCCGAGGGGAACTTTTTCAGCTTAAAAAAGGGGCTGAAAAATTAGGCTTATACTCGAGTTTAAACAGTACTAGCTTGGGGACCCGGCACTGCCCGGGTTATTTGAGATAGGCATTTTGTGCCAAGGTTGGTACTTATCAGTTGTTTATGTGGCTTGCAGTGGTCTCGGGAAGTGAGGGAAGGTGCTGGGAGTCCCATCGTCCATGGTCCATCCTCCTCCAAAGTGCCCCAGGATGTAGAGTGGGCCATGGGGATTATGTGTGGCAAATTTTGTCTTCCTCAGTTATTGGATGAGGGTTGCAGCAGTCTTGGGAAGTGAGTGGAGGTACTTCAAGTCCCATCATCCATGGTCCATCCTCCTCAATACTATACTAGGATGTAGAATGAGTCATGGGGGCTCTGTGTGCCAAGTTTGGTCTTGATCAGTCTTTGGATGAGGTTGGCAGCGGTCTTGTGAAGTGAGTGGAGGTACTTCAAGTCCCATCATCCGTGGTCCACCCTCCTCTGAACTGCACCAGGATGTAAAGTGGATCATGGGGGCTTTGTGTGCCAAGTGTGGTCATGATCTTGCACTGGATGAGGGTCGCAGCGGGATCTGTCTTGACACAGTATCACAGTAACTGAGGCCTAGTCAGGAAAAGCAAGTTTAGGAAGCCTTACTGTTATTTCAGTCGTTACACAGTATCCCAGTAACTTTGGCCTAGTCATGATAATCTAGTTGAGGAAGTGTTACTGTCAATTCAGGCCATACACAGGATCCCATGATTGGCAGCCTAATCTGGAGTATCAAGTTAAGGCAGCCTTACTGTTAACTCAGTCCTTGCATAGTAGCCCAGTAACTGAGGCCTAGTCCAGAAAATGAAGTTTAGGAAGCCTGACTGTTAATTCAGTCAGGCCCTTTCAGGCCCTTTATGGAGTACCTGAGGCCTAGTCCAGAAAAATCTTGTGTTAATTCAGTCAGGCCCTTTCTTTTACCCTCTGTGGCAGCGTTCTCAGGAGTGGGTGGAGGTACTTCAAGTCCCATCATCCATGGTTCATCCTATTTGAAACTGCACCAGGATGTAGAATGGGTCATGTGGGCTCTGTGTGCCTGCCTCAGGCCCTTTCCCTTCCTTTCTCTGCTGCCTAGGATTGTTGGAATGTTGAGAGGCTGGCCATTCAGAGCCGTTATGCAAATAATTCCACACTGGCAACCAATCAAAATGCTGCCACATATTCCTCCGCACCTCCCACCCTCCACACCTCCCGCCGCAAACATTCTCTTTTATTATATACATAGATAGATAGATAGATTTCAGTGAAAAGACAGGAGATAATAAATTGGTAACCTAAGAGCAGAGGTGCTAAGTTTCCTTCTTTGTTTCCAGCAGGAAGAATACTTGGTCACTTAGAAATATGGAAGACAGCAGGACCACACAGTTCATGGATGATCCTTAAGGCGTACTAAATGGCGGCTGATGAAAATCACTGCTAATGACTCTATACAGCATGCGTCAATTGCAGGTATCTACATATTTAGTTCTCTGGAATTTTATTCTTTTATTGATGTAATTTACATTCGTCACATTTCTTCCAGATCACATAAAAATAGACCATGATCACTGAACATATAAACATTTCATTTAGAGAGAGACATTTGAAAGTCTTACGGTGTTTCAATTTAAACAATCAGTAAAAAAGAAAGAACCATAAGGCATGAAATAATATATAACAATAAACTATAGTAACATATTTCAGTTGATTATAATATTATGAGGTAGTGGTCACGCCTCAAAGAATTCTTGAATGTACCCTACATATTGTATTGTTCATTATCATGCTATATAAATTATTCACAAGGAGATAAAAGCTTTTTTTGTAATAGAGCAAAAATTCCCAGGGTGTTGTATCAATTTCCTGTTAGAACGATATGTTATTGATGAATCTCCCCCTTTCCATAGAGGACCTTAATTTATCAAATTACTATGGGGATGTGGTATTAAATATCCTGTTTGTGAACAATTTACTGTATATAGTTTGACAGTGCAGCTGCTGTAACATGGAAGAGGGAAAGAAATGGTTTTGCACAAACTCAGTAGGAGACATTAACATAGCATCCATCCATCCTTTGTTCTGCAAGAGTGGTATTTCACATGCATTAAATTGCCTCTGAGTTAGTCTCATGCAAAATGTGCACATTAATCCATTAGGTAATGTATGTTACTAATGAAATGCGAAGGCAAGTTCCTCCCATCCCCCCACACACACACACACGCAAATACTATAAGAACATAATCCATGAATTAATGCATCTTTAGTCTTTCACAGTACTTCATCTTTATTGTTGTATAGAGTGTAGTCAATGAAAATTTTTGATAGAATTTTTTTTGCCTGGTTGGAGCCTTTAGTGCTTCAAAAACAAGAGTCTCTCGTCTATTTAGGGAACAGACCAAGCCTCAAACAACTGCAAGCTGACCAGTTTGTGTGGGGCAAGGACAATAGAGTTGTGGGACGCAATGGCATCACAGTTTTGAGGGTCTTCTCAAAAGCCGCTGTGGTCTTCTCCAATATTTTTTTGATAGACTAGCGTTCTCCCATTTTGTTGTGATACACACTGTGAGCCATCTTCTTTCTGGCTGAAATTATTGAGATGGAGACCTGCTTAATTGTTGGAATGCTGTGTTGTCCAAGGCTTTCATGACCGGAATCACTGGGCTGCTATGAGTTTTCCAGACTGTATGGCCATGTTTCATTAGCACTCCCTCCTGATGTTTCACCCACATCTATGTCAAGCATCCTCAGAGGTTGTGAGGTCTGTTGTAAACTAGAACAAGTGGGGTTTATATATCTGTGGAATGTCTAGGATGGGAGAAAGAACTCTTGTCCACATGAGGCAAGTGCAATTGATCACATTGCTTAACTTTGAATAGCCTTGTAGCTTCAAGGTCTGGCTTTGTACTGCCTGAGGGAATCCTTTGTTGGGAGGCATTAGCTGATCTAGATTGTTTTCTGTCTGGAATTCCCCTGGTTTTTTTTAGCGTTCTTTATTTACTGTCCTGATTTTAGAGGTTTTTTAAATACTGGTAGCCAGATTTTGTCTATTTTCATAATTTCCTCCTTTCTTCTGAAATTGTCCACATTCTTGTGGATTTCAGTGGGTTCTCTGTGTAGTTTGACATTGTGGTTGTCAGAGTGGTCCAGCATTTCTGAGTTCTCAAATAATATGCTGTGTCCAGGTTGGTTCATCAGGTGCTCTGCTATGGCTGACTTCTTCGGTTGAATTAGTCTGGGATTCCCCCAGACAGCCACCAGCCAGGCGTTAAAGCAACCAGAGTTCTCCCAATTGTTGTGATATACACTCCAAGCCAGTGGTTCTCAACCTTCCTAATGCTTTGTCCACTTAATATTTATTTATTTACATCATTTATATTCCGCCCTTCCCACCCCGCAGGGGACTCAGGGAATGCACATGTACAGGCAAACATTCAATGCCATAGAGAAACAACATATATAGACAGACAACGAGCTACACAATTGGTTGAGAGCTCACCTCGACCAGGGCAGGCCTCGAACTCATGACCTTCTGGTCAGTGGAGATGTTATGCAGCGGAGACCCCGGCCAGCTGCACCACATTCCTGGTGCAGTTAATACAGTTCCTCATGTTGTGGTGATCTCCAACTATAAAATTATTTTCGTTGCTACTTCATAACTGTAATTTTGCCACTTTTATGAATCGTAATGTAAGTATCTGACATGCATGATGTATTTCGCTGGACCAAATTGGGCATGAATACCTGATACACCAAAATTTGAATACTGGTGGGGTTGGGGGGGGGGGGGATTTTGTCATTCAGGAGCTGTAGTTGCTGGGATTTATAGTTAACCTTGAATCAAAGAGCATTCTGAACTTCACTAACAATGGAATTGAACCAAACTTTGCACACAGAACCCCCATGATCAACAGAAAATACTGTGTTTTCTGGTGGTCTCTGGCAACCCCTCTGACACCCCCCTCACAACCCCGAGGCTGAGAGACGCTGCTGTAAGCCATCATCTTTCTGGCTGAAATTATGGAGATAGCGACCTACTTAATTGTTTGAATACTGTTGAATTTTTACTTTACACAACAACAGAAGGCATCAAGTTCTCTTAATTCACTCAGTATTGCTTTAAGGTGTGAAGCCTTGGGCTGGTCTCCTTGTTTTGGTCTCACTTTTACTCAACAGGAGGACTCAGAGTCTTAGATTTGCATATCTCTCTCAGAATGCTGTAGGCTGTTGTTTGGCTCCTGTTTTCTTTACTCCTGCAGCAGTGAAGAGCAGGGGGGGGGGGGAGGCCCCTGAAATGATCCAGTTGCTACAGAAACCAGTCTAGCAGGGTGAAGAACAAAATGTTAAGTCATTTTCAAACTCCTTATTGCTTATGCAACCTTGGGCCCTGCTACATCCCTTTTAAAAAACTATGTAATGTGCTACATTTTTTAAAAAACATGTCCAAGTCTGGCAACTGAGGTATAACAATATGCAATGAAGTGAAATGTCTTGTATCTCTTCCAAAATGTGTTTTACTTATGTGTTGAGGAACAATTGGTTTCTGTGCATTTGTACTTCGGGAACATCAATACCCTATGAACCCTCTGGAAAGCCAAGAATCATGTTTCATCTCCCTTTGCATAAATACAAAACACAAAGCTGTCTCCAAGATAAAAATCTGTCTAGTCAAAAATTGGATTCTTTTTTAGTGCACGAGAAATGTAGAAGAGGTAGAGCACATGGGGTTAGTGAAGGATAAAATTATCACTGCAGGACAACTATATGATCTCCAATAAGCCTGTAGATAAGAGGCCCTGGTGGCACAATGGGTTAAACCAGTGGTTCTCAACCTTCGTAATGCCGCAACCCCTTAATAAAGTCCTAGGACAATCCCAAATGTAATGAGTTGGAACAGATAGCCCACAATATGACCTTCTTGGCTGCCAGAATGTATCAAACCTGCCTACCTCAGTGTTTCTCAACCTTCCTAATGCTGTGACCCCTTAATACAGTTCCTCCTGTTGTGGTGTCCCCTAACCATAACATTATTTTCATTACTATTTTTATTATTCACTAAACTTTGTAACTGTTTGGGGAGTGGCAGTAATTTTGCTAAATAACTGTAATTTTGCTACTGTTAGGAATCATAAGAAAATATCCTATATGCAGGATGCATTTTCATTTACTGGCCCAAATTTGCCACATATACGCATTATGCCCAAATTTGAATATTGGTAGGGCTTGGGTGGGATTGATTTTGCCATTTGGAAGTTGTAGTTGCTGGGATTTATAGTTAACCTACAATCAAATAGCATTTTGAACTCCACCAAAGATGGAGTTCAACCAAACGTGCACACAGAACTCCCATAACCAACAGAAAATACTGGAAGTGTTTGGTGGGCACTGACCTTGAGTTTGGGAGTTGTAGTTCACCTACATCCAGAGAGCACTGTGGACTCAAACAATGATAGATCTGGACCAAACTTGGCACGCTCTCCCTTGCCTACACATGCACACCACGCTGCGATGCGTCAAGCACATCTCTCCTCTCCTCTCCCTGTTTGGAGTCTCAGAAACAGCCCTCCACTTGGCTGAGAGGCCAGCCAGTCACAGCGGAGGAGGGCTTTTTGTGAGCAGATTTGCCATCTGTTTCCAAAAAGGAAGAGAAGGACAAGATGGAGAGTTTTCTCTGCTATCTTTTGAGAAACACTGTTTTCTCTGCTAAGAAAGATCAGGGTTAGTTCCAGCTTCCATTCAGGGACATAAGAGAAGCCTCCCAGGAAAACCATCCCTGGGCAATGTTCTTGCAGACAGCCAATCAGCTTTTCATCATTCCTAACACAACAAAAGCTTGTAGATCAAGTCAGAAAGATCTACCTTATAATAAAACCAAGTCAGAAAGATCTACCTTCCGCGCTGCGCACCGTCCATGTTTGCTTCCGGACGAGAGAGAAGCAGGGCGGAGCAGGGGGGGTTTGGCACGGCCTGGCTCCGCCCCCTCTGGCTTCTGCTCTAGCAGCAGCTGCTCCAGCCTTGAGGAGGGCAGGGCCAAGCCAGTGGTGGCATAGCTAGCACAAGGCTGGCTTGGCCCTGCCCTCCTCAAGGCTGGAGCAGCTGCTGGGAGTGCCGAAGCTCGGGAGGGGGTGGGGCTTGGCGCGGCCTGGCTCCGCCCCCTCTGAGAAGCGCCCCATCCAGCTGCGATAGACCTCCTTCAGTCCCGGGATCGACTGGTCGACTTCCTGGGCAGCCCTGCTGTAGATGTGCAGGCTAAACTCTCATTATTTATTAATTTCAGTACACACATAGCAAAAATGTTTAGCACTTCACCTCTTGCAAACTTAGAAGATAACTGTCCCTCTCTTGCATGTATTCATTTTCATTTATACCAGACTTCAGCCCTAGATTCTGTTTTGAAGTTGGGTAAGCAGTGCAAGAGCTGTTTGGTGTTTGATCCTCAAGGCACATTTAGAAAGGGTGCCTGAAAGATTCTAACAGTTTCTTTTGAAGCATCAAGGCTTTGTTGCCATGTCTGCGTGCCTCCAAGTTGTTTTCTGATTTAAGGTGACCCTGAGGTAGTTTTCCTGATAAGATTTTCTTGATAAGATTTTCAAGATTTGTTCAAAAGGAAGGTTGTCTTTGCCTTCATGTGAGGCCAAGAGTGCGACTTCTGCTTGTTCTCGTATCTCGGGAGTTGGATTCATGAGGTCCTCCGGGTGTTGTTGGACTGCAGCTCCCAGCATTCCTCACCATTGACTCTGCTGAGATTGCAGTCCAACAATATCTGGGGAGGGGGGGGGTCACTTACTGTAATTCACAGTTTTGCCTTACCAGATCTACCTTTCCAATGCAATGCAGACTTGTAGAAAGCTGAAACTAGTTTGTACTACTTTGAGGTAGAAAATGTGTATCATTTGAAAAATGTAACTGTTCTCCAAACATATGTTTTCCTTGTTGCTTTTCAAGCTTAGGAAGCTTAATTTAAATGTCAGCAATAATTACAAAGGGGTTTTATTTTTGGTTTTGGTTTGTTTTGGTTTTTTTGCAAAATCCAGTTTGCATGCTACATTGTCATAAAAGTAAATATTTTGAAGGGCTGTTGATATGTTGCTGCTGTGAGACATAAGATAGAAATTTCTGATTAGCTTCCTAGTGTACTGTTTCCATTAAACCAGGGTTGCCCACACTTTTCCAGCATGCAAGCTACTTATAATAAAACCAAGACAGAACTACCGAGAGAGAAGCAGGGTGGAGCAGGGGAGGGGGCGGGGCTTGGCATGGCTTGGCTCCATCCCCTCTGACTTTAGCTCTACCACAGCTTCTCCAGGCTTGAGGAGGGTAGTGCCAAGCCAGTAGTGGCTAGCTAGCCCCAACTGGCTTGGCACTACCCTTCTCAAGGCTGAAGAAGCTGTGGTAAAGCTGTAGCTGGGGAGGGGGCGGGGCTTTGGGCGGCCTGACTCCGCCCCCTCCCCCTGCTGGCTTTAGCGCTACCACAGTTTCTCCAGGCTGGAGGAGGGTAGTGCCAATCCAGTGGTGGCATAGCTAGCCACTACTGGCTTGGCACTATCGTCAAGGCTGAAGAAGCTGTGGTAGAGCTGTGGCTGGGGAGGGGGCTGGGCTTTGCGTGGCCTGGCTCTGCCCCTCCCCCCTCTGGCTTTAGCGCTCCCACAGCTTCTCCAGGCTAGAGGAGGGTAGTGCCAAGCCAGTGGTGGCATAGCTATGCCACCACTGGCTTGGCACTACCCTCCTCAAGGCTGAAGAAGCTGTGGTAATGCTGAAGCTGGGGGAGGGGCGGGGCTTTGCGCGGCCTGGCTCTGCCCCCTCTAGAAGTGCCCCATCCAGCTGGGATCGACCTCCTTCAGTCCTGGGATCGACCAGTCGATCACGATCGACTTCCTGGGCAGCCCTGCATTAAAGCAACAGCAAATCTATCCTGAAAGCAAGAAGCATCAACTTGTTAGAATTCAAGAGCGGTAGGCAGGGAAATGTTTCATGGGTGGAAAACCATAGTAAATTTCTCTAATGGTTTCTGAAATTTTTTATGACACACAAATCTTGAGGATTTTTATATCAAGTTTTTTACTGTATTCTCGAAACTGCAAGTATATGTGGGTGGCTTCACATTATGAAAAATAAGCCTAGCCTTTCTTCCCACCCCAGCTTGTGACATCTCTTCTTCTAACATCACCATGAAGAAGAGATACAAAGCTTCTAGTACAGATTGCCTTTACTTTGATATTTTATTCATATCATATGACAAAAATACTGTGGTTTTCCTTAACTGTTGTTGGCAAACATCACAGTTCGCCAATTACAGTTAGTTTCAGCTAAATTTATTTGTCCAAATTACATTTTGTACATTCCAATAGATGGGGCCATTAATGTAAAACAACAGCTTCTGTATGCATTTTTGCAGCCAGAACAAAGTGGAGAGTTACTTACTTAAGCGATTCCTTGTAGTCCGAGGATGATAGCCCTCCAAGTGTAGTGTCTTGGCGGTGGATACATATGTGAATGTGGATACCTATTCTTGACCCGCATGTTCTTCCACAGTGAAGACATTGGTTTCCATGTGGAAGGCGGTCCCGGTCAAGGTTGGCTTGACACGCCTTCTTGGTACGTTTCTCCCTTTCACTTTTCATTCGTGTCTCTTCGAATTCCACAGTACTACAGGTCACAGCTGACCTCCAATTAGAATGCTCAAGGGTCAACACTTCCCAGTTCACGGTGTTTATGCCACAGTTTTTGAAGTTGGCTTTAAGCCCATCTCTTTTCCTGTCCACCAACATTACATTTTCCGTTCTTGAGTTGAGAGTATAGTAACTGCTTTGGGAGATGGTGATCGGGCATTCGGACAACATGGCCAGTCCAATGGAATCGATGGCATAGGAGCATTGCTTCAGTGCTGGTGGTCTTTGTTACTTCCAGCATGCTGACATTTCTCTGCATGTCTTCCCAAGAAATTTGCATGATTTTTTGGAGGCTAAGCTGATGGAATCCTTCCAGGAGTTGAGTGTGACGTCTGTAAACAATCCACTTTTTGTAGACATATAGCAGGGTTGGGAGTACAGTAGCTTTATAAACAAGCTCGTTGGTCTCACTACGGATGTCCCAATCCTCAAACACTCTGTGCTTCATTTGGAAAAATGCTGCACTCGCAGAGCTCAGGCAATGTTGTATTTCAGTGTCAATGTTGACTTTTGTGGAGAGATGGCTGCCACGGGAGCGGAAACGATCAACATTTTCCAACGTTACACCGTTAAGCTGTATTTCTGGCATTGGAGAGGGATTGGTTGGTGACTGCTGGAAGAGCACTTTGGTTTTCTTCATGTTCAATGAGAGGCGGAGCTTCTTCTGTGCTTCTGCAGAGGTGTTTAGAGTGGCTTATAAGTCGTCTTCTGAATGCGCACAGATTACTGTGGTATGACAACAAATTACTGTGGTTTACCTTAACTGTAGTTGGCGAACCACAGTTCGTCAACCACAGTTAGTTTGTTTCAGCTAAATTTAGTTATTTTTCTAAATCGCATTGTGTACATTCCAATAGGTGGAGCAATTAATATGAAACATCTTCTGTATGAGTTTTGTAGCCAGAACAAAGTGGAGATTATACAAGCATATGGATAAGATTCGCTTCTACTGCTCATGGCATTTCCCTAAAATACGAGAGAATAGTAATAGAACATTTTAAAAATTATTTTTTCCTTAAATAATTTTTTTAAAATTCTCCTCCCTGCACAATTGTGACCCAAGGTTTTCCACATTCTGGAAATGCGTTATGCAATGTCTTGACTATGGAGCTTGTCTAGTTATCGTTCGGTATGAAGTACTGTTTCTCTGCTTCCTAGGGACATCAGCAGTGTTGCAGTTTAAAAGAAGAAACAGGCCAAAAGATTAATGGGATCCCTAGCTGATACTGCTAGAACTAGACCTTTATTTCACATCTTGATGCTTCAAAAAGAACAAGGAATACATTTTCCTTACGTTTTGAGCTCCCAATTAAATCAGTTTGCAAGATGTATCAACAGAAGTGTGTGGTTCCTCTATCTCAGTGTTTTTCAACCTTTTTTGAGCCGCGGCACGTTTTTTACATTTACAAAATCCTGGGGCACACCACCAACCAAAATGACACTCTAACACAGTAATACATATAGTTAATATGTTTTTCAATGTATTTATACACTCAGTGTGAAACCTGGGCCTGTTTCGATGAACACAGCATATATATGACTTCCTCTCACATATTTATACATGGCTATCCTGTCTTCTCTCAGCCTTCTCTTCTTCAGGCTAAACATGCCCAGCTCTTCAAGCCACTCCTCATAGAGCTTGTTCTCCAGACCTATGTGAAATTTCACCCTGAGTGAAACTTGCTTCCAGTTAACTATGGATGTCATGAAGCTGTTATAAACAGTTCCTTGGGGGGAGGCAACTCTTTAAAAATTCAGTAAAATAATAATTAAAAAAACATTTCCAAGCAGAGAGGCTCAATTTGTTTCTTGGAAACCTGTGAGGGGGCTGCTAGGAGGGAGGAGAGTGCCAATTTCCCACGGCACACCTGATGATCGCTCACGGCACACTAGTGTGCCATGGCACACTGGTTGGGAAACACTGCTCTATCTGACACTTAGGATTTATTTTCTTAACCAGTGCACTATTGCTATTTATTTTTAATCTCCAAAATACTAAATAGTTTGTGTCTATACTTTTTTCAGAAATAGGCTTTTTAATGAGTTTAATTTCTCCTCTTCTCCTTCCACCAATATCCTCTATGCAGTTTAATGTTGGTGGGATTATAATCCTACTTTGATTTTATAGAGTTTTTTAAATCATTCTTATATCCAGTGAGGCTAATGAAAGCAACGACTGATAGAAATACAGGGCTGACAAAGGTACAGTCTCCATCCCCAGCCCTGCTATGAGCAATAAAAACATATAAATGGAAGCTGTAAAACAGTGTTAAGGAGAAAAATAATGTGTCTCCAGTTGCTATAGAAACTATCCAGACATACATTCAAAGGAAACATTCCAGCTGGCAGTGGTGGTTGTTTTCTGACAATATTGTAAATCAGATGTTAGTTTGTGTCCTTTTTTCCAATTATCAAATCTTGAATAGGTTAATATATTCAACGTGTTTCTGTTTAGCATCTAGTTGAATATTGTGTCCTCAATATGGAATAATAGAATAACTAAAAATAGCAGGGAAAAGTCATGGGAAGTTACAATAATAAAACAGAGGGAATGGCATTATGTTGAAGTGCGGGAGACCTAAAGAGATCATTGCAGGATTATTTTTTTTTCATGTCAGGAGTGACTTGATAAACTGCAAGTTGCCTCTGGTATGAGAGAATTGGCCGTCTGTAGGGATGTTGACCAGGGGGTGCCCGGATGTTTTGATGTTTTACCATCCTTGTGGGAGGTTTCTCTCATGTCCCCACATGGGGAGCTGGAGCTGACAAAGGGAGCTCATCCACGCTCTCCCCGGATTCAAACCTCAGACCTGTCGGTCTTCAGTCCTGCCAGCACAAGTGTTTAACCCATTGCGCCACTGGGGGCTCCTATTGCAGGAAATGAAGGGTGGAAAATATTCCAGAATAAGATGGTAGAAAGCATTGAATCTGAACAGAAGCAATCTCTCCTCTGTATTGTTGAAGGCTTTCATGGCCAGAATCACTAGGTTGTTGTAGGTTTTTCGGGCTGTATGGCCATGTTCTAGAAGCATGTTCTCCTGATGTTTAGCCTGCATCTATGGCAGGCATCCTGAGAGGTTGTGTGGTCTGTTGGAGAGAATGCGTCAGGAGAGAATGCTTCTAGAACGTGGCCATACATCCTGAAAAACCTATAACAATCCAATCTCTCCTCTCTGCAGAACCACCTTTTCCTTTTGCCATTTCTGTCTTACTCGTGGCATTCCATTCATTTAGCTCATTGGTTCCCAGCCTTTGGTTCTCCAGGTGTTTTGGACTTCAGCTCCCACCATTTCTAATATCTGGTAAGATTACTTAATGAATTGTTTATTGTACCAACTACAAGCCATGACATCAAATAACTTCGAAGCTTATTTTTTGTGACAGGAGCGACTAAAACTGCAAATTGCTTCTGGTGTGAGAAAATTGGCCATCTGCAGGGACGCCCAAATGTTTTTGATGTTTTACCATCCTTGTGGGAGGCTTCTCTCATGTCCCCTCATTGGGAGCTGGAGCTGACAGGGGGAGCTCAACCCACTCTCCCTGGATTCGAACCCCTGACATGTTAGTTAGCAGTCTTTCCTGTACAATGGTTTAACCCATTGAGCTACCGGGATCTCCTACCTTGAAACTGCAAGGCCATTAAGGGCTAATCAAGGTGACCACTTGCGACATTCAAATAGACAAGTTCTTTCTCCCACCCTGGACATTCCAGAGATACCATATTTTCTGGTGTATAAGACTACTTTTTAACCCAAGAAAATCTTCTCAAAAGTCGGGGGTCGTCTTATACGCGGGAGTCATCTTTTACGCTGGAGTAGCCTTATATGCAGGAATCGTCTTATATGCCGGAAAATACGGTGATAGAATGCTTACAGCAAAGTGGGATGAAAAGGAGTGTCAGAGCTTGAATTAACCTGCTTTCAAATCTGAGACAAACTTAACTTTTCTGGTAAGGAGTATAAGATGCTTCTTCCCTGTATAGCAGAGTGTGTTTGGGTTTCCCCCCAGTAGATTAACACAGTGTTTCCCAACTGCTGTGACGTGGCACAGTAGTGTGTCATGACGGATCTCCTGCTGTGCCGCGAGAAAAGCTCTCTGCCCCCCTTCCTCCCTCCTCCTCCTGCCAAACTCCTGCTGCTTGGGGGAGGAGGAGGAAGGGTCGGGCGACAGCGAAGAAAAAGAAGGGGCCGGGGTGCTGCCTCCTTCAAAAAACAAACACACCAGGGTACTTGTCCCACAAGAACCACACACGATATGCTGAACCGCAATAATAATGCAAAAGGATAAAGGTGTAGGCTATCCCCCACGGGGCCGGGAGAAAGCACCAATGGGACTGTGTGTGGCCCCCTCGATCCACTCACTAGAGAGATGCTCCGTAGAGCCAGGCTAATGGGGAGGTGAAACCACCATCCCCGCCCCCCTTAGTGCGCACACAATGTTACAATCGGTGAATCAAAGGATGAACAATACACAGCTTGAATTTACACAACCAAGGGGCCAAAATCAACACATAATCATACAGGGCAATAGAACATGCGTTGGTCCGCCATGAAGGAGACCTGTGTACATACGATGGCAGGGAGGGAAGCCGTGGGGGGGGGGGGGCGTGAAGGGACAGTCGTCCCGCTCGCGTCCACTGATGATGACGTTGCACAGAGGTAGGCGCAGTGCGTGAGAAGACTAAGCCTGCGGCAGGGCCGTAGCCAGGATTTTGATTCGGGGTTGGGTTTGGTTCGGGGGCTGAGACTGGGTAAAGAGGGTCTACCCTAGCAAACCTTTTGTATTGTTATCCCAATAACCCCATTAATGTGGGATATAATGAGCATGGTGATCAGATCATGATTTAAATGCACGTAACAGTTTAAATCAGGGCTGTCCAACTGGCGGCCCCCGGGCCGTATACGGCCCCCCAGCCCCTTCCCCACGGCCCCCTACCCTCCTGCAAGATATCTGCTTTTAAGATTAAAATTTTTTTAAAAATTTATTTTTGGGAATATTTTCGGAATATTTTTATTTATTTTTTTTCGCGGCAGGGGGGTGAGGGGCGGGGCAGGGAGGAGGAGCAGGCTCTCCTCCTCCTCCTATTTCCCTCCCCCCCTCTCCCTCTCCCTCCCTCCTTCTTGCTCTCTTTCCCCCTTTCATTCTTTCCCCCCTTCCACCTCCTGAAGGAAGAGGGAAGGAGAGAGAGAAGAGTGCACAGTGAGAGGGCGTGGCCAGAGCGAAAAAGGGGCGGGGCAGAGTTCGAACAGGGGGTGCTCATTCATTCCCTTTCGGCTTCCTCCTCTCCTGAGGCTTCGTGCCAAGTTTGGTCCTGATCCATCATTATTTGAGTCCACAGTGCTCTCTGGATGGAGGAGAACTACAACTCCCAAACTCAAGGTTCAGTACTTTCTGTTGCTCTCATGAGAGTTTAGGTTTGAATCAACATGGCTGAGGAATGCTTTGATTGTGTTTTCCCCTTATGGCAGAAGGAGATTGGACTGGATGGCCCTTGGAGGTCTCCTATTCTAGGAACCCATTGTAATTATTATTATTATTATTATTATTATTATCATCATCAGAGGCTGAATGGCCATCTGTGAGGAATGCTTTGATTGTGTTTTCCCCTTATGGCAGAAGGAGATTGGACTGGATGGCCCTTGGAGGTCTCCTATTCTAGGAACCCATTATTATTATTATTATTATCATCAGAGGCTGAATGGCCATCTGTGAGGAATGCTTTGATTGTGTTTTCCCCTCATGGCAGAAGGAGATTGGACTGGATGGCCCTTGGAGGTCTCCTATTCTAGGAACCCATTGTAATTATTATTATTATTATTATCATCATCAGAGGCTGAATGGCCATCTGTGAGGAATGCTTTGATTGTGTTTTCCCTTATGGCAGAAGGAGATTGACTGGATGGCCCTGGATGGCCCTTGGAGGTCTCCTACTCAGGAACCTGTTGTTGTTGTTGTTGTTATTATTATTATTATTAGCAGAGGCAGAATGAATATTATGCCTTATCATTCAGGGTTATAGGCCTGTGTGGAAGGGCCCTGGCTTCTTATTTGCCTTCCTTTCCACACATCTGAATAAAATCCCATGTTATTTGCTTTAAACCAGATTATATGAGTGTGGACTCCGATAATCCAGTTCAAAGCAGGTATTCTGGGTTATATGGCTGTGGGAAGGGCCCTGAATCCACACTGCAATATAATCCAGTTCAAAGCAGGTTTTGTGGGGTTTCCTGCCTGGATATTCTGCGTTATATGGCTATGTGAAGGGCCCTGAGTCCACACTACAATATAATCCAGTTCAAAGCAGGTTTTGTGGGGTTTCCTGCCTGGATATTCTGAGTTATATGGCTGTGTGAAGGGCCCTGAGTCCACACTACAATATAATCCAGTTCAAAGCAGGTTTTGTGGGGTTTCCTGCCTGGATATTCTGCGTTATATGGCTGTGTGAAGGGCCCTGAGTCCACACTACAATATAATCCAGTTCAAAGCAGGTTTTGTTGGGTTTCCTGCCTGGATATTCTGAGTTATATGGCTGTGTGAAGGGCCCTGAGTCCACATTGCAATATAATCCAGTTCAAAGCAGGTTTGTGGGGTTTCCTTCCTGGATATTCTGCGTTATATGGCTGTGTGAAGGGCCCTGAGTTAACATTGCAATATAATCCAGTTCAAAGCAGGTTTTGTGGGGTTTCCTTCCTGGATATTCTGCGTTATATGGCTGTGTGAAGGGCCCTGAGTCCACATTGCAATATAATCCAGTTCAAAGCAGGTTTTGTGGGGTTTCCTTCCTGGATATTCTGAGTTATATGGCTGTGTGAAGGGCCCTGAGTCCACACTGCAATATAATCCAGTTCAAAGCAGGGACTGGGACTTGAGACTGGGATTTTGGTGTTCATCTCTATCTCCAAGTCAAAGCCCCAGTGTCCTCCACAGACACCTCCAAGGCGGGGAGAGGGTGGAGCCGGGGAGGGGCAGGGGCGGAGCCTGGGTGGAGCCGGGGAGGGGGCGGAGCTGGGGTGGAGCCGGGGAGGGGGCGGAGCCGGGGGCGGAGGCAGACCCTTCGGCCCCCCAGGTCATCAGTAACTGGAATTCGGCCACAGGTCCGGTAGAGTTGGACAGCCCTGGTTTAAATAATGTACCAGTAAGGCCTTTTCGCGGACCACCCTGAGAATTTTGGGGGGGGGGGGCTGAAGCCCCCTTAGCCCCCCCCCTGGCTACATGCCTGGCCTGCGGCATGTCCAGCATTGATGCCAGGACGACGGAGGCTTGCCTACGCTGCCCCTCGCTCAGCACGTCACCGGGCCTTTTTGGCTCCTACTTCGGCGGTTGCTGGCCCTTTTACTCCGCAGGGCCGCACTGACCGTTTCCGGGTACGTCATCACGCCAGGACGACGGAGGCTTGACTACGCTGCCCCTCGCTCAGCACATCTGACGGCGCGCTCCGCGAATGCAGCACGTCTGACGGCGGCGCAGTGTTTATATCTCACGTCATCAGTGCTGGACATGCCGCAGGCTTAGACTTCTCACGCACTGCGCCTACCTCCGTGTAACGTCGTCATCAGTGGACGCGAGCGGGACGACTTTCCCTTCACGCTGCTGCCTCCTTCAGCCATTTCCCCAGCGAGCCTCCAATCCTCCATGACCCCTGCCATTACTCCTGCTTCTCGCTCGCTGAAGCCGCGCAGCAGAGGAGCCCCACCCACTGAAGCCCGTCCACCGCTCATGCTTCTCCTCCTCGTGGCTTCAGCGAGTGAGGGGTGACTCCCGCCCCTCGCCCGCACTGCCCCCTCAAGGCTGGTGAAGCTGTGGGAGAGCTGAACCTGGGGGGAGGGGGAGGGGCATGGCACAGCCTGTCTCCTCCCCCAGCTTTGGCACTCCCAGCAGTTGCTCCCAGCAGGCCACCATCCTACAGCCGTTCTTTACTGTGTTACTGTGTCATTTTGTGTCATTTTGGTTGGTGGTGTGCCGCCAGATTTTTATAATGTTAAAAGTGTGCCGCAGCTCAAAAAAGGTTGGGAAACACTGGATTAACAGATACAGTTTGCACAAAGATATGCTAGAAGTATTTTGAACAGATTGACATTTTCTCTCTTTAACTAAAACCAAATTCATTTATCCTTGTCTAACATAATATGCTCAATCCAGTACTAGAGTACCGGTAATTATCTTATACACGTAACATTCATTCTTGTCTCTTTCAATCTTTCAGACAAATTCTTCTTGGGGGGTCTTTTTCATGTGATGAGGTACATTTCTATTCAGTTGCTGTGTGTTTTCCAGGCTCTATGGCCACGTTCCAGAAGCATTCTCTCCTGCTGTTTCTCTCACATCTGTGGCAGGCATCCTCAGAGGTTATGAGGTATATTTGAAACTAAGCAAGGGAGGTTTATATATCTGTGGAATGTCAAGGGTGGGAGAAAGAACTCTTGTCTGTTGGAGGCAAGTGTGAATACTGCAATTGGCCACCTTGATTAGCATTGAATGGCCTTGCAGCTTCAACATCTGGCTGGTTGTAGTCTGGAGGAGGTGTTAGCTGGACCTGATTTATTCTTGTCTGGAATTTCCCTGTTTTGAGTGTTGCTATTTATTTACTCTCCTGAGTTTAGAGGGTTTCGGGTTTTTTTTTACTACCGGTAGCAGATTGTATTCATTTTCATGGTTTCTTCCTTTTTGTTGAAATTGTCCACATGCTCGTGGATTTCAATGGCTTCTCTGTGTAGTCTGACATTGTAGTTGTTGGAGCGGTCCAATACATTTCTATTCTTTCCTCATTATAAAACTGTACAAAAAATTATGAGTGAATCTCCTTTAAGTCGGATATAAATAGCACTGGTATGAATGTTTATAGTAAAAGAGAAATATAGTAAGTATGCTATTAATAAATTGTCGCAAGGAGTAGGCAGTATATATATTGTGGGAATTTTTTTTAAAAAAATATTGAGGACTGCATTCCCTTGGAAAATTTCTCAAAGAGGGCAGATAGAAATTTACAAACCAAGACCTAGCAGTAAACTACTTCCGTCCTTAATGTTCTTACATCTTTTCTGACTTAAAAAAGGATCAAATTCACATCATTAAGATTTCTTAAAATGTCTGATTGCTGCATGAGAATATGCATTCCTTAGCCCTCCCCATGCAGGAGTTCCATGTGAACAATGGCTAGGTAGACCATTAGGAGTTTTGTACATTGGATTGATGTTCTAGCTTTCTTATAAAAATTGTGCCTGAAACACCTGGAGATTGGCAAGTAGTTTCCCCCATACTTTGTGCAGACTGTAATACAGTAGACCAGTGTTTCCCAACCAGTGTGCCGTGGCACACTAGCGTGCCGTGACAGACCTCCTGCTGTGCCGCGAGAAAAGCTCTCTGCCCCCCTTCCTTCCCCCCTCCTCCTGCCGAACTCCTGCTGCTTGGGGGAGGAGGAGGAAGGGCAGGCGGCAGCGAAGAAAAAGAAGAAGGGGCCGGGGCGCCGCCTACTTCGGCCGTTTCCCCAGCCAGCCTCCAATCCACCGTGGCTCTCGCCCCTCGCTCGCTGAAGCCACGTGGAGGAGGAGCCCCGCCCACTGAAGCCCGTCCACCGCTCATGCTCCTCCTCTGTGGGAGAACTGAAGCTGGGGGGAGGGGGCGCGGTATGGCGCGGCCTGGCTCCGCCCCCTCCCCTGGCTTTGGCACTCCCAGCAGCTGCTTCTAAAACTTCTAAAAACACACCTATACACTTTAGCGTATGAAGAGGAGGAGGACTAAGACACTTTAACTACTTGGAACGCTGGCTAGTCCCACTTGTACTATATGGCTGCGACGTTACATTTCAAATGAACACTCGAGCCAGCCATTTTTAATGTAACTGTATTAGCTTTTAGGGTGTTTTTGTAATGTTTACTTATGTTTCAGTTAACTATGTCTTATTGGATTGTTTTGTTGTATTTTTCACCACAATGCTTAATTCTTTGTCATAAACTCACTGAAATTACTGTTGCTTTACTGTGTACTCACCTGAGGCATTGAATATTTTCCTTTTTGTATGTGTAAACCACCTTAAGTCCCTTTGGGGAGAGAGGGCAGTCTAGAAATAAAGTACTATTATTATTTTACTGACACCACAGTATGTCACAGCAAACGAGATCTATATGCTGGATTGTATCACAAGTCGAACACTTCCCAAGTGCCTAGGACTCTGTGATTTATTATTATTATTATTATTATAAACACGACAAGATTAGAACACAGTAAATAAGATCACTATGCTGTCTACGACTGTGTGATGTATCGGCAAATAATGTGTGCAGATCCCAGTAGGGTGGCCTTTTGCAGCTGACAGATGGCACTAGTTTTGTCAGCGCCAATTGTGTTTAAGTGTAGGCATTTAGGCACTGCACCCAGTGTGCCAATCACCACTGGGTCCACCTTTACTGACTTGTGCCAGTTTTTTATTATTATAATCTTATTTTATTAATATATTTTATTATAGTCTTATTTATTATTATTATTATTGTGCAGAGTCACAATTCTTTTTAAAAAAATGATTTTTATTAGTTTTACAGATAATAAAAAAAACCAAAAAACACTTTCGTGCATGCATATACACAACCCTACACAGATCCTCCTCCCCTACCCTCCCCCCTGTCCCTCCCAAACACATAACAGACAAACAAATTCACAACAACATCTCAGACGACGAGTACTTCCTTCTCGCCCAACTTTCCTTGTTTCTTTTTAAAAGAAAAAAACCATATGCTTATTATCTATAAGCTGAAGCACAATTCTATCATTTGAACTTCCTCTACATAATCATGTTTTCCTCTTTTAAATTTCAACCAACCAATTTGTCTTGGTCTTTTTCAGGTAATTGACAATAAGAGTCCAGTCTGTTTTCTTCGTATATTTATCTTCTGATAGAGCATTTGTTAGGGAGTCCATGTTGGCTATATCAAGTATTCTTTTTTGGTCCGATATTTCAGGGATGTCCTCATTCTTCCATTTTTTGGCATAGATTATCCTTGCCGCTGATATACAATAGATAAAAGGTTTTTCTTTATTATCCTCTAATTGGAAATCAATTAAGCCCAACAATAAAAATTCAGGTTTAAACTCAAATTCTAACTCTAGTATTTCTTGTATCTCTTTATGTATTATTTTCCAAAATTTCCTGGCTTTAACACAGTTCCACCACATATGGTACATGCTCCCCACTTCCTTTTTGCATTTCCAGCATATATTGCTTAAATTGGTATTAAATTTAGCCATTTTGGTGGGTGTCAAGTACCATCTGTGGAATATTTTCATTCCGTTTTCTTTTAAATCATACGCGTAGGTGAATTTTAGATGTTTATTCCTCATTCTTTCCCATAACTTTAAGGGTATCATATGTCCCATATCCTGTGCCCATTTTATCATACAGAGTCACAATTCAACATAAGGGGAGAGAGGGCAGTCCCTGCAAATCTCAATACCTCAAAATGTGCTCCATAGGGCTTCAGTGTGACATTGCCCAAGGCAGACATAAGATAGTATTATTTCACATAGAAAACACATTAATTCCCAAAGAGTTATCAATAGCTGCCATCTTGAGTGGCTTTCAAAACAAATTTGTCAAGTGCATGGAAGGGACGGCTGTCAGTGGATACTCATCATATTGGATAATATTGCTTCCGGTATCTGAACTGGTCTCTGTATACTTGTGTCCTCTGTTGTGATCTTCCCTTGGATATCTGACTGACATATTGGAGTCTTAATCCTTTGGTTGGATGTAGTACACAGTAATTCTTTAGGAAATTCTTTGGCATTTACAGAGACCACTGTTAAAAACAAGGTTGTGTTCAAAGGTCGCGTGTAATGGCAACATCCGCAGAGTGCAGTTCTCTTAACAATGTTGACAGAATACAAAAATAGTCCCCATCTCTCATTCAGTGGTTGGACAATCTTGCTACCTTAGCCACACACATGTATTTTATAGATGCCAACTTCCAGAAAAAAAACACACTATTTTTGGAAAGTTGGTCAATTTAAAGTATTGCTTGTCCTTGTCCATAGCGTATTTACTTCCACAATTCTTGTGTATTTTTTGTGATATTGTTTCTTTTGATTCTTGGACTCTTTTAGCTGGGATTGCTAGCCTGGAACTTTGTATAGTAAGTCATGATTTTAAAAAAACCCAAAAAGCACGACCCTGAGTCCCTTCAGGGAGAGTGGTGTGTAAATAAAGTATTATTATTATATTAAATCTGTCTGTATCCAGACAATGTGATTAATAGCTCTATGGGGCCTCATCACACTAGAGAAAAATCCACTTAGAATACGTGTTTGTGCTCTTGTATGGGCCATCAGGGGCCCCCTGGTGGCACAGTGGAATTAACCGCTGAGCTACTGAACTTGCTGACTGAAAGGTCAGCGTTTCAAATCCGGGGAGCAGCGTGAGCTCCCGCTGTTAGCCTCAGCTTCTGCCAACCTAGCAGTTTGAAAACATGAAAATGTGTATATGTGAGTAGATCAATAGGTACAGCTCTGGCGGGAAGGTAACGGTGTTCCCTGCAGTCATACTGGCCACATGACCATGGAAGCGTCTATGGACAACGCTGGCTCTTCGGCTTAGAAATGGAGATGAGCACCATCCCCCAGAGTTGGACACGACTAGACTTTGTCAAGGAGAAACCTTTACTTTACCTTATCTTGCAGGGCAGCAGCACCCCAATGTCACACCTCTCTCGGGCCCCATAAATCCTTTGGATTGCCCTGCAAAGCAGACCTGTAGAAGAGCAGCGCTAAACACATGCCTCTCCTAGAATTAAGACCCACATTGTGTACAATGAATACTTGTTGATAAAGGTAAAAGTTTTCCCCTGACATTAAGTACAGTCGTGTCCAACCTGGGGGTTGGTGCTCATCTCCATTTCTAAGCCAAAGAGCCGGCATTGTCTGTAGATGCCTCTAAGGTCATGTGGCCGGCATGATTACATGGAGCGCCGTTACCTTCCTGCTGGAGCAGTGCCTATTGATCTACTCACATTTGCATGTTTTCGAACTGCTAGGTTGGCAGAAGCTGGAGCTGACAGTGAAAGCTCAGGCCACTCCCCAGATTCAAACCTGCGACCTTTCGGTCAACAAGCTGAGCAACTCAATGGTTTAACCGACTGTGCCACCGGGAGCTTATTGATAAACAATGTGTAAAAACATGGTTGAAATATTGCTATCAAAGGTTTTCTGGATGTGTTTATGCAAACATTTGCCCTCCATTAAAGCATACGGAGAATTTCTAGTCACAACTGTCTTCACTTGTTTCCCTGAATGAGACCAATTAGTGAAATTCAACTAGTCTTTGTTTCAATGACTGCTGCAAGTGTAGAAAACAGATTTCATAAAGCTTCCCTGCATGGTATGCAACGTTGATAGTGTTGTATCATAACGAAAGGCATGGGGGTATGCATGAGACGTTAAGAGAATGTTTCAGTTTATGCACCCTTTTATTATTTGCACATCCTTTTAGTGTTTGCCTTTCTGGATTGCAAATGGGCCAATCTTAATTGATCATTTCATAACGTTCTGTATGCTGTGATGAAACCTAGTGTGGCTCCTCTTTATGCCAGGCTTACCGATGAAAGGCAGTGCTTTTACAAGAGCCTCCTATGGCTGTGAATAATGATTAGCTAGTTCTACAGAGAGCTGTCATGGATGAAGCTTGGTGCCTGCAGAGAATTCTGGAGCATGCTGATACTGGCAAGCTCCTCCCAAGCAGGTGAAGATATGGAGATAGAAGCGTTGGGTCTGCCCAGTTGAAGAAAAACAAAATGAGGTTGTACTTTGGCATGAAATACCTGCTGTTAGAAAGGCGTATGATGGGCTGATGGTGTGGCACTGTCAAATGATTGCAGCACACACTTGTCTATATTGCTTCCTTAAATGAATCAAGTGTTCATTTAAAAGGACGCTTGTGCAGCAGAGAGCATTGAAAACACATGTCTAATAGGTGCATTCATTATCATAGGCTCATTCATTGAGCTGGCCTGATTAATTAGTGTATGCCACCATCTGGTACTTACTGAGACTATTCATTTTTAGAATGCTGAAATTGCAGGGAACGGTGCACACCAATTAAGTTCCTTTTCACTGGATTATGTTGGTTTAAAGTACTAGTGTAGGAGGTCTTCATTGTGATTCAGCCAGCATACCTCTGAAGGGAACCTGCCAGCCTGGAATTTAGAACAAACAAGTAGTGCCCGAAGTGCATACAAGAGAAATGTCTGCATGTATTTCCCCATTAAACAGACTGTTAATAGCAAGCAACTGAAAAATTAGAAAATCCTTGTAAACAGGTGGAAATTTCAAGCTGTGTCTATGTCTACATGAGTTGCAATGTTTTTCCTTGCACGTGCCTTGGAATCATAGAATAATAGAGTTGGAAGAGACCACATGGGCCATCTAGTCCAGGGCTGCCCAGGAAGTCGATTGCGATCGACCAGTCGATCCTGGGACCGAAGGAGGTTGATCCCAGAATGGGGCGCTTCTCAGAGGGGGGCGGAGCCAGGCCGTGCCAAGCTCCGCCCCCTCCCCCAGCTTCGGCACTCCCAGCAGCTTCTCCAGGCTTGAGGATGGCAATGCCAAGCCAGTGGTGGCATAGCTAGTACAAGGCTGGCTTGGCACTGCCATCCTCAAGCCTGGAGAAGCTTCTGGGAGCTCCAAAGCCAGAGGGGAGGGGGCGGGGCTTGGTGCAGCCTGACTCCGCCCATCTTTCGCTCTACCAGCAGCTTCTCAGGCTTGAGGATGGCAATGCCAAGCCAGTGGTGGCATAGCTAGCACAAGGTTGGCTTGGCACTGCCATCCTCAAGCCTGGAGAAGCTGCTGGTAGAGCGGAAGCCAGAGGGGGCGGAGCCAGGCCGTGACAAGCCCCGCCCCCTCCAGCCTTGAGGAGGTAGGTAGATCTTTCTGACTTGGTTTTATTATAAGTAGTTCGCATGGTGAAAAAGTGTGGGCACCCCTGATCTAGTCCAACCCCCTGCCATGCAGGAAAAGCACAATCAGAGTATCCCTGACAGATGGCCATCCAGTCTTCCACTACCACATTCCGAAGCAGAGAGTTCCACTCATGAACAGCTCTTCTTACTGTCAGGAAGTTCTGCCTCATTTTCAGGTGAAATTTCCTTTCCTGTAATTTGAACCCATTGCTCCTAGTCCAAGTTTCAAGGGCAGCAGAAAACAAGTCTGCTCCGTCTTCCTTATGACAGCCTTTCATATATGGCTATCATGTCTCCTCTCCGCCTACTCTTCTGCAGGCTAAAATATCCCGTTCTTGAAGGCGCTCCTCATAGGGATTCATGGTCTCCAGACCTTGGGTTATTTTAGTCACCCTCCTCTGGACATCTTCCAACTTGTCAATATCTCTTTGTACTGTGGTGCCCAGAATTGGACATAGTATTCCAGGTTATGATGTGTAACCAAAGCAGAATACAAAGACACCATTATTTCCCTTGATCTAGACACTGTACTCCTTTGGATGCAGCCCAAAATCTCACACTCTGGGTCCATGTTCAACTTGTTGTCAATGAACCCAGAGGGAGATTTGGGGCTGCATCCAAAGGAGAATAGATATTTTTCATATGGAATGTTGTCAAGCCAGGTATCACCCATCCTGTATTTTTGCATTTCCTTTTTTCTGCCTTAATGTAGTCTCTTACATGTGTCCTTGTTGAAATTCATTTTATTTATTTATTATTTATTTATTATTCGGGTTTCTATGCCGCCGACTCCCTGAGGCTCGCGGCGGCTCACAGGAACTGAAGGTACAACTACACACAAGCAATGCGATAAAACATCTAAGACAATTAAACAGTTAAAACAGCAAAATACAAAACCCCAGGTACAGTTCAGAAATTAGATAGCGTGACACCCCAGGACAGCGGCTAAAGCGGAACATGGGCAGGACCTACTCACCGAAGGCCTGCTTAAACAAATAAGTTTTGCAGGCGTGTCTAAACGGGAGCAGGTCCTTTATAGCCCGCGTTCCAGCCGGGAGGGCGTTCCACAGCGTAGGAGCTATAACGGAGAACGCCCTCCGGCGAGTAGATGTCAGTTTAGCCGATTTCGCCGAGGGTATCTCTAACAAATTAGCATCCTCGGAGCGTAGTGATCTCAGGGGACAGTGTGGGGTGAGTCGGTCCCTCAAGTACGCTGGCCCCAGGCCATGCAAGGCCTTAAAGGTAAGAACCAACACCTTGAAGGAGATCCGGTGCTCGATTGGGAGCCAGTGCAGATCCTGCAAAACAGGTGTGATGTGGCGGCCTGCTGGGGTTCCAGACAGGAGCCGGGCGGCAGTGTTCTGCACCAGCTTGAGCTTCCGGGTCGCCGACAAAGGAAGGCCAACGTAAAGCGCGTTACAGTAATCCAGCCTTGAGATGACCGTAGCTTGGATCACCGTGGCCAGGTCATTCCGGGAGATATAGGGGGCCAGCCTCCGAGCCTGTCGCAGATGAAAAAAAGCAACCTTGCTGACCGCGGAGACCTGGGCCTCCATGGTCAGCTGGGAGTCCAGATGGACCCCCAGGCTCTTAACGGTTTTGTTAGTTTTGGCCTAGCTCTCTAATCTGTTAAGGTCCTTTTGAATTCTGATCCTGTCCTCTTGAGTATTAATAGCTATCCTTCCTAATTTGGTGTCATCTGAAAACGTGATAAGCACACCCTCTAAACCAGTAGTTCTCAACCTGTGGGCCCCCAGATGTTTTGGCCTACAACACCCAGAAACCCTAACAGCTGGTAAACTGGCTTGGGTTTCTGGGAGTTATAGGCCAAAAAACCTGGGGACCCACAGGTTGAGAACCACTGCTTAACCTTCATCCAAGTCATTAATAAAGATGTTGAACAGAACTGGGCCCAGGACAGAACCCTGCAGCACTTTACTAGTCACTTCTTTCTGGATGAAGAAGAGGACCAATTGGGGAGAAGAGCACCCTTTGGGTTTGGCCACGTAACCAATTACAGATCTACCTAATAGTAGTATTGCCTAGCCCACATTTGACTAATTTGCTTGCAAGAAGGTCATGGGGGACCTACCGAAATCAAGATATGCTACATCCACAGCATACCCTGCATCTACCAAGCTTGTAGCTCTATTGAAAAAAGAGATAATATGGGTCTCGCATGACTTGGTTTGAGAAATCTGTGTTGACTTTTAGTAATCACCATTCCTTTTTATATGATAGCAGACTGCTTCCATAATGATGTGCTCCAGAATCTTTCCTGGTATTGATGTCAGGCTGACTGGACAGTAATTGTTTGGGTCCTCTCTTTTCCCTTCTTGAAGAAAAGGACAACATTTGTCCTCCTCCAGTTTTCTGGGACTTCTTTTGATATTTTCATTACTTAAAACAAGTTTTAAAATATAAATATAGTTTGCTTTTACCACAAGGTTAGCAATAGCCTCTGAGTGTCTGTCTGTATATATGATGTGTGTCTATGGCAGGGCTGCTCAGGAGGTCGATCGCAATCAACTAGTCGATCCCAAGCCCATATGAAGTCGATCCCAGACGGATGGGGCGATTCTGTCCTGCGCGTGTGCTCTCAATCTCTTCGCCTCCTTCCTGCTGCGTGCTTTCGTGAAGCAGGAAGTCCCCATCCCTTCCTGCTTCCTGTGTGCGCAGCAAGCCCCTCCCACGCACGCAGCAAGAAGTGCGTTCCTGCTGCGTGCGTGGGAAGGGCTTGCTGCGCACGCAGGAAGCGGGAAGGGGATCTTCCTTGCCTGCCCACAAACGCTCTCTCCATCTCCTCGCCACTGCGTTCGCTAAACAGGAAGTCATCATCCCTTCCTGCTGCGTGCGTGCGCAAGCCCCTCCCAGCAGGATGCGCGCTCCTGACTTGGATGCGCGCCTCTCCCATGGTGACTTCCTGCTTGGCGAACGCAGCGGCGAGGAAATGGAGAGAGCGTTCGTGAGCAGGTAAGGAAGATCCCCTTCCCGTTGCCATCCCTACCTGCTGCATGCATGGGAGGGGCCTGCTGCGCGTGCAGAAAGCAGGAAGGGATGGGGACTTCCTGCTTGGCGAATGCAGCAGTGAGGAGATGGAGAGAGCGTTTGTGGGCAGGCAAGGAAGAAGCCCCGCGCGGCCGGAAGGCGGCAGCAGGAGCGCGTGCATGCCCGGTAGATCTTTTCAACTTGGTTTTCATATAGTAGCTCGCATGCTGAAAAAGTGTGAGCACCCCTGGTCTATAGCATTGAATGTTTGCCATGTATATGTACATTGTAATCCGCCCTGAGTCCCCTGTGGGGTGAGAAGGGCGGAATATAAATACTGCAAATAAATGACATAGGCCCCTTTTGCCACAAAACTTTACATTTTCCTCAATGGAAATTAGTTCTAGAAACGACACAGATAGTTCTACAAGATCTGTTGATCAGATGACATGATATTTCAGTTAGAAGACAGAAGAACCAGCCTGTTCTTCTATCTTATGCCCTAATACAGTGCATGATGTGTACAATAGATAGCATTCAGGCTGATAGATGAAAGCATTTTCTAATTAAAGAGGATTCCTGAAAAGACAGAGTTTGCCTGTGTTTCCCCATTTGCTGTTTCTGCTTTTGCTGTGTGCATTGTTATGGCTGTAGCTAATTTTACCCTTTTGACAGCAGGAAACAGAAACTGTTCATAAGAGGCTTGTCAACTGTCAAGTGATTTGTTTTGCTCTTTCAGACTATTTAATTTATTTGTGTCTTGCTTTGTTTCTATGGATAGATTTTATTATGCATATAAAACTAAATTGCTACAAAATATTCTTATCCTCACAAGTAGTTCACCTCCAAGCTGAAACTGTTCTGGCTTTCCCGCCATTGCTTGTGATGTCATTGCTTTTAACCTGTCACTTTCTACGTCCGTGCATTGTGGACACTAATTAATTGAGCCAGTTTGACCTTAGTGAAAACTTGACTTCACAAGTTTTTACAGCTATTGCCTAGCTTGAAATACAGTAGAAAATGGGATTTTGCCATATTCAGAGGGGTCGCCAAAGACCATAAGAAAACACAGTATTTTCTCTTTGTCATGGGGGTTCTATGTGCAAAGTTTGGCCCAATTCTATCATTGGTGGGTTCAGAATGCTCTTTGATTGTAGGTGAACTGTCAATCCCAGCAACTACAACTTCCAAATGTCAAGATATATTTTCTCAACCAGTGTTCACATTTGGGCATATTGAGTATCCATGCCAAGTTTGGTCCAGATCTATCACTCTTTGAGTCCACAGTTCTCTCTGGATATAGATGAACTACAATTCCAAAACTCAAGGTCAATGCCCAGCAAACCCTTCCAGTATTTTCTGTTGACCATGGGAGTTCTGTGTGCCAAGTTTGGTTCAATTCCATCATTGGTGGAATTGAAAATGCCCTTTGATTGTAAATGAACTATCAATTCCAGGAACTACAACTCCCAAATGACAAAATAAATCCCCCCCAACCCCACCAGTATTTAAATTTGGGTTGTATCAGGTATTTGTGCCAAATTTGGTCCAGTGAATTAAAATACATCCTGCATATCAGATTTTATTTATTTATTTGCAGTATTTCTGGCCCGCCTTTCTCAGCCGTAAGGCGTCTCAAGGCGGGTTACAGTTGGCAACAATTTGATGCCATACATTCATTAAAAAAACAATTAAAAGCAATCCACATAATGGGCTTGGCTGACTTACCGGCCAAGCGAGTTGCGGGGCAGCGTTGCCCTCGCGCCATCTTGTTTGGCCTAGAGGGGGCTTCTTCTCCCCAGAAGCCTCTGGGTAGCAGGAAGGCTTCCCGCCACCAATGCCGGCCAGCCAATGAGGGGGCTGGCTCTGCCCCGCCCCCTCTCGGTAGCCAGCCGGCCCCTACTTCTGCCCGAACAGCTTATTTA
Organism: Anolis apletophallus; assembly: GCA_030556195.1. Classification (NCBI taxonomy): domain Eukaryota; kingdom Metazoa; phylum Chordata; class Lepidosauria; order Squamata; family Anolidae; genus Anolis; species Anolis apletophallus. The sequence goes on along the minus strand of JARBWK010000015.1, from coordinate 36,933,612 downwards.
AGGCTGCCCGGGACTTCCCCGTTTTCCTCCCACCCTCCTTACTTATTACATTGTTGTGTACATTTTGTTCATTTATCCAGTTTCATTGTTGCAGTTGTTACGGTTATATGTTATTATGCTCTTTGTCGCAACTCTGTGTTTGGCGTGTAGCATGGCCCCTGGATCACGTTGGCTTATCGCCCCTTGGTTGTAAGGGGGATAACGCCCAGGCCCCCTGGGGTGCCGAGTTTCCATGGACAGGCATTGGGCCACTCGCACCCCAGGCTTGCAAACGCCTTTGGACATTCACGGGGGCTGTTCCACCCTGATCCAGGACCCATGCGTGGCCGCCAATCCTTTGGCTCCTGTTTTCAATAAATGAGTTGTGGCCATTTTTATCCAACCAATTGTGTCTGCATTATTGTTCTTGGCGCGAGGTGTGTCATGCTTGCACACGCAACAATATAAAAACATAAAAAACAATTAAAAGCATAAAATCACCAGTGTCATCCTGTTAAAATCATTTTCCAGTAGCATCATCTGCATTTTCAAAAGCTTGCTTGAAGAGCCAAGTTTTTACTTTTTTCCGGAAAGTCAGGAGGAAGGGGGCCAAGCTAATATCCCTCTGGAGGGAGTTCCACAGCCGAGGGGCCACCACTGAGAAGGGCCTGTCTCTCGTTCCTGCCAGACGTGCTTGCGAGGAAGGTGGGATCGAGAGCAGGGCCTCCCCAGACGAACTCCTAGATGGTTCATAAGGAAAGATAAATCCGAACATTATGAATCATAACAGTAGCAAAATGACAGTTATGAAGTAGCAATGAAAATAATGTTATGGTTGGGGGTCACCACGACATGAGGGACTGTATTAAAGGGTCACAGCATTAGGAAAGTTGAGTACCACTGGACTAGTGGAAAATGCTGTTCTAGAGTTGTCAAAGCAAGAACTTCCTCATCAACGTAAGGCAGCCAGTGTTTAAACATCTTTGTAATGTCACCTGCAGATTCTTGACATTTTTTGAAGAAAACATTTTAATTCAGATGCAAATTAATATTTTTTGCATGGATTAAATATGTAAAAGGAAGTGGATAGCCAGATTGATATTTCACTCACTCTCTTCACTCTTATCTTAAATATTTCAGGAAATGGTTTCTTAAGTACAGCTCTTGAAACAGAATATAGGCAATTGCGGCATACCAAACTACCATATTTTGTAATATATGGAGTCATGCTATGCAATCCTTTCACTCTTATAACAGCAGAAGGGAACATTCACATTCACAAGCGCATATAAATAATGTTTTAGTGCTGTGTTCGAGAGAATATTGTGAAATGCTTCACTATGAAAACCGAGAGCTAGGCTTTTGTACGTGTGATCAAAATTCTTTCCATTATGCGGTGGCTCCATCTGGTGTTTGATAGGAATATTTGTCTGTCTTTGGTAATAAGCAGTATCACTTGCCATAAAGCAATTTAGCATTCATGCAGATTGACAGATAGGTACCCACGTTCATTACCTAAACTTTACTACATACCGCAGTGTGTTAGAAGCCAACTATCATTGAAATGTGGAAGGAAAGTATTGCTATATTTTATGAAACCCAATTTAGTAATGTAGTTGTCAATCAGCAGTGTATTCCATAATAGCTCTGCAAGGAGCAGTCACTGAATCACCTTCAGCAAAGTCTTTTGCCTGAATGTATTTCTCTGTACAGTGTGCTTCTCAGCTCCAGTGTATATTCATTCAGACTAATTAGAAGCAAACAGGCATCTAATTTGGGATAGCTTCTGGAAGTGTGCATGCTGATATTCCTTTGCTGCTGTTTAGTTATTTGAAAAACAGATTGCAGTTAATTTTGAAATATTGACTATTGACTAAGGCAGCTTATTGTGTGCATAACAAGCTGAAGCAGAATCGCTTGGATGTTTCCATATTTGAGCCACATTTTGATGAGCAGCTTCCCATGCAGTTCTGCAGTTGATACAAATTTAAAATGAGATGTAGTAGTGCTTTGGTTGGAAATAATTCCCTTGAACAAACACTTGTCATATGGAACAGCAATCTTATTCTTGTATTTGAAGCACATCATTGCCTTTTGCAAGAAGTCCTGCCTGAATGCTAAGATTCCTCATAAAGGAAAAAGTAGTTAAACTGGTCCGTTAGAAAGGTTGAAGTGTTAGTTTCCAAGTATGTTGAGTATGAGAAATTCATTGTTTATTCATTGATTTATGGTCCTGGTCTTAAATTACATACTTCTCGTAACCAACCTGAATATAAGTTGAGACCTAATGAAAAACCTGGATTAACTCAGATAAGTGAAGGTGGGAAATCTTAAATTAAAATAAAAACAGGTACCAAATCTGCCTACCCATCTTGCAAATGGCAGCTGGTGGCATCGGCAGCTGGTGGGGAGAGAGACAGGGCCTTCTCGGCGGTGGCCCCTCGCCTATGGAACGCACTCCCAAAGGAAATAAGATAGACGCCATTTCTCCTCGCTTTTAGAAAAAAGCTAAAGTCGTTGTTCTGGGACCAGGCCTTTGGGCAGCAGATGTAAATTGTACCTTTGGATTTGACTGGATTGACATTTTGGACTTGACTGGACTGACAATGTGTACCGCTTGATGGCTTTAATTAATTATTGTTGTATGTAGTGGTTTTTAATGTAATGTTTTTAATGTTTTTTAATGACATTGATTATATGGTGTATTTTAAATTGTATTGTGGTGTTGCGGCCTGTAGTGCTGCAAATATAAGCCGTGCTGAGTCCCCCTGCGGGGGTGAGAAGCTACGGGGTACAAATACCATAAATAAATAAATAAATACCAATAAAATTGCATTAATTCAAGAATCAGTAGGTTAAATGTTTTTGAATATCTACATAAAACTGTAATTTACAGCTGTCCAACTCTTAATTAAATCATTATTCTAAACTTCTTCAATGTAAATGTGCTTACGTATCCTTCCAATAATAATAAAGAGAGCAAAATAATAAATATAATAAACATAATAATATAGTGAAATACTAGAAATGTAATAAAAGTAATAATAGAGTAAAATAATAAAAGCAATAATATAATAAAATAGAGTAAATAATAAATGTAATAATAACAATACATCCTGGTTGCAGTTTGAAGGTATACAGACCATGGATAATGGGACTTGCAGTAGTTTCACTCACTTCCTGAGACCACTGCAACCCACACCAATGACTGAACAAGAGCAAACTTGTCACACAGAGCACCCATGACCCACTCTACATCTGGCTGGGGTTTGTGGGCCAATGGACCAGGGATGATGGAACTTGCAGTAACTTCACTCACTTCCAAAGACCACAGCTTCTGGAGGTAAGGGGGGGGGGGAATGCCAAGTCAGTAGTGGCTATCTATGCCACTACTGCCTTGGCATCCCCCCCCCCTCTTGCCTCCAGAAGCTGCGGAAGCGCTAAAGCTGGGGGAAGGGGGCGGGGCTTTGCGCGGCCTGGCTCTGCCCCCTTCCCCTCTGGCTTTAGTATTTCCACAGCTTCTGGAGGCAAGGGGGGAATGCCAAGCCAGTACTGGCTATCTATGCCACTACTGCCTTGGCATTCCCCCCTCTAGCCTCCAGAAGCTGCGGAAGCGCTAAAGCGGGGGAAGGGGGCGGGGCTTCATGTGGCCTGGCTCCGCCCCCTCAGAAGTGCCTAATCCATCTGGGATCGACCAGTTGATCGCGATCTACCTAATGAGCACCCCTGTTCTAGAGTAACATAGTTATTTCACCAGTTTCTTACTCAGATATTATAATACATATACACTTTTACAGTGAAGAGTTGTTCTGTTATATTACTGCAAACATTTCACTTTGCGTAATGCATTTTTATTTATTTTCTTCTGCAAGGGTCAAAATTATATTTAGACTGTATATATAGAGTTCTAACTCATTTTTTTCTTTTCTTTTTTAGAATGGACAAGGTTTCATTATGCGGAGAAGTTAATCAAGAAGAATGATAACGAATGAATGCTTTTACCATGCACTGAACAGCTTGTGAGAATCCGGTGCTTAGGCCTGGGAAAATGTCTGCTTGCAATGCCTTCACTGAACATGTCTGGAAACCAGGAGAATGTAAAAACTGCTTCAAGCCAAAAAATTTGCACCAATTGCCTCCAGCCCCTGAAAAACCTCCAGCTTCAAATACGAATCTAAAAACCAATGCAACCCACAACAATAATCAGCGTTCTAGGAACACAGGGAATTTTCGACCTCCTGTGGCAAAGAAGCCCACTATAGCTGTGAAACCCACCATGATGACAGTGGATGGACAGGTTATATGTGGTGAAGTCAGCTCACCAGATCCTTGTGAGAACAAGCCAGTTACTGTGGGATGGAATCAAAACAGAGCTGTTGCAAACAAAAAAACGCTGAACAATAATAATAACGAGGAAGAAATTGAAGGTTACAGCCATGCACATAGGCCGTTTGGGAATAGCGATGATGTGGATAAATCTCCAAGCAACAATAATGGACTGACGGATGTTCTGAAAGAAATTGCAGGTTTGGATACCTCGTCTCCTCTAACAGGAAATGAACTTAATTCAAGGGAAGCTTTCTTGGGAAGAATAAACAACTGTTACAAAAGATCATTGGAACGAAAGATGCCTCCAAGTTGTATGATGGGTGGAATGAAAGATTCACAAAACAAGCATGTAGTTCTGAGTGGAAGCACTGATGTAATAAGTAACGAAGGGGGTCGTTTCTGTTACCCGGAATTCTCCAGTGGGGATGAAAGTGAGGATGACCTGTTTTTTGGCAGCATCCACGAAGACCACGAGAGCTGGGATGAAAGTGACGAAGAGCTCCTAGCAATGGAGATTCGTATGAGAGGACAGCCACGTTTTGCAAACTTCAGGGCTAACACACTATCGCCTGTCCGGTTTTGTGTTGACAAAAAATGGAATACAGTGCCTTTAAGGAACAAGTCTCTCCAGAGATTTTGTGCAGTGGATTATGATGACAGCTATGATGAAATTCTGAATGGTTATGGAGATGAACCCATGATCCTGTATGGGCAAGAAAGCATGCAGAGCATGGTCTCGTCTGATTCCATGTCTCCTGACTCTTCTCTCACTGAAGAGTCTTGCTCAGGGACAGCCAGTAGTTCTTCCCAAAGGCTCTGTAATGGTGCATTGTCCCCTAGCACTCCTAAAGATATGAAATGTGTCGAAGAAGGGTATAAAGGGTTTTGCGATGATCAGCAACAGAAAGCTGCATCTAAAAGCCCTCAGAATGTTACCAAAACTTTGGAGACTCACAAGGCTGTGCTTGCCCTTAGGCTGGAAGAGAAGGATGGCAAGGTTGCTGTTCAGAGTGATAAGCCAGAATGCAAAAGTCCCTCAGGTATACCAGCTCAAGCAACAAATTCAAATTTGCTCCATTCAGAAGAACAAGCCAAACCTTATAGAATAGTCAATATGGAACAGCCTATTTGTAAGCCATACACTGTAGTGGATGTATCAGCAGCCATGACTCATGAATGTAAAGAAAACCAAGCAAAAAGTGTAGACTTGAACAGTGTTCTGGCTAATTTATCTGATACTCCGAGTGCAAATGCTGCACCTAATTCTGTATCAACAGGTCAAATCAATGCCAATCTTAAAAAATCGAGTGCAGTCAGGTACCAGGAGGTTTGGACTTCAAGTACAAGTCCACGACAAAAGATCCCCAAAGTGGAACTAATTGCCAACACTCAGGGACCTTCTGTACCTGTGCGGAAAAACATACATAAATCTGCCCCGACTTCGCCTACTTCAACAAATCTTTCTACGAAAACAATCCCTGTTAAATCTCCCAACTTGTCAGAAATCAAATTCAATAGTTACAACAATGCTGGCATGCCACCATTCCCAATTATTATTCATGATGAGCCAACGTATGCCAGGAGCTCCAAGAATGCCATCAAAGTTCCTATTGTGATAAACCCAAATGCATATGACAATTTAGCTATTTATAAAAGTTTTCTGGGAATGAGTGGGGAGCCCTCTGTTAGAGATAAAACCACAAGTGTCATCAGTCACACGTATGAAGAAATAGAAGCTAAAAGTACTGCATCTGAAAGCCTAGCTAGTAAACCTGAACTTTTCCAAACTAAAGGTTCAGTGAATAGCACTGAGAGAAAGCTGGGTTCCGTGGCTCAAAAGGTTCAGGAGTTTAACAGCTGTCTTGGTAAAGGTCAGACATCACCCCAAAACCCTGATCACAATTCTCCAACAAATGTACAAAGGACTCTTCAGGACACTGGGGCCAGAACAGACAATTCACAGGAGGTATCTAATGGCAGTCGAGAAAATGCTTGCACTGTGCTCTCCCAGATTGTAGCTTCTATTCAGCCTCCACAGTCTCCCCCGGAAGTATCTCAGAGTGGGCCCAAGTCTTGCAGTGCTGAAGAACTCTATTCTTTACCCCCTGATGCAGACACAAATAAAGGTGCGCCAGTGAGGCCCAAATCTCTCTTTACACTACAATCCAGTGCTGACACTGAAGCAGTACAGTCCACAGAAGTGATGTCAAAGGAAATCTCATTAAAGTCACCGATCTCTCAGTCCCCAATGCTGGTGTCACCCTCCCACAGCTCTGGCAGCCCCAAAAGTGAACAGGCTCCTCCATTCCCTCCGCCCCGTTCCACATCCTCGCCTTATCATGCCAGCAAAGTGTTGCAACGACATTTCAGCAATTGGACCAAACCATTGAGCCCTGTCCGATCAACAGAGGCGGAATCTGTTTTGCACTCCGAAAGTCGACGGGCTGTTGATGCCAAGCCCAAGCGCTGGATATCATTTAAGAGCTTCTTTCGCCGCAGGAAGACCGACGATGAGGAAGACCGTGAGAGAGAGAAGGGAAAACTGGTGGGTCTTGACGGGACGGTGATTCACATGCTCCCACCGCCTCCTGTTCAGCGTCACAATTGGTTCAGCGAGTCCAAAACAGATGCCAGCGAGAAACCCTCTATTGTTTTTATGTTCAAATGTGAACAAGCAAAGATGGAGGCCAGATCTGATCAACAGAAGGCTGAGTTGGAAAGAGCTGATTCTGTGACAACAGGGAGAGAAGAGGGAGAACAGTCTCCTGAGGTGTCAGAAGAAAATTTGAGTAGCAGTTCTTCACCACAAGTTCCAAGGGAAATTCTAAGGTAAAATAATAAAAAATCTTTGCCTATTATATCATATATGATTTCCTGTTTTCCCCCAAAATGTAAATACTACTTGTGGTATAACATTAGTTTATATTCACTGGGCAGACTTGTGTTGGGCGAGTGGGCTTATTAACCCCCATAAATAACAATCCGGAAACTTAAGCTGGTGCAGAATGCTGCTGCTCGACTTCTGGCGGGAGCGTCAGTCCGAGAGCATATAACATCCATCTTGCAGCAACTGCATTGGCTACCAATAGAGTACCGGATTGTTTTCAAGGTGCTGGTGTTGACCTTTAAGGCCTTGTATGGCTTAGGGCCAGTGTACCTGAGGGATCGTCTCACCCCATATGTTCCCCCGAGATCACTACGCTCAGAAGAACAAAATCTTCTAGCTGTCCCGTCGATCCACTCCTGTAGGTTATCATCAACAAGATCGAGAGCCTTCTATGCGGCTGCACCATCCCTCTGGAACTCCATGCCGGATGAGGTTTGCACCATCACTGACCTAGCCCCGTTTCGGAGAGCTTGTAAGACTTTCTTGTTCAAACAAGCTTTTAACCTCACCGGCCCATGAAGTCTGACATAAGTTCAGAGTTAATTTGCGATTATTGTAGCTGTTTGTTTTGGGATCGTTGTATTTTACGCTTTTCTGCTTTCATGTTTTATGCTTTTAGTAGGATGTATTAAACTGTTATTGTTATTGTATGTGTGCCATGTAAACCGCCCGAGCCTGCCGGAAGGAGCGGTATATAAGAGTGAATAATAAATAAATAAATAAATGTACAACAGAGTAACTTACTAGCAGTAGCGTGACCCAGCACCAGTAGCCAAAAGTGATAAAAGAACAGAAAACACAGAGACCTATGCTATCTCTTCAATAGAAGGGTTTTCTTTGTAGTAAAATAATATGGTTGCATTATTTACAAGAACAAGGTTACCATAACACAAATAAAGTTCTTTATACCTTCTTTGCTTCCACACTGGGCTTTTTCATGCAGATAAAAGGCTTCGCTCTCACAGAGCCTCTTCTCACACTAAACTTACACAGGAGCTTCACACAGGAGCCTTTTACACACTGGAGCCTTCACACTGGAGCTTTACACATGGGGCCTTCAACCTGGGGCTTCTTCCACTAGAGCCTTCTTACACACTGAGGCCTACTAACACAGAGACGTTCTCATTCTGAGGCAAATTATTTCTGAGGCATACTAAGCTACAGGCACACCTACTTATATTGAACTGCAGCTTTTGTGGAGTCGCTGTATCCATTTAACCCTTTCAGGGCTTGACTTACATTTTTGTAATGAAAAATATCTAGTTAATTTTTAATATTTCTGGCATGTTATTTATTTATTTATTTACTTTATTTATATCCCGCTCTTCTCACCCCGAAGGGGACTCAGAGCGGAGTACAGGCACACATACTTAGCAGACAATCCCTGCCGTTTTCCACATAAACATATAGACGAACAGAGACAAACTCTGGCCACCAGGGGGAGCTGATGCACTCCTCATCTCTCAGCATTCTCAGCGTCCCTTGTTGTTCCTTCCGCATTGCTCAGCGTTCCTGGTGTTCTTTAATGGCCTCATTATTCAGTCAAAATTTGCCTCCCCACTTAATGTGGTACCTTTATCACCTACTTGACAGATGCAACTGTCTTTCGGGCTGCAAAGGTCGACAGCAGGCTACACTTAAAGGTCGAGCACCCACCCTGACCCGGGCAGGCCTTGAACTCATGACCTACTGGTCAGAGAGATCTTATGCAGCTGACATTTAGCCAGCTGCGCCACATTCACGGTGCATGAATACTGAACACCCCCAGATCTGCTTCTCTGTGGACGTGGCAAAGTGCAGAGGACTCTTACTGCAGATGCATTACGCCTCTACTTTCCATTGCCATTCCATCCTCATATTGAGCATGTAGCTGCTAGGCATGGAACATGTCAGGAACCTAGGTTGGCACTACATGCAGCTCACGAGCTGAATTTCTCCTTGTCTTGCCTTCAGGACAAAATTAACATCTTTATTCTTATACAAGCTTTACTAGATGAATTGTTTCACCCATGGTGTCTTCATGGCACATTTAAACATGTCATGTATCTGATGATGTGTATTAGAATCCCAAAAAGATTTAAGTCATATTAAGAAGGTTGGTCTGTAAGGTACTGCAAGATTTTTTCTTCTGTCTGTTTCTAGAAATTGATCCCCCTGGAAATTGTAACTGCCTTGTTTGTACTAAAATGTGGTACCTGATATTGGTGTTTTGTTTTTAATGATCAAATGAGGAAGGCAATGCTTCACTGTGTAGTATAGTGTTCCAGAGACTTTTCTGTATGATACATTCATGGAATATTGTAAAATGGAAGTATCTGTAAGACATTATTTATCCTGGTCCTCTACATAACATGAAATATTGAACAACGTAGAGCTTCCTCCCTTGTAAGCATCTATAGTAGCGCAGCTGTAGGCTATGTACTGGCATCTTCCTAGAAATTGTGCTTAATGCAAATAAAGCAAGAATGGAAAACTAATGGAAATATTGACATTTTAAAATGGGGTAAGGGTCTTGCCCAATGGCTTTGTGCTATCCATTTCAGCAATTATTATACTTAGCTTTCTTTGAATATTTGCATTAATTGCTCCCTAAAGGGAGGGGGAAGATAAAGCTTCTTTGTTGCTGTTATTTAATTGTTCAGTTACTTCCATCTCTTCATGACCTCATGGACCAGCCCACGCCAGAGCTCCCTGTCAGCCATGGCCACCCCCATGGTCAAGCCAGTCACTTCAAAGATACCATCCATCTTATTTATTTATTTATTATTTCCATTTCTATACCACCCTTCCCTATAGGCTCGGGCGGTTTACATAGCCTAAAAAGAGTACAATCATAATATACAACAATAAAATTAGTTTAAACCAGATTTCCAACCAGCACAAGAAAGTCAGCTTGAGTTATCAGAGGCCACCAGATTAAAAGCCTGCCGGAAGAGCGTTGTTTTGCAGGCCCTCTGAAAAGAGGATAGCTCTCCGAGAGCCCGAACATCCTCTGGTAAGGCGTTCCAAAGGGTCGGAGCCACCACCGAAAATGCTCTCTGCCTGGTGGAGAATAGGTGGAAGGTCTGGACAGAGGGAACTACAAGAAGATTTTGTTCTGTAGACCATAGTGATCTCTGGGGAACATCTTTAGACTGTAGTGATCTCTGGGGAACCCCTCTTTCCTTTTTCCTTCCATTTCCCCAGCGCCATTGTCTTCTCCAAGCTTTCCTGTCTCCTCATTATGTGGCCAAAGTACTTCATATTTGCCTTTAATATCCTTCCCTCCAGTGAGCAGTTGGGCATTGTTTCCTGAAGTATGGACTGATTGGCTCTTCTTGCAATCCAAGGCACTTTCAGAATTGTACTCCAGCACCACAGTTCAAAATCATCTATCTTCGATCAGCCTTCCTTATGGTCCAGCTTTCATATCCATAGGTTACTATGGGGAATACCACTGCTTTAACTATGCGGACCTTTGTTGCCAGTGTGATGTGTCTACTCTTCACTATTTTATCGAGATTAGTCATTTTTCTCTTCCCAAGGGGAAATAAGTTGATATTTTCCAATCTGATGGCCATTCTTGTGTTTTCCATATTTGCTGGCATGTGGCATGCATCACCTTCACAGGATTCTCTTTCAAGATTTTAAACAGTTCAGCTGGGATCCCGCCATCTCCTGCTGCCTTGTTATTATCAATGCCTCTTAAGGGCCATTTACTCTTCAGGATGTTTGGTTCTAATTCACTCACCCCACTCCTTCAAAGCTATCCTCGATATTATTATCCTTCCTATAAAGACCTTCTGCATAGTCTCCCCACCTTCTCGTAATCTCTTCATCGTCTGTTGGGTCTTTGTTTTTGATCATGCTAATTTTTGCCTAAAATCTACCTGTGATGTTTCTAATTTTCAGAAAGTGGTCTCTTCTCCTTCCTATTCTAGGAAGGGTAAACTATTATCTTCTAACAAATGTGCAATTCTATCACAGTTTGATTAAATATGTGGAAATCCTACAAGTTTTTCTATTTCTAGCTGTGTGTGTATATATGTGTGTGTGTGTGTGTGAGTATAATTTAAAGGATGCTAAACTGCTATTGGCTATCTAACAAGAGGGATTTGTGATACAAACTGTAGAATACTGGATAAACCTAAAACATTTACTATAAAGCCTGTAAAGAACTTAAAACCACAAAGATAGCAATCAATGAACATGACATTTGTTTGAGAATGCCCGACAGTGCAGTGGTCACCAGGGCATCAAACTGATGACCTAGAAATAGGATTATGAAATATCAGCTAGACCAGGGCCCTGAAGGCATATCACCAAGAGAAACTAAGATTTTGTTTGTTTGTTACCCTAGATTGGTTTAGGAAATGTGGTGGCAGGTGATAACCATGAACTAGAGCAATCAAAAAATATGTTTTTGCCATCTCTGGAAGGACCATTTCATCCTGCCTTTGGCACCTACAGAATGTGTCGGATTAAGGACCCAACATCTGTGGCTTAACAACTTTGGCTCTAACTCATAAGCCTCTCTATTTTATCTATCAAACAGTGTTGTATCTCTCCTTTGTATTAGAGTATATAGACCATTCCCCCACTCTTGCAATTCCCTTCTTTAGGCTTCCTGACCTAGAGTCCTGTATCTTCAAACATTCTCTTTGTGCACCAAAACCTCTGCATCCTTCTGCCACATTAAAGTGTCACCTTATTGATGAGTGAAAGGGAAGTATCTGGTGAGAGAGAGAATTCCCTGCCTGAAGAAGGAAGACGTTTTTCTTTCTCTCCGCCAAGCCCTAGAGCAACTGTTACTTCAATTTTATGCACATTTACTTGGAACTATTAAGTTCAACTGGTTTTATTCCCAAATTGCACACACGATTTTAGCCTTAGGGTACTCTCCTGTTCTTGCTGATTTGGGAATAAATGTCATTGGAATTAGCGGCACTTTCTCATTTAAATGCATAGGTTTGACCTACAAGTAGTTCTTTGCTGACACACACATCTGGCTGTTTTTTTCTTACTCAAGAGGAACGACTAAGCAAATTGGCTATAATGTATTGTTGAGGGCTTTTATGGATGGAATCACTGAGTTGTGAGTATTCCGGGCTGCCATGTTCTAGAAGCATTCTCTCCTGACATTTCACCTGTATCTATGGCAGGCATCCTCAGAGGTTGAGAGGTCTGTTGGAAACTAGGAAAATGGGGTTTATATATCTGTGGAATATCTACATAAGGACCACCAAATGCAGCATTGCCCAAACACGAATCAAGGAAAATGAAAGGCACTGCAGACCAGAGAAGTCAACGATAGCAGAGCACCTGATGAACCTACCTGGACACAACATATTACTTGAGAACACAGAAATGCTGGACCACTCTAACAACTACCATACCAGATGACACAGAGAAGCCATTGAAATCCTCAAGAAGCATGTAGACCAGGGGTGCCCGCACTTTTTCAGCATGCAAGCTACTTATAATAAAACCAAGTCAGAAAGATCTACCTACCTCCTCAAGGCTGGAGAGGGGAGAGCCGGGGCTTGGCACGGCCTGGCTCCGCCCCCTCTGGCTTCAGCTCTACCAGCAGCTTCTCCAGGCTTGAGGATGGCAGTGCCAAGCCAGCCTTGTGCTAGCCATGCCACCACTGGCTTGGCATTGCCATCCTCAAGCCTGGAGAAGCTGCTGTTAGAGCGGAAGCAAGAGGGGCAGAGCCAGGCCGTGCCAAGCCCCGCCCCATCACCCTGGCTTGGACCCTTCAGCAGCTTCTCCAGGTTTAAGGATGGCAGTGCCAAGCCAGTGGTGGCATAGCTAGCACAAGCCTGGCTTGGCCCTGCCGTCCTCAAGCCTGGAGCAGCTGCTGTTAGCGAAGCCAGAGGGGGTAGAGCCAGGCTGCGCCAAGCCCCGCCCCCCCCTCTGGCTTTGGACCTCCCAGCAGCTTCTCCAGGCTTGAGGATGGCAATGCCAAGCCAGTGGTGACATAGCTAGCACAAGGCTGGCTTGACACTGCCATCCTCAAGCCTGGAGCAGCTGCTGTTAGAGCGGAAGCCAGAGGGGGGCAGAGCCAGGCTGCGCCAAGCCGCCCCTCCCTCTGGCTTTGGACCTCCCAGCAGCTTCTCAGGCTTGAGGATGGCAATGCCAAGCCAGCCTTGTGCTAGCTATGCCAACACTGGCTTGGCATTGCCATCCTCAAGCCTGGAGAAGCTGCTGGGAGTGCCAAAGCCAGGGGAGGGGAGGGGCTTGGTGCAGCCTGGCTCCGCCCCCCTCTGAGAAACGCCCCATCTGGCTGGGATCGACTTCCTGGGTAGCCCTGATGTAGACAATCTCAACAGAAAGAAAATGAACAAAATCTGGTTACCAGAATTAAAAAGCTCTAAAATCATAACAGTAAATAAAGAACAACACTCAAAAAGGGGAATTCTAGACAAACAATAAGGACACCTAATCACCTCCCAACAAAGGATTCCCCTGGGCACTAAGAAGCCAGAAACTGCTAGGCTAATCAAGGTAGCCAATTGAAACCTCGAACAGACAAGAGTTCTTTCTCCCACCATAGACATTCAACATATATATCAACAACATTTCCCTAGTTTCCAACAGACCTCACAACCTCTGGGAATGCCTGCCATAGATGCAGGTGAAACGTCAGGAGACAATGCTTCCAGAACATGGTCGGGCAGCCCGGAAAACTCACAACAACCCATAAATTGGCTTAGTGCTCTCTGAACATTGGTGCTTTCCCCTCCAAACCTATTTATTTCTCTACAAATAAAAGAAACAAAAGCAAGCCTTGGATGTTTCCTTTGGTTTGTTGAAAGACGGAAAAATCAAACTGGGGAAGTACCCACTTTAATATGGCATGCTAAGCAATAAGTCAGAGTTGAGATTACTGGTTTAGCAAGCTTTTTGACTTGTGTCATCCAATGATAGCTCTTAAGTCTCCCTCTGTGATTTCTGTAGTCAGCAGTATCTAACAATACTTGGATCCAACTTCTCTGCCTGTCTTTTCACTGCCATTCCTTCCAAAGAAAGGTGTGGTGGTAGCACCCCAGTATCTATGTATATAATAAAAGTCAGTGTTTGTGGCCGAGCGGTGGGAGGAATATGTGGCAGCGTTTCGATTGGCTGACACTCCGGGATGATTTGCATAAATGGCTGTGACTGGCCAGCCTCCCAACATTCCAACACAGCACAGAGAGGAAAGGGCCTGAGGCAGACAGAAATGGCTGGAGTTGAAGTTAGCCAGTTGACAGTTTTTTTCTGTTGGAAATGGAATGTTCAGTACCTTCACTAACACTGCAGCCCCTATACATAGAGGGAAAATGAAAGGCCTCAGGCAGTCAGCCACTGCGGCCCACAGCGTTGACGGATCAGGACCAAACTTGGCAAACAGGGGCCCAATGGCCCACTTCACAACCTGGTGTGGTTTAGGGCAGGCTGGGCCACGAATGATCGGATTTGCAGTACCTTCGCCTCATTCACTTCCCAAACAACACTGTAGCCCCTATACATCACAGACCACGCCCAAAATTGACAGCAAGTCTTCCTTAACTTGATTTGCCTGACTAAGCCTCAGCTCATGGGATATTGTTAGGCTTCCTCAACTTGATTTTCCTGACTAGGCCCCAACAATGACAGAACAAGACCAAACTTGACACACAGACCCCCCAAGCTGCAACCTACCTCCTGGTGCAGTTTGAGGAAGGATGGACCATTGATGATGGGACTTGCAGTACTTCAATTCACTTCCTTAGAGCACTGTGGCCCACACCAATGACGAACTATGGCACACAATGCCTTCCTCAAATAACCCGGGCACCGCCGGGTCCCCAAGCTAGTTGGCAATATTTGTCACAAAGGTCTCTTTCACATGTCATGGCTGGGTAATTCTCTCACTTCCTTCATATACCGCAAAAGGCAGGATCTCCAACCAAAACCTCATTTGCGTTGATGTGGAGGACAGTTCAATGAGAGCAGTAATTGCAGTGCTCCATTGAAGGAAAAACACAGCACAACCATCTACCTTTCAGGTACAATGTGCTCAGTGAAAAGGTTACATTTCTTCCCAATTCCCAACAAAGGATTGCCCCAGGCAGAAAGTAGCCAGACCTTGAAGGTAACAATGCTTTTCAATGCCAATCAAGGTGGCCATCACACCAGAGTTCTAGAAGGATCTTTAGTGACTAGGATTTTATGATATTAAGTTTAGTTGGACCTAAATATGCTAAAGCAGTGGTTCTCAACCTGTGGGTCCCCAGAGGTTTTGGCCTTCAACTCCCCAAAATCCTAACAGCTGGTAAACTGGCTGATATTTCTGGAAGCTGTAGGCCCAAACACCGGGGAACCCACAGGTTGAGAACCACTACCCTAAAGGCATCAGTTCCTATTTGCCCTTGGAAGCGAAGCCAAGCCTTGGCCAAAATGGTGACACAACATCACTTCTGGGTGCCATTTTGACCAAGATGTAACTCAAGAAAAGAAGTAACTGGGTATTGGTGCAGCCTATAGAGATTTGAGAGGGGCAAAATTTGGTCTATACCAGGGCTGTCCAACTGGCGGCCCCGGGGCCGGATCCGGCCCCGTAGCCTGTTGGACACGGCCCCACCTATGCCCTCAGCCGCCATTTTTAATTTTTTTAAAAAAAATCATTTTTTATATAAAAAAATGGCGGCCTGGGGGGAGGGAGAGGCGGGGCAGGGAGGAGGAAGAGAGCTGGCTCCTCCTCCTTCGCCCTTCCTCCTTCCCCTCCCTGCACCGCGGCTCACGATTGGAGCAGCGGCGCGTCCGAGGAGGAGGAGGGGCGAAGGAGGAGGAAGTCAGCTGGCTGCTTTCTTCCTCCTTTGCCCCTCCTCCTTCCCCTCCCCGCGCCGGCGCTCAGGATCGGGGCAAGGGCGCGCGCGCGGGAAAAGAGAGTGAGAGGAGAAGCCAGTCAGCTGACTGGCTTCTCCTCTCTCTCTTCCCACCGTGCGAGGGGATCCCAGGCGCCAGCGCGCACGGGTAAAGAGTGTGAGAGGAGAAGCCAGTCAGCTGACTGGCTTCTCCTCTCTTTCTCTTTCCCCCTGTGCGCGGGGATCCCAGGCGCCGGCGCGCGGAAAAGAGAGAGAGAGGAGAAGCCAGTCAGCTGACTGGCTTCTCCTTCTCTCTCTTTCCCCCCGTCTTGTGAGGATCCCAGGCGCCAGCACGCGCGAAAAAGAGAGAGAGAGGAGAAGCCAGTCAGCTGACTGGCTCCTCTCTCTCTTTCCCCCTGTCTTGAGGATCCCAGGCGCCGGCGCGGGAAAAAAGAGAGAGAGAGGAGAAGCCAGTCAGCTGACTGGCTTCTCCTCTCTCTCCCCCCGTCTTGTGGGGATCCCAGGCGCCCCGGCGCGCGGGGAAAGAGAGAGAGAGGAGAAGCCAGTCGGGAAAGACGAGGAAGAATGACAGCTTAGGAGGGGGCTGGAGGCGGGGCTGGGGGAGGGGCCTGGGGAGGGGCTGGGGGAGGGGCTGGGGGCGGGGCCGAACGGCCCCCCCAGGTCATCAGTGACCTCAAGTCCGGCCCTTGGCCGGTTAGAGATGGACAGCACTGGTCTATACCGTCCTTGCAGCTGCCAAACCCTGTTCTCCTTTCCTCACTATTACTGTTCCTTATTGAGAGCCTCTTCTTTACTGCTATTTTTAGAGTAGGTGATGTTTAACGGCTTTCCTGCTTGAAAGGATCTCCAGGCTGCATTTCTACCTTATCTCTCTTCTGTCTGTTGTGATTCAGAAAGCCAAAGTTCGCAAATATCAAGAATACAATTCTGTTTCTCGTATCTTTTATTATTTTCTCAAGGATATATATAGAGGGGGGAGAAAGAGAGAGAGATACAAGGGTTATCTGGAAAGTCAGGTTACAGGGCATGTAGATCTCAAAAGTAATTTGGGGGGGGGGGGGGTTAGTGGTGATGGTATCAGTACCATGTAGCAGGAAGCCAGCGGAAAAGAATGAGCAGTGCCAGTCGTCAGTAGCACATCAATTGGCATTGTGGTGAAGATTAGAGATGAACATCCTCATTCCGTTTCCCTCCCAAGTGTGAAGTTTGCACTGTAATATGCTACCTAAATGCTAAGGGCATGAATGCCACTGCGATTCATTGTGAAATCATTTCAGTTTATGGAGTGGATGCGATGTCAAGACAGCATGTGACAAAATGGGTAGAAAATATATTATGAGACCATGAAGACACTTCGCAGAGCCATCCAAAGCAAACATTGTGGAATGCTGATGGCAGGAGTCTGGCTCCTTCATTCATGTCAATGTGTGTCCACATACCACTCATGCAACACAAGAGTGGTTGACTTCATTTGGTTGGGATGTTTTAAGCCACCCCTCTCCCAGCGCCCACCTCGCCCCCAGTGACTATCATCTGTTCACTAAATTGAAGGATCACCTAGATGGAAAACAAATGTCTCATGGATGACAAAATGTATTGAACTTAATGATGATTATGTGGAAAAATAATGTAATACCTATGCTACAATCCATGTAAATCTTATTAAAATATATTCTTTGTATTTTTTTTAAAAACTTGTAATCTTACTTTTTGAATAACCCTTGTATAGCTCTATGATGCAAATAACTATTACTGCTTTAAGGAATGCTTTTTGGTAATAGTGTTCTTTCTCTCACGCACACACACACACTTTAGTGTCTATTTGGTTTTAGAGAAGTCTGGTTTCCCTTGTATAGTAAAAACAAGATGCTGTTGGTGCTTGTGTTGGTTGTGCCCTCTCATACACCACTCTTAACCCCTTATTGTTTTTCTCCCAAAATCCTCTTCCTCCTCCTCATTTTAATTATGAGCAGGTAAAAGAAAAAAAAGTTTCCTCTGGGTGTTGTCTCACAATTCCAGTTCTAAAAGAGATAAGGGACTCCTTTTCCCTTGTGTAATCCTGTTGTGAAAGTAGATTGACACATGTTCTTTGAGGGAGCCTGAGATAGTGATTGTGTGGGGGGGCTTTGTCATCTAACGACCAAATAACTGATTCTCCAACCAGGTAAGCCGTGCACTTTGGTAAGGAGAGGGTTAAGAGGGACAGGGCTCTGGGTTTGCTTAAAGCCGGTTTTCCGGAAGTGTTTTCGCACATTCCCCAGACCATTCCTTGGGTAAACATCAAGGTGCAGTAGGTGATATCATTCCCTGCAGACTTCAGCCTTTGTTGCTCACAGCTTTGCACCACTTGTAGCTCACCAGGCCCCAGTGGAATAAATGCTTCGCCAGAGTTTCGAGACATGATTAAAAGGCTCAAGAAGGCTCTGAGAGAAATTCCTTTAATGGGGAACTGTGTGAGTGAGTATAGTGGGTGAGTTCCTTTTCTTGTTCCCTTTTTCCCCTTTTTCGTTCCCTTTCTTTTCCCCCCAAGTTGTCGATTTACTTTGGTAGCTTCTCAAATGTATACCAAGAAATTGTTCACAGAGCCGGGGGAGTAAGAATGAGCCTATTCTCTACTTCACTGATGGATCAAAAATCGTAACAAGACTCCTTTCAAAATAGCACAACTATAAGAGGGGAGTTTGTTTTGAAAGAACGGATGAGAAAAGAATATGTTTTTGGAAAACATAAACTAGCTTTAGTTCCCAAAGTGAATTTACGACTTCTCACTGCTTTGGTTTTGAAGTGGGTCCTAATGTGTGAAACGGTTTTAATTTGTACACTTTTTTTGCACTTGTTTGTGGTGTTTACACTATTCTGCTGCATGTTAACGACATTATTATCACTATTGATAATAAGATGCAATGTTTTTGAAGTTCACTTTCCTGCCTCAGCTTACTAACTTTGTTGGGTGATTTTTGGTCAGCTTTTAAAACCTCACGGCGTGAAAACGAATGGAGTGTCATGTGAGGTTTTGTAAGGCATTGTGGGGTGTGGTTAATCTTCCATTGTGGGTTGCTTGCGGGCTCTGCTTGGATTTTGCTCAACATGTTTCCGGTGGCAGTTTGATGATACCACTCAAATTAAAAAGTCCTTGATATGTTCTTGAAGGTTTTCATGGCCGGAATCACTGGGTTGTTATGAGTTTTCCAGGCTGTCTGGCCATGTCCCAGAAGCATTCTCTCCTGATGTTTCACCCACATCTGTGGCAGGCATCCTCAGAGGTTGTAAGGTCTGTTGGAAACTAGGCAAGTGGGGTTTACAGTATATATCTGTGGATCAATGTCCAGGGTGGGATAAAGAACTCTTGTCTGTTTGAGGTAGATGTGAATGATTCAATTGGCCACCTTGATTAGCATTTAATAACCTAGCAGTTTGAAGGTCTTCCTTCTTACTGTCCTCCGGAATCCTTTGTTGGAAAGTGATTAGCTGGCCTCGTCTGGCATTCCTCTGCTTTTTTAGTGTTGCTCTTTCTTTACTGTCTTGGTTTTAGAGTTTTTTAAATACTGGTAGCCAGATTTTGTTCATTTTCATTATTTCCTTCTTTCTGTTGAAATTGTCCACATGCTTATGGATTTCAGTGGCTTCTCTGTGTAGTCTGACATGGTAGCTGTTAGAGTGGTCCAGCATTTCTGTGTTCCTAAATAATATGTGGTGTCCAGGTTGGTTCATCAGGTGCTCTGCTATGGTTAACTTCTCTGGTCTGCAGTGCCTTTCATGTTCCTTGATTCGTGTTTGGGCAATGCTGCATTTGGTGGTCCCTATGTAGACTTGTCCACTGCTGTATGGCATATGGTAGATTCCTGCAAAGGAGAGGGGATCCCTCTTGTCCTTTGCTGACCATAGCATTTGTAGGATTTTCTTAATAGGTCTGTAGATCGTTTGTTGTGCATGAAAAAATGCTAATCAAGGTGGCACGTTGCAACATTCACACATACCTCTAGAAGTTCTTTCTCTCACCCTAGACGTCATTCCGCACAGACACATACATATATACACACACACACACACATACACACACACACACACACACCACTTGCCTAGTTTCCAACAGATCCCCCAAACTCTGAGGATGCCTGCCATAGATGTGGGCGAAACATCATGAGAGAATGCTTCTGGAACATGGCCAGACAGTCCGGAAAACTCACAGCAACCCAACTCCTTAATATTTTATGAAATCAGTTTCAAGCATTTGAACTGGATTCAGCCTCTAGGCATTCTATGTGCTATCTCTGATCTGTTAAAGCCAGTTTTCTTTGTGGGTACCTGTACTGTAAAATGTCTTAATCTGTGTGACTTAATGTGCATGGGTACAGTAAAATATTCTAACCTTAACAATTTCTTTATGCAGCTTCATATTTCTTGATTTTTTAATGCTGACAACACACACTATAGCCTTTATATGGCAATGTGTATATTAAAGGGGAGCTGCAGTGTAAGGTAATGGATACATTATTCATCTAGGATTCCGGAAGATTGGGGTTCAAATCTCTGTTCACTTCTAGAAACCCATTGGGTTACTTCATGTATATACTCGTGTATAAGCTGGCCCAAATTTTACCACAAAAAACTGGGAAAACTTATTGACTGGAGTATAAGCCGAGGGTGCAAAATGCAGCAGCTACGAGTAAAATTCAAAATAAAAATAGATATCAATAAAATTACATTCATTGAGGCATCAGGAGGTGAACTCTTTCTGAATATTTACCGTATTTCAAAGAAAAACAGTAAACTATCTCTGTAAGTGGAGAAGGAAGGTCAACAAAAACAATATGGTAGCAGCAATAACTTTTTAATAATAATAATAATAATAAATAATAATAATAAAACTTCATTTGTATCCCACTCTATCTCCCCATGGGGACTCAGGCCAGGTTCCAGCATAGTAACAGGCAAACATTCAATTCTTATATACACAATGCAGAGCTAGATTCAAATCTATAATTATATATACTAATTTCACATATACATTTCCCCCTGAAACATTTGCAAATCCTCTGTATGTGCATTTCCCCCTGTAGCATTTGCAAGCCGTATATATTTATATTCATATATAACTATCTAGACATCTTTCTATATATAGATAATTATATCTATATAGGACTTGAAAAGACTTGCAAACATGTGAGGGGAAAATTCATATTTAAGCCCCTAGTGGTGCAGTGGGTTAAACCTCAAATCTGGGGAGCAGGGGTGAGCTCCTGCTGTTAGCTCCAGTTTCTGCCAACCTAGCAATTTGAAAATGTGCAAATGTGAGTAGATCAATAGGTACTGCCTTGGCAGGAAGGTAAAGGTGCGCCATACAGTCATGCTGGCCAAATGACTTTGGCGGTGTCTATGGACAATGCTGGCTCTTTGGCTTAGGAATGGAGATGAGCACCAATCCCCAGAGTCGGACATGACTAGACTTAATGTCAGGGGAAACCTTTATCTACATACACAGATATATAGGTATCAATATCTATATATAGGATTTGCAGAGACTTGCAGACATGTGAGGAGAAAATTCATATATACACAGGTACATGGACATGTCTAGATATCTATATGTATATAGAATTTGCAAAAACCTAACATATGAGGGGAAAATTCATGTATGAAATCAATGTATATAGATGGATACAGATACATAGGTACATAGGAATTGCAAAGGCTTACAAGGGGAAATGCCTATATATCTGTAGGAGAGATTAACAAATATTTCAGGGGGAAATGCTTTTATAAGATTAATGTGGTTTGCAAATACTTCAGTGGAAACATGCATATTAAGAAAACCCATAAGATGGCTATCATTCAAAAAATATAATAAAGGCCCCCAACAATTCAATTGTGTGGAAACTGCAGGATCAAAGTTGGAAAATGAGTGGTGCTTTCTCCTTATTTTGTTCTTTGTCTCAACTCAGCGGTGTCATTCTGTACAGAATTTCCATCTGAACTGTTTCTAGTGTAATGCCCCAGGTGAATGCCTTCTTCTTGCTGTTTCAGTCGTGTGCCTGATGAGCAAACTGTGGAAAATTTGTCCCCTCGGATTCCAAGATCTGTATTTGAACGTCAGGGCAGCGGTGACAATGCATCCCTCACGCGGCTGTCTCCTCCAGAAATGCTACAAGGGGAGGAAGAAAAGGAAGACATGTCTGATTCCTCTGACATCAGCGCATGCAGTGCCACATATAGCAACTTGGGTAAGCACAGCTGAGAACCCTTCCACACAGCTGAATAAAATCCTACATTGTCTGCTTTGAACTGGATTATATTGCAGTGTGGACTCAGATAACCCAGTACAAAGCAAATATTGTTGGATTTCCTGCCTTGATATTCTGGGTTATATGGTTGTGTGGAAGGGCCCTATGTAAATTGCATTTCAGTTACCAACCGTTTCTCTTGTGTGAGTTTAGTGCTACCTGCACTGTCGTACTCACGTTGAAAACACGTAAAAACATACCAACTT
Source organism: Anolis apletophallus (assembly GCA_030556195.1). Taxonomy (NCBI): domain Eukaryota; kingdom Metazoa; phylum Chordata; class Lepidosauria; order Squamata; family Anolidae; genus Anolis; species Anolis apletophallus. The sequence goes on along the minus strand of JARBWK010000015.1, from coordinate 36,911,102 downwards.
TTAATAATTATTGGGAACACACAAACTTCAAAATGTATCCATGTCTCGGAAATCTGGAATCTTTTTGACTTTTTACAATAGAATGGCCTAAATTCTCTTTAATTCTTATTATTGTATGCCAGCTGCGCCCGTACCTTGAGAAGTGAGATTTTGCCACAGTAGTCCACACTCTGGTTACATCCCAAATAGACTACTGCAATGCATTCTATGTGAGGTTGCCTTTGAAGACTGCTCGGAAGCTTCAATTGGTCCAATGGGCGGCAGCCAGATTTCTCACCAGAGTAGGGTACAGGGAGCACACAACCCCCCTGTTACACCAGTTCCATTGGCTGCCAGCCTACTACCGAGCACAATTCAAAGTGCTGGACTTGGCCTATAAAGCCGTAAATGGTTCTGGCACAGCTTATCTGTCCACAAGTATATCCCTTTATGAACCACTGTGGAGTTTAAGATCATCTGAGAAGACCCTGCTCCCGGTCCCGACTCTCTCGCAGGCGCGATTGGTGGAGACGAGAGACAGGGCTTTCTCAGTGGTGGCCCCTCGGTTGTGGAATTCCCTCCCCAGGGATATTAGATCAACCCCCTCCCTCCTGAACTTCCACAAGAGAGTGAAAACATGGCTTTGTGACCAAACCTTTAGAGAACTCGTGCAATAGATAGATTTGGAACACTGTGCAATGACCATTGGAATGGCCTGGATTATGCTCATGGATTACGTGTTTAATCAATTAATTAATTAATTAACTTTATTTATATTCTGCTCTTCTCACCCCGAAAGGGACTCAGAGCCGATTACAGGTACACATATAGATGAACAGAGGCAAACTCTGGCCACCAGGGGGAGCTGACGCACTCATCTCTCAGTGTTCCAGCGTCCCTTGTTGTTCCTTCCGCGTTCCTGGAGTTCTTCAATGGCCTCATAATTCAGTCAAAATTTGCCTTCCCACTTAATGTGGTATCTTTATCTCCTACTTGACAGATGCAAATGTCTTTCGGGCTGCAAAGGTCGTCAGCAGACTACACTTAAAGGTCGAGCACCCATCTCGACCCGAGCAGGCCTCGAACTCATGACCTACTGGTCAGAGAGATCTTATGCAGTTGACACTTAGCCAGCTGTGCCACATTCCCGGTTTAACTCTGAATGTATTGTTTTAAAATGTTTTAATTGTTTTAATGTACTTTTAAATTCTATTTTAATATTTATTTAAGTGTACATTGTGTTTGAAGGCATCGAATTGTTGCCTGTATGTAAAGCCACCTTGAGTCCCGTCTGGGGTAAGAAAGGCAGGGTAGAAATGTCGGGAAAAATAAATAAATAAATAAACTGTTCCAGCTCAGCTAACCTGACCCAAGGTATCTCCCTCTATGAACCATCTCGGAGGTTAAGATCATTCAGGGAGGCCCTGCTCTTGGTCCCACCTCCTTTGCAGGATGCAAACATAATATAAATAAATAATTAATAAATATTACAGTAGGCCCGTTGACTCCATTAGATTTATCTACGTGCTAACTCCGCATTTAACAATTGACTGAATTGATCTGCTATTGCTGGGACTAATAAACAGGATATCACTAAATGATAAAGAGTCAACACACCTTAATTTATACAAACTGAAACTCATGTCTTATCTGAGTAACTTATATTGTTAAATAATTGAACTTCTAGCATATGTTTGACCTACAAATGCCACACACTAGAATAATCCTGCAGTTATCTCCAGTTCTGATACTAATTTCTTACTTCATATATTTCAATACTGGTTTTTCACCAAGCAATTTGGAAGCAGAATTGATTTTAAAGGTCACATTTGTAAGAGTAGGCAGTAGAAGAGAGCACACATTTAGGACAGCCGTTCATAAACGGTCTGTTACAATACACAAGTGGGTGCATCCATAAATCAGCCATAGAAAATGGACACAACGTGACAGCACACAAATTAATGGAAGAGCTAGGTGCGGATGACACACTCTCCTTGCCCTTCTTTTGCTTGAAGTGATAACATTTTAGTATACTCCTTTCTACTCTAGACTGCAAGCTCCTCACGTTAGGAGCAGACCTTTTGCAGTCTCTAAAGCAGTGGTTCCCAACCGCTGGGCCACGAGACTTAAAATAAGGTCAGCAGCTGGGAGTGCATGCCCGCCATTGGAGGGGAGCGAGAGAAGGAAGGAGGCAGTGCTGTTGCCCTTGCCCTCTCACTGCTTTTCTGGTGCCGTTGAGAAGAGAGAGCAGAGGGAAAGAAAGAAGGAAGGAGGCCGGCGAGAAGGAGAGTCCCCCAAAGTAGTAGTAGTAGTAGTTGGTGTTGTTGTTGTTAGCTCCCGTTATCAAACACAAGAGTTGGAATGGGAAAGCAGCCCTTTGTAAGACCTTGTTTAGTCCCCAAAGTTGTTGCTTTTGTTGTTGTTATTGTTAAAGCTGTTAGGGACAGTTTTTTGGGTCTCCGCGCTCTCCGGAGAGGCCCTGCTCTCGGTCCCGCCTTCCTTGAAGGCGCGATTGGCGGCGACAAGAGACAGGGCCTTTTCAGTGGTGGCTCCTCGGCTTTGGAACGCCCTCCCTAGTGACATCAGATCAGCCTCCTCCCCCCTGACATTTTGAAAGAAAGTAAACACCTGGCTGTTCGAACAGGCATTTGCAGATGAAATATAACTGTTCAATTAGACCTATGGAATGATGACGATGTGATGGAAAGTGATTTTAACAAGATGCTGAGAATTGTAGTTCTATATTTTTAACTATTAATTGTTGTTGCATATATAATTATTATTTTGATTGGTTTAATTGTGTTTTATCTGGACGGCGGAAATTGCCATGTAAGCCGCCTCAAGTTGCCTTCGGGCTGAGAGGGGCGGTATAAAAATGTAGTAAGTAAATAAATAAATAAATAAACTTTTTGTATTTTTTCAACCTCCCCCCCCCCCCTTTTTTTAACACAAGCATTAACAAAATCCACGGATAATAACACAGCTCAACCAAAAAAAATTCTTCATGTCTTCGTTTTTAGCCCTGTTTCTGGGGTTATTTGGACTGCCGGTTCAGAAAATTGCATTGGATAGACCACATCAGCGCTAGATTATTAAATGTGGTTTTCTGTGGGCGAGCAGATGGTGACTACTGGATGGTATATGTTCTGTATCAGAAGCTAGAGCTGATGTGGTCTAGCCAATGCAGTTTTCTGAATCGGCACCCCAAATAACCAACCCGAATCTAAAGTTGACCAAAAACTGATTCATAACCCTTTTGGTACTAATGTTCGAGAGCGGTCCCTGGTCAAAAAAAGGTTGGGAAGTACTGCTTTAAAGTATTGTGCTAGTTCAAGAAAACATCAAATTATTAAATCAAAACAGTTACCTTAATTTGACTGCAGGGGTTTTCATTATTATTATTATTATTTCAAAATGCATGTTCTACATTCATACAAAAGAAAAATGTAAACTGTTAATATTGCTGCAGTGTTTAAGACTAAGTCCTTTCCTTGTTTTCTTCAGCATAACATCCAACCCAAACTGAGGCTTTCAAAAAGCAACTTTTAAGAGCACTGGCCTGTGAGGCATGACAGGAATGTGCCACGTTAAGAGTTAAGCTCGTAAATAGATAGGAGAGAGGTTCTCAGCAGAAAGGAGTCTTCCCTTGGGGAAAGGGGAGAAGAGAGTGAAACTACACCCTGGCCTATGACTATAACTTGTTGGTGTTCCGATTTCAGCACATTACATATGCCAACAAAATCAAACTTTTTGTAATCATCAGAAATTAGAGTAGCACAGTTTAAATCATTTTTATGATTTTAAATATGTCTTTATTTTTCCCCATCACATCAACTTTTAAAAATATGATGAATGTTACATTACAGCGGAGTACTGTAAAGTCTGCACATTTCACATCATATTGGTGTAACACAAGCCAACAAATATTTTTCATCAGATATAATTTTAGGTCATTCTTAAATATTTTTTTGTGCTGAATTCAGATTTATGTTTAATTTTCTCTCTCTCTATCACATGTAGATTTTGTGATGAGGCTAATCAAATCATTAATGCATTGATGCCCGCTTATCAATAGAATCTAGTGGACCACAAGCCAACAAGTATTTTTCATCAAATATGATTTTAGGCCATACTTATAGAGGTTTTTTGCACTGTATTCAGATCTGTGGTTATTTTTTTCTCTATCACATGGTAGTTTTTGCAGTGAGGTTAATCGAAAAATTAATTCATTTATGCAGTGATATCAACTAGATTCTGTGGATATCTGTACATAGATGCATTAATTATTTGATTAGCCTCATTGCAAAAATTATTTATTTATTTATTTATTTGTTTGTTTGTTTGGACTTATAGGCCGCTAACTCCACAAGGCTCGTAGCGGCTTACAAAAGCCAAGCAACTACATAAAAATACATCAACAGTAAAATGACAAACAAAAGGATGGTACAACAGTGGACGGGGGGGAGACTTGGGAAAACAGGGTGGGACTACAGGGCGTCAGGGGAGGACCCAGCGAGTCAAGCGGGCCCAACTTCCCGTCGGAGGGAGGGAGAGAGGTGGTTTGAGGGTAGTCCCTCACAAGGTGGACAACAACAGATAGGGGAAGGGAGGACCAGGCTCATGCCAAGGGCAGAGTCATCTGGTGGAGTCATCGAGGGCGACCATCAAATGGGGGGAGCCGGGGGGGGTCCCACAGATCGAGGAACGTCCTCAGAGACTCCAAGTCAAGTGAATGACCGTCACGGTTGATGCCGGCCTGTAGACCATGCCCCGTCGTCAGCGGCTTGTCTACCCTCCTAAGTTGGAGGTTCGCTGGTGGGGGTGCTCTGGACCTGCGAGCAGTGTTCGGAATGTCCTGGGCCGGGCCCTCCGGGGCACCTTCTGAGAGACGGCCACTGTAGGGGAGGTATTACAGGGCAGAGGAGAGACGTCCTCCGGCCCCGTCCCCTGCCCCGTCCTCGACCCCCGTCTCTGTCTTAGTGGGCGTTCAACAAGCTTGGGTGACCCACCGGGGCCCGGGCCGGTCACAGTCAGGGGGGCCGCCAGCAGCTGCCCCGCACGTCGTCGGGGCCGCTCCCCCGGAGCCCTCGCCAAGACTCCCTCAACGTCTACCGCGTCCATCGCGGGCCGCCTGCCCAGCGGCAGAGGGGAGCTTATGGCTTTGGGCGGCAGGGCCGACAGTGGCGGCAGCTCCACGACCGGGCCGCCAGGGGGCGGTCCCAGCCACTGGGGAGGGAGGGGGAGGGCCAGGGGCGCCGGGCTGGATGACGGCGCCATGTTGGAATCAGCCGATGCCTCCACTATAGAGCCCGGGGGCAGGGGCCCAGGGTTACCCCGGGTCCGCCACTGAACCACCGTCGCTCTCCCTGGGGTCTCGGGCGTGGGGCGGGGTCGCCTCCTCTGGGGCCCTCGGCAGCCCCCTCCAGACTCGAGTGCGGGGAGACCGAGCGAGGCGGGCCCTGTGCTCCACCAGCCGCAGTCCTTTTAGGCCCAGGGCAGCAGCCCGGGCAGCGGGGGACTGCCGCACCACACAGGGACGCCAACGTCGATCCCAGCTTGTCTAGCTCGCCCAGCCAGAAGGCCAGGCGGTCGATCAGCTGGCCAAAGTGACAGACGAGGCTGGCAAGGTCCTGCGGTACGTCTCCAGTGTTCGACTGGTCGCCGGCGTCCCCCTGGACGGAGCTGGAGGGGGTAGCAGGCCCGGCCTCCTCCAGGCCCGGCCAAGGTACAGGGGACCAAGTCAGGCACCCCTGGGGGGTCGCTGTAGTCGCCGCTGCAGTCGCTGCAGACCCCCAGCCGAGGGGCCCCACAGGGGCGGCGGCGTCCCTTAGGCCTGCAAGGGCCCTGAGGACGGAGGCCGGCGCCCGAGCAGCCTCCAAGGTAAACTCGGCGTCGGCCTGCAAGGCCTCAAGAAGGGGGAGGGGGCATCCCGGAGCCTCAAGCAAGGCCCCCCCCGGACCAGGCAAGGCAGGCAAGGCAGGCAAGTCCGGTGAGATGGTCTCCAGGCGGGGGTGCTATGTTGGCCACGGCACGAAAAAAGCTGCCAGAGGCCCAGCGGAGCTCGGCGTTTGCACGTCTGCTCGACGCGGCCATCTTGGAATTCCACATGATAAAGAAAAAAATTCACACAGATCTGAATTCAGTTCAGAAAGCTCTATAACAGGGCTGCCCAGGAAGCCGATCGCGATCGACCAGTCGATCCCGGGACCGAAGGAGGTCGATCCCAGAAGGATGGGGCGCTTCTCAGAGGGGACGGAGCCAGGCCGCGCCAAGCCCTGCCCCCTCACCCGGCTTCAGCACTCCCAGTAGCTGCTCCAGCCTTGAGAGCAGGGCCAAGCCAGCCTTGTGCTAGCTATGCCACCACTGGCTTGGCACTGCCATCCTCAAGCCTGGAGAAGCTGCTGGGAGCTCCAAAGCCAGAAGGGAGGGGGCAGGGCTTGGCGTGGCCTGGCTCCGCCCCCCTCTGGCTTCTGCTTTACCAGCAGCTTCTCCAGGCTTAAGGATGGCAATGCCAAGCCGGCCTTGTGCTAGCTATGTCACCACTGGCTTGGCATTGCCATCCTCAAGCCTGGAGAAGCTGCTGGGAGCTCCAGCCAGAGGGGAGGGGGCGGGGCTTGGTGTGGTCTGGCTCCACCCACCCCACCCCTCCCCTCTCCAGCCTTGAGGAGGTAGGTAGAACTTTCTGACTTGGTTTTATTATAAGTAGCTCGCATGCTGAAAAAGTGTGGGCACCCCTGCTCTAGAAGAATGACCTAAAATTATATCTGAAGAAAAATACTTGGCTTATGTTATTTTTTTAGAAAGAAGCAAAACATATGTATCTACATATACTTGTGTCACAGATCCAGTCATTATTGTTTCTTCTTCTGCAGGGCAATCCAGAGCAACTATGATACCTCCAAAGCATCCTCGGCAACCAAAGGGGGCTTTGGATGATGCCATTGCTTTTGGTGGAATATCGGATCAGGAAATGGCTACCAGCTTACATCCAACACCACCTCCCCTGCCAAAGAAAACTATTCTGAGAGCTCATACAGAACCGGTTCCAAAGGAACTCCAGAAACAAACCCTTGAAAATAGCATGTGTGTGATGGCCAATCCTACCTATGACATTGATACCAACTGGGAAGCCAGCAGCGCCTGCTCTTCAGTCAGCTCAGAATTCAAGGCAGTGGACAATGAATCAGGAGATTCCTTGGATAGGCCTCCAACAAAAGGACTGGCAGTCTGCTCATCAGCCAATAGCTTTTCCAGCCTAACTGCTACCAGTATTAAGGACAGGGGTTCTAATAGCGTGGAGTCTCTGTCAAGTAGGCCTGCCACCCATAGCAAGCATAGCAAAGCTGCCCAGAAGCCACAAAGGCAAGCACTTTATAGAGGAATTGAAAACAGGGGAGAGGTGGTAAGCAAGATCAGAAGTCTTCACACTGACTCCCTCAAGAAACTGTCTTCTAAGTGTGAAGACTTGTTCATGGCTGGACAAAAGAACCAGCTTAGATTTGGAGTAGATAGCTGGTCAGACTTCAGATTAACCAGTGACAAACCATGCTGTGAAGCAGGCGATGCTGTCTATTACTCCGCATCTTATGCAAAAGATCCCCTCAACAGTTATGCAGTCAAGGTAAGAAGCTAATCCAGCCATTGAAGATAAACAGTTTTCCTTACTGTCCCTTATATTTGGTTGTCTTTGTGTTCAGGATTTACTAAATAAATATGTGCTCTTCTGTGCTTTGGGATTGCAAAGGCATGTTCATGTTTAGGCGGTGTATCCTGTTCTTAGTATTTATTTTTGGTGCCATAGTTCTTAGGATCATGCTGCAAGCCATTCTTGATACATTGCATTCCATATGTTTCTAGGATGGCCCTGAGAAAATGCCCTCCAGTGACCCCTCAGAAATGCAGCAAGTAAATAAAAGCAAGTAGTTAATGCCACAAATTCCTTCCTTTTATGCAAACCGAATTATTTGGCACTGAACCTCTAGCTTTGTTTTGTTTTGTTTTTTTAAAACCTTTCTGACTTTTCAAAAATCTACCCCAATCTATTTTGGTTAGTCCTGTTATCAGTTTATAAAGAAACCCACTTTGTTCTTCGTTGACAGAGTGGCTGAAATAGTTTTTCTCATAGTTATATATGGAATTATATGCCCTTTTCTTAAATAAATTCATTATGATTAAAAATGTAGGAAATATAATAATGTTGTAATTTTATTTATTTACTTATTTACTTCATTTCTATTCTGCCCTTCTCACCCCGCATGGGACTCAGGGCGGATTACAATGTACACATTACATTTAGACACACAAACACACAAGACAGACAGAGGCAATTTAACATCTGGCCACCAGGGGGAGCTGTCGCACTCCTTCATTCCTCAGCATGTGTTCTGGAGATCTTTTTATGGCCTCGTAAATCAGTTAAATTTAGCCTCCCCACTAAGTGGTACCTTAATTTCCTACTTCACAGATGCAACTGTCTTTCGGGTTGCAAAGGTTAACAACAGGCTACACAATAGGTCGAGAACCCACCTCGACCCAGGCAGGCCTCAAGCTCATAACCTTCTGGTCAGTGTAATATAGACTCAAGCCATACATTTATTTACCTTATATATATCCTGTCTTTCTCTATTCCAAGGAGGACACAAGACAGCTCACATGTGGCAGCTACACAGTGCTTTAAAACATACCATGTTGATTTTTTAAATAAATTGGAATAAAATTAATACATATTAAACACAATTAAAATACATTCCAGTGTTAAAACACATAGAGCAAGAGTTGCCAGATGCACACTGGGTTTAGAAAAGGCAGAGGGATGATTCGTGGGCCATCCTGCCCTAAACCACACCAGGTTGTGAAGTCGGCCATTGGGCCCCTGTTTGCCAATTTTTGTCCTGATCCGTCACTGCTGTGGGCCACAGTGTATGACTGACTGAGGCATTTCCTTTTTCCTCTGAGTCATCTTAGAATGTTGGAATGTGGATGGCCATTTGGAGTCCGTTATGCAAATACGATTTCAGTGGCAGCCAATCCTCCCTGTCTGGGGCCATTTGGGCGTGGTATGTGATTCTTAGGGGCTACAGTGTTGTTTGGGAAGTGTATGAGGTGAATGTACTGCAAATCCCATCATTCATGGCCCATCCTGCCCTAAACCACACCATGAGGTGAAGTGGGTCATTGTTCCCCTGTTTGCCAAGTTTGGTTGTGATCCGTCATTGCTGTGGGCCGCGGTTGGTGACTGCCTGAGGCATTTCCTTTTCCCTCTGAGTCACCTTGGAATGGTGGAATGTGGTTGGCCTATCAGAGTACGTTATGCAAATACCATTTCAGTGGCAACCAATCCTCTCTGTCTGGGGCTATAGAATGTTGGAGTTCTGAGGCTGGCCAATCAGAGCCCGTTATGCAAATAATCCCACAGTGGCAGCCAATTGAAACGCTTGCACATATTCCACCCTCCGCTCGGCCGCACCACCGCCCGCAAACACTGACTTTTATTATATGTAATAGAAATAGATAGATACATACATAGATAGATAGATAGATAGATAGATAGATAGATAGATAGATAGATAGATAGATAGATAGATAGAAGATAATAGACTGTGGCAAGGTCTTGGTGGTATGGGGATACCAAGTCACCTTGTCTGCCTCCTGAGCAACAGTTACAAACAGCAAGGAATGCAGCAACAGTAAGAACAGACCATGTAACAACAGATTGGTCAATACAAAAGATTGGGGATTGCTTATCTTTATGTATTGATGCTTATTATATTTTGATGCATTGCTGCCATTGACTGAATACAAGTTCATTGGTAATTTCTTTATTGTGTTTGTAATTCAACCTTGAGTGTAGTTTTCCTGAGCAACAGTAACAACCAAGTAGCAACAGTAAGAACAGACCATGTAACAACAGATTGGTTAAAGACTGACAAAAAAGGAGTATGGCAGGGTTGCCTACTCTCCCTCTTTTTCAACTTGTATACAGAACACATGCGATGTGCGAGGCTTGATGAATACAAGGCTAGGGTTAAAATTGCTGGAAGAAACATTAACAACCTTAGATATGCAGATGCTACCACTTTGATGGCTAAAAGCGAGGAGGAGCTAAGGAGCCTTCTAACCAATGCAGTTAAACATCAAGAAATCCAAGATTATGGCAACCAGACTGATTGATAACTGACAAATAGAGGGAGAAAATATGGAGGCAGTGACAGACTTTGTATTTCTAGGCGCAAAGATTGCTGCAGAGGCAGATTGCAGCCAGGAAATCAGAAGACATTTTCTTCTTGGGAGGAAAGCAATGACTAGTCTCGATAGAATAGTGAAGAGTAAAGATATCACACTGGCAACGAAGGTCCACATAGTTAAAGCAATGGTATTCCCCGTAGTAACCTATGGATGTGAGAGCTGGACTGCTTTTGAACTCTGGTGTTGGAAGAAAATTCTGAGAGTGCCTTAGACCGCAACTAGATCAAACTAGTCCATACTCCAGGAAATAATGCCCAACTGCTCACTGGAGGGAGGGTTATTAGAGGCAAAGATGAAGTCCTTTGGCCACATCATGAGAAGACAAGAAAGCTTGGCGAAGACAATGATCTTGGGGAAAATGGAAGGAAAAAGGAAGAGGGGTCAACCAAGGGCAAGTGGATGGATGTTATTCTTGAGGTTCTTGGCTTGACCTTGAAGGAGCTGGGGTTGGCCACGGAGGGAGCTCTGGCATGGGCTGGTCCAGGAGGTCACAAAGAGTCGAAAGCAACTGAACGAATAAACAACAAAACCATAATATTTAGTTCCATGCTAGCACCGGGAATGTGGTGCAGCTGGCTGGGTGTCGGCTGCATGAGATCTCTACTGACCAGAAGGTCATGAGTTTGAGGCCTGCCCGGGTCGGGGTGAGCTCTCGACCAATTTGTGTAGCTTGTTGTCGACCTTTGCAACCCGAAAGACAGTTGCATCTGTCAAGTAGGAAATTTAGGTACCACTTTGTGGGGAGGCTAAATTTAACTGATTTCTGGAATGTTAAATAGCCTCTATGTCTGTCTATATATGTTGTATGTCAATGGCATTGAATGTTTGCCTGTATATGTGCATTGTGATCCGCCCTGAGTCCCCTGCGGGGTGAGAAGGGCGGATTATAAATGACGTAAATAAATTAAATAAATAAATAAATAGTGCAATTTGACATTCCGTTTTTCTGACACTATATAAAAAACGCCATTGCACTCAATTTAACTCAATGTCTTTGTTAAATTGCTAATTTGTTCTATAGATCCCATTGCACACACCTATATTGTAAAATCATAACTAATGCTCTTGTACTAAATGCAAAAAATTAAACCATCCAATTTATTAAGCTCAAAAATTACCCAAATTTGCTGTGAATCCGTAGCTCAGGACTGCCTCCTAAATTAGAAGATATTCACAAATGGCAACGCTCAGACAAAAGATCATGGGAATTATAAACCCCAGGCTCTATATTCAGGAAATGTGGATGTATTGATTTATTTCTATGGCAAGAAGCCCAGCTAAGGTAATTGGAGGCATGGCTGTTCCCATTTGTTCTGCATACAAAATAATTTTAATTGATTTCCCGAAGAAACTGATAGTGTAATTTTTCTTTAACTTATCATGATTATTTGATAGGAATACAATTAACATTGGTTTAGTTTCAAAATCAGATCCAAGTATTAGCTGCTGATGTCCTGTCAAGATACACAAATGCTACGTACCATTTGTTCTTCTTAAGTGCAATACAGCTTTTATCAGGTGTGGCAGGAATAAAGTTCAATAGCATCTTATCTTGTTTTGCTACAATAGGTCAAGTACTATGATAATATAGACAAGCCGTTAACGGCTAATTGCATTGTCATTTTCCAAACCAAAAAAACACAGGAAACAATGTGAAAATTGCCTGGTGAAACAGTGTGAACTTTTGAAATGTGATTATTTCTCAAACAAGGCAAAATAAAAGAGCTCTTACAGAAATGTTGTTATGGAGCATCGGGCTTGCATCATAAGTATGCAGCCAGACAAGACAGTGGTGCCCATACCTTGGGAAGTCAGACTTGGCCACAGTGGTCCATGCTCTTGTTACATCCCGTATAGATTACTGTAACGCACTCTACGTGGGGTTGCATTTGAAGACTGCCTGGAAGCTTCAAATGGTCCAATGGGCGACAAGCAGATTCCATACTGGAGCGGCGTACAGGGAACGTACAACCCTCCTGTTACACCACCTCCACCGACTGCAAGTCTGCTACCGAGCACAATTCAAAATGCTGGCTTTAACTTAAAGTTCTAAAAACTTCTGGCCCAGCTTACTTGTCCGAACGTATCTCTCTATGATCCACCTTTGAGATTCAGATCGTCTGGGGCGGCCCTTCTCTCAGTCCTGCCTCCTTCACAGGCGCAATTGGTGGGGACGAGAGACAGGGTCTTCTCAGTAGTGGCCCCTCGGCTGTGGAACACCCTCCCCAGCAAAATCAAAGCTGCCCCCTCCCTACTGACCTTCAGGAAGAAAGAAAAAAGCTGGTTATGGGACCACGCTTTTGGCTAGCAAGTTAGTGCAATATGCGTATATGGAAATGTGAAATGACTAATGGATTTGACTCTGGATCACATGATTTTAATAATTGTTTTAATATTGCTGCTGATTTTTTGTTTATATATATATATATATATGTCTATTTTTACTGTATGTGCATGGCATCAACTTGCTGCTTTTTTGTCAGGCCGCTCTAAGTCCCCCTTTTGGGGTGAGAATCACAGGATATAAATGTAGATGATGATGATGATAATAATAAGAAGAATGACAACAACAACAACAAACTTTATTTTTATATCCCGCCACTATCTCCCCGAAGGAACTCGGGGCAACTTACATGGGGACAAGCCTGGTCAAACAAAGATTAAAATATAACACAGTAAAAATTACAAATACAAAACATCATAAAAACAGAACCAACAACAACAACTACTAGCCTAACAGAATGGTCATGTGCTAAGCTCATGGGCAAGGCAGGACTTGTGCGACAACAGGGCTGATAGAAAAATGCAGGAGCCAAATGATAAGTTTGGGCTAGGAGGGCCAGGTCCATTAGAGCGATACATCTATAGGGCAGGACAATGGTAAAGTGCAAGAGCCAGGGTTAAGTTATGGCTAGCGGGGCCAAAATTATCTAGTGAACTGAATAATCAAATGTACATTAGAATAATAAATAATCTATATAAATAAAAAATATGTTCATTTGTGTTTTTCTTTTCTTCTGTTAGATCTGTAAAAGCAAAGCGAAAGAATCCCAGCAGTATTACCACAGTTTGGCCATCCGTCAGAGCTTGGCTATCCACTTTAACATCCAGCAGGATTGTGGCCATTTCCTCGCAGATGTGCCTGTCCGGCTTCTTCCATGGGAGGATCCCAGCTCACCGGAAGAGGAAGAGGAAGAGCAGGATGAGGACGCACAAAAGAACAAAGAAGGCCCCTCCGGTGCTGATTTTTCACAGAAAGACAGTTCGAGCTTACAAGGGACTATCGGTAAACAGCGCAGCCGGGTTGTGGTTATCACCAGAGAGGTTCCCTATCTGACCATGTCAGACTTTGTGCGAGCATCTTCGGATCGCCATGTTAGTAACCCAGACTTTTACGAAAGGCAGGTGTGCCTCCTGCTTTTACAGCTGTGTTCTGGTCTGGAGCACCTGAAGCCCTATCATATCACGCATTGCGACCTGCGTTTGGAGAACCTCTTACTGGTGGACTACCGGCCAGGAGGCACCCTCCTCAACTTTGACTCTGTGGAGCCCACCCCGGCGGCTGCTTGCCCTGCCAGGCTGATAGTGAGCAATTTCTCTCAAGCCAAGCAAAAGACTCACATGGTCGATCCAGAAGTCTTGAAAGACCAGTCCCGCCTCGCCCCGGAGATTATCACGGCAACCCAGTATAAGAAATGCGACGAGTTCCAAACTGGCATCCTCATTTACGAAATGTTACACCTGCCCAACCCCTTCGATGAGAACCCAGAGCTGAAGGAGAAAGAGTACACTCGTGCCGACCTCCCCAAAATCCCCTGTCGTTCACTTTATTCCCTGGGACTTCAGCAGCTTGCGAACTGCTTGTTAAACCCGAATCCCTCAGAGAGGATCCTTATATCGGAGGCCAAGGGCGTCCTTCAGTGTTTGCTTTGGGGTCCCCGAGAGGATGTGTTTCAGACTTTCAGTGCCTCCTCCAGACCAGCCCAAAGAGAGACTGTGCTCCAGAACTGGCTGGACATCAAACGGACACTCCTGATGATCAAGTTTGCCGAGAAGTCTTTGGACAGGGAATGTAAAGTGAACCTTGAAGACTGGCTTTGTTGCCAGTATTTGGCTTTTGCCACTACGGACGCCCTCAGCCGAGTCGTGAAAATCATGCAGCGGCGTTAATTTATATGAGCTGTTGATTCGACTTGGGATGATCCTCTGTCCTTTCTCCAGCCTCATGCTGTGTGTTGAAGTGTTAAACCTCTCATCTAGGTCCCAAGGTCGCCAACACTGAGCAAACAGATCCTGGCAGGAAGTGCTGTTTCCGGTCAGAGGTGCAGAGGGGGAGGTTTGGTGCCCATTGCTTAGTACTGCTAGTGACTGGGCACGGGAGTGTCCAGACGTAAAAGGGAAACCACTATTGTCATTCTTATTTTATGCCCTGCATTGCAAAGGAAAGCACCCAGAAATGAGTGTGAAGCTTCTCGTGACTGAGCCAGCAGAATGGAAGCCATTTCTCACAAATTAATACCTTCCGTCATGTCAGCCCAGCCCATCGAAAGTGTGACTCAGCCTCACCAGGCCTTGAAAGGCAGCTTAGATTTTATCCTTGGGAATGAGAAAGCGCTTTGGACACCAGCAGGGGGTGGTGACTCATTTCTAGCCATCCTGAACAAAGGGCCTATTTTTCTTTTCTTTTTCTTACTGGGGCAAAGTATATATTTTGGACATAACTCTGGTATTTCGTCTTTTTTTAAAAGTGAAAAACAACTTTAGGTTGCTGTGAGTTTTCCGGGCTGTATGGCCATGTTCCAGAAGCATTCTCTCCTGACGTTTCGCTCACATCTATGGCAAGCATCCTCAGAGGTTGCTTCTGGAACATGGCCATATTGCCTGGAAAACCTACAGCAGGGGTGCTCATTAGGTAGATCGCGATCGACTGGTCGATCCCAGGACCGAAGGAGGTCGATCCCAGCTGGATGGGGCACTTCTGAGGGGGCGGAGCCAGGCAGCGCGAAGCCCCTCCCCCAGCTTCAGCGCTTCCGCAGTTTCTGGAGGCAAGAGGGGGGGTGCCAAGGCAGTAGTGGCATAGATAGCCACTACTGGCTTGGCCTTCCCCCCCCCCCTTGCCTCCAGAAGCTTTGGAAATGCTAAAGCCAGAGGGGGAGGGGGCGGAGCCAGGCCGTGTGAAGCCCCACCCCCTTCCCTGGCTTTAGCGCTTCCGCAGCTAGAGGGAGGGAATGCCAAGGCAGTAGTGGCATAGATAGCCACTACTGGCTTGGCATCCCCCCCCCCTTGCCTCTAGAAGCTGCGGAAGTGCTAAAGCCAGAGGGAAGAGGGGGCGGAGCCAGGCCGTGCGAAGCCCCGCCCCCTTCCCCCTGCTCCGCCCTGGTAGATCTTTCAGACTTGGTTTTATTAGAAGTTGCCCGCATGCTGAAAAAGTGTGGACACCCCTGACCTACAGCAACTCAGTGATTCCAGCCATTAAAGCCTTCAACAAATCAAAAGCAACTTTGAAAAGCTGCAGATACCTGATTGTGATAGTAAAGGAGAAGTTATGCTTAACGGTTAACCCCTTTCCCCACTGGCTATTTCTCCACTCAACATTCACAGACACACTGAGCCGTTTCCCCTTCCCTTCTACCAAGTTCCAGTGACATATTACTCTGATAATGTTTTGCCTTTACTGGCCATGAATTATGATTTATTGCTTCTGGTCAGGAACCATGCATCTAGCCATCTTTTTCTTCTTGCCAGAATGCCTGACACATTAATTCTGCTAGAGGTTATTGATGGACTATTAATTATGATAATGTTAACCAAGGGCAGTGTAAGAGCCTGAGGCCAGTGGAGGCAATCATCTGTTAGCAGGAACTGTCCCTTTCTCCAAACCAAGGGCAACAACATTCTGCATCTGCTCTGCAGCCATGTGTGGTGTGCAGTGGGGGTGGGGGTGGGGGGATTGGACTGTACTTTGTGGAACAATACAGGCATATAGATAGAAATGAGTTTTCTAATCTACAACTATGGCTTAAGAGAGGAGAGTGAAGAAGAAGATATTGTACATTTACCATGAGAACAATTATATTTGGCAGGCACAACTCTAGTATTCTTATTTTGGTTGTTGTCGAAGGCTTTCATGACCAGAATCACTGGGTTGCTGTGATTTTTCCAGGCTGTGTGGCCATGTTCCAGAAGCATTCTCTCCTGACATTTTGTCCACATCTATGGCAGGCATTCACAGAGGTTGAGGGATCTGTTGGAAACTAGGCAAGTGAGGTTTATATATCTGTGGAATGTCCAGGGTGGGACAAAGAACTCTTTTATCTGTTTGAGACACGTGTGAATGTTGCAATTGGCCACCTTGATTAGCCTTGAATGGCCTTTCCGCTTCAAAGCCTTGTTGCTTCCTGCCTGGGGGAATCCTTTTTTGGAAGGTGTTAGCTGGCCCTGATTGTTTCATGTCTGGAATTCCCCTGGACATTCCACAGATCTATAACACCCGCCTTGTCTAGTTTCCATAACCTATGAGGATGCCTGTCATAGCTGTGAGCAAAACGTCAGGAGGGAATGCTTCTGCAACATGGCGATCCGGAAAACTCACAGCAGCCTAATTCTTATTCTAGTTTTCCCTTCATAGACATTGGCTGGCAACATATTTTGATGTTTTCCTGTTATTGGTAATATGAAATGTCATATCTTAATATCATTCTGCTGAGTGTGAAAAAAGTCATTGGTAAAGTAAGGAAATGTTAAAGAAACAAGTCCAACCACTCACACGACGCTGCTGGCTTCCTTGACTGACAGCTTTCTTTGCTGACATCACAGCCAGGCTGCACCTGATCTCTCTGCTCAGTGTTGGTTATTCTCCTTTGGGTGGTTCCGAAATGACAGAGTTGAAGCCTGGGACTGAAATCCCACAAGTGGGGATGGTTGCTGGAACGTGGAGTGCTCTTGTGTTGAGCCTTGCTCCTCTTTCCTCCTCTGGATATATGTGCAATTTTGGGATGTATTATATGAAAAGCCGTGTAAGTGTTTACGTTGCATAACAGATTAACCATACGTTCGATCTGCCTCCTTTCCTTCCGTGGCACATAGATGCACAAAGTTGCGTGTGCTCTTTCTTTTTATTTCTGTCTTCCAGATTGAGGTTTCCTTTTCTTATTAAAGCTGTGACTAACCTATGTACTTGGAGAAATGGCCACTTTGAACAACTTTGGCATATTTGAACCAGAAACTCAGAAACCAAACCTATAGGTATGCAAAGTGACCCCAGCCTTGTAGTTCAAAGACAGCTGAGCTCAGCATAGAAACATGCAGTGGCTTCTTAAAATCTTTTTACTCCTCCCACTCTTATATCTTCTGGTTAGTAGTGAAATAAGATTAAGTATAATGTGTGGATGCTTCCTGAATTGCTTTCCATCCGGTATGAGAAACAAAGAACCTGTATACAACCACCTCCTGGCTGCTATTGGAGGCTTCCAGAAACAAAATTTGCTTTTGGAAGCCTCTAAGAAAGTATGTCTGAGCTTCAAAACGCAGGTGGCAATGACACTTGAAGTGCATTCCTATCCATTTCAGGTCTGGAGGTGGCCCATGCAAATAAATCTCAATGAGTTCCACAGGTAAACAGTAATAAGTAGCTAGAGAGCTTCAGCAAGGTCTGGAGGTGGCCCATGCAAATAAATCTCAATGAGTTCCACAGGTAAACAGTAATAAGTAGCTAGAGAGCTTCAGCAAATATGGTGAACAAAGGTCCGCGGCTCCTCGCCGGTCGACGGACAGGTAGTACCCTGCGCAGATTCCATTTCGCCGTTAATTGGCTTTATCCTCTCCACACTAAATCCCGGTCCCGAGGAAGCCAATTAATGGCGAAATGGAATCTGCGCAGGGTACTACCTGTCCGTCAACCAGCGAGGAGCCGCGGACCTTTGTTCACCATATTTTGGGTTCGGACTATATTTACAGCCTTTTGGTTGGACTGTTATGATTTAAAGGGTACTGCGGACTCCCTTATTCCATTGTGGTTGGAAAATAAGCAGGCCTATTGCCGCCAAATAGATTGTAAAGAGGAGACTATCGTTTATTGATATATGTTTATGCGACATTATGAGATATATGATTGTTTAGATAATACAAATGATTTTTGAATGAGATATTGCATATTGATTATTTGCTGAAGCTCTCTAGCTACTTATTACTGGAGGTGGCCCATGCCAAGTTGCTCGAAAGTATTGTTTAGATGGAGATAACTATAGTGGCATACCAAGAATCAATATGCGGATGCCTAGAATGTAAGATCTGGTTGTTATCTAACCAGGTCTATGAAAGAAAGCCAATTGGTGCAAGTTTTCTGTAGATGTATGGCAAAATCCTTTAGAGCAGTGATTCTCAACTTGTGGGTCTCCAGATGTTTTGGCTGATAAACTGGCTGGGATTTCTGGGAGTTGTGGGCCAAAACACCTGCGGACCCGCAGGTTGAGAACCTCTGCTTTAGAGAGCCTGAGGACAACAAACTTTACATGGGTTCAGTGGATTGTCAAAGGCTTTCATAGACCGGAATCACTGGGTTGCTGTGAATTTTCCAGGCTGTCTGGCCATGTTCCAGAAGCATTCTCTCCTGACATTTCGCCCACATCTATGGCAGCCATCCTCAGAGGTTGTGAAGTATATTGGAAACTAGACAAAGGAGGTTTATATATCTGTTGAAGGTCCAGGATGGGAGAAAGAACTCTTGTCTGTTGGAAGCAAGCGTGAATGCTACAATTAATTACCTTGATTAGCATTGCATTCCTGCCTGGGGGAATCCTTTGTTGGGAGGTGTTAGCTGGCCCTGATTGTTTCATGCCTGGATTTCCCATTTTCCGAGTGTTGAGTATTAACAAACTTTAACATCAGGGCAGTAAATAAAGAATAACACTCTGAAAATGGGAATTCCAGGCATGAAACATTCAGAGCCAGCTAACACCTCCCAACAAAGGGTTCCCCCAGGCAGGAGGACGTGAGGTTTGCAGATTCTTTTTGCATGGTCTGCCAGGGCTTTAACTGTGCTTCTTTTTTGACTTGGGTGATTGTTGGAGTTTTTATGTAGGCATCTATCCATGCAGGCCTTGTTTCCAACAAACGTCGCAACCTCTGAGGATGCTTGCCATAGATGTGGCCGAAACATCAGGAGAGAATGCTTCTGGAACATGGCCATACAGCCTGGAAAACTCACAGCAACTCAAAGTTGTTTTCAACCCAGTGATTGCGGCCATGAAAGCCTTCGACAACGCAGTAAACTTTACATGCATTACAGACATGGAGATGCAATCCTTACTTCTGTTGGTGCACTTTGCTCACAGCTTGCTACCTACTAACCCTTTTTGTCAACTCAGCTGAGGGCACTTCTTTCCCCTGGTTTTATGTATGCTTTGATCTGTGTGCACATACATTTTTTTCCACTTAACCAGCATGTTAACTCTCGCGACACATAAACTACTGACCACTGTGGTAGGCAATACTCCTTTAGACCTGCTATAATTTTTGTTGTGTATAAAGAGATATGTGTTTTGTCACTTTTCATGTTGACATGCACATGTAAAGTAGACTCTTGAATGTTTTATATAACCTTGTATATTTTATGCAACAGAGCCCCAAAACTTTGAAACTTGTTATTTAGTTTTCTGCTTTAATTTTGCATTTTTGGATAGCATATTCAAACCAGTATTAGCATTGTGTACTTCATGGTAGACACACACTCTCTGCCATCTTACTGTGTAATGCTGGGCAAACGTTGGTAATGAACGTCTGTATGATTGAGTAGATGAGAGAAGAGAAAGAGACACAAGTTCAGCCTAACCAGAACTGCCATTTATTAAGATGCTTTATTGAAGCTTCCTTCATTTGCAGGAGAGGAGCCAAACTGAACAGAGAAGAACGAAAAAGGTGAAAGAAAGCAATGTGCAGCATAATTTCTGAACAAAATAAAATTATTGCCATCATATCTCACTAAGAAGGGAATTTGAAATGTAGGGTCTGCACTGATTAAACCATTTTAACTGAGAGACAGTAGAGTCTCGCTTATCCAACATTCCATATTATCCGACGTGTCTTGGCTGCTTCTGGCTTGGAAGAATAAAAACAAGGCTCTTCCTCAGAGAATTGCAACGAGGCTCCCCTTCCTTTCCCTTTCCTGTGGCTCCTGCTCCGGACTCCACTCCTTGCTGTCTCTCTCCTCTCTGGGGCCTCTCATTCAGCCCAGGCGAGATTTCAGGGAAGTGGCCTCCACGCGGGTAAAGGGGGAGCCCTGCTGACGCTGCCTGCTGCCCTGGTTGCTCCGCCAGCCTCACTCTGGCGCTCCTGACCTTGGTGCCCATTCTTGCTTCGCTTCCCTCCCTGCAGCCCCGGCCGGGCACTCCCTCTCTCTTGTGCCAGCAGCAGAAATGTTGGCTTTATGGAGGAGGGAGAGGAAGGAAGGAAGGACACTGAAGGCGGGTGACAAGGAGGAGGGGTTTCAAGAGCCCCTGGTCCCTCCCTCTTACCTTTGCTCGGGTTTAATAAGCTTTTCCTTACTATCTCCGTATTATCTGACATTTTCGCTTATCCAACATTCTGGCAGCCTGTTTATGTTGGATAAGCGAGACTCTGCTGTAACTACAAAATGGTGTGCTTTTCAAACAAGCCATACTGACTTGGAAATGTCGCCACCCCCCTTCCGAAAGTTGCCGCTTAAGTTAATTGAGCTCGATATCTCAGTATTTCCTAACAACAATCAAAAATGTCTAGAAAATTACGTACATGTAGAGCAGGGGTGTGCAATTACCGGCCCTCTGGGTGTTTTGGACTTCAACTCCCAGAAATCCTAGCCAGTTTACCAGCTGTTAGGATTTCTGGGAGTTGAAGTCCAAAACACCTGGAGGGCCGGTAATTGCCCACCCCTGAGGTAGAGTCTTGCTTATCGGACATAAACAGGCCGCCAGAATATCAGATAACTGAAAATGTCGGATAATACGGAGTTATCCATCCAATGTGGTGCTAGACACCTAGAATACTAATAACAAGGACTCAAAGGTTAAGGTAACACAACGCCTCGGAGCTGGAGCGTCCCAGCAGGAAGTGATGTGGAAGAGGAGCAAAGAAAGGACTCAGAGGGGAGGATGCTTCCACTTCCGCTCCTGCGTCTTTTCCCCCTTTCCTCCCTCCTTCCTCCTCCTTCTCTTGCCTTTTTTCACTTATTGGGAATGGAGCGAGAGTTGGGGAGCGTTCCTTTAATTGAAGGGAAAATGCTGGAGGAAAAGCAGGGCGTCAGATAAGACGGAATGTCAGGTAAGAGAAGGTTGGATAAGCGAGACTAGTGTATTTCCTAACCACGAACAAAAATCTCTGGGAAATTCTGTGTATGTATTTGAATGTGTACTTCCTGGAAGTTTAGATGTCATTCATCTTTCTCTGGGGTGGCAGTCGAGGTCAATGGGTAATTGCACTAACAGCAGTGCCTTGTCACATATTTAAAGCTATCATGGGGAGAGTTTCACCCACCGCTAGCTTAAACAGTATTGATCATGTTAAAGTGTTAAGGAATGAAAGTATTTCATGTGTAGCCAAGATGACACATTAACTAGATGAACAATATATGGTTGCTCAGATCAAGGGTGTTTTCCCAATATTATTTAAAGGCCGAAAAACATTTAAATATTTTCCAATTCTACAACTTCCATAGAATTAAAAAAAACCCAGGATATATTGCAACGACTGTGTTTACACAACATAGCATTTGGAAATACAGTTATTCTGACAATCTTTATTTTTCAGATTTGAGCTGATGAGATACACAGAAACCACAGAAATCTTAAAGGAAGACAAAATCAATGTAGTGAGGCAAAACACAAAGTATGTGGAAAGCAACAGGGCTCAGTTTTTATACAACCGAGGCATTCAGAGGTAAAGTTGCAATAGGAGACAAAAGGCTACCTGTGAGGACAGAGAGCCATTCTTTCCTAACAACTCTGCAATATCTTTGTCAACAGAGCAGTCAAGAAGAATGCAGTCTCAAAGAGGAGTGGTGCAGCTAATGGAGATTCAGCTGTAGAGCCAGTTGTGCAGGTAGTAAGCCACCTTGTTTAATATTTCCCCCAACTCATACAACTACTAGTATCCCAACTGCTGGGATTTTTTTTTTCATGTCAGGAGTGACTTGAGAAACTGCAAGTAGCTTCTGGTGTGAAAGAATTGGTCGTCTGCAAGGACGTTGCCCAGGGGATGCCCGGATGTTTTGATGTTTTACCATCCTTGTGGGAGGCTTCTCTCATGTCCCTACATGAAGAGCTGGAGCTGACAGAGGGAGCTCAACCACGCTCTCCCCAGATTTGAACCTCCAACCTGTCAGTCTTCAGTCCTGCTGGCACAAGGATTTAACCCACTGCGCCACCTGGGGCTCTATCTGTGTAATTGAAAAGCACTCCCATCAACATGCAAGATAGACTGTGCCTGAAATTAATACAGAGATTTTTCAATCTATTTAGAAATGAAAAAATATTAAAAATCAGTTGCTAATAGTTCCCCAGTACTAGAGTTCAGAGGGTTTTTTTTTATCGTGTCAAAAGTGACTTGAGAAACTGCAAGTCACTTCTGGTGTGAGAGAATTGACAGTCTGCAAGGACGTCACCCAGGGGACTCCTGGATGTTTTGCCATCCTGTTGGAGGCTTCTCTCCTGTCCCCGCATGGGAAGCTCGAGCTGACAGACGGGAGCTCACTCTGTCTTGCGGATTCAAACCGCCGACCTTCAGATCAGCAGTTCAGCCAGCACAAGGGTTTAACCCAGGCATGGGCAAACTTGGGCTCTCCAGGTGTTTTGAACTTCAACTCCCACAATTCCTAAGAGCCGTTCAGTGGATTTAACTGCTGAGCTGCTGAATTTGCTGACTGTAAGGTCGGCAGTTTGAATCCGGGAGTAGGGTGAGCTCCCGCCGTTAGCCCCAGCTTCTGCCAACCTAGCAGGTCGAAAACATGCAAATGTGGATAGATCAATAGGTACTGCTTCTGTGGGAAGGTCACGGCGCTCCGTGCAGTAATGCCGGTCACATGACTATGGAGGTGTCTACGGACAACGCCAGCTCTCCAGCACCACTCCCCAGAGTTGGACACAACTAGACTTAATGACAGGGGAAACCTTTACCTTTACATATATTATATATACATACAAACATACATACAATTTGCTTGAATTTTAAAAATTCACAAAATTGGCTCTTTCCAAGAGTTTGGAACAGGCAGCTCAAGGGCAATATCTATAGCAAAATCCACTCTACCAGCCAAAACTCAAAAGTAGTGTGTTAGCCTGAATTTAGAATTAGAAAACTGTAGCTTCTGCCCTGGAGGGTTTTTCTTTCAAATTCAATTCTGCTGATCATTTTTAAGTGTGAGAGAAGGTTCCTTTGTTTCTATTAAGATGGTAAGCATCTTTAATTCTTGAACGTGCACAGTACTTCTTTACTAATGCCTCAAGGTGGGAATTAATCTTGTTTTCCTTCATAAGATTCCATTCTTCTGGGTCAGCTCTGTGTTTGGAATTCACTGCATTACTATGTATGGTGCTTCATATCTATATTTACGCATATTTATAGATATAACTAACGCCAAGCCTCCCGATGTGATCGGAGGACAGTTACAATCTGGTTTGCTGTGGTACTTTGTTGTGTACTCTGTGACATACATGTTAACTGTGTAAATAAACTAGTTTTATTACACTGAAAATGGAGGCCTGGAATCTCTTCTACCTGGCTTTGATATCTTTTTATCAAGGGAGATCGATGTCCCTGACGGGAAAGGATTTTTTTTTCTGAAGGAAGGGTTGGGAGGCTAATCTATGTATATAAAATAAGAGCTGTCGTGGTGAGTAGCCTATAGACAGCAAAACCGCTGAACCCACAAACACCAAACCAGGCCACAAAAATCCTCACGCAACGAGGTATGTTTACCACCAACCCCCCACCCCAAATATAACAAAAAGGTAAAAAACACCAAAAAAAACCCAAGGAGACTACAACACCCAGAATCCCCCGCAGCAAACAGACGACGCATGCGCGGTACTCATTACCGCACGTGCAACCCCCTTCTCCCTCCCCCCCCCCCTGCCAGCACAGAGAAAAGAAGGCCTATCTTCTGTCTCTTACCTGTCTCCTGTGGCCAGCGGGGGAATGGCTGGCAGCGGCGCTGCCTGCTGAGACCTAAAAGGGCCTCGATTGCTGCCGCGACCCGGGCTCCGGAGGCCTCCGTGGCAGCAATTGAGGCCCCAGCTTCGCAGAAGACAGCGGGCCTCCCCCCTCCTTTTAGCTCTTCAGCAGCCAACGCCGCCGCAGGGGAATGGCTGGCGGCGGCGCTGCCTGCTGAAGAGCTAAAAGGAGGAGAGGCCCGCTGTCTTCTGCGAAGCCGGGGCCTCGATTGCTGCCGCGGCCCAGGCTCCGGAGGCCTCCGCAGCAGCAATCAAAGCCCCGGCTTTGGCGAAGATGACGGAAGGAATGAAAGAAGGTGGGGGGGGGGGAAAGGTAAGAGAGGAGGGAGGGAAAGAAGAAAGGAGGGAAGAAAGGGAAGAAAGAAGGAAAGAGATACCCAAGGAAGGAAGAAGAGACAGCAGAAAGGACACAAATGAAAGGCATGAGAGAAAGAAGGAAGGAAGGAAGGCGAACAGACAGGAAGGAAGAAGGAAGAAAAGAAGGAGGGAGGGAGGGAAAAGGCGAAGGAATGAAAGAGGAAGGGGGGGAGAAAGGTAAGAGAAGGGAGGAAGGAAGGAAGGAAGGAAAGAAAAAGTACCACAGGAAGGAAGAAGAGACTACAAAGACAAAGGAGGATGAAGCTGGTGAGGGGAGGAGAAAAAGGAAATAAAGGGAGGAAGGAAACTTAGGGAGGGAAAGAAAGGGAAGGAAGAGTGATAGAGAAAAGGAAAGAATAGGGGGAAAGGAGGGAAAGAAAAGACGGAAGGAAGGAGGACATAGAGAAGGAAAGAGCTGAAGGATGAGGGAGACCGGGGGAGAGCAAGAACGAAAGACAAGAAGGGATGTTGCTGTTGTTCTTTGCCACAGCAGCACGTGGCCGGGTACAGCTAGTAGCTTTATAAACAAGCACCTTGAAATATCTATGGATGTCCCAGTCCTCAAACACTCTCTGCTTCACTCAGAAAAATGCTGCACTCGCAGAGCTCAGGTGGTGTTGCAATGAAGTTAAAACCATGGCAACCAGAACTGTTAAGACTCCACTTCACCAGAAAAATATGAAATGCAAAGAGAAAGAATGGAGGACGCCTGACTCGACAGCAGTACGTGTGAAAAAGATCTTGGAGTACTTGTGGACAACATGAGCCAACAATGTAATGCAGTGGCAAAAAAAGCCAATGGGATTTTGGCCTGCATAAATAGGAGTATAGTGTCGAGATCCATGGAAGTCATGCTACCCCTTTATTCTGCCTTGGTTAGACCACACCTGGAATCACACTGTCCAATTCTGGCCAACACAATTGAAAGGAGATGTTAACAACTTGGAATGTGTCCAGAGGAGGGCAACTAAAATGATCAAGTGTCTGGAGAACAAGCCCTATGAGGAGGGGCTTAAAGAGCTGGGAAATCTGATCTGGCTACAGTCATCCACGCTCTGGTCAAATCCCGAATAGATTACTGCAACGCACTCTACGTGGGGCTGCCTTTGAAGACAGTTCGGAAATTGCAGCTAGTCCAATGGGCGGCAGCCAGATTACTAACTGGAGCTACATACAGGGAGCACACCACCCCCCTGTTGTGTCAGCTCCACTGGCTGCCTGTCCACTTCTGAGCTCAATTCAAAGTGCTGGTTTTGACCTTTAAAGCTCTATACGGTTCTGGCCCAGCTTACTTGTCCGAACGCATCTGCCACTACGTCCCACCTCGTAATTTAAGATCACCCGGGGAGGCCCTGCTCTCGCTCCCGCCAACTTGGTGGGGACGAGAGATAGGGCCTTCTCGGTGGTGGCTCCCCGTCTGGAATGCGCTTCCAAGCGACATACGATCAACCCCATCCCTCCTGGCATTCAGGAAAAAAGTGAAATCTTGGCTGTGGGACCAGGGGTTTGCACATTAGCACAATGCAGCACTTTGGACTGGAATTGTAATGGCAAGTTGATGGTTATGGCTCAATGCTCATGTTGTGGACAGAACACTGTTTTTAACTTAAGTGAATGTGTATTACGTGTCAATGCTAACTGTATTTTAATGCTGAAAGTTTATGGTTTTATATTGTATTTATATTTTGTATCGGCATCAAATTGTTGCCTTTTGTCAGGCCGCTCTGAGTACCCCCTCGGGGGTTGACAAGAGCGAGATAGAAATGATGTAAATAAATAAATGTTTAGCCTGCAGAAAAGAAGGCCGAGAGGAGACATGATGAGGGCCATGGGTAAATATGTGGGGGGAAGTCATAGGGAGGAGGGCGCAAACTTGTTTTTTGCTGCCCTGATAAGCTAGGACATGGAACAATGGATTCAAACTACAGAAAAGGAGATTCCACCTGAACATTAGGAATAACTTCCTGACCATGGGAGCTGTTCAGCAGTGGAACTCTCTGTGTTCTGGAAGCTCCTTTGGAGGCTTTGAAACAGAGGCTAGATGTCCATCTGTCAGTGGGGTGTGTGTGCTTTGAATGTGATTCTCCTGCTTCTTGGATGGTCGACCAGGTCTCTTCCAACTCTCTGATTCTATGACTCTAAGGCAAAAGTCAACAGAAGATCACACAACTAAAGGCCCTTGCTGTCAATTTCCAAGTGCCTGCCAGAACCAAAATGTTTTCACTTGTCGATGGAAGAACAGCAAGGAGGGAACCAAGGCATCCTCCATAGACAGGAAATTCTAGAGTCTGGGAACAGCCAAGAAAGCTCTTTTCCATGTTCCCACCAAGTATGAGACCACGAGGAAGTCATGGGATTGAAAGAAAGGCCTCCCCCAAAGTTCTCTGAACCTGAGCCAATGTCATACAGGAAAACAAGAGTCCTCAAATAACCTGGACCCAAACTATATAAGGTTTTATTGACCCATGTTGAATTGTGCCAACAAAAGGGACCAACAGCCAACTTGGGCAGGAATCCTCAGAACGGGTTTATTTATAGATTGGCTCATATAATGCTTAATTCCCGTTCCGCTTGTGTGAAAAATGAGTGTGCTATCAACATGCCCTTCAGCTCAAAAAGAATCCAAGTAGGTCAGCTACCAGCTACGGTTCTCCTTTAGCTCTAAAAGCCCTCCAGGCTTCACTGGCTCCTGGTGCATAAAACAGTGGCTTCAAGTACTAGAGTAGACCCACTGAATCTAAAAGTTATGTAACTGTTGATTTACCAAGTTCTCATTGATTGAGTCTTCTAGGTCACCATTTATTATGTCAGAAGTGAATTGAGGGTACAGTTTCAATGTATTTAAAAACACAAAGGTAAAACTTGGCATTATAATATAATAATACACTTTATTTATATTCCGCTCTTCTCACCCCGAAGGAGACTCAGAGCGGATTACATCACACACATGGCAGACAGTCCCTGCCGGTTCCACATACAATTACATACAACATAGGACATGTACAATTTTAGAAGGATTTTCTTCAGCCTGCATCACAGGGTGTGTCGCAGGGTGTGATTGTGATCGTGGTAAAAATAGTACAATATACAATTTAAAACCAAAAGTCTATGAACATAGAAATAAATATTTATTTTATTTACTTTATTTATATTCCGCTCTTCTCACCCCGAAGGGGACTCAGAGCGGATTACAGGTACACGTACTTAGCAGACAATCCCTGCCGTTTTCCACATACACACATATAGACGAACAGAGGCAAACTCTGGCCACCAGGGGGAGCTGACGCACTCCTCGTCTCTCAGCCTTCCCAGCGTCTCTTGTTCTTTCCGCATTCCTCGCGTTCCTGGAGTTCTTTAATGGCTTCATAATTCAGTCAAAATTTGCCTCCCCACTTAATGTGGTACCTTTATCTCCTACTTGACAGATGCAACTGTCTTTCAGGCTGCAAAGGTTGACAGCAGGCTACACTTAAAGGTCAAGCACCCACCTTAACCCAGGCAGGCCTCGAAGTCATGACCTATTGGTCAGAGAGAGCTTATGCAGCTGACACGTAGCCACCTTCGAAGGCTCCTCCTCGCTCTCCCCCACTCCCGCTGCTGGCTCCTCCCACGGGGCATTGCAGAGGGCGAGGGAGCGCTAGGCGGAGCCTTCGAAGGCTCCGCCTCGCGCTTTCTCCTTCCTGCAATGCCCCGCAGGCGGAAAAAGCACAGTGGGAGCGGAGGCCAGTGGCAAGAGCGCGCATACAGCCCCTGCGCGCGCATGGCAGGAGCACCCCATCTGGTTGGCGAGGCCCGAAGATCACCTGGAGGAGGGCCGAAGATCGACTAGTAGCTCGCGATCGACCTAATGAGCACCCCTGACCTAAAGCTTCGGCGAGGTCCCTATTAAAAATAGCATACAGTCTTGTGAAAGAAATTGAATTGAATTCTCGAATAGTATTACACTTTTGTGTGTGTTCAATAAGGTTTCACATTTCTTCATGTTTGTATCCTACACCTCTAACCCCCACAAGCATCGGCCACATTATAAATTCAGCTCATTGCTGCTGGTTTCTCCAACTGGCCTCTTCACCCAATTCCATAATTTTCTGAAATGCCATCCTTTGCTTCTAGGGGTGATGTTCCCGGCATCTTTTCAAATTACCAAACTTTCCTATGAAATGATGAAAGGTGAGGAATGAGAAACTAGGCAAGCTGATCAAATTAAAGGACCTTGCGTTCCCCGGTTCCCAGAGGCACCGCAGTCTCTCTGTTGCTCTTCTTGACATAAATGGGTTGCACCCATTTTTATTTTTATCTTCAGCACGCCACTTATGAATTTACCCAGTTAGGAAAAGAGAGGAGGAAAAAAGGGAAAAAAACAGACGGAGAGGGAGTAATTAATCAGCACATTTATTTTACTTGCTGATGATGAGACTCATGTAAACAAGTTCCTAACATTTGGGATGCAAATTGACTTGTCTGTCTACTTAAGCTTTAGTGTCTCGTCTATTAAAATGGCTCGCATTCTTAATTTGCGATGCTACTTACTTACTTAGGGTAAGTACCCTTCTAGCCTGAGGATGATGGCTCTCCCAAGTGTAGTGTCTTTGCAGTGGATACTTAGGTGGCTGTGGAAACCTATTCTTGATCCGCATGTCCTTCCGCAATGAAGACATTGGTTTCCAGGTGGAAGGCGGTCCCGGTCAGCGTTGGCTTGACGCACCGTCCTCTTGGCACGTTTCTCCCTTTCACCCTCCATTCCTGCCTTTTAAAAGTCCACAGCACTGCTGGTCACTGCTGACCTCCAGATAGAGTGTTCAAGGGCCAGGGCTTACCAGTTCTTGGTGTCCATGCCACAATTGTTAAGGTTGACTTTAAGTTCATCTTTAAATCTCTTTTCCTGTCCACCAACATTGCGTTTTCCATTCTTGACTTGGAAATATAGTAACTGCTTAGGGAGATGGTGATCGGGCATTCAGACAATGTGGCCAGTCCAGCGGAGTTGATGACATAGGAGCATCACTTCAGTGCTAGTGGTCTTTGCTTCTATCAGCACGCTGACATTTGTGCTCCTGTCTTCCCAAGAGATTTTCAGGATCTTTTGGAGGCAACGCTGATGGAATTGTTCCAGGAGTTGAGTGTGATACCTGTAAACAATCCATATTTTGCAGGCATACAGCAGGGTTGGGAGGACAATAGCTTTGTAAACAAGCACTTGGTCTCCCTACGGATGACCCGATCCTTGAACACTCTGTGCTTCATTCGGACAAATGCCACACTCGCAGAGCTTAGGCAATGTTGTATTTCAGTGTCAATGTTGACTTTTGTGGAAAGGTGGCTGCCAAGGTAGTGGAAAGTGTAAACATTTTCTAACGTTACACTATTAAGCTGTATTTCTGGCATTGCAGAGGGATTGGCTGGTGACTGCTGGAAGAGCACTTTGGTTTTCTCGATGTTCAATGAGAGGCCAAGCTTCTCATATGCTTCTGCAAAGGTGTTTAGAGTGGCCGAGTGGCTTGTAGGTCTTCTGAATGTGCACAGACTACGTTATCATCAGCATATTGGAATTCTATAACATGTTGTTGTGACAGGCCCGGATTACCCATAAGGCCAACCTAGGCCATGGCCTAGGGGCGCAAGCCAAGGGGGGCGCAATTTACGGACCAAAAAAAAAGTTAATTAAAAAAAACCCTCTGTGGCCAGCCCTTGAGAATGGTGGGAGTTGAAGCATAAAGGCCCCGGAGGGAGGGAGGGAGGGAGGGAGGGAGAACCGAGCCTGGTCTCAAGGCAGGACATGCAGGGCAAGGAGCAGCAGCGGCGGCGGCGGCTTCCCTCCCTTCCTCCCTCCCTCCTCCCCGCTGCTCAGCCGGAGGTGGGGCCTCCCAGGGTGACATCACTCCCTCCCTCCTCCTCCGCCAGGCCCGCCTTCCTTGTTTGCTCCGTCGCCTCCCAGGGTGACGTCACTCCTTCCCTCCCTCCCTCCCTCCCTGGGAGGCGGGGAGTGGGTGGGGCCAGGAGTGAGTCCTTCAAGCTCACCTCCTGGCCCCGCCTCACGCCTTGTGACACCCATCAATCAAAGCTGAAGAGCGGCAGCCGGCCAATCGGGGAGCCTCTCTCCCTCCCGGGTAGGTGTGGCTCTGTGGACTCGGCCAATAGGAAGGCGAGGGCCTGCTTGGAGGCGGAAATCCACGGAGGGGGGTTCTCCCTGAGCCACGGATTGCAACCGAGGAGGAGGAGGAGCAGTGGCCCTGAAGGTGACGGAGGCGGGTGGGTGTCTCTCTCTCTCTATCTCCAGGGAGCCCCCCCCCCCCCAGGCCTCTCCTCACTACTCTCCCTCCCTGGGGTGCGGGGATCCTAATCAGCCCCGGCAGATGGCAACCCCGCCACGGCCCCCAAGTGAGGAAGGAAGGAAGGAAAGGCAGGCGCGGCTTGGGACCCACCCTCCCTTCCCGGATCCCAAACAACAACTTTCAGTGCCGGTAGTAGAGGGGCGTAATTCCAAAGTGTGGCCTAGGGCGCAAAAAGGTGTTAATCTGGGCCTTTGTTGTGACCTTGGTTTCGGCTTCTGTAACAGGAACAAATAAAGTCCAATCCCTTCTTGTCCCTTCGCAAAAGCTTCAAGACCCGAAAGCATAGTGAGCAAGCCACACTCTCTCAGCCTCAGCAAGAGGCAACCCCTCTCTAAACAAATTTCCAATGGTAGTTTGGCCTTCGGGTTGCCGTAATTGGCTTCTTTCCTCCTTCAAATAGGTCTTCATTCCAAACGAGTTACTAGATTGCCACCTAGGGGACTCTATACGAAAAGCAATTGAGGATCTGCTTGGCTTTAAAGAAGTACCATAAAGTACACAGACTCACCTGAGGAAGAAAGAGAGAACCCCCTCCAGCCCTAGTAGTTCAGTGACTTTTCAATTTCGTGAATGGAACATGAAGAAAATGATATGCCTGTTCGAAAGCAATTTAATTTTGGAAGGGGGTTTTCAATATAGATTTATACAGTTCAGCAACGCAGATAGAGTAACGTGCCAGTTCAGTCCATGCAACAAAAGTCAACGTTGTGAGAACCCTGAGCATGAGAGCATTCAGACGAAAGTGCCAAAATGAGGGCATGCCACACTTTCTACTGACTGCATCCAACCATAAGTTTCAGAAGTACTGATCAAGCAATGTAATTGCTTCTATTTATACTCTACTTCAGTGTTTCTCAAACAGTGTGCCGTAGCACAATAGCGTGCCGTGAGCGATCATCAGGTGTGCCGCGAGAAAAGCTCTCTGCCCCCCTTCCTTCCCCCTCCTCCTGCCGAACTCCTGCTGCTTGGGGGAGGAGGAGGAGGAAGGGCCGGGCGGCGGCGAAGAAAAAGAAGAAGGGGCCGGGGCACCACCTCCTTTGGCCGTTTCCCCAGCCAGCCTCCAATCCGCCATGACTCCCACCATGACTCTCGCCCCTCACTCGCTGAAGCCGCGCGGAGGAGGAGCCCCGTCCACTGAAGCCCGTCCACCAGTCTTGCTCCTCCTCTGTGGGAGAGCTGAAGCCGGGGGAGGGGGCAGGGCATGGCGCCCTCCCCCACCCCCCGGCTTCAGCGCTCACACAGCTTCGCCAGCCTTGAGGGGGCAGTGCCAAGCCAGCAGTGGCAGAGCAAGCACAATGCTGGCTTGGCACTGCCCCCTCAAGGCTGGCGAGCTGTGGGAGAACTGAAGCCGGGGGGGAGGGGGGCGGGGCATGGCACGGCCTGGCTCCTCCCCCTTCCCCGGCTTCAGCACTCCCAGCAGGCCACCATCCCCCAGCCGTTCTTTACTGTGTTAGAGTGCCATTTTGTGTCATTTTGGTTGTTGGTGTGCCCCCGGATTTTTTTAATGTTAAAAGTGTGCCGCAGCTCAAAAAAGGTTGGGAAACACTGCTCTACTTGCAAATAAAACATTACAAAGATGCTGTACATCTCTTTGGTTCACCCATTCAAAGGGAACAAAACCCCTACAGTGTTGGCCCTTCAGCCCTCCAGGTGTTTTGGAAGTTCAAACTCAACTATAAATAATGGGAAGCCTCCTGCCAGGGACCCTTCCATGCTCAATTCATCTGTTCACTGGGAAGAAAGGGCCTGTTGATTTCCTCCTCCATCTTCATCTTATATTTTCATCTTACTCTTCCAGTAGGACATTTCTTATCGTGTCAGAAGCGACTTCAGAAACTGCACGTTGCATCTGGTGTGAGAGAATTGGCAGTCGGCAGGGACGTTGACCAGGAGATGCCCGGATGTTTTGCCATCCTGTGGGAGGCTTCTCTCATGTCCCGATCAGGCCATGTCTCTCTCGGCATTACTTCGCGAACAAAGATTCTTTAGGAAGGACTCATCCCACGCTTTTTACAAGCACGCTGATGACTAAAAAGGCCAATCTGAGATAGCCAAGTCCGGTTGCAGAAAGCACAGCAGAAAGTCTCCTTGGGTGATGTTGTTCCCAAGTTGCGGTTCTTTCTGCATTGTCGTTTCTCTTCGAGACCCGTTCGACGTGTCTTCTCGAAAGAGGCCGCAGCATTGTGGATAGTGCATCTCCATGCCTCCCGATGTGAGGCCAGGGTGGACCATTGTTGATGATCAATCTGGTGAGCCTGAGATGTTGTTTCAGGGAGTCCTTATATCTCTTTTTGGGGGCGCCTCTCTTGCGCTGACCCGTGGCGAGTTCACCGTAGAGCAGTATCTTTGGGAGGCAGTGGTCCTCTATCCTAGAGATGTGCCCTGCCCAGCGCAGTTGTGTTTTCAATAGCATGGCCTCAATGCTGGTGATCCCTGCTTGCTCAAGGACAGCAACATTCGTCACATAGTCGGTCCAGTGTATATTTAGGATTGTGCGAAGACAGCGCTAATGAAAGCGTTCGAGGAGTCGTAGGTGCTGGTGATAGGTGACCCATGTTTCAGACCCATAGAGGAGAATAGACAGTACGATAGCTCTGTACACTCTGATTTTGGTGCTTTGCCTCAGGTGCTTGTTGCTCCAGACTCTTTTGTGAAGCCTTCCAAATGCACTCTATGCCTTTGTTAATCTGTGATCTATCTCTTTATCAATCTTGGCGTCTGAAGAGATGTTGCTTCCCAGGTAGGTGAACTGCTGAACGGACTTAAGCACAGATTCGCCTATGCTGACGTGTTCTTCCTGTGGTGCGGGCTGGTAGAGGACTTCCGTTTTCTTCAGGCTGACTTCCAGCCCAAACAGCTCTGCAGCTGTTGCAAAGCAGGATGTGAGGTGCTGCAGAGCTGCTTCTGAATGGGCGAGGAGGGCAGCAGCATCAGCAAAAAGCAGTTCACGGACTAGATAGTTTAGAGTCTTAGTGCGAGTCCTTAGATGGCAGAGCCCTCAGGCCATGTACACCAGGAATATAACCCCTTGTTCTCAACATTTGGCTGGGACAGCCTCTTGAAACTCAATGATAAGAGTACATCCAGATTGTAAAGATGGAATGAGAAAGATTGATATCTTGGGAAGATGTAATTGCTGAGATCATCTTTGGTTGTTGGACCGGTATCGTGGTCAAATAGGCTGCCCTTTCATGAATCATATAAAACCGAATTTTTATTTATTTATTTCACTATATTTATATGCCGCCTTTCTCAACCCCGAAGAGGACTCAGAGCGGCTCACAAGCAAAATACAAATACAATGAACCATAATTATTGCCACAGCACAACATCAATATTACATATCACATTGTACTATAACAATGTCACATTGAACTATGACAATTATTTCGTAATATTATTAGTAATATTGCATGTAACACGAAATATATAATTATAATATATTAATTATTAGTAGTATTATATTGCATTACATGACAACATTATCAATATTATATGTATACACAATATATTATACCATACCATATTATACTATAATATATCATATAATATACTACATTATACTATAAAATAATAAATAAAATTATTTATTTAAATAAAAATGATTTTTATTAATATAAAATTAAAGCAATTAAGCAAATTAAGATAACATACACAAACTATCAATTACATTCCAAAACCCTACACAGACCTTCAATCACATTCCCATACCAACGAATTAGATGGAGCATCATCCGATTTTGCTCATGTAAAGGAAGGTAGTAACTTCCCTTCTGTGCTGAACTTTATTTTCTTGGTTGAGGAAGCTGTAGTTCTGCGGTTGGGTGTAACTAACGAAGCTAATTTCATAGTGGATGGACTAATGGGCCATTACATATTCAACGGCCCTACCCTAAATGCTCAGTTTAAGATTAAATGTGGCTCTTAGTGTCTTTAAAGCACTGAACTAAAGTGTCTGTTTTCTTTGTCCTCCAAATTGAAAGCCTTCTTGAGAGGGGGGGGGGGGGACGGTGTTACAGACCCTGACAAATGTCCTTCACAAAGCTTATTGTTATTCACCTTCTCAGCTAATTGCTTCTCCTCCCACATTTCATTAAGGAAAAAACTGAGCCAAGTTCAAGGACAAATCAAGAACCAGGACCAACACAAAAGTCATAGCCAAGACGGTAATGTCAAATTTTCAACTTCAGGTGTTCTTGGAAGAAACGGATTATCTAGATCACTGTTTCTCATCCAGTGTGCCGTGAGCGATCATCAGGTGTGCCGTGGGAAAATGGAACCTCCAAACACCCTTTCTTCCCCCTCCTGCCGAACACTTTTTCTTCTCCACTCGGGCTCCCTTCTTCCCAGCCTCGCTCTGCTCGCTTTGCCTCACTTTGCTCTGGGGCGAGTCTGCGCAGTAGCGCCCTCACGGGTCACGTTTTCCTCCCTCCCCCTCCCCCCTGAACACGCTCACGGTGCCCCCTTGGATCAAAATGGCGGCAGAAGCGGCAGTGTAGAAGAAAAAGTAAGTGTTTGGCAGGAGGGGGAAGAAAGGGCGCGAAGGGAAGGCGGAGGAAGAGGTCTCTGTTGAAAGCTGGCATGGGCAAACTTGGACCTTCCAGGTGTTTTGGACTCCAACTCCCACCATTCCTAGCAGCCTCAGGCTCTTTTCCTTTCCCCCTCTCAGCCATTTAAGCAGGAAAGGACCTCAGGCTGTTAGGAATGGTGGGAGTTGAAGTCCAAAGCACCCAGAAGGCCGAAGTTTTCCCATGCCTGTTTTAGGGACCTTAAAGTGGTGAGCCTCCTTCCAACATTGTGATTCTGGATAGAAAACAAACAACAACATAACATGTTTGAGTCCACAGTGCTCTCTGGGTGTAGGTGAACTACAACTTCCAAAGTCAAGGTCAATTCCCAAGTAAACCCTTTCAGTACTTTCTGTTGTGTAATGAGAGTTCAATATGCCAAGTTTGGTTCAATTCCATTGTTGCAAGAGTTCAGGATGCTCTTTGATTGTAGGTGAACTATAAATCCAAGCAACTACAACTCCCAAATGTCAAGGTCTATTTTCCCCAAACTCCATCTGTGTTCACATTTGGGCATATTAAGTATTAATGCCAAGTTTGGTCCTGATCCAACATTATTTGTGTCCACAGTTCTCTCTGGATATAGGTGAACTACAACTCCAAAACCCAAGGTCAATGCCCACCAAACTCTTATAGCATTTTCTCTTGGTTATGGGAGTTCTGTGTTGGAAGTTTGTGTCTTTCTGCCATTCCTGCCAGAATATCTATGTTGTGTTCATCGAAACAGGCCCAGGTTTCACGCTGAGTGCATAAATACATTTAAAAACATATTAACTATATGTATTACTGTGTTAAGAGTGTCATTTTGTGTCATTTTGGTTGGTGGTGTGCCCCAGGATTTTGTAAATGTAAAAAATGTGCCGCGGCTCAAAAAAGGTTGGGAAACACTGCCATAGACTATTATTTCATATTACCTCTTCCACATTTTATTGCATTTACATTGTTACATTCACAATCTTTCAATGCATCTTTATTATTAACAATAATTTTGCATGTCTTCATTTTAAATATATTTTAATAACATCAACAATTTTTTTTAACTTTGCTTTACTTAACTCAACCTTTGTGTCTTGTTACATACTGACACCTCGGCTGTGGAATTCCCTTCCTAGCGACATTAGATCAGTTTCCTCCCTCCTGTCCTGTACAAAGAAAGTCAAAACTTGGCTATGGAATCAAGCGTTTGCAGAGTAGTTACAATGCAATATGCAGCTACGAAGTTAATGTCATTGGAATGGCTTTTGGGCTATGATTTCAGGACTACATTCTATGTTTTTAACGGCTTATTTAAATGTATTTATATATTACTGTTTTATGATTTTAATGTGCAATATATTTTGCATATTTTAATGTCTTAACGTGGCATTGAATTGTTGCCAATTTGGAAGCCGTCTGAGTCCCCTTCACAGTTTAGATAGAGCAGGGTAAAAATACAATAAATAAATAATACATAAATACTAGGGCTGATTGATCCAAAAAAAATGTTTCGAAACTAGTTTCGGATCTAATTGTAGCTGTCGTTTCGTATTATATGGATTTCTGAAAAAATTCTGAAAATTTTGAAATTGATTCGGAAGTATTTCCGAAATTCGGAAGTCTTCAAAAATGCCGTCCGCTTTCAAAAATGGGCCAAAAAATCAGCAGTAGGGAGAGTCAGCTGTTAGCCATCAGCCAATGAGCAATCAGCAAGAAAATTCAAAAATGACATCCCAAATTCGGAATTCCGAAATTTGGAATTTTGGATTTCGGAATTCCTGTTGGGAGGGCTGCCTCGAAATTGCTTAAAAAGTCAGAAGTATCCGAAAAACTTCCGAAATTCGGGCATATCCGAAATTGTAGAACAGCCCTAATAAATACATTTTCCCTAGGGCAGGCACCCCTCAAGACAATTGCGATGGTCATTAGCTCCAGAATTTCTCTACTCATAGCTCATCTGTTTTCAAACTGCTTAGGTCAGTGTTTTTCAACGTTTTTTGAGCCGCGGCACATTTTTTACATTTCCAAAATCCTGGGGCACACCACCAACCAAAATGACACAAAATGACACTATAACACAGTAATACATATAGTTAATATATTTTTAATGTATTTATACACTTAGTGTGAAACCTGGGCCTGTTTCGATGAACACAACATAGATATCCTGGCAGGAATGGCAGAAAGACACACACAAAGGTCTTGCTCAACAGCTGTCAGTCATGGGAAAACCGGCTCTCTGGGTGCTTTGGACGTCAACTCCCACCATTCCTAACAGCCTGAGGCCCTTTCCTGCTTAATTGACTGAGGGGGGAAAAGGAAAAGGGTCTGAGGCTGCTAGGAATGGTGGGAGTTGGAGTCCAAAACACCTGGAAGGTCCAAGTTTGCCCATGCCAGCTTTCGATTCCATCGCCACATCTATCTTCAGCCTCTGGCGGTTTGAATATATGTGATTATGTGATTTTCTACCTTGTCGCTATGATTATGGTGCTGCTTCTTTAAATTGTCTGCAAACTGACTGTGTTATTGTGCGGATCCCGGAACTGACATTGGATAACATTGTGAGGATACACTTCGTTTTTTGTACTCACTTCCGTGATTTCATCAAATATCGCGAGTTTTCCGTAGAGGAGCGCTCCGTGAACTCGCTACTTCCTGGTTCGCAACTCCTCCGCTCTCTGTGGCGACCACGCCGAATTACCTTATGTAAGAATTTTGGTTTTCTCTAGCAGGATTGGGTACGTTGAATGTGTTTTTTGCATATGATTATGTATGATTAATTGTGCATTTTGTACTGTGATGTTGCGACGCTCCTTTAATAAGTAAGGATATTGGAGGTTCCATTTTCCCACGGCACACCTGATGATCGCTCACAGCACACTAGTGTGCCCCGGCACACTGGTTGGGAAACACTGCCTTAGGTGGACAGTAAGACAGAAATACATAGACTTCCTGGTGAATCAGGCCCTATGAATACAGGCACACCGTATAGTCTTTTGATACCTCTCCCTTTCCTTCCCTAAATCCCTCCTTATCACTTGCCACTTTTGGATTGTGACCACCTTTCTCCAACTACGATCCTCACTTAAACATCACTGCTCTCTGTTTGCCTGCCATCAGGGATGACCCAATAATAACTACTTGGAGTTGTCAGAATTTGGTAAAATTAAGACGCAGTCACTGTGGCGTTATTCTTTTTTCTCCCTGTAAATCATTTTACTCCCAAGGCTTGGACTGAAATAAATCGGGAGATGGAATTGCCCAAGTGAATTAGTTAAAGCAGGGCTGTCCAACAGGCGGCCCTGGGGCTGTACATGGCCCCCGAGCCCCTTCCCTCCGGCCCCCTAACTTGTTTTAATAAAATACAAATTAAATTTTTTAAAAAATAAAATAAAAACCTACTTCCGGGTTTACGCAAGCATCGCGAGACTATGCCAGCCACAGACGGGATTTCGAGGGAGGTCGAAATCCCGTCTGTGGCTGCGTAGTCTCGCGATAGCTGCCGGGTCCCGCGGGATTTGCGGCCGGCCTGGGCGCGCGCCTCCTCCTCCCTCGCGGCTG
Source organism: Anolis apletophallus (assembly GCA_030556195.1). NCBI lineage: Eukaryota > Metazoa > Chordata > Lepidosauria > Squamata > Anolidae > Anolis > Anolis apletophallus. The sequence continues at coordinate 36,871,883 of JARBWK010000015.1, read as the reverse complement.
CTTCCAGGCCAGCCCCCATTCCCTCAGAGGGAGGGAGGAGGGGAGTGAGGCAGGGAAAGCCCCTCCTGGCTCCGTCCTCTTCCTGTGAAGGGCCCCCGCTTCCCGCCCCGCGGATGGGAGAGCCGCCGCAGCCGGCCTGAGCTTGGCATCGGCTCCAGTGGAGCTCTTTGGGGGCGGGGGCGGCGTTGGCGCTTCGGCCCTGTGGCGGAGCTCCCGCAGTATGGGTAAGGAAGGGCCTGGCTCGAATCAATCAATCGAAAAACAGTGGGACGTTGGGTGAGAGGGGGGAGGGGTCCCTCAGCAGCGGTTTCCTTGGCAACGCTTTCTTCCCCTCCTCTACGCCCCTTCCCCCTTGTTGTGCTGCCTTCCCCGCGTGCAGGGCGCAACGTGGCTTCCTTTGCGCCTGCCCCCCGCGCTTGTTTTCCCTTCAGGGAGGGGAGGGAGCTCTTTGGGCCCCCTCCACCCGCCTCTGGGAAAGGAGGCCCCATCAAGCCCTGCGACGGCATTGAGGTGTTTGGGTTTTTTTTGGTGTGTCCCAATTTGAGTGTGGACTCAAATAACTCAAAGGTATTAGGAAACATTCCCCCAAATCCACCAGTGTTCCCATTTGGGTATATTGAGTATTCATGCCAAGTTTGGTCCAGATCCATCATTATTTGAGTCCACTGTGCTCTCTGGATGGAGGTGAACTACAACTCCACAACTCAAGGTGAATTGTAAGTAAATTGGAGCCGGGGAGGGGGCACAGCCGGGGGAGGGGTGGGGGCGGATCCGGGGAGGGGGCGGAGCCGGGGGCGGAGGCAGACCCTTCGGCCCCCCAGGTGATCAGTGACCGGAATTCCGGCCCTTGGGCCCGTAGAAGTTGGACAGCCCTGAGTTAAAGCACGAACTGGATTGTGATGCAAGGCAGGAGGCTGGTGCTATTAGTGTGGACTCAAGAGCAAAAGTTGCATATAGAAATGGATTAACTTACCCTAAAGACAAAATAAATACATCCCAAGGGGAGTGAGAGTGGGAAAGGGCTCTTTTATTAACGTAAACAATAGGCCGGGGAGAGAATTATCTTCATTCGGAGCTCCCAGAATATTAGGACGGGGACATTGAGATGTTTTCCCCTTTGTGATAAAAAGTTAATTACACAACTAGACAGATTGATTTGTGCGTGTGCTTTTTTTCCCTTTGAGCCTTTTGGCATCCTTCCCCCAAACGCATCGAACAGCCTTTCAGCGCATCCCATTGCGCTGGACTAAAAAACCAACAAACTGCAACCGAATGTCATAGTCCCTTTGGGACTTTTTGCTGCCAGTGAAAGGAGAGGGATGCCTTGGCATTGCAGCCCCGTGGCCTACTTTTCTCCTTTTGGATCTCATGGGATGCCTCATCCTGTCACCATGAATGGAATAATGATGCTGTTATTTCCGATCAGGCGGTTGATCGCTGCAGGAACAATACATCTCCAGTGATATAAAGCAACACAGCGGAGAAAATGGTGGGGCTATTTTTACATTCTGGTAAGCTTTAGGCAGAGTTTAGGCGTACCATGGTTGTGCCTACACTGGAGAATTAATGCAGTTCGATACTACTTTAATTGCTATTCCTGAAGCCTATGGAATTCTGGGATTTGTAGTTTGGTGAGAGTTCGGCACTCTTTGGAAGAGAAGGTTCAAGGCCTTGTCGGGCTACAACTCCCAGAATTCCACAGCACTGAGCCATGGCAATCAAAGTAGGGTCAGAACACATTAATTCTACAGACCTGAGCAAACTTCAGCCCCTCTTCCAGGTGTTTTGCACTTCAGCTCCCAGAGTTCCTAACAGCTGGCATTGTGGGAGTTGGTGTCCAAAGCTCCTGGAGGGAGGGCCAAAGTTTGCCACGGCACACTAGTGTGCCGTGAGCGATCGTCAGGTGTGCCTTGGGAAATTGGAACCTCCAATACCCTTTCTTCCCCCTCCTGCCGAACACTTTTTCTTCTCCACTCGGGCTCCCTTCTTCCCAGCCTCGCTATGCTCGCTTTGCTCACGCTGTCGCCATTTCGATCCGAGGGGGCAGCGTGTCCGTGTTCAGAAGGAGAGGGAGGAGGGAGGAAGACATGGGGTGAGTCTGTGCAGTAGCGCCCGCACGGGTCATATCTTCCCCCCTCCCCCCTCCCCTCCCGAAGAAGGGAGCCCGAGTGGAGAAGAAAAAGTAAGTGTTCGGCAGGAGGAGGAAGAAAGGGCGCGAAGGGGAAGGGAAGGAAGAGGTCTTTGTCGAAAGCTGGCATGGGCAAACTTGGACCTTCCAGGTGTTTTGGACTCCAACTCCCACCATTCCTAGCAGCCTCAATGAAGCTCAATGAAGATGTCAACCCAGTGCGCTGCAGCAGTGAAAAAGCAAATTCTATGCTTGGCATGATCAGGAAGGGAATCGAAAATAGGTCAGCAAATGTTGTATTGCCTCTCTACAAATCGATGGTAAGGCCACATTTGGAGTACTGTGTACAATTCTGGTCTCCGCACCTTAAGAAGGATATAACGGAACTGGAAAAGGTACAGAAAAGGGCAACAAGAATGATCCAAGGGATGGAGCAGCTCCCTTATGAAACCAGGTTGCAACGCCTTGGTCTTTTCAGCCTTGAAAGACGGCGTTTAAGAGGTGACTTGATCGAAGTGTATAAAATCATGCATGGGATAGAAAAGGTGAATAAAGAAAAAATATTTTCTTTGTCACAAAACACTAGGACTAGAGGGCACTCCCTGAAGCTCCAAGGTAGGAAAGTTAGGACAAATAAAGGGAAATATTTCTTCACCCAGAGGGTCATTGGGTTATGGAACTCACTTCCAGAGGAGGTTGTGACAGCTGTCAACCTGAACAACTTCAAGGCAGGATTAGACAGATTCATGGATACCAAGTGTATCAGTAGTTACTGAAAAGGACATTCAAGTGCCACCTCGGAGTTGGTTGAGGTAGGCAGGATTTCCCTGGGTACTGGTTGTGGGGGGTCGGGAGCAGGTGAGGGTTTTGCCCTCCCTTCTGCTCGAGATCCCCGTGTACAACTGGTGGGCCACTGTGTGATACAGAATGCTGGACTAGATGGGCTGAAGTCCGATTCAGCATGGCTCTTCTTATGTTCTTATGTTCCTTTCCTCCGCTCAGCCACTTAAGCAGGAAAGGGCCTCCGGCTGTTAGGAATGGTGGGAGTTGAAGTCCAAAGCACCCAGAGGGCCAAAGTTTTCCCATGCCTGTTTTAGGGGCCTTAAAGTGGTGAGCCTCCTTCCAACATTGTGATTCTGGATAGAAAACAACAACCACATAACATTGTTTGAGTCCACAGTGCTCTCTGGGTGTAGGTGAACTACAACTTCCAAAACTCAAGGTCAATTCCCAAGCAAATCCTTTCAGTACTTTCTGTTGGTAATGAGAGTTCAATATGCCAAGTTTGGTTCAATTCCATTGTTGCAAGAGTTCAGGATGCTCTTTGATTGTAGGTGAACTATAAATCCCAGCAACTACAACTCCCAAATGTCAAGGTCTATTTTCCCCAAACTCCATGTGGTCCTGGTCCTGATCCAACAATGTTTGAGTCCACAGTGCTCTCTAGATGTCGGTGAAGTACAACTCCAAAACTCAAGGTTAATGCCCACCAAACCCTTCCAGTATTGTCTGTTGGTCTATTTTGACATTGCTCCCATTTTCAACCACATATCTGTATGAGATGAGCTTCTCTAGCTTGACTGCAATAAAAACTAAACACAGAGAGAGACTGACAGCTGTTGAGCAAGACCTTCGTGTGTGTCTTTCTTCCATTCCTGCCAGGATATCTATGTTGTGTTCATCGAAACAGGCCCAGGTATCACAATGAGTGTAGAAATACATTTAAAAACATATTAACTATACGCATCACTGTGTTAGAGTGTCATTTTGTGTCATTTTGGTTGGTGGTGTGCCCCAGAATTTTGTAAAAAATGTGCCACGGCTCAAAAAAGGTTGGGAAACACTGAACTGGACCCACATCCACTGTCTTAGAATTATAGAATAACAGAGTTGGAAGAGACTACATGGGCCATCTATTCCAACCCTGTGCCATGCAGGAAAAGCACAATCAAAGTATCCCTGGCGGATGGCCATCCAGCCTCTGATTAAAACTTTCCAAGGAAGGAGCTTCCACTTCACTCTGAGCAGAGAATTCCACTGTTGAACAGCTCTTACAGTCAGGAAGTTCTTCTTAATGTACCTTCCCTATTTTTGAACCCATGGCCAGCTCTTTAAGACACTCCTCAGAGGGATTATTCATGGTCTCCAGACCGTTGATCATTGGACACCTTCCAGCTTAGAGTCAATGTCTCTTTTAAATTGTGGAGTCCAGAATTAGACAACAATATTCCAGGTAAAGAGGTCTAACCAAAGCAGAATACAAAGGCACCATGACTTCCCTTGATCTGGATACTCAACTCCTTTGGATGGAGCCCAAAATCCCATTGGCTGCATCATAGTTTGAGTTCTCTTTGGGGAGATAAAGCAGAGTATAAATACTAGGCTTGGTTGATTTAAAAAATGGTTCAAAACTTGTTTCGGATATAGGGGGCGCTAGTGGTTCAATTCTAAAGTCACCTCTGATTTTTTTTAAAAAAAATTCAAAACTTTCCGAAACTTCAGAAACTTCCGAATTGCTTTGTTAATGGCAGACACGCATGCGCAGTAGGAAAGAAACAGCAGTGGGGAAACTTCAGGGGATTCTCGCTCCCTCATTTTTAGACCAATCCTGATGAAACTTGCCACCGTGGTAGAACACAAGAACCACTGTTAGCTCACCAAATTTCATAACTTTTGACTTATCCACGGATTTTTGGTGAATTTTCAAAGTTTTTATTAAAAACATTTTTTTAATGATAAAGAAAATCTGTTCCTGGTTTGAAAGTGTTATTTCCTGTTTCAACTATTTCTCTTATCCGTCTATTTATCTATCTATAAAGGTCTTTCTCTATCGTCTATATTTCTATCTGTCATCTATCTCAGTCTTTCTCAACCAGTGTGCCGTGGCACACTAGTGTGCTGTGACGGACCTCCTGCTGTGCCGCGAGAAAAGCTCTCTGCCTCCCTTCCTCCCCCCCTTCCTGCTGAACTCCTGCTGCTTGGGGGAGGAAAAGGAAGGGCCGGGCAGTGGCGAAGAAAAAGAAGGGACCGGGGCGCCGCCTCCTTCGGCCGTTTCCCCAGCCAGCCTCCAATCCACCATGACTCCCACCATGACTCTCACCCCTCGCTCGCTGAAGTCGCGGAGCCCCGCCCCACTGAAGCCCGTTCACCACTCATGCTCCTCCTCTGTAGGAGAGCTGAAGCTGGGGGAGGGGTGGGGCATGGCGCGGCCTGGCTCTGCCCTCTCCCCTGGCTTCGGCACTCCCAGCAGCTGCTCCAGCCTTGAGGGACAGTGCCAAGCCAGCATTGTGCTTGGCACTGCCCTCAAGGCTGGAGCAGCTGCTGGGAGAGGTGAAGCCGGGGTAGGGGCGGGGCATGGTGCAGCCTGGCTCCGCCCCTCCCTGGCTTCTGCTCTCCCAGCAGCTGCTCCCAGCAGGCCACCAACTCCCGACCCCTCTTTACTGTGTTAGAGTGTCATTTTGTGTCATTTTGGTTGGTGGTGTGCCCTGGATTTTTAATGTTAAAAGTGTGCCGCGGCTCAAAAAAGGTTGGGAAACACTGATCTATCTTTTGTGACATCTGTACTAATCACCTCTTCCTCTTATCTCATCGGTCTATCTATCTATATCTATCATCTGTATCTATAATCTATCTGTCCATAATCTGTCTTTCTGCCTCTTTATCATCTTCATTTCTATCCATCATCTATCTTTCTCTTCTCTGTACCTATCACCTCTTTCTCTTATCTCATCGGTCTATCTATATCTGTATCTATAATCTGTCTATCCACCACCTGTCTTATCTTCTTTATTTCTATCTGTCATCTCTCTATCCCTCATCTGTACCTATCACCTCTTTTTGTTATCTCGTCTATTTATCTATCTATGTCTTTCTCTATTCTCTTTATTTCCACCTGCCATCTATATCAGGGCTGTCCAACTGGCGGCCCTGGGGCCGGATCCGGCCCCCCAGCCTGTTGGGCACGGCCCCAGCTATGCCCCCAGCCGCCATTTTTAAATTTCAAAAAATTCTAATTTTGTTTAAATGGCGGCGAGGGGGGAGGCGGGGCAGGGAGGAGGAAGAGAGCTAGCTCCTCCTCCCTGCACCGCACCCCTCCGTCCCTCTCTCCACGTCGTCAAAGGAGTAGGCGGCGCCAAGGGCAGCGCGTCACGCCAGGCCTGTGACGTGCTGCCCTTGGCGCCGCCTTCTGCCCTTTTGGCAGCTTCCGCCTCTACGAAGGGGCGGGGCGGGGAGAAGGCGGCGCGCAAGGGCAGCGCGTCACGCCAGGCCTGTGACGCGCTGCCCTTGGTGCCGCCTCTGCCTGCCTGGCTCCTCCCGCCCTACGGGGGCGGGGTGCCAAAAGGAGGCGGCGCCAAGGGCAGCGCGTCACACCAGGCCTGTGATGCGCTGCCCTTGGCGCCGCCTTCTGCTCTCCCTCCTCCTCCTCTCCCTCCTCCTCCTTTTCCCGGGCGCTGTGCCTTTCCCGGGCGCACAGCAACGGTGCCCGGGAAAGAGGAGGAGGGAGAATGACAGCTTTAGGAGAGGGCGGGGGCCTGGGCTGGGGTGGGGCCTGGGGCGGGGCCTGGGGCCGGGCGTGGCCTCCGAGGTCATCAGTGACCTCTATTCCGGCCCTGGACCCGGTAGAAGTTGGACAGCCCTGATCTATATCTTTCTCTTCTCTGTACCTATCACCTCTTTCTCTTATCTCATCTATCTATCTATGTCTTTATTGTCTTTATTTCTGTCATCTATCTTATTTCTCATCTGTACCTATCACTTCTTTCTCTTATCTCATCCGTCTATCTATCCTCTGTATCTATAATCTTTCTATCTACCATCTGTCTTTCTGTCTTTTATCTTCTTTATTTCTATCTGTCATGTATCTTATCTCTCATCTGTACCTATCACCTCTTATCTCATCTGTCTATTATCTATCTATCTATGTCTTTCTTTATCGTCTATCTGTCATCTAGCTCTCATCTGTACCTATCACTTTTATTGTTATATGTACATTGTAAGCCACTTTGCAGTTTTGCAGTGTGCTGTAAGCTGCTCTGAGTCCCCTTCGGGGTTTGAGAAGGGCGGCATATATAAATACCGCGAAATAAATAAATCTCTCGGCATTACTTTGTGAACGAAGATTCTTAGGAAGGGCTCACCCCATTCTTTTTACAAGCGTGTTGATGACTTAAGGCCAATCCGAGATAGGCAAGTTCGGTTGCAGAAAGCACAGCAGAAATTCTCCTTGGGTGATGTTGTTTCCAAGTTGCGGTTCTTTCTGCGTTGTCTTCTCGAAAGAGGCCGCAGCATTGTGGAGAGTGCGTCTCCATGCCTCCCGATGTGAGGCCAGGGTGGACCATTGTTTGTGGTCAATCTGGCCGAGTCTGAGATGTTGTTTCAGGGAGTCCTTATATCTCTTTTTGGGAGCCTCTCTTGTGCTGACCCGTGGCGAGTTCACCGTATAGTATCTTTGGGAGGCGGTGGTCCTCCATCCTAGAGATGTGCTCTGCCCAGCGCAGCTGTGTCCTCAATAGCATGGCCTCAATGCTGGTGATCCCTGCTTCCTCAAGGACAGCAACATTCGTCACATAGTTGGTCCAGTGTACATTTAGGATTGTGCAAAGACAGCGCTGATGAAAGCGTTTGAGGAGTCGTAGGTGTTGGGGATAGGTGACCCATGTTTCAGACCCATAGAGGAGAATAGACAGTACGATAGCTCTGTACACACTGATTTTGGTGCTTTGCCTCAGGTGCTTGTTGCTCCAGACTCTTTTGTGAAGCCTTCCGAAAGCACTATATGCCTTTACTAATCTGTGATCTATCTCTTTGTCAATCTTGGTGTCTGAAGAGACGATGCTTCCCAGATAGGCGAACTGCTGAACGGACTTAAGCACAGATTTGCCTCTGCTGACGTGGGGGTGATGGTGTTCTCCCTGTGGTGCGGGCTGGTAGAGGACTTCCGTTTTCTTCAGGCTGACTTCCAGCCCAAACAGCTCTGCAGCTGTTGCAAAGCAGGATGTGAGGCGCTGCAGGGTTGCTTCTGAATGGGCGACAAGGGCAGCATCATCAGCAAAGAGCAACTCACGGACTAGAGAGTTTAGTGCAAGCCCTCAGACGTCTTAAGTTGAACAAGCTGCCATCAGTACTATAGCGTATATATATGCCGTCTTCTTCTTCTTCGAGGTCTGCCGTAGCCCTTTGGAGCATCATGCTGAAGAAGGTTGTAAATAGGGTTGGTGCAAGAACACAACCTTGTTTCACTCCGTTAGTTATGAGATAGGGCTCCGAGAGAGAATCACCGGATCTGACTATACTTATAATAAAATTATAATAAAATTATAATATAATTATAATAAATAAATAAATAAATACTAAAATTAATATTATTTTAGATTATTAGTTTGCTGTAAGCCTCTCTGAGTCCACTTCGGGATTGAGAAGGGTGGCATATAAATAAATATTGTGAAATTAAATTGTGAAATTAAATAAATATATATTGTTATATATTATATTATTATTATTATAAAATAAATAATAATAATAATAAATATTATATATTATTACTTTGCTGTAAGCTGCTCTGAGTTGAGATATAAATATAGTAAATAAATAATACATAAATATGCCTTTCTCTATCCTCTCTGTTTCTATCTCTCATCTATACACATCCTTCTGGAGTGTCACCCAGCTCCCCTGTACGGCACTTTGCCTCTCCAGCCTACTGGGCGGCGCCATCTTGGCTGCTAAAGGACGTCACGTGACGCCGCCCCGCCATCAGGTGACGAGCCCGGCGGCCATCTTCTCCGCGCTCCGCGTCCTCTCGCTCTCGACGTCAAGAAGTGACGCGGGCGGGCGGCGGCCATTTTGGGAGCCCTCCCCTCGCCTTCTTTCTCCCCGAGGAGGCGGAGTTGCAGGGCGAGGCCCGGCTGGCGGAGGAAGCGGCCTCGGGGGCGGCGCGGAGGCGAGGAGGAGAGGAGCAGCCATGGGGCAGTGCGGCATCACCTCCTCCAAGACCGTCCTCGTCTTCCTCAACCTCATCTTCTGGGTGAGCCAGGCCTGCTAGGCCTCAACCTCCGGGCCTCAAGGGAGAGGCAGCGGGCCTGGGCCAACCGGGGCCCTCCAGGGGGTTTGGACTCCAACTCCCACCATTCCTAACAGACTCGGGCCCCTTCCATTTCCTTCCTAACAGCCTCAGGCCCTTTCCTTTTCCTTCCATTTCCTTCCTAGCAGCCTCAGGCCCTTTCCTTTTGCTTCCTTCCTTCCCTTTCCTTCCCTTTCCTTCCTAACAGCCTCAGACCCCCTCCTTTTCCTTCCTAATAGCCCCAGGCCCCTTCCATTTCCTTCCTAGCAGCCTCAGGCCCTTTCCTTTTCCTTCCTAATAGCCCCAGGCCCCTTCCATTTCCTTCCTAACAGCCTCAGGCCCTTTCCTTTTCCTTCCATTTCCTTCCTAGCAGCCTCAGGCCCTTTCCTTTTCCTTCCTTTTCCTTCCCTTTCCTTCCTAACAGCCTCAGGCCCTTTCCTTTTCCTTCCTAGCAGCCTCAGGCCCTTTCCTTTTCCTTCCTAACAGCCTCAGACCCCCTCCTTTTCCTTCCTAATAGCCCCAGGCCCCTTCCATTTCCTTCCTAGCAGCCTCAGGCCCTTTCCTTTTCCTTCCTAACAGCCTCAGACCCCCTCCTTTTCCTTCCTAATAGCCCCAGGCCCCTTCCATTTCCTTCCTAACAGCCTCAGGCCCCTTCCTTTTCCTTCCTAACAGCCTCAGACCCCCTCCTTTTCCTTCCTAATAGCCCCAGGCCCCTTCCATTTCCTTCCTAACAGCCTCAGGCCCTTTCCTTTTCCTTCCTTTTCCTTCCTAGCAGCCTCAGGCCCTTTCCTTTTCCTTCCTAACAGCCTCAGACCCCTTCCTTTTCCTTCCTAATAGCCCCAGGCCCCTTCCATTTCCTTCCTAGCAGCCTCAGGCCCTTTCCTTTTCCTTCCTAACAGCCTCAGACCCCCTCCTTTTCCTTCCTAATAGCCCCAGGCCCCTTCCATTTCCTTCCTAGCAGCCTCGGGCCCCTTCCTTTTCCTTCCTAACAGCCTCAGACCCCCTCCTTTTCCTTCCTAGCAGCCTCAGGCCCCTTCCCTTTCCTTCCTAGCAGCCTCAGGCCCTTTCCTTTTCCTTCCTAACAGCCTCAGACCCCCTCCTTTTCCTTCCTAATAGCCCCAGGCCCCTTCCCTTTCCTTCCTAGCAGCCTCAGGCCCTTTCCTTTTCCTTCCTAATAGCCCCAGGCCCCTTCCTTTTCCTTCCTAGCAGCCTCGGGCCCTTTCCTTTTCCTTCCTAGCAGCCTCAGGCCCCTTCCTTTTCAGATAAAATATAAAAACAAACACAATTGTAAACAATATCAAACAATATGGCTGGAAAAAAACATAGCTGGGGTCCAGGCTCCATGAGTGCAGTACATCCAGGAGAGGAGCACAAGGAAGGTGCAAGCAATCAAGTAGACAGGACTCGGAATAGTGTTGTCAATGTGTTGAGGTGGACGATAAGAGGGCCGAACATAAAGTGCAGAATTTAAAGTAGGGGAAAATAACAAGTGGACTGCTTAATCAAAAGCACATCCAGGTTTTTAGTTGACTCCGGAAAGAGGACTCTGCAGTATATCTAAATCCTAAGTAGCACTGGGAATGTGGTGCAGCTGGCTGGGAGTCAGCTGCATAAGATGTCTACTAGCCAGAAGGTCATGAGTTCGAGGCCTTCCCGGGTCGGGGTGAGCTCTCGACCAATTGTGTAGCTCGTTGTCTGTCTATATATGTTGTATGTCTATGGCATTGAATGTTTGCCTGTTTATGTGCATTGTGATCCACCCTGAGTCCCCTGCGGGGTGAGAAGGGCGGAATATAAATGATGGAAATAAATAAATATCTCAGAGTCACCTTAGATCAAATGCTAACATTTAGGAAACGCTGTGCGAATACCAAGCACAAAGTACTCGTCTTCCGTCAAGAGCCTGGGGGTCCACTTGGACTCCCAGCTGACCATGGAGGCCCAGGTCTCTGCGGTCAGCAAGAGTGCCTTTTTTCACCTGAGACAGGCAAGGAGGCTGGCCCCCTATCTTTCCCGGAACAACATGGCCACGGTCATCTCGAGGCTAGATTCCTGCAACGCGCTTTACGTTGGCCTTCCTCTGTCGGCGACCCGGAGGCTCAAGCTGGTGCAGAACACTGCCGCCCGGCTCCTGTCTGGCTCGCCAGCAGGTTGCCACATAACACCCATATTGCAGGATCTGCACTGGCTGCCAATTGAGCACCGGATCGCCTTCAAAGTGTTGGTTCTCACCTTCAAGGCCTTGCACGGCCTGGGGCCAGCGTATCTAAGGGAACGTCTCGCCCCATATTGCCCTTTGAGATCATTACGGTCGGAGGACTCCAACCTCCTAGAGGTGCCCTCGGTGAAGCTTGTTAGGCTGACATCAACCCGCTCCGGCGTTCTCTGTCATAGCACCTAAGCTGTGGAATGCCCTCCCGGCCGAAACACGGGCCATTAAGGACCTGCTCCCATTTAGACAGGCCTGTAAAACCCATCTTTTTAAGCAGGCCTTCGATGGGTAGGTCCTGTCCATATGCCGCCATCTGTTCATTCGTCTTGTCAGACGATATGTCGGATCACTGTTTTAATTGCTTCTGTTTTAATTTTTGCGGTTTTTTTTTCTGTTTTTAACTGTATGTATTTAACTGTATGTATTTTGCTGTGCCTTGTGGCTACTGTGAGCCGCCGCGAGCCTCCGGGAGTCAGCGGCATAGAAGCCGAAATAATAAATAAATAAATAAATAACACAATAGCATCTTACAGCAGCGTTTCTCCCCCTGGGGGTCGGGACCCCTGTGGGGGTCTCGAGGAGGTGTTAGAGGGGTCACCAAAGACCATCAGAAAACACAGTATGTTATGTTGGTCATGTGGTTTCTGTGGGGGAACTTTGGTCCAATTGTATAATTGCTGGGGTTCAGAATGCTCTTTGATTATAAGTGAACTATAACTCCAACAATGACAACTCTCAAATATCAATACTGTCTATTTTCCCCAAACTCCACCAGTGTTCACATTTGGGCATATTGAGGATTCGTTCCAAGTTTGGTCCAGATCCATCATTGAGTCCAAAGTGCTCTCTGGATGTAGGTAAACTACAACTCCAATAAACTACAACTCCAAAACCCAAGATCAATGCCCAACAAACCCTTCCAGTATTTTCTGTTGGTCATGGGAGTTCTGTGTGCCAAGTTTGGTTTAATTCCATTGTTGGTGGAGTTCAAAATGCTCTTTGATTATAGGTTAACTATAAATCCCAGCAACTACAACTCCCAAATGACAAAATCCCCCAACTGCATCCGTATTCAAATTTGGGCGTATTGGGTATTTACGCCAAATTTGGTCCAGTGAAGGAAAATACATCCTGCATATCGGATATTTACATTACAATTCATAACAGTAGCAAAATTACAGTTATGAAGTAACAACGAAAATAATTTTGTGGTTGGGGTTCACCACACCATGAGGAACTGTATTAAGGGGTCGCGGCATTAGGAAGGTTGAGAGTCACTGTCCTACGGAAATCATAGTAATAATCCTAATAATCATGCCTTCCTGGCACAAAGGGGTTGGAGTGGATGGCCCTTCCAACTCTCTGATTCTACTGGAGGGAAAGATGGATTGGGGCTAAAAGCCTAGCAATGGCTGAGGTAGGGAAGAAGACCTATTCAGACAAATATGGAGCAGGCTTAGTTCTGATGTGGTCATCATTGAGGAGGATTTAATTCAAAAGCATGAGCTCAGATGTGCTTTGGGAAACAGAGTACAGCGCCTTCTTTTGAAGCTCCATTGTCCCTCCCTTGTGACCTTGCTCCCCCCTTCTGTCTCCCCAAAAACTGTACCCTCTTAAAAGCAGAGCTTCCATTGAGCCGAAAGGCAGAAGGTGGAGAGACTGGTCCTTATGGAAGGTGCATCCGCATGCCTGCCCAAAGCAGATCAACCCTCCAGGGCTTTCATCTGGCTCCCAGATGTGCGATGCATATTGGTGGGTGGAGCAGAAAGTAATGGGACTGTTTCAATTAAATGAAGGCTCTCAACTTCCAGGATTGCAGTATGAGGTCCGAAAGGAGGTCACTGAAACAGAGCACAAAGGCGGCCCAAAATAGCTGCGTGCCCTGCTAATGAAATCAATTTTCTTCCTGTTAAGGGATGCCTGGATTGGAAGCCATGCGCTGCCATGAAGTTACTGCAGTACTTTTTAAAAACAACTCTCAATCTTTAAATGAGTTGCTTTATTAAGGATAGATATGCATTTGGGCAGAGTGGAGATTGAGAGGAGGTGCGGTTAATTTCTGGGAATGTGCCTCACGCAGAGTCAGGGAGCTCATTTAGAATATTTGTATGTTGCAGGTATTAAATTGCCTTGTGAGCTGCTTTCCCTCTCAATCAAAAGATAAACGAGGGAAATCATCATTTTCCCACAATTTAGATTCATTGTTTCTCTTCATTTTTATAGCTTCCTTCACTTTGAAAAAAGGGAGATAACTAATTTGGAGATATATATATATATATATATATATATAGGTAGTCACTAAGTTATGAACGAGATAGATTCTGTAGAGATAGATTCTGTAGAGCCTGGAGCCCCAGGTCTCGGCGGCGGCCAGGAGAGCTTTTGCACAGCTTAGGCTCGTGCACCGGCTGCGCCCGTACCTTGGGAAGTCTGACTTGGCCACGGTGGTCCACGCTCTGGTTACATCCCGAATAGACTACTGCAACGCTCTCTACGTGGGGTTGCCTCTGAACACTGCTCAGAAGCTGCAATTAGTCCAACGTTCAGCAGCCAGGTTACTAACAGGAGCGGGGCACAGGGAGGATACAACTCTCTTGCTGCGCCAGCTCCACTGGCTGCCAATTAGCTTCTGGGCACAATTCAAAGTGCTGGTTTTAACCTACAAAACCCTATACGGTTCTGGCCCAGTTTACCTGTCCAAATGGATTCTCCCCTACAAACCATCAAGAACATTAAGATCCTCCGGAGAGGCCCTGCTCTCGGTCCCGCCAGCTTTGCAAGCGCGGCTGGTGGGGACGAGAGACAGGCCCTTCTCTGTGGGCTCCCATAGGCTGTGGAACTCTCTGCCCCCTCCTCTCTGTTGTCCTTTAGGAGGCTGGTGAAGACCTGGATGTGGAACCAAGCCTTCCCAGAATAGGCTGAGATTGGCTATTGTCTGAATGAATGACCACGTTTACAGATCGAGTGGAATTGTTTTAGTGGCGATGTGGTATTATGCTGGGTTTTAATGTATTTTAATATGTTGTTGTAGTTGTTTTTAAATTGTATAGCATAGAGGTGAGAAAGTCGGGGAACAAAAGTTTTAAATAAATAATAAATATAAATAAATTGTTCTTAAGTTGAATGTGTATATAAGTCAGAACAGATACCTTTTATCAGTGTAACCCCAGCTGTATATATGCGGGTGGGTCAAAATGTTTTGCCTCCTGTGTCATAAAAACATTATGAATTGATATATAATGGCAGAAGTTGCTACAGATCATAGACTGAGCCGTCCTCTACACAAAACTACAATTCAACATAGTCACCATCAATTTGTACATATTTGCGCCATCGTTTATCCCAGGCATCAAAACCGTTTTGGAAAAATTCAGGGTTTTGCTTTGTGACCCCATGATTTTAAAGCTGTTTGGACATCATTCAAGTCATTGAATCTGAAACCACGTAGGTTGTTTTTCTGAGGTCCAAATAGTTAAAAGTCAGAAGGGGCCAAATGATAAACATTTTTTCAGGCGATGATGGATTTCCTTAGATGCACAACCTTCTTTTGCTAGAAATTCAATGACTAATCTTGCTTTTAGCTTCAGGTTCATGGTTCTAATCAGTAAGTCAGAAAAAGAAAAGACTATATTAGTTGAGTAAGGTTACTTCTATAATATCATGCATAGATAGTCCAGTAGCTGTAAAAGAAATAAAAGTTAGAACAATAGAGGCATTACTTTTTGACCCACCCTCGTGTGTGTGTGTGTGTGTGTGTGTTGTGTGTATAAACTTTGGCTAACATAGGGAAGGATGAACACCCCTGTGGTGTTTGTTTTTCTGTCTGCACCCCTGTTCAGAAGACTTCACCTCAACTTTCTGGATTTTGATTAGTTTGTTGTGGACACAAGGATTGGTGATAAAGCTTCAGTGAGACCCCCTTTCCCCATGATAATAACTCAGGAGTGAATTTCCCTCCCGAGGCGTAGATTTCTCTCACTTCCTTTTGTTTCACCCCCTTTCTTAACTATGAATCATTCGTAAATTGGATGTTTGTAACACAAGGTCTGCCTCTGTGTGTGTGGCACAGTGGGTTAAACCGCTGCACTGCTGATCTCACTGACTGAAAGGTCTGGGTCGAATCCGGGGAGTAGAGTGAGCTCCCACTGCTAGCCCCAGCTTCTGGCAACCTAGCGGTTCGAAAACATTCAGGTATTAGTAGATCAATAGGTACTGCTCAAGCAGGAAGTTAACGGCGCTCCATGCAGTCATGCTGGCTACATGCCCTTGGAGGTGTCTACGGACAATGCCAGCTCTTCGACTTAGAAATGGAGATGAGCACTACCCCCCAGAATTGGACATGATCTAACTCAGTGTTTCCCAACCGCTGTGACGCAGCACAGTAGTGTGCTGTGATGGACCTCCTGCTGTGCCGTGAGAAAAGCTCTGCCCCCCCTTTCTTCCCCACTCCTCCTGCCGAACTCCTGCTGCTTGGAGAAGGAGGAAGAAGGGCCGGGTGGTGCCGAAGAAAAAGAAGGGGCTGGGGCGCCGCCTCCTTTGGCCATTTCCCCAGCCAGCCTCCAATCCGCCATGACTCCCACCCCTCGCTCGCTGAAGCCGCGCGGAGGAGGAGCCCCGCCCACTGAAGCCTGTCCACCGCTCATGCTCCTCCACCTCCGCGCGGTTTCAGCAAGCGGAGGGCGGGAGTCATGGCAGAGAGTGGCGCCTGGTACGGGGGCCATGACTCCCTCCCCTCGCTCGCACTGCCCCCTCAAGGCTGGAGTAGCTGTGGGAGAGCTGAAGCCGGGGGGAGGGGCGGGGCATGGTGCGGCCTGGCTCCTCCCCCGGCTTTGACACTCCCAGCAGGCCACCATCCCCAGCTGTTCTTTACTGTGTTAGCGTGTCATTTTGTGTCATTTTGGTTGGTGGTGTGCCCCTGGATTTTTAAATGTTAAAAGTGTGCCGTGGCTCAAAAAAGGTTGGGAACACTGATCTAACTTAATGTCAAGGGAAAATCTTTATATATGAGGCAACTTACAAACAGAAGAAACAAGAATGGATGGGTAAGAGATGTGGGATTACGGCAAATACAGATCAAAGTATTCCTCAGTTTGCTTCATTTTTTTAAAAGATTACCAATCAGCTGCGGTTCAAATTGTCTTCTCCCTGGTATGAATATGGTGTTTGTAGGTTAGTGGATCAGCGTTTCTCTGGAGTGCAGAGACATAGGCAGGACATAAAGCATCTACCCGAGTGAGACCAGTAAAACCTGGCTTGAGTAAATGGAGCTGTGTTTAGGAATATTATAAATACAGTATGTCCTTTCTGAGCAGATGTGGTAGAGTTCCAGTTACTGTAAAATCAGGTGTCCCAGCGGTTAAAAATATGCAGCTTTTGAAGGGTTGGAAGATTGTGGTAATTCAATAGTGTAAACAGAAATAGCATTGCTACAAATAGCACTTCTAAAAAGACCTGTTGTTGCTACAAAGCTCTTAAATGTAACACAGTACTCCCTATGGTAAACCTCCTGAAAGTTTTTTTTCTTGTCTGGAAGGATAATGTGACATTTATAATGTCTATTTGATAATTTGAAAATGACTAATATTGTGAGCAGTTGTCAGCCAGTTATAGAGTTGGAAGTAAACAATGCATTACCTGTCTCATTGCTATATGGTAGAATAATAAATGTTAATTTGTAGCACTTAATCAAGATCAAATAAGTTAATGACTTAATCCCGGGGAAATGAAGCGTTGTAATTACTGGTTGTAACATGTCCATGTGAAGCATAAATTGACAACAACACTGGTATAAAATGGGTTTGTTCCATCATGGCGCAAAAGCTCCCATCTTGGAAGTATTTCTAAAGACATATTTGTGCTAAAGACATTTGGGCAGGATGATTCTCTCCTGGTGTTTTGCTGTGCTCAATGGGCTAAAGCAGCCCGGGAGAAGGGCGTTATTGGGCTCCCATCTTGTGAGACAGGCCGGAGGGGCGGCGGGTGGCTTTCCGGGCTGTAAAGCTATGTTCCAGAAGACATTCTCCGGGTCCTGTTGTTTTGCCTGGGATGGCATTAGCAGGGGCTATCAGCTGGGAACGACTGGGGCGAGAGCGGGCGGAGGCCTGCATCCTCCGATCGCCTGCTGCTCTGCTCTGCTCTGCTCTGCTGCAGCGGTGGCTGGGTCCGCTTTGCCATCCTCTGGGCTGGGACCAGTGGGCCATTCCATCTTGGGATCCTTCCTCTCTTGGGATCCTTCCTCTCTTTATCTTGGTTCGCACCTTGTCTTCTTTAATTTAATTTAATTTTATTATTGGGTGATTTTTATTATTATTTTATAATAATTTTATTATAATATAATAAATAATATAATGTAATAATGTTATATTATATTATAATTTCAATATATTATAATGTCTATATATAATATAATATAATAATTATGATATTTATACTAATAATATATAAATATTTCTTGATATATTAATATGTTAATATTAATGATGTGTAATATATAGTAGTAAATATAGTAAATTAATTAATTAATTATGTAGATTAGAATGTAGATCAGCCTTTAGATGCGGCCCTCCATAATATTTTTTGGCTGTCGTGTGGCCCCTTGGAAAAAAATAATTGTCCACCCCTGATCTATAGCAAGCACCCTCAGAAGTTGTGAGGTCTGTTGGAAACTAGGAAAATTGGGGTTTATATATCTGTGGCATGTCCAGGGTGGGAGAAAGAACTCTTGTCTGTTTGAGGTAGGTGTGAATGTTGCAACTGGCCATCTTGATTAGTATTTAATGGCCTAGCAGTTTCAAGTTCTGGCTTCTTATAATCCAAGTTGATCTGATGTTACTTTCTGTCAGTAGCAAGTCACATGTCTGGCCTTGAGACTGAAACTGGACTACACTGCCATATAATCCAGTTCAAAGCAGATAATCTGGATTCAGAAACTGGATTATATAGCAGTGTAGATAGAGTCTTACTAGTTTTCTTTAGAGATGAACAGGTCTTCAGTACTTTCTTTCTTGTAATAACAGAGCACTTCAGCTGCCATTAATCTTCTCGGGTAATGTCTTGGCTGTAGTCAGCTCTTTCTTGTAATCAACAAGGCCTGCCTGAGTCGGGGTGAGCTTTGGCTCATTGTCTGTCTATTTATGTCATCCCTGTATCTTCTAAGTCCCCTGTGGGGTGAGAAGGGCGGAATATACAGTAAATGATGTAAATACATTCTTAAATTGCTATCTTGTTTATGTTGTGTTGGTATTTTCATGCAATATTTGAGGCACATATACACACTCTTCTTTTACTCCAGTTAGTGCATATAGTACTCAGTACAAGTTCTCTATGATTACTATTCCTTGGCTCTTTAGCGAAAACATTCCAGATGAGATGTGTGCTTTTGCAAAAAGCAGAAATGTGTGAACACACACTGAAACACTCATGCTCTGTTTTTAGGCTGTGAAGGTGATTTTGGAACTAATTAGATGGCAGTTCATGTTGGGAAGTCGTTTAAAGGTTTCCAAATATAAGTAAGTCAAATATGACAGGGTGATTTGTATATCGCGCTTTCATCGTTGCCAGAAGTTGCCTTGGTGCCATGAACAACTAAAGATTTGTGAAGGATAACAAAGCAGGACTTTAAATAGAAAATGCTTTTACATAACCTTACATCACAACAGGAATGCTGGCATGAGCACATCTAGAGAGGCAAGAGAAACAAACATTGAAGAGCTATGGGGTTCTGGATTTTCTTTTATTCTGTGTGGTTTTTGTATGAGAAAGATAAAGGGCAGTATTGTTTCCAGGTCTGTATTGATGCTTTTGGAAAATAATTCTCTGAGAATTTTAGAAATACAGTTTACTAAGAAAGCCTATCACCTGCTTTTTATATTTTTAGAACAAGTGAAAGATATTTCATATCACATTAACTGGGTTCAATTTTGGTTGGGTTTTTTTTTTTAGCAATGGGCCATACCAAATTATTTACAGGTTTGTCCTTAGTATTAAGGTTGTTACAGTCAGGTAATGCAGGTTATTATTTTGGGAGTGGAAAGGCAGAGATTAGCATGTTGTACCGAATTGGCACACCTGAAATCCTAGTTTTCTGTATTTTCCCAACATGCCAATCCATTTTTTTTCCTTATAGAAGAAGCAGAGTATATAAATAGATTGTTTTGTCCATCAGACTGATGAAAATTATGCATTTTATCTGTTGTGTTAAGTCAGTGATTTTCAACCAGTGTGCCGTGGAACACTAGTGTGCCATGAGAGATCATCAGGTGTGCAGTGGAAAATTATTTTCGAACTTCATTCATATATAAACTATTAGGTGCACCTGTCCCTTTAAGAAATGGAACCATAGTACTCTCGCGTCACCTAAGAAGTGACGCAAGAGTGCTGTGGTCGCACAATCTTGGATTCGCTCAGACGCGGCTAAGTAAACAAAGTTAGAGTTAGTGCTGCAGCTGCGCATCAACTGACAGTAGGATCAAAGAAAAAACCCAGATGTTACTGTTACACACTGTTTTTTGCACCGTGAGGCCCTCATGGCAAAGACCTTACCAGCAGGTCTAGCTCCTGTGTTGGATGATGGTGTGCGCATAGTGAACTTTGTGAACACACGACCTTTGAAATGTCGCTTATTTGCGTCTTTGTGTGAGGAAATGGGAGTGGAAGATAAAGTGTTATTGCTCCCCACAGAGGTCCGGTGGCTGTCGCGCGGCAAGTCTCAAGCTTGACTGCGATAAAAACTAAAAACAGAGAGAGACTGACAGCTGTTGAGCAAGACCTTCGTGTGTGTCTTTCTGCCATTCCTGCCAGGATATCTATGCTGTGTTCATCAAAACAGGCCCAGGTTTCACACTGAGTGTATAAATACATTTAAAAACATATTAACTATATGTATTACTGTGTTAAGAGTGTCATTTTGTGTCATTTTGGTTGTGGAATGTCCAGAGTGGGAGAAACGTGCCACGGCTCAAAAAAGGTTGAAAATCACCGTGTTAAGTGATGAAAGCTCCAATGTAGAAGGGAATATTGAATCTGAAGTCAATCCTATGCAGGACACAGGATAGACAAAACAATATGTTCCTGTATTATTATTTTTTTGTTTCTTATCCGCCTCTCCTCGTATCTCACAGTAGCACTGAAATTTGCTACTACAATCTGAATGAAATAATACAAAAGCAGGCATTATACAAATTTGTTGTGTTCTGGTGAGATTCCTCTTTGCGTTTTTGTTAGATCAGCCCATTTATTTTTAGAAAATACGATCATGTGACCCTCGAGAAAAAAATTGTCAGCATATATGAGCTTAGGGTTTTTGGATCTGCTCAATTTAGTCTCAGTAAAATTTCACACAACATTGCAAATCTCGACATTGAAAACATAAGTAATCAGTGGAACTGAGGGTCTCTCACAAAACTTTTGTGATGTTTTTCTAAAAATTTTGCGGGCTTTTCCTTGCCCTCCGTATGAATTAAACCAAAGATTTAGAAGGCTACTACAAATTCTAAAAGTCAGTTAACACATTGTGGTGTCAAAGGCTTTCATGACCGGAATCATTGGGTTGCTGTGAGTTTTCCGGGCTGTATGGCCATGTTCCAGAAGCATTCTCTCCCGACGTTTCGTCCACATCTATGGCAGGCATCCTCAGAGGTTGAGGACTCTGTTGGAAACTACGCAAGTGGGATTTATATAGCTGTGGAATGTCCAGAGTGGGAGAAAGAACTCTTGTCTGTTGGAGGCAAGTGTGAATGTTGCAGAAGGCCAGCTTGATTAGCATTTCATGACCTTGCAACTTCATAGGCTGGCTGGCTGGCTGCCTGCTGCCTGGGGGAATCCTCTGTTGGGAGACGTTAGCTGGCCCAGATTGATTCTTGTCTGGAATTCCCCAGCTTTTTTAGTGTTTCTTTTGATTTACTCTCCTGATTTTAGAGTGTCTTAATACTGGTAGCCAGATTTTGTTCATTTTCATTTTCATAGTTTCCCCCCTTTTTTTGAAATTGTCCACATGCTTGTGGATTTCAGTGACATCTTTGTGAAGTCTGACATGGTGGTTGTTAGAGTGGTCCAGAATTGTTCCCTGTGTCCTCAAATAACATGCTGTGTCCAGGTTGGTTCTTCAGGTGTTCTGCTATGACTGACTTCTCTGGTTGAATTAGTCTGCACTGCCTCTCATGTTTCTTGATTCGTGTTCGGGCAGTGCTGCTGCATTTGGTGGTCCCTATGTAGACTTGTCCACAGCTGCATGGTATATGGTAGACTCCCGCGGAGTTGAGAGGAACCCTCTTGTCGTTTGCTGAACCTAGTTTTTGTTGAATTTTCTTGGTGGATCTGTTGATTTATTGTAGATTGTGTCTCTTCATCAGCTTCCCTATGCAATCAGTGGTTCCCTTGATGTATGATAATAACACTTTTCTTCTGGGTGGATCTTTGTCTTGACTCTTGTGGCTTGTTCTTGGCCTTGCAGCTCTTCTGATATCTGTGGTGGAGTCTCCATTGGCCTGTAGAGCCCAGTTTAGGTGGTTCAATTCACTTTGGAGAAGGTGGGCCTCGCAGATCCTTTTTGCACAGTCTGCCAGGGCTGTAATTGTGCTTCTTTTTTTACTTGGGTGATAGTTGGAGTTTTTAGTCTGCAGTGCCTTTCATGTTCCTTGATTTGTGTTTGGATGCTGCGTTTGGTGGTCCCTTTGCAGACTTGTCCACAGCTGCATGTTATACATAGACTCCTGCAGAGGTGGGACAAGAGTTCTTTCTTCTACCCTGGACATTCCACAGATATGTAAACCCCACTTGCCTAGTTTCCAACCTCTCCATTGGCCCCCCTTTGCAGTGGGTGAGGGGCTTGCGTACCCTAATGAAGTTGTGAGCTATTCTGGCGGTGGCATAATAGCCACCGTAGGGCCTCCCATGCCAGACAGGTCACAACCGGGCAGATGGTGCTCATCTAACCCTGTAAGGTCAACCATCTAAGAGAAGGAAACTCGAACCAAACCTATGACATGAGGACCTCACTGCCACCGTCCCAGCTTGCTAGGCCCCGGCAGACAAACCTTTGGTTTAAAGCAAGGGTGCTCATTAGGTAGATCGCGATCGACTGGTCGATCCCAGGACCAAAGGAGGTCGATCCCAGCGGGATGGGGCACTTCTGAGGGGGCGAAGCCAGGCCGCGCAAAGCCCCGCCCCCTTCCCCTCTGGCTTTAGTGCTTCCGCAGCTTCTGGAGGGAAATGAGGGGAATGCCAAGGCGGTAGTGGCATAGATAGCCACTACTGGCTTGGCATCCCCCCCCCCCCCTTGCCTCCAGGAGCTGTGGAAACGCTAAAGCCAGAGGGGAAGGGGGGCGGAGTCAGGCTGCACAAAGCCCCACCCCCTTCCCCCAGCTTTAGCACTTCTACAGCTTCTGGAGGGAAGGGGGGGGAATGCCAAGGCAGCAGTGGCATAGATAACCACTACTGGCTTGGCACCCCCCCCCCCTCTTGCCTCCAGGAGCTGTGGAAACGCTAAAGCCAGAGGGGAAGGGGGCGGAGTCAGGCTGCACGAAGCCCCACCCCCTTCCCCCGGCTTTAGCGCTTCTACAGCTTTTGGAGGGAGGGGGGATGCCAAGCCAGTAGTGGCATAGATAGCCACTACTGGCTTGGCATTCCCCCCCCCCCCTTGCCTCCAGAAGCTGTGGAAACACTAAAGCTGGAGGGGAAGGGGGCGGAGCGAGGCCGCGCAAAGCCCCGCCCCCTTCCCCCTGTTCCACCCTGGTAGATCTTTCAGACTTGGTTTTATTAGAAGTAGCTCACATGCTGAAAAAGTGTGGGCACCCCTGGTTTAAAGGGTGAGGCCAGTTCTGTGCATGCTGCGCTCCACCAGAAAAATCCATTGCACAGGCTTGAAGGACACATCCAACTTCCGAAAAAGCCCTGTAGCGATAGGCGAGGGACGAAACGTCAGGTGTAAATGCAACTGAACTTGCCTATCTCAGATTGGCCTTTTTAGTCATCAACGCGCTTGTAAAAAGCGTGGGATGAGTCCTTCCTAAGAATCTTCATTCGCAAAGTAATGCCGAGAGAGAGAGTTTCCAACAGACCTCACAACCTCTCATTAGGTAGATCGCGATGTGGGCAAAACATCAGAACAGAATGCTTCTGGAACATGGCCACACAGTCCAGAAAACTCACAGCAACCCAGTTAACACATGCTTTAATATCTGGTGCGTGCGTACATAAGCACTGCTAATTTTCTGCTTCAACATACCACATTAAACCTAGTGCTGCACAGATGATCAGAACAAGATAAAGTTCATTAGTACCTGACGTATGAATTATTACTTGGATTGAAACTTGAGAGTGCAGCTAATGTTCTCATGTTCCCTTCAGAACTGAACAAGTGTAATTTGAACACTGTTTTAAGAAAGACGAGCCCCTCAGGCAGAATATTGAGTTGTAGTCGCTTGAAATGCCTCAATAAAAGTATTGATCTAAGAAGCGCTCTGGGTGCCTTTTTGTTTCATTGAAACCTTGAGTTGCTTTTTGTATATATTTTGGAAAGAGCTTTCTGCAGCTTGGTGTGAGTTTCATTCAAGGAATCCGCCAGCGCTGAAGAGTCAGTTCTGGCTCCATAGCAACACGGACTCTATGAATACAAGAGAATGGAGGCATTGTTGGGGTTGTCTTTCCCTACTTTTTTGTTTTTCAATACCTTGTCAGACTTTTTTTTAAATAAAAAAACACACACACAATATGTTTGTGTTGCTTTTTATTCTCCCTTAGGGTCGGTCACATGCATTTGTGAATTGCAGTTCTTTTTTATCCTGATCCTTCTGTCCGGTTTTCTGGTCACGGTAGCTACATATTATCTCCAAGGTCAAAGGCAGAATGCTCCTGAATGCCAGGCATTGGCTGAAGAAAGGCAGTGGAAGGGGGGGGGGGGGGCTTTTACGTCTTGCATTTGGGCTTCACAGAAACATCTGGCTTCCTATTCTGAAGAAAACAGGATGCTGAACTAGACAGGACTTTGGTCTGACCAGCTGGTTTCATTCTTTGATCTTTCAAATCCCGGTGATGTGGCAGAAAAAGAAAATCTATTTGATTTTCAGACAAAACTAGTGAGTGGACACACTCTGAAATCTGGAACGTATTTCTGCTATTCTCATAGAACTACCTACAAAAGAACTCTTCTTTCGGCAGCTGCAGCATATTATACCTGCCTGACCATCTGTACACAAAAATCTTTCAGTTTTGAAGTCTCAAAGGCAAGAGAGAAGTGGTTTTTTTTTTACTATTCTAGATTTGCAAACACAGTAGGAATAGCAGAGTTTGATGTGTTTTTCTAGGGCCGTAGTTAAACTCTGATTGCCAGCCATCAAAGGCATGATAGTAGTCCAGAGGCAGAATTATATTCCATTAGTTTTGAACCCATTTGTTCCCACTTCACAGTTGGCAGCATTTTAATAAGTCTTGGGCTGTTAGATCTTTAAACATTTAAAATGTGCCACTTAGATGTTCAGGAGATCCTTTGAAGCGTTTTCATGTGGCTCCCACATTTATTTATTTATTTATTTGCAGCATTTATATGCCGCCCTTCTCACCCCGAAGAGGACTCAGGGTGGCTTACAAGTAAAATGTAAATACAATATATTATATTATTGCCATAGCACAATATTAATATTATATATTACATTATACCATAACATTATACTGTAATATTATTAGTAATATTACAGGTAATATAAAATATGTAATTATAATATCATTATTAGTATTATATTGTATTATATTATAATATCAATATTATATGTATATACAATATATCATATTATAAGCACAGTGCAGGAGGCAAGATATAACTGCCTTCCTGGCCCCTCTCTTCACTCAGATCACAGAGCAGCAGTTGGTACTTGGGGGGGGGGCTTCCAACTGATGACACTGCAGCGCCCAGTAGTGCGGTGGGTTAAACCTTTGTGCAGGCAGGTCGCAGGTTCATATCCAAGGAAAGCGCGGATGAGCTTCCTCTGTCAGCTCCGGCTCCCCATGCGGGGACATGAGAGAAGCCTCCCACAAGGATAGGAAAGCATCAAACAACCAGACACCCCCAGGCAGTGTCCTTGCAGATGTCCAATTTTTTCACACCAGAAGCTACTTGCAGTTTCTCAAGTCGCTCCTGACACGGAAAAATTGTGGCTCCCAAACATGATTGACAGCTTAACTTGTAGCATCAGTTATACTTCAAACCAGGTGTTGTTGTTTATTATTTATGTTGTTTATTCGTTTTGTCGCGTCCGACTCTTTGTAACAAGCTCCATGTTGGCCATCACCACCCCCAGCTCCTTCAAGGTCAAGCCATTTACTACAAGGATACCATCCATCCATCTTGCCCTTGGTCTGCCCCTCTTCCTTTTTCCTTCCATTTTCCCCAGCATCATTGTCTTCTCTAAGTGTTCCTGTCTTCTTATGATGTGGCCAAAGTACTTCCTCTCTGCCTCTACTATCCTTCCCTCCAATGATAAGTCGGGCTTTCTTTCCTAGAGTATGGACTGGTTGGATCTTCTTGGGGTCCAAGGCACGCTCAGATTTTCCCCCCAACACTACAGTTCAAAAGCGTCTATCTCCCTTCGCTCAACTTTCCTTATGGTCCAGCTTTCGCATCCATAGGTTACTACGGGGCATACAATTACTTTAACTTCTTGCTTTCAGTCGTCAAAGTGGTCTCATCTACATCTCTAAGGTTGTTAATATTTATAGAAACAGAATATAATAGGAAGCTTCACTTTCAAACTTGCTTGTACTCCAGCAGTCTTAAGCTTTAGCACTATAGTAACAGATGAAGTGTTTCTTAATAATGGTATGGGAGAACAATAAAACATTGAGTAACACTGCTAATATCATTTTATTGGCTATGTGAAGCTCATTCCCACGGATGTTGCAAAACCTCATTAACCTGAACAGGAACGCTTAGCTTTATAGCTGTGATATTCTTTACACAGCTTCGGGAACTGTGTAGCATCAGCACAATCTAAAATAGTTGTGTACAAGAACTGTTTTGGGCCATGGGCAATGTACTGTTCACACATACTTAGTGATTCATGAATGGTGTCAGATACTCTATCAGTCTAAGGATGCTCTATTTATAAATAGTAATCTCTTTATGTAATTACTTCATGATGTTGATTGGCATTTGTTCACTTGATTTTGGATGTAGCATAAGGAATCACATTCTGTGTTCATAACTGGAGTTTCAAAATTAATCTTGGTTGTCCTGTTGTGCTTTGTCTACATTGGACCTCTCCATTGGCGCCCCCTTATCGGGGGCGAGAGGTTTGCGTACCCTAATGAAGTTGTGAGCTATGCTGGCAGTGGCATAATAGTCACCGGTAGGGCCTCCCATGCCAGACAGGTCACAACCGAAGGGTCTGACAAAGAGTGTCAACGGGCAGGATGGGCTCTCTAGCCTTTTGGCAACCATCCTAGGAGAAGGAAAACTCTAATTTCAAACATGGGCAGATGGTCTAACCCTGTAAGGTCAACCATCTAAGACAGGGGTGCTCACACTTTTTCAGCATGTGAGCTACTTATAAAACAACCAAGTCAAAATGATCTACCTACCCACTACTCAGAGAGCAATAAAAGCAAAACATTTGAAAATTTATTTCAGTGAGAGCCATATAATATATTTTAAGACTGAATTCAACTAAATGTGAGTATAATAAGCTCCTGAATTTATTACTACTACTACTAATAATAATAACAACAACAGGTTCCTAGAGGAGAAGGAGACCTCCAAGGGACATCCAGTCCAACCTCCTTCTGCCATAAGGAAAAAAACACAATCAAAGCATTCCTCACAGAAGCATTCCATTCAGCCTCTGATGATAATAATAATAACAACAATGGGTTCCTAGAATAGGAGGAGACCTCCAAGGGCCATCCAGTCCAACCTCCTTCTGCATCTGAGCGGCGTCAGGAGCCTGTGGGGCGGGACTGAGCCTCCCACCCTGCCTGCAATCTACCAGGACGCCGTACGCGATCTACCAGTAGATCGCGATCTATCTAATGAGCACCCCTGATCTAAGAGAAGGAAACTCTAATCAAACCTACGATCTGAGGACCTCGCTGCCACCGTCCCAGCTTGCTAGGCCCAGGCAGACAAACCTTTGATTTAAAGGGTGAGGCCAGTTTGTGCACGCTGCACTCCACCAGAAAAATCCATTGCACAGGCTCGAAGGACACATCCAATCTCCTTAGTCATCAGCGCACTTGTAGAAAGCGTGGGATGAGTCCTTCCTAAGAGTCTTCATTCGCGAAGTAATGCCAGAGAGAGAGATTGGCCCAAACTATTAAGTATACTGAGAAGCCAAATATTTCAAAAGTATTCATGGTTTGTTCCTTCTATACTAGCACATTAATTATCCCATGTTTCATTTACCTAAGGGACTGCCACTTCCTATATTGTCCCACCAGACCACTGTGCTCAGAGTCACATAACCTCCTTGTAATCCCAAGCTGCAAGATCTTTCATTTGACTTCAACACGGAGGAGAGCATTCCGCATTATCGCTCCAACACTTTGGAATGCGCTTCCTCCGGAAGTTCGCGCTCTTCCTAGCTTGCTGGCCTTCCGGAAGGCCTGCAAGACTTTGCTATTCCAACAGGCGTTTGGCCTTTAACTGCAGGCTCTCTTATTGGACATTTGCAGGCCCTCTGATATCTGCTACCATGTGTATTGGGCTATTGTATTGTTTTTTTATGATCTTTTAATGTGTTTTATATATGCCGTTTTTTTATTGCTGTGAGTCGCCCAGAGCCGGATGGAAGTGGCGACAGAGAAATCCAAATAAATAAATACATTTATCATGATAAAATAATCTATTCCACAATCATTGTAACTCCAATTTGGTGTGTGTGTGTGGGGGGGTTCCAAAAAGACCCTCAGTTTAATTTATTTTCCTTCCTTTCTTTTGCTTTTTAATTTCAATAATTCACGTTTCTGTTCTCGCCTTCTGAATCATTACATTTGAAGATAATGTTAAAGGCATTCAGAGAATGTAGTGTTTTATTGGTCTTATGAAAACAAGTGCAGCGGTGGTCTGTTTGGAAGCTTTGGGTCCATGCTCTTGTAGCATTTGTTTCCCTTGAGTTCTTCAATGCTAAAACAATGTAATTTTCCTTGTTAACTTTTGTTGTACTGTGGGTTGTATGATGTATGTGTATGTGTTAAATGTGTTTGTCAAATTTTTGATGTGGCCAATGGGCTAATCAATAAAACATGCCTATTATTTATGATGTTTGTGATTGCCTAGATTTGCCTAGTATAATGACATTTACTTGCGCCACCTTTCCCGTCACAGTTTCTGACTTGGGGCAGTTGCTGAACCAAAGACCAAAATACATTTTGGGTACATGTTTTTGTGGATGCCAACCCATAAGGAGCACTTTTTTCTTGACACGTTTTTTCCCCTTACAGGCAGCAGCTGGTATTTTGTGCTACGTTGGCGCATACGTCTTCATCACGTACGATGATTACGATCACTTCTTTGAAGACGTTTACACGTTGATCCCTGCCGTGGTCATTATCGCCGTGGGCACGCTCCTCTTCATCATAGGCCTCATTGGCTGCTGCGCCACAATCCGGGAAAGCCGCTGTGGTCTTGCAACAGTAAGTCTCTTGCGCTCTGTATTTGACAAGCATTTCCTCAAAATTTGAGAGACCCCGAGAGTCACAGAAAATTTCTGTCTAATTAACAAAAATATGTCAGGCTAATAAAGCTCTTCATTTAGGTGACAAAACCCACATAGATTATAAATCGTATTTATTTTGAGATTCTAGAAAGATTGTGCAGGAACAACATTGTGTAGTGGTTTGAGCATTGGACTACAACTGGAAACCCATGTTCAAATCCTTGGTTCTGAAAACACACTTGGTGACTCTGTGCAAGTCACACTTTCTCAGCATCAGAGAAAGGCAAAGGCATTTCCTCTTGGAACAAATCTTACCAAGAAACCCATGTGATAGATTCGCCGTAAGGTAGCCGTACCACAGATTGTAAATGAGGTCTCCTTCCATGTGTCTACTTTTGTAATGGACTTGTTGAGTTGTAGCTTGTAAAATACTTCCTTGTAAAGTTCTACAATATGGACAGATCGGTAAACAGGAACATCTGATTTTAAGGTTCCACAATAATAGTAATAATAATAATAATAAACTATTTATACCCCACCCCCATCTCCCCAATGGGGATTCAAGGCGGCTCACATGAGGCCAAGCCCAAACAACAAATTACAATGAATTAAAATCAAAACATCAGCAATAAACACAATAAAAATACATACATATAAATAAAAGCAATATACAACTAGGTATATAAAATCACAAAGACAGGGTGGGCTGCAGGCACACATATAAAGTGTTAAAAGCTCAGGGATTTTTGGATTGGATTGTTGTCTGTGATGACAGACATGAACTTAATTTAAAAGCAGGATTTGTGTGCGTGAGAGCCTAAAAAGTGAGCTATTTGTGCATTTTTTGTAGATACCATATATGCTCTCGGAAGATGAGGTGGGCTGAAAAAGCCTCCCTCGCCTTATAATGGGGTCAAGCTGGGCAGGTGGAGCCTGGAGACCATTGCTTGCTCTATATGATATATTTCTCTCCTTTTCCCCTCTCTAAACAGTGTGATCTCAGAGGCTAGCCTTGGTTAGTGCTTGGATGGGAAGCTGCTAACAAATATCAGGCTCATTTTTTTGAGCTGAATTTAATCCGAATTACGAAGATTCCGACTGGACCTAACCATGCCTTAAGACTCTAATAATAAAGCAAGCACTCATTCCTTAAATACAGCCTGCAGAACATAACTAGCTTTTTTTTTTTAAGTGATGACAAAATATGTCGGTAAAAATAAGATTTAGCTTCCCATTTTACTAGGCCAAAATGTGTTAAAATGAGTACAAGAATCATCTGCGTCCATTAAACAGGGATATTAGAATAATCTGTATTAGCAGTGCGGTTGGACTGAAGGGTATTCTATTACATTTACATGAAAGGAGCTTGAGTTACCATGGAGCAACGGCCAACACAGTGCTTACCTGGCTCTTGATCAGCTATTCTGATCCCTTTGAACTAGAGTATTTGCTCCTCAAATTATTCGGGCAGATGCTCACACAATGGACACATTCAATATTAACAGAGGGGTTTTGTAATCATGTAATTGTGATGTAACCAGGTAGTGGGTGAGGGCGAACAAGCTGAAACTAAATCCAGACAAGGTAAAGGTACTCCTGGTCAGTCGGAAGGCAGATCAAGGTGTGGGATTACAGACAGGGTCACACTCCTCCTAAAGACTCCAGTCCGCAGTCTGGGGGTGATCCTTGACTCATCACTGACCCTGGAGGCCCAGGTGTTGGTCGTGGCCAGTGCTTTGCACAGTTAAAACTTGTGCGCCCGCTGCTCCCGTACCTCGAGATGCCAAACATCCCATTTGGACTACTGCAATGCTCTCTACATGGGGCTGCCCTTGAAGATAGTTCGGAAGCTTCAACTGGTCCACAGATTGGCAGCCAGGTTGCTAACTGGAGCGTTGTGGCATGCTGTGGCAGCTCCACTGGCTGCTGGTCTGCTTTTGGGCTAAATACAAAGTGTTGGCCATTACCTTTAAAGCTCTAAACCAGTGATTTTCAACCAGTGTGCCGCGGAACACTAGTGTGCCGTGAGAGATCATCAGGTGTGTCGTGGGAAATTATTTTCGAGCTTCATTTATATATAAACTATAAGGCGCATCTGTCCCTTTAAGAAATGGAACCATAGCACTCTCGCCTCACCTAAGAAGTGACGCGAGAGTGCTATGGTCGAGCCAAGTGACAGTGGCAATTTGGGTTATAGCAAGATGAGCGAGTGACAATGATGGAGAAGTTTTTGAGAAGGGAAAATGCAAATGCCACATATCTGTGTGAGATGAACTTCTCAAGCTTGACTGCGATAAAAACTAAAAACACAGAGAGACTGACAGCTGTTGAGCAAGAGCTTTGTGTGTGTCTTTCTACCATTCCTGCCAGGATATCTATTTTGTGTTTATCGAAACAAGCCCAGGTTTCACACTAAGTGAGTGTATAAATACATTTAAAAACGTATTAACTATATGTATTACTGTGTTAGAGTGTCATTTTGTGTCGTTTTGGTTGGTGGTGTGCCCCAGGATTTTGTCAATGTAAAAAAATGTGCCGCGGCTCAAAAAAGGTTGAAAATCACTGCCCTAAACGACTCAGGTCCAGGCTATTTCATGAACCGCATCTCCCACTACAGACCAACTCGGACTTTGCAGACATCTGAGGAGGTCTTGCTCTCAGTCCCACCCCTGTCTCAAGCACTGCTGGTGGGAATGAGAGAAAGGGCCTTCTCCGTGGTTGCCCCCCACCTCTAGAACTCTCTCCCCAAGGAACTAAAGATGGCTCCTTCCCTCCTTGCCTTTAAGAAATAACTGAAGGCATACTTCTGCTCACTGGCCTACGGGGAGGAGGAGGAATAGATAATGGCATTGCTATTATACCTCTGAGTAACATCTGCAATCCATACATCTACCCTGCTAGCTCAGTTGACATCTTGAGCAGTGATCAGTTTATATGCTCCCAAGGAGCTCTGTTGACTCTGTGAAATTGATTCTTCTATTTTTATGTTTTATGTTTGTTTTCATGTCTGATATAATAGTTTGTTTAAATTTTATTCTAAATTGCTAAGTTTTAATTTGTTTTTATATGCTGTGGAGTTTTAGTTTTTCTTATTTTGTTTCTATTAGTTGTTATATTCAAGCATTGGATGTTTGCCTTTTTTGTGATTTGAATCTGCTCTGATTCCCTTCGGGGACATAAGACGGAATATAAATAAAGCTTTTATTATTATTATTTTACTGACTCAAAACCACAGTATGTCACAGCAAACGAGATCTATATGCTGGATTTCGTATCACAAAATCGCATGTCAAGCACTTCCCAAGCGTCTAGGACTGTGTGATATATTTCCGAATGATGTGCGCAGATCCAAGTAAGGTGGCCTTTTGCAGATGATGGATCGTGATTTTGTCAATGTTTATTGTTTCCAAATGCCTTCTGAGATCTTTTGGCACGGCACCCATTGTGCCAATGACCACAGGGACCACCTGTACTGGTTTATGCCAGAGCCTTTGCAGTTTGATTTTGAGGTCCTGATAACGGCTGAGCTTTTCCTGTTGTTTTTCCTCAATGCGGCTGTCACTTGGTATGGCGACATCAATGATCCAGACTTTTTTCTTTTCCAGAATTGTGATGTCTGGTGTATTGTGTTCCAAAACTTTGTCAGTCTGGATTCAAAAGTCCCACAGTATTTTTGCATGTTCATTTTCCACAACCTTTGTGGGTTTATGATCCCACCAATTCTTTACTGCTGGCAGGTGGTACTTATTATTATTATTATTATTATTATTATTATTGTGCAAGGCTTACATCTTTATAAAACCATGTATGTGGCCAACATGGAATAATTTTGTCTTTTGCAGTTTGTGATCATCCTCTTATTGGTTTTCATTACTGAAGTTGTGGTGGTCGTCCTGGGTTACATCTACAGAGCAAAGGTAATTGTCTCTTCTAAAGTGCTGAAACAAACTCTGATTCTGCTAGGTGTGCTTAGGCTTTCATACAGTTTAGTTTTTGATATGTGAAATTGCAGAAGGATATCAGATTATAATTTTAGATACAAAAGTAAGAATGGCAGGCTTGCCAAGGAAAGTAATTAACATCATCAGAGAGAGAGAGAGAGAGAGAGAGAGAGAGAGAGAGAGAGAGAGAGAAGAAGATCGAGCTTGAGGAAAAATAATGAGACATGCCCAGAGTTGGATGACTGTGAATAATAGATTAGTACTGCCTTGGAAAGTGTTCAGTTGTGGCTTTGTAAATTTGTGATGTTCTTTATTAATACTCCGAACCAAATTCCCAAGAACTTTATATAAACTCAGCATTTTTTTTAAAAAACTGATGGTAAGGCAATATTTGGGGATGGAGCACACAAATGAGCACCTCTAAAGCTGTACATTATTTCATCAATCAAAAATTAAGAGACCCAGTTATATGTGAGAGCTGCTTTTGTGTATTTTAAACAATCAGTTCCTTAAGGCAGTGTTTCCCAACCAGTGCGCCATGGCACACTAGTGTGCCGTGGGAAATTGGCACTCTCTCCCCTCCTAGCAGCCCCCTCACAAATTGAGCCTCTCCGTTTGGAAATGGTTTTTTTACTGTTTTACTGGATTTTTCTAGAGTTGCCTCTCCCCCCCCCCCCCCTATCCATATGACATCCATAGTTAACTGGAAGCAAGTTTCACTCAGGGTGAAATTTCACAAAGGTCTGGAGAACAAGCTCTATGAGGAGCGGCTTGAAGAGCTGGGCATGTTTAGCCTGAAGAAGAGAAAGCTGAGAGAAGACATGATAGCCATGTATAAATATGTGAGAGGAAGTCATATCTATGTTGTGTTCATCGAAACAGCCCAGGTTTCACACTGAGTGTATAAATACATTGAAAAACATATTAACTATATGTATTACTGTGTTAGAGTGCCATTTTGTGTCATTTTGGTTGGTGGTGTGCCCCAGGATTTTGTAAATGTAAAAAATGTGCAGCTGCTCTAAAAAAGTTGAAAAACACTGCCTTAAGGAAATAGTGTCTGTATGTACTTTCTGTCATGAATTGAACCCATCTTAATGTTTGTTCAAATAGGTGGAGTTTGAAGTTGATCACAGCATTAAGAAAGTGTACGACACATACAATGGGACTAACCCGGATGCTGCCAGTCGTGCCATTGATTACGTCCAGAGGCAGGTGAGAGCCAGTGTAAACATTGTTGGTGCCAAACTAGGGAAAAGGCAAGACACCAAGCCACAAGTACAGCTCTTTCATAGCAAATGGTTTTCTAATGTGCAGAATAGCACCTCTCTACCCAACAGACTTAGGGATAAAATCAGTCCTTTCGTGGTAGTTAGATGTTGCCTAAAGCCATGGTCAGTGCACTGTTCAGTCTCAAAGATCCCCTTGGATATTGCAGTGGTGATAGTAGCATCAGACTTCTCCTGCCCTTTACGGGACTACTTGGTAAAGTTGTTTGCTGCCTGAGGCTAGAAAGAAAGCACTGGAAGAGCTTATAGGTCTTGTGTTTTGGGGTTTTTTTTTAATCTTGTCAGAAGCGAGTTATTACACTGTTCAAGTCAACCTAAGTCTGAAAGGACATGAACATGTATCTTAACACACAAAGTTTAAAACTGTTATTATGCTAAATGTCCTTTGATCATAAGCTGGCCATTTGGAGTGCCTCTGGTGTGGCTGTGAGAAGATCCTCCCTTGTGCACGTGACAGGGCTCAGCTTGCATTGTAGTAAGTGGTCTGTGGTTTGCTCTTCTCCACACTCTCATGTCGTGGACTCCACTTTGTAGCCCCATTTCTTAAGGTTGGCTCTGCATCTCGTGGGGCCAGAGCACAGCTTATTCAGTGCCTTCCGGGTCACCCAATCTTCTGTGTGCCCAGAAGGGAGCTTCTTATCCGGTCTCTAACACTGATTAAGGTGCTGGGTTTTATTTCTTTCTTTCTTTCTTGGGCTTCTATGGCGTAACTCCCGGAGGGCTCGGGGCGGCTCACAAGCGCCGGGTAAAACACGATAAAAACATAGCAGCAGTTAAAACACGGCAGTTAAAATACAACATAACACAATAAAAACGAACAGCATGTGTGTAAAATATAACGCACTATGGGTGAAGAGCGGGCTGTCATAAAAAAGCATTTTATACAGAACTGTGAATGAACATATACATTAGTACATTATTTGTTCATGTTATGGAGAGAAACCTGCCGCTTTTGTATTCTTGCAATGCTGATGTCTATCTCTCTTG
The DNA here is from genome assembly GCA_030556195.1 of Anolis apletophallus. NCBI lineage: Eukaryota > Metazoa > Chordata > Lepidosauria > Squamata > Anolidae > Anolis > Anolis apletophallus. The sequence goes on along the minus strand of JARBWK010000015.1, from coordinate 36,836,624 downwards.
ATCAATATTGATTTATGTTTCTTGATTTAAGGCATTGGCATGTTGGCTGATACCCGAACAGAGGATAGGCCAGAGATGTCACTGCCTTGGTCCTTTCATTATTGGCTGCTACTTCCTGATGGATGTCAGGTGGTGCAATACCAGCTTAACCAGGTGCCTTTAAACTAAGGCCCGGGGGCTGGATACGGCCCCCTGAGGTCATTTACCTGGCCCTCACTCAGAGTCAACCTAAGTCTGAAAGGACTTGAAAACACACAATAACAACAACAACAATCCTATCTCATGAGCTAAAAGCAGGTCCACACTTCCCACTAAAATACTAATAAGTGTATAAGTTAATAAGGTCAGATGTCTTTACTGTGTCTGGTTGTGATCCCCAGGTTGTGCCAGTCAGCTTTCGTATGATATTATTTCTAGCACCCACTTTTTGCTTGGTAAATGTTATAAATGGATGGAGCAAGCACACTCCCTTGAAGCAGGCCATTCATCTGCTTCTCGGACCCTGGAACTCAACAAAAAAGCTCCTGTTTTGTAGCAGATTTCCTATGAGGTGGTAGTCCTTTGTGATATTATAATTTTTTCTCAGGAGAAGGTGATGATTTGCTGTATCATATGCTGCTGAGAGGTCTATGAAGACCGCTCCTGTAATCTGCCTTTAAAAACCATCTTCTATGTGTTGAGTCACGTTCCTCACTTGTTAAGCAAGTTGGTCTTGTTAAAGTTTGGCTTCTGTGTAAAATTTCTGTGAACCATAGAAGTTGTGAAAAGATTTAGAAAATGGTGGAGTACATTTATGGCTCTCAGTGTATGCAGCTCAACCTAGACAAGGGTCAGGGATAAGATGGAGCGCAAGGAAGTTTTGCTTCTATGAACTAAAATGCTGCTACCTCCATGGTAAGGCAAGAAGATGAACGCAATGAACTGAGCACTGACACATGGCAAATGTTTTGTTACAGCATGTTAACTTAAGAATGACAGAGGTAGTGATACCCCAGATATTGTAATGTTGAAGTTTCGCACGTTGTTAAATATCCTGGTATGAGCACATCTTAGATTTTCTCAGTGTATTCTTCATCTTTCCTCTTCTTTTGCAGCTGCACTGCTGTGGCATCCACAACTACAGCGACTGGGAGACAACGAACTGGTTCAAAGAAGCCAAAAACCACAGCGTGCCCCTCAGCTGTTGCAAAGCCACGATCAGCAACTGTACGGGAAGCTTGAGTCGCCCTTCGGATCTTTACGCTGAGGTTAATATATCTGTTGAGATCTCTCAGAAATGTAATGTTACTTTTGGAAAAAGAACTGACATATGAGATGTTATTTCCATAACGAAACTGCTGACTTGTTTGTTTTTCAGGGATGTGAGGCTTTGGTTGTAAAGAAGCTGCAGGAGATTATGATGTACGTGATCTGGGCAGCGCTGGCATTTGCCGCCATCCAGGTAAGAGTCAAAATAAAGAGCTCTGTTTCTGCTTTCAGAGGTTTGAGTTCATAACTCCCTTTCTATTGAATTTTGAGACTTCTTTATTGTCTTGTCTTGACTTTACCTGAGATATTGTTAGTCAGAATTGGCACAGGCTCCCAGATGTTAGGATGTGTCATACCAATATGTATGGCAAAATGACACTACCTAAAAGAATCCTCCAATTTGTGCGACTGTGGAGCAGAACAAACAACTCTGCAATTGTATGCTTCCCCACAATGTCCTGCTTTATATACAGACGAAGGATTGTTTAAAGCAGGGGTGGGCAATTATTTTTTCCAAGGGGCCACACAAGAGCCAAAAAATATTATGGGGGGCCGCACCTAAGGGCTGAACTACAGTCTAATCTACATTATTTATTTATTTACTATATTTACTATATTTTACACATCATTAATATTAACATATTAATATATCAAGAAATATTCATATATTATTAGTATTAATATCATTATTATATATATACATTATAATATATTGAAATTATAATATAACATTATATTATTATATTATTATTATAAAATTATTATAAAATAATAATAAAAACCACTAAAATAAAATGCAATTCAAGAAGACAAGGTGCGAACCAAGATGATGGCTGACATCCTCAAGAGAGGAAAGATCCCAAGATGGAATGGCCCAATGGACCCAGCCCAGAGGATGGCAAAGCGGACACAGCCGCCGCAGCAGAGTAGCGGACGATCGGAGGATGCAGGCCTCCGCCCGCTCTCGTCCCCAGGCGTTCTCCAGCTGATCGCCCTGCCATGGAGTGCCTGCCATCCCGGCTTTGGGGTGCCTGCCATCCAGAGAGGCGACCCAGGCCTGCAGCGGGAGCAGTCGGCGACCTGCAGTGGCTGATCGCCCTGGCGACCCGGAAGACGATCAAGTCTTCCGGGTCGCCAGGACAATCAGCCGCCACAGGTCACCAACTGCTCCCGCTGCAGGCCCGGGTCGCCTCCTGGGATGGCAGGCACTCCAAAGCCGCCGCTCCTCCGATCGTTCTCCGGAGCGGCAGGCTGTCTGCTGACACAGGCCCCACAGCCTGTGATGGGATGGCAGCAGCGGCACCCCTTCCTCTTGCCCCCCCCCCCCGACGCCTTTCTCCCCGGGCCGGTCAGAATCGGCCGGCGGGCCACATCCGGCCTGAGGGCCGTAGGATGCCCAGGTCTTGTTTGAAGCTTTAGACAATGTGGTCGCTGTTGCTCTTTTTTTTTTGTCAAAAATGCTTAGCTGCTTGTGCTCCTTCTATTTTACTAGTTTTGTACTTATTTATGCAATGCTTTTGATACAAAATGAATAAAATAAACAAATTTCAATATGTAAGCCATAAATATTTGTAGACTTGGCCACACTCTGTTGCTGTGGAAGCAGCTTATTTGGCTAAACACACCAAGAAATGTCAGGAAAAAAATGTCAGCATGTCCTGTTATAGTGACCCGACCAATTCGAAATAGTCTGGCAGCAGCTCCAACTGGGAGCTGAAGTCTAAAACACCCGGGGGCCTCAGGTTGAAGAGGCCGAGCCTAGAGATAAATAAAGAAAACAATTTAAATCACATCTGCAAAACTTAAATGCACAAAAGCGGATGGATGACTGTTGCTTTTTCTAAACAAACTGGACTCTGGATGTTTTGCTCGGCTTTTCATCGGTTGACAGGATTTGTTCTTGGCGACTCAGGCTTCTCTGATAGTCTGTGCAAACATCTATAACTAGAAAATCAAGATTGCCAAAGCAAACTAAAAGTATTGCATTTCAACCGGTTATGACGATCGCATCCTGCTCCACAAATTAAACAAATTATATTTGTATTGTCAAAGGTTTTCATGGCAGGCATCCTCAGAGGTTGTGAGGTCTGTTAGAATCTAGATGTTTAGGGTTTATATATATCTGGTTCAGATATGTGGATGACACCTTCACCATTTGGCGCCATGGAGAAGAGGAACTCAATAAATTCCTTGACCACCTCAACATTCACACCTGCCTCAAACAGACAACTGTTCTTTCTTCCACCCTGGACATTATTCCTCAGATATACAGTATAAACCCCATTTTCCTAGTTTCCAACAGATCTCGCAACCTCTGGGGAGTCCTGCCATAGATGCAAGCATAACGTCAGGAAAGAATGCTTCCCAAACATGGCCATTCAGCCCAGAAAAATCACAGCAACCCAAATTAGATTGGTTTTCAATCGTTATGTTTGGTATTCAAGTTACTGAAGCCTATTTCATTACTTGCCTGTTTCCTCTTCGTAAGTCGGAAGCCCTGTTTGGATGTTCCTGCAATAGTGACCAACATCATTGCCCTTGCCTGTCTTGGTACATTAAGTTGTGTGTTCATCACAATAATAGGTTTATGAGCTGTTGGAAGAGAAATGCCAGATCCTGATTCAGAAGGACACAGATTGGGAGTTGGACTGGATCACCCTTGTACTCTCTTCCAACTCTTATATTTCTATGATTCTATCAGATCATGACAACTGGGCAACAACTCTGTTGTGGACTTCACTCTACTTTTATGAATGGAAACTGGATAGGAGCTCCTAGGTCTGGCATGGGGCAACTTCAGCCCTCCGGGTGTTTTGGACTACAACTCCCACAATTCCTAACAGCCTACTGGTCCGGAATTGTGAGAACTGAAAACCAAAATGGACAGCAGGCCGGACACCGTACCCGATTGTTTCCATCTATGCCTTGAAGCTGTGACTGGATGACTACGTACCAGCCGGCTGAAGGTGAATCCATCAAAGACGGAGATCCTATGGCTGGGTCGTCCTGGTATTGGTGAGTGCCGGTTGCCTACCCTGGATGGCAAGCGGTTTACCATCATCTTTGGTAAAAAGCCTGGGGGTCCAATTAGACCCACTGCTATCGATGGAGACTCAGATCTCCACGGTTAGCAGGTCCGCATTCTTCCATCTCCGGCAGGCTAGGCAACTGGCTCCTTCCCTATCCAGGAATGACCTAGCTACGGTGATTCAGGTGACGGTCATCTCGAGGTTAGACTACTGTAACGCCCTCTGCATTGGCCTACCCTTGTCGACAAACCGGAAACTCAAGCTGGTGCAAAATGCTGCTGCTCGATTGCTGGTGGGAGCATCGGCAAGAGAGCACATCACACCAATCTTACAGCAATTGCACTGGCTACCAATAGAGTACCGGATTGTTTTCAAGTTGCTGGTGTTGACCTTCAAGGCCTTGTATGATCTAGGGCCAGTGTACCTGAGGGACCGCTTCACCCCATATGTTCCCCTGAGATCGCTGCGCTCAGAAGAACAAAATCTTCTGATGATTTCATCAATCCGTTCCTGCTGCCTTTCAGTAACAAGACAAAGAGCCTTCTCTGTGGTGGCGCCGACACTATGGAACGTGTTACCAGATGACGTTTGGGCTATCACGGAGTTAGCCCTCTTCCGGAGGGCCTGCAAGGCAACCCTTTTTAAGCAGGCCTTCAATCTAAGCGCCTCCTGACAACTCTGACCACATCCTTGTGTTTTATATAACAAAGTGTTTTATCTGTATTTTTACTGTTGTTTTATGTAAACCACCCGAAGCCTGCAGGAAGGAGCGTTATATAAAAGTGAACAACAAATTAAATAAATAAATAAATAAAATACTGGGAGGGCCAAAGTTTGCCCATGCTTGTCCTAGGAGAAGTCAGAGAGGCACTTGCTGAAGCAATAATGGCACTCCTGTTTACCCAGTTTATTTCCTCCCTGCAGCTGCTGGGTATGCTGTGTGCCTGCATTGTCCTCTGCCGGAGGAGTCGGGATCCCGCTTACGAGCTGCTCATCACTGGAGGAACCTATGCGTAGAAAGCGCAATCCTAAGCTTGAATCCCATTATTTCCTCTGCGCCAGAAAGGGGCTTGGCCGGGTCAGCTGCATCCATCGGTTGTTGTCTCGCCAACTTTGGCAAAAAAAAGCACACCTTTCCTAAACCAGGACAGCTCAGTGCACACACTGGTGATGGGCAAAAAGCTTGGCTTTTAATACCCCCCCTTAATTATTGTGGCAACCCCCCCCCCACTCTTTTAGTCAGACTTCCACATATCTGTACATGTTAGTGACCAAGTAAATGCTATTTTTGGAACCGTTTACCAGAAAAAAGGCAACATAAGCTAGAGACGTGCCTCCACTTGGTAGGTTTTACTGGTTTGATTCATACATGGATATCTTTGCAAAACCTTTCTCATTTGTTTGGGCTTTTTTTTTTAATTTACTGCTTGCCCCTCACCATTGTTTGTCTTTGAAAGAAAAAGCATTAAAATCAAGTCCCGAAACACTATGAAATGACTACTAACCAAAATGTTAGAATCACAGGACTCCCTTCGATTTAAAGCGAACGAATCTTCCGTTAGTGTGATAAGAGAAAAACAAGCTGGCTTTTTCAGAATTATAAACGTATGCACTACTGTTCTATAATGGATATTTTCAAATTTTTTTCTATGAAGAAGCTGTCTTTGTGTTCGGTGGATTGTTATCCTAGAGTAGCAAAATAGTCTGTGGAAGTGAAATGTAAATAGGAAACCCTGATTGAATAAATCTTCTGTACATCTCCCTCCAGACTAAACCTTCCTTGCTATTTGTGTGTGTATCCCTTCAGGCCAGGATTACCCATAAGGCCAACCTAGGCCATGGCCTAGGGGTGCAAGCCGGGGTGCAGATCACAGACAAAAAAAAATAATAAAAATGTTGAAACAAATAAAAACGCAATGCGCATGGAGATGAGGAAGGATACCGGAGGTCCTCCTTTTCGGCGCCACCCCTGCCACTTTCTGAATACCAGCTCCTGCCTCTGCTATTGTTGCGGAAACGGCGTATGCGCAGGGGCTCTCGAGACTGGCGTCGACATCGACAGGAGGAACAACTCCCTCGATGCCGACAGCATCCACTTGCTGGTTCCTTCAGTGCAAGTACAGGAAACTCCATTGCGCAGTCTGCGCATGCCCTAACACCATGAAAGCTGGTATTGCTCCTCCAACACAAGGAGGAGACTCCTCCTTACTGGAGAGAGAAGAGCAACTGCCGGCTACGGCACATGCGCAAACCCCAGTACAGGAGAGAAGCCCAACGCGACAAGCCCAGGTATCGGGGAGAAGTGCGGCATCGGTACATCTGCTGACTACAACGCATGCGCAATCCCCGATACCGGGTAAGGGCCAAGTGCCTCAACCTCTGGCATCGGAGAGGAGGCTCCTCCCCCCATGCCTGCATCCATAGTGCCTGCCGAAAGGGAAACTCCTGTGGCGGACCTAGTGGGGCCACATCAGGAGAGCTGGATGCAGGGCCCTAAGGGGGACGAGCGGATGAAAGGATGTGGGGGGGGGGTTGCGGTAGAGGTTGGCTTAAAGGGGGCGTAATTCCAAAGTGTGGCGTAGGGCGCAAAAAGGTGTTAATCCGGGCCTGTCTCCCTTTGAAACCTCTTAGTCCCTTTAGAGGAGGAGGAAGAAGAAAGAAACGTTGGAAGTTCTCCAGCCGTCTGGATGGAGAAGAGCAATTTGGTCCTCACAAGTAAGCCAGCCTGATTTGGGTCTTGGCATTCGAGAGGTGTTTTCTTATCCTTTGTTGTGGTTGCCTTCTGAAAGGAGATGGACATTCCTTCCCCATACAACAGTGTTTCTCATCCTTCCTAATGCCGTGACCCCTTAATACAGTTCCTCATGTTGTGGTGACCCCCAACCATAACATTATTTTAGTTGCTACTTCAGAACTGTAATTTTGCTACTGTTAGGAATCGTAATGTAAATATCTGATATGCACGATGTATTTTCATTCACTGGACCAAATTTAGCATAAATACCCAATCTGCCCGGACATCTACATTGTCTTTGGAGAAGCCAAGATTGAAGACCTCTCTCAGCAAGTCCACAAAGCAGCTGCGGAGAAGTTCAAGGTCCCCGTGGAGCATTCGCCTCTGATCACGGAGGCAGCCCCAACGCTCACCATCAAGGAGGAGAGCGAGGAGGAGGAGGAGATTGACGAGACTGGCCTGGAGGTGAGAGATATTGAGCTGGTCATGGCTCAGGCGAACGTGTCGCGCCCCGAGGGCCCTCTGGTACAGCAACAACGATATTGTGAACGCCATCATGGAGCTGACCATGTAGTGACGGTTGGAGGGCTTCCCCACCGCCCAGCCTCTGCCCGCTCCTCCTGTATAGACATCCCGTTGCCCATCTCCAATACAGCTGTTGTTATGTTAGGACGGCCAATACTTAGTTCCAACTCTTCTGCATTGGTAATGCTGCTCAATAAACGGTATATTCACTTGAATATGCCCAAATTTGAATACAGGTGGGGTTGGGGGGATTAATTTGGCATTTAGGAGTTATAGTTGCTGGGATTTATGGTTGACCTACAATCAAAGAGCATTCTGAACTCCACCAAGGATGGAATTGAACCAAATTTGGCACACAGAACTTTCATGACCAACAGAAAATACTGGAAGGGTTTGGCCTTGAGCTTTGGAGTTGTAGTTCACATATATCCACAGAGCGTTGACACACTGTGGACTCAAACAATAATAGCTCTGGACCTAACTCGGCACAAATACTCAATATGCCCAAATGTGAACACTGGTCGAATTGGGGGAAAATAGACCTTGACATTTGGGACTTGTAGTTGCTGGGATTCATAGTTCACCTACAATCAAAGAGCATTCTGAACTCCCAACAACAATGGAATTGAACCAAACGTGGCACACATAACTCCCATGGCCAACAGAAAGGGTATGGTGGGCATTGACGATAGAATTGGGCCAGACTTCCCACACAGAACCCCCATAATCACCAGAGGGATTTGGGATGAATTGGTGGTGATTTAGGGGAGATGTAGTTCACCTATATCCAGAGAGCACTGTGAACCGAAATAACTACGCCAAAGGGTTTCATAACAACCATCAGAAATACGTGTTTTCTTATGGTCTTTGGTGACCCCTCTGAAACCACTCACAACACCCCCATAGGGGTCCTGACCTCAGGTTGAGAAACACTGACCTAGAGGGAGGGCCGAAGTTTGCTCATGCCTGTTTTAATCTAACCATTTGAATCTGCCATTGATTCCTTACTGCATGAAGAAATCGGCTCCAAATATACTTAGATTCAAGATGGCACCTGTTCTCTGGATGTGGCGACAGCCATGCATTTCTTCTCCCCGCCAGCTCCATTTCACATTAGTCCTGAAAATAGCCATTAATGAAGCCGCAAGGAGATTTGGGGCACCTGCCACTTCTCATTCCATAGCAACATTATTTTTCTCACATCTCCAGCCCATGGCGGGATCTTGCTTTGAGGCCTCTTAACGGGAAGGGTTAAAGGCCACTACTTTCCCATAAGCTCTTGTACCGTCCCTTGTCCACTCCCTGCAGCCAAGTCTGAGCGCAGCCAGTCAGTGGATGCCTGTCACCCTGGGAAGGATTGCCCCAAACGCCATCCTTTTGTCATGCAATCTTCCCACCATCCATCACATCAAATTACAAGGTCCCCGAATCACGGCTTTCCAGTGGCAAAAGGAACCTTCCTTTGTTTTGGCTGAAGGAGGGATTAAGCCGTACCAGTCCGTTGTGCGCTTTCAAATCTGAACCCATTGGTTAATGGACCCCAAAATATCCTACAAAGGAAGAAAGGCTTTTATCGCCCCCTTTCCTGGTCCATTGAAGGAGTTTGAAGTGCAGACCCAAGCGGCAAATGGCAAGCCCGCCCAAGAAAGAATAAGACTTGCTTCTGAAAACGTTTTCTAACGCTCCTTGCGACAGCTTTTCAGAAAATTCACGCAATTCACTTAATTAGGATTGAGTCGGTAGCATCTGTACAGCTTGTTGGAGTGGGCAGAGATTTATGGAACACAATTGGTAGGAATTTATGACTTCTTTACTATCACAATCACATCCCTCTGCATTTTGGAGAAGCCCCCAAAACGATTCTTTCTGTTATTAAAATGTTCCTATGCCTTTGCTACAGAAGACCAGAGACACAAAAAGCATTGGCTACTGTAGTGTTTCCCAACCTTTTTTTTTGAGCCGCGGCACACTTTTTACAATAACAAAAACCTGGGGCACACCACCAACCAAAATGACACTCTAACACAGTAATACACATAGTTAATGTTTTTAAATGTATGTATACACTCAGTGTGAAACCTGGGCCTGTTTCGATGAACACAACATAGATATCCTGGCAGGAATGGCAGAAAGACACAAACTTCCCACACAGAACTCCCATAACCAAGAGAAAATACTATTAAGAGTTTGGTGGGCATTGACCTTTGGTTTTGGAGTTGTAGTTCACCTATATCCAGAGAGCACTGTGGACTGAAACAATGTTGGATCAGGACCAAACTTAGCATGAATACTCAATATGCCCAAATGTGAACACAGATGGAGTTTGGGGAAAATAGACCTTGACATTTGGGAGTTACAGTTTCTGGGATTTATAGTTAACACACAATCAAAGAGCATCCTGAACTCTTGCAACAATGGAATTGAACCAAACTTGGCATATTGAACTCTCATTACCAACAGAAAGTACCGAAAGGGTTTGCTTGGGAATTGACCTTGAGTTTGGAAGTTGTAGTTCACCTACACCCAGAGAGCACTGTGGACTCAAATGTTATGTTATGTTGTTGTTTGTTTTCTATCCAGAATCACAATGTTGGAAGGAGGCTCACCACTTTAAGGTCCCTAAAACAGGCATGGGAAAACTTTGGCCCTCTGGGTGCTTTGGACTTCAACTCCCATCATTCCTAACAGCCGGAGGCCCTTTCCTACTTAAATGGCTGAGGGCGGAAAAGGAAAAGAGCCTAAGGCTGCTGGGAATGGTGGGAGTTGGAGTCCAAAACACCTGGAAGGTCCAAGTTTGCCCATGCCAGCTTTCGACAGAGACCTCTTCCTCCCCCTTCGCCCCCTTTCTTCCCCCTCCTGCCGAACACTTTTTCTTCTACACTGCCGCTTCTGCCAGCATTTTGATCCGAGGGGGCAGCGTGAGTGTGTTCAGGAGGGGGGGGGAGGAAGGAAGACGTGACCCGTGCGGGCACTACTGCGCAGACTCGCCCCAGAGCAAAGCGAGGCAAAGCGAGCAGAGCGAGGCTGGGAAGAAGGGAGCCCGAGTGGAGAAGAAAAAGTGTTCGGCAGGAGGGGGAAGAAAGGGTATTGGAGGTTCCAATTTCCCACGGCACACCTGATGATCGCTCACGGCACACTGGTTGGGAAACGCTGGGCTACTGTAACAACAGGAAAGGAGATTCCTCCTGAACATTAGGAAGGACTTCCTAACTGAGGTGTTCAGCAGTGAATCTCTCTCTCTCTCTCTCTCTCTCTCTCTCTCTCTCTCTCTCTCTGTCTCTCTCTGTCTGTCTGTCCCGGAGTGTGGTGGAGGCTCCTTCTTTGGAGGCTTTTAAGCAGAGGCTGGATGGCTATCTGTCGGGGGTGCTCTCAATGTGATTTTCAAGGGGATATGACTGGATGGCCCACAAGGTCGCTTCGAACTCCGTGATTCTATGTAAGCCAAGCTGCTTTAAAAAAAAGGAGAACTATAAATGGCACAATGTTGTTTTATTGGGATTATATTTAGTTTGTTACATGTGTGTTCAGATGATTTGCCAATGCTCAAGATGACAGTCCTAAATGTAAACATTTGATTGGATTTTTACAAGTTTTAGTTGAACCTTCATTTTGAAATGAGTGGAATTCAAGATTTCATCTGGTCTACATTATACTTACTTGAGCCATCGCTATAAGAGAGTAGGTACTCGTTGTCAAACTATGAGGCTACTGAGTTAATACAGTCCCTGTTGGGGTTCACCATAGAAGTCCAGCGGTCAAGGAATGAAACGGGAAATCAAATGTGTTGTATAATTGCCATGATGATTTTTTGTGTGTGTCACAAGTGACTTGAGAATATACTGCCTGCTGCTTCTGCTGGGAGAGAATTAGCCGTCTGCAAGGACGTTACCTAGGGATGTGTTACCATCCTGTGCGAGGCTTCTCTCATGTCCCCGCATGGAAGCTGGGGCTGACAGACAGGAACTCACCCCGTCTTTTGGATTCGAACCGCCGACCTTCAGGTCAACACAAGGGTTTAACCCATTGCGCCACCACGGTTCCCGATTAGCACGATATATTATTAAATTCAAACCAAGACATTATCAGATGGGTCAATACAGTTCTTTGCTGCTACGGAAGAGATTGTACAGATATTTCTCAGGACTCTCGCTCACCTCTTGCTATTTCTGCTCGATGTCCCAGCTGCTGGAAACAGTAGCTCTAGACCTCTGCTAGTCTTTTTTGTTCCTAGCAGCTGAGAATCTGAAGCGACAGGTGTCGTCAGTGTCAGAGATGTGATGGCAGCACACATAACAGTCCCCACTTTGGAGAAGAAAAACCGATCCGAATTTAAAGGTGCAAAACACCATAATCCTGATTCCTCTTCTAACTGTGCTGGCAAACCTGATTTAATTCTGACAAAGGAGGCAGGAAAGAGAGAGAAGTCACAACATTGTGTTGATATAGTCAATTGGAGCTTGAAGAAGACAGGTTTCTGAACTAAGATTCAATCTTGAGTCAAATTACGTAGCTTCTAGCCTACAGCCATACCACCCTACACACGCCCAATCTCATCTGATCTTGGACGCTAAGCAGGATTGGGTCTGGTTAGTACTTGTATGGGAGGTGGCTTCTATATCAGTCCAAGCCAAACCAAATCAAACTGTTTTCCATCCAGCGTTCAAACCGAATTGTACAATCCTGAGTTCCAGTACAGCCCCCGTATTCACTGGGATGCATTTGCATGGGTACATGACATTGGATAATTGCAAACTATTGAAATGAAGGACTTCTGACCCAAGGATACCGTACATTCATGCTGGGAATTTAGAAAATGCCTGAAGAGGACATATATATGTTTTGGGCATGGGTCAGTACTGCATATATATAGAATGAAAAGACACATAAAATGCTTGTAGTTGGGGAGAGAGCATAAAACATTTGGAGGCGCATGCCACCAAAGAGCATTCCTCTCCTCAAAGTTTTTCTAGATAGGATCCAGGCACAAAACCATGCTCATCGTCCAGTTCCACAGTCCACCAGCCGTCTTCTCCCACTTCGATGACCGTTACGATATCCCCAGCTTGAATGTCTAGTTCATCCTCATTCTGGGGGGAAAAGAGAGCAGTACAGTGGAACACAAGTTTGACCAAAGATTAGTGAGCTCACCCACTGAGCACATTTGATCAGTTGTGATCTTGACTTTGAACAATTAACGTGCAAGTGTTGTTTAGATTGGTTATAATAAAGGTATTGGTCAATTATTCTAAGGCAGTGTTTCCCAATCTTTTTTGAGCCGCGGCACACTTTTAACATTTAAAAAATCCGGGGGCACACCACCAACCAAAATGACACTCTAACACAGTAAAGAACGGCTGGGGGATGGTGGCCTGCTGGGAGCAGCTGCTGGGAGTGCTGAAGCCGGGGGAGGGGGAGGTACCAGGCCGCACCATGCCCCGCCCCTCCCCCCGGATTCAGCTCTCCCACAGCTTCTCCAGCCTTGAGGGGACAGTGCCAAGCCGGCATTGTGCTGGCTCTGCCACTGCTGGCTTGGCACTGCCCCCCTCAAGGCTGGAGAAGCTGTGGGAGAGCTGAAGCCGGGGGAGGGGGCGGAGCCAGGCCACGCGGAGGAGGAGGAGCATGAACGGTGGAAGGGCTTCAGTGGGCGGGGCTCCTCTGCGCGGCTTCAGTGAGTGAGGCGCAAGAGTCATGGTGGGAGTCATGGCGGATTGAAGGCTGGCTGGGGAAACGCCCGAAGGAGGCGGTGCCCCGGCCCCTTCTTTTTCTTCGCCGCCGCCCGGCCCTTCCTCCTCCTCTCCCAAGCGGCAGGAGGAGGGGGGGAGGAAGGGGGCAGAGAGCTTTTCTCGCGGCACAGTAGGAGTAGGAGGTCCGTCACGGCACACTACTGTGCCGCGTCACAGCGGTTGGGCAACACTGTTCTAAGATATTAAGAATACTCCTTGTATCTCTATTACTTTCTTCATGGACTCCTTCAACCCTATGGATGGGAGATTTCCACATCGCCTTATTCCTCAAACTCTTGCCCAGGTCTTGCAGACTCGGGGCTGTGCCTTTCATGACCGTAATTTGCTTCAATTTCATCGTTGGTGGAGTTCTGAATGCCCTTTGATTCCAGCAACTACAACTCCCAAATGACAAAATCAACCCCTACCCCACCAATATAAAAATTTGGGCATATTCGGTATTACAAACTGTGTGCGCAGACGCAGAAAACCTATATGTGTGCATTTCACAGGACAACGCAGAGGAAAGATGAGTTGCTTACCTGTAACCGTGTTTCCCGTAGTGGTACCTGCGAAATCCACACAACCCGCCCATCCTCCCCGCTGGACGTCCTGCTCCTGGGCTGCTATCCTGCAGCTAAGGAACTGACCGGCAGCCCCGCCTACTGGCTATACTATCAGGGGAGCATGGGCAGGGCTACCGCCAAAAAGTATCACTTTTAAATTCTAGTGGGTTCCGAAACTGTCTGCGCAGGCGCAGGTGAATCTGTAATTGAACCAAATTTTGCGCACACAACTCTCATGACCAAGATAAAGTACTGGAAGGGTTTGGTGGGCATTGACATTGAGTTTTGGAGTTGTAGCTCACCTACATCCAGAGAGCACTGTGGACTCAAACAATGATGGATCTGGACCACGCTTGGCACGAATAATCAGTATGTCCAAATGTGAACACTCGTGGATTTTGGGAAAAATAGACCTTGACATTTGGAAGTTGTCATTGCTGGGATTCACCTACAATCAAAGAGTATTCTGAACCTTACTAATTATAAAATTGGGCCAAACTTCCCACTCAAAACCCTCATGTATTGAAGGGACTCGCTGGTGCGAGCCTCCCTCCAGCCTCGCACACTCTCCCTCGCACATGAGCCAAGCACGCCTGCTCTCCACTCTCTCTTTGGAGTCTCGGAAACAGCCATCCTTGGCTGAGAGGCCATCCAATTGCAGCGGAGGATGACTTTTGGTGGGGGGATTTGCCGTCTGTTTCGGGAAAGGAAGAGAAGGACAGACAGAGAGATCTTCAGTCTTCTCTTCCAAATACCATCAGAAATATGTGTTTTCTGATGGACTTTGGCGACCCCTCTGAAACCCCTTCATGACCCTCCCAGGGGTTCCAACCCTCAGGTTGAGAAACACTGCTTTAGAACGTCAACACACCCGTTCTGCATTGACCTACAATACTGCTTTGCTTCCAAACTGTCTTTATAATGTAAGGATTGGATGCTCACCTGGGCTGTGTAGTCATAGAGCACTTTGTAGTCCTGAGGCAAAGCATCTTCTTCAGGATGGGTCACATTGATGGCCGCATAAACACCATCTGGTTTCTCAGCTAGGGAAACAGAAGGGTTAACTTTTTTTAAGAGGCAAAGGATGTGACATAAGTGCCAGGAGCAAGAGGATACGTTCCTTCCACACTTGCAGGATCTTTACAGCTGCTGGGAATGGACTGTGGCCCTCTCAAATTACAGCCCTGCCGCTGTAACTATAACCGCCTCTCCAAACTTTGAGCTT
The DNA here is from genome assembly GCA_030556195.1 of Anolis apletophallus. Classification (NCBI taxonomy): domain Eukaryota; kingdom Metazoa; phylum Chordata; class Lepidosauria; order Squamata; family Anolidae; genus Anolis; species Anolis apletophallus. Next base: position 36,821,574 of record JARBWK010000015.1, on the reverse strand, counting down.
CATTCTGGATTCATATCATGAACGAAATACTTATCTTCCTGAAACTACAGTATGTTTATCTGCTCCAGCTGTTTATTGGTGGGGAGCATCAAGGTTACAGTCTGATTATATGTTTTGAAAGTACTGTTGTTGCCTAAATAGTTGTTACCATGAGCCTTCAAGTCATATCCAACCCATCACAGGGTTTTCTGGGCAGGATCTCTAAAGGAGAGGTTTGCCCTTGCCTTCCTCTGAGGCTGAGAGAGTGTGACCTGCCCAAGTGGGCTTCCCATGTTGGGAAATGACAGAATAATGGAAGATGTCCATTAACACAGTGTTTCTCATCCTTCCTAATGCCGTGACCCCTGAATACAGTTCCTCATGTTGGTTGAGGAACTGTATTCCTCAACCAACATGAGGAACTGTGACAGCTGTCAGCCTGAACAACTTCAAGGCAGGATTAGACAGATTCATGGATACCAAGTGTATCAGTAGTTACTGAAAAGGACATTCAAGTGCCACCTCGGAGTTGGTTGAGGTAGGCAGGATTTCCCTGGGTACTGGTTGTGGGGGGTCGGGAGCAGGTCAGGGTTTTGCCCTCCCTTCTGCTCGAGATCCCCGTGTACAACTGGGGGCCACTGTGTGATACAGAATGCTGGACTAGATGGGCTGAGGTCCGATTCAGCATGGCTCTTCTTATGTTCTTATGTTCATGTTGTGGTGACCCCCAACCATAACATTATTTTTGTTGCTATTTCATAACTGTAATTTTGCTACTGTTGTGGATTTTAATGTAAATATCTGATATGCAGGGTATATTTCCATTCACCGGACCAATTTTGGCACAAATACCCGACATGCCCAAATTTGAATACTGGTGGGGTTGGGGGTGATTTTGTCACTTGGGAGTTGTAGTTGCTGGTATTTATAGTTCACCTACAATCAAAGAGCCTTCTGAACTCCACCAATGATGGAATTGAACCAAACTTGGCACACAGAACTCCCATGACCAACAAAAAGTACTGGAAAAGTTTGGTGGGCATTGACCTTGAGTTTTGGAGTTGTAGTTCACCTACATCCAAAGAGCACTGTGGACTCAAATAATGATGGATCTGGACCAAATTTGGCACGAATACTCAATATGCCGAAATTTGATCACTGGTGGAGTTTGGGGAAAACAGACCTTGACATTTGGGAGTTGTAGTTGCTGGTATTTACAGTTCATCTACAATCCAAGAGTATTCTGAACCCCACCAACGATAGAATTGGGCCAGACTTCCCACACAGAACCCCACAATCAACAAGAAATACTGAAACGGTTTGGTGGGCATTGATCTTGAGTTTTAGTGTGTTAGTTCTCCTACATCCAGAGAGCAGGAGGAAAGCTTTGGGTGGGAGGATTCGCCATCAGTTTTCAAAACGGAAGAGAAGGACAGGTGGAGAGATCTTCGGATTTCTCTGCCAAAGGGGTTCCTAAGACCATCAGAAATATGTGTTTTCTGATGGCCTTTGGTGACCCCGTGAAACTGCCCTCGTGAACTCCCCAGGGGTCCTGACCCCCAGGTTGAGAAACACTGCATTAACAGATTGATGTGGTTACATGGATGAATGAAAACATGCTCAGAGGTAAGGAAAAGCTTATGTCTTTTGAAGAATACATACCAATGGCGGGTGCCGAAGGGATAACAATGTCGGCGGAGTTTCGGTTGTTTCCGTGAAGCAATCCGGAGAATCTGCGAAACCACAAGAAACCAGGGGTGAGCTCCGTGTTGAACACCCCATAAACATCCCAAACTATCATGTCCTCCTTTATTGTGGTCCTCAATTTCGCCAGCCTTTTACCTCTTCATCATCCCGCACGCCTGGATAGGGCTGTGGCAGCTTTTCGTGAGCGTCGCTCTGTCATTGGCAGGCGTCGCTCTGTCGTAATAGTTTTCGTAACCAATTGCCGCTAAATTAGGAACAAGAAAGGGGTGTAAAACGAACCTGATACAACTGCGCTCACCATACAAAATCCAGAATGCTTACGAATCCTGACATAGTTTTGTAAAGCCAAGTGTCAATTATTTATTTATTTATTTATTTATTCGCATTTATCTGCCGCCACTCCCAGTTGCTCGGGGCGGCTCACACACAATCGCAAAGAAAACAGCTAAAACACAGCTAAAAGAGATTAAAATGTTACAGTAAGAATACATCAAAAGCAACGCGATCACACAATAATACACGATGCAAGATGGAATTACACAGAAGGAAAACTGCCGCTAATCAGACTCCGAAAGCCTGCTGAAACAGCCAAGTCTTGCAGGCTTTCCAAAACGAAAGGAGGTTCTGGGCAGCGCGGATGTCGGCAGGCAGTGCGTTCCGAAGCACTGGAGCAATAATCGAAAAAGCCCGCCAACGGGTTGCAGTCAGGCGGTATGTCTTAGGGCTAGGAACGACCAGGAGGTTCAGCTCTTCAGAGCGTAGAGACCTGGTGGGATGATATGGGAGGAGGCGGTCCTGTAGATACACTGGCCCCAGACCATTTAAGGCCTTAAAAGTCAGAACTGGCACTTTGAAGGTAATCCGGCATTCTATAGGTAGTCCGTGCAGCTCGCGCAAAATCGGCGTGATGTGGGAGCTTGCCGAGACCCCAGCCAGGAGTCGAGCTGCAGCATTCTGCACCAGCTTAAATTTCCGAATCACCGACGAAGGAAGGCCAATGTAAAGAGCATTACAGTAGTCTAGCCTCGAGATGACCGTAGCTTGGACCACTGCGGCCAGGTCGTGTCGGGACAGGTAGGGGGCCAGCTTCCTCGTCTGGCGAAGATGGAAGAACGCCACTCTACTGATGGTGGAGACATGAGACTCCATCGACAGCAGAGGGTCCAAAGTCACCCCAAGGCTCTTAACAGATGACGACGGACATAACGTCACGCCGTCCAGGGTTGGAAGCTGAACATCCCCACCGCCCGGACGACCAAGCCACAGGATCTCCGTCTTTGCCAGATTCACCTTCAACCTACTGGCTCGCAGCCATCCAGTAACGGCTTCAAGGCAACGATGGAAATTATTGGATACAGAATCGGGCCAGCCCCCCATCCTCAGAATGAGCTGAGTGTCATCGGCGTACTGGTGACACCCAAACCCAAAGCTACGCACCAGCTGGGCAAGTGGTCGCATATAGATGTTAAATAACAGAGGGGAGAGAATTGCCCCCTGAGGGACCCCTCAATAAAGCGGGGAACCCCTGGAGACATCTTTGCCCCTATATGTAAAATAACATCTAAAAATAATGTAATGACTTTTTTGCACTTTGAATTCAGTTTGCAGCAATTAAAGCTGAAGGAGCTGAACAAATCCAGGACAGGATTAATTGGGACCGTTCCCATTAAATCAAGAGAGTTGTGCATATGCTTTTCAGTGTGCTTTTCAGTATGGAGATGAATATCAGCAACATGTGAAAAAGGCCTTTGTGTTCGATTACCTGGAGGCTCTGTTCCCGTCATCTTGCTCTGAACAAAGCAATCCATATCTGAGTCTATATTGCATTTCTCCAGGCTCAGTCGGACCTCTTCATATAACTACAGAAAGGGGGGAAAGATGCTAATATTTGGTATTTTTATATGAATCATCTTAGATCTTCTGCAGATAAATTTTCATCAGATAAACACCTCCCAACAAAGGATTCTCCCAGGCAGGAAGCAACCAGGCCTTGAAGCTTTCTAGGAAAGACATTTTTAAACGCATCCATGAATAATCAAATAGACAAAAGCCCAAACCGCACATGTAGGGGCAGGGGCGGTCCTACCGGTAGGCAAAGGACGCCGCTGCGTGGGGCGCCATCTGGGTAAAGGGCGCATTCCCCCGCCCGCCAGACAGCGTCCGGCCGATGTTCCGCTTTTGGGCCTTGTGTGCTCCGACGCCACGCCGTAGCAAACCTCCCTGCGTGCCGAATATGGAGTGCTGTGTTTACAGGCTTCTGCGCCTGCGCACAGAAGCTTCTGGGCATGCGTGGAGAGGGGGCACCAAAATAATGTTTTTTTTTTGGGGGGGGGGGCCAAAATAATTTTCGCTTACCATTTAAAATTACCTTAGACCGCCCCTGTGTAGAGGGATGTATGTAGAAAGTGTTGCCTTACCTCATCATCCTTGACGCACTGCGTGGACAACTGGTTGCAATGGACCCACAAGGAGTTTCTCAGGATGGTGATCCGGTCGCATTCTTGGAGTTGAAAAGCCTGCGATCGTGAAAGACGAGAAAAGAATGAGATAGGTCTCTGGACAAGGGATGTTTTCCTGAAAACATGCCCTGCAAAAGACTAGATGTGTGCTGGAAGAAACAGAACCGAGCTCAATGGTTCAGGGATGTTATCTAGAGGGAATGGCAGAGCAATGCTTCTTAAGGGCTGTATGGCCATGTTCCAGTAGCATTCCCTCCTGATGTTTCGCCTGCACCTGTGGCTGGCATCCTCAGAGGTCTGTTGGAATTGAAACAAATGGGGTGTCTATCTATCTGTGGAATGTCCAGGGTGGGAGAAAGAACCCTTGTCTGTTTAAAGCAGTGGTTCCCAAAGTGGGCGGTACTGCCCCCTGGTGGGCAGTGAGGCTATCCAAGGAGGCGCTGGGAGGCTCAGGAGAATTTGGGGGGCGCAGAACCCCTGTAAGGGGGCGGTGGCGTGAGCCAGGCTTGCTTTTCACTTGCAGGGTTGCGCGCTTGCGAGGACGTCCCCGTTGGAAGGAAGAGGCGATACACAGGACTGCGCCGTGGGCGGGGTTGACGAGAGGAAGGTGCGTGCTGCGGTTTCCATGGCAATGCCTGCCCGGGGATTCCAACTCGCAAGGACACAGTCGCAAGCGCGCGATCCCCGGGCCGGCGTTGCCGTGGAAACCGCAGCACGCCCTCCTTCTTGTCAACCCCTTCCACGGTGCAGTCCTGTGTATTGCCTCTTTCTTCCAATGGGGATATCCTCGCAAGCGCACCGTGCTGGGCCCGGCGCAGGGCGGGGCGAGTGGGAGGCGCTTTTCAAGGTGGGCCTCCCTTGTCCAGTGCCGGCCCCTTCTTTTTTCAATGCCTTAAAAACAACATGCATTTAAAATAACATTTAAATTAAAATTAAAACACATTAAAACATTTAATTTTACGAAAAAGGTAGAAACATTAATACATTTACCTTTTTGTTTAATTGCTATTAATTTTTTAAAAAAATTCTAGGGGGGGGCGGTGAGTAAATTTTTTTTTTCTGGAAAGGCCAAAAATGTTTGAGAAACACTGGTTTAAAACATGTATGAATGTTGCACATAGTAAGCTTGAATAGCATTGAAGCTGCACGGTAGTCCATGCTCTGGTTACATCCCGTATAGATTACTGCAACACACTCTACATGGGGTTGCCTTTGAAGACTGTCCGGAAGCTCCAGATGGTGCAACGACCAGCAGCCATGCTGCTAACGGGGGCGGCACACAGGGAGCACATGACTCCTCTGTTGCGCCAGCTCCACTAGCTGCCAGTTTGCTTCCGGGCACAATTCAAAGTGCTGGCTTTAACCTATAAAGCCCTAAATAGTCCTAGTCCGGCTTATCTATCCGAACGTACCTCTCCTTATGAACCATCTAGGACTTTAAGATTGTCCGGAGAGGCCCTGCTCTCAATCCTGCCTTCCTCGCAGACGCGTTTGGCGGGGATGAGAGACAGGGCCTTCTCAGTGGTGGCCCCTTGACTATGGAACGCCCTCCCCGGGGATATAAGCTTGGCTCCCTCCCTTCTAACATTCCGTAAGATGGTTAAGAGCTGGCTTTTCGAGCAAGCTTTTACTACTGGAGCATAACTTGACGAAAATGAACCATGGAATATCTGACGATGCAATTGGACCACGATTTCAATAAGCAGACACCGAGGTTTTGTTTTTATAGATATTGTTTCTTTATATTATATTTCAAATGTTGAATTGTCAGAGTGGTCCGGCATGTTTGTATTCTCTAATAATATTCTGTGTCCAGGTTGGTTTATCATGTGCTCTGCTATAGCTTATGACTTCCCTGGCAGAATTAGGATCAGAGGGATAAATGCTCCACATATATATACGGTACATACTAGCTGAACCCGGCACGCGTTGCTGTGCCCTCTTTAGGAGATGTGAGGAAGTCTGAGTATGTAAGGGTTGGTATTGATGTTGCGTAGTCTGGTGGACAGGAAAGGTAGGAAAGAGGCAAAGTAGGAAGGGAAAGGAATGAAAGTGGGGTGGGCATACGTGTAGAATAATGACCAGGGTGGGAGAAAGAAAGAACTCTTGTATGTTGGAGGTAAGAGCAAATGTTGCAACGGATCACCTTGATTAGCACATAATGGCTTTGTAGTTTCAAGGTGTGGCTGGTTACTGCTTCAGTTGGATCCTTTGTTGGGAGGTGATTAGTTGTCCCTGTTTTTTTTCTTGTTTGGAGTTCCCTTGTTTATGAGTGTTTTCAACAGACCTCCCTCCCTCCTCTGAGGATGCCTTTAGCCATAGATGGGGGAGAAACGTCAGGAGAGAATGCTTCTGTCTTTTGTTCTTTCTCTCCCCCCCCCCCTTCTCTGTCCCCAATCCCTGGTGCCTGGACTTACTTGATGCGGGTCCCCCTGGGTGCCCGCCTGGCCTCCTGTTTGAATGATTGAGGGCCTACTTCCGGCTCCGCAGGGCTCACTGGGAAGGAGGGCGGAGACTGGCCGCTTCGTTCGCCGTCTCCCAGCCGCTTTTGGACCCGGGTTGTGTTGGCAGCGCTGTGCCCATCTCCTCCGCCGCCTGCTTGGCCTCCTCCGTGCTGGGAAGTGGCAGAGGAGGGGGGCACAGTGTTGCCTGTGCGGGCCGGGTCCGGGAGTGTGCCTGCCTCTCTCTGAGGTTAGGGCGTACTTCTGGGTCCGCACGGCTCACTGGGAAGGAGGGCGGAGAGTGGGCCGTGCGGGGTTTTCTGGGAACTGTAGTCCCTTGGTCGTGGCCGCTTCCTCCACTGTCTCTCAGCCGCTTTTTGACCCGGCTTGCGCGGGCGGCGCCGTGGCTGCCCTCTCTGCCGCCTCCTCAGCCTCCTCCGCTGCCTCTCAGCCGGTCCCGGACGCTGGAGGCGCAGGAGGCGCCGTGGCCGCCTTGGTCTGTGCAGCCTGTGCGGGTCGGGTCCGTGAGCGGCTGGGAGGCGGTTACGGCGTCGTCGTGAACGGTGAGCGAGGGGATGGGTTTGGGGGGGGGGGTTCAGTGCGCCTGCGCCATTGTTCTCCCTCTCCTGTCCCCTAGTGGGGGAAGGAGGGCATTGCCATTCCCTAAGCGCCGCAACGCCAGGTCCCATTGGCGGTTTTTTGGGGGTGATCCTTGGGGGTCTTGCGAGGTATCTAGGTCGGGTTTTTTGTGCCCTCTAAGTACCTTGTGGTATGTTGTAATGTGTTAGGGGGGGGGGTTGTGCTTCTGGTGCTTATAGTTTTGCTGTCCATTTGCCCCGTTGCACGACCATTCCCTTTTTATATATACAGATATGCACTCGCTTCATCACCAACAGAACCTCTGAAGATGCCATTAGCCATAAATGCAGTCAAAACGTTAGGATAGAATGCTGCTGGAACATGGCCATTCAGCGCAAAAAACACCAACCCAGTGATTCCAGCCATGAAAGCCTTTGACAATACAATGCTTAAGTTACCCAATGTGAAGACTTAAGGTTTCCCCCCCAATGGACCAGGTCTAGTTATGCCATATTTGTATCCACTGACCACTATCTACTACAGGGGTCGGGAACCTTTTTGACTCAGAGAACCATAAAAGCAAACTATTTGGAAATTTATTTCAGTGAGAGCCATATAATATATTTTAAGACTGAATTCAACTAAATGTGAGTCTATACGTACATGCTATGAGAAAAGGATTCCCCGGCAGAATGAGGGGACACTTCAGACCTGGCTCTGCAAAAGGCACGCTCAGGACTCTGGGAAGGAAGAGAAGACGGAAGGAAGGAAGGGGGAAAGAAAGAAAGAACGAAAGAAAGAGGAAATAAAGGAGGGAGGGAGACAGGAAGAAAGGAAAGAAGACTGAACTATGGAAAAGGAAGAAAACAAAAGCAGGAGAGAGATGAGGGGAAAAGAAAGAAGGAAATGGGAAGGGAGGAAAGGAAAGGAAAGGGTGGGGAAAAGAAAGGAAAGGGAGTGAGGAAAAAGTAAAATAATGAAGGGGGGAAAAGAAAAGAAAGAAGGGGAGAGAGGGGGAAGTGAAAAGAAAGGAAGGAGAAGGAAAGGAAGACTTGGGGGGAAAGAATAGAAGAGAAAGGAAGGAAGAGGGAGGGAGAATGGAGGAAAGAAGGAAGGGGAGAGAGCGAGGGAAAAGGAAGAAGAGAAGTAAAGGGTGAAGGGGAGGAAGGAAGGAAGAGGAAGGAAGGAAGAGGGAGAATGGAGTAAAGAAGGAAGGGAAGAGAGAAAAGAAAGGAGAGAAGGAAATAATGGAAGAGGACGGAAGGAACAAAGGGAGGGAAGAAAGAAAGTAGGGAGAGAGGAGGAAAAAATGAAAAAGAGGAAGGAAGGAAGGAAGGAAGGAAGGAAGGAAGGAAGGAAGGAAGGAAGGAAGGAAGGGGGAGGGTACGGGAACAAGGCGGACCTTGGTGTCGATGTTGGCAAGGCAGTCCCTCCGGAAGCCGTCGAAGGGGCAGTGGCTCTTGAGCTGCCCGACAATGAGGGCGATGAGCAGGGTGTCCCCCGGGGGCAGCGAGGCTGGGTCCACAACGCCAGGACCAGGCCCGCCTCCACCACCTCCCCCGAGGCCCGTGGCGGAGGACAAAGAGGAAGATGAAGATGAGGCGCCGCTGCCGGGCTTCGCCATCCATCCCTGGCAAAGAGGGTGCAGGGCCCCAAGAGCAGCGGGGGATGAGGAAGAGGCGGCGATGGCAGCGTGGAAGCAGCAGTCATGGCGCATTTGCATCATTCCTCCCCACTGCATGCCGGGAAACCGAAGCCCAGGCTGCTCTGGAGAGCCAGATGCAATCATGAAAAGAGCCACATCTGGCTCCCGAGCCATAGGTTCCCTACCCCTGATCTACTAGCTCATGGACCATAAACAGTCCACCGTATTGAGTAACGTTATTGTAGACCACTGCTTATAAATTGCACATTTCACATCAGGTGTAGGTTTGTTGTGCCCATCACTTGATGGAGTACAACTTTCATCAGCAGAGTTAACTATGAGGGATGATTAGTGCTGTTGTCAATGACATCGAACAACGCAGATCCATTGTTGACGAAGGTCAAAATATGTACTGTTCGTTCAGCTGTACCTTGGGAGTAGTTTGTAGCATTCCCGGCCATTGGCCATGTTGGCTGGAAATTATATGTCAACGTCAACAAGAGCTTCCCATCCACCGCAAGCATAAAAGCACCTAAGAAAGGCACACAACCAGATGGCAACGACTGACCTCGCACGTGCTGATATGTTCCTGCTCCCAAGCAACTCTTGCCTGATCCAACAGCTCTATGTTCTGTTTGTAGATTCTTTCTGAAGGGATAAATACGGCAAATGGGTATATAGCATCCTCCAATAACAAAAAATACTGGAGACGTTTGAGGGGAAATGACTGCTTTATAGGAGTTGTAGTTCACAGAGCAACTGTGACCCCAACTGATGGATGGACCTGGATCACACTTGGCACACAGAACCCACAACTGAACATACTGGAGCGGTTTCGGGGGAATTGACCTTGATTTCTGGGACTTGTAGTTCACCTACATATGGAGACACTTCCATCATTGTGGGAGTTGTAGTTCATCTAGCAGCCAGAGCCCAGTGAACCCCACCGATGATGCATCTGGGGCAAACTTTAAGTACTGATGGAGTTTGAAGGGGTTAGCATAACATGGCATGATGTGAGTTGTAGTTCACCCAAAACATTATGCATTTTCTTAATGGGACCATTCATAAAACAAACAAAGCCACTATCAAATAACTCAGGTATCACCAAGTGCTCAAGCTACTATCCATCTCTATCTTTCTATTTATCTATCTTTCTATCTATTTATCTATTTATCTTTCTATTTCTCTATTTATCTATCTATTTATCTATATTTCTATTTATCTTTCTATCTATTTAACTATCTTTCTATCTATCTATTTATTTATCTATTTATCTATCTTTCTATCTATTTATCGTTCTATCTATTTATCTATTTATCTATATATCTTTCTATCTATTTGTCTATCTATCTTTATCTATCTATTTATCTTTCTATTTATCTATTATATATCTATTTATCTATCTCTTTATCTATTTATCTATCTTTCTAGCAATTTATCTTTCTATCTATTTATCTATCTTTCTATATATCTATCTATCTATCTTTATCTATTTATCTATCTTTCTATCTATCTTTCTATCTATTTATCTTTCTAACTTTCTATCTATCTATCTATATCTTTCTATCTATCTATCTATATATCTTTCTGTCTATTTATTTATCTATCTTTCTTTTTATCTTTCTATCTATCTATATCTTTCTATCTATTTATCTATCTTTCTATTTATCTTTCTATCTATATCTTTCTATCTATTTATCTTTCTATCTATCTATCTATCTATCTATATCTTTCTATTTATTTATCTATCTATCTTTCTATTTATCTTTCTGTCTCTCTATCTATCTATCTACAGCAGGGGCGGGCAAACTGTGGCCCGGGGGCCGGATGCGGCCCTTTGGCTGATTCTATCCGGCCCGCCTAAGGGCCCCTGGCTTGCCTCCCCTGCCTGGCCTCTGCATAAAAATCTCCAGAGAAGGGGACTATAAGGAAGCATTATTTTATTTTAGTGGTTTTTATTATTATTGTATAATAATTTTATAACAATAATAAAATAATATAATAAATAATATAATATGTTATATGATATATTATAATTTCAATATATTATGTTTATATATATATACTATAATATAATAATTATGATATTAATACTAATAGTATATGAATATTTCTTGATATATTAATATGTTAATATTAATGATGTGTAATATACAGTAAATATAGTAAGTGAATAAATAAATAAATTATGTAGATTAGCATGTAGTTCTGCCTTTAGGTGCGGCCCTCCATAATATTTTTTGGCTCCCATGTGGCCCCTTGGAAAAAATAGTTGCCCACCCCTGATCTACAGTATATCCAATCTCATTCTTATCCAGAGTTGAATCTCTCCTTGAGCAAATTTTCATTTCATTGCCATTAGAAAGAGTACCTGCTTCATTGGCTGCTTCTTTGCATTGCTTCGCTTTGCTCTGGCTCTGAAATACAAAACATATTCACTAGCGTTAAAGGGCAGAGGATACAATAATAACAACAACAACAACAACAACTTTATTTTTCTACCCCGCCTCCATCTCCCCGAAGGGACTCAGGTTGGCTTTACATGGGGCCATGCCCAGCCAACAGCATAAAAAACATCATCATAAAAAATAAAAGTAAGCATCATAAGCAACAACATAGGTACCTCTAATCTCGATTTTTGAGGGGAGGGGATCACAATTGAACCACAAAGAGAGATATTGACTCTAAGCTGGAATGTGTCCAGAGGAGGGCGACCCAGATGATAAAGGGCCTGGAGAACAAACCCTATGAGGAGCGGCTTAAAGAGCTGGGCATGTTTAGACTGAAGAAGGGAAGGCTGAGAGGAGACATGACGAGGGCCAGGCATAAATATGTAAGAGGAAGTCATAGGGAGGAGGGAGCAAGCTTGTCTTCTGCTGCCCTGGAGACTAGGACACGGAACAATGGCTTCAAACTACAAGAAAGGAGATTCCACCTGAACATGAGGAAGAACTTCCTGACTGTGAGAGCTGTTCAGCAGTGGAACTCTCTGCCCCAGAGTGTGGTAGAAGCTCCTTTTTTGGAGGCTTTTAAACAGAGGCTGGATGGCCATCTGTCGGGGGTGCTTTGAATGTGATTAACCTGCTTCTTGGCAGAATGGGGTTGGACTGGATGGCCCACGAGGTCTCTTCCAACTCTACGATTCTGTGATTCTATCCACATGAAAGTGAAAAACCATTTGAAAAGGAGACATTCAAATACCTTTTCTGTTTGCTTCTGGTTTCCAGCGGCACTGATCTTTTCGAAAGCTCCTTCGGCTTCGTCGGCGTCTTTGCATTTCTGTTCGTAATTCTTCTTCGACTGCAAGCAGAGGCATAGGTGCAAGAAATGAGGCCAAGAAGAGGGAAAGGCACTGGGTGCATTACAAGCAGGTGTATACTTTTTATTTCATTTTATTTATTATTATGTAATCTTATTTTAAGTAAATAATTTTATTTATTATTTTATATAATAATATAATATTATGTTATATTACACATTATACACATATATACACATTATACACATATATACACACACATCACCACACACATATACATAAAGACATGCACACATACACACATATACATGCACATACACATAAGAACACACACATACACAACATACACATATACACACAAACATCACCACACACACTCATATACATAAAAACATGCACACATACAGACATGCACATATACATAAGAACACACACATACACACATACACACACACATATATACATGAAGACACACAAACAAACACACATATATACCTACACATAAAACACAAACATACACAAAATACACATACACATTATACACATATATACACATTATACACATATATACACACACACATCACCACACACATATACATAAAGACATGCACACATATACATAAAGACATGCACACATCCACACATATATACATGCACATACACATAAGAACACACACATACACAACATACACATATACACACAAACATCACCACACACACTCATATACATAAAAACATGCACACATACAGACATGCACATATACATAAGCACATACACATATATACACACAAACATCACCACACATATACACACACACACCATGTAGGTAGAAAGGGTAAGCCACAGACGATGGCACAGCAACGCGTGCAGGGGACAGCTAGTAGTATAATAATTGTAATGTATTATTTTATTATAATAATACAATTGTTATACTGTTATGTTATATTATTTATTTACTTTATTTATTTACTTTATTTATATTCTGCTCTTCTCACCCCGAAGGGGACGCAGAGCCGATTACAGGTACACATACTTAGCAGACAATCCCTGCCGTTTCCACATACACGCATATAGACGAACAGAGGCAAACTCTGGCCACCAGGGGGAGCTGATGCACTCCTCATCTCTCAGCGTCCCTTGTTGTTCCTTCCGCATTCCTCAGCGTACCTGGAGTTCTTTAATGGCCTCATAATTCAGTCAAAATTTGCCTCCCACTTAATGTGGTAACTTTATCTCCTACTTGACAGAGGCAACTGTCTTTCGGGCTGCGAGGTTGACAGCAGGCTACACTTAAAGGTCGAGCACCCACCTCGACCCGGGCAGGCCTCAAACTCATGACCTACTATGCCAGCTGTGCCACATTCCCGGTGCAATGTCAATATATTATAATGTCAATATATTATAATATAATAATATAATATAATAATTATAATGCAATGTAGTATAAGATAGTTATGATATAATCTATATATATAAAATGAGAGCTGTCGTGGTGAGTAGCCTATAGAAAGCAAAACTGCTGAACCCACAAACACCAAACCAGGCCACAAAACACCCCACGTAACGAGGTATGTTTACCACCAAAAAAAACTCCCTTAAAAAATAAAACAAAAAGGTTAAAAATGCAAAAAACAACAACAAGGGGACTACAACACCCAAAATCCCCCACGGCAAACACAGACGACGCACGCACGGTACTCATTACCACGCGCACAAACCCCTTCTCCCTCCTCCACCACCACCCCCCACCCCCGCCAGCACGGAGAAAAGAAGAAGGCCCGCCATCTTTACCTGTCTCCTGTGGCCAGCGGGGGAATGGCTGGCAGCGGCACTGCCTGCTGAAGACTTAAAAGGGCCTTGATTGCTGCCGCGGTCTGGGCTCTGGAGGCTTCCGCGGCAGCAATTGAGGCCCTGGCTTCACAGAAGACAGCGGGCCTCCCTCCTCCTTTTCGCTCTTCAGCAGCCAACGCTGCCGCAGGGGAATGGCTGGCGGCGGCGCTGCCTGCTGAAGAGCGAAAAGGAGGAGAGGCCCACTGTCTTTTGCGAAGCCGGGGCCTCGATTGCTGCCGCGGCCCGGGCTCCAGAGGCCTCAGCGGCAGCAATCAGGGCCCCAGCTTTGGCAAAGGCGACGGAAGGAATGAAATAAGGAAGGGGGGAAGGGGGGAAGGTAAGAGAGGAGGGAGGGAAGGAAGGAAGGAAAGAATCACCCAAGGAAGGAAGAAGAGACAGCAGAAAGGACACAAAAATGAAAGGCATGAAAGAGGGAAAGAAGGAAGGAAGGCGAACAGACAGGAAGGAAGAAAAGAAGAAAGGAGGGAGGGAAAAGGCAAAGGAATGAAAGAGGAAAGGGGGGGGAGAAAGGTAAGAGAGGAGAGAAGGGAAGGAAGGGAAGAAAAAGGTACCACAGGAAGGAAGAAGAGACTACAAAGCAAAGACAAAGGAGGATGAAGCTGGTGAGGGGAGGAGAAAAAGGAAATAAAGGGAGGAAGGAAACTTAGGGAGGGAAAGAAAGGGAAGGAGGAGTGAGAGAGAAAAGGAAAGAATAGAGGGGAAGAAGGGAAAGAAAAGACGGAAGGAAGGAGGACAGAGAAGGAAAGAGCTGAAGGATGAGGGAGACGGGGCAGAGCAAGAACGAAAGACAAGAAGGGATGCGGCTGTTGTTCTTTGCCACAGCAGCGCGTGGCCGGGTACAGCTAGTATATTATAATATGAGTTTGGTATAATACATTGTATATACATTGATACAATATAATACTACTAATGATATTGTGATATTATAATTGTATATTTGTTTTACATGCGATATTGCTAATGATATTGCAATATAATGTTATGGTGCAATGTGGTGTGTAGTACTGATACTGTGCTATGGCAGTAACGTAGTTTGTTGTATTTCCAGTTTGCTGTGAGCCGCTCTGAGTCCCCTTCGGGGTTGAGAAGGGAAGCATATAAATATTGTGAAATAAAATAAATAAATATTATTATATATTATTAGTTTGCTGTAAGCCGCTCTAAGTTCCCTTCTGGATTTAGAAGGGGAGCATATAAATATTGTGAAATAAAATAAATAAATATTATTATATATTATTATATAATAATATAATAAAATAAATAATAAAATACATATTATTATATATTATTAGTTTGCTGTAAGCCGCTCTAAGTTCCCTTCGGGGTTGAGAAGGGCGGCATATAAATATCGTGAAATAAAATAAATAAATATTATTATATATTATTATTTATAATATAATAAAATTAATAATAACATAACTATTTTTATATATTATTAGTTTGCTGTAAGTCATATCTGAGTCCCCTTATTATTATTGAGAAGGGCGGCATATAAATATTATGAAATAAAATAAATAAAAAGGTTTATATATTATCTATCTATCTATCTATCTATCTATTTCATATAATAAAAGTCAGTGTTTGCGGGCGATGGTGCGGCCGAGCGACCGAGCGGAGGGAGGAATATGTGCAAGCATTTTAATTGGCTGCCAGTGTGGGATTATTTGCATAACGGGCTCTGATTGGCCAGCCTCAGAACTCCAACATTCTACAGCCCCAGACAGAGGGAATTGATTGCCACTGAAATGGTATTTGCATAACATACTCTGAAAGGCCAACCACATTCCACCATTCCAAGTTGACTCAGAGGGAAAAGGAAATGCCTCAGGCAGTCACCAACTGCGGCCCACAGCAGTGACGGATCAGGACAAAAATTGCCAAACAGGGGCCCAATGGCCCACTTCACAACCTGGTGTGGTTTAGGGCAGGATGGACCACGAATAATGGGACATGAAGTACCTTCACCTCATTCACTTCCAAAACAACACTGTAGCCCCTATACATCACAGGCCAGGCCAAAAATTGACAACAAGGCATCCTGAACTTGATTTTCCAGACTAGGCCCCCGGGACTCGCAGTACCTTCACTAAGTTCTTGAGACCACTGCAAGCCACATAAACATCTAATAGGAACCAACCTTGGCATACAATGCCTTCCTCAAAAAACCCGGGCTCCGCCGGGTCCTCAGCTAGTTATATTATAATTATAATAAAATAAATAAATAATAAAATAAATAGTATTATATATTATTAGTTTGCTGTAAGCCGCTCTGAGTTCCCTTCGGGGTTGAGAAGGGTGGCATATAAATATTGTGAAATAAAATAAATAATAAATAAATAAATCTTTACTACATTGCCAGAAATTAAAAGAACATTTTAGATTGCTTCTATTAGTTACTTATGTAATTTTCAATCTTGAACTTTTCAAGGAATTATCCATCCAAACTGAATACCTCCATAAACTCTAGATTAGACTTTCACAGCTGTGCAAAACGATTTGCTGCAATAATAAAACTATATTAATATTACTCCTTTCATACCTCCATGGTCTTCTTATACATCGAAAGCTTGTTCTTGTGCGCCCGTTCCATTGTGCCCTCATACTGTAGAAAGATTTACATCCTATTATTATTATTTTGTTGTTATTATTATTATTTCTTACATGCCTGTCCTCAAAGCAGGGTAAAAAAAGTAAAGGCTTTCCCGACACAAAGTCCAGTCATCTCCAACTCTAGGTTGTGGTGCTCATCTCTATTTCTAAGCTGAAGAGCCAGCGTTGTCCGTAGACACCTCCAAGGTCATGTGGCCGGCATGACTGCATGGAGTGCTATTATCTTCCCGCCGGAGCGGTACCTATTGATCCACTCACATTTGCATGTTTTCGAACTGCTAGGTTGGCAGAAGCTGGGGCTGACAGAGGAAGCTCACGCTGCTCCCCGGATTCAAACCTGTGACCTTTTGGTCAACAAGCTCATCAACTCAGCACTTTAACCCACTGTGCCACCGGGGGCTCCTTCAAAGCAGGGTGCAACATAGTTAAAACAGCCGTGACTCAATGCTAAGGGATCCTGGGAGTTGTAGTTTTGCAAGTCTTGCCTTCAGCCGCCTCTTACCTTCTTCCTTTGTTCCTTCTGCCTTTCCCTGAATTCCTCCAGAGCCTTCAGTTCCTCCTTTAGCATCAAGGCCAGCTGGATGTGCAGGTTCCCGACACTTTCGATTTCTGGAAAATACACACATACTCATATTTTACTGTGTTCAACAACAACAGAGCCAAGATGGCTTATTATTATTATTATTAGATACACACTGGTGGTAATTATTATAATCATCATCATCATCGAGTAGGTAGCTACTGCTTCTGCTTGTTCTTCATATTATAATTAGAGACACGCTGCTAATAGTAGTAGTAGTAGTAATAGAGCCAGGGTGGCTGTTGTGGTTGTCATTATTATTATTATTATTATTAGAGGCAGACTGGTAATATTAATAATAATAATAATGCAAAGGTGGCTGCTGCTTCTGCTTCTAATTATTAGAGACACTGGTGGTCATCATCATAATCATCATCGAGTAGGCAGCTACTGCTTCTGCTTGTTCTTCATATTATTATTATTATTATTATTAGAGACACATTGGTAATAAAAATAAAAATAATAGAGCCAGGGTGGCTGTTGCTGTTATTATTGACAGACTGATAATAATAATAATAGAGCCAGTGTGGCTATTATTATTATTGGCAGACTGATAATAACAATAATAATAATAATGCAAGGATGGCTGCTTCTTCTGCTTCTTCTTAATAGAAACACACTGGTAATAATAATAGCAATAATTATAATAAAGCCATTGTTATTAGAGACACACTAACAACAACAACAACAACAACAATAATGTGAAGGTGGCTGCTTTAGCTTCTTCTTCTTAAGAACATAAGAACATAAGAAGAGCCATGCTGAATCGGACCTCAGCCCATCTAGTCCAGCATTCTGTATCACACAGTGGCCCACCAGTTGTACGCGGGGATCTCGAGCAGAAGGGAGGGCAAAACCCTGACCTGCTCCCGACCCCCCACAACCAGTACCCGGGGAAATCCTGCCTACCTCAACCAACTCCGAGGTGGCACTTGAATGTCCCTTTCAGTAACTACTGATTCCCTTGGTATCCATGAATCTGTCTAATCCTGCCTTGAAGCTGTCCAGGCTGACAGCTGTCGCAACCTCCTCTGGAAGTGAGTTCCATAACCCAATGACCCTCTGGGTGAAGAAGTATTTCCCTTTATTAGTCCTAACTTTCCTACCTTGGAGCTTTAGGGAGTGCCCCCTAGTACTAGTGTTGGGTGACAGAGAAAATATTTTTTCTTTATTCACCTTTTCTATCCCATGCATGATTTTATACACTTCGATCAAGTCACCTCTTCAACGCCGTCTTTCAAGGCTGAAAAGACCAAGGCGTTGCAACCTGATTTCATAAGGGAGCTGCTCCATCCCTTGGATCATTCTTGTTGCCCTTCTTTGTACCTTTTCCAGTTCTGTTATATCCTTCTTAAGGTGCGGTGACCAGAATTGTACACAGTACTCCAAATGTGGCCTCACCATAGATTTGTAGAGAGGCAATACAACGTTTGCCGACCTATTTTCGATTCCCTTCCTGATCATGCCAAGCATAGAATTTGCTTTTTTCACTGCTGCTGCGCACTGGGTTGACATCTTCATTGAGCTGTCCACCAAAACCCCAAGATCCCTTTCCTGGTTTGTCTCGGAAAGCTTTGACCCCATCAATTTGTAGGTGTACTTGGGGTTCTTTGCCCCGATGTGCATGACTTTACACTTGTTTAGGTTAAAATGCATTTGCCACTTTGTTGCCCATTCACTCAATTTCGAGAGATCTTTCTGGAGCTCTTTACAATCAGTTTCATTTTTAACTACCCTGAACAATTTAGTGTCGTCTGCAAACTTTGCTACCTCAGAATTCACTCCTACATCCAGGTCATTTATGAATAAATTAAAAAGTAACGGACCCAAAACTCAACCTTGGGGTACGCCACTTCTCACCTCTTTCCACCCTTCTTAGAGATACGCTGGTAATAATAATTATAATAATACTAGCTCATATAGGTTATTTTTCATTTGGCAAAAGGGACCACAGAAGAGCTTTTCTAATAGACTCACGTTGTTTTAGGATTTCAAACGAAGCCTTCAGGGTGCTATGGAGAGAGAAAAAAGGTATTTTTGGTGAAAATTCAGTTATTGATCGTTCTTATAGCTTTGATCCTCGAGAATGACGACAGCAAAAGTTATTTCGACTACATTAGAGGTTTGAATTTCCACATTACAACAACCTTATTGTGGATCAACCCACGGAGGAAATATTTGCGCTTTTCCTTCTTCCTTTGGACAGCCGACACCTCCACAATGTATGAAATGAATCATATAGCAAACAAACTTTGTCCTCTGTCTATGGAAAAGTTAACATTTTGGGGACTACAACTTCCAGATTAGCTGGTAATGGTTTCACGAACTTGTTTTTTGAAAATTGTGCTAATGCCTGACCCAGAAATGGTACTACTGGCACAACTTGATCCACTTCCCTAGATATGACAGAATAGTGTTATTATGTCTATTTAACGCCCTCTTGTGGTCTCATTTCAATTTTCAATCTTTTTGGAAAGCCTTTACATCTAAGCAAAGGTCTAAGAACAAAACATCTTTCTGGTTTGCTGTGAGTTTTTTAGGCCTTAAGGGCCATGTTCCAGCAGCATTCTCTCCTGACGCTTCCCCTGCATCTGTGGCTAATGGCATCTTCGGAGGTTCTGTTGGAAGTGAGTGTTGCCACTCAGAAACAGGGCAACTTCAGACAGAAAGCAATCAAGGACCAACAAACACCTCCCAAACAAAGGATGCCTCCAGGCAACAACAGCCAGGCCACCTCAGTGATCGGCGATGCCCCCCCTTTTTTTTCAGGGCTCTGTGAAAGATAGTTCAAAATTCATAGTTTTGCCAGGGACACCAGGCTGAATTGATCCCATAATCTCCTATCTCTCCTCCTGTTTTTATACTCCGACTACTCGGTGCTTCCCTGAACTTTCATGCACCCCCATGAAATTTATAGGAACTTTTATAACTTTTATATACTCTTGCCAAACTTTAGCACCGGCAATGTGGTGCAGCTGGCTAAGTGTCAGCTGCATAAGATCTCTCTAAACAATAGGTCATGAGTTCGAGGCCTGCCCAGGTCGGGGTGTCTGCTCGACCTTAAGTGTAGCCTGCTGTCGACCTTTGCAGCCCGAAAGACAGTTGCATCTGTCAAGTAGGTGATAAAGGTACCACATTAAGTGGGGAGGCAAATTTTGATTGAATTATGAGGCCATTAAAGAACTCCAGGAAACGCTGAGCAATGCGGAAGGACCTTTATTTATTTATTTATTTATTTATTTACGACATTTATATGCCGCCCTTCTCACCCCGAAGGGGACTCAGAGCTGCTTACACGTAAATACAATATATTATATTATTGCCATAGCACAATATTACTATTATATATTACATTGTACTATAACATTATACTGTAATATTATTAGTAATATTGCATGTAATATAAAATATATAATTATAATATATTATTATTTTAGTAGTAGTAATAGTAGTAGTAGTATTTGAGGCAAAGCAGCAAAATCAGTGTGTACAGAGCTATTGTACTGTCTATTCTCCTCTATGGGTCTGAAACATGGGTCACCTATCGCCAACACCTACGACTCCTACGACTATTATAGTAGTAGTAGTAGTAGTAGTAGTATTTGAGGCAAAGCAGCAAAATCAGTGTGTACAGAGCTATCGTACTGTCTATTGTCCTCTATGGGTCTGAAACATGGGTCACCTATCGCCAACACCTACGACTCCTACGACTATTATAGTAGTAGTAGTAGTAGTATTTGAGGCAAAGCAGCAAAATCAGTGTGTACAGAGCTATCGTACTGTCTATTGTCCTCTATGGGTCTGAAACATGGGTCACCTATCGCCAACACCTACGACTCCTACGACTATTATAGTAGTAGTAGTAGTAGTAGTAGTAGTATTTGAGGCAAAGCAGCAAAATCAGTGTGTACAGAGCTATCGTACTGTCTATTCTCCTCTATGGGTCTGAAACATGGGTCACCTATCGCCAACACCTACGACTCCTACGACTATTATAGTAGTAGTAGTAGTAGTAGTATTTGAGGCAAAGCAGCAAAATCAGTGTGTACAGAGCTATCGTACTGTATATTGTCCTCTATGGGTCTGAAACATGGGTCACCTATCGCTAACACCTACGACTCCTACGACTATTATAGTAGTAGTAGTAGTAGTAGTAGTAGTAGTATTTGAGGCAAAGCAGCAAAATCAGTGTGTACAGAGCTATCGTACTGTCTATTGTTCTCAATGGGTCTGAAACATGGGTCACCTATCGCCACCTACGACTCCTACGACTATTATAGTAGTAGTAGTAGTAGTAGTAGTAGTATTTGAGGCAAAGCAGCAAAATCAGTGTGTACAGAGCTATCGTACTGTCTATTGTCCTCAATGGGTCTGAAACATGGGTCACCTTATCGCCAACACCTACGACTCCTACAACTATTATTTTAGTAGTAGTAGTAGTAGTATTTGAGGCAAAGCAGCAAAATCTGTGTACAGAGCTATTGTACTGTCTATTCTCCTCTATGGGTCTGAAACATGGGTCACCTATCGCCAACACCTACGACTCCTTGTATGCTTTCATCAGCGCTGTCTTTGCACAATTCTAAATATACACTGGACTGACTATGTGACGAATGTTGCTGTCCTTGAGCAAGCAGGGATCACCAGCATTAAGGCCATGCTATTGAGAACACAGCTGCACTGGGCAGGGCACGTCTCTAGGGTGGAGGACCACCGCCTCCCGAAGATACTACTCTATGGTGAACTCGCCACGGGTCAGCGCAAGAGAGGCGCCCCCAAAAAGAGATATAAGGACTCCCTGAAACAACATCTCCGGCTTGGCCAGATTGATCACCAACCATGGTCCACCCTGGCCTCACATCGTGAGGCATGGAGACACACTATCCACGATGCTGCGGCCTCTTTCGAGAAGACGCACAAAATGGGTCTTGAAGTGAAACGACAACGCAGAAAGAACCGCAACTTGGAAACAACATCACCCAAGGAGACTTTCTGCTGTGCTTTCTGCAACCGAACTTGCCTATCTCAGATTGGCCTTTTTAGTCATCAACGCTCTTGTAAAAAGCGTGGGATGAGTCCTTCCTAAGAATCTTCATTCGCGAAGTAATGCCAAGAGAGAGTAGTAGTATTATATTGTATTACATTATAATATTATCAATATTTGTATATACATTATATTATATCATACTATATTAGCATAATACTAATACTATTACATTCATAATACTCTATGCATAATACTCTATACCAGGGGTGCTCACACCTTTTCAGCATGGGAGCTACTGATTAAAAAACCAAGTCCCAAAGATCACCTACCCAGAAATGTAAAATGTATAACTATTTTCTTACTTATTTATTTATATTTATTATTCATTTTTATGTACTGCTCCTTCCAGCAGGCTCGGGGCAGTTTACATAAAATGAAGTTATAAAACATCAACATTTCAATTTAATAACGACAATATAAAACAGAGCATAAAATTACATCCAACCACCCCATTTCTCCCACACTGCCATATTACCACACATATTATCAGCCAGAAAGTAAGAAGAGAGGCTTTTGAACTGCAAGGCCATTTAATACTCAGCAAGGTAAACAAAGGGGCTTGCAAAAATACATCCAACCACCCCATTTCTCCCACATTTTTATATTCCCCAACATATATTTTTCAAGGAACAAAGCAAGCAGAGAGGCTTTGGAGCTAAAATGCCATTTTTAAACATTAAAAATAAACAAAGAGACATGCCACAGAACAATCAAGCACCCACCCCAAAGTAGAAAGACCGACCTTTGAGATGCGGTAAGGAAATTACCCCAAAGCATCCTTCTTCTTCTCCTCCGTCGTTGCTCCTATTTCCACGCCGCCAGCATGCGTGCCGCCTCCAAGAGCTCACGAGAAGTCCGAGAGGCAGAATGGGCGTCGCGTCATCCAGGCCCGCCCCCTTTGGTCTCCTACGACTCTGAGTGGCTGGAGAAGGACGGAGGGAGGAGGAGGAATCCAAAAGAGGGGGCCCATTCTGCCTCTTGGACTCTGGAGCTTTTTGGAGGCGGCGTGTGAGCAGGGAGTGGGAGGAGCAACGACGGAGGACTTCTTTGCAGCGTGCAGGGGCGCGTGAAGAGGACCAACAGCAAAAAACCTGGTCAGGGGTCTGAAGATCACCAGGATGAAGCCCAAAGATCACCCTGGTGATCGAGATCACCATTATGAGCACCCCTGCTCTATACAGTTTCATGGCAACTCAATGCCATTCAAGCTTGCCAACTTGAGCATCTTCACTTGCTTCAAATAGACAAGGGTTCTTTCTCCCACCCTGGACTTTGTTTTTAAATATATATATATATAAATTAAATATTAGTATTCTCCATTGGCTTCTGTTATTGTAGTTTTTCTTGCTAGTAGATCTGTGTCTCCTGAGCTTCAGAGCACCCATTATTTAGCAAAGAAAGGACAAAACGCAAGGTACAAAGGCGAGGCAAATCACGTGCTAAGACAAATGGATGTCTTTGGCCATTAGGGGGAGCTCTTCTGTAACACCAGTGCTGCACATCGAACCTAATTTGATCCTAAAATAAAACCTAAACACAATTTCCGCAGGGGAAAACAATCTTAAGTATCAATGACTTTAGTTGTTAACGTGACTTTAAAAGTGCTTTCAGTTTTCCTTTTCTCTGTACAGGAAGGACAACGCTGAAGTAGATGCTGCCGACAGGAAAACCACAAAGTACGCTTTCCTCATACTTTAGCAAAGCAAAGGGAAAAAAAGCCCATGATAGCAGAAGCATATATTCGGTCTGTTTTCTATATGTACTAGCTGAGGACGCGGCGGTGCCCGGGTTATTTGAGGAAGGCATTGTGTGCCAAGGTTGGTTCCTATTAGATGTTTATGTGGCTTGCAGGAACTTAGTGAAGTTACTGCAAGTCCCGGGGGCCTAGTCAGGAAAATCAAGTTAAGGAAGCCTTTCTGTCAATTTTGGGCCTGGTTTGTGTTTTATAGGGGCTTTAGTGTTGTTTGGGAAGTGAATGACGTGAAGGTACTGCAAATCCCATCATTTGTGGCTCATCCTGCCCTAAACCAGGTAGTGAAGTGGGCCATTGGTCGCCTGTTTGCCCAGTTTGGTCCTGATCTGTCAGTGCTGTGGGCCTCAGTGGCTGACTGCCTGAGGCCTTTCCCTTTCCCTCTGAGTCACTTTAGAATGTTTGAATGTGCTTGGCCATTTGGAGGCAGTTATGCAAATTCCATTTCAGTGGCAACCAATCCCCTCTGTCTGGGGCCGTAGAATGTTGGAGTTCTGAGGCTGGCCGGTTAGAGCCCGTTATGCAAATAATCCCACAATGGCAGCCAATCGAAACGCTGCCACATATTCCTCCCATCACTCGCTCGGTCGCTCGGCCGCACCACCGCAAACACTGACTTTTATTATATGTAATATAATATGTATGTGTGTGTGTGTGTGTGTGTATGCATACTGTAGGCTCTCTGTTAACTGCGTTTAGGTAGTTTTGCAGAAACTTTCTTCCCTTCACCCTTTCCTTCTTCTCTCCTTCCTTTTCCCTCCCTCTCTCCCCTTCCTTCTTTCCCCATTCTCCCTCTTCCTCCCTCTTCTCTCCTTCCTTTCTCCCCTTCACCCTTTCCTTCTTCTTCTCTCCTTCCTTTTCCCTCCCTCTCTCCCCTTCCTTCTTTCCTCCATTCTTCCTCCCTCCCTCTTCTCTTCTTCCTTTTTCCCCTTCACCCTTTCCTTCTTCTTCCTTTTCCTCCCTCTCTCCCCTTCCTTCTTTCCCCCATTCTCCCTCTTCCTCCTTCTTCTCTCCTTCCTTTTTCCCCTTCACCCTTTCCTTCTTCTTCTCTCCTTCCTTTTCCCTCCCTCTCTCCCCTTCCTTCTTTCCTCCATTCTCCCTCCCTCTGCCTTCCTTCCTCTTCTATTCTTTTCCCCCAAGTCTTCCTTTCCTTCTCCTTCCTTTCTTTGCACTTCCCCCTCTCTCCCCTTCTTACTTTTCTTCTTTTCCCTTCATTATTTTACTTTTTCCTCACTCCTTTGCCTTTCTTTCCCCCATCCTTTCTTTTCCTCCCTTTCCATTTCCTTCTTTCTTTTCCCCTCCTTGTCTCTCTCCTGCTTTTCTTTTCTTCCTTTTCCATAGTTTGTTCTTCTTCTTTTTCTTCCTCTCCCCCTCCCTCCTTTGTTTCCTCTGTCTTTCTTTCTTTCTTTCTTTCCCCCTTCCTTCCTTCCGTTTTCTCTTCCTTCCCAGAGTCCTGAGCGTGCCTTTTGCAGAGCCAGGTCTGAAGTGTCCCCTCATTCTGCCGGGGGAATCCTTTTCTCATAGTATGTACGTACAGACTCACATTTAGTTGAATCCAGTCTTAAAATATTTATATATATTATATGGCTCTCACTGAAATAAATTTCCAAATATTTTGCTTTCCTGGCTCTCTGAGTCAAAAAGGTCCCCTGCTATATACTATAGCAACTCTCAAACAACCAGAAACTCTATTGTAAAGTCAATAATTTTCCAAGACACGACTTATATCCCATATAGGCCCATTCAAACTATATTTCCCATTAAGAACAATAGTCACGAAACGAGGTCCAATTGTATTTTCAAACCGGGCAGTCCAACCCATCGGCGTTTTGCATACATGAAAATCCAAGGTCAAGCCAAGGTCAGCACCAGCCTTTGCTTTGCATGAGGCTGCACTTTGTTGCCTAACGTAATGATTAATCCAAGCTTTGCAAGAGTCAATCTTGCACCAAATAGGAAATGCCTGTCCTCGTTGGGCTCCTAGTTCTCCTTCCTTTTGTACGTTCGCAAGTTACGATTCTATATTTAAAAAGTACAGGAAGTGGATTGAAAGCATAGATCTTCCTGCTCCTATGAGTCAGAATTTCTTTGCATTTCGATTACATTTCCTAAAGATTTTTTCTCTTTTTTTGCAAAGTTAAGAAATAACATTTTGGGCGTCTTCTGTAGGTTTAGACCTCGGATGCATCTAAACCAGGGGTCGGGAACCTTTTTGACTCAGAGAAGTGACCCGTGGCGAGTTCACCATAGAGTAGTATCTTTGGGAGGCAGTGGTCCTCCATCCTATGGACGTGCCCTGCCCAGCGCAGCTGTGTTCTCAATAGCATGGCCTCAATGCTAGTGATCCCTGCTTGCTCAAGGACAGCGACATTAGTCACATAGTCGGTCCAGTGTATATTTAGGATTGTGCGAAGACAGCGCTGATGAAAGCGTTCGAGGAGTCGTAGGTGTTGGTGATAGGTGACCCATGCTTCAGACCCATAGAGGAGAATAGACGATACGATAGCTCTGTACACACTGATTTTGGTGCTTTGCCTCAGGTGCTTGTTGCTCCAGACTCTTTTGTGAAGCCTTCCGGATGCACTCTATGCCTTTGCTAATCTGTGTCTATCTCTTTGTCAAACTTGGCGCCTGAAGAGATTATACTTCCCAGGTAGGTGAACTGCTGAACGGACTTAAGCACAGATTTGCCTATGCTGATGTGGGGATGATGCTGTTCTTCCTGTGATGTGGGCTGGTAGAGGACTTATTTATTTATTTATTTTATTTATTTCCAGTGTTTATACCCCGCTACTTCTCAACCCCCGAGGGGGGACTCAGTGCGGCCTAACAGACGGCAAGAATTCGATGCCACACAATACATAGTAAAACACAGTTAAAATTAAAATACATTAAAATACACCTAGAATTCAATACATTAAAATACAGTTAATATTAAAAACATCATATACATTCATCACCATTAAAACAATGTTCCATCCAAAGTCTTAGATCTTAACCACCAATTTGCCAACTGACCAGTCTAAAGTGCCGTGTTGTGCTAGGGTGCAAACGCTTGGGCCCAAAGCCAGGATTTCACTCTTTTTCTGAATGTTAGGAGGGATGAAGCTGATCGAATATCAATAGGGAGTGCGTTCCACAGATGGGGGGGCACCACCGAGAAGGCCCTCCCTCTCGTCCCCGCCAACCGCATTTGAGAGGTTAGCGGGAGCGAGAGCAGGGCCCCCCCGGATGATCTTAAATTACGAGGTGGGACATAGAGGCCGATGCGTTCGGACAAGTAAGCTGGGCCAGAACCGTATAGAGCTTTAAAGGTCAAAACCAGCACTTTGAATTGAGCTTGGAATTGGACAGGCAGCCAATGGAGCTGACACAACAGGGGGGTGGTATGCTCCCTGTATGTAGCTCCGGTTAGTAGCTTCCGAACTGTCTTCAAAGGCAGCCCCACGTAGAGTGCGTTGCAGTAATCTATTCGGGATGTGACCAGAGCGTGGACGACCGTAGCCAGATCAGACTTCCCAAGGAACGGGCGCAGCTGGCGCACGAGTCTTAACTGCAAAAGCTCCCCTGGCCACCGCTGAGACCTGGGGTTCCAGGCTCCGCGATGAGTCCAGGATCACTCCCAAGCTGCGAACCTGCGTCTTCAGGGGGAGTGTAACCCCATCCAACACAGGCTGTAACCCTATGCCCTGTTCGGCCTTGCGACTGACCAGGAGGACCTCTGTCTTGTCTGGATTAAGTTTCAATTTGCTAGCCCTCATCCAGTCCGACACAGCAGCCAAGCACCGGTTCAAAGTCTGGACAGCCTCCTTGGTGACAGGTGGGAAGGAGTGACAGATCTGGACGTCATCTGCGTACAAATAACACCTTACTCCGAAACTCCGAATGATCTCTCCCAGCGGTTTCATGTAGATGTTAAATAACATCGGGAACAGTACTGAGCCCTGAGGGACTCCACACGACAACGGTTGTGGAGCCGAACAGGTACGACCTTCCAGGAAGGATTCGAGCCACTGCAAGGCAGTACCCCCAAGCCCCATGTCTGCAAGGCGACCCAGAAGGATACCGTGGTCAACGGTATCGAAAGCCGCTGAGAGGTCCAGCAGAACCAACAGGGACACACTCCCCGTGTCGAGCTCCCGGCGTAGATCATCTACCAAGGCGACCAAGGCTGTTTCAGTACCATGTCCCGGCCTAAAGCCAGACTGCGCCGGATCCAGATAATCAGTGTCTGCCAAGAACCCCTGGAGTTGCGAAGCCACCACACGTTCCATGACTTTGCCCAAATAGGGGAGATTGGAAACTGGCCGATAGTTCACTAATTGAGTGGGGTCCAGTGATGGTTTCTTCAACAGCGGTTTTTTTTACAGTGACATCGCGGCTGGACTACTGTAATGCCTTGTACGTGGGGTTGCCGCAGTCAACCACTCGTAAAATCCAGCTAGTGCAGAATGCAGCCGCCAGACTCCTCACCGGGACACCGCTGAGATGCCATATTGCGCCATCTCTACAGCGCCTGCACTGGCTGCCAGTCGAGCTCAGAGCCATCCACAAGATCTTGTCGCTTACCTTTAAGGCCCTCCATGGCGCCGGCCCAGCTTATTTAAAAGACCGCTTGTCCGAACCAGTCCATTTAAGGTCGCCGCGTTCAGTGAACAGGGACCTTCTCCGCATTCCAGGTGTGAGTGAGGCCCGCCTCGACATCACAAGACGGAGAGCCTTTTCCATCGCGGCCCCTGTTCTTTGGAACCTGATGCCGGCGGAGCAGAGAGCTATACTGGACATGCCCCAGTTCCTGACCGCATTGAAGACCTGGCTCTTCCGAAAGGCTTACGGCTAAGGACACCTCACAGACTTAGCCTGAGTTACTGGAACTATTTTAATTAATTTCCTATTCTTTTAGCTTTTAACTATTTGAACTGTTTTATGTGTTTTATGTGTAAGTCGCCCGGAGCACTGACGTGGAGGGCGACTCATAAATAATAAAATCAATCAAAAATCAATCAATAACAGCTTGCTTTAAGCTGGCTGGAATTTTGCCCTCCTGTAAGGTGGCATTAACCACCACCTTCACCCACTCTGCCAAACCCCCTCTGGCTTCCTTTATCAGCCAGGATGGGCAGGGGTCTAGGATGCATGTAGTGGGCCTCGCCTCTCCAAGGATCTTGTCCACATCCTCGAGCTGAACCAATTGAAACGAATCCATTAAAACCGGACAAGCAGATGCTCGTGTCACATCCTCAGAGACTGCCGTTAAAGTGGTATCGAAATCGGAACGGATCAGCGCCACTTTATCCGCGAAGGCCTTAGCAAATTCTTCACAGCGTACCACCGAGCCGTCAGGGATCTCGCACTGTGGTGGATTTAAAAGACCCCTAATGACTCGGAACAGTTCAGCTGGACGGTTCTTCGCGGCGGCCACCTTGGCCGCGATAGATGTTTTTTGTGCGGCTTTTGTTGCTGCGTCATAGGTCCTCAGGTAGGAGACCAGACACGCATGAGCTGATCTACTCCGCTTCCAACGCCACATGCACTCTAGCCTCCTCTTTTTTCGCTTCATTGCTGCCAGCTCCTCAGTAAACCAAGGAGCTGGTTTAGCTCGGTTACTTGAGAGGGGGCGTTCTGGAGCGATCGTGTCAATAGCCCTTGTCATCTCCCTATCCCAGAGAGAGACAAGAGCCTCAACAGGGTCACCTACCGAGGAGGCGGGAAAGTCCCCAAGAGCCGTCAGGAATCTTCCGTTTTCTTCAGGCTGACTTCCAGCCCAAACAGCTCTGCAGCTGCTGCAAAGCAGGATGTGGTATATGTAGACTCAAGGTAATATAGATGGAGCATCACCTAAGCATTAGGACGTGCTTTGATTGTGTTTTCGTACATGGAATAAGAGGGTTGGACTGGATTACCTTTGGGGCCCCAACTGTGTGATTCAATGACCCACAGAGACTCACTCCTTTCTTCCTTACTTGATTGTATATAATAAGGATGGAACAGCTGGCTGGGTGTCAGCTGCATAAGATCTCTACTGACCAGAAGGTCATGAGTTCAAGGCCTGCCCGGGTCGACGTGGGCTCTCAACCTATTGTGTAGCCTGTTGTCGACCTTTGCAACCCAGAAGACAGTCGCATCTGTCAAGTAGGAAATTAAGGTACCACTTAGTGGGGAGGCTAAATTTAACTGATTGACAAGGCCATAAAAACGAACTCCAGAACACACACTGAGGAATGAAGGCGCGCAACAGCTCCCCCTGGTGGCCAGATGTTAAATTGCCTCTGTCTGTCTTGTGTGTTTGTGTGTCTAAATGTAATGTGTACATTGTAATCCGCCCTGAGTCCCCTGCAGAGTGAGAAGGGTGGAACAGATATGAAGTAAATATATAAATAAATAAGCAGTTAGTAATAAGCATCCAATCCTAAACAGTTTGCCATTAAGTTTACACCTACTTGATTTCCGTCTGACCTCCCGCTTTCCGGGCAATTTGCACCAGCTCCTTCCCGTAACGTTCCTCGGCCTGTGCCCTGCAGAAAGGAAAAACTCCATTTTCACAACCTGAATGATTCCAAAATGTTCTTGGAATCTCTCCCGATCCTGCAAAAAGACCGAGAGATCCCTATAAAGAACCCCTCTCTGGAAATCTCTACCTCCTCCAACGCTGTCCTGTGCTCAACCTCATTACAAGTTGACTGTGTTTCTATAATAATAATATACTAATAATAATAGTAACAACAACAGGTTCCTAGACCTCCAAGGGCCATCCAGTCCAACCTCCTTCTGCCATAAGGGAAAAACACAATCAAAGCATTCCTCACAGATGGCCATTCAGCCTCTGATGATAATAATAATAATAACAACAACAGGATCCTAGAGTAGAAGGAGACCTCCAAGGGCCATCCAGTCCAACCTCCTTCTGCCATAAGGGAAAAACACAATCAAAGCATTCCTCACATATGTCCATTCAGCCTCTGATAATAATAATAACAACAACAACAACAATGGGTTCCTAGAATAGGAGGAGACCTCCAAGGGCCATCCAGTCCAACCTCCTTCTGCCATAAGTTCAGCCTCTGATAATAATAATAATAACAACAATGGGTTCCTAAAATAGGAGGAGACCTCCAAGGGCCATCCAGTCCAACCTCCTTCTGCCATAAGGGAATAACACAATCAAGGCATTCCTCACAGATGGCCATTCAGCCTCTGATAATAATAATAATAACAACAACAATGGGTTCCTAGAATAGGAGGAGACCTCCAAGGGCCATCCAGTCCAACCTCCTTCTGCACCTGGGCGACGTCGGGAGCCTGCGAAGCCTACCAGGACGCTCTACGCGATCTACCAGTATATCGCGATCTACCTATTGAGCACCCCTGTTCTAGATCCAGGGAAGTCATGCTACCCATGCTCTATTCCTCCTTGGGTGTCCAATTCTGGGCACCACAATTGAAGAGAGACTAAAATGACCAAGGGTCTGGAGAACAAGCCCTATGAGGAGCGGCTTAAAGAGCTGGGCATGTTTAGCCTGAAGAAGAGAAGGCTGACAGGAGACATGATAGCCATGTGTAAATATGTGAGGGGAGGTCATAGGGAGGGGGGGGAGCAAGCTTGCTTTCTGCTGCCCTGGAGACTAAGACACGGAGCAATGGCTTCAAACTACAAGAAAGGAGATTCCATCTGAACATTAGGAAGAACTTCCTGACTGTGAGAGCTGTTCAACAGTGGAACTCTCTGCCCTGGAGTGTGGTGGAGGCTCCTTCTTTGGGTGCTTTTAAACAGAGGCTGGATGGCCATCTGTCGGGGGTGCTTTGAATGCAGATTTCCTGCTTCTTGGCAGAATGGGGTTGGACTGGATGGCCCACGAGGTCTCTTCCATCTCTATGAAAAGCCAAGGCTAAGTATATCTGGGCAAGAAAACCTCAAGATAGGTTTGCTCTAGGGAATCGCCCTAAGTCGGGAAGGATTTGGAGGGCACACGAAAGCAACATTTCCATCGCATGGAAGAAATCGTTACTCATCTCTATTAAAAATAGTCCAAGTCTGTGTCACTTTTGACTCCCAAGGTGATTCATGAAAGCTTAGAGAACCGGTTTAATGATCTCCTGGCCCTGATCTACGCTTTTTCCTTACCTTTGTTTGATTAAGTCCTCCACGTCTTTGCACATCTTCCGCCCGTCCAGCAACCGCTGCAGGAGCGCATCGTATCCGGCGTGAACAGTGAACTCTTTGCACTAGTAGTGAATTCAGAGATTAAATAGTGAATTAGTCAACATAGTTCTATTCGGGATTAATTCTGCATCTTGTTTCCAAAATGGCACGAAATAGAGGAGGAAACTGTCCTATTTATTATTAATAATAATTTTATTAATATTAATAAATATTTTCTTATTATTAATAATTATTATTACTATTTTCTTAATATTAATAAATGTTTTCTTATTTATTATTTTCTTATTATTATTAATAATAATTTTATTAATAGTAATATTTTCTTCTTAATAATAATAATTATTTTCTTCTTCTTATTAATTATTATTATCTTCTTAATATTAATAAATATTTTATTAATAATAATTGTTATTTTCTTAATATTAATAATTTTTCTATTATTAATAATAATAATATTTAATATTTTCTTAATATTAATTAATATTTTCTTATTAATAATAATTATCATTTTCTTAATATTAATTAATATTTTCTTATTATTATTATTAATTATGATTTTCTTAATATTAATTAATATTCCTTATTCATTATTATTATGATTTTATTAATATTAATAAATATTTTCTTATTAATAATAATTATTATTACTTTTTCTTAATATTAATAATTTTTCCTATTATTATTA
The DNA here is from genome assembly GCA_030556195.1 of Anolis apletophallus. Taxonomy (NCBI): domain Eukaryota; kingdom Metazoa; phylum Chordata; class Lepidosauria; order Squamata; family Anolidae; genus Anolis; species Anolis apletophallus. Next base: position 36,788,817 of record JARBWK010000015.1, on the reverse strand, counting down.
ATAATATTTAATATATTCTCTAAATATTAATTAATATTTTCTTATTATTAATAATAATAATTTTCTTAATATGAATAGATATTTCTTATTAATTATTATTATTTTCTTAATATTAATTAATATGTTCTTATTATTATTAATTATGATTTTCTTAATATTAATAAATATTTGTTATTAATTATTATGATTTTCTTAATATTAATAAATATTTTCTTATTTATTATTATTATTTTCTTAATATTACTAATTTTCCTATTATTAATAATAATATTTAATATTTTATTAATATTAATTAATATTTTCTTATTAATAATAATAATTTTCTTAATATTAATAGATATTTCTTATTAATTATTATGATTTTCTTAATATTAATAAATATTTTCTTCTTATTATTAATTATTTTCTTAATATTAATAAATATTTATTATTATTCTTAATAATAATAATTTTCTTAATATTAATAAATATTTTCTCCCTTATAAATAATTGGCCCTATAGCTATCTCACCCCTCTGTTTTTAGCTCTACTCCCTATCTTAATTTGTACATGTGGCCCGTTCATTGTCCTGGGTTATAAATGGTTTTATTTCATTGTAATTTTAAATTGATTATTCTATTTTATACTTTATGTCTTATGTAATTGATTGTGTTGTCGTTTGATTTTACCGTGGTTGTTGTATTGTTGGGGAGATGGTGGCGGAGTACAAATAAAGTTTATTATTATTATTTATTTATTATTAACTTCATTTCTATTCCACCCTTCTCACCCCGCAGGGGACACAGCTCGGATTACAACGTACACATTACATTTAGACACACAAACACACAAGACAGACAGAGGCAAGTTAACATCTGGCCACCAGGGGGAGCTGTCGCACCCCTTCATTCCTCAGCATGTTTTCTGGAGATTTTTTTATGGCCTCGTAAATCAGTTACATTTAGCCTCCCCACTAAGTGGTACCTTAATTTCCTACTTGACAGATACAACTGTCTTTCGGGTTGCAAAGGTTGACAACAGGCTACACAATAGGTCGAGAGCCCACCTCGAGCCGGGCAGGCCTCAAACTCATGACCTTCTGGTCAGTAGAGATCTTATGCAGCTGACACCCAGCCAGCTGCGCCACATTCCCGGTGCTTTCATCATCATTGCCATTATTACTGTTATCATTATCATCAGTACTATCATCGTCATTATTATCATTATCATCATTGTTACCATCGTCATCATCATTATCATCACCATTACCATTATCATTAGCAACGTTGTTATCACCATTACTATTGTCAGTATTTTTTATCGTCATCATCACATTACTATTATCATCATCATTATTATGATTATTATAATCATCATTGTCATTATTACTGTCATCATTATGCTCCAAGTTGCTTCTAGCCATGTTGTGTTCCAGGGCCAGAGAAGCAGATGTCGAAAACAGAAGAACGGCCTAACTCAGGGGAGCGTGCGTGCTCCTTCAATGTTCAACATTTACACAAATGACCAGCCACTGCCAGAAGAGACGGAGAGTTTCATCTACGCTGACGATCGTGACATCACCACTCAAGCAGGGAGCTTTGAAATGGTTGAACAGAAGCTCTCCGATGCTTTAGGTGGTGTTACTGCCTATTACAGGGAAAACCAGCTGATTCTGAATCCATCTAAAATGCAGACGTGTACTTTTCACTTTAAGAACAGACAAGCATCTCGAGCTCTGAGGATTACTTGGGAAGGAATCCCACTGGCGCAGGGGTCAGGAACCTTTTTGACTCAGAGAGCCATGAAAGCAAAATATGTGGAAATTTATTTCAGTGAGAGCATTATAATATATATATTTTAAGACTGAATTCAACTAAATATATATATATATATATTAAGACTGAATTCAGAAAATGTGAGACTTACGTACATACTATGAAAAATTCCCCCGAAGAATGACGGGACACTTCAGGGCTCTGCAAAAGGCATGCTCAGGACTCTGGGAAGGAAGAGAAGACGGAAGGAAGGGGGAAACACCTCCGCCGCGCCTCCTACCCGGGAGCCAGTGCTGCCCGCACCTCCATCGCCGGTGGTGCAGCCGCGCCGGACGCACTCGCGCAGCTGCGCGTGACGTCACTGCGCATGCGCAGCCAAGCGTGACGCAGCCGCGCAGCTGCGCGACATCCAGCAGCCATGGGGGGGGCGCAATAATAAGGCTCGCCTACCCCCCCCCCCCCCGGGAGAGGTGAGACCGCCCCTGGGGGGAAAGAAAGACAGACAGAGGAAATAAAGGAGGGAGGGGGAGAGGAAGAAAGAAAAGAAGAACGAATTATGGAAAAAGAAGAAAAGCAAGTCAGAGCTGCCCGCAGCGGCTCCACAAGGCCGAAGACTGAGAAGGGGCGTTTGGTGGCCGATGCGCCTCTGAATATGTGGCGTTCCCTGTCGTTCGCGGGTGCATAACCTCCGCCCCCGGCCGCCAAACCCTCCTCCTCAGTCTCTGGCCTCGTGGAGGGGGTGCATGCGTGCCGGGTTCACTTGCGTGGAACCAGCTAGTTCCGCACAGGCGCACCCGGCCCGCATGCACGGAACCAACTAGTTTTACGCATGCGCACCCAGCGCACATGCGCACCTTCCACAAGGCCGGAGAGCGAGGGGGCGCCAAAATAATGTTCGCTTACCATTTTAAATTACCTTGTCTATAATATAGAATTAATGTAGTTTGACACCACTTTGGAAATAATAGCATTGCATCCAGTCAAAATGAGGGGGAAAGCCTACCAGCTGCAAGGCAAACCACTGCCTTTCTTCCTGGGAGGCCTTTGGCTGGAAAAAGAGAAGTTCTCAATTGACCGCAGAAGGAACAGAGGAAATATAATAAGCCAAAGAAGCTGTCGAACTGCAACTCCCAGGATCCCAACTCATTGAGCATTCGTTCTGCAGTGCACACGCACCCAAAAAATACCCCGTAAAGGCCCTCTAACGATAGCCTAAGAAGAGTGAGGTTCTCTTCAGAGCAGAACGTGTTCTCCTCTGGCAATATCGAAAGAAAAAAACCTAAACGATTCCACTCATTGGAAGTTACGAAACCTACTATTGCCTTCGCCATTCCTAGAACGGAGACGAACCCAACGGAGAAGGATCCAGGTTGAAGTCGCTGCAGAAAATGTGAATTTTTGCCTTCGGATGCATCATTCCAACCGTGACGCTTCGACTGATTCACCCGTTTCACACCAGAACAAGACCAATGTCAGATTTTCCCAGGGAAATATCACTGTGTTTTGGAATAGGAAATGGCGTTCGAGGCTATTACAGTGCATCTACACCAGGCGTGAGCAAAGTTGGGCCCTCCAGATGTTTTGGACTCCAACTCCCACCATTCCTAACCGCCTCAGGCCCTTTCCTGAGGCGGTTAGGAATGGTTTGAGTTGGAGTCCAAAACATCTGGAGGGCCCAACTTTGCCCACGCCTGATCTACACTGTGGATCCACTTGAACTGCCATGTGTTGCACTCCAGGACAGGAAAAGCTCTCTGACTATAAACACCGCACGTTGAATAGGAAAACAATCCTTTTATTGAAGACTAGCTGTACCCGGCACGCGTTGCTGTGCCCTATTTAGGAGATGTGAGAAAGTCTGAGTATGTAAGGGTTGGAACTGATGTTACTTATGGTCTTGGTGGGGTCATGGCTGTGTCGTTGTGGGTTGTTCTGGGAGGTGGGATGTTGAAGTCCTGTTGAGTTGTCGGTGTGTGGTGTTGCTGGCGTTCTGCAGAGCTTGTGGATATACAATGTTTTTTGTCTTTCCGTCTGCTGTGTTGATGTAGAAGTTGATGCTTGTGTGGGTGGGGTATTTTGGAAGTGAGTGGAGGTACTTGAAATCCCATCACCCATGGTGTGCCCTCCTCTAAACTGCAGTTGGATGGAGTGTGGGTCATGGGGGCACTGTGTGCCAAGTTGGGTCTTTATTGGTCTTGTTTCTGGGCCACAGTGGTCTGAGGGGAATGAAGGGTTTGAAAGTACTACAAATCCCATCATCCATGGTCCACCCTCCTCCAAACTGCAGTAGAATGTAGCGTGGGTCATAGGGGCTCTGTGTGCCAAGGTAATTCAGGCCATGTCCCATGAGCTGAGGCCTAGTCAGGTTACTGTCATTTCAGGCCATACACAATGTCCCATGAGCTGAGGCCTAGTCGGGAAAATAAAGTTAATGAAGCCTTACTGTCAATTCAGAGCTTAAACAGCATCCCATTAAGTGAGGCCTAGTCAGGAAAATCAAGTTAATGATGCCTTACTGTCAATTTTGGGCGTGGTCTGTGATTTGTAGGGGTTTAAATTTTCTGTGGGAAGTGAATTGGGTGTTCGTGTTGGCGACTGCCTCAGGCCTTTGCCTTATCCTCCTCTGCCAGTTAAGAGAGTTGGAATGTTCGTGTTGGCTGGCCAATAGAGGCGTAATGCAAATACTCCCTCACTGGCAACCAATCATGTTGTCAGAATGTAGAGGCCGGGAGATTCACTGGCGGCCGCGGAGGATGCTGGGAAATGTAGTTTTTTTGTATCGTTGTTTTGGGGGCCTTCTAGGTTTTGGGGGGGAAAGTTTCTTTGCTAAAAACCTACCTTGCCTGAGGCCTATTTTTGTTGCCAAGTTTGGTGTGTCTGCCTTGTAAGGTTTCTCTGCCTATGGCAGTCGTTCCATGACGGGACCTCCTTTATATAATAGATAATTAAAAAGCAGCAAAGTAAAAAAACACTCTAAAGAAATAGGTAAATCCAATTCGGTAAGAAGATAAGCAGGAACAAATTAGTCCAGGGTAGAGTTCAGCAAAGTCCATAAAAACAAAACAAAATAAAATCCAGGAAATCAGGAAACATTAATCCAAGGCATGGGTATGCAATCCTACAATCCAAGAACCAAAACCATGGAACAAAAAGTACGAGGGCGGGTCAATAAGTCCGTGACTTTTTGAATTTCCCGCCTCTTAACTGAAAGGGCAACACTGCTCCTGTCAACAGGCACCTGTCAGTTGACTCCTGTCAAAATTTGAACAAGCTGTGTCATTTAGTTTGTGTTTGACAACCATTGATAGCAGACTACCGCGTGATTTGAGGAGAAAATGGAAAAAAGTGAATTTCGTGTGCTCATTAAGCATTAGTTTTTGTGGGAAAAAACCATCCCTCAAACCAAGGCTAAGCTTGATAAATACTATGGGGACTCTGCACCATCCATTTCAATGGTAAAAAAGTGGTTTACTGAATTTCATGGTGGCCGTACAAGTACGGAAGATGCAAAATGTTCTGGACGCCCAGTTGAGGTCTCTACACCCGAAACAATTGAAAAAACTTCATGATATGGTGTTGGCCGATCAGAGATTGAAAGTGCGAGAGATTGTGGAAGCCATAGGCATCTCACGTGGCTCAGTGGTTTCAATTTTAAATGATCACTTGGGTATGAGAAAGCTTTCCGCTAGATGGGATATCCTAAACTTGGGACTTTTATCTCGTTAGCTATGTCACTAACGCTCAGAAATTGGTTTCACTTTAGCTGAGAATTTGTTATCTTTTTCTGTCAGAGACTGGCAGAACGCCGAAGCCACTGTTCGGCTCTCCTGTTTGACTGATCTCCTCTCGTCTATCTATTTGCTCATTATCTATTTGCTCATTAGTAGCTTGTTCAACTTAAGCCGTCTGAGGGCTCGCACTAAGACTCTAAAATATCTAGTCCGTGAGCTGCTTTTTGCTGACGATGCTGCTCTTATCACCCATTCAGAAGCAGCTCTGCAGTGCCTAACATCCTGCTTTGCTGGAAGTCAGCCTGAAGAAAATGGAAGTCCTCTACCAGCCTGCACCACAGGAAGAACACCATCATCATCCCCACGTCAGCATAGGCAACTCTGTGCTTAAGTCCGTTCAGCAGTTCACCTACCTGGGAAGCATCTCTTCAGACACCATGATTGATAAAGAGATAGATCACAGATTAGCAAAGGCATAGAGTGCATTCGGAAGGCTTCACAAAAGAGTCTGGAGCAACAAGCACCTGAGGTAAAGCACCAAAATCAGTGTGTACAGAGCTATAATACTGTCTATTCTCCTTTATGGGTCTGAAACATGGGTCACCTATCGCCAACACCTACGACTCCTCGAACGCTTTCATCAGCGCTGTCTTCGCACAATCCTAAATATACCCTGGACCGACTATGTGACTAATGTTGCTGTCCTTGGATAAGCAGGAATCACCAGCATTGAGGCCATGCTATTGAGAACTCAGCTGCGCTGGGCAGGGCACGTCTCTAAGATGGAGGACCACTGCCTCCTAAAGATACTATTCTATGGTGAACTCGCCACGGGTCAGCACAAGAGAGGCATCCCCAAAAAGAGATATAAGGACTCCCTGAAACAACATCTCAGGCTCGGCCAGATTGATCACCAACAATGGTCCACCTGGCCTCACATCGGGAGGCATGGAGACGCACTATCCACAATGCTGCAACCTCTTTCGAGAAGACACGCCAAACGGGCGTCGAAGAGAAACAACAACGCAGAAAGAACCGCAACTTGGAAACAACATCACCCAAGGAGACTTTTTGCTGTGCTTTCTGCAACCAAACTTGCCTATCTCAGATTGGCCTTTATAGTCATCAACGCGCTTTTAAAAAGCGTGGGATGAGTCCTTCCTAAGAATCTTCGTTCGCAAAGTAATGCCGAGATTTCCTCATTAATTTCTGCAGCTGGGCCAGGTGCCAAGCTGTTTTCATGTTCCCTCTCATGGGAACCCTCTGGTAACAATTCAGAGAGCACACCATCATCCCCACACCCCTCAGGGCCATTCTCATGGGAAACTACAGGGATCTCCTGGTCATTCTCTGCATCAATATCACTGACCAAACTATTGCCATCTTGAACCTCATCTTGAACCTCATTAACATCAGTCCCCACATCCAAAGCGCCCTGATCCTGAAACACAATCACAGGCTGAGCTCCAACACCATGACCAAATGCTGTGCAAAGATGGAGTTGTCGGTTAACAACCTATTTTGCCCTCACTGACCACCAAACTACAAATCCCACGACTCCCAAGCAGAGTCACCGCAGTCAAAGAGGGGCCAAGCTGCATTAACTCTACAGTGTAGAAGCGTTGACGGTGTTAGACCTATGTTTGGGAGAGCAGCATAATGCCAAGTGTTGCCAAAGTTTGATTCCTTGCTTAGTCATGGAAGCCCATTGGGTGACCTTGGATAGGTCACACTATCTCCGTGATTTTTCAGTGATTTGAACCAATTTGTGTGCTCGGTCCTATTTTAATATTTATATGCTGGAGGTCTGAAATGGCTGCTTAATTGTCATGAGATGCTTTGAGTCCCAATCACATCTTTAAAACCAACTTATGAATTATTATTATTAATCTGTGAGCAGAAAACGTCTGTGGCAGATCCTGGAACGTCTAGGATAAGAACATAAGAACATAAGAAGAGCCATGCTGAATCGGACCTCAGCCCATCTAGTCCAGCATTCTGTATCCTGGCCCACCAGTTGTACACGGGGATCTCGAGCAGAAGGGAGGGCAAAACCCTAACCTGCTCCCCCCCCACAACCAGTACCCAGGGAAATCCTGCAAAAACTGGTGGCACTTGAATGTCCTTTTCAATGTCCCCCCAAATTCCTCAAAATGATTATCCTGTTACATGAGGGCCAGCGTGATCAAGTCAGATACGGCGATGCTCTCTCGGAGCCCTTTCACATAACTAATGGAGTGAAACAAGGTTGTGTTCCTGCACCCTATTTACAACCTTCTTCAGCATGATGCTACAAAGGGATATGGCAGGTTTCGAAGAAGACGGCATATATATACGCTATCGTACTGATGGTAGCTTGTTCAACTTAAGCCGTCTGAGGGCTCACACTAAGACTCTAAACTATCTAGTCCGTGAGCTGCTTTTTACTGACGATGCTGCCCTTGTCGCCCATTCAGAAGCAGCCCTGCAGCGCCTCACATCCTGCTTTGCAACAGCTGCAGAGTTGTTTGGGCTGGAAGTCAGCCTGAAGAAAATGGAAGTCCTCTACCAGCCCACACCACATGAAGAACACCATCATCCCCATGTCAGCAGAGGCAAATCTGTGCTTAAGTCCATCCAGCAGTTCACCTACCTAGGAAGCATCATCTCTTCAGATGCCAAGATTGATAAAGAGATAGATCACAGATTAGCAAAAGCATAGAGTGCATTCGGAAGGCTTCACAAAAGAGTCTGGAGCAACAAGCACCTGAGGCAAAGCACCAAAATCAGTGTGTACAGAACTATCGTACTGTCTATTCTCCTCTATGGGTCTGAAACATGGGTCACCTAGCGCAAGAATCTTCATTCGCGAAGTAATGCCGAGAGAAAGAGAGTTGAATGCACTCAATGTTCAATGCTATTCAACCAAAGTAACTGTGATGACAGGTGCCATGCATAAAACCAGCATGCAAATAAATATTAATAATAATACTAGCCAATTCATACAGTAAATCCTTGAGTGCACTCAACATTCAGTGCTACTCAATTGAAGTAATTGTGAAGACAGGTGCCACGAATAAAACCAGGATACAAATATAATAATAGGCAGTTTATATAGTAAATAGTTGAGTATACTCATTGTTCAGTTCAACCCAGCTGAAATAATAATAATAATATACTAAATAATTAAATGCACTCAATATCATTCTACCCAGCCAAAATAATTATTATAATTATAATACATCACACAGTCCTAGACACTTGGGAAGTGTTTGACTTGTGATGTTGTGATACGAAATCCAGCATATAGATCTCGTTTGCTGTGGCATACTGTGTTTTTGTGTCAGTAAAATAATAATCATAATCATAATATAGTAAATAATTACATGCATTCAATGTCTTTCTACCCAGTTGATGTAATAATAATGATGATGATAATAATAATAATATATAGGCAGTTTGTACAGTAAATAGTTGAGTGTACTCTCTCCATGTTCAGTTCTACCAAGCTGGAAAAAAATATTATTATATAGTAAATAGTTGAGTGGACTTAAAGTTCAGTTCTACTGGGACAAATAATAATAATAATATTAATTTATTAATTTATTATTATTATTTGTACCCCGCCACCATCTCCCCAATGGGGACTCGGGGCGGCTTACATGAGGCCAAGCCCAACAATACAACAACCAAGGTAAAATCAAACGAACAACAACATAATCAATTACATAGGACATAAACGGACATACTCTGTGGTTTTTTTGTATCAGTAAAATAATAATAATATAGCAAATGTCTTCCTACCCAGTTGATGTAAGAATAATGATGATAATAATAATAGGCTGTTTATACAGTAAATAGTTGAGTGGACTTAAAGTTCAGTTCTACTGGGTGGCTTACATGAGGCCAAGCCCAACAATACAACAAGCAAGGTAAAATCAAACAACATAATCAAATACATAGGACATAAACTGATATACTGTGTTTTGGTGTGTCAGTAAAATAATAATAATCATAATATAGTAAATAATTAAATGCATTCAATGTCTTTCTACCCAGTTGATGTAATAATGATGATGATAATAATAGGCAGCTTATACAGTAAATAGTTGAGTGTACTCTGTCCATGTTCAGTTCTACCAAACCAGAAAAAAATATTATTATATAGTAAATAGTTGAGTGGACTTAAAGTTCAGTTCTACTGGGCCAAAATAATAATAATAATAATAGCCAGTTTATACAGTATACAGTGCATTGCACTCAATGTTCATAAGACATACCGTGTTTTTTTGTGTGTCAGTAAAATAATAATAATCATAATATCGTAAATAATTAAATGCATTCAGTGTCTTCAATAATTAAATAATAATAATATAGTGAATAATTAAATGCATTCAATAATCATAATATAGTAAATAATTAAATGCATTCAATGTCTTTCTACCCAGTTGATGTAATAATAATAATGATAATAATAATAATAATATAGGCAGTTTATACAGTAAATACTTGAGTGTACTCTCTCCATGTTCAATTCTACCAAGCCGGGAAAAAATATTATTATATAGTAAATAGTTGAGTGGACATAAAGTTCGGTTCTACTGGGCCAAAATAATAATAGTAATAGCCAGTTCATACAGTATATAGTGCATTGCACTCAATGTTCAGTGCTACTCAACCAAAATAATTGTGGCGACAGGTGCCAGGCACTTATTAGAAATAATAGAAGTGTTGCTTCTCAATGCAAAGGATTGGGCGCTTACCCAAAAGACGTCCTTAAACTGCAGGTGTGCCATGATGAGGAAAGCAGTCCAAAACGGTGCCAAATGCGTCCAAATAAAGGGCGCTTTGTTCCAAGCCAAGAAGGAAATTTTCTTCTTCTTGACAACTCGCAAAGACGGTTCACTGGGAGGAAGTTTGTGGCGACCTGTATGTCTCCGAAGGAGGGAGCAAACGACACCCCGAAAACCTCACCAGCGAGGTCTCCTTTGCCTCTCTCGTTCCACTTTTCGCTCCACCCCTCTTCTTTTCATTTCTGGCAAGCAGCGAAAATATATAATAACGCAATGAGGAAGCCAAGAGAGAGAGAAAAAAGTTGCCTGTATGCAAAGCAGAGGCTTTTGTTTTGTGGGTTACTTTTTGGAAAGTACAGAAAAAGAGACATGTACGACGACAAACTGTTTGGACAAAACCGAACTTGGATGTCGGACCCAATTCTTGGTCCCTATGTTGTTTATATATCTTTTGGCTATCATATATATATATATGATATACATATAACGCTGGGTCCAAATCATGTACACACAGGAAGCGGAGCTGCGGTCTTGCCGGCTCAGCGATTGCTGCAAGAGCGGAAGGGTTTTCCAACCCCGAAACGGAGGAAATGCATCAACGGTGGTTTTTCTTGCTGATGCACTGGGCAGGCATTGAACTGAACATGAATGGAGGGAGAAGGGAGCGCACTGTGCCACCGGAATACTAATTTGAGCAAAGGCGCACAACAACCAGGACAATGAAGGCCTTGCTTTGGGATGCCTCGGGCCAGAAATATTAACATTCGGAGCATGGAATCACACGGAGGCGGCCTCCAATGTTTCGGGTTGCATAAAGTCGCAATTTGGATCGCATGAAGCCGCAATTCAACGTACAGTACATTAATGCAGTTTGAACCCACTTTGAAATGCCGTGGCTCAAAGCTACAGAATCCTGGGCGGCATCAACACTCGTTCCCAGAGAAGGCCGAAACCCTTGTAAAGCTACAACTCCCGGGATCCCACAGCATTTAGAGTTAGAGATGACAAAGTGCTTAAGACTAGTACAGATGGAAGAGGAGCGACAGGCCTACTTGCAGGTGTCTTTCCTTCCTCCGTTTCCCTCATACACCTCTTCTTTCTTTCCTTTCTCTTCCCTTCTTTTTATTTCTTCCTTTCCTTCCTTCATCTCTTCTCTTTCCTCCCTCCTCCTTTTCCTTTCTTCCCCCTTTTCTTCTTTCTATCCCCTTTTCTTTCCTTCCTCCCTTCACCTCATATACAGATATCATATCATCTATCAACAGCTGATCCAGTGACCTCACAGAAGGCCACCCTAGCTGATCCAGTGACCTCACAAAGGGCCACTTCACCTAGCAACAGCTGATCCAGTGGCCTCACAGAGGGCAACTTCACCTATCAACAGCCAATCCAGAGAGGGCCACTTCACCTAGCAACATCTGATCCAATGGCTTCACAGAGGACCACTTCACCTATCAACAGCCGATCCAGCAATCTCACAGAGGGCCACTCTAGCCAATCCAGTGGCCTCATAGGTGGTCACTTCAGCTATCAACAGCTGATCCAGTGGCCTCACAAAGGGCCGCTTCACCTATCAACAGCTGAACCAGTAGCCTCACAGAGGGCCACTCCAGCTGATCCAGTGGCATCACAGAGGGCCACTTCACCTATCAACAGCTGATCCAGTGACCTCACAGAAGGCCACCCTAGCTGATCCAGTGACCTCACAAAGGGTCACTTCACCTAGCAACAGCTGATCCAGTGGCCTCAGAGAGCAACCTCATCTATCAACAGCCAATCCAGAGGGCCACTTCACCTAGCAACATCTGACCCAATGGCCTCACAGAGGACCACTTCACCTATCAACAGCCGATCCAGCGACCACACAGAGGGCTACTTTACCTTTCAACAGCTGATCCAGTGGTTTCACAGAGGGCCATTTGACCTATCAGCTGATCCAGTGGCCTGAGGGCCACTTTACCTAGCAACAGCTGATCCAGTGACCTCAGAGAGCCACTTTAGCCAATCGAGTGGCCTCACAGAGGGCCACTTCACCTAGCAACAGCCTTTGTGGTACAAACGGATGAACACACATACATACTTGGACATATCTTAATCGATCGATAGATTCTGTTCTCGTGGGCTTTGTGTTTTGCAGACCTTTCTGTACAGTACTGATGTCCCATAAACAAAAAGGAAAGCTGGAAGTTCTAGAATATTTTGAAAAATCCACACCAGAAATGACACTTGTAAAGGTTTTAATCGGAGTGTTTTGACGCGGGTAGTGTTCTGACATAAAATACACCTGCTAAAGGTTAAAAAATAACTATCGGGATGCAAAAATACCATTTCCGGATCATATAAACACCCACAAGCGGAAAGTTCATTATACACAGAAAACCTTAAAAAGTAAGGAAAAGCCTCGGTCCTCCTTGACACAGAAGGATTATGACGAACGGAAAAACCCAGCCAACGCTTTCACCTTCCCCAAATCGAATACTGAACTAGTGGTAATTGGTTTGTACTATCGCAAGCCAAACCTTGGCGTTTTCAAGTAAGTTTCCGAAAAAGCAAACATCGTTTTCCATTCAAGAGTCAAGCTTTGGGGTCCCGAAATTATAAAGGCTAGAGGCGATGCGCAAAGACATTCGGGAATGAAAACCAGTGTGTGTGTGTGTATCTAGAGATATATGTTTACATCCACACACAATTCGTATGGTTGCGTTCAGAGCCAAACACTTATATTCAGAGTCTCTTGGGAATTACAGTTCTTCGTGGTAAAAGCGCTCGTCCTGGAGCTGCCGGCCATAATCCGTGGCTTCACTGTTGAGGAAGAGATCCTGGTTTGCAAGGATCTCCACCGCCGTCAGCCTTTTGTCCCCATCCTCGTCCATTTCCTCAATTAGGTGGGTAGCCTGGGAAAAGAAAGATCAATGCATTGTCACTTCGCAGATTTAGCTTATTATCCACACTCAGGAGTAGATGAGGGTCCAAAGCGCCGAAAGGACGTCACCATTTAACACAGCGTCTCTCATGGGAGTTAAGTGAGGTCCAGGGCCATTGTAGGTGGGTCCAGAGTGCTCTTTGATTGCCCTGTTCAGTGGTTGATCAATTTCTCTGTTTGATGTGTGTGATAAAGGGTTATTTATTTATTTACTTATTCACAGTATTTATATTCCGCCCTTCTCACCCCGCAGGGGACTCAGGGCGGATTACAATGTAAACATACATGGCAAACATTCAATGCCATAGACCAGGGCTGTCCAACAGGCGGCCCTGGGGCCGTACACGGCCCCCGAGCCCCTTCCCTACGGCCCCCTAACTTGTTTTGATAAAATACAAATAAAAATAAAATTAAAATTTAAAAAATACCTACTTCTGGGTTTAGGCAAGCATCGCGAGACTACGCCAGCCACAGACGGGATTTCGAGGGAGGTCGAAATCCCGTCTGTGGCTGCGTAGTCTCGCGATAGCTGCCGAAATCTCGGGTCCCGTGGGATTTGCGGCCGGCCTGGGCGCGCGCCTCCTCCTCCCTCGCAGCTGCTTCCAGGCCAGCCCCATTCCCTCAGAGAGAGGGAGGAGGGGAGTGAGGCAGGAAAGCCCCTCCTGGCTCCGTCATCTTCCTGTGGAGGGCCCCGCCCGCCCCGCGGATGGGAGAGCTGCCGCACCTGGCCTGAGCTTGGCCTCGGCTCCAGCGGGGCTCTTCGGGGACGGCGTTGGCGTTGGCGCTTCAGCCCTGTGGCGGGGCTCCCGCAGTATGGGTAAGGAAGGGCCTGGCTCGAGTGAAAGCGGGACGGTGGGTGAGTGGGGGGGGGGAGGGGTCCCTAAGCGGCGGTTTCCTTGGCGACGCTTCCTTCCCCTCCTCCGCACCCCCTCCCCCTTGTTGTGCTGCCTACCCCCCGCGTGCAGGGCGCAACGTGGCTTCCTTTGCGCCTGCCCCGCGGCTTGTTTTCCCTTCAGGGAGGGGAGGGAGCTCTTTGGGCCTCCTCCACCGGCCTCTGGGAAAGGAGGCCCCATCAAGCCCCGCGACGGCATTGAGGTGTTTGGGTTTTTTTTTGGTGTGTCCCAATTTGAGCGTGGACTCAAATAACTCAAAGGTATTAGGAAACATTCCCCCTAATCCACCAGTGTCCCCATTTGGGTATATTGAGTATTCATGCCAATTTTGGTCCAGATCCATCATTATTTGAGTCCACAGTGCTCTCTGGATGGAGGTGAACTACAACTCCACAACTCAAGGTCAATTGGAAGTAAATTGGAGCTGGGGAGGGGGCAGGGGCGTGGAGGGGCGGAGCCGGGGGAGGGGGCGGGGGCGGGCGGAGCCAGGGAGGGACCGGGGGGAGCCGGGGAGGGGGCGGAGGCAGGGGCGGAGGCAGGCCCTTCGCCCCCCCAGGTGATCAGTGACCGGAATTCCGGCCCTTGGGCCCGTAGAAGTTGGACAGCCCTGCCATAGACCAGGCCTGGGCATCTTGCGGCCCACCAGCCAGATGTGGCCCGCCGGCCGATTCTGTCCGGCCCGTGTAAGGGCCCCGGCAGGCAGGCAGGCAAAGCAGATCGGCCAATGGAGGGGAAGAACTTCCTTTCTGTCTCACGCGTTCCCCCCTCCCTTCTCTTCTTCGGCAGCCAGCTATGCCTGTATGACCTCTTCGCGCTGCCGGTGCTCCCTGGAGCAGCATCAGGAGCGAAGGCTGGAGTGAGCCACAGAGGGGCGGAGCCTGTGGAGAAAGAGCTGAGCCTTCCTCCTTCCTCCTCCGCAGGCTCGCCCCCGCCTCCAGCCTTCGCTCTTGCTGCTAGTCCAAGAAACGCAGGAGCGCGAAGAGGTCATACAGGCCTGGCTGGCTGCCAAAGGAGAAGGGAGGGGGGAGCTCTTCCTCCGCTCAGCTGGAGCTTCTAATACTCAGATAAGATAGAATACTAAAATTCAGAACAACACAATAACAGAGTGTACACTTCCCTCATCTTGTGCAAAAAGGAATGTAAACATGTGAGCTGAAGCCTTGTGCCACCTCAAAATTCTTATTAGAAACTATGCATTTATATTTTGACTAACCAACTGCCTTGGTCAGACCATACCTGGAAGACTGTGTCCAGTTCTGGGAACTGCAAATTAAGGGCGATGTTCACAAGCTGGAATGTGTCCAGAGAAGGGAGACTAAAATGATCAGGGGTTTGGAGAACAAGCCCTATGAGGAGTGGCTTAAAGAGCTGGGCATGCTTAGCCTGCAGAAGAGAAGGCTGAGAGGAGACATGATGAGGGCCATGTATAAATATGTGAGAGGAAGTCATAGGGAGGAGCGAGCAGGCTTGTTTTCCGCTGCCCTGGAAACTAGGACGCAGAACAATGGCTTCAAACTACAAGAAAGGAGATTCCATCTGAACATTAGGAAGAACTTCCTGACTGTGAGAGCCATTCAGCAGTGGAACTCTCTGCCCTGGAGTGTGGTGGAGGTTCCTTCTTTGGGGTCTTTTAAACAGAGGCTGGATGGCCATCTGTCAGGGGTGCTTTGCATCTCCACCTCTGACATTCAACCTGACTTTGATGCACTTGTTAAAGACCAACAGAAACACAAATGATACAAATGTTCACATTTTGTTAACCATTGTTTTGTAAAATTTGAGTGAATAAATGTCATTTTTCCTATGACAACCTCTCTTTTTCATTGCTCATAACATATACTCTTATCAGTCTTATTAATATATCAAAAACGCAATGTAGTGCCTTTTTTATTATTATTAAATAAATTAAATTGATATCATGTAAAATGCAGTTCAGCCTTTAGGTGCGGCCCTCCATAATATTTTTTGGTTCTCGTGTGGCCCCTTGGAAAAAATAATTGCCCACCCCTGCCATAGACACACAACACATATAGACAGACAGATGTCATTTAACATTCCAACTTCTGGCCACCAGGGGAGCTGTCGCTTTACCGTCCATCTGCGACACCGATGAAGTACTTTCCGCTTTCCCTGCATGTTTTTATGGAGACTTTTTTTATGGCCTCCTAAATTTTGTTAAGTTAGCCTCTCCACACATAGGTGGTACCTACATTTCCTACTTGACAGATGCAACTGTCTTTTGGGTTGCAAAGGTCGACAACAAGCTACACAATTGGCCAGAAGCTCACTCCGACCCGGGTTGGCTTCGAACTCATGACCTTTCGGTCAGTAGTGATCTTTAATGCAGCTGATACCCATCCAGCTGTGCCACAGTCCCGGTGCGGAGAGGCAGTGGGTGGGATAATGCAAATTTATTTATTTTTATTTATTTATTCAGTTCTGTATGCCGTCTTTCCCCGAGGGCTCAGGACGGCTTACAGAGAGTATAAAGAAGTATTAAAAATATTTAAAAAGTAAAAAAGTTTTTAAAAAATGAGAGAAAAAGGAACCTTGGGAGGTGTCTTGGGTGGAGGGAAAACAGAAAATCTAGGCTGAAATGGTCCCTGTATTAAAAAGGTCACGAGCACCAGGAATGTGGCGCAGCTGGCTGGGTGTCAGCTGCATAAGATCTCTACTGACCAAAAGGTCATGTGCTTGAGGCCTGCCCAGGTCGAGGTGGGCTCTCGACCTATTGTGTAGCCCAGGGCTGCCCAGAAAAGGTGATCGCAGCTGGATGGGGCGCTTCTGCCCTGCATGTGTGCACCCTGCGCATGGCGCTCCTTCCGCCCGTGGGGCATTATGGGGAAGGAGGGAGCGCGAGGCGTGCCCTCCTCTCATCTTGGGGGGGGGGCACCTGAGATTAGAGCCCCTTCTCCTTCCGTGGGCTCCCTCCATTCCATGGGGCAGGTGGGCTTGACAGTGCCAGCCTTCTGCGAAGGGAGAGGCAGCAGCAGCCCCTCTCCACGCTCACATCCACACACTCGCACTCACGCAACGCGCACAGCCCACGCGGGCGGGGCCCGCCTCCCCGCCCACTCCGCGTCCCTGCCTCCCTCTCTCTCTCCCCTCCTTCCTTCCTTCTCTCGCTGCTGCAATTGTGGAACATGGGATTTGCGGCAGGAGCGTGCGCACGGCAGGTAGATCTTTTCGACTTGGTTGTGTGGGCACCCCTGGTGTAGCCTGCTGTTGACCTTTGCAACCTGAAAGACAGTTGCATCTGTCAAGTAGGAAATTAAGGTACCACTTAGTGGGGAGGCTAAATTTAACTGATTTACGAGGCCATAAAAAGATCTCCAGTAAACACGCTGAGGAATGAAGGGGTGTGACAGCTCCCCCTGGTGGCCGATGTTAAATTGCCTCTGTCTGTCTTCTGTGTTTGTGTGTCTAAATGTAATGTGTACATTGTAATCCGCCCTGAGTCCCCTGCGAGGTGAGAAGGGCGGAATAGAAATGAAGTAAATAAATAAATAAGCCTTCACTTGGGTGGTGGGCAGGATGGCGTTTCTGGAGGACGTTGGCAGGGCTCCTGTACATGTTCATGGTAAATGTCGGTTTTGGGAGGGCTATGGGTGTCTCCAGCTCAGTAAACAGTGGTAAGGGAGGCTTACAAAACAATGAGTAAACCAACAAGAGATACAAACCCAAATAGAGTTACATAACCAATATCATATATTCAAGGCAATACAGCAATGATAATGATAATACAGGAAGCGACGGACAAAGATAATGACAGAGCAAAAGCAGCCTGTTATATTGTAATCATACGGAGATCGTATTAGCTGTTGTTAGCGGGTGTTTACATAGTATTTATTTATTTGTTTGTTTGGACTTACAGTATCTGCTGCCACTCCCCTCCGGCTTGGGGCGACTCACAGCATTAAAAGCATAGTTAAAACAGCATATATACAAACACTGCACATATAAAAGCACGACATGTATAAAACACAATAAGATCATAACAGTACATCAACCCAATGCATAGGAAGCAGGTTACACGAATCTGCATTATCAGCGGTATAGTGCCTGCAGATTAAAGGCCAAACGCCTGTTTAAATAGCAGAGTTTTACAGGCCTTCCAGAAGGCCAACAGACTAGAAAGAGCGTGAACTTCAGGAGGGAGTGCATTCCATAGTGTTGGAGCAATAATTCAGAAAGCTCTCCTCCTTGTTGAAGTCAGCTGGACGGTCTTACAGCCTGGGATTTCCAGGAGATTAAGTGACTCTGAACGCAGTGGTCTGGAGGGACAATATAGGGAGAGGCGGTCCCTTAGGTCAGTGTTTTTTTCAACCTTTTTTGAGCCGCGGCACACTTTTTACATTTACAAAATCCTGGGGCACACCACCAGCCAAAATGACACAAAATGACACTCTAACACAGTAATACATATAGTCAATGTTTTTAAATGTATTTATACACTCAGTGAGAAACCTGGGCCTGTTTCGATAAACACAACATAGATATCCTGGCAGGAATGGCAGAAAGCACACACGAAGGTCTTGCTCAACAGCTGTCAGTCATGGGAAAACTTTGGCCCTCTGGGTGCTTTGGACTTCAACTCCCACCATTCCTAACAGCCTGAGGCCCTTTCCTGCTTGAGTGGCTGAGGGGGGAAAGGAAAAGGGCCTGAGGCTGCTAGGAATGGTGGGAGTTGGAGTCCAAAACACTTGGAAGGTCCAAGTTTGCCCTTGCCAGCTTTCGATTCCATCGCCACATCTATCTTCAGCCTTTGGCGGTTTGAATATATGTGATTATCTACGTGATTTTCTACCTTGTCGCTATGATTATGGTGCTGCTTCTTTAAATAGTCCACAAACTGACTGTGTTATTGTGTGGATCCCGGAACTGACATTGGATAACATCGTGAGAATACACTTTGTTTTTTGCACTCACTTCCGTGATTTCATCAAATATCCGTAGAGGAGCGCTCCGTGAACTCACTACTTCCTGGTTCGCAACTCCTCCGCTCTCTGTGGCCACCACGCCAAACTACCTTATGTAAGACTTTTGATTTTCTCCAGCAGAATTGGGTACTTTGAATGTGTTTTTTGCATATGATTATGTATGATTAATTGTGCATTTTGTACTGTGACGTAGCGGTGCTCCTTTAATAAGTAAGGGTATTGGAGGTTCCAATTTCCCACGGCACACCTGATGATCGCTCACGGCACACTGGTTGGGAAACACTGCCTTAGGTACACTGGCCCCAGACCATTCAAGGCCTTAAAGGTCAACACCAGCACTTTGAAGGTGATCCGGAATTCCACTGGAAGGCAGTGCAGTTCGCGCAGGATGGGAGTAATATGACAGCATGTTGGCACGCCTGCCAATAGCCGAGTTGCAGCGTTCTGCACAAGCTTAAGTTTCCGGATCACCGACAGAGGAAGGCCAATGTAGAGAGTGTTACAGTAGTCCAATCTCGAGATGACCGTGGCTTGGACCACTGTGGCTAGGTCGTGGCGGGACAAGTAGGGGGCCAGCTTCCTTGCCTGGCGGAGGTGAAAGAACGCTGCTCTACTGATGATGGAGATATGTGTCTCCATCGTCAGTTGAGAGTCTAGAGACACCAAGACTCTTAACAGCTGACGACGCACATAGTGTCACGCCGTCCAGGGTTGGGAGCTGAAGCCCACCAGTGCCCGGACAACCCAGCCACAGGATCTCTGTCTTAGCTGGATTCACCTTCAACCTACTGGTTCGCAGCCATCCAGTAATGGCCTCAAGGCAGCGATGGAAATTATCCGGTACGGATTCGGTATAATAATAGTATAATCCGATATGTAGCATCATACGCATAGTGTTCCCCTCAAACAATAATATTACATATACAAGGTGCTCTGGAGATGACGCTAAACCAAATAAAGCGTCCAAAGTGGAGATTTGCCTTGAAGATATTGGTTATGTAACTCTATTTGGGTTTGCATCCCTTGTTGTCTCCAGCTCAGCGCCTGTTTGTGGAGGTGGGGCTCTGTATGGGTAAGCAGACACCCCTGCCAGATACACACATTTTCACTTTTAACATGTGTATAGATAGATAGATAGATAGATAGATAGATAGATATCGGGTGAAGTTCTTCCAAAGCCTCACCTCCTCCTGCGCGATGCCTTCATTATTGGGCACCACCCAACTCAAGAGCTCTTTGGGGTCGAGCCACCCGTCCCGGTCCTTATCGTAATCATTTGTGAAGCGGTCCTTCTCGACTTGGATCCATTCAGGGTCTTCGCTGGCAGCTTAAAAGACAAAGGCCACAGGTTTGAGTCTCCTTTCTGTTTATTTATTTAGCACACTTGTATACCGCTCCCTCTCAGCCCGAAGGCGACTCAGGGCGATTTACAACAACATCATAAAAACAACATTTAGAGCAGATTAAAAACATTAACACATTGATTAAAATCATAACAATAATAAAACATCAATACGTCTCCAAGATTAAACATAGTCCGATCTCATAATCACGTTCCAAATCCTATGTTTGCTCTGTTGAAATCTTTCAATAATGTTCGAATAGGAAACAACTAAGTTCAGATACGGATGGGGATTTGGCTCCCAAAGCCTGTTGTAGTTTTGTAACGCTTCTACACTTACTCGGATCCCTTCTATAGTCGCCCAGGAACTCTTCGAGGCTCACAAACCCGTCCCCGTTTTTGTCGTGTTCTTCCAAAGCCTCTTGAATCACAAAATCCTAATAAGAAAGAAAATAAAAGAGGCATCTAGTAATGCTGGCCCATGAATATATGGCATGTGAGGGACTCAATCCAAGATGCATAGACATCAATGGGTCTCGATCAAAAAAGTCCTATTCGCTTCAATGGATTTAATTTATTTATTACTTATTTATTATTTCAATTTATATACCACCCTTCCCAAGAGGCTCAGGGTGGTTCACAATAACGAAACAACACAATCACAGTATAGTTAAAAACATTAAAACAGATTTTAGACCAGAGTGGACTATACAGCCATTAGAGATTAAACGCCTGACGGAAAAGATTGGTCTTACAGGCCCTCTGGAAGGCCTGCAGATCAGTTATTGATTGGGCCTCCTCCGGGAGGGCATTCTAGAGAGTAGGCGCTACTACAGAGAAGGCGTGCTGCCGCAACAATGATAAGCGGCAGACCTTAAGTGATGGAACCTCCAATAGATTTCGATCCATGGACCGTAGTGGCCTCTGGGGAATGTGCGGGGAAAGGCGGTCCTTCAGGTACACTGGCCCCAGAGCATGCAAGGCCTTAAAGGTTAGCACCAACACCTTGAAGGCAATCCGGTACTCAATCGGGAGCCAGTGCAACCGCTGTAGAACTGGCGTGATGTAGCATGATGGTGTCACTCCAGCCAGTAGTCGAGCCGCAGCGTTTTGCACCGGGTTACCGTTTAAATTTCTGGATTACCGATAAAGGAAGGCCAATGTAAAGGGCATTACAGTAGTCTAGTCTTGAGATGACCGTGGCCTGGATTACCGTGGCCAGGTCACTACCAGAGAGGTAGGGCGCCAGCCGCCTTGCCAGGCGCAGATGGAAAAACGCTGCTCTGCTCACGGCGGAGACCTGAGCCTCCATCGTCAGCAGAGGGTCCAAGTAGATAGGATAGGATTTAATCTCCTGAGAAGTTTTGTATTTGGACTAGGGGTGAGAACCACATGGCCTAATAACAATAATAATACATTTTATCTTTTTGGCTTGAGGTGGGGTGCAACATACAGTAGTTTAGATAAACTGACTTGAGTTTCTTATTTTTTATTATTAATTATTATTCTTATTTATATATTTTTCCAGAAAATGGAGAGAAATCCAGTTATAACTATGAATGTTAACATTGCTTATTATTATTATTATTTGTTATAGATCAGCCCGAGGCTGATGGTTTCACTGATGATTTAAAGAGGATTGTGGGCTTTCCTGTTGCACAAAGTGATGAGAGCTCAAGTCTGGAAAATTCAGATCTGGGAAATGATGTTTCTCCCCGTGAGAAAACTGGCTCGGAAAGTGCAAGGCCTCAAGGCCAGTTCGAGGAGCCAGCAGAGAAGGAATTGAGTGAAGAGCTGAGTGATAACGAGGGTTCCCGGGAGAAACCACCAGTAGTTGTAGAGATCATCAAAAGTAGAAAATAGGTTGCCTTGTTCAGAGAGATTATGTGGAAAACTTGTGGAGAAAATTCATGAGAAACAAAATGGTTTCATGGGTGTCTATTAAACAGCAAGTTGTTTATCTTAAGGTCAGTTCAGGAAATATAGCGTTAGAGTGAAAAGCTAAGCGTGAGCTCTTGCTTCAAGTCAAGATAAGAAGCCACCTGTAAAGATTTCCCCTGACATTAAGTCTAGTCGTGTCCAACTGGGGTTGGTGCTCACCTCCATTTCTAAGCTGAAGAGCTGGCATTGTCTGTAGACGCCTCCAAGGTCATGTGGCTGGCATGACTGCACGGAGCGCTGTTACCTTTCTGCCGGAGCAGTACCTATTAATCTACTCACATTTGCATGTTTTCGAACTGCTAGGTTGGCAGAAGCTGAGGCTAACAGCGGGAGCTCACCCGGTTCCCCGGATCTGAACCACTGACCTTTCAGTCAGCAAGTTCAGCAGCTCAGGGGTTTAACCTGTTTCGCCCCCCAATTTTGATCCCAATTTTTATACAGTATTTTTAGTAATATACAAATACCACTCAGTTTTAAACCCCAGAAAGCCCCATAAATTGATTCAAAAGGAGACCTGCACAGGAATGCCTTGGAAAGGAATTTAGTTTGAAGTAAGCATTCCCAGTTATGCTTTTGCAAAGCATGGCATTTTCTCTCAGAACTTGCCTTCATGTATTCCGCTTCCTCTGGGTGTTCAAAGGCAATGAATTCGTCCAGGTTCAGATCAGGAAGGTCATCCTGATTCGACTTTTCGAACCGCTTCTTGTCCCTCAAATGGAGCTGATGGAACATATAGAAGGAGCAGAATTATAACAACTGAAGAGCCAAACCATATAATACAAAACGATAATACAATATTATAAGAATTCTTATAATATGAAATTGACCGTGGTCAGAAATGAATGATCCTTGGGTGCTGGCCAATCAGAGTCCTTTAGGCAAATACTCCCTCAGTGGCAACCAATCCCCTCTGTCTGGTGCCCTAAAATGTTGGAGTTCTGAGACTGGCCAATCAGAGTCCTTTATGCAAATAATCCCACAGTGGGATTAGAAAGCTGCCACATATTCCTCCGCACCTCCCGCCGCAAACACTGACTTTTATTATATACATAGATAGATAGATGTGTGTGTGTGTGTGTAGGTAATAAAAATAGTGTGAAGTCTCTACCAAGAACAGAATTATTGAACATATATTATTATTATTTCTTATTTGCCTCTCCCCAAGATGAAGTGGATTACAACAGTTAGATTATTATTATTTTTATTATTGCTATTATCATCTTGTTATTCATATTAATACTATCATACAATTATTATTATTAGTCACCATTGTTACTATCATATTTTTATTATTATTGCTATCATCATCATTACTATCTTCATCATATTACAATCATCATTATTACTATCATATCATCTAATTATTAGCAACATATTTTATTATTACTTTCACGATCATTACCTTCTTATTACTATCATCATTATCTTATTACCAGGCTTGGTTGATTCCCCCCCAGTTCAAAACCCGTTTCGGATGTACAGGGTGCTGGTGGTTCGATTCTGAAGTTGTTATTGTTGTTATCTTTACTAGTATCATGCTATATTATTATTTCTATCATCACATTGCCATCATATTTCATTATTATTACTATTACAATCATCATATTATCATCATATAAATATTACTATATTTTTATTATTTCTATCATCATCACCACATTTTATTATTACTATTACTATCATTTTATTACTATCATTGCATCACGTTATTACTAACTTCATATTATTACAATGATCATTATTAAAATCATCATATTGATATCATCATATTGCTATTCTCATTATATTATCATTATTATTACTATCATCATCACCTTATTACTTTCATTATGTTATTATTACTATCCATATTATTATTCTCATCATTATATTATTATTATTACTATTGCATTATTACTATAATCATGATCATATTATTATTACTATTGTCATAATAATATATTACTGTTATCATATTATTATTATAATCATATTAATATTATTATTATTACTATCACTATCATCACCATCTCCATCAACCTCTGACCTGCCGAAAAGATTCTTCTTCGGCGTCATCTAGGGTCGTATCGTCATCGAAGTCTATTAAACGGTCGTACATCTGAATATTGTATTCCTTCCAGGAAACGGCTCCATCGCCATCCTTGTCGTATTCCTCAAACTGCTGCTTGGCATCTTCCACAATGTAATGCCGGAAGGACCGCTGGATCCAAGAACGGAGTTCTTCTGTGGACAGACCCCGTCACACACAACATTAGCTGATAGACATTAAAAGCCATGTAGAACAGGGCTGTACAACTTCTACCGGCCCAGGGGCCTGAATTCCAGTCACTGATTGTAGCACAGCAGTTCTCGTTTGTGCCTGGGGGCCAGGGAACAGGACCGGGGGTCCCATTAGCATTAGGGCCTGCACCAGCAGAGATAGATTCTGAACAGGATTTGGAAGGGTTACCTGAGGGAGAGTTTCCCATCACTGGGCCTCTTTCTCCCACCGAAAGCTTGGCTTGGGATGAAGGTTGGCCTGACGTCTATGAAGAGATAGAGCACCAGGTGCTAATGGAAAGCAGTGATAGCGAATCGTATGAACGGCCGGGAGGGAAAGGCTCACAGGATCTTCTGAGTGAAAACATGGAAGAAAGCGGCTGGGAAGAATCTAGGGAGGAGAGCTCTCACGGAGATAGGGAAGCAGATGTTGGCAGGCCTAGCCGTACTTTCGATAGGAGACGGGACATCGAGGCCAGCAGGAGGGGTTGGTACCATAGCCTAGACAGGCCGAGGTCCGACAACAGAGATTGGAGACGACGAAGCCTAGATCGTCGGGGACCTCGGCCGAAAGATTAAGTATAGGAGCCGTGGGAACGGTTCCCCAGTTCTTCGGCCACGTCTCATCTGAGCAGACGTGTAACGAAGTTCGACCACTGAGCCAAGCCGGGCTAGTGGCCTACTCAAGCCTTGTTTGTATCCTGTAACCTTGCTTTGTTCCTTGAACCGCTTTGCTGAGCGGAGCCTTGCCAAGCCTTTGGAAACTTACCAAGAGTTTTGGAACTATTGCACCTTTTGCCTTTTGGGATTGCTTTTGCTATTTTATGGACAATTTACCTTTTGAACTGTTTCTATATCTTTAATAAAGTAGTTAGCCTTCAGTCCGTCTCTGTGTGTGTGATTAAGGGGCCGGTCAAGTCCGTGCATCGTGACACTGATGACCTGGGGGGACGTGGGGTCTGCCCCTGCCCCCGGCTCCGCCACCAGCTCCGCCCCCGGCTTACTACTCATAAGAGGCATGCATACAGTCAAATATAATCTTTTACTGAGATAACATGCTGGGTGGGAATTCAAAAGGGGCAGCCATACAGTCAAATATAATATTTTACTAACATTAAATGCAGCGTGGGCATTCAAATACACAATTACATAATAATAACATAAAGGTTAGCCTACCTTCCCAAACGCACGGGATCCAGGAGCAGCCGGACCACGAGCAGAGGCGACGACTGACCGAGGCAGCAGCCGGGAAGGTACAAATCACGTCTGCGTGGGCCGCAGGGATTAACTAGCCGAGATTTCGGCAACAGGAGTTTCGCGAGACTACGGAAGCCACACGGGATTTCGCTCTCAACGCAGGCGAGATTTCGCGTTGAGAGCGAAATCCCATGTGGCTTCCGTAGTCTCGCGATACTTGCTCCGAAACCCGGAAGTGGGTAATTTTTTAAAATATTTTAATTTAATTTATTTTTTAATTTTTAATTTTTATTAAAAAGCTTAGGGGGGCATAAGGATGTGGCTGGGGGGCCGTATACGGCCCCCCGGCCGCCAGTTGGACTGCCCTGATGTAGAACACAGATGCAGTCTTCTTTTATAGCCCTGTACCAGTTCTTACTGGACTACGACTCCCACAACTCGGTTTACGTATTCGATCAATTGGCGATTTGTCTTTTTATAGAAGGAATGCCTGTCATACCTTCAGTGAGGAAGCCATCATTATTGGTGTCGATTTTCTTTATAATACTTTTCAGCCGCTTCTGTTGCTCCCCTGGACTCAGTTTGGAAAATTCTTCGGCTTCTTCCTTTGCAGGGAAAGAGAAACCGACGAAAGTGAGAAACATACTTTCTTGTTGATTGTCATATTATTATATATTATATTCAGCTAATAAATAAAATTAATAATAATATATGTTATATTTACACTGCATTCATATTATATATAAAATGCATATATTTATTATATATGGATCAGGAATGCCCCTTCATTGGAATCCATCAGGAAACAACTGAAAACCTGGTTCTTCCACCTGACCTTCGGAAATTAAGTTCCCCAAATGCCCCCCTTTCTGTGAGACCTTTTTCCCCTATGTGACCCTTTGTGTCCGACACTACTCCAGTTCTCCCCCGAGTTTTAAAATATCCTATATTATTATTTTTATTATTTCCAGTGTTTATACCCCGCTACTTCTCAACCCCTGAGGGGGGACTCAGTGCGGCCTAACAGACGGCAACAATTCGATGCCACACAATACATAGTAAAACACAGTTAAAATTAAAATACATTAAAATACACCTAGAATGCAATACATTAAAATACAGTTAATATTAAAAACATCATATACATTCATCACCATTAAAACAATGTTCCATGCGGCCCACCCTGTTGGTTTTGTTTTTAGATTCACCTGTATGGTTGTGTTTTCACAGATGTATTTTACTGAGTTTATTGTTTTTATTATGTTTATTGTTCTTCTATGTTGCTATATTTTATGATGTGTTGTTCGGGCATGGCCCCAGGTAAAGTGCAGCAGCTACTGGTCAATTTCAAAATAAAAATAGATACCAATAATATTACATGAATTGAGGCTCAATGTTTTTGAATATTTCCATAAAACTGTAATGTAAGATAAGACTGTCCAACTGATTAAACCATTATTGTAACCTTCTTCAATGTACATGTGCTTAAGTATCCTTCCAATAATAAGAGAGTAAAATAATAAATGTAATAATAAAAAAAAAAATAAATGTAATAAATAACAATAGAGTAAAATAATAAATGTAATAATAACAATAATACATATAATAAATAGTGAAATAATAAATGTAATAAATAACAATAGAGTAAAATAATAAATGTAATAATAACAATAATACATATAATAAATAGTGAAATAATAAATGTAATAATAACAATAACAATAATACATATAATAAATAGTGAAATAATAAATGTAATAAGAGAAAACTAATAAATGTAATAAATAATAGAGTAAAATAATAAATGTAAGAATAAGAGTAAAATAATAAATGTAATAATAACAATAATACATAAAATAAAAAGTAAAATAATAATGTAATATTAAAAAGTAAAATAATAAATGTAATAATAAATAGTAAAATAATAAATGTAATAAATAAGAGTGAAATAATAATGTAATAATAACAATACATAAAATAAATAGTAAAATAATAATGTAATATTAAAAGTAAAATAATAAATGTAATAATAACAGTAATACATATAATAGATAGTAAAATAATAAATGTAATATTAAATAGTAAAATAATAGATGTAATAAATAAAAATAGAGTAAAATAATAAATGTAATAATAACAATACATAAAATTAATAGTGAAATAACAAATGTAGTAATAACAATAATACATATAATAAATAGTGAAATAATAAATGTAATCATAAGTAGTAAAATAATAAATGTAATACATAATAATAGAGTAAAATTATATATGTAATAATAACAATAATACATAGAATTAATAGTGAAATAATAAATGTAATAATAGTAAAATACTAAATGTAATAATAATAATACATAGAATTAATAGTAAAATAATAAATGTAATAAATAAGAGTGAAATAAAAATGTAATAATAACAATAATACATAAAATAAATAGTAAAATAATAATGTAATATTAAAAAGTAAAATAATAAATGTAATAATAACAGTAATACATATAATAGATAGTAAAATAATAAATGTAATATTAAATAGTAAAATAATAGATGTAATAAATAACAATAGAGTAAAATAATAAATGTAATCATAACAACAATACATAAAATTAGTAGTGAAATAACAAATGTAATACATAATAATAGAGTACAATTATATATGTAATAATAACAATAATACATAGAATTAATAGTGAAATAATAAATGTAATAAATAACAATAGAGTAAAATAGTAAATGTAATAATAACAATAATACATAGAATTAATAGTGAAATAATAAATGTAATAATAGTAAAATAGTAAATGTAATAATAGCAATAATATATATAATAGATAGTGAAATAATAAATGTAATAATAGTAAAATAGTAAATGTAATAATAGCAATAATATATATAATAGATAGTGAAATAATAAATATAATAATAAATAGTAAAATAAAACAAATCCACTCCAGGTTTTTGTCCCAACTTGAAAAGAACTCTCCGAAGTGCTGACTGCCTTGGATGGATCTCGCATGGAAAAGAAAACCTGGAGTGGATTCCGAGCGTCTGGCCTACTAGGGTGGTTTTTTAGGACTTCAACTCCCAGAAGCCTTAGCTGCGTTGCCTAATGAGGAGGCATTCTGGGAAATGAAGTCCGAAACGGCTCTCAGCCCGGAGCCCGGCCTACCTGGCCTCCCAGCAGCGCCTCCCGGTCGTAGTCGGTCCGGTGCTCGCCCTCGGCGTCGTAGTGCTCCTTCAGCCTGAGCCCCTCGCCTCCTCCTCGGGCCCCGAGCGCCCGGAGAAGCAGGCCGAAGCCGAGCAGCAGAGAAGGCGGAGGAGGCCTCATGCTTTCCCCTCAGAGAGAGAGAGAGAGAGAGAGAGAAAGGCCGACTCTTTCAGCCACGCCCCCTTTTTCGCGTCATCGGGTGTCTTGTCCCGCGCAGTGCGCATGCTCGGGGGGAGAGAGAGAGAGACAGAGAGAGAGAGAGGGGCTAACACCTGCGCGTGCGCAGTGAGTGGAACCGCCGCGCGTGCGCAGTACGCTTCCCTTCAGTGGAAGCGTTTCGTCCGCCGCCACACCGTCGGCGGGACGGCGGGGGGTGCGAGATGACGTCACAGCGGCGGGACGCACGGCGGCGCCACAGCGCGGGGAGAAGGCGAGGGTAGGTCTCCCGGGCTGAGGGGAAGCGGCAAGGCCTCGGGGAACGGCTCTAGGCCAGGGCAAGCACTCGAGTTAGGCTTTTCGGGCCTAGTGACAGTTGTACTTCAGGCCTGGGCCAACTTTGGGCCCTCCTTCCTTCAGGGTGTTTTGGACTACAACTCCCACAATTCCTAACAGCCTGCAGGCTGTTAGGAATTGTGGGAGTTGTAGTCCAAAACACCCTGAAGGAAGGAGGGCCCAAAGTTGGCCCAGGCCTGAAGTAGATGCACCTACCTTGACAACGACGAGTGACAACGCCATTTATTATCATTACCATGATTATTTTCATGTCTTTATTGTGTTATTAATTGTTATTAATTGTCCTTGGGAAGTCTGACTTGGCCACGGTAGTCCACGCTCTGGTTACATCTCGAATAGACTACTGCAACGCTCTCTACGTGGGGCTGCCCCTGAAGACTGTTCAGGGGAAAATGCAATTGGTCCAATGCTCGGCAGCCAGGTTACTAACAGGAGCGGGGCACAGGGAGCATGCAACTCCCTTGTTGCGCCAGCTCCATTGGCTGCCAGTTAGTTTCCGAGCACAATTATTTTTATTTATTTATTTATTTCAGGAGTTTACCCCGCTCTTCTCAACCCCCGAGGGGGCTCAGTGCGGCTTACAGTACGGCACAATTCGATGCCTACATAATCTATTACAGTGTTTCCCAACCTTTTTTGAGCCGCGGCACACTTTTTACATTTGCAAAATCCCGGGGCACACCACCAACCAAAATGACACTCTAACACAGTCTTTCTCAACCAGTGTGCCGTGGCACACTAGTGTGCCGTGACGGACCTTCTGCTGTGCCGCGAGAAAAGCTCTCTGCCCCCCTTCCTTCCCCCCTCCTCCTGCCAAACTCCTGCTGCTTGGGGAGGAGGAGGAAGGGCCGGTGGCGGTGAAGAAAAAGAAGAAGGGGCCGCATCGACTCCTTCGGCCATTTCCCAGCCAGCCTCCAATCCGCCATGACTCCCGCCATGACTCTCGCCCCTTGCTCGCTGAAGCGCGTGGAGGAGCCCCCGCCCACTGAAGCCCGTCTACCACTCATGCTCCTTCTGTGGGGACAGCTGAAGCTGGGGGGAGGGGGGAGGGCATGGCGCGGCCTGGCTCTGCCTCCTCCCCCGGCTTCGGCACTCCCAGCAGCTGTTCCAGCCTTGAGGGGACAGTGCCAAGCCAGCATTGTGCTGGCTCTGGCACGGCTGGCTTGGCACTGCCCCCTCAAGGCTGGAGCAGCTGCTGGGAGGTAGGGGGGGAGGGGCGGGACATGGCACGGCCTGGCTCCTCCCGGCTTTGGCACTCCCAGCAGCTGCTCCCAGCAGGCCACCCCCCCCAGCCGTTCTTTACTGTGTTAGAGTGTCATTTTGTGTCATTTTGGTTGGTGGTGTGCCCCCAGATTTTTTAATGTTAAAAGTGTGCCGCGGCTCAAAAAAAGGTTGGGAAACACTGCTCTAACACAGTAATACATATAGTTAATATGTTTTTTAAAATGTATTTATACACTCAGTGTGAAACCTGGGCCTGCTTCGATGAACACAACATAGATATCCTGGCAGGAATGGCAGAAAGACACCAACTTCCCACACAGAACTCCCATAACCAAGAGAAAATGCTATAAGAGTTTGGTGGGCATTGACCTTGAGTTTTGGAGTTGTAGTTCACCTATATCCAGAGATCACTGTGGACTCAAACAATGTTGGATCAGGACCAAACTTTGCATGATTACTCAATATGCCCAAATATGAACGCAGATGAAGTTCAGGGGAAATAGACCTTGACATTTGGGAGTTGTAGTTGCTGAGATTTATAGTTCCCCTACAACCAAAGAGCATTCTGAACCCCACCAATGATAGAACTGGGCCAAACTTCCCACACAGAACCCTCAGGAGGCAAGAGGAGGTCTCTACTTGGGGAAAGGCAGGCGGGCCTTCCCAATGCATGGAGAGGGAGAGACCAAGTGGGGAGGGGGGTGTTTGTAATTTTGTGCCTTTATCGAGGTAGGTTTCTTAGGGTTTTTATACTTCAACACACTAGACTCCCCCTTCCTGGAGGTTCCAATTTCCCACGGCACACCTGATGATCGCTCACGACACACTAGTGTGCCCCGGCACACTGGTTGAGAAACACTGATCTATTATATAAATGGGTTCACGTCATGTGATGTATACCTCAAACAAAGAAACCTTACAACGCAGAAACACAATACTTGCCAACAGAAATAGGCCTCAAGCAAGGTACGTTTGTAGCAAAGAAACTTTCCCCCCCAAAACCTAAAAGGCCCCTAAAACAATGAGAAAAACATTTACCAGCATCCTCCGGGGCAGCCAAAGACTCACCCAGCCTCTACATTCTGAACAACATGATTGGCTGCCTATAAGGGCGGATTTGCATAACTGCTGCACTGGCCAGCCAACATGAAAATTCCGATCCTTATTAAACTGCCAAAACAAAATAAGGAAAAGGCCTCAGCCAATCCCCAACACAAACACCCAAATCACTTCCAACCGAAAATTTATAAATTGACAGTAAGGCTTCATTAACTTGATTTCCCTAACTAGCCCTCACTTACTGGGAAGCTGTTTACGCTCTAAATTGACAGTAAGGCTTCATTAACTTGATTTCCCTAACTAGCCCTCACTTACTGGGAAGCTGTTTACGCTCTGAATTGACAGTAAGGCTTCATTAACTTGATTCTCCCGACTAGGCCTCAGCTCATTGCACATTGTGTATGGCCTGAATTGACAGTAAGGCTTCATTAACTTGCTGTTCCTAACTAGGCCTCAGCTCATGGGACATTGTGTATGGCCTGAATTTACAGTAACCTATCTTGGCACACAGAGCCCAAACCATGCATGATGGGACTTGAAGTACCACCATGGAAAACGGGATTTGTAGTACTTCAAAACCCATCATTCCCCACAGACCACTGTGGCCCAGAACCAAGACCAATAAAGACCCAACTTGGCACACCATGCCCCCATGACCCACACTCCATCCAACTGCAGTTTAGAGGAGGGCACACCGTGGATTATTGGACGTTCTCGCATCTCCTAAAAAGGGCACAGCAACGCGTGCCGGGTACAGCTAGTAACAATATAAAACCCCCAAAAAACCCCTTCAACAGTTAAGATACATTAAAATACATTAAAACAGTTGCCTTAGCATCAGACACATTCATTCCAGATTAAAACCATGTTCAGTGCATAAAAGCATTGGTCCTCTTCATCTACTTTCTATTTAAAATCCAGTCCTAAAATGCTGCCTAGTGCTGGTGAGCAAACGCCTGGTCCCACCGCCAGGATTTAACCTTTTTCCTGAATGCCAGGAGGGATGCGGTGGATCGTACATCGATAGGGAGCGCGTTCCAGAGGTGGGGGGTCACCGCCGAGAAGGCCCTATCTCTCGTCCCCACCAACCGCATCTGGGAATTAGGCGGAGCGAGAGCAGGGCCTCCCGGATGACCTTAGATTACGAGGTGGGACGTAGCGGCCGATGTGTTCGGACAGGTAAGCTGGGCCAGAACCGTATTCAATTCAAAGTGCTAGTTTTAATCTACAAAACCCTATACGGTTCTGGCCCAGTTTACTTGCCCAAACGAATTATCCCCTATGAACCATCAAATACATTAAGATCCTCCGGAGACGCCCTGCTCTCGATCCCGCCATCTTCGCGTGCGCGTCTGGTGGGGACGAGGAACAGGGCCTTCTCTGTGGTCGCCCCTCGGCTGTGGAACTCCCTCCCAGGCGATGTTAGATCTGCCCCTCCCTGTTGTCCTTCAGGAGGCGGGTGAAGACTTGGATGTGGAACGAGGCCTTCCCAGAATAAGCTGAGACTGATGTCAATCTGAAATGGGTGACCACTTTTTCCGACCGAACTGAATGTGGTTTTAATGGCAATGTGGTTTTTATGTATCTTTATTTTTATGTATTTTAATATGCTGTTTTAAGATGTTTTAAATTTGTATGGCATTGAATTTTGCTGTAAGCCGGTCTGAGTCCCTCCTTGGAGGTGAGAAGGTCAGGGTACCAAAATTTTAAATAAGTGATCCCAGCCATGAAAGCCTTTTGACAAAACGATGGTGGATCCTGGCTTATCAGTGTCATTTCCTAATCCGTTCAATCCTAAACACATCGACTAAGTTTAGGAAACTGCAAGTCTATTTCTTTATTTACGACATTTATATGCCGCCCTTCTCACCCCGAAGGGGACACAGAGCGGCTTACGAGTAAAATGTGAATACAATATATTATATTATTGCCATAGCACAATATCCTCTCCATTGGTGCCCCCTTGTTGTGGGGGAGAGGCTTGCGTACCCTAATGAAGTTGTGAGCTATGCTGGCGGTGGCATAATCCCATGCCAGACAGGTCACAACCGAAGGGTCTGACAAAGAGTGTCAACCGAGTAGTCAGGTTTGGGTTAGGATTAGGGTTAGGGTATGGTTTGGGTTAGGGGTTAGGCTTAGGGTAAGGTTTAGGATTTGGGTTCGGTTTAGGACTAAGGTTTGGGTTAGGATTAGGGTTAGGATTAGGGTTAGGGTTTTAGCATTACAGAACTCTTACATTCCTTCTATAATATCTGTGTCCAGCGTTGCACAGGAAGGAGCAAAGCAGAAACAGCATAACGCTTGGAGCTTCCGGACCCAGCAATCATACCAGTACCTTCATCACACCTAGAGCCAACCTGCTTTTCCTGCTGGAGGTGCTGCCTGCTTTCCTTCCTTCCTTCCTTCCTTCCTTCCTTCCTTCCTTCCTTCCTTCCTTCCTTCCTCCCTCCCTCCCTCCCTCCCTCCCTCCCTCCCATTGTATTGTTGCTTGGGCATTTTAGAAAGCTCAACAGGAGAGGGAGGAGAGAAAGTAAAGAAAAAAGGAACACGGCCATACAGCCTGGAAGCCGCACAATACAATTATAATAATAATAAATTATCAAAGGTTTTTATGGTCGGAATCACTGAGATGTTGTGTGGTTTCCGGGTTGTATGGCCGTGTTTCAGCTGCTAGAATATGACCACACAACACTCCAATAATAATAATAATCATCATCATCATCATCATGTATTGTTGAGGGCTTTCCCGGCTGGAATCACTAGGGTATTGTGAGGTTTTAGGGTTGTATGGCCATGGACATACAGCCTGGAAACCAATCAACACCCTAATAATAATTATAATTATACTTATTAAGTACAGATGGTCAAACACTAATTACTGATAAAGCCTCCATCCTGAACCGATGGGCTGAACATTTTCAGAGTCTCTTCAATGCCAACCGAGTAGTCCAAGGTTCAGCTATCCAAACACATGATACAACAACTAATGAAAAATGAACTGGACACAGCTCCCACTCTGGAAGAAACCCTTGAAGCCATACAGCAGATGAAAAATGGCAAGACAGCCAGGATCGATGGAATCCCACCTGAAGCTTGGAAACAGGGTGGTCATGTACTTCATGCTTCATGCTAAATTCCAGGAGCTCCTTGTGAGTTGCTGGGGAAAAGGTGAACTGCCATCAGATCTCCGAGATGCAGTTATCATCACCCTGTATAAGAAAAAAGGAACAAAATCCGATTGCTCAAACTATCGAGGTATAACACTGCTCTCCATTGCTGGAAAAATCCTTGCAAGGATACTCCTGAACAGATTATTGCAGAAGAACTTCTCCCTGAAATGCGGCTTCAGAGCTAATAGGAGCACCACAGATATGGCTTTTGCCCTTAGACAACTGCAAGAGAAATGTACAGAGCAGAACAAAGGACTCTATGTAACATTTGTCGACCTCACCAAAGCCTTCGACACTGTGAGCAGAAAAGGTCTGTGGCAGATCCTGGAACATATAGGATGTCCCCCCAAATTCCTCAAAATGATTATCCTGCTACATGAGGGCCAACATGATCAAGTCAGAGACGGCGATGCTCTCTCAGAGCCCTTTCTAATAACTAATGGAGTGAAACAAGGTTGTGTTCTTACACCAACCCTATTTCTAATCTTCTTCAACATGATGCTCCAAAGGGCTACGGCAGATCTCGAAGAAGAAGACGGCATATATATACGCTATTGTACTGGTGGTAACTTGTTCAACTTAAGCTGTTTGAGGGCTTGCACTACGACTGAGTATCTAGTCCATGATCTGCTTTTTGCTGACGATGCTGCCCTTGTCGCCCATTCAGAAGCAGCCCTGCAACGCCTAACATCCTGCTTGGTAACAGCTGCAGAGCTGTTTGGGCTGGAAGTCAGCTTGAAGAAAACGGAAGTCCTCTACCAGCCCGCACCACAGGAAGAACACCATCGTCCCCACATCAGCAAAGGCACATCTGTGCTTAAGTCCATTCAGCAGTTCACCTCCCTGGGAAGCATCATCTCTTCAGACGCCAAGATTGATAAAGTGATAGATCACAGATTAGCAAAGGCATAGAGTGCATTCGGGAGGCTTCACAAAAGAGTCTGGAGCAACAAGCACCTGAGGCAAAGCACCAAAATCAGTGTGTACAGAGCTATCGTACTGTCTATTCTTCTTTATGGGTCTGAAACATGGGTCACCTATCGCCAACACCTATGACTGCTCAAACGCTTTCATCAGTGCTGTCTTTGCACAATCCTAAATATACACTGGATCGACTATGTGACGAATGTTGCTGTCCTTGAGCAAGCAGGGATCACCAGCATTGAGGCCATGCTATTGAGAACACAGCTGCGCTGGGCAGGGCATGTCACTAGGATGGAGGACCACCGCATTCCAAAGATACTACTCTATGGTGAACTCGCCACGGGTCAGTGCAGGAGAGGCACCCTGGCCTCACATCGGGTCCACCCTGGCCTCACATCGGGAGGCATGGAGACGCACTATCCACGATGCTGCGGCCTCTTTCGAGAAGACACGCCGAACGGGTCTCGAAGAGAAACGACAACGCAGAAAGATCCGCAACTTGGAGACAACATCACCCAAGGAGACTTTCTGCTGTGCTTTCTGCAACCAAACTTCCCTATCTCAGATTGGCTTTTTAGTCATCAACGTGCTTGTAAAAAGCGTGGGATGAGTTCTTCCTAAGAATATTTGTTCGCGAAGTAATGCCAAGAGATATTATATATTATATTATATTGTAAGCACAGTGCAGGCGGCAAGAAGGAGGCAAAGAAAATCCACTAAGAAAATCCATCAAATACTACATTCAGCAAAGGACAAGAGAGATCCTCTCCTGTCTGCAGGAATCTACCGTTTACCATGCAGCTGTGGACAAATCTACATAGGGACCACCACCAAACGCAGCAGCATTGCCCAAACACGAATCAAGGAACACAAAAGGCACTGCAAACTACTTCAACCCGAGAAGTCAGCCATAGCAGAGCATCTGATGAACTAATCTGGACACAGCATATTATTTGAGAATACAGAAATTATGACCATTCTAACAACTACCACATCTGGCTACACAGAGAATCTGTTGAAATCCACATGCATGTGGACAATTTCAACAGAATGGAGGAAACCATGAAAATGAACAAAATCTGTCTACCAGTATTTAAAAAAGCCCTCTAAAATCATAACAGTAAAAAAAGAACAAAACTCAAACACAAGGGAACTCCAGACAAGAAACAATCAGTGACAGCTAATCACCTCTGAACAAAGGATTCCCCAAGGCAGTAAGAAGGCACACTTTGAAACTGCCAGGCCATTAAATGCTAATCAAGGTAGCCAATTGAAACATCATCATCATCATTATTACTTGATTAGTCGCCCTCCACCGAGGTGTTCTGAGCATCTTATAGCACAGCAACAGTATAACAATACAACAGCAATTAAAATTTACAAGTTAAAAGCATTTCTGAAAAGCCAGGTTTTGAGTGCTTGCATAAAGGAGCGAATGTCCGTTAAGGCTCTGATGTGTGGTGGCAGTGAGTTCCACAGGATTGGGGCAGAGGTCTCTTGTCTCTCCAACAGACAAGAGTTCTTTCTCCCACCCTGGACATTGCACAGATATATAAACCCCATTTTCCTTGTTTCCAACAGACCTCACAACCTCTGAGGATGCCTGCCATAGATGCTGGTGAAACATCAGGAGAGAATGCTTCTGGAACATGGCCATACAGCCCAGAAAACTCACAACAACCCAAACTGCAAAGACTTTGTCTTTATAGGAGGGTCATCTTGCAGCATATTATATTGTTGTTACGTACTATATTATTATTATTGTATAAACATCAGCAGGTGAGAATATCAATGACAAGATTGGAAAGCTTTTGTACATAAGCCAAATTAGCACACTCAATATTTAAGTAGCATTGAAAGAATTATTATTATTTATTTCTAACCCGCTTTTCTCCCAGCTCGGGACTCAAAGTGGCGAACCACATTAAAAACAAAAACAGAATATATAATAAAAGTAGACAGAACCATAATAAACATAAAGCACTCCCCTTGAAGGCGCAGGTTTGCAGCTTGAGAGTCTTCCTGGATTCATCACTGAGCCTATAACCTCAGTTTTGGTGGTGGCTATGGGAGCTTTCGCTATGGGAGCTCCCACTTGCACCCATACATTGGGAAGTCAGACTTAGCCATGCTCTCGTTACATCCATGCTCTCGTTACATCTAGGACAGGGGTGCTCACACTTTTTCAGCATGCGAGCTACTATATGAACAACCAAGTTGGAAAGATCTACCTGGCGCGCACGCACGCTCCTGCCACCGCCGCGTGCGCTTCTGCTGCCGCTATCTGGCCGCGCGGGGCTTCTTCCTTGCCTGCCCGCGAACGCTCTCTCCCTCTCCTCACCGCTGCATTCGCCAGGCAGGAAGTCCCCATCCCTTTCTGCTTTCTACGTGTGCAGCAGGCCCCTCCCATGCACACAGCAGGAAGGGATGGCAACAGGAAGGGGATCTTCCTTTCCTGCCCACGAACGCGCTCTCTATCTCGCCGCTGCGTTCGCCAAGCAGAAAGTCACCATGGGAGGGGCGCGCATCCAAGTCAGGAGTGCGCATCCTGCTGGGAGGGGCTTGTGCACGCACGCAGCAAGAAGGGATGGTGACTTCCTGCTTAACGAACGCAGCGACAAGGAGATGGAGGGAGTGTTTATGGGCAGGCAAGGAAGATCCCCTTCCCATTGCCATCCCTTCCTGCTGCGTGTGCAGCAAGCCCCTCCTACGCACGCAGCAGGAGCATGCTTCCTGCTGCGTGCGTGGGAGGGGACTGCTTCGCATGCAGGAAGCAGGTAGGGACGGGGACTTCCTGCTTCACAAAAGCACGCAGGAAGGAGAAAGGTGGCGAAGAGATTGAGAGAGAGCGCGCTCGCAGGCAAGGAGAATCCCCTTCCCGGGTGCGCACAGCGGCGAGTGCGTGCGCAGGGCAAAATCGCCCCATCAGCTGGGATTGACTTCATATGGACTCGGGATCGACTAGTCTATCGCGATCGACTTCCTGGACAGCCCTGATTTAGGATATATTACTGCAATGCGCTGTACGTGGGGTTGCCTTTGAAGACTGTTTGGAAGCTTCAAATAGAGAACATTTTAATAAAATCTGCAAAAGTCAAATATGCAAATGTCCTGCTTTTTGGCCTTATCTTTTTTACCTCCGCTCCTACCCACTATTATAATGTATTACTTCATAGGCATTTCCCCAGTAATGAAAAGAAGGAGAATGGTGAAATAGGGATGTGACAGATGGTGTTCTTGTACGTTTATCTCCCTCTCTTAGGAAACACGCTCATACTTTTCCTCGGTTGTCGTTGTTGGGATAGCACCTTACCGACTCTCGGATATGTGTGTGTACCTGCTAAATCTTCTTTCTATAACTAATGTTTTTTCTTTTCCCCCCCAAAGTGGCTGCACAGTTTATCAGGACTAAACGTCCACTAACGGGCATAACTTTTGCCTTTCATGGTATGAATAGCACTTTTCCTGTTTCTCCTAAAGACCAAGAGACCCGCGGCATCTTCAAGTCTGTCTTAGTTTATTGTGGCATGACTCGAGGGGCAGAACTAGCTGTTTGGCTGCACGGCTCCTTCCCTCCTGCACCTTTGGTCAGCCCTCTCTGCCACCCACCCTTTCAGCTTTTGCCCTTGTTCATTGCATGGTTTCAAAGTGAGCGCAGATGGTGTCTCCTTGGCCCCGTATCCCATTGCCTTTTGCTGTCCCTTGCACTGCGTGATGCACCTGCTTGGCTACCTTTTCATTCTTTCTTCTCTCTGTGGAGTCATAGAATCATAGAACTAGATTTAGACCCCAAAGGCCATCCAGTCCAACCCATGCAGGCACACACAAAGAAAACACTTCTGTTAGCCACCCGGCCTCTGCTTAGAAACCTGCAGAGAAAGGGACTTCACACTCCAAGGCAGCAAATTCAATTCCTGAACAGCTCTTGCCATCAGGAAGTTTTCTCTAATGTTTAGGCAGAATCTTTTTTTGCCTTCAATTTGAATCTCTTGCTCCAAAACATCAGAAAACAAGCTTTCCCCCTCCTCAGTGTCACATCCTTTCAAATATTTAAACATAGCTATCATGTCTCTTCTCCAAGTTAAATCCAGCTCTTTATAGGGCTTGGCTTCCAAGCCTAAAATGACTTTGGTTGTCCATTCCAGCTTGTCCATATCTTGAATTGTGAGACCCAGAACTGGACACAGGATTATTCCAGGTCTGACTAAAGCAGAATAAAGTCAGACTATGACTTATCTCGATCAGGACACTTACCGTATATACTTGAGTATAAGCTGACCTGAATATAAGCCGAGCTACCGAATTTTACCACAAAAATCCGGGAAAATGTATTGACTCGAGTATAAGCCGAGGGTGGGAAATGTAGCAGCTACTGGTCAATTTCCAAATAAAAATAGATAACAATAAAATTACATGAATTGAGGCATCAGGAGGTTCAATGTTTTTGAATATTTCCATAAAACTGTAATTTAAGATAAGACTGTCCAACTGATTAAACCATTATTGTAACCTTCTTCAATGTAAATGTGCTTAAGTATCCTTCCAATAATAAGTGAATAAAATAATAAATGTAATAATAACAATAATACATATAATAGTGAAATAATAAATGTAATAATAACAGTAATACATATAATAGTGAAATAATAAATGTCATAATAAATAGTAAAAGAGTAAACCCCATTTTCCTAGTTCCATCAGACTTCACAACCTCTGAGGATGCCTGCCACAGACTATGACTTCTCTCGATCGGGACACTTACTGTATATACTCGAGTATAAGCTGACCTGAATATAAGCCGAGGCACCTAATTTTACCACATAAATCAGGGAAAATGTATTGACTCGAGTATAAGCTGAGGGTGGGAAGTGCAGCAGTTACTAGTCAATTTCAAAATAAAAATAGATAGCAATAAAAATAGATACTCTCTTATTATTGGAAGAATACTTAAGCATATTTACACTGAAGAAGGTTATAATAATGGTTTAATCAGAGTTGGGCAGTCTTATTTTAAATTACAGTTTTGTGTAAATATTCAAACACATTTAACCCACTGATGCCTCAATTAATGTAATTTTATTGGTATCTATTTTTATTTTGAAATTGACCAGTAGCTGCTGAATTTCCCACCCTCGGCTTATACTCGAGTCAATACGTTTTCCCAGGTTTGTGATAAAATTAAGTGCCTCGGCTTATATTCGGGTTGGCTTATACTCGAGTATATATGGTAATCAATAAATGTTCGAATCCATCTATGTTATCTACTGCAACATTATCCATTGATCATGCTTTGACAGAATATAGGATTGATATTGTATATAGGAGGCTTTAATCTGTGTTTTCTGATTAAGAAATAAAACACAGCTCGTATTTCTTACAAGGTACTGCTTCTATTTCAATTGAGTGGGCATTATGTCTCCCGCAAGTGTTGTTGGACAGCGCCTCCCATCATTCCGACAAGGAACTATGTTATCTAGGGTTGCTGGGTGTTGTAGTCCAGCAACAACCTAAGGACTGTAATTCTAACCCTTTCTAAACTGTCCCATGAAATACATTTTAGTATTCTATTAAACAACTTGATTGTTTAATGAGAAAAATGCACCCTTCGTACAGCAGCGTAATACCCCATCAATGCAGCATTAATCTGTAGTTTATAATTTTAGTACTGCTGTCAATGTATTGCTGTTAAGAAATTATCTGCTGACCCAGCAAAGCCTGGTTCATTAGCAGCATAATTGGATCCAGTGCATGGTGCAAATATTACATGGCTTTCCAAATTCAGTAAGGAAAATCCCGATGCTTCTGGCTTGGATGTTAAAATGCTTCTTTTCTTATATTACGCAGCTATGATGACTTCATGGGGTCTGCCAAAAACGTGATTAGCGAATCTGTTGATGTAGAGGATGGTTACGGCATGATGGTACGTTACATGGTTTACTTTTATTGTCGTTGCTTGAGTTATGTTGAGTGACTTAAATTGACTGGAAAAGAAAGCATGCTCACTACAAATAGAATGTTGGCCTGCAACACATCATGGTTTCCACATTTTTAATTGCAATAAATAAATAATGAAATGGTGCCTGGAAATTTCTAGTTTAAAAAGACAAGGCTATGAGGGTCATTCATTAAGATTTCCCCTGACCCACTTCCTGTGGAATGAGATCAATGAAACTTGGCCCAGTTCTGAGTCCTTCTCTCCATCGGTGCCACCTAGGGACACACACCTCTCCCATCTTTTTAAGCAATTGTAAACACCTCACTTGTAGAAGTCGACAGGTTGCTCCAAAAGCCAGGTTGTGAGTTCGGAAATCAGAGTCTCATCATCTAAAAAATCCTTGTTAGAAAGAGGTGGAAGTCCTATGGTGTGAGGTTGGGTGAATAAGGAGGTTGCGGTAGAATTTCAAAGCCACGGGAGCATG
This sequence comes from Anolis apletophallus, assembly GCA_030556195.1. Taxonomy (NCBI): domain Eukaryota; kingdom Metazoa; phylum Chordata; class Lepidosauria; order Squamata; family Anolidae; genus Anolis; species Anolis apletophallus. The sequence goes on along the minus strand of JARBWK010000015.1, from coordinate 36,746,548 downwards.
CTTCTTCTATGTGGGCAACAGGTGAGTTGTGAACTGGTGCATTGTCTTGCAGAAGGTTGACACCTTTGTTGAGCATGTCACGCCTCTTGGTTTTTATGGCCTCTCGCAATGTCCGCAGCAGTGAAGCATAGTCTGCCCAATGATCATGGTCCCCTTTGCTAGGAAATCCATCCATACTACTCCGTGCTGGTCCCAAAATACTGAGAGCATGACCTTGCCTGCCGAGAGTTGGGCACATGCCTTCTTTGGAGGCGGTGAGTCAGGATGTTTCCATTGCATCAACTGGACTTGAGTCTCAGGATCAGAGTGATGGACCCAGCTTTCATCCGTGTGATCAGCCTGTTGGAAAAAGCCCTCCTGGTTTCCATGGCACATTATTGTCAAGAGAGCCTGAGAACATTTGACTCGTTTCTGCTTTTGGAAAGGTGTGAGCAGCCGGGGGGCCCAGTGAGCAGATACTTACGCATGTGAAGATGGTCTTGGAGGATTTCTTCCACGGACCGCATGCTAATCTTGACATTTTGGGCCAGGTGGCTAATGGTTATATGATGGGTTGTTGCAAGTTTTTTTTACCTGTATGGCCATGTTCTATAAGCATTCTCTCCTGACGTTTCGCCTACATCTCTGAGGATGTCTGCCGTAGATGCAGGTGAAACGTCAGGAGAGAATGCTTATGGAACATGGCCATACAGCCTGAAAAACGTATCCCACATCAGTGATTCCGGCCATGAAAGCCTTCTCCGTGGTGGCTCCGACTCTATGGATTGCTCTACCGGATGAAGTTCGATCAATTAGAGAACTAGCCCCATTTCGGAGGGCCTGCAAGACTACCCTTTTCCGGCAAGCATTCAATCTTAGCGGCCCCTCTTAAAACTTGTCGAAACTGGTTTTATATGTATTGCTTTATAATGTATATGCTTTTAGATTGTGTGAACTGCCCCGAGCCTACGGGGAGGAGCGGTATAGAAACCGAAATAATAAATAATAAATAAATAAATAAAAATCACAAGCACATAAGAAATCTATTTGCAAAAGGTATACTTAAGACAACTTGAGCATGAATCATAAAACAAGAACATAGAAAACTTTGAGAATACCTGAATCCAAAACAAAGACTTAACTTGATACAGTGACTAGGAAATAGATGAAAGCAACACAACAATATTATGAATCACAAAGATATTTTTTATCACAATCAAGCAGACTCAATGGTCTTGTGTTTCAAAAATCAAAAACATAAGTTCATTCTGAACATAGCAACATATTTCATACAAGGGTCAATGCCCTATCTGTATCATAATTTACATAGAAAACATATACAGCACATACGAGCTGCTGACACACACAGGAGTGAGCAGAGACGCCGCAGCTGGGAGGGAAAGCTCCTACGTCATCAAGGACGGACAGAGAACCCGGAAGCCATCCCAGGCGTGATACAAATCATAGTTTTAACATTCATAAAGTGCCAAAAACAATCATAGAATGCACAAATGCTGGCAATAACTGGGAGGCTTTCATTGACCCTTGTATGAAATATGTTGCTATGTTCAGAATGAACTTTGATGTTGAAATATGTTGCTATGTTCATTTTGTTTTTGAAAACACAAGACCATTGAGTCTGCTTGATTGTGATAAAAATATCTTTGTGATTCATAATATTGTTGTGTTGCTTTCATCTATTCTCTCTGTTGTAATACAGCCCCAATCTATTTACAGTGACTAGGAAACTCAGGCCTGACTTCTTGTTCGAAAGCCAACGTTATCTGAACTGAAGTTAAGAGTTTATGGTGGCTGTTAAGAAACAGACATGCAGTCATTGTGTCCTCCACGGACTTTTGCTATCTGTTTCCCATGAAGCCTTGTTGATCTGCCCTAATCTGCAACCACAAACCCTTACTTAGTTCCCAATTGCCAGGCCTTGTCCTGTGAGTGTTTTCTGCCAATTTCTCTTCGCTAGAGCCCTTATCTAAGGATGTTGTTTCTAATTCCTGTGATTGACCTTGGAGCTCAGACTCAGAGGCAGTTGCATTCTCTTGGCCTGTATCACTATCTGAAGTAATTGCTTTTCTTGGCCTGTATCATTCCCTTGACCTGTACCATTTTGAATCCCAGGAAAGCCCACAATCCCTTCTGCAGCTAACTCATCAGAGAATCCATCAGTCCCTGACTGTTGTAACTGCTGAGCTACAACCATATCAGGCCCGGGGCGCTGCTGGGCATGTGCGGCAGTGGCCCCGGAGGCGGGGCTTCCATCCGCGTCATCCTTGCCCTGCCCTCCTTCCTTGGGCACCCAGGGGCATGGTGGAGGAGGAGGCAGAGGCGCCCTCCTGCCACGCGCGCATGCCCGCCAGGCGCCAGCGGCCCTGGGGGCGGGGCTTCCCTCTGCGTCATCCTCCTCACGCCTTCCTTGCTTGGCGAGGGTGGGCGCTATTCCCTCCTCCCCCGCCCCCTCGCAGCGCTCCCCCCCCGCCCTCCCCTGAGAGAGAAAGAGAGAGAGTCATCATGCCACACGTTTCGTTTTTGCTTGAACTTTTTTTGGGAGGGTCCTTAATCTGGCGCCCCCCTAGGCCTGCGCCCATAGGCCATGGCCTAGTGTGGCCTTATGGGTAATCTGGGCCTGAACCATATCATGGAATAATAGAGTTGGAAGAGATCACATGGGCCGTCTATTCCTACCCCCTGAAAATAAATGTTTTCAAGGTGATCCTAGGGCCTAAGGATTACGAAATGGATTTGATGTAACATCACAACATGGTTTGCAAGGCCAGCCTATGATATGTCCAGTTAATCATGGTTTGTGTGGCTAGCATACAACCATCTGAAACCAAGAATAGATTGCAAATATAGTTTCAACAAATTATGTTTAGATGTTTTATTTGAATTTACAAGCCATGGTTTGGATTATTGCTTTGACAGCTTGGGATAATATTTGACTATTCTCAGTGAGGGTGAGGAAAATAATAGCCAGGCATGCAACAATTTGGTTCTACATGAGGGGAGACTTTTGAGTCTCAACTAGTATCACCAGAAGCTATGATTTGGGCATTGTTTCTCAACCCATTATGTCATTGTCAGACTGGATGAGAGCTAGCAAATTGAAGTTGAATCCAGACAAGGCAGAGGTCCTACTGGTCAGTCGAAAGGCCGAACAGGGCATAGGGTTACAGCCTGTGTTGGATGGGGTTACACTCCCTCTGAAGATGAAGGTTCGCAGTCTGGGAGTGATCCTGGATTCATTGCTGAGCCTGGAACCCCAGGTTTCGGTGGTGGCCGGGAGAGCTTTTGCACAATTAAAACTTGTGCGCCAGCTGCGCCCGTACCTTGGAAAGTCTGAACTGGCCACAGTGGTCAACGCTCTGGTTACATCCTGAATAGATTACTGCAACACACTCTACGTGGGGCTGCCTTTGAAGACTGTTCGGAAACTTCAATTAGTCCAACGGGCAGCAGCCAGGTTACTCACTGAGGCGTCATACAGGGAGCATACCACCCCCCTCTTATGTCAGCTCCAAGGCTGCCTGTCCAATTCCAAGCACAATTCCAAGTGCTGGTTTTGACCTATAAAGCCCTATACCAGGGGTGCTCACACTTTTTCAGCATGCGAGCTACTTATAAAACAACCAAGTCAAAATGATCTACCTACCCACTACTCAGAGAGCCATAAAAGCAAAATATTTGGACATTTATTTCAGTGAGAGCCATATAATATATTTTAAGACTGAATTCAATAAATGTGAGTATAATAAGCCCCTGAATTTATTCATAATAATAATGATAATATTCATTCAGCCTCTGCTACTACTACTACTAATAATAACAGTAACAACAACAACAATAGGTTCCTAGAGTAGAAGGAGACCTCCAAGGGCCATCCAGTCCAACCTCCTTCTGCCATAAGGGAAAAACACAATCAAAGCATTCATCACAGATGGCCATTCAGCCTCTGATAATAATAATAACAATGGGTTCCTAGAATAGGAGGAGACCTACAAGGGCCATCCAGTCCAACCTCCTTCTGCACCTGGGCAGCGTCGGGAGCCTGCGGGGCTGGACTGAGTCTTCTTCCCGCCCTGCCTGCGATCTACCAGGACGCCCTACGCGATCTACCAGTAGATCGCGATCTGCCTAATGAGCACCCTTGCCCTATATGGTTCTGGCCCAGCTTACTTGTCCGAACGTATCTCCCCCCATTTCCCACCTTGAAATTTACGATCTTCCCGGGAGGCCCTCCTCTTGATCCCACCTTTGTCGCAAGTACGCTTGGTGGGGACGAGGGACAGGGCCTTCTCGGTGGTGGCCCCTTGCCTGTGGCACTCGCTTCCCAGCGAAATTAGGTCAACTTCCTCCCTCCTTTCCTTTAGGAAAAAACTAAAAACATGGCTATGGGACCAGGCTAGACAGTAGGATAACAAGCGGTCAGTAAAAGGATGACAAGATATAGACATGGACTGTGGATTGGCTTAATTGGTAACTTTAGAGCTCGGATTTTTGTACTTTAAATGGTTTGTAATCTGTTGACTATTGTTATTTACTGTGCAACTGTTTTTTAAATTGATTGTATTGTGGGGCATCAAATTGTTGCCGATGTAAGCCGCCCTGAGTTTCCCTTCGGGGGTAGAGAAGGGCAGGATACAAATCCTCTAAATAAATAGTAATCTTACATCCTAGGAAGTGAGAGTCCCACCGAACAAAGTGGGGCTGCATTCTGCATAACGTGAATGGTATCGTTCTCCTGTTTCTTCTCAGGCTTCTTTCCAACGGTCTAACAGTCATGACAAGGTCAGAAAAATTGTGGCTGAGGAGGGTCGCACAGCAAGAAATTTGATAGCATGGAGCGTGCCACTGGAAAACAAAGAAGATGAGGGTGTGTATTACTGTGTGAATGTGTTAGCAGGGAGAGGGGAGATATTTGCATCCAAAGAGTCAGTGTGCTTCTCAAAATGATTGGCACACAATTCTTTGCGTACTGTGTAAAAATGTGCAAACTCAATCACAATATTTGATGACCTTGTAATCAGCTTGTAGTTCTGTTCCTTCATCATGTGACTTTCATCTCAACTGAGGGATGGAGTAAAAGTATAATTTAATGCAGACCTGGGCAAACTTCGGCCCTCCAGGTGTTTTGGACTTCAAAGGAATTGTGGGAGTTGAGGTCCAAAACACCTGGAGGGCCGAAGTTTGCCCAGGCCTGATTTAATGTCTTCTCCACAAATTTCCAATCCAGCTCTTCACAAAATAGCCTTTTGAATGGGCATCATAGTCTGGAATCTAAGTCTGGAAGTTCTGAAGAGAAGATCATTAGTATTTTCCTGACGGGAGTTGTTCTTTTCTGTAATTGCAGAAGGAGAAAGCAGTAAGAAATAAGCCTAAAAAATCTAAATGTATTTCTGTGCCTGATTTCCTGTGAAGCAAAGATGTTGACCAGTTCCGTTGTTTCACGATTTCTCTCTTTATAGTTTTATTCTGTGGCTGTAGGACAGTGGTTCTCAACCTTCGTAATGCTGTGACCCTTTAATGCAGTTCATCATGTTGTGGTGCCCCCCTGACCATAACATTATTTTTGTTGCTACTGTTATGAATTGTAATGTAAATATCTAATAGACAGGATGTATTTTCATTCACTGGACCAAATTTGGCACAAATACCCGATAGTCCCAAATTTGAATACTGGTGAGGTTGAGGGAATTGATATTGTCATTTGGGAGTTGTTGCTGGGATTTATAGTTCACCTACAATCAAATACCATTCTGAACTCCACAAACGATGCTATTGAACCAAACTTCCCACTCAGAACTCCCATGACCAACAGAAAATACTGGAAGGGTTTGGTGGGCATTGACCTTGAGTTTTGGAGTTGTAGTTCATCCAGAGAGCAGTGTGGACTCAAACAATGGGTCCACACAGGTGCGACTGGCGGGGATGAGAGACAGGGCCTTTTCAGTGGTGGCTCCTCGGCTTTGGAACGCCCTCCCTAGAGACATCAGATCGGCCCCCTCCCTCCTGACATTTTGCAAGAAAGTCAAGACCTGGCTGTTTGAGCAGGCATTTGCTGATGAAATGTAACGGTTTAATTAAATATATGGAATGACGACGATGTGACGGAAACTGATTTCAACATGACGCTGAGACTGCAATTGTATGTTTTTAATTGTTAATTTGTTGTTATATGGTTGGTTTTTTTTTGTTTGTTTGCTTGTGTTGTATTGAGGGCAGAGACTGCCTTGTGTAAACCGTCCCGAGTCGCCTTCGGGCTGAGAGGGGCGGTATAGAAACGTGACAAATAAAATAAATAATAAATAAATGATGGATCTGGACCTAACTTGGCACCAATACTCAATATGCCCAAATGTGAACGCTGGTGGAGTTTGGGGGAAATAGACCTTGACATTTGGGAGTTGTAGTTGCTGGGTTCTATAGTTCACCTACAATCAGGGAGCATCCTGAATCCCACCAATGATACAATTGGGCCAAACTTCCCACACAGAACCCCCATGTCTTGAAGGGACTTGCTGGCGTGAGCCTCCCTCCAGCCTCACGTGCTCCCCCTTGCGTACCCATGCACACCATGTTGACCAAGAGAAAAATACTGTGTTTTACGATAGTCTTTATTGACCCCTTTGACACCCCCAGAAACGTTGCCGTAGGGGAATGCTTATATTTTGACATAAGCCCTGGATAGGTATTGCTGCCTGATCTATTTTTTAAATCTTTTCACAGGAAAACCGAAATGGCAAATAGGAGGAAAATCTAAGAAAGCAACCCAGGGAACCCACAAAACGACTAAACAGGTATAAGCCTTCTCATTACCAACCTGCTTGGTTTCTGACCCTAGAGAGCTAATCCTGCAAGCCTGGTATTCAGCATTAATTAAAAGAAATGAAATGAAGTTAGTGTCAGAAATATTAATAATCAATTAGGTATTTTTGATTACAAAATTGTGATTGTGAGTCAAGCACTAAAAGAGTTTTTAGGCTGAAGCCTGTTAAGAGTCAATGGGTCAAAGCTAGTGTCGTCCTGATGAGAGTGAGAAGGCCAAAGCCTGTTAGAGTTAGTGGGCCACAGCTAGTGTCGTCCTGAGGAGAGTGAGAAGGCCAAAGCCTGTTAGAGTTAGTGGGCCACAGCTAGTGTCGTCCTGAGGAGAGTGAGAAGGCCAAAGCCTGTTAGAGTTAGTGGGCCACAGCTAGTGTCGTCCTGAGGAGAGTGAGAAGGCCAAAGCCTGTTAGAGTTAGTGGGCCACAGCTAGTGTCGTCCTGAGGAGAGTGAGAAGGCCAAAGCCTGTTAGAGTTAGTGGGCCACAGCTAGTGTCGTCCTGAGGAGAGTGAGAAGGCCAAAGCCTGTCCACAGCTCCCTGAGGAGAGTGAGAAGGCCAAAGCCTGTTAGAGTTAGTGGGCCACAGCTAGTGTCGTCCTGAGGAGAGTGAGAAGGCCAAAGCCTGTTAGAGTTAGTGGGCCACAGCTAGTGTCGTCCTGAGGAGAGTGAGAAGGCCAAAGCCTGTTAGAGTTAGTGGGCCACAGCTAGTGTCGTCCTGAGGAGAGTGTGAGAAGGCCAAAGCCTGTTAGAGTTAGTGGGCCACAGCTAGTGTCGTCCTGAGGAGAGTGAGAAGGCCAAAGCCTGTTAGAGTTAGTGGGCCACAGCTAGTGTCGTCCTGAGGAGAGTGAGAAGGCCAAAGCCTGTTAGAGTTAGTGGGCCACAGCTAGTGTCGTCCTGAGGAGAGTGAGAAGGCCAAAGCCTGTTAGAGTTAGTGGGCCACAGCTAGTGTCGTCCTGAGGAGAGTGAGAAGGCCAAAGCCTGTTAGAGTTAGTGGGCCACAGCTAGTGTCGTCCTGAGGAGAGTGAGAAGGCCAAAGCCTGTTAGAGTTAGTGGGCCACAGCTAGTGTCGTCCTGAGGAGAGTGAGAAGGCCAAAGCCTGTTAGAGTTAGTGGGCCACAGCTAGTGTCCACAGCCCTGAGCTAGAGAGTGAGCAGGCCAAAGCCTGTTAGAGTTAGTGGGCTAATGCTAGTGTCACCCTGAGGAAAGTGAGCAGGCCAAAGCCTGTTAGAGTTAGTGGGCTAAAGCTAGTGTCATCCTGAGGAGAGTGAGAAGGCCAAAGCCTGTTAGAGTTAGTGGGCCACAGCTAGTGTCGTCCTGAGGAGAGTGAGAAGGCCAAAGCCTGTTAGAGTTAGTGGGCCACAGCTAGTGTCGTCCTGAGGAGAGTGAGAAGGCCAAAGCCTGTTAGAGTTAGTGGGCCACAGCTAGTGTCGTCCTGAGGAGAGTGAGAAGGCCAAAGCCTGTTAGAGTTAGTGGGCCACAGCTAGTTAGACCTCCTCAGGACGAGTGAGAAGGCCAAAGCCTGTTAGAGTTAGTGGGCCACAGCTAGTGTCGTCCTGAGGAGAGTGAGAAGGCCAAAGTCTGTTAGAGCCTGCTAGTGTTCCTGAGGAGAGTGAGGGCCACAGCTAGTGTGGGCCACAGTCCTGAGGAGAGTGAGAAGGCCAAAGCCTGTTAGAGTTAGTGGGCCACAGCTAGTGTCGTCCTGAGGAGAGTGAGAAGGCCAAAGCCTGTTAGAGTTAGTGGGCCAAAGCCAGCTAGTGTCGTCCTGAGGAGAGTGAGAAGGCCAAAGCCTGTTAGAGTTAGTGGGCCACAGCTAGTGTCGTCCTGAGGAGAGTGAGAAGGCCAAAGCCTGTTAGAGTTAGTGGGCCACAGCTAGTGTCGTCCTGAGGAGAGTGAGAAGGCCAAAGCCTGTTAGAGTTAGTGGGCCACAGCTAGTGTCGTCCTGAGGAGAGTGAGAAGGCCAAAGCCTGTTAGAGTTAGTGGGCCACAGCTAGTGTCGTCCTGAGGAGAGTGAGAAGGCCAAAGCCTGTTAGAGTTAGTGGGCCACAGCTAGTGTCGTCCTGAGGAGAGTGAGAAGGCCAAAGCCTGTTAGTGGGCCAGTTAGTGGGCCACGGCTAGTGTCGTCCTGAGGAGAGTGAGAAGGCCAAAGCCTGTTAGAGTTAGTGGGCCACAGCTAGTGTCGTCCTGAGGAGAGTGAGAAGGCCAAAGCCTGTTAGAGTTAGTGGGCCACAGCTAGTGTCGTCCTGAGGAGAGTGAGAAGGCCAAAGCCTGTTAGAGTTAGTGGGCCACAGCTAGTGTCATCCTGAGGAGAGTGAGTAGGCCGAGCCTGTTAGGAGTGGGCCAGCTAGTGTCGTCCTGAGGAGAGTGAGAAGGCCAAAGCCTGTTAGAGTTAGTGGGCCACAGCTAGTGTCGTCCTGAGGAGAGTGAGAAGGCCAAAGCCTGTTAGAGTTAGTGGGCCACAGCTAGTGTCGTCCTGAGGAGAGTGAGAAGGCCAAAGCCTGTTAGAGTTAGTGGGCCACAGCTAGTGTCGTCCTGAGGAGAGTGAGAAGGCCAAAGCCTGTTAGAGTTAGTGGGCCACAGCTAGTGTCGTCCTGAGGAGAGTGAGAAGGCCAAAGCCTGTTAGAGTTAGTGGGCCACAGCTAGTGTCGTCCTGAGGAGAGTGAGAAGGCCAAAGCCTGTTAGAGTTAGTGGGCCACAGCTAGTGTCGTCCTGAGGAGAGTGAGAAGGCCAAAGCCTGTTAGAGTTAGTGGGCCACAGCTAGTGTCGTCCTGAGGAGGAGAATGAGAAGGCCAAAGCCTGTTAGAGTTAGTGGGCCACAGCTAGTGTTGTCCTGAGGAGAGTGAGAAGGCCAAAGCCTGTTAGAGTTAGTGGGCCACAGCTAGTGTCGTCCTGAGGAGAATGAGAAGGCCAAAGCCTGTTAGAGTTAGTGGGCCAAAGCTAGTGTCATCCTGTGGAATGTGAGGTAAACCTCTGTGTGAGAGAAGCCTTGTGTGAGGAAGCTCCAGTGTGAAGGCTGCTGGATGTAAAGCTACTATGTATTTCTTTTTGTGCTTGTAAATAGTGCAACCATATTATTTTGCTATAAAGAAAAGCCTATGGAAGAGATAACATTGGTCTGTGTGTTTGTGTTCTTTTTATCACTTTGGGCTGCTGGTGTTAGATAACGCTGCTGCTGCTAAGTTACTCTGCTGTGCATTTATGAGGAGGGTCTTTCGTTAATAAGCCCACTCGCTCAACAGTTAGTAAGTGTGGCCTCATTTCAGTTCTGCTTTTCACCAGAAAGACTAAAACACCACTCCGTGCATACGTAGCCAAAAAGAAACGAATCTTAAAGGACAATCCTTTAAATTTGAGAGAGCATAACTGGCCTCCAGACATAATGAGTGTTCCTTTCAGTCTCTGGGGGAAACAGCCATTTGCACTGTTATTTCAGAGCCTCCGGAGATTAAGAAGCAGTATTGACACAAGTACCCAACTGTTCTGCGTCGATAATTGGACTATATTACATACAAATCCCCTCCAAAAAAAGGACAACTGTAAAATGATAGCCAAACATGGCCTATGGACACTTAATGCTTTCTCTCTGGAGGCTGTTCAGTCCCTTTACCGCCAACTCTGAATAGCAAAAGGCAAGATGGGTTTCCCTCTGCAGAAGAAAATGACGAGAGGCAGTCCCCAAATTATGAAAAACATTAGTTCCGTAGGTTTGTTCTTAAGTTGAATTCGTTTGTAAGTCGGAACAGGTACTTGTTTCCAAGTTTTCCATAACATAATAAAGTTCTTTATACTTCCTTCTTTTCTTCCACACTGGGCTTCTTTCTAATGCAGATAAACAGCTTTGCTCTCACAGCGCCTCTGCTCACACTGAAGTTACACAGCAGCTTCACACAGTAGCATTTTACACACAACAGTCTTCACACTGGAGCTTTACACAGTAGCTTTAACCTGGAGCTTCTCTCACTGAAGCTTCTCACAGAATGAAGCCTACTAACTGTGAGGCCTACCTCACACTGAGGCTTACTAACACTGAGGTGTTCTCTAACACTGAGACCTACCTCACACTAAAGCAGGCCTGGGCAAACTTCAGCCCTCCATGTGTTTTGGACTACAACTCCCACAATTCCTAACAGCCGGTTCTAGGTCTTGCTTTTGGCTTTATATGATTCCTGTTAAATTCTGATGATTTCAGGCTTGCCTATAATTGGTTGGCCTCCAGAAATCAGAGCCTCGGGCTGCACTAATTTGGCTATGGATGGGGAAGGATTGGAAATGATGGAACAGTGCCTCTACAGATTGATAGAAATTGGAACTTGGATCGGGAAATTTGTTACTGGGGTTGAAGGGCAGCTAAGAGAACCCTTTGTTTAGTTTCAGTTGAACTGTATTGCAGAACATCCTGGGAGTCAACTTTTGTTTAATATCCAAACCAAAGGGTATGTTCTGGATGACTTTAAAACTCGGTTCCTGGATATTGGCTGGACTGTGTGTTTAAAATGGTGCGTCTCCTTTTACAGATCACTACACCAGACTGCAAAATAGCACCATCTGGAGAGAAGAACTTTGACAAAAGCCCCACGAAAACAAGGCAGCCGCGGAAAGTGGATCTCCGAGCGAGATACTGGGCCTTCCTTTTTGACAACCTGAGGCGTGCAGTGGATGAGATCTATGTCACTTGCGAGTCAGACCAGAGCGTAGTTGAGTGCAAGGTGAGAATCTTCTGGTAACGTGATGGATACTTAAGGCTTCGTCACTGCAGGCTGGTCTACCGATGAAGGCACCTCAGTTTCAGTGATTGGAAGCATCGTGAGACAACATAATCTACTCCAGTGTTTCCCAACTGCTGTTCCGCGGCACACTACTTTTCTGTGACGGGTCATTGGTGTGCCGCGAAAAACGTCTCTCCTGCCCCTTTTCCCCCTCCTGCTGAAATCCTGCTGCTTGGGGGAGGAGGAGGAGGAGGAGGAAGGGCTGGGCGGTGGCGAAGAAAAAGAAGAAGGGGCCGGGGCACCGCCTCCTTCGACCGTTTCCCCAGCCAGCGTCCAATCGAGGGAGGGACAAGAGAAGGGTGACGTTGCTCGGGCCCCGCCCCCTTTCCAGCAGCAGAAGCTTGCTTGTGCCTGATTGAGTCATGGTGGGAGTCATGGCGGAGAGCGGCCCCCGTCCCCGGCGCCGCTCTCTGCCATGACTCCCGCCCCTCGCTCGCTGAGGCCACGCAGAGGAGGAGGAGCATGAGCGGTGGAAGGGCTTCAGTGGGCGGGGCTGAAGCCCATCCACCACACATGCTCCTCCTCCTCGCGGCCTCAGCGAGCGAGGGGCCGGAGTCATGGCGGAGAGCGCTGCCGGGGACAGGGAATTGCCGCCTTCTCCCTCTCCCCCGCCACCCCTTTCGCCCGTGAGCCGCTACCTGTGGCAGTGGGAGCGGCTGAGGCTGGCGGCGGGACCCTGAGCTGGAGCCTGGGCTTGGTGGCGACCCTCGGCCTGCTCTACTGCCTGAGGGGCCCGCTTGCCAAGTTTGGCCCAGATCCATCATTGTTTGAGTCCACAGTGCTCTCTGAGTGTAGGTGAACTACAACTCCAAAACTCAAGGTCAATTAACTAGATGTATTACTGTGTTAGAGTGTCATTTTGTGTCATTTTGGTTGGTGGTGTGTCCCCGGATTTTTTTAATGTTAAAAGTGTGCCGCGGCTCAAAAAAGGTTGGAAAACACTGATCTACTCTACTGTATATACTCGAGTATAAGCCAAGGTATCTAATTTGACCACAAAACACTATGAAAACGTATTGACTCGAGTATAAGCCGAGGGTGGCAAATGCAACAGCTACTGGTACATTTCAAAATAAAAATAGATACCAATAAAATTACATTAACTGAGGCATCAGTAGGTAAAGGTTTTTGAATATTTCCATAAAACTGTAATTTAAGATAAGATTGTCCAACTCTGATTAAACCATTATTCTAACCTCCTTCAATGTAAATGTGCTTACGTATCTTTCCAACAATAATAATAGGGTAAAATAATGGAAATATAATAATAACAGTAATAATAAAAGTAAAATAATAAATGTAATAACAATAATAAAGTAAAATAATAAATGTAATAATAATATAGTAAAATAATAAATGTAATAAAATTGTAAGAGTAAAATATCGTAAATGTAATAATAATTACAACAATAAGAGTAAAATAATACATGTAATAATAATAAATAGAGTATAATAATAAATGTAATAATGACAATTATAAATAGAGAAAAATAATAAATCTAATAATAAATAGAGTAAAGTAATGTAAATGCAATAATAACAATAATAAGAGTAAAATAATACATGTTATAACAATAATAAAGATAATAAATGTAATAATAATAGAGAAAATAATAAATGTAATAATAACCATAATAATAGACTAAAAAGTAAATGTAATAATAATAATAACAACAACAGAGTAAAATGGTCAATAACTTTGACTTGCATATAAGCCAAGGGGGGCTTTTTCAGTTTAAAATGGGGCTGAAAACTCGACTTATACTCGAGTATATAAGGTACTTCCTTGCTGATAGAAGGTGCTAATTTCCATAATTATACATTGTGGATATGGGGTTCTATATTTTCTTCTGCCCCTACCTTCCATTCATTGACAGCGTTAAATCCTGAGTCTTATCAACTGGCAAGTTTTACTTAAACATAATATAGTTAGAAATGGAAAAAAGCCAATTTGTTTAATTTCTGAAATAACACTATGTAACATAATTTGAAAAACATCCTGTTTAAAAATGTCATTTCAGTTTAATTGTGCAATCTTCCCTTTGAAAGTAGTTGTTTGTTCTCCAGAAACTCTTTTTTTTGTGGCTGCCACAGACTTGAATTGGTTGAGGCTCGATGGGATATTCCTTGAAAAACTAGAGCAAAATGTGCTGCAGGATGTCCTACAAAAACAATTTTTTGCAGTTTAATATACTTTCCCCATGTTTTGTGCTAGAACCAATTAGGACATGACACTTATCACCTAGGAACAAAAATTGTGTTACATAGAGCAGTGTTTCCCAAGCAGTGTGCCGTGGCACACTAGTGTGCCGTGAGCGATCATCAGGTGTGCCGTGGGAAATTGGGACCTCTAATACCCTTTTTCCCACCTCCTGCCGAATACTTTTTCTTCTCCACTCGGGCTCCCTTCTTCCCAGCCTCGCTCTGCTCACTTTGCCTCGCTTTGCTCTGGGGCGAGTCTGCGCAGTAGCGCCTGCCCAGGTCACGTCTTCCTCCCCCCTCCCCTTCTGAACATGCTCACGCTGCCCCCTCGAATCAAAATGGTGGCAGAAGTGGCAGTGTAGAAGAAAAAGTAAGTGTTCGGCAGGAGGGGGAAGAAAGGGCGCGAAGGGGGAGGGGGAGGAAGAGATCTCTGTCGAAAGCTGGCATGGGCAAACTTGGACCTTCCAGGTGTTTTGGACTCCAACTCCCACCATTCCTAGAAGCCTCAGGCCCTTTTCCCCCCCCTCAGCCACTTAAGCAGGAAAGGGCCTCAGGCCGTTAGGAATGGTGGGAGTTAAAGTCCAAAGCACCCAGAGGGCCAAAGTTTTCCCATGCCTGTTTTAGGGACCTTAAAGTGGTGAGCCTCCTTCCAACATTGTGATTCTGGATAGAAAACAAACAACTTAACATAACATAACATTGTTTGAGTCCATAGTGCTCTCTGGGTGTAGGTGAACTGCATCTTCCAAACTCAAGGTCAATTCCCAAGCAAACCTTTTCAGTACTTTCTGTTAGTAATGAGAGTTCAATATGCCAAGTTTGGTTCAATTCCATTGTTGCAAGAGTTCAGGATGCTCTTTGATTGTGTGTTAACTATAAATCCCAGAAACTGTAACTCCCAAATGTCAAGGTCTATTTTCCCCAAACTCCATCTGTGTTCACATTTGGGCATATTTGGTCCTGATCTAACATTGTTTGAGTCCACAGTGCTCTCTGGATATAGGGGAACTACAACTCCAAAACCCAAGGTCAATGCCCACCAAACTCTTATAGTATTTTCTGTGTGGGAAGTTTGTGTCTTTCTGCCATTCCTGCCAGGATATCTATGTTGTGTTCATTGAAACAGGCCCATTTAAAAACATATTAACTATATGTATTCCTGTGTTAGAGTGTCATTTTGGTTGGTGGTGTGCCCCAGGATTTTGTAAATGTAAAAAATGTGCCGCGGCTCAAAAAAGGTTGAAAAACACTGACATAGAGTAATATATTAATACAGATATACTATAGAATTTATTTTAATCCAGGTGTATTTTTCTCCTTTACCATTTTATGAAGTGTACTCGACTGTATTATTGTTGATGGGATTTTTTTTTCTTATTTCACTGCTCAAATTGTTCGGTAGGTGGCACTGTTGCAATTTGGTCTCCCTCCACGTTCTTCAGTTTCCTGTTTAGTGTCTTAATTATACATTGTTCCCCTTCTGCAGAGATAGTTATCGCTCTCCTCATTGACTTGCTGGCGGTCGGCACAAGAGATTGATGGCCCAGTATAAACAGTGTCTGGGTGGGACCTAGTCGTGAGCTGGCTTTCCCCATCTAGATTTAGATACAAAGCAGACCTGTGGCCTGGTGGATTTGTCATCAGCTCCGTTGAAAGCTAGTTTGGCTCTTTATAACCATCGGTTTATATCATTTTATAATAACTGAAGCATTTTGAATTCCTCAATTAGATGAGGAAAAGCCAAGAAAATCCAATAATCGTGTAGTTTTCACATTTCGAAACACATTAGTTGACACCCCGAGTACAAGGAGGACTTCTCTTTGAATTGTGATAATTTGGTTTTCTGATGAAATTAGTATATAAATAGAACTTATTGAAAATGAGTTTCAAAACTAAACAGTGGCTTGCGGCTTCTGGGTTGTCTGCCAGTCTAACGTAATTGAAATACATCCATATATTTAGAAATGGAGCTGTCTTCTGGCTCAGGATGTTTCCCGTGTGTGTTTTAAATAAAGGGAACCCATCAGCCTTGCAAAGTAATTGGATTATAATATTCTGAATGTTTGTGGCTGAAAGGATCGCCGTTTATTTGTGTCTCATCGCCGTCGACCCGAGACCTCATCCCAAATTCCAGGCATAACTACTGCCTGAATCGGTTTAGGAAGGAAACGTTATATATCAGTACAATCTTTAAAATAAAACCAAGGTTGTGAAGCAACAGCAGAATCTCCTGACGTTTCGCTCACATTTATGGCAGGCATCCTCAGAGATTGTGAGGTCTCTTAGAAACTAGGCAAGTGAGGTTTATATATCTGGGGAATAATGTCCAGGGTGGGAGATAGAAAGAACTCTTGTCTGCTTGAGAATGTTGCCGTTGGCCATCTTGATTAGCATTTAATGGCATTGTGCTTCAAAACCTGGTTGATTGCTGCCTGGGCGAATACTTTGTCGGGAGGTGTTAGCTAGCCCTGGGGCCCCTAGTGGTTCAGTGGGTTAAACCAGTGTTTTTCGACCTTTTTTGAGGCGCAGCACATTTTTTACATTTACAAAATCCTGGGGCACACCACCAACCCAAATAACACAAAATGACACTCTAACACAGTAATACATATAGTTAATATGTTTTTTAAATGTATTTATACACTCAGTGTGAAACCTGGGCCTGTTTCGATGAACACAACATATATATGACTTCCTCTCACATACTTATACATGACTATCATGTCTTCTCTCAGCCTTCTCTGCTTCAGGCTAAACATGCCCAGCTCTTCAAGCCGCTCCTCATAAGGCTTGTTCTCCAGACGCTTGTGAAATTTCACCCTGAGTGAAACTTGCTTCCAGATAACTATGGATGTCATGAAACTGTCATAAACAGTTCATTGGGGGAGGCAACTCTCAAAAAATCCAGTAAAATAATAAAATAATAAACATTTCCAAGCAGAGAGGCTCAATTTGTTTCTTGAAAACCTGTGAATGCTTCAGCCTCCCGATGCTCCCAGGTTTGCTCACTGCCCAATCCACCGACGTGGAGCTTCCGGCATTCGGCGGAGCCCTTCCTTTGCCTCAGGGAGGATCTTTGGGGAGGGAAAGAGGGAGAAAGTGCTGCTAGGAGGGGGAAGAGTGCCAATTTCCCACGGCACACCTGCTGATCGCTCGCGGCACACTGGTTGGGAAACACGGGGTTAAACCACTGAGCTGCTGAACTTGCTAACTGAAAGGCGTGAGCTCCCGCTGTTAGCCCCAGCTTCTGCCAACCTAGCACTTCGAAAACATGCAAATGTGAGTAGATCAATAGGTACCACTCCGGCGGGAAGGTAACAGCGCTCCATGCAGTCATGCTGGCCACATAGCCTTGGAGGCATCTATGGACAATGCTGGCTCTTCAGCTTAGAAGTGGAGATGAGCACCACCCACTAGAGTCAGACACGACTGGACTTAATGGCAGGGGAAAACATTTACCTTTACCTTTACTAGCTGACCCTGATTGATTCTGGTCTGGAATCCCCCTGTTTTTGTGTGTTGCTCTTTATTTACCATCCTCATTTTAGACTTTTTAAAATACTGGTAGCCAGATTTTGTTCATTTTCATGGTTTCCTCCTTTCTGTTGGGATTGTCCACATGCTTGTGGAATTAATTGGCTTCTTTGTATAGTCTGGCATGGTGGTTGTCGGAGTGGTCCAGCTTTTCCGTGTCCAGGTTGGTTCATCAAATGCTCTGCTATGGCTGACTTCTCAGGCTGAAGTAGTCTGCAGTGCCTTTCATGTTCCTTGATTTGTGTCAGGGCAATGCTGCGTTTGGTGGTCCCTATGTAGACTTGTCCACAGTTGCATGGTATATGGTAGACACTGTTTTTGTGTTCATCAGTTAGGAGAAGCTTGAATTTTTGTATGGTATTTCACAAAGTTAGCATTCTTGGAATGAATCCAAAAAGTGATCTCTATTAAGAAAATGTATTCCTAAAGCAGTGTTCTTGCATTCGTTTCATACCAAGAAGCAGCCAAGTGTTGGAAGCTGGATGTATATATGCAATTTGATGAGAGCAGGGAGCCAGTGATCGATCCTGGTGTTGTCGAGGATAATGTTTACTGTCTTTGAATGGGACAGGGCTCTGGTGACTGTTTGTGGTTGAAACTCCAGACAGAGGTTTTTTGAACACGATGCAAACAGGGACAGCAGCTGTAATGAAGCCTGCTCCTTATAAATCTCACCAAGCCTTAAGGGACTGTACTTTGCAGCACCGTCATGCAGACATCTGCTTGAAAGTTGCTGCTACTTTACTCATAGAATCATAGCATTATAGAGTTGGAAGAGACCTCAGGGACCATCCAGTCCAACCCCATTCTGCCAAGAAGCAGGAAAATCACATTCTAAGCACCCCCAACAGATGGCCATCCAGCCTCTGTTTAAAAGCACCCAAAGAAGGAGCCTCCATCACACTCCAGGCAGAGAGTTATGTGAGAAATATTAAATATTAACTACCGTAGGTATTTTTAATTACAAAAATGGGTTTTAGGTCTCTTGAGGACAAAATACTCTCAGAAATATTTAAAAATTAATTAGGTAATTTTAATTACAAAAATGTGAGTCAAGCACTGAAAGGGTTAAATGGATACAAGTACTCGGCAAAAGCCGCAGTTCAAAATAAGCAGGTGTACCTGTAGTTTAGGAGCCCTCGGTCTGTGAGAGGTCTATGTGGAAGAAGGGCCTCAGTGTGTGAAAGGCCTCAGTGTGAGAAGTTTCAGTAAGAGAAGCCCCAGGTTGAAGGATATTGTGTGTAAAGCTCGTGTGTGAAGGCTACTGTGTGTAAAAAGCTCCTGTCTAGACCTCCTGTGTAACTTTGGTGTGAGAAATATGCCCAGTGTGGAAGCAAAGAAGGAAGTGTAAATAACTTTATTTGTGTTATGGAAACCTTGTTCTTGTAAACAGCACAACCAGATATTTTTTTTGCTATAAAGAAAAGCCTCCCATAGAAGAGATAACATTGGTCTGTTGTTTTTCTTCTTTTTATCATTTTTGCCTTCTGGTGCTGGGTCACGCTGCTGCTAATAAGTTACTCTGCTGTACATTTATGAGGAGGGTCTTTTATAAATAAGACCACTCGCCCAACAAGTTCCACCACTGAACAGCTCTCACAGTGACGGATGTTCAGATGGAATCTATATTTCTTGTACTTTGAAACCATTGTTCCGTGTCGTCATCTCCAGGGCAGCAGAAAACAAGTCTTTTCCCTCCTCCCTATGGCGTCCCCTCATATCTTGATCCATAGCCCTCGTCATGTCTCTCAGCCTTCTCTTCTGCAAGCTAAACATGCCCAGCTCTTTAAGAGCTCCTCACAGGGCTTGTTCTCCAGACCCTTCATCATTTTAGTCACCCTCTTTGGACACATTCCAATTTAGAGTCAACATCTCCCTTCAACTGCGGTGCCCAGAACTGGACACAGTGTGATTCCAGGTGTGGTCTGACCAAGGCAGAATAGAGGGGTAGCATGACTTTTCTTGATCTAGACACTCTAATTTATGCAGGCCAAATCCCGCTGACTTTTTAGCTCCTGCATCACATTGTCTCATGTCAGTTATTCTATTATACTTGGTTATTCTTTCTTGTCAAACAGATAATATTTACAGCCTTGGCCTTTGTTGAACTTCAGTATCACCATATTCCTTTTTTATGGCTTGGAATATAGGAGGCCATAGTGCAAATGTCTGGGGAAAAACCTATAGACAAAGTCTATAAGGCCACCATTGATGGTGTCCTTCAAATGTATATCTTGTACTGCTATTATCGGAATGGTCATTAGTCATTATGTGATCTATGGCAATCTTGTATTGCTGAACCCTGTACATCAGTGTTTCTCAACCTAGGGGTCAGGATCCCCCGGGGGGGGGGGGGGTGTCGCAAGAGGTGTGTCAGAGGGTCCCCAAAGACCATCAGAAAACATGTTGTTCATGGGGCTTCTGTGTGGAAAGTTTAGCCCAATTCTATTGGTGGGGTTCAGAATTATCTTTGATTGTAGGTGAACTATAAATCCAAGCAACTACAACTCCCAAATGACAAAATCAATCTCCCCCAACGCCATTATTATTCAAATTTGGGCATATCGAGTATTTGTGCCAAATTTAGTCCAGTGAATGAAATTACATCCTTCATATCAGATATTTACATTACGATTCATAACAGTAGCAAAATTACAGTCATGAAGTAGCAATGAAAATAATTTTATGGTTGGGGGTCACCACAACATGAGGGACTGTATAACGGGGTCGTGGCAATAGGAAGGTTTAGAACCAATGTTGTAGCCCATAAAATCCTATACCTTAATACATTAATTAGCCCTTAAAGTGGCACAATAACTTTTGCTTGCCTTTATTCTCTCTATGAGACATAGCCTATCATAACCGACCCCTAGAAATTGCTAACCAAGGGCAGTGGCACCATTTAAATTGACAGGAGTTGATCATCTAAGCCCCTTTACACATGTGCAAGGCTAGACATGTTATTCTAGATGTCAGCATTGCTTTTTTGGGGCTGGCCTGCTCGGTACTGAATAAATAAATATTTCAACATCGAGACAGGACTCGGATTACTCACAGGAGCCCAGGGGACCTTCGCTTTCTCTGCCTTTCCAGCTCCAGCGGACCTAAATGGGAATGGCTGCATGCAGAATTTCAGCTTCAGTACAGCCTTGTTTCCTTGGTTGACATATTTTTGGAGTCTTGGAGTGATAAGGAAGAAGAGAGAGAAAATATATGAGGTTTATTCAGGATTTCCCCCACCCTTTATTTTATTTTGTAAACTTTAACTGTACAGTATTTGCAAATCTAGGTTAGAAGCAAATGGAGTCATTACATTCAATTGAATTGATTCTTTCCTAGTCTTGCCAAATGTGTTTGAAAATTTCAAAGTTGAGGAAATCCATATCATGGATGAAAACTGGGGGATAAAGGACACCAAAACCAATTTTGGCATATACACCTAAAACAATGGTTCCCAACCTTTTTTGAACAGGGACCACTCTCCAACATTAAGTACCAAAAGGGCTACGAATCAGTTTTTGGTCAACTTTAGATTTGGTTTGTTTATCTGGAGTGCTGATTCAGAAAATTGCATTGGAAAGACCACATCAGCTCTTGTTTCTGATAAAGAACATATGCCATCTGGTAGTCACCATCTGCTCGCCCACAGAAAACCATATTTAATAAGCCTTGGCACTATAAGAAGGTTTCGTGAGACCAGTCGCTCTTGTTGCTACGGTGTAGTAACTCTGCAGTCGCAGACCATATTTTTGTTCTTGTGGACCACTGGTGGTCCACAGGCCGCAGGTTGAGAACCACTGACCTAAAGAAAGAGAGGAATTGGGTGAAATGTAGTACAGTAGAGTCTTGCTTATCCAACCTTCACTCATCCAATGTTCTGTTTTATCCCGCACAACCTGCCTCCTGTCCGGATCCACAGCTGTTTCGATACATTGCAATCTTTTTGGTGCTAAATTAGTAAATACAGTAATTACTACATAAGGTCACCATGTATTGAACTGCTTTTTCTGTTGATTTGTTGTAAAACATGATGTTTTGGAACTTAATTTGCAAAATCATAACATAATTTCACATTTAGTAGGCTTTTTCTTAATCCCTCCTTATTATCCAACATTTTCGCTTATCTAACATTCTGCCCGGTCCGTTTATGTTGGATAAGGGAGACTCTACTGTATTCATTTGAGAGCTTTGTGTTCCTTTCATGATTCAGTGAAAGGATAGGTAACATGTAGCCTCCCAGGCTCCATCTACAGTGCCATATAAAATCCAGATTACCTGCTTTGAACTGGATTATATGGCAGTGTAGACTAATATAATCAAGTTCAAAGCAGATAATCTAGATTTTATATGGCTGTGTATATGGGGCCTCAGATATAGTTAGACTGCAACTCCCATTAGATCTAGCTAGTATGCCAGTGGTGAAAGTTGCTGGGATTTGCGCTTCAACTATATCTGAAGAGCCACAAGTTGTCCTCCTTTGGTTTAGCATCATCTGAAAAAAAACCCACCAATATACATGCACTAACGTAAGTCCCCAGGGCCCTGGGTGGTGCAGTGGGTTAAACTGCCAAGCTGCTGAATTTGCTGACCAAAATGTTGGCGGTTCAAATCTGGGAAGCGAGATGAGCTCTTTCTGTTAGGCCCAGCTTCTGCCGACCTAGCAGTTTGAGAACATGCAAATGTGAGTAGATTGATAAGTACTGCTCCAGCAGGAAGTTAACAGTGCTCCATGCAGTCATGCTGGCCACATGACCTTGGAAGCACCTACGGAAATGGAGAGGAGCACCACCTTCCAGAGTCGGACACAACTAGATTTTATGTCAAGGGAAACCTTTACCTTACCCATCTCCCCTAAGGGGCTCAGGGTGGATTCCAACACACAGAAGAAACATAGAGGTAAACATTCAATGCTTCGTCACTGAAGGCGGATGTCGCCGAGAAAGCCGAGAAAGCTTCCTCCCAGCAACCCATCGGTCACTCCCGACGTAGACGTGGCTGCAGAGCTGGGAGGAAGTGGAGGGTGCGCAAGTCTCAGAGCGCCACATCCAGCAATGACCAGAGAGTTTTGCAGGGGAAGGAGGACAGAGCAGCAGCCCCAGCAGCCCAGAATAGTAAGCGGGCTGGTACACGGGCGCCGAAAGTTGAATCTGAGGAGCATCTGAGACACAGAGACTACCAACGCAAACTCCAGCATCGGTGGTTTGGCCCTAGAGTTTCCTGGGGTCTGATGGCCGGAAGCTGGAGCCGAACTGGAACTTTAAACCCTCCTAAAGGAGCCCAGCATGGAGTGGCGAGGGCCTCCCAAATCGCCATGGTTGAGACCCCTCCTTGCCATCCGCTGAGGTTATGGTATGGACCCTTAAAACCTGACTACAAGGTTGCTCGGTCCCTAACCTTACCTACGGCCCCTAAATTGACTATTGATCCCACCTGATATGCTACCCTCAGTTCATCCCACTTTTTTGTATTTTTTTATTTAATGTTAGGTAATCTGTTTTTTTATTTGTGTATTCTGTACTAGATTGTATTTATGCATACTGCTGTAAAATGCTCCGAGCCTTCGGGGAGTGGCGGTCTATAAATGTGAAGCTTAAATAAATAAATAAAAATAAATAAGTTCAAACATAAATACATCAATGAGCTACCCAATTATGTGTTTTAGCTATGTTGTAAGTGGTCTTGAACCAAGGGGGGGAGTGGGTAAGAAATAATAATATTTTGGAGCACCCCATTGCCATATCCCTGAGCCCACCTGAGAATCTTCAGAATTCTTTTTCTGTAGGAATTTCAAAAGGCGTTCACTTGACCTTGAAAAATAACGAGATTTTAACATGGTTGAACCTTGTGCAGAAGCAGACGTTTGTGTAACGGTTCCTTTTTTTTTTTGTCAGTACCTTCTCAATTGCTCCATGATTCCCTTGCTTCAGCACCGCAGGCCGTATCTGCTGTGCAAGGGTGACGGGGGAACAGGAGGGCTGTATTGGCGGCCCAGGCCCCAGGGCCCTGCATCCGGGGATCGTGTGTCAGTGGGACAAAGGGATGGCGCCAACCGTCCCGCCGTGTGCGCCAGCAACTAGAATTAATTACTAACCAATCGAATCCGTCGCAGCCCATTGGTAAACTAATTGGTAATTTTAGCCGTACGTCTATATGTAGTTATCGGGAGGCCTGTAAGCGACGCTTTCAGAGCCACTTTTGTTCGGCTGCCTCCCGCTCGACAAAATGGCCTTCATAGCTTTCGGGAGAAAGATGTGCATCAGTGGCTATTGGGCCGCTCCGGTTGCTTGTCTTGTTTGTATTCCCTTGTTCGTAAAACAGGACTTGGGTTTCAAGCTGTTGGCCCTGATAATTTTGGTAAACGGTGGAGCGCAGCATTCACCGGAATAGGCTCCTTAAAGCCATTCATTGTAAAATGTAGTGTTTGCGAGCCATAATTAGAGAGAAGTCAGCCCTTCTCCTCTGATGGAGACAGGATTTCTTGACCGAGTTGCACTACACTTTCTCCTTCTGGTCTGTTAACATTGGATCCAGATGGAGTCTCCCACTTCTCTACTGTCTTCCACTTTACGGAACATCATTGCCTTTCCCACTACATTATGTCATGCAAATATATCTAGAAAAAGTGGTCAAAGTAAGTAACACAAAGCAAAACTGAATCTCACTAAGAATATAGGATCCTTAACCCGAGTATAAGGGCCAGGCTGTGGTGCAGCTAGTTAGTAGCCAGCTGCATTAAATCTCTACTGACCGAGAGGTCATGAGTTCAAAGCCAGCCCGGGTTGGAGTAAGCTCCCGACCACTAATAATCTAGCTTGCTGTTGGCCTATGCAGCCCGAAAGAAATTTGCATCTGTCAAGTAGGAAATTTAGGTACCGCTTTATGCAGGAAAGCTAATTTAACTAATTTATGACATCATAAAACAGCGGTTCTCAACCTGGGGGTCGCGACCCCCAGGTGGGTCGTTGGGCCATTTTCGGGGGTCGCGAAGCTGCCTTGGTTGGCCCCGCCCCCTCCAAAATGGCTGTCGACCCACCGGGGGCAAGGCGAAGGGCATTTGGGCAGGCTTTCTGACCTGCCCCTACGGCCTTCCCAGCTGGGAAGGGCGGAGGGGCAAGACGGAGGGCTGCCCTCACAGCCCTCATTTGGGCAGCCTTTCTGTGTGCCAAGTTTGTTCCAGGTCTATAATTTGTGGGGGTTTCAGTGGTCTGTGGAAGTCAGAGCTGAATTGGTTGAAGTTACTGTAAATCCCATCATCCATTGTCCATACTCCCCGCACATATTGTTTTTGTGATCAATCACTATTATTTAATTATGTTCAATTTATAAAACTGAAAATACATCCTGCATATCAGATGTCTCCATTATGCTCCAGAGGAGTAGCAAAATTACTGTTATGAAGTAGCAACAAAAATATGGTTGGGGGTCACCACAACATGAGGAACTTTATTTAGGGGTCACGGCATTACAAAGATTGAGAACCAGTCATAAAACCTTCCAGCAGTATGCATAAGAATGAGGAAGTACTCCATCAAGGACTCAGTATCACAGGTGGACAGTGAAGCGACAACTCCCCCTGTGGCCAGAATCAAGCATACCCTCATGAAGCCGGAAAGCTGGAATGTTAAATTGCCTCTGTGTCTGTCTATATATGTTGTATGTCTATCGTATTGAATGTTTGCCATGTATATGTTATTTATTATATTATTTTATTATTGTTATTTATTATAATCCACCCTGAGTTTTTATGCCCTGCGGGGCCCTTAGGCGGGCCGGATGAGAAGGGTGGAATATAAATACTGTAAATAAATAAATAATAAATATAAGCCAAGGGGGCTTTTTTGGCCTAAAAAAGAGGCTGAAAAACTCTGCTTATACTCGAGTATAAAAGGTATACCATACCAAAGCACGTGTGTGTGCCTGTTGGCTTCTTTCAGCCTCGGTCCCTTCCTCAGAGATGCAACTACCTAAACACAACCTTCATCACACATAAATGAGGCCTTGTAAAGGCTTGAGATTGAAGTCAGAGGTGGACATGGAATCGAGGGTCATCTGCCATATTTATTTCCAGAACTGCCTGGCTTGGCTTTTCTCCTCATTGAAAGACTCCCAAGAATGTGTACAGTTATTGATGCCTAAATGGCTGTGTTGCGGTTTCATTTCTTTCCATCAATGTTTCTGTTGTAGGAGGTGCTAATGATGCTGGACAACTATGTTCGAGATTTCAAGGCTTTGATTGACTGGATACAGCTACAGGAGAAGCTAGAGAAAGCAGATGCACAAAGCAGGTAAGCAGGAAACTGTTTCCATGTATAATTTTCTTTTATAAAAAAATAGCTTCGTTTAGCATCCTTCCTGAATTCAAATTGGGGCTGGAGAGAAACTGAAAAGTGAAGACTGTTGCTTTAATGAACCATCTAGGACAGGGGTGCCCACACCTTTTCAGCATGCGAGCTACTTATAATAAAACCAAGTCAGAAAGATCTACCGAGAGAGAAGCAGGGCAGAGCAGGGGGAGGGGGCGAGGCTTGGCGTGGCCTGGCTCCACCTCCTCTGGCTTTAGCTCTACCACAGGTTCTCCAGGCTAGAGGAGGGTAGTGCCAAGCCAGTGCTGGCATAGCTGGCACTACTGGCTTGGCACTACCCTCATCAAGGCTGAAGAAGCTGTGGTAGAGCTGTAACTGGGGGAGGGGGTGGGGCTTGGCGCGGCCTGGCTCTGCCCCCTCCCCCCTCTGGCTTTAGCGCTACCACAGTTTCTCCAGGCTTGAGGAGGGTAGTGCCAATCGTGTGGTGGCTAGCTATGCCACCACTGGCTTGGACTACCCTCCTCAAGGCTGTAGAAGCTGTGGTAGAGCTGTAACTGGGGGAGGGGTGGGGCTTGGCGCAGCCTGGCTCTGCCCCTCCCTCTGACTTTAGCGCTACCAAAGCTTCTCAGGCTAGAGCAGGGTAGTGCCAAGCTAGTGGTGGCATAGCTAGTAGCCACCACTGGCTTGGCACTACCCTCCTCAAGCCTGGAGAAGCTGTGGTAGCGCTGAAGCCGGGGGAGGGGGCGAGGCTTGGTGCGGCATGGCTCCGCCCCCCTCCAGAAGGGCCCCATCCGGCTGCGATCGATGTCCTTCGGTCCCGCGATTGACTGGTCGATCGCAATCGACTTCCTGGGCAGCCCTGATCTAGGACCTTAAAACCGTCTGGGGAGGCCCTGCTCTCGTTACCGCCTTTGTCACAAGTACGTTTGGCAGAGACGAGAGACGGGGCCCCTCGGCGGTAGAACGCCCTCCCTATAGATATTAAATTGGCCATCTCCCTTTTAACATTCCGGGAAAAAGTCAAGACGTGGCTTTTTGAACAAGCATTTGCAAATGCAGAGTAAGTGACATAGGAAAATGGAACAACTAGACAATGTGTTCAGACAACGTTTTTAACAGGGAGACACCATGAATTTATATTTTATTGATTTGTTTAGTTTTTTTTATTTGTTATGTTTTTAATTGTATTATTTAATGACATTGTAAGCATTGAATTTTGCCCTGTTAACCGCCTTGAGTCGGCTACGGGCTGAGAAAGGCGGTATACAAATACAGTAAATAAATAATAATAAATCTGCTAGTCTGCTTTTCTGAAGTATCTGGCTAGCATTATAGGTTCTTGAAAAAGATGGAGAAAATGCTAGCCGTGAGGCCAGGGAGAAG
Source organism: Anolis apletophallus (assembly GCA_030556195.1). Taxonomy (NCBI): domain Eukaryota; kingdom Metazoa; phylum Chordata; class Lepidosauria; order Squamata; family Anolidae; genus Anolis; species Anolis apletophallus. The sequence goes on along the minus strand of JARBWK010000015.1, from coordinate 36,719,553 downwards.
GGATGTGCAAAACAACCGTATAGTGTGTAAACCTTCTGCAACCTGTTAGTGTGTTAGCACTTGTAGATTAAGTAGGGATATCCCTTAACCTGTTTTCCTTTGTGTTCCATTATTAATTGTCAGACCTACTTCGCTCGCGTGGGAAGTTAAAAAGATGTCCCCAGGACGCCACGTCATTCCAAGCCCCTCGACGGATAGAATCAGTGTCACGTCAAATGCACGGAGAAGTTTAAATTTTGGGTATGAGACTGCATACTTTTTAATGATTCCTTGGATGAGAATTGTGATAGATCTGATCGTTGACGCTGATTTTTTTCACTGTAGCTTTGGTTGCTACATTCAATAATATTGATTTGTCGTACAGCATGTAGAAAAAAAAGTTCGATTCCCACTTTTGTAATTTTATTGCTCTGTGAGCTAAACATTTTTAAAAACTTTACAGATCCATATGATGCATCCAGTGTGTTCTAGGCCGGTTGATTATTAAGCAAGACATCCCAGTTCTCTATTCCTTTCTTTTCCTCATTCTCCATTTTCTATCTGGGCCCCTTGGTGGCGAAGCGGATTAAACCGCTGAGCTTCTGAATTTCCTGACCGAAAAGTCAGCGGTGCGAATCCAGGGAGTGGGGGGTGAGTTCCCGCTGTTAGGCCCAGCTTCTGCCAACCTAGCAGTTTGAAAACATGCAAATGTGAATAGATCAGAAAGTACCACCTTAGTGGGAAGGTCATGTGCTGGCCACAGGAACTTGGAGGTGTCTATGGACAATGTCAGCTTTTTGGTTTAGAAATGGAGATGAGCACCCCACCCCCCAGTCGGACACGACTAGACTTAATGTCAGGGGAAACCTTTACTTTTACCTTGTGCTTAGTCATCATTGGTCTGATTTCTCTTTAGGCCTCTTCTCTTTAGGTTTAATTTTCAAAAACATTGGTGAGGCTTGGACTTCCTTCAAGCTGAACTTCTTATCTCCTCTTCTGGTTTCTCCCTTCAGTGGTCCTGTTTCACTTTATTGCTGTCAACACTCACCAACCCCAAGGGAGAGCAATATTTATCTTAAATTCCATTAATGCTGGTGTCTTGACACATGCAGCGGAAGGAGCCTTTGGGGACGCCAGACCTGGCAGCGAAATTGGCTCCAGTATAAGAAGCAGAGGCTTGCCTCTTCCTGGTGTCATTTTGAAGTGGGGAGCAAGGTGGAAACACCATCTGTGGCAAGAAACAATATGGAATGAGATTTATTTATTTATTTGCTATTTTTATAGCCCGCCTTCTCTCATCCCGAAGGGAACTCAGGGTGGCGTGCAAGTTATATGTACATACAATATATTATATTATTAGCATAGCACAATATTAGTATTATATATTAATATATTGTACTGTACCACTATCATGCGATACTATTAGTAATATTACATGTAATAGGCTTTCTCAACCCTGGAGGGAACTCAAGGCAGCTTAACAACATAGGCAACTATTTGATGCCATTGAAAGCGATGTAAAATTAAAATAAACATTTAAAATAATATATTTTAAACATATTGTATTATTAGTATTACATAATGTATTACACTGTAATATTATTATCACTATTATATGTATATGCAACATATTATATTATTAGCATAGCACAATATTAGCAATATATATTACTAGGTTTAAAAGCAATCCAGCTTCAAAACTATTGTTTCATGACTGCCCTGGAGATATTTCTCCACCAAAGTATAGTGGACACAGAATCCATGGGTTCTGTGTCCACATATCCAACTTGCTATGGTTTTAAATATTTTTTTTAAATCCCAAAAGCAAACTTTGATTTTGCCACATGACCAGCACCATACTCTAGCGGCTCCCACCATTTCACAGAGTTTATATATGTTATGTAAGGCACTGTTTTTCAACCTTTTTTGAGCCACGGCACATTTTTTACATTTACAAAATCCTGGGGCACACCACCAACCAAAATGACACAAAATGACACTCTAACACAGTAATACGTATAGTTAATATGTATATACACAGTACATATATGCATATACACAGACAACACATATAGTCTACACAGAAAGGGAGAATGGTGGGAGTTGTAGGCCAAAACACCTGGAGGGAGGGCCCAAGTTGGCCCACGCCTGCCTTAAGTGAGCAAACCCTGTTAGTTTTCGGCCCCTGCTTAAAGGTGCCTCAACCCTGTGTCCCGAACGCCCCTTGACCCGCCTTGGCTGAGTGCGAGGGAATCACGGGAGTGGTAGTTTGACACCATCCTGAGCCTCCCCAAACTACAAATCCCGGGATTCCCCAGCCTTGAGCCCTGGAAGACCAAGGGGTGCCTCACTGCATGAATGCTACGGTGTAGATCCGCCCCCAGGCAGCCGGGGGACCCGGGGAAGTCCCATCCCAGGATCTTCTCTCTCTCAGTGCGGCTCTTTCCGCCTGACGCAGTCCCCGCCTTTTGGCTCAAACCCTTCCGAGGCCGAGGAAGGAGCAGAGGGGAGGAGGAAGCCCAAGAAGGCAAGTGGTGAGTCCGGGGGCACAAGGCTTCCCAAAAGGAGGCTGTGTTTGTGGGACTAAGGCAAGGGATTGAGCCCCAGCTAGGGCTTCCTGGTAGGATAAGAGGGCTCTCTCTCTTCTATCTCCAATTTCCCACAGCACACCTGATGATCGCTCATGGCACACTAGTGTGCCACGGCACACTGGTTGGGAAGCACTGATGTAAGGTATACAGTAGCAGTTTACTACACATTTGCATGTAATACTATGTAACAACATTTGAAAACTGTTCTTTTCCTGGTTTGCTGTGAGTTTTTCAGGCTATAGGGCAGGCATGGGCAAGCTTCGACCCTCCAGGTGTTTTAGACGTCAACTCCCAAAATTCCGGCTGTTAAGAATTGTGGGAGTTGAAGTCCAAAACACCTGGAGGGCCGAAGTTTTGCCCATGCCTGTTGTAGGGAAATGTTCCAGTAGAATTACATGGCCATACAACCCGAAAAGCCCATAGCACCCAGTGCTTCTGGCCATGAAAGCCATCGACAAAACATTGTTCTGTTCCTGGTTTGAAAGTGTTATTTCTTGTGTAATTGTGCGGTCCTTACTTTGAAAGTAGCAGTTATACTCCAGAAACGTAATTTCTATGGATTCCACAATGTATGTTGAATTGGTTGAGACTCTATAAAATATTAAATTAAAAACTAGAGCAAATTTTTCTGCAAGATGATCCCGCAAAAACAAAAGTTTTTTGCCGTTTAATAAACGCTCCCCATTTTAATATGATAGGACCAATTAGGAAATGGCATATATAATCCAGGAATAAAAATCATGTTACATAGTGTAATGGGACTTGAGCATCTGTGAATGTTGATACTAACATTTTTGGTGATGCTACTCCTTGAGCAGCAGAAGCCAAGAGGAATTTGGAAGCAAATTGTAGGATACGTAGGACGTTTAAAGCATCTGTGATGGAACTGTGGGCCACATGAGTTTTCCTGCCTTTTAGGGCCCCGCCTGCAGCAGTGGCCTCTAACCGCCTGGCTCCGTCAGGAGTGAGTTGGGCTGACAAAGTGAAAGCCAATCACACGGCAGTGGCTCCCATTTCAGAGACGCAAGTGCGCATGCCAACGCCAGTCCAGAAATCTTCACGGAGAAACGGCAAGTGTTTAGAAGTCCTTTATTTGAGAAACCATTTGCTTAAAAGTGGGTAATGATCGCATTGCCGATGTTGTGCTTATTATTGCTAGGAGAATGAGTTCCAATGAGACACATGCCTGAGAGCCTGGTAGGGTTGGATCTGACATTCCCCAATGTTTTGTGCTAAGCCAGTTGCCTATGTTTACCATTTAAATGACTGGAGAATCTCTGGCATTTTATTCCTAACCGGTGCTATACAGGAGAGCAGGAGTACATTGAGGAGTACATTGAGGAGTACATTGAGTACTTTGTTGTTCAGAGCCTTCAGGTCTATTCCAGTTTACCTGGGGTTTACTTGGCAAGATTTGTTCCAAAGAGGTTTATCTTTGCCTCATCCTACAAACCATCAAGGAGGCTAAGATCTTCTGGAGGGGCCCTGCTCTCGGTCCCGCCACCTTTGCAAGCGCGTCTGGTGGGGACGAGAGACAGGGCCTTCTCTGTGGTGGCTCCTCGACTATGGAACTCTCTCCTGAGCGAGATCAGATCTGCCCCTTCCCTCTTGCACCGGGAATGTGGCGCAGCTGGCTAAGTGTCAGCTGCATAAGATCTCTCTGACCAGTAGGTCATGAATTCGAGGCCTGCCCGGGTCGAGGTGGGTGCTCGACCTTTAAGTGTAGCCTGCTGTCGACCTTCGCAGCCCGAAAGACATTTGCATCTGTCACGTATGAGATAAAGGTACCACATTAAGTGGGGAGGCAAATTTTGACTGAATTATGAGGCCATTAAAGAACTCCAGGAACTCTGAGGAATGCGGAAGGAACAACAAGGGACGCTGTAATGCTGAGAGACGAGGAGTGCCTCAGCTCCCCCTGGTGGCCAGAGTTTGCCTCTGTTCGTCTATATGCGTGTATGTGGAAACGGCAGGGATTGTCTGCTAAGTATGTGTACCTGTAATCCGCTCTGAGTCCCCTTCGGGGTGAGAAGAGCAGAATATAAATAAAGTATTATTATTATTGTCCTTAAGGAGACTAGTAAAATCCTGGCTTTGAAAGGAAGCATTCCCAGAATAAAGACCGAGATTGAGTTAATGACCACATACATTGGATTGAGTTGATTTTATCTGGCAATTTGGTTTTAATTGTATTTTAATGTTTTTATTTATATATTTTATTTATGTATTTTTAACGTGTATGACCTGCATTGAATTTTTGCTGTAAGGCCGTTCTGAGTCCCTCTTTCGAGGTGAGAAGATCAGGATATAAACGCTTTAAATAAATAAATAAATAAGGCTGAGAGAAAGTGACTTATTTGAAGTCACTTGCTGGATTTTCTTGGTTTGAAACCTGTTGGGCAAGTGGGGTTATTAACAAAAGACACCCCCCCCCCTCATAAATGCACAGCAAAGTAACTTATTAGCAGCAGCGTGACCCAGCACCAGAAGCCCAAAATGATAAAAAGAACAAAAACACAGAGACCAGTGTTATCTCTTCCATAGGAGGCTTTTGTTTGTAGCAAAACAATCTGGTTGCACTATTTGCAAGAGCATGGTTTCTTAAAAAGAAATAAAGTTCTTTATACTTCCTTCTTTGCTTCCACGCTGAGCTTCTTTTGCTCTCATTGAGCTTCCTCTCACACTGAACATACACTGGTAGCTATTTAAACACAGCAGCCTTCACACTGGAGCTTCACACACGTTCCTCTCACCAAAGCTTCTCACACCAGGCTTACTCATACTGAGGTCTAATAACATTGAGGCCTTTCTCCCACTGAGGCGAACTAACACCTTCTCATACTAAGGCCTACTAACACACTGAGGCTCTTCTCCCACAGAGACCTCTCACTCCCTGCGACCTCTCACTACTGTAGCTAGGCACACCTGGTTGTATTGAACTGCCCCTTTTGCGGAGTCATTGCATCCATTTAATCCTTTCAGTGCTTGACTCACATTTTCGTAATTAAATATACCTAGCTAATTTTTAATGATCCTGGACTCATCTCTGAGCCGGGAATCCCAGGTCTCGGCGGTGGCCAGGGGAGCGTTTTCACAGCTCAGGCTTGTGCGCCATCTGCCCCCTTATCTTGCGAAGTCAGATTTGGCCACGGTGGTCCACGCTCTGGTTACATCCCATATAGACTACCACAACGCTCTCTACATGGGATTGCCTATGAAGACTGCCCGGAAGCTGCAATTAGTCCAGCGCACAGCAGACAGACTACTAACGGGAGCAGGGTACAGGGAGCGCACAACTCCCCTGTTGCGCCAGCTCCACTGGCTGCCAATTAGCTTCCGAGCACAATTCAAAATGCTGGTGTTGACCTACAAAACCCTATACGGTTCTGACCCAGTTAACCTGTCCGAACGTATTCTCCCCTATGAACCGTAAAGAGTGCTAAAATGATCTGGGAGAGGCCCTGCTCTCGGTGCCACCACCTTTGCAGACGCGTCTGGTGGGGACGAGGGACAGGGCCTTTTCTGTGGCGGCCCCCAGGCTGTGGAATTCCCTCCCAAATGAAATTAGATCCGCCCCCTCCCTCCTGACTTTTAGGAAGCAGGTGAAAACGTGGCTGTGCAATGAGGCCTTCGCAGAATGAAGGAGGAGATTGTGAAGCGACTAAAGTCGCTAACCACTTGATACAGACTGAATATATGGATGAAGTTGGACTTGATTTTACTTTGGCGAAAGGCTTTTAAAATATATTTATTGTATTTTATTGTAAATTTTATTGTAAATTTATGGTGCTTTTAGATTTTAAATGTTAGCATTGAATACTTGCTGTTTGCCGGTCTGAGTCCCTCTTCGGAGGTGAGAAGGCTGGGGTGTAAAAGTTTTTAATTAATTAATTAATTAATATTTCTGACAAAACCCTGGTTTCCTTGTGTCGTAGAGACCACACTTGCTCTGCTACCTATGCATTCAAATGTAAACCATGATTTATTTGAATAATCTAAAATCATGTAAATTCTTCGTGTCGCCTGACCCATTTTGCTGTCCGGGTCTTCTGCCAACCTTTTAAAGACTTAACAGATTTATAGTGGCAAAGAAAATTGCAGTAGTTTATGTATGCCACAATAAATCTTTTAATTTTAAAGCCACCACCAGAGTCGTAAGCGTTCTCCTCTAGAGTGTGACGGCGGCTCACCTGACTTTAAAAACAAGCATAAATTGGAGTACCATTCAATGTTGGTCATAATGATGAAAATAAAGCCATTTGCTTATTATTCTTATTTAAGGAAAACCTTTCACAAGCTTTTTTTTACGTGTCACAAATCACAGAGATTGCTACTGAATCAAAGGGTGTTGAGTTTCACAGGTTCAGACATGTACAAGTGGCCTCTCAAGAGCTAATGTCATCAGGAGAAAGATGGGGCATAAACTGGCTGTCTAGAGACCTGCGGTAAAAAAAAAACCTACGTTAAAAGCGATAATGGGTTGCTTGTTCTTCAAGTACAATCGGTGTCCAGGCTTGATGTAGTCTCTTTTCCTTGAAAAGTCTTTCTGGCTACGAGATTTGGTAGCCATAGAGTTCAGAACCTTTCTTTGGAAGAGAGATTATCATTTCAATCCAGTGCATTGATTTGTCTTACTATTTCTAGAACTTTTCTCCTGGGGTGGGTTCTTTGTTGAGCAAGTGAGCTTATTAACAGAAGACCATCTTCATAAATGCACAGCAGAGTAACTTAGCAGCAGCAGCGTGACCCAGCACCAGTAGCCAAAAGAGATAAAAAGAACAAAAACATGCAGACCAATGTTATCTCTTCCATAGGAGGCTTTTCTTTATACCAAAACTAGCTTGGGGACCCGGCAGTGCCCGGGTTATTTGAGGAAGGCATTGTGTGCCATAGTTCGTCATTGGTGTGGGCCACAGTGCTCTAAGGAAGTGAATTAAAGTACTGCAAGTCCCATCATCCATGGTCCATCCTTCCTCAAACTGCACCAGGATGTAGGGTGCATCTTGGGGGGGTCTGTGTGCCAAGTTTGGTCTTGTTCTGTCATTGTTGGGGGCCTAGTCAGAAATCAAGTTGAGGAAGCCTAACAATATCCCATGAGCTGAGAGGCCTAGTCAGGAAAATCAAGTTAAGGAAGCCTTGTTGTCAATTTTGGGCCTGGTCTGTGATTTATAGGGGCTGCAGTGTTGTTTGGGAAGTGAATGAGGTGAAGGTAGTGCAAATCCCATCATTCGTGGCCCATCCTGCCCTAAACCACACCAGGTTGTGAAATGGGCCATTGGTCCCTTGTTTGCCATGTTTGGTCCTGATCCGTCATTGCTGTGGGCCGCAGTGGCTGAGTGCCTGAGGCCTTTTGCTTTCCCTCTGAGTCACCTTAGAAGTGTATTGGGTGAAGGTACTGAACATTCCATTTCCAACAGAAAAAACTGTCAACTGGCTAACTTCAACTCCAGCCAGGCCCTTCCCTTTCCTCTCTGTGTTGTGTTGGAATGTTGGGAGGCTGGCCAGTCACAGCCATTTATGCAAATAAGCCCACAGTGTCAGCCAATCGAAACGCTGCCACATATTCCTCCCACCGCACTGCTGCAAACACTGACTTTTATTATATACATAGATAATATGGTTGCACTATTTACAAGAATAAGGTTCTTTATACTTCCTTCTTTGCTTCTACGCTGGTATTCTTTCTTTTTTAAAAAATATTTTTTATTAGAGTTTTGCAATACAAATATATAAAAAGAAAGAAAAGGGACTTAGGAAAGGAAAGGCTCGGGTATCTGGGGAGGAATAAAGTGGTAATGGGAAGGGGAAAAGAAATGAGTGCTTCGGGGTAGGGGTTATTAGGGAATCTTGGAGGGTAAGTAAGGGAGTAGGGTAGCGAGAAAAGATAGAAAGGGTTTTTCTTTTGACTCACACTGAAGTTACACAGGAGCTTCACACAGTCGCTTTTTTTACACACAGCAGTCTTCACACACGATAGCCTTCAACCTGGGGCTTCTCTCACCGAAGCTTGTCATACACCAGGCCTACTCAAACCGAGGTCTACTAACACTGAGGTATTTCTTCCACTGAGGCCTTCTTACATTGAGGGCTTTCTCAGACTGATGCCTTTCTCACACTGTGGCAAACTGACACTGAGGCCTACTAACACACTGGAACCCTTCTTCTACAGCAGAGGTGCTCACACTTTTTCAGCATGCGAGCTACTTATAAAACAACCAAGTCAAAATGATCTCCCTACCCACTACTCAGAGAGCCATAAAAGCAAAATATTTGGAAATTTATTTCAGTGAGAGCCATATAATATATTTTAAGACTGAATTCAACTAAATGTGAGTATAATTTATTCATAATAATAATGATGATGATAATATTCATTTAGCCTCTGCTACTACTACTACTACTACGACTACTACTACTACTACTACTAATAGTAACAACAACAATAGGTTCCTAGAGTAGAAGGAGACCTCCAAGGACCATCCAGTCCAACCTCCTTCTGCCATAAAGGAAAACACAATCAAAGCATTCCTCACAGATGGCCAGTCAGCCTCTGATAATAAGAATAAGAGTAATAACAATGGGTTCCTAGAATAGGAGGAGACCTCCAAGGGCCATCCAGTCCAACCTCCTTCTGCATCTGGGCGGCGTCAGGAGCCTGCGGGGCGGGATTGAGCCTTCCTCCCGCCCTGCCTGTGATCTACCAGTAGATCGCGATCTACCTAATGAGCACCCCTGTTCTACAGATACCTCTCACAGACTGAGGGCTACTAAGCTACAGGCACACCTGCATATATTGAACTGCAGCTTTCACTGAGTCATTGCATCCATTTAACCCTTTCGATGCTCGACTCACATTTTTGTAATTAAAATTACCTAGTTAATTTAAAAATATTTTTGAGAGTATTTTGTCCTCGGAGAACTAAACCCCATTGATTTCAATGGGACGTATTGCCTGGTAGGGGTATATAGGATTGCAACCAAATTCTCCCCCTCTCTGATATGGCATATTTCCATACTATACCAATATAGTGCAGTGAATCCATATGCACAGCCATGTTTCCTTCTTTTGAAGTTTCAGGAAGGATAGCCAGAGAGCTCTCGTACCTCACCAAACTATAAACCCCAGCATTACATAAGATTCAACCATGGCAGTTAAAGTGGAGCATAGCTATGTTTGTGTAGCACGAAAGGTCCCCCAGGGACTGACCTTTATTTGTGGAAATTTGTCAGCCGATATTTTTTGATACGAAGGGCTTCGTTCGGTGGCATATCTGAATTAATAGGATGCTGAAAGTGAACTTAAGCAGGGAGCAGATCACGGGAATATTGCCACATCTATCGCAGGGTAATTTATTCCTCCAGTTCTCAGTGGAGGATTTATAGCATTGTAAAGATATGCAATCCCTGCTGGAAGCTAGATGCCCATTCCCTTCTCTTTGATTCCTTTCTTCCTTTTCGCGACGTCTCCTGTATATTTATGCCTTTTTCTGAGTGGCTCAGCTGGGGCCAGGGACTACACTGTGCCTTTCTATTCCCTTGCAATAGCATTTTATTATCATTAGTATTTTTTTTGGCTCCCTGAAAAGTTAACTTTTTGGCCTATAAGGCCCAGAATCCAACTTTTTCAAATTTCAGAAATGATATTCTTGACTGTCCCATTACCTGTCGTTTCACATGGGCTGATGATTTGCTTTGCTTGGAAAATGTATTGAAACATTTTTTTTATTTATTTTATTATTCATGCTTCTATACCGCTCCTTCCCGGAGGCTCGGGCGGTTCACAACATGGCAGCAAATACAATAAGATCAATAAGAACAGCAATTAAAACAGTAATAAAACAATAAAAACAGTAAACAGGAATGCTGAACTATTCCTGTATGTGATGTTATCTCTCGGCATTACTTCGCGAACGAAGATTCTTAGGAAGGACTCATCCCATGCTTTTTACAAGCCCGTTGATAACTGAAAAGGCCAATCTGAGATAGGCAAGTTCGGTTGTAGAAAGCACAGCAAAAGTCTCCTTGGGTGATGTTGTCTCCAAGATGCGGTTCTTTCTGCGTTGTCGTTTCTCTTCGAGATCCATTCGGCGTGTCTTCTCGAAAGAGGCCGCAGCATTGTGGATAGTGGCTCTCCATGCCTCCCGATGTGAGGCCAGGGTGGACCATTGTTGGTGATCAATCTGGCCGAGCCTGAGATGTTGTTTCAGGGAGTCCTTGTATCTCTTTTGGGGGGCGCCTCTCTTGCGCTGATCCGTGGCAAGTTCTTTGGGAGGCGGTGGTCCTCCATCCTAAAGACGTGCCCTGGGAAGCTAATATTTCAGTATTTTTTCTTTCTCTGGCACTACAATTTCCGTTTCAGAAGTAATACCCAAGAACACATCTATTCAGTTAACGGAAGTTTTTTTTTTTGCATGATATTTTCTTAAGGGGTAAAAAGGGGGCACATAAACAAAAATGTTACTTTTAAATTTAGTTTAAATAAAATACGTAGTAAGCTGAAGTGAGAAACTATTAGAATAAAAAGAAAAAAGAGAGAGGAAAAAAGGCATAGCAAAAAAATAATAGTATACAAGTGGAGTGTATTTGTTGGCGTCCTGTCTCCTCCGATGTATTATTTATTTTTTTATTTATTTAAAACTTTTATACCTTGAGCTTCTCACCTCCGAAGAGAGAGGGACTCAGACCGGCAAATAGCAAGTATTCAATGCTAACATTTAAAATCTAAAAACATCATAAATTTACAATAAAATTTACAATAAAATACAATTCAATAAATACATTTAAAAAGCCTTTCGCCAAAGTAAAATCAAGTCCAACTTAATCCATATATTCGGTCCGACTTTAGTCGCTTCGCTATCTCCTCCTTCATTCTGCGAAGGTCTCATTGCACAACCACGTTTTCACCCGCTTCCTAAAATTCAGGAGGGAGGGGGCGGATCTTATTTCATTTGGGAGGGAATTCCACAGCCGGGGGGCCACCACAGAAAAGGCCCTGCCCCTCATCCCCAACAGACGTGCCTGTGAAGGTGGTGGGACCGAGAGCAGGGCCTCTCTAGACGATCTTAGCACTCTTGACGGTTCATAGGGGAGAATACGTTCGGACAGGTAAACTGGTCCGGAAACGTATAGGGTTTTATGGCCATATTTGAATTGGTACCATCAGAACTTTGTCCGTCATACTCCGTCCCCTTCGCACCTTCATCTACTTCATAAGTGTTTCATAATTTAAAGAAGATTTTAATTAAAGTCCAATCTGTCTTCGCTGGTCCTCTGTCGATTTCTAAGATGTTGTGTTAGGCTGTCCATGTTCATAATGTCAAGTATTTTGATTTCCATTGTTGGTATCTCGTTCATCTTCCAATTTTTTGCATATATTAATCTTGCAGAAGTAACCAAGTGAAAGAATAAGATATCCTTGTTCTTTTCTACCTCTAAATCTATTATTCCCAGGAGATAATACTCTGGCTTCAGTTCCATTTTTAGCCCCAGAATCTTCTGTGTTGTTTCGTGGATCCTCTTCCAGAATTTGTTGGCCTTCGTACATGACCACTTCTGTAACATTTTGCCAGTTTATTTGGTGTGATGTACCACTAAGGCCTATTTGGCCGGGATAAAACAGGAAATCAAAGCCAATGTAGTTTATAATGACATCTACCCTGCAACCTTGAGGATTTCTTCCCCAGATCCACAAGTAAAATACTCTCCCTGATTGTAAGAAGCCCTGTTTCCAGGTGAAGTGAGATCTGACTTGACATCGGCCATTTTGCATGTAATAAATCTCTTTTCAATGTTTAATTTCAAGCACCGACACCTTTGTTATTCCGTGGCACGTCTTTGCTTCGTTGCCGTTGTTAATAAGGTTACAGGACAGTTCTTCCAGATGGAGTAACTTTAAAAGGCCTAAAGCTTAAGTGACTTTAGAGGTAGGGGAGGCAACAGAAGGGCTCAGAAGAACAGATGGTTTGTCACTTCCATGTAATACAAGAGGAAGCGGGGAGCTCAGTGTGTGACTAGAGAATTGTCAGAATGACCCCATGAATTATTCATGGATAAAACTGGGCAAGTAACCAAATCCTGGCTGCGATACCCGGCGTGGGATTGTCTGCAAAGTGCATGGTGCTTTTTAGAACGAAACAACTGCCGTGATCCAAGCTGGTGGCATGCAGGAGCCAAAAAGTGGGTCAGATCTTGAGCTCTGAAGGTTGTATTGATTCAGAAGTAAGAGCGAATAGATCAGGGGTGCCCACACTTTTTCAGCATGCGAGCTACTTATAATAAAACCAAGTCAGAAAGATCTACCTACCTCCTCAAAGCTGGAGAGGGGGGGGGGGTGGGGTCTTGGCGGCCTGGCTCCACCCCTCTGGCTCAGTTCTACCAGCAGCTTCTCAGGCTTGAGGATGGCAGGGCCAAGCCAGCCTTGTGCTAGTTATGCCACCATTGGCTTGGCATTGCCATCCTCAAGCCTGGAGAAATACAGGGTGGAGCCAGGCCACTGATTGTTCCCTCTGGCTTTGGAGCTCCCAGCAGCTTCTCCAGGCTTGAGGATGGCAATGCCAAGCAAGCCTTGTGCTAGCTATGCCACCACTGGCTTGGCATTGCCATCCTCAAGTCTGGAGAAGCTGCTGGGAGTGCAATCACGATCTGGCTGGGATCGACCTCCTTCGGTCCCGGGATCGACTGGTCAATCACGATCGACTTCCTGGGCAGCCCTGGAATAGATCTATCAGGTTTTTCATTTCCTCTCCAGCCAAACCTGGCCTAGTTTCAATGGACCTTGGTGAGTTTTCTAGGCAGCAGTAAAAATGGTAGCAGCATGGGACGTTTAAGTGGCATCACTCTGTCTTTGCAGTACTCCTCGAAAGAGCAGCCCAGGATAGATGTCACAGATGGACCATTAAACCCCAATAGATACCATCAAGTCTGGCTGAGAGAATCTAGAACAGGCCGGGGCAAACTTTGGCCCTCTGAGTGTTTTGAACTTCAACTCCCACAATCCCTAACAGCTGTTAGGAATTGTAGGAGTTGAAGTCCAAAACATCCAGAGGGCTGAAGTTTGCCCAGGCCTGATCTAGAAGACCTTCAAGGAGTCAAGTGTTTCCTGGAGGAGGTTCTTAATGTCAGGAAAGCTTTCCTATTCTACCGCATCTTATGTCTGTAGAATCCAAATAAGCATTTGAGGATTTCAGCATGAATTTTCTCCTTTATCCTTGCCTGTTCTAACATGTTGCCATTGTTCATCATTAGACTCTAGAGCAGGTCTGGGCAAACTTTGGCCCTCCAGGTGTTTTGGACTACAACTTCCACAATTCCTAACAGCCGGGAGGCTGTTAGGAATTGTGGGAATTGTAGTTCAAAACATCTGGAGGGCCAAAGTTTGCCCAGACCTGCTCTAGAGACCAGAGTTTGAACCCTCACTTGACCAAGGTGATCTGAGACAAACCACATTCTTTCAGAGCAAGGCAAAGGCTAATTTCTAACAAATTTTTACTAAGAAGACTCTCTGATTAATTTTCTTTAAAGTTAGAATTTTTCACGTCAGGAGTGACTTGAGAAACTTCGCTTCTGGTGTGAGATAATTGGCCATCTGCAAGGACGTTGCCCAGAGGACGCCCAGATATGTTACTATCCTGTGGTTGGCTTCTCTCATGTCCCCGCTTGAGAAGCTGGAGCTGACAGACAGAAGCTAACCCCGCTCCCCAGATTTAAACCGCTGACCTTTCAGTCAGCAGTCGTGCCGACACAAGGCTTTAATCAATTGCGCCACTGCAGGCTCCAGTCAGAAATGGCTAGAAGGCAAACAAGAATAGCCAAATGTTAGGGATGATGACAGTTGACATCTAGACATTCAGAAAGGAACTGGTAGGAAAATACTATTCCAGTCACGGAAAGGGTATACTGTTGTTCCTTTGTATTCATAAATGTAGAACAACCCTGATTTTGCAATTTTATTATGAGGAACTCTAGCACGTCTGCTCTCCCCTCCTCACTTGGAGTTTCAGAAACAGCCATCCTCTTGGCTGAGAATCTGGCCAATCACAGAAGGAGGAGGGCTTTTGCGGGGATCCACAGTCTGTTTCCAAAAAGGAAGAGAAGGATAGGCGGAGAGATCTTCAGCCTTCTTTCCCAAAAGGATTCCAAAGACCATCAGAAATATATGTTTTCTGATGGTCTTTGGGGACCCCTCTGAAACATCCTCGTGACCCCCCCCCCCAGTTGTCCCGACCCCTGGGTTGAGAAATACTGCACTAGAGCATGGATCCACTTTAAATCTGGTTGTTGCCTCCTGCAACATTCTGGGGTTTGTAGTTTAGTGAGGCCCAGGACCTGCCTGACTGACCATTTTAAACTATAAGCCCCAGAATGCTACAGGAGGCAGCAACCGGATTTAAAGTGGATCCATACTCTAGTGCAGGGCTGCCCAGGAAGTCGATCACGATCGACCAGTCGATCCCGGGACCGAAGGAGGTCGATCCCAGCCAAATTAGGCGCTTCTCAGAGGGGGCGGAGCCAGGCCATGCCAAGCTCCGCCCCCTCCCCGGCTTCGGCACTCTCAGCAGCTTCTCCAGGCTTGAGGATGGCAGTGCCAAGCCAGCCTTGTGCTAGCTATGCCACCACTGGCTTGACACTGCCATCCTCAAGCCTGGAGAAGCTGCTGGGAGCTCCAAAGCCAGAGGGGAGGGGGTGGGGCTTGACGGGGCCTGGCCCCGCCCCCTCTGGCTTCCTCTCTACCAGCAGCTTCTCCAGGCTTGAAGATGGCAATGCCAAAAGCCAGTGGTGGCATAGCTAGCACAAGGATGGCTTGGCACTGCCATCCTCAAGCCTGGAGAAGCTGCTGGTAGAGCTGAAGCCAGAGGGGGCGGAACCAGGCCATGCCAAGCCCCTCCCCCCCCCCACCCTTCTCCAGCCGTGAGGAGGTAGGCAGATCTTTCTGACTTGGTTTTATTATAAGTAGCTCGCGTGCTGAAAAAGTGTGGGCACCCCTACTCTAGTGTGATGAGGTCCGTAAGCATTCATGGATTTTAGTATTGATTGGGGTGCCAGACCCCAAACACCGACTGTACTGGTTTGGTTATTTAAAAAGCCGACATAGGGGTAAGGATGCTTATACTAAACTTTTTGCCTTTCAATGATGATGCAATCTAGAGCGAAGAGATGCCGAAGGCTGGGAGACAGTGCAGCGTGGGAGACCTGTGAGGTCCAAATCGTTTCTTTTGGCCACAAAGACAGCTTCCTCTGCAGAATTATCACGGTTCAAGGATGACAGCGACAAGGAAAATGTCATCCTTCATTCCTCAGAGAATAGGCAGAAAGGCTTGTTAACGGAAGACGGTATATCGAAAACTACAGAGCCTATCTGGAAAGATCCTCCTCATCAGTGTGAGCACCCGCTTGCCGAAAGAACACAGGTAAGCATCTTTTTGGGATCCTACCCCACATATTTTACTTTCTGTAGGACATAATTGCCCATTACACCAAAATGACACTGACACTGGGAACTGCACTGGCTTCCTATTGAGTAGTTCTCCCACAGCTTTGCACCTTCAAAGTGTTAGTCTTGACTTTTAAGGCCTTGTATGGTCTGGGGCCAGTGTACCTAAGGGACCGCCAGTAACCCCATACTGTCCCATGAGAACACTTAGATCTGAAGACTGGAATCTTCTAGCCGTGCCCAATGTCAAAAAAAATACCACCTAACTTCAACACGGAGAAGGGCGTTCTCCATCATCGCCCCAGTTCTCTGGAACTCACTACCCTCGGAGGTTCGGACCTTGCGTAATCTGTTGGCTTTTCAGAAAGCCTGCAAGTCGGCCCTATTCCGACAGGCCTTTGAGTTGTAATGTGCTATCCCCTAGGACTTGCATTATCTCTTAGGAATTGTTTTATCCTTGTGGTTTTATTGCTGTTGTAGATTTGTTGTTTTATTGTGATGCTTGATGTAAGCCGCCCCGAGCCAGCTAGGAGTGACGACCAATAAATCTGACAAACAAACAAATAAATAAAAATAATGTTTTGGATGAACATACTTCAATGGACTCTGATGGTCTTTGGGGAGAGAGTTGCCAGATGTACAAGCTGGGTTTAGAAAAGGCAGAGGAACGAGAGACCAAATTGCCAATATCTGCTGGATAATGGAGAAAGGCAGGGAGTTTCAGAAAAAACATCTATTTCTGTTTTATTGACTATTCTAAAGCCTTTGACTGTGTGGATCATAATAAATTGTGGCAAGTTCTTTGTGATATGGGCATACCAAATCACCGTGTCTCTATCCTGAGAAATCTGTATGATGATCAAGTAGCAACAGTAAGAACAACAGACTGGTTCAAGATTGAGAAAGGCGTATGGCAGGGTTGTCTGCTCTCCCTCGACCTATTCAACTTGTATGCAGAGCACATCATGCGACGTGCAGGGCTGGACATATCCAAGGCTCGAGTTTAAAGTGCTGGAAGAAACATTAACAACCTTAGATATGTAGGTGATATCACTTTAATGGCTGAAAGCGAGGAGGAGCTGAGGAGCCAAGGTGTTACTATTACTTTTATTACATTTATTATTTTACTCTATTATTATTAGCATATGTGAGCACATTTACATTAAAGAAGATTAGAATAATGGTTTAATTCGAGTTGGACAGTTATCTTAAATTAGCATGTTTAGCAGAGTTGCATTTTTCCATCTTTGCCAGGCTCGGAGGCTGGTCCCCTATCTGTCCCACCGCGACTTGGCCTTGGTTATCCAAGCGACGGTCATCTCAAGGGTAGACTACTGTAACGCTCTCTACATTGGCCTACCTCTGTCGGTGACCCGGAAACTTAAGCTGATGCAGAACGCTGCAGCTCGATTGCTCGCAGGCATTCCTGCGAGCCACCACATTACACCAACCCTGCAGGAACTGCACTGGCTACCTGTGGAATTCCGGATCACCTTCAAAGTGTTAGTTCTGACTTTTAAGGCCTTATATGGTCTGGGGCCAGTGTACCTGAGGGACTGCCTTATCCCATATTGTCCCACGAGATCGCTGAGATCAGAAGATCAGGATCTTCTCTCCATCCCAAGTGTTAAAGTATACCACCTTACCTCAACGAGGAGAAGCGCTTTCTCTATCATTGCCCCCACGCTCTGGAACTCCCTACCGCTGGAGATTAGGCGTTCCGGAAGACCTGCTTATTCCGACAGGCTTTTGTAACCTAAGATGGTCTTAGTTTTTATATATTAATTTTAATGATAAATGCTATGTTGAATCTTTTAATGTTATCCCGTTGTTGTACTCTGTTGTGATTTGTGAGCTGCCCCGAGCCACCCGGGAGTGGCGGCCAAGAAATCGAATAATTAAATTAAATTAAATTACAGTTTTCTGTAAATATTCAAAAAAAATTAACCTGCTGATGCCTCAATTAATGTAATTTTATTGGTACCTGTTTTTATTTTGAAATTTACCAGTAGCTGCTTTATTTCCCACTGAGTCAATACGTTTTCCCAGTTGTTTGTAGTAAAATAGAATAGAATAGAATAGAATAGACTTTAATATTTCTGAGTCGCCCTCCACGTGAAGTGCTCCGGGCGACTTACATACACCAACACAAAAATACAACAATATCCAGACAAGACAATACAACCCAAAAGGAGGGTCCTACAGCTAAGGAGGGGGGAGGGGAGCCAGGCTCAGGAACCACAAGGTCCAAGAGCTAACCAGGTCTAGCCAGCAGTGGCCCGACCATCGAACGAGGGGAGCCTAGGAGGGACCCACAAGTCCAATAATGTCCTAAGAGTTTTTAGATCCATTGGGAGATGGTCACCACAGGCCTGTGGGTCCGATCTCCCACCCACCCGGGTGTCAGATCCTCTGGTTCGGGGGTTTCCAGAGGGGGTACCCTGCGTCTAAAATTGGCATTCCAGAAGGTCCTGGCAGGGAACCTCCTGGATGCCATAGTACCAGTCTTCGTTGACCTTTCCCTCCAGGTCCCGGGGGCTCCAAGAGCCCCCTTCTGAAGGGAGGTCCGTAGTGTCCTAGGACGAGAGAACTTCAAGGGTCTTCCTGCCGCCGACGAAAAATACCCTTCCGTTGGCGAAACAGTGGAAGGTCTGGGTCTAGGAACTCGGCCTCCACCGGGAATGGCTGTCTCAGGTGTCGGTGCAGTCCCACTCCGGGAACTGCTCAGTCGCTTCCTGCCTCGTCGCCGCCTCCTCTTCCGCTGGGTCAGTCGCTTCTGGGATGGGACCACGTCAGAGATCCGGTCCTCCAGGGGTGGGACTTCCGGCGGGGGGACGATTTCCGGGTTCCAATTCTGGTTCGGGCATATGATCCTCGGCAGTGGCGGGGTCCTCCAAGGGCGGGCTTTCCGGTGGACAAGCTCTTCCGGGTCCCCCTCCATCTTCAGGCTCAGGCACATGGGGTAGGCGGGCGTCCTCAAGGTCGGCCGCCATGTTGGGGCGCTCCAACTCTAGCTGGCTCCCCCAGCTTCTTGCAGCACGGCGTCGACGGGCGCGGGGGTTCCGAGGGAGGGCCAGGACGGCTGAAATGTTCAGGTCGTCCGTCGGCGGGACGGTCCAAGACGGAGGGCCAGCCAAACTCAGCTGCAGGTCCCCGGCCCCTACCTCGACGGGAGGCGGATAGCAGGTATCTGGTCGGGGAGTTGGTTGGGTGAGGGGCTGTATCTGATCCGCTGTCACTGGCAACCCTCCTGTAGGCTCCGCCGACTTTGGGGGTTCCCCAGCAGGAATGGCCAGTCCGTCTTCTGAGCTGGAACTGAGGGCTTGCTTCTCCTGGTCCGCGCCCAGACTCTCGGAGGGGAAATCCCACGAGTTGTCCCAGGCAAAATCTAAGTCCTGAGGGGGGTCTTGTTGGGGCCCTTGCTGGGGGCTAATCCGTTTTATGGGATTTCTGTCCGGGAGGGGGATCTGGGGGATATGGGGACACGGCATCCCCATTCCATCTAAAAGATCCTCATATCTCCTCCTGAAGTCTTCAGCATGGGCCGCCAAGTTGTTGTATTCCGTGATCAGTTCTGCAAACCAATTGGGATCGGAGAGGTCGGGCTGGTCAAGAGATGGGCCACGGGGTGCCGGTGAGCTGCTTCTCGGGGGCGCGGGTTGGTAACTCGGGCCTACTGCCGGTAACCCCTCTCCAGGGAGGGATTTTGGTCTGCCCCTCTTACCAAAGGCCCTTAGGAAGCGTGCCGAGGCCGGCGTTATCGGCCGGACAAACCATCGGGTCTGCCTCTCCTGCGGCTCGGCATAGTCTTCACCTGGTGCAGGCTTTGGGAAAGGCTGTCCAACCGCCGGCCCAAGCAGCTTCAGGGACCTCCGGCGCAAGGTTGTTGCTTTCCCTAGCCAAATCTGGCTGTTCGGATGCCTCGGCTTATATTTGGGTTGATTTATGTTCGAATGTATACGGTACACTTTTAAAACATGGAGAGTATGGAATAGGAGCAGATAATAGTTCTTCGAAGACTGGAGTTGGTTGCTTCAGTTGCCGAGCCTTCTGAACATAACAAGATTTTGGATTCGGATACAAAAATATTACATTTCAAAAGTAACGCAAGTAGGAATGGAGTCATCTTTTTGGCTAAAATTCTAGCTACTGTCTAAATTGCAGCGTGAAGCAAATGGTCTAATAAGCATATTTAGTTACCCTGAAACTATTTGAACAGCAGTTTTTCAAGATGTTATTGTCTCATCATTCGTAAGGATTTGGAATTAAAAAATGTATGTAAATGTTATCCTTTTTAGAATGCCACATTGTTGGTGGCGACATCTGCTTCATGCTTCAAGAATTAGCAGAAATACGTTTATTGTAGATGCTTTTTAATAGAGGGCATACATGGTTTCTGATCATTATCATCAGTTGAGAAGACAGAAATCATTTCCCTATATCTAGCATTGTTGTTGTTGTTATGTTTACTTATATCCCACTTTAAAGCAGCTTACATTAAAAAATCTTAATACAATTTAAAATATACAAATATTAAAACAGTTTTAAATATCATTAGCATTAAAAACAATTAAGTTCAAATCCATAAAAGCATATTCAAAACTAAAGACCACAGCAGCCCTTGACATGATCTTAAAAATTGTAGTTGCAGTTTAAGTTTGGTAGATGTATTATGTTTTACTTGTTTAATTTTGTATTATATTCTATTTAAGTTTGTCTAATTCTCCCTAAATGTTGTGTGTGTGTGTGTGTGTGTGTGGAGAGAGAGAGAGAGAGAATACTGCATCATGTAGAAGCAGTGAATTACTTTTTAAGCTCCACAATGAGTTGTTGGGCCAAATTCTAAAATAAGTTATCTCCAAGTTCTTGTTTTTTTGTGCAAAATCTCTTCGCAATAATTTGCTCTTGGATAAACACATCAATACCGCTAAGCTTTGGGAGCTCAACACCTTTCTCTGCTTTACTCCTGTCTTGTAAATAGTTCACGGCCCGTGTCCTGGAGGACGTCAAGGTCTCTGAAAAGAACGGTTTGGGAGCCGGCTCTCTTCAGGCCCCTGCCGAAGTTCCTGTAGTCCTCATAGATGCTGAGCATCCTCCAAAAGATCTGCAGGCGGAAGAAACAGTCTGCATTGCTTCCAAGAATGATAACGGGAGTCAAGGAGAAAAAAAGAAGATTGAAAGCGAAATGGACCCAGCAGATATTTCAAACGTGAGCATTTAAGGAGATCTGTGATTGTTCTAAAAACTGTAAAAAGGTGCCATGTTTAGTTTAGCGAGAGTCAAGAAAGAGGGAACACTGTTCATTGCTGAGCAAATACTTAGTACGTATTGTTTTGCTCATTATTATTGTTATTACATTTACATTTTATTCTATTTATTATTATTACAATTATTATTTTACTTTATTTATTACTAGCTTGGGGTCCCGGCAGTGCCTGGGTTATTTGAGAAAGGCATTGTGTGCCAAGGTTGGTCTTTGGTACTTGAGTTCTATCATCCATGGTCCACCCTCCTCCAAACTGCAATAGAATGTAGAGTGGGTCATAGGGGCTCTGTGTGCCAAGTTAGGTATTTATTGTTCTTTGTTGGGGGCCACAGTGGTCTGTTGGAACAAAAGCATTTGAAAGTACTACAAATCCCATAATCCGTGGTCCACCTCCCCTAAACCTCTCCAGGATGTTAAGGGGGTAATGGGGGTTATGTGTACCAAGTTTGGTCTTGAGCAGTCATTGGATGAGGGTCACAGCACACTTGAGAAGTGAGTGGAGGTACCTCAAGTCCCATCATCCATAGTCCACCCTCCTCCATACTGCAGTAGAATGTAGAGTGGATCATGGGGGCTCTGTGTACCAAGTATGGTCTTTATCAGTCTGTGTTGGGGGCTGCTGCGGTCATGGGGAATGAGTAGAGGTACTTCAAGTCCCATCATCCATGGTCCGCCCTCCTCTAAACTGCAGTAGGATGGAGAGTGGGTCATTGTTTGGGAAGTGAATCAGGTGAAGGTACTGCAAATCCCATTATTCGTGGCCCATCCTGCCCTAAACCACACCAGGTTGTGAAGTGGGCCATTGGGCCTCTGTGTGTCAAGTTTGGTCCTGATCCATCATTGCTGCGGGCCGCAGTGACTGACTGCCTGAGGCCTTTCCTTTTCCCTCTGCGTCACCTTAGAATGTTGGAATCTAGAAGCTGGCCAATCAGAGCCAATTTTGCAAATTCTCCCTCAGTGGCAACCAATCATGTTGTTTGAATGAAGAGGCTTGGATTCTTGGGTGCTGGCCAATCAGAGTCCTTTATGCAAATACTCCCTCAGTGGCTACCAATCCCCTCTGTCTGGTGCCTTAGAATGTTGGAGTTCTGAGGCTGGCCAATCAGAGTCCTTTATGCAAATAATCCCACAGTGGGAGCCAATCAGAAAGCTGCCACATATTCCTCTGCACCTCCCGCCGCAAACACTGACTTTTTTTATACATAGATAGATAGATTGTTATTATTGCATTTATAATTTTACTTTATTATTGTTGTTATTATTACATTTATTATTTTACTTTTATTATTTTAAGATTTTACATTTTAAGATTTGAAAAAAAAGGATTTCCACTTTTTCGGTCTTAGAAATATCTGACTATGGGTTTGCTTTTCTAGTCCATGGCAGAAGTCTTGGCGAAAAAGGAGGAGCTGGCCGACAGGCTGGAAAAGGCCAATGAGGAGGCCATTGCTAGCGCTATTGCTGAAGAGGAACAGCTGACCAGAGAGATCGAAGCTGAGGAGAACAATGACATCAACATCGAAACCGACAACGATAGTGACTTCTCTGTGAGTTCCTTCTTTTCAAGTGCCACACCACATTACAAGAGCTCATGTGCTGTGAGGGGTTGCCATGACAGTTATAGTTGGAATCATAGTGCTTTAGTTGCTCAATGTGAAGGCAGCTCAGAATTCATGATTGGCATTTGTATAACCCTTGATACAGTAGAGTCTCACTCGTTCAACATAAAGGGGCCAGCAGAACGTTGGATAAGCAATAATGTTGGATAATAAGGAGGGATTAAGGAGAAGCCTATTAACATCAAATTACATTATGATTTTACAAATTAAGCACCAAAACATCATGTTTTACAACAAATCGACAGAAAAAGCAGTTTACGTTATGTTACGGTATGTTACGTTACGGTAACGTTATGTAGCAATTACTGTATTTATGAATTTAGCACCAAAACATCACAATGTATTGAAACAGCTGTGGATCCGGATGGGAGGCAGACTGCGTTGGATAATACAGAAAATTGAATGAGCAAAGGTTGGATAAGCAAGACTAGTGAATTGCCAAATATCAAGGATTAGTCCCTGGTCATGAATGCCCAGCCCTAATTTATTGATAAGGTTGTATTCAG
The DNA here is from genome assembly GCA_030556195.1 of Anolis apletophallus. Taxonomy (NCBI): domain Eukaryota; kingdom Metazoa; phylum Chordata; class Lepidosauria; order Squamata; family Anolidae; genus Anolis; species Anolis apletophallus. The sequence goes on along the minus strand of JARBWK010000015.1, from coordinate 36,696,163 downwards.
CACTTCACTCCCAACCCCAGCCTTATAGTTGTTGTTGTTTTTTTTACACAAGCCCATGCCCTGCCCTCTCTAATCTGATCATGCCCACCATATTCCTGGTTACTGGTTGTTGGGGTTGGTTTGATACACTTTTATGATGTTTTTTTATATTTTACTGTTTGTAATTGTTTTAATTAGATTGTTTATGTTATATTAGATGTTATTACATTTTTAACTGTGTTTTGGTTGGTAAATTTTGTTGTATGCTGGACTTTGTCCCCATGTCAGCCGTCCTGAGTCTCTTCGGGGAGATGGTGGCAGGGCAAAAAAATTGTTGTTGTTGTTAACAATAACAACAACATTAGAGAAAGGGGGCTGTATCTCAGACAAAGGAAGAGGGTAGCACAAAAAATAATCTAACATGTATATCTATTTCAAAGAATCAATACAACATATACCTGTACATATCATTATAATCAGTGGCGCATCCAGCACAGAAAACTATAAATAGTGCTAACATACACAAGTGGTATCCTCATAAGTAATTGCTTATGTGTAAGTAAGCGAGAATGCAAACACAATTGAAGAGGAAAGTTCCTCTGGTCGTACTCACTCAGACTCAGTCCCAGGACGCTCAAAAGGGATATGTAGATCTCAAAGGTACTGAGATATATAGTTCATAGTTCTTTAGTCGCCAATCCATAAAGCAAAATATATAATCCCAACAAAGAGGCGTCCCTCTTTATAGTTTTCTGTGCTGGATGCACCACCGATTATAATGATATGTATATGTTGTATTGATTCTTTGAAATAGATATGCATGTTAGATTATTTTTTGTGCTACCCTCTTCCTTTGTCATTAATAACAACAATGCCCATAAGTTATTATTATTAATAATAACAACAACTTAATTTTTTGCCGTGCCACAATCTCACCAAAGAGACTCAGGACGGCTTACATGGGGACAAAGTTAAGTATACAATAAAATTTACCAACCAAAACAAAAGGGCTCCCACTGCAGGCTTTTTCAGCACAACTGCACTGTCATCACATGGGTGCTGGGTATTATGATTATTAACAACAACAACAACAATAATAATGCCCATAAGTTGTTATTAATAATAATACCCAGCACCCATATGATGACAGTGCAGTTGTGCTGAAAAGGGCTGCAGTGGGAGTAGGAGAAAATCCCATTCTCCTAGATAAAAACCAAGTGTAGTATGGTTTCAAGTCAGAATCAAACTATGGTTTCTGTCAAATACCTCATTCTAGAACAGGCATAGGTAAGCTTTGGCTCTCCAGGTGTTTTGGACTTCAACTTCCACCATTTCTATCAGGCTACTGGCTGTTAGGAATGATGTGAATTGAAGTCCAAAACACCTGGAAGGAGGACTGAAGTTTTCCATACCTGCTCTAGATCCAAAGCCCCGGAATCACTGAAGTCACCTGGTGTTGTGTTCCAATTCAGAGGTTGCTACACCATGAATAACCATGGCTGTTGTCCAACTCCACCTCCTGTCTTCTGTACCATCCATCTCCTGTGTTGGATGCTCCATGTTGTGGTCTCCTATGACGGGTGTGGGCGAACTTCATCCTTTCAAGTATTTTGGACTCCGAAGTTTGCACATGCCTGCTCTAGATCCACAGCCAACCCCTCATCTGTGCTCTCCATGGCAATTTCAAACCCTACCTTATTGTATGGTTATAATTATTTCTATGATGGTTTAGCTATAATGGTTCTTAATCATTCGGTCCACACTCCCCTTTTTCTCTTTGTTTTGCATCTTCAAGGAGGGACTTTCAATATAAATCAACCACAGTTTAAAATGATGTCTGGACTTGGCAACTTGGGCTGACTTCCAGTTCATGGCACTCAAAAGCACAACTCAGAAGAGATAAAACAAATGAGACATTAAAAGCTGATACTTGATATATGCACTACATCTTTGCATATGTAACATGATAGCCATGCAAAAATATGTGAAAGGATGTCATAAGGAAGAGGGAGCAGGCTTGTTTTTTGCTGCCCTGGAAACTAGGACTCAGACCAACCTATGTGGTTTCTTCCGATTCTATGATTCTGACTTGATTGAATCGCTTTTGTTTGTGTGAGAAACCTATGCCCCCATTTTATTTTTGGGTCAAATTTCAGGCCAACATCGGAAGTGGGAGTTTTTCCTTCTGCGGCATTTCCATGGACTGGAATGATGTCCTGGCTGATTATGAAGGTAAACATCCTTTCCTAGACTTAGCAACCTGAGATTGTGTATCTTATGTGAAGCTTCCTTACTTTCTTGCTGTCAACCATTACATTGTCAGTGCGTTTCCTATAACCCAGTGTTGATAAATAGTGCAATTTGTAATTTTTGACACAAATTTTGCTCCTTTTTTTCTGTGTAGCTCGTGAATCATGGCGTCAGAATAACTCTTGGGGTGACATCGTGGAAGAAGAACCTTCCCGACCCCCGGGCCATGGGATACACATGCATGAGAAGCTCTCCTCACCCTCTCGCAAAAGGTCTTCCTTTTAAAAACATTTGATTACAGTAATCACAATTGGATTCAGTTGCTGAGTGATATTTTGATGATAAGGAAACCCTCCAGTCCAAAAGATTTATTTGTGATGCCTGAGACGATCTACAGCAGGGGTGCCCACACTTTTCCAGCATGCGAGCTACTTACAAAACAACCAAGTCAAAACGATCTACCTACCCACTACAAAAATGTGAAACATATAACACAATATCTGCTTTGAACTGGGTTTTCTGAGTCCACACTGCCATATAATCTGATTCAAAGCAGATAACATGGGATTGTATTCATCTGTGTGGAAAGGACCTCAGATAACCCAGGGCCCTTCCACACATCCTATTTTACAGTTGACACACACAAACTGATTTCTTACTACTGGACGAATTACTGCCAAATTTGGCCACAAGATACCTACAAGGAGTGACCATCACTAAAAAAATGATTTTGTCATTTGGGAGTGGTAGTTGCCCTACAATCAAAGAGCATTCTGAACCCCACCAACAACGGAATTGGGGCAAACTTCCCACACAGAACCCCCACAACCAACAGCAAATGTTCAAGGCAGAGAGGAAGGAAAGGAAGGAATGAGGGAGGGAGGAGGAAACAGGAAGAAGGCAAGGCAAGAAGGAGGGGAGAAAGGAAGGAAAGGAAGAAAAGAGATGAGGAAGGAAGGAATGGCTCCCATATGGGCCATAGCGACGCCGGTTACGCAGCCGCCACGCTGACTGGCCAGCAGCATCTGGGCAGCGTCGGGAGCCTGCGGGGTGGGCCTAAGCCTTCCTCCCGCCCTGCCTGCGATCTACCAGGACGCCCTACGCGATCTACCAGTAGATCGCGATCTACCTAATAAGCACCCCTGATCTACAGTATCTGATACCATGAATAGCGATGTAGGAGGACTTCGCCAATATGTCGTTCCCATTCTCTTCTCCTTCTTATAGTATGATAAACTATAACTCCCACTGTGGTGAGTCAGTCCCATTAATCCCCTCCAGTAGGTTGAGTTAGTCATGGGGGTTTTGTGTGCCAAGTTTGGCCCAAGTCCATCATTGGTGAAGGTCACAGTGTCTCTGGTTGTGGGTGAACTACAACTCCCAGAAAGGAAGGTCTGTTGTCCCCAAACCCCTCCAGTAATCAAATTTCGGTATATCAGGTCTGTGTGCCAAGATTGGTCCAGACCCATTGGTGTTTGGGTTCACAGTGCTCCCTGGATGTAGGTGATCTACAACTCCCCCAAATCAAGGTGAATTTTCACCAAAGACCTCCAGTATGTGCCAAGTTAGTTCCAGGTCCATCATTGGTGGAGTTCAAAGTGCTCTTAGACTGAAAGTGAAGTATTCATCCCAGTACCTACAACTCCCATAACTCATGGTGAATTCTCCCCAAATCTCTCTAGTGTGTTCAGTAGCGGATCAATTCCTCTGTTTGCTGTGTGCCATAGAAAATAATAGGAAAGGGTTATGAGAGGCGCAGTGGGCGGGATCATGCAAATTCCACACCAATGGAGAAAGTCAGAAACACTGGGATGCCTGTGGTGGAAGAAAGAAACAACCCAAGGGCAAAAAGCAAACAAACGAACCACTCACGGAATGTGGTGGCTAAACAACTAGTACAATATAAGCAATGACACGGTAATATATATCACAATATTATATAGTGTTTGGGAGCACAGCGAAAACAGATTAACCGATAATCTCCATGCTTTTCTAAAAAGCAATGAGCAACATAACAATGACTAATGGATATCAAAAAAATCAATTCTCTGAAAAATTCAATATATTCGAAACAAAGTTTAGTACACACAAAATCATAAACAGCGCGAAGTACAGTAAGAGATAATCAGTCTAAATATTGTATAATACTCATATACATACATATGGTAATATGTATGGACGAGCAAACAAAACATAAATCGATTACTTCACCAATGTAACATCTCAATGTATATATACCTCTAGTTACTGCAGCCCTTCATATATACAGGTGGACGAATGTTTTCTTTATGTGCACTATGTTTATGATGTGTATTATATGTTTATATATACATTGAGATATGTTACATTGGTGAAGTAACCGATTTATGATTTGTTTGCTCGTCCATACATATTACCATATATATGTATATGAGCCTGGAAAACTCACAGCAACCCAATGATTCCGGCCATGAAAGCCTTCGACAACACATAGTTTTTTAAGCTTGATGGAACTTTATTATTTAACATCTATATGCGACCACTTGCTGGTCTGGTTCGAAGCTTTGGGCTGGAATGTTATCAGTATGCTGACGACACCCAGCTTGTTCTGAAAATGGAAGGCCGGATGGACTCCGTACCCTCTTGTTTCCAACAGTGCCTTGAAGCCATTACTGGTTGGCTGCGTGCCAGTAGATTGAGGGTGAATCCAGCAAAGATGGAGATACTGTGGCTGGGCCGCCCGGTTGGTGGGGAGGCCCGACTGCCTAGCTTGGATGGCGAGGCATTATGCCCGACATCCTCAGTTAAGAGCCTTGGGGTCGTTTTTGACCCGTTGCTGTCGATGGAGGCCCAGGTCTCCAGCGTCAGCAAAACCGCCTTTTTCCATCTGCGGCAAGCTAGCCGTCTGGCCCCCTACCTATCCAGGGACGACCTGGCCACGGTGCTCCAAGCCACGGTCATCTCGAGACTGGACTACTGTAATGCCCTTTACATCGGCCTACCCTTGTCAGTGATCCGGAAACTTACGCTCGTCCAGAATGCCGCTGCCCAACTTCTCACTAGGACTCCAGTGAGATGTCACATAACACCCATCCTTCAGCAGCTTCATTGGCTTCTGGTCGAGCACCGGATCACCTTCAAGGTGATGGTGTTAACTTTTAAGGCCTTGCATGGTCTGGGGCCGCTGTATCTGAGGGACCGTCTTTTCCCCTACCAACCCCAGAGGTCACTTCGTTCCAAACAAATGAACCTTGAAGTACCGACCTTCAAAGCAATCCGTCTTACATCGACCCGGCGCAGAGCCTTTTCTGTAGTGGCGCCGTCAATATGGAACACTCTTCCTAGCGATGTACGGGCCATGCAGGACCTTCTCTCCTTCCGCAAGGCCTGCAAGACTCACCTTTTCCGGCTAGCCCTTGATTGCTAGGCTAAAAATCTTTTTAAGCTAGTTTAATATGTATGCTTTTACCTCTGTGTGTTTTTACCTGCCTGTAAGCCGCTCCGAGCCCTCGGGGAGTGGCGGCATACAAGTCCAAATAATAATAATAATAATAATAATAATAATAATAATAACTTTTCTCGCTCCCTCACAGCAACCTCTACTATAATTGTTATAATTTGACATTATTATTATTATTACATGTTTACATTATTTTATTATTACTACCACTATTATTATTACTACTATTGTTATTGCATTTGTCCTTCTCAAAATGATGACAGTCTTACTGGGCTCCTCCAATATTTCAAAAGGACCATTGCGGAATCTAAAAAGAAACATGAAGAAAAACAGATGAAAGCTCAACAGCTGAGAGAGAAATTACGCGAGGAGAAAACTCTGAAGCTTCAGAAGTTAATGGAACGGGTAATTCTCCCCCCCAAGATTTTTATTGGTGCATTGTGTTAAACCGCTCCTGTTTTGTTTTGCCAAAGGAAACTAAGGCTGTAAATTACCCATGTCTTTTAGTACTGACATTCTTTAAATGTACCCTTCACTGATCTTTATCTATCACACACATATCCTTCTTTGAGCAAAGAGGTAAATATTACCTGAGGTTTCAGGGTTCAGTCAGATCTCTTATATTAAGTGAAGTGAGAGAGCTTTTGTCATGTTGTGCATCCCATTACGTTAGACCTTTAAAAATGTTGACACGCATTAAACTTGAAATGATTGCCAACTCGTGAAATACATTGAGATTTATGGCATCTTTCCCCAACTTCCATTTTCTATGTGGCAGGTGCCTTGGACACCGAAGCTGATTGAAAGGTTTCACAACTTAATTTAGCGCTGGACCAACATGGCGCCAACATTACTCCACGCAGCCCTTTTTAAATGACATTCAAATTGTTATATTTATTAGATTACTAGCTTGGGTACCCAGCGTTGCCCGGGTTATTAGAAGAAGTCATTTATTTTATTTTACAAATATATAAGGTTGTGGCTGAACTACAACTCACACCATGCCAGATTAACCCCCTGTAACTCTATCAATACTTCAAGTTTGTCATGTTGGACAGATTTGCTATAGGTGCATCATTGGTGGAGTTCAGTATTCTCTCCAGCTGCCGGATAAACTACAATTCCCACCATAGTGGGTCAGTCCCGTCAAATCCCTCCAGTATGTTCAGTTGGTCATGGGGGTTCTGTGTGCCAAATTAGGTCCAGGTCCATTATTTGGGGGGGGGTGCAGAATGCTCTTTGATTGCAGGTGAACTCTAAATCCCAGTACCTACAGCTAACAAATGTCAAGGCCAATTCCCCCCAAAATCAGTATTCAAATTTTGACATATTGGGTATGCGTGAAAAATTTGGTGCAGATCCACCATTGTTTGCGTTCACCGTGCTCTCTGGATGTAGGTGAAATATAATTCCTATAAATCAAGGTGAATTTCCCCCAAAGCCCTCCTGTATTTTTTGTTAGTCTATGTGACAAGTTAGTTCCAGGGCCATTGTTGGTGGTGTCCAGTGTGCTCTTTGATTTTAGGTGAACTATAAATCCCAGTGCCTGCAATTGCTATAAATCAAGGTGGACCCCCCCCCCCCAATCTCCATGAGGGGTTTGTGTGCCTAATGTGATCCAGGTCCATTGTCAGTAGGGGTCACAGTGCTCTGACTTGATGCAGGGTGAACTACAGCTTCCGTTATGTGGAGTCAATCCCCCAAACTCCTCCAGTATGTTTAGTTCAGTGATTCCTTTTTTTGACCAGAGACCATTTTGAGCAGGGACCACTCTCTCCAACATTAGTACTAAAAGAGTTACAAATCAGTTTTGGGTCAACTTTAGATTCGGTTCGGTTATTTATTTATTATTATTTATTTACTTTATTTATATTCCGCTCTTCTCACCCCAAAGGGGACTCAGAGCGGATTACAGGTACACATACTTAGCAGACAATCCCTGCCGTTTCCACATAACACATATAGACGAACAGGGGCAAACTCTGGCCACCAGGGGGAGCTGACGCACTCCTCATTTCTCATCGTTCCCAGCGTCCCTTGCTGTTCCTTCCGCATTCCTCAGCATTCCTGGAGTTCTTTAATGGCTTCATAATTCAGTCAAAATTTGCCTCCCCCCTTAATGTGGTACCTTAATCTCCTACTTGGCAGATGCAACTGTCTTTCGGGCTGCAAAGGTCGACAGCAGGCTAGACAAAGGTCGAGCACCCACTTCAACCCAGGCAGGCCTCGAACTCATGACCTACTGGTCACAGAGATCTTATGCAGCTGACACTTAGCCAGCTGTGCCACATTCCCGGTGCATTTGGGGTCCTGATTCAGAAAATTGCATTGGATAGACCACATCACATCATATGTTTCTGATACAGAACATATGCCGCCCAGTAGTCGCCATCTACTCACCCTCAGACAACCATATTTAATAATCCAGAGCTGATGTGGTCTATCCAATGCAATTTTCTGAATCAGCACTCCAAATAACCGCAGGAACAGGCCTAAAAATAAAGTCACGGAGGTGCCCCTGTTTCCAAGCACTACAAGGAAGAGCTCCGCTCAGGGAGGGAGAAGGAGGAGAAGCAGCCGTCAGGAGGCTTGTTGTTGTGCCTTTCGTGGGTAGTCATCCTCTCCCCTCCCGACTTCCCCGTGACCTCGGCACTATAAGCGGGTTTCGCAAGACCAGTTGCTCTCGTTGCAATGGTGTAGTAATGGTGAGGCCACGAACCATATTTTAGTTCTTGGGGACCACTGTTGCTCCACGGACCACAGGTTGGGAACCACTGGTTTAGTTGCTGTTCGGTTCTGTTCTGTTCGTTATGCAGATGGAGTTGAAAAGAGTAGGAAACGGTTAAGGGAGAGGCATTGGGCGGGACCATACAAATTCCACAGCATTTAAGAGAGTAAGAAACACTGGGATGTCTGTGGTGGCGGAAACATGTAAAAATCAGGATGCAATTGTTCTCGAACGAAAGCATTTATTGGGTGGTGGGCCGTAGTGTTTGGGGAGGACATTGGCAGAGGTTGGGCTACGTGTTCATGGCACTCGCTATAACCCGAAATGTCATTGGAAGGAGGGCTTTTGGTGGCTCCTCGGTGTTGTGAGTTATAGCTGTTTGTGGAAGCTGGAACCTGTCTGTGGAAGTGGGCATCCCACCCACATACACACATACATATTTTCATTATTATTATTATGTGTTTCATGTTTATATGTATGTGTATAGATTGGAAGGAGATGTATCAAAATCGTGTAACATTCTGCTGCACACATGCAACTATTAGTATTGGAAAAATGTGACTTTCATTTATTTCCTGTCCTATTGTTATGTATAGGAAAAAGATGTTCGGAAATGGAAGGAAGAGCTGCTGGATCAGAGGCGGAGAATGATGGAGGAAAAGCTACTCCATGCTGAATTCAAGCGGGAAGTTCAGTTGCAAGCCATTGTGAAAAAAGCGCAAGAGGAAGAAGCTAAGGTGGGTCGCATGGGATTAAAAGGAATGCTGTGTTTTGTGGACAGGCTTCATTCATTTCAATGGAACTTACAGGTGAATTCACTCTTGTTTTGTGTGTAGTTGAAGCTGCAGTTCGGAGGTAGAGGCCTCCTTTGTGCCCAAGTTCAATACCTGTTCCAGCAGGACATCTAGAAATCTGGCCTGAAATAAGGCTTGATTTGCATACCCAATCAACCTCACTCCTCAGGATTTCTGGTTCTAATTCACTCATCACACTGTCAAAAGATATATTTATTAGTCCACTGCAGGGGTGGGCAATTATTTTTTCCAAGGGGCCACACGAGAGCCAAAAAATATTATGGAGGGTTGCACCTAAAGGCTGAACTACACTCTTTAATTTATTTATTTAATTTATTTAATTTATTACATAATTTATTTATTTATACTATATTTACTATATATTATGCATCATTAATATTAACATATTAATATATCAAGAAATATTCATATATTTTAGTATTAATATAATTATTATATTTTAGTATATATATAGACATTATAATATATAGAAAGTATAATAATATAACATTATATTATATTATTTATTATATTATTATTATAAAATAATAATAAAAACCACTAAAATAAAATGAAATTCAAGAAGACAAGGTGCGAACCAAGATAGAGGCTGACATCCTCAAGAGGGGAAGGATCCCAAGAGGGAATGGCCCAATGGACCCAGCCCAGAGAATAACAAAGCAGACCCAGCCGCCATCGCAGCAGAGCAGAGCAGAGCAGCAGACGATCGGAGGCTGCAGGCTTCCGCCCGCTCTTGCCCCCAGCCGTTCCCCAGCTGATCGCCCTGCCATAGAGTGCCTGCCATCCCGGCTTTGGAGTGCCTGCCATCCCGGGAGGCGATCCGGGCCTGCAGCGGGAGCAGTCGGCGAGCTGCGGCGGGTGATCGCCCTGGAGAACTGGAAGATGATCAAGTCTTCTGGGTCGCCAGAGCGATCAGCCGCCGCAGGTCGGCGACTGTTTCCGCTGCAGGCCTGGATCGCCTCCCGGAATGGCAGGCACTCCAAAGCCGCCGCTCCTCCGATTGTTCTCCGGAGCGGCAGGCTATCTGCCGACGCAGGCCCCACAGCCCGCGATGGGATGGCAGCAGCAGCACCCCTTCCTCTTGGCCCCGCCCCCGACACCCTTCTCCCCGGGCTGGACAGAATTGGCTGCCAGGCCGCAACCGGCCTGCAGGCCGTAGGTTGCCCAGGTCTGGTCCACCCGCTAGAGATGGGAAGGCCTGGAAAAAAACTGGGGAAATTGGGCAACCCCCCCCCCCAGAAAAACAATTTATGGGAAAAATTGGGAAAAAAGTCGGAAAATGGGAAGAAATGGGGGGGAAACTCCCCCTCCCATTTCCCAGTTTTTTTCTATCCTTCCCATCTCTACCACTATCCTAAAGCTCCTGTAATAGTTAACTAAATTAAATTAAAGCACAATAAAACTTCGCTAAAATGGAAGTAATTAGAAGATGAACGCAGGAGGAGTAGAGTGTCAAGAGTAAAAGATAATCGCAAACCCTATATTTTGACTGTACTTGGGTCACAAGCAACCATGGGATTGTACTGGAGGACCTAAAGAGGCCCACAAACACTTCTATGGGGCATTTTTTTTTAAAATTATGGGTAAGGGGTCCTATACTTGTAACTGATTCTTTTCAATCTCTGGGCAGGATATCACCTTTTGATCCTGCATTTGCCATGTTTGGTGACTATAAATGGACCCCCCCCCCTCCTTTGGATCTTGTTATGAAATAGGCATTTAGTGTTGCACATCGGATTCATTTCTCCAAACCACAAAGATCCTGAAACTGTGGTTTTCTTTACTGTCCTGATTTGTGTGTATGGATTTGACATGCTGTTGGGCCTGAATCCTGAAGAAGAAAGATCTTTGACGAGAGCTACTTTCCGCTGCTGTTGACGGTCCTCTGTAGTTGGCTCAACCCATTAGCGCAGCGGATGCTTCTGTCACCCCATTTAGAACCGCTCTCTAATTGGTTTTACTTTCCTCGCTGTTTCCTGACACCCATGCGACTTCAGTAATTAAATTAATGTCACATTATTCCCAATGAAACAGATGTGTTAAAGTGTTGCATATGTTCAGCCGTGTGAGATCCATCGTCCCTTTGGTCTGCAAAGATCAAGATTAATTGTGTCAGAAGAGCCGTCTGATGCGAAGTCAAGGAAGGAGGCAATAGCTTCCGTGGCCGCCCGCCTTTTGTCTCTTAAACTCCCTTCACTGGCTGCCCGCTGAGCCGCAAAATCCATTCTGTCAATGTGTTTCACTTAGTAAACAAAGCAGAAAATCCGTATTTAATTTTTCTCTCTCAACTGATACAGGTCAAAAACAACTTGAAGGCACCCTACAAATATAGTGCCTATTTATACAGGGTTGGGAAGGGTGTACAGATGGGATCAAATAGATGTCATCGTTGTATAAAAGGTTTCTGATGAAGTCCAAAACATCTGGAGGGCTGAAGTGTGCCCATGCCTGATCTAGAGCCTGAAACCAAAAGCAGCTTTTGTACTTTTATTTATTCATTTACTATTTTTATATGCCGCCCTTCTCAACCCCGAAGGGGACTCAGAGCGGCTTACAGCAAACAACAATACTGCCGGAGTGGCTTACAATGTACATATAACAATATTGCCGGAGTGGCTTACAGGCAACTGAAAAAACAACAATTAACATTACTGTCATAGCACAACATCAGCACTACACATCATATTGCACTACAACATATCGCAATATTGTTAGCAATATTGCAAGTATTACAAATATACAAATCATAATATCACAATATAATTGTTATATCACATTATCATTGGCAGTATTATACTGTGTTACATTACAACACCACCAATACCAAATGCATATACAACACACCATACCGTAATCATACGATTATTATTATCAATATTATTATTATTAGTATTACATTACAATTATTATACTAAAACATAATACAATATACTGACATAATATATTACATTATAATGTAATATAACATATCATATTATTATGGTAGTCCATGCTCTGGTTACATCCCATATAGATTACTGCAACACTCTCTACGTGGGGCTGCCTTTGAAGACTGCTCGGAAGCTTCAATTGGTCCAACGGACAGCAGCCAGGTTGATAACAGGAGCGGCACTCAGGGAGCGTACAACTCCCCTGTTGTGCCAGCTCCACTGGCTACCAGTTTGCTACCGGGCACAATTCAAAGTGCTGGTTTTGGCCTTTAAAGCTCTAAACGGTTCTGGTCCAACTTACCTGTCCGAATGCATCTCTCCCAATGAGCCATCAAGATGCTTAAGATCAGGGCTGTCCAACTGGCGGCCCCGGGGCCGGATCCGGCCCCGTAGCCTGTTGGACACGGCCCCACCTATGCCCTCAGCCGCAATTTTTAAATTTTTTTTAAAAAAATCATTTTTTTAAAAAAAAGGCGGCCGGGGGAGGGAGGCGGGGCAGGGAGGAGGAAGAGCTAGCTCCTCCTTTTAGGCGCCCCTCCCCTTCCTAGGGCGGGGAGCCGCCGAAAAGGGCAGAAGGGCGACAAGAGCAGCGCGTCACAGGGCTGCCGTGACGCTGCTCTTGGCGCCGCCTACTCCTCCTTTTCGGCTGCTCCCCGGCCTAGGAAGGGAGGGGGCGCCGAAAGGAGGAGTAAGCGGTGCCAAGGGGCAGCGCGTCACGCCAGGCCTGTGACGCTGCCGTTGGCGCCGCCTTCTGCCTGCCCCGCCCCCCCTTCCTAGGGCAGGGCCGCCGAAAAGGGCAGAAGGCGGCGCCAAGAGCAGCGTCACAGGGCTGGCGTGATCGCGCTGCTCTTGGCGCCGCCTACTCCTCCTTTTCGGCGGCTCCCCGGCCTAGGAAGGGAGGCGCCGAAAAGGAGGAGTAGGCGGTGCCAAGGGGCAGCGCGTCACGCCAGGCCTGTGACGCTGCTCTTGGCGCCGCCTACTCCTCCTTTTCGGCGGCTTTAGGAGGCGGGGCCTGGGCTGGGGCGGGGCCTGGGGACGGGGCCGAGCGGCCCCACAGGTCATCAGTGACCTCTTATCCGGCCCTGGACCCGCCAGAAGTTGGACAGCACTGCTTAAGATCATCCGGAGAGGCCCTGCTCTCGGTCCCGCTTGCTTCGCAGGCGCGCCTGGTGGGGACGAGAGACAGGGCCTTCCCAGTGGTGGCTCTTTGGCTTTGGAACTCCCTTCCTAGTGACATCAGATTGGCCCCCTCCCTCCTGACATTTTGTATGAAAGTCAAGACTTGGCTTTTCGAGCAAGCATTCGCAGACGAACTTTAATCGAGATCAAGGATTACTATGATGACAAAACGGAAACAGATTTTAAGATTGTGGAGCTGAGATTTGTATTTTATAGTTTTTAAACTGTTAATTTTATATGTTTTTATATGAGTGTTTTTATCTTGTGATATATTGTATACTAGCTGTACCCGGCACGCGTTGCTGTGCCCTATTTAGGAGATGTGAGAAAGTCTGAGTATGTAAGGGTTGGAATTGTTGTTAGTGAATTGGGTGTTTTATGTTTGTGACTCAGCTCTTTGCCTGCAGTCCTTCGGGTTTGACTTGTACCATGGCCAGGACGGATCAGCTTGGGGAGGGCTTGTCCTGTCAGGGGATCTCTATCTTCACAGGTGAGTCCAGTGTCTGTTGGGGGACTGACAGTTTGTTATGGGTCGGAATGTTCATGTTGGCTGGCCAGTACAGCAGTTATGCAAATCCGCCCTTATTGGCAGCCAATCATGTTGTCAGAATGTAGAGGCTGGGGAGTTTTGGCAGCCCGGAGGATGCTGGGAAATGTAGGGTTTTACTTACTGTTTTTTGGGGCCTTTTAGGTTTTGGGGGAGTTTCTTTGCTATTAACGTACCTTGCTTGAGGCCTATTTCTGTTGGCAAGTTTTGTGTTTCTGCGTTGTAAGGTTTCTCTGTTTGAGGTAGTCTTCACATGACGACTGTTCCTTTATATATATAGATGAGCACTTGTTCACCGCCTCGAGACGCCTTCGGGCTGAGAGAGGCGGTATAGAAGCATGGCAAATAAATAAATAAATAATATATTATTTATAAAATAATAAATAACATTATTTATTTAAACAAAATAAAATTACTTATTTAAATAAATAATTTTTATAGAATTATTTTAAACATCAAGACTTAGACAAAAGAAGGGGGAGTGTGAAAATAATAATATAAAACACAAAATAAAGTAAAATAAATAAAATAAAATAAAAACAAAAACAAAAATAAAAATTTAAAACAAGATGACGAGATGCAGCAGGACCCAAGATGGTGGTCATTGTTTTCACAAGAAGGAAGGAAGCCAAGATGGTGATCTCTCAATAGCAGCAATGGAGGCCTGCTGATAGAGAGCCTGTTGGTGAAGGATCTGGTGGTGGTCTTTAGTCAAGTCAAAAACACTGGGTAAACCGTATTACAATCTCAGGAAGAAACAACAAAATACACGTTGCATATCATTCAATTAATAACTCATGTTAGCAGTTAGCATATTAGCATTTAGCAAGCTGACAATAAAGTTTGGTGAAAACAAATCATATATCATATATTTTGTGTCTTAATACACTATTTATATACTCATAAGTAAGCAGAAGTACATCACAGTGAATCACAGCCTAATGGCATATCTATGTTCCCTGTTTGGGAGAAGTAGTCCATGCAAGTACTGAGGCACAGTGGCAGAACAACATAAATTGCTGGCGAATCGCCTAAATAGTCCAAAAGGATACAGTCAAATGGGACTTGCAATGGATTTATATACTCATAAGTAAGCAGAAGTACATCACAGTGAATAACAGCCTAATGGCATATCTATGTTCCCTGTTTGGGAGAAGTAGTCCATGCAAGTACTGAGGCACAGTGGCAAAACAACATAAATTG
Organism: Anolis apletophallus; assembly: GCA_030556195.1. Lineage (NCBI taxonomy): Eukaryota > Metazoa > Chordata > Lepidosauria > Squamata > Anolidae > Anolis > Anolis apletophallus. Next base: position 36,681,093 of record JARBWK010000015.1, on the reverse strand, counting down.
CTGGCGAATCGCCTAAATAGTCCAAAAGAATACAGTCAAATGGGACTTGCAATGGTACTCAGCGTTAGTCTGTGGAGGAGAGTAGCGCTGGTCGCGAGTAGCCGAAAATGAAGAGCCAGAGCCGCAAAGGGTCGCGAAAAGCCTCCCAAGCGGGGAAGGGAGGGGGCGGTGGCCGCCCAAAGCCGACGACAATAGCGCTGTGCCGGTGCCTGGCGTTCCGGGTCGTTTCGAACACTTTCTTCTTCAGGGCTCGCTGGTAGGAATATTCCTCTGAACCCACTGGGGGTTTATCTTAAAATTGAAGAGATAAAAAGCATTCTATAATTCAAAGTAAAGTGACGCGTACTCATACGGTTCAGGAATCAATGGTTGCCATATAGTTACCATCAATAGTAGAATTTCAATCTTGGGGAGATCCGCTGATGCCATCCAGTGGGGGAATGGTGAATGGGTGTGAGAGATGCAACTCATTTAAAGGAACATGACATATTGATGTCAGCTGTGTTACTTTCCAAGTATAGCGTTTAAAGAAAGATGGTCATTCAGTCCACCATAAATCTCAGTGCCCATTTTTAAAATCCAGGCTGTTTCTCTCTGTTTTAATCTCTTAATGTAGTCAGAGTGAGGTAATTGTTGTACTATTTCTAATACAAGGGCCTTGATTTCGTCAGGGTCATGCCCATGTTCAGTGCAATGTTGATACAGGGCTGATTCATTTGACTTCTGGCGAATTTTACTTTTGTGTTCAATCAAACGTTCTTTTAGGGTCCTTGAAGAGTACCCCACATACTGTAACAAACAATTACATTGGAGTAAATATATTATTCCCTTTGAGGAGCAGCTGGAGAAGGAAGATAGTGCAAAAACTCTGCCCTTTGAGGTGCTAGTAACCGTCCTGCTCTTCAGTATATTCTTACAAATTGTGCAGTGTCCACAAGGGTGGCTGCCCACTGTCAAGGTACTTTTTCTAATGAGATGAGGAAGTGCTGTATGGGTTAGTAGATCACCAATATTTTGTGTCCTTTTGTAGGCGACAGTGGGAAAGGTTTCCAACCCCTTTATGTGTGACACAAGGGGCCAATATCTACGTGCAATGTGGACCAAGTCTTTATTGTGTGGATTTAATGTGACGGGCCAGACTAGAAGATCTTTTTTTGTTCTAGTTTTTGGTTGTAGTAGGGTGCTTCTTGGGGTATTGTCGGCTTTCCTCTTTGCAGTCAGCAATATATTCTCAGGGTAGCCCCTCTTAGCAAAATTAGTCAGCATTTTCTTGGCTTCTTGTTGATAGTGATGAGATGACGTGGAATTTCTTTTCAGTCTTAACAGTTGTGTAAATGGCAAGTTGTTCTTTAAAGAGAAGGTATGATAACTATCATAATGTAGGTAGGCATTCCTCTGAATTGGTTTTCTATAGTTTTTAATGTGGATAGTAGAATCACATTTAAAAGTGGTGATATCCAGATAATTCATTTGTTGTTTGTCAAATGTTAGTGTGAAATTAATGCTACTATGCCAGGTATTCAACCATGAGTGGAATGCCTCCATGTCGGTGTTTCCATTTACGATAAAGTATAGATCATCAATATATCTGTAGACTTTAGAAATATTCGAAACTATTGGATCTAATGTGTCAGAAAATAGCATTTTTTGTTCTAAGGAGATCATAAATAGATTTGCTATCGTCGGCGCTACACTACTTCCCATAGCGACCCCTTCTGTCTGGAGGTAAAAATTACCGTTAAAAGAAAAATAATTGTAATCGAACACTATGTCCAACAATTGCAGTAGAAATCGAGTTGAGGGGTATCTTGGACTGTTACGTTGATCAAGTATCTCCTCCACGATGCTCCTGGCTTGTTCAAGAGGTACATGCGTGTACAGAGACACCACATCCGCTGTAACAAGAAAATCGGTTGAATGTACTGGTGTGTATTCAATTTTCTGAATGAAATCTCTGGTGTCCTGCACAAAAGTGGGAGTCATCTCTGCAAAGGGATGTAGTATGTCTTCAAGAAATTTCGATATTGGCTCTAAAGACTGGATACGGCCGAGACAATGGGGCGGCCGATCGGGGGACGTTGAGGTTTATGGATCTTCGGCAAGGTGTGAAATAGAGGAATTTTTGGATGATGATTGACTAAGTAGTCACCAATTTGTTCGGTAATATGACCAAAAACAACACCTTCATAAATTGTCGAAGAGATGGTATTAAGAAATCTTTTTGTCGGATCATCCTTTAGGCGCTTATAGAATCTATTGTCTGAAAGCTGACGTTCACACTCTTTGATATAGTCGGTCCTATTCAAACAGACAATGGTACTGCCTTTATCAGATTTCTTCCAGATCAATTTGGGATGGGAGCCTAGTCGTTTAAGAATTGTAATATCTGATGGAGATAAGTTTTTGTTCTGGCTGTCTCTCTTATGATTAATTCTGGATGCTTCTCTAAGGACAGTATCTTCGAATGCTCTAATATTGTTTGAAATCAAGTGAGGAGTAAACTTACTCGGTGGTCTAAATTTAAGGAATCGCACAGATGTGTTTTCAGATGCTGCTTTATTTGAAAAGAATTCTTTTAAACGGATGGAACGAAACAAATGTGCCAGATCCTTTCGAATATCGAGGTCTGTACAACAGGGAGTGATAACAAAAGATAATCCTTTACTAACAAGGTTCAACTCATGCACAGAAAGGGGATAATCAGACAGATTCAGGACTAAGTTGTCCGTTTTCTCTTGTGGCCCCCCCGAAAATTCTTGGGTTGCTGTTGTCTCTGGGGGCGTCCTGAGTTGGCCTCATTAGAACCAGTATTCCTGTTGCGTAATTGGTATTGTCTTGTAGAGCTCTGTGAGGTTTCAGGGTTACTGTTAACAGTCTCCCCTGAATGAGCTGAGTCTAAAGACTCCCTTGAGAAACCCACCCGTCTGTTAGAAGATCTCAGGGTGGGTTTGTATTGCCATTTATAGATCTTTCCTTCCTGGTAGTCTTTTTCATCACGTCTCAATTTTTGAATCTTTTTCTTTTTCTCATCCTCATAGAGCTCTTTGCATTCCTTGTCCATCCTTTCTAAATCTGTGTTGGTAATGGTATCCTTAAGGGATTCTCTGAGAGATTTAATATCATCCTCAAGAGAGTCAGCCTCAACAGTGCTCCTTTTAACTAAAAGGACTAGGAGATCCCTTCCACATTTATCAACGATTGCTTTCCATGAATTAAGAAAAGTAGTATCATTTTTATATATACCCGGGGGTACATGAACTCTAAGTCCCCTAGGGACAAGTGATCTTCTAATATATTCCGACAGGGAGGAAGCATTAAGCTTTACTTTTATCAATCTTAGCTCTTTTTGTAATAGATCCTCAACTGTCTGACTGGCTGTGGCAGTGGCATTGTCAGTAGCTGTTACATTCACATTTTCAAACTCATTCCATCTAAGGATAGCATCATCAATCTCCTCTTGGTTATAAGAGTTTACAGTCTCAGCAGATTCATTTACTGTAGTTTCCATGGCTTTAAGCAAACCCAAACGATAAACGTTGCAACTAATCAAGTCAAAAACACTGGGTAAACCGTATTACAATCTCAGGAAGAAACAACAAAATACACGTTGCATATCATTCAATTAATAACTCATGTTAGCAGTTAGCATATTAGCATTTAGCAAGCTGACAATAAAGTTTGGTGAAAACAAATCATATATCATATATTTTGTGTCTTAATACACTATTTATATACTCATAAGTAAGCAGAAGTACATCACAGTGAATCACAGCCTAATGGCATATCTATGTTCCCTGTTTGGGAGAAGTAGTCCATGCAAGTACTGAGGCACAGTGGCAGAACAACATAAATTGCTGGCGAATCGCCTAAATAGTCCAAAAGGATACAGTCAAATGGGACCTGCAATGGATTTATATACTCATAAGTAAGCAGAAGTACATCACAGTGAATAACAGCCTAATGGCATATCTATGTTCCCTGTTTGGGAGAAGTAGTCCATGCAAGTACTGAGGCACAGTGGCAAAACAACATAAATTGCTGGCGAATCGCCTAAATAGTCCAAAAGAATACAGTCAAATGGGACTTGCAATGGTACTCAGCGTTAGTCTGTGGAGGAGAGTAGCGCTGGTCGCGAGTAACCGAAAAATGAAGAGCCAGAGCCGCAAAGGGTTGCGAAAAAGCCTCCCAAGCGGGAAGGGGGAGGGGGCGGTAGCCGCCCAAAGCCCGGCGACAATAGCGCTGTGCCGGTGCCTGGCGTTCGGGTCGTTTAGACACTTTCTTCTTCAGGGCTCGCTGGTAGGAATATTCCTCTGAACCCACTGGGGGTTTATCTTAAAATTGAAGAGATAAAAAGCATCTTTAGTCCCCTTCACAGATGGTGAATTAACTAAACAGTCCTACGATCACAGGGCAACTTAGCAGCCCGCAAATCGCCGGCCATAGACTCATGTCGCTTCTCAAACTGGCAGGGCAGCAGGGCTGAGCTCCAGCCGCCTTCCGGAATGGAGTAGCAGCAAGGGAACCCAGGATGGAGGGCTCGCTTTTGTAAAATACTCAGAATTGCAAAAAACCTATTATTTTCTCTCTCTCACACACACACACACCTACACACCTGTGTATATAAAGCAGTGGTTCTCAATCTTCCTAATGCCGCAACCCTTTAATACAGTTCCTCATGTTGTGATGACCCCCAACCATAACATTATTTTCATTGCTACTACATATCTGTAATTTTGCTACTGTTATGAATCGCCATGTAAATATCTGATATGCAAATACCCGATACACCCAAATTTGAGTACTTGTGGGATTGCCTGGGGTCGATTTTGGCCTTTGAAAATTGCAGTTGCTGGGATTTATAGTTCACCTACAATCAAAGAGAATTCTGAATTCCACCAATGATGGAATTGAACCAAACTTGGCACACAGAACTCCCACGACCGGCAGAAAATACTGGAAGGGTTTGGTGGGCATTGACCTTGAGTTTTGGAGTTGTAGCTCACCTACATCCAGAGAGCAGTGTGGACTCAAACAATGATGGATCTGAACCAAACTTGGCACACAGATCCAACATGGCCAACTGTGAATACTGGTGGGATTTGGGGAGGATTGACCCATGATTTTGGGAGTTGTAGTTCACCCATATCCTTGTGCATTTTCTAATAGAAGCTTCAAGAAAAAAACAAAAGGAAAGACTTGACTTATTTGTAATAAATAGTGTTACAGATTATCTAAGCTGCTTCTGCTGCTGCTCCTCCTCCTGTTGCTGCTGGGCCACTCTCAGTCCTACGTTGCCTGGGTGCTTTTCCCCTCGCTGGCACAAGCCTCCCTCCATTGTCACACGCTCTCCATGGTCCACGCATGCACACTATGCTGCCATGTGCCGAGCATGCCTGCTCTCCTCTCCCCGCTTGGAGTCTCAAAAGCAGGCCTCCCCTTGGCTGAGAGGCTGGCTGAGAGGCCAACCAATCACAGTGGAGAAGGACTTTTGGTGGGAGGATTCGTCGTCTGTTTCCAAAAAGGGAGAGAAGGACAGGCAGAGAGATCTTCAGACTTCTCTCCCAAAGGGATTCCTAAGACCATCAGAAATACGTGTTTTCTAATGATCTTTGGTGACCCCTCTGAAACCCCCTCGTGACTCCCCCCCCAGGGGTCCCAACCCCCAAGTTGAGAAATGCTGATATCCCACAAAGACATCTCTTGCTATGTAAAGTGGCCCTTTGTGATGTCACTGGTAAAGAAAGGTGACCTGTGTATTAGGGACAGTACCAAAGACCGACAGGTCGCAGATTCGAATCCAGGGAGAGCACGGATGTGCTCCCTCTATCAGCTCCAGCTCCTTACGCGGGGACATGAGAGAAGCCTCCTACAAGGATGATAAAGCATCAAAACATCCGGGCGTCCGCTGGGCAACATCCTTGCAGACGGCCAATTCTTTCACACCAGAAGCAACTTGCGTGTCAGGAGCGACAGTTTCCCCGGGGGGGGGGGGGGAGCGAGGAAAGAAGGAAAGCGCCACAAAGAAATTCATATTTCTGTGAAGACATTGTGATGTAGAACTGGAGAAGGGGAAAAAGAGAAGGAAAGCAAAAATGTAGGAGAAAAAGGAAGGAAAAAAGAGAAAGAAAGAAAAAGGATGGAAGGAAGAGAAAGGAAAGGGGAAAAGTTATGAGAAGGAAGGAAAGAAAGAGAAAGAAGGAGTGAAAGCAGGAGGCCATGACCCCTGACACCAGAAATAGGTGCTAATATATACAGTTGTATCAGTGTTGCACTCCTTTGATTGAGTGTAATTTTTGTGTGTGAGGGTCGATTTGAAAAACTACAAGTTACTTCTGGCGTGATAAAAATGGCTGTGTGCAAGGAGGTTGCCCAGAGAACAGCTGGATGTGGGAGGCTTCTCTCATGTCCCCGCAAGGGAAGCTGCAGCTGACAGACAGGAATACACCCCCCCCGGGGGGGGTTCAAACTGCCGACCATCCGGTCAGCAATCCTGCTGGCACAAGAGTTTAACCCATTGCACCACTGGGGGCTCCTATTGAGCGCAATGCAGGCCTGGCATTGGGGGTTGCCCGTGTTGTGTCCTTGCCAAGGCCTAATTATGATTATGATCTATTGACTCACCACCTTGCCGGGGCCGGGGTTAGGGGGACAGCCCTTAAATGGGTGTCCTCCTTCCTTCGAAACCAGCTGCAGCGAGTGAGGAGGGGCGAAGTTGTCTTTGGGGGTTCCCCGCTTCACTGCAGGCTTCCTCAGGGGGCAATTCTCTCCCCTCTGTTATTTAACATCTACATGCGACCACTTGCCCAACTGGTACGTAGCTTTGGACTTGGGTGCCACCAGTACCCTGATGACACTCAACTCATTCTGAGGATGGATGATCGGCCCGAATACATACCCGATAATTTCCATCGTTGCCTTGAGGCCGTTACTGGATGGCTGCGAGCCAGTAGGCTGAAGGTGAATCCGGCAAAGACGGAGATCCTGTGGCTTGGTCGTCCGGGCAGTGGTGATGTTCAGCTTCCGACCCTGGACGGCGTGACACTATGTCCGTCGTCATCCGTTAAGAGCCTAGGAGTGACCTTAGACCCTCTGCTGTCGATGGAGACCCATATCTCCGCCATCAGCAGAGTGGCGTTTTTCCATCTTCGCCAGGTGAGGAAGCTGGCTCCCTACTTGTCCCGGCATGACCTGGTCACAGTGGTCCAAGCCACAGTCATCTCGAGGCTGGACTACTGTAACGCTCTTTACATTGGCCTTCCTTTGTCGGTAATCTGGAAACTTAAGCTGGTGCAGAACGCTGCAGCCCGACTCCTTGCTGGGGCCTCGGTAAGTTGTCACATCATGCCGATACTGCGCAAAATGCACTGGCTACCTGTAGAATGCCGGCTTACCTTCAAAGTGTTAGTCTTGACTTTTAAGGCTTTACATGGTCTGGGGCCAGTGTACCTGCGGGACCGCCTCATCCCGTATTTACCCACCAGATCACTGCGCTCTGAAGAGCAAAACCTCCTGGTCATTCCTAGTCCGAAGTTATACCGCCTGACCGCAACCCGTCGACGGCCGTTTTCAATCGTTGCTCCAGTACTCTGGAACACGTTGCCTGCTGACGTCCGCGCTATTCAGACCCTCCTTCCGTTCCGGAAAGCCTGCAAGACTTTGCTGTTCCAGCAGGCTTTTGCAGTCTGAATAATGAACTGCAGTCTTTCTTGTGTATCGCTAGCCGGCACTATCTCTGTCACCGCAGCGTTCCTTTAATGCTACTGCTTATTGTGATATTTCAATATGTTGTTTTAATATGTTGTTTTAATTGCTGGTTTTAACTTTTAGCTGTGTTGGTTGTTTTATATGTTGTAAGCCACCCCAAGCCATCGGGAGGGGCGGCAAACAAATGCGAATAAATAAATAAATAATAAAATAAATAAACGTACGTATATGAGGTCCATCACTATTATGCGAATAGTGCCTGCAGAACACTGTAGCTATGGATTTAAAACTTTAAGAAGTGAGCTTGGAAATAACAGTTTGAATGTCACTCCAGTACCAGAGTTGCAACCGGGTTACATTCTGCCCATAACAAGAGATAGCTGTACTAAAAAAAAATTGCAGCAGAGCCGTAACTTTTGAGTTGCTCTTTCCAGTTCTCTCCTCTTGCCTTGAAGGCTCCAGGGAGAAATACTTGGCCTCAAGCTACACTTCAACGCTCTTCCACCATACATGAGCTCAAATAACCTGCTCTTAAGGAAACGGCAGCCTTTCGGATACAGATGGTCTTGCGAGTAATTTAATTAAGATTTGTTGTGTCTCTCCAAATTAGTCCCATCGTTCTCTTCAGAGTTGGAGGCTTTCCCAGTTTAGGCACCAGATCGGTGCCCAGAGTTAAAAATATCACCAGCGGCTGCTGACTCAACAGCAGAGGCCTCGGAGTGAGAGGAGATAGTTCGTCAGCCGAAGGGGAGATATTTGGTTGGAAACATTTACTTCTTTTGAGCCACTTGGGTTAGGTTGACCTGGAGCGAGGGAATTCTGGCAGCATTTCTTTTATTTCTCTGCCTCAAACGTTTACGTGGTTTGGCTCCATTATCCACAAGTGATACGTTCCCAGATAAGCAAAACTGTGGATAATTTATAGCAGGGGTGCTCACACTTTTCCAGCATGCGAACTACTTATAAAACAACCAAGTCAAAATGATCTACCTGCCCACTACAAAAATGTGAAACATATAACACAATATCTGCTTTGAACTGGGTTTTCTGAGCCCACACTGCCATATAATCTGATTCAAAGCAGATAACATGGGGTTTTATTCAACTGTGTGGAAAGGACCTCAGGTAACCCAGGGCCCTTCCACACAGCCTATTTTACAGTTAACACACACAAACTGATTTCTTACTACTGGGCGAATTGTTGCCAAATATGGCCACAAGACGCCTACAAGGAGTGACCATCACTAAAAGAAATTGATTTTGTCATTGCTGGGATTGATAGTTCACTTACAATCAAAGAGCATTCCTACCCCCACTAACAACAGAATTGGGGCAAACCTCCCACACTGAACCCCCACAACCAACAGCAAATGTTCAAGGCAGAGAGGAAGGAAAGGAAGGAAGGAATGAGGGAGGGAGGAAACAGGATGGAAAGAAGGCAAGGCAAGAAGGAGGAGAGAAAGGAAGGAAAGGAAGAAAGGAGATGAGGAAGGAAGAAAGGAAGGGAAAGGAGGGAGGGAGAGAGGAATGAAGGAAGAACAGAAGGGAGGGAGGGAAAGAAGGGAAGGAAGAAAGGATGGGAAGTAGGGAAGGAAAGAAAGGGAAGAAGGAAGGAAGGGAAAGGAGGGAAAGAGGAAGGAAGAAAGGATGGAAAGTAGGGAAGGAAGAAAGGGAAGAAGGAAGGAAGGGAAAGGAGGGAGAGAGAGAGGAAGGAAGGAAGAACAGAAGGGAGGGAGGGAAAGAAGGGAAGGAAGAAAGGATGGGAAGTAGGGAAGGAAAGAAAGGGAAGAAGGAAGGAAGGGAAAGGAGGGAGAGAGAGAGGAAGGAAGGAAGAACAGAAGGGAGGGAGGAAAGAAGGAAGGGAAGAAAGGATGGGAAGTAGGGAAGGAAAGAAAGGGAAGAAGGAAGGAAGGGAAAGGAGGGAAAGAGGAAGGAAGAAAGGATGGAAAGTAGGGAAGGAAGAAAGGGAAGAAGGAAGGAAGGGAAAGGAGGGAGAGAGAGGAAGGAAGGAAGAACAGAAGGGAGGGAGGGAAAGAAGGGAAGGAAGGAAGAAAGGATGGGAAGTAGGGAAGGAAGGAAAGGGAAGAAGGAAGGAAGGGAAAGGAAGGAGAGAGAGGAAGGAAGAAAGGATGGAAAGTAGGGAAGGAAGGAAGGGAAGAAGGAAGGGAAAGGAGGGAGGGAGGGAGAGAGGAAGGAAGGAAGAACAGAAGGGAGGGAGGGAAAGAAGGGAAGGAAGAAAGGATGAGAAGTAGGGAAGGAAGGAAAGGGAAGGAAGAAAGGGAAGAAGGAAGGAAGGGAAAGGAGGGAGGGAGAGAGGAAGGAAGAACAGAAGGGAGGGAGGGAAGGAAGGGAAGGAAGAAAGGATGAGAGGTAGGGAAGGAAGGAAAGGGAAGGAAGAAAGGGAAGAAGGAAGGAAGGGAAAGGAGGGAGAGAGAGGAAGGAAGAACAGAAGGGAGGGAGGGAAAGAAGGGAAGGAAGAAAGGATGAGAGGTAGGGAAGGAAGGAAAGGGAAGGAAGAAAGGGAAGAAGGAAGGAAGGGAAAGGAGGGAGGGAGGGAGGAAGGAAGAACAGAAGGGAGGGAAAGAAGGGAAGGAAGAAAGGATGGGAAGTAGGGAAGGATGGTAAGAGAAGAAGGAAGGAAGGAAGGAAGGAAGGAAGGAAGGAAGGAAGGAAGGAAGGGAAAGGAGGGAGAGAGAAAACATAAGAACATGAGAAGAGCCATGCTGAAACGGGCCTCAGCCCATCTAGTCCAGCATTCTGTGTCACACAGTGGCCCACTAGTTGTACACAGGGATCTCTAGCAGAAAGGAGGGCAAAACCCTCACCTGCTCCCAACCCCCCACAACCAGTACCCGGGGAAAATCCTGCCTGCCTCCATCAACACAGAGGTGGCACTTGGATGTCCATTTCAGTAACTACTGATTCCCTTGGTATCCATGAATCTGTCTAATCCTGCCTTGAAGCTGTCCAGGCTGACAGCTGTCACAACCTCCTCTGGAAGTGAGAGGAAGGAAGGATGGAAAGTAGGGAAGGAAGAAAGGGAAGAAGGAAGGAAGGGAAAGGAGGAAGAGAGAGAGAGGAAGGAAGGACAGAAGGGAGGGAGGGAAAGCAGGGAGGAAGAAAGGATGGGAAGTAGGGAAGGAAGGAAAGAGGGAAGGAAGAAAGGGAAGAAGGAAGGAAAGAAGGAAAGAGAGCAAGGGGGAGGGACAGGGAGGGAGAAAAGAGGAAGCCCCTCCACTGGCTTACCAACAGCTCCGAGTCCATGCTGCAGCAGCTGCAGTTGGAGCTGCCTCTGGCCGCGCCCCTCCTCCGCGCCCTTCTTCTGGCGAGACCACGAAATGGTAGGGAAAATGGCATGCGTGACGTCATGGCGGCGGCAGAAATGGCATGGGAGCCATACACACCATGTATAGCTCCCATATGGGCCATAGCGACACCAGTCATGCCGCCGCCACGCTGACACACCTGGGCGGACTGAGCCTTCCTCCCGCCCTGCCTGCGATCTACCAGGACGCCCTACGTGCTCTACCAGTAGATCGCGATCTACTTAATGAGCACCCCTGATTTATAGGAAGGACTGTTGGACGAGTGGGCTTATAAAGACCCTCATAAATGTACAGCAGAGTAACAGCAGCAGCAGCGTGACCTGGCACCAGTAGCGCAAAGTGATAAAAAGATCAAAAACCCACAGACCAATGTTATCTCTTCCGTCGGAGGCTTTTCTTTGTAGTAAAATAATACGATTGCACTATTTACAATAACAATTTTTCCATAACACAAATAAAGTTCTTTACACTTCCTTCTTTCCTTCCACTCTGGGCTTCTTTCTCATGCAGATAAGTAGCTTCGCTCTCACAGAGCCTCCTTTCAGACCAAAGTTACACAGGAGCTTCACACAGTAGCTTTTTACACACAGCAACCTTCCACATAGACCTCTCATAGACTGGGGCCTTTCTCCCACTGAGGCAAACTAACACTGAGGCGTTCTCATATTGAGGCCTACTAACACACTGAGGCCCTTCTTCCACAAAGACCTCTCATAGACTGAGGCCTTTCTCCCACTGAGGCAAACTAACACTGAGGCCTTCTCATACTGAGGCCTACTAACATACTGAGGCTCTTCTCCCACAGAGACCTCTAACAGGCAGAGAGTACAGCTTTCACTGAGTCATTGCATCCATGTAAACCTTTCAGTGCTTGCTTCACATTTTTGTAATTAAAAATAGCTAGTTAATTTTTAATATTTATGACAAGGACTTTGGCACAAAGAGACTATGTGTTTACAATGATTATCTCACAGAGTCTCAACCCATTCAACATAGTTTGTGGCAGCCACAACAATGAACTTTCTGGATTAGAACAACCACTTTCAAAGTAATTACCGCACAATTGAGCCCCGGAGGTACAGTGGGTTAAACCACTGAGCTGTTGAACTTGCTAACCGAAAGGTCGTAGGTTCGGGGAGCTGTTTGAGCACCTGCTGTTAGCCCCAGCTTCTGCCAGCCTAGCAATTTGAAAACACGGAAGTGTGAGTAGATCAATAGGTACCACTGCGGCAGCTCATTCACTCTCTTTCACTCTCTCTCTCACACTCTCACACACTCAGACTCACTCTCACACTCACTCTCACTCACACACACACACTCTCACTCACTCTCATTCTCTCCCTCTCACTCACTCTCTCACTCTCTCTCTCACTCTTTCACTCTCTCACTCTCTCTCTCTCTCTCACACACACACACACTCTCTCTCTCACACACACTCTCTCTCTCTCACTCACTCACTCTCTCTCAACACTCCATACAGCTATGCCAGCCACCTGACCTTGGAAGTGTCTACAGACAACACCGGCTCTTCAGCTTTGGAATGGAGATGAGCACCAACCCCCAGAGTCGGACACGACTGGACTTAATGTCAGGGGAAAACCTTTACCTACTTCACAATTAAACAGGAAATAACACTTTCAGCACGTACTGGCTGTTAGGAATTCTGGGAGTTGACGTCCAAAACACCTGGAGAGCTGGAGTTTGTGCGTGCCTGATCTAGATGTAGATTGTGTCAACCTAATATTTAAAGATACTGTATCTCATGGTTTCTGTTCAAACTTTGGTCTCACTGCAGGTAAATGAAATTGCCTTTATCAATACTTTGGAAGCCCAGAACAAGCGCCATGATGTTTTGTCCAAACTGAAAGAATATGAACAAAGGCTGAACGAATTGCAGGAGGAGCGTCAGCGGAGGCAGGAGGAGAAGCAAGCCCGCGACGAAGCCGTTCAGGTACAGTTCACCTTTACAATGCGACAGATCACCAGAGAGTGTGAATTTGTCGGTTGGAAAGTGTTAAAAGTTATTCCGATCAACCTTGTTGAGCTTTACCTGTGTGTGTTCTCTGCAGGAACGTAAAAGAGCTCTGGAAGCCGAACGTCAGGCCCGGGTCGAAGAGTTGTTGATGAAGAGGAAAGAGCAAGAGGCCCGGATTGAACAGCAGCGGCAGGAGAAGGAAAGAGCGAGAGAAGACGCCGCTCGGGAAAGGGCCAGGTAGCCATATTTCTTCTCTTCTGCCTCTTATGTTTTGAGTTTTGTAGGGGGTAGAGGCAGTTTCTCCTGATAGTCATCAGTTCACGCCTCCTATAAGAGATTTTCAGGATTATTCTGATATAATACTGTGGCGTCCCGCTAGGGCCAAAAAAAGGGGCTTTAAATGGATGGACGAACTCTATGGCCCTGGGGAACGTGTTACAACCTGCCCATAAAAGACAACCTGAAGATTCACTAAGCAATGAGTTCAGGACTCAAAAGGGTGAACTCAAAACAAGTTTATTTAACAACAACCAGTAAAAAAACAACTGGTGGCCCAAAAAAGCTTGAAGTAGGTTGCAAAGGTGTCCTTTATACAAAGGGGTTGCTTTCACTTGCCTTACGCAGCGTGAAGGTGCCTTTATTAAGTTCCAGGTTTTCCTGTAGCTCCTCAAATGGGCCTCTGGCGCACAAAGTCCTTTGGTCCCCGAAGAAACAGTCTCTGTTGAAGGGCTGGCCCTTCCTATTACTGAATTCCTTGGTTTGAGAGCGTTGGAAGGCTATACGTGAACGAAAGTGCTTTGTCTGAGCCTAGCTCAAGATTTCAGCCTGCTTCGTCCATGTGCTCTTTGCTGGAAGTGAGGCCAGAGAGGACGTCCTGCCCTCAGGTGACCTCTGGAAGAGGAGGAATTCAGGGCAGTGATGCCAGGTACAACTCCACCCAGCACAGTCCACATGACAGAACAAAAGGCCATGCAGGTAAAGGGCAAGCAAGATACAAACAAGCCCCAGGGGGCACAATAAACACCCATGCTGATACAATGTTTACTCTTATTTGGATAGAGACCGAGAAGAGAGGCTAGCAGCTTTGACGGCAGCTCAACAGGAGGCTATGGAAGAACTGCAGAAGAAGATCCAGTTGAAGGTAGACCCTAGATAGTATATTTGTGTTTAAAGATATGACATTCTTGAGTACTAATGCTAAGGTTCTTTAGTTGAAAGCAATAGAATTGCCAAAAATGCTTTTGTGTGGGATGCATTCGCTGCTTTCGACTAGAAAACTAGCCCACAGCAGTGATTGAAGGTAGATACACGGGCACCCCTCTGGCTCCTGGTGTTTGCGGGGGCCCGGAAATGGAGGATCTGCCTCACTATTTGTTTTCCTGCCCTCTGCCCTCTGAGCCAAGAACTAAAATCCTGGGGCCTATTCTTTATCCCCTTCAAACCAACACTGTGTCAGAAAAGATCTTCTATCTCTTGGCTGACACTAACCCTGTGGTTACTCACAAGGCGTCTCTTCTTGCCCTGGCAGCACAGAAAATCCGCACAAGACTAATTTCCAATATTAATATATTATATTCATAATGTAAATAAATAAATATTACAGTTGAGTGTTCTGGGGATGCTCTTAACTAATAGTGGTTGTTTATAAAGTTCTAATAATGCTGTATCTATTTGGTTTTACTGTATGTGCGAGTCCATATAGTACGTAGTATTTTAAGGGTGCATCTCGCCATCGATATATGTAGCACTTTAATGATTTATAGGATTTTAATGGTGTATTTTATACTGTATTTAATAATCTGGTTTTCATGTATTTATCTATTTGCCTTATATGTGAAAGACCTATGGTTTAAGCATCAAATAAACTTGACTTGAAGCTAGATAACTAGTTTTTAATGGGTTGCTGTGAGTTTTCTGGGCTGTATGGGCATGTTCCAGAAGCATTCTCTCCTAACATTTCGCCCACATCTATGGCAGAGGTTGTGAGGTCTGTTGGAAACAAGCCAAGTGGGGTTTATATATCTGTGGAATAATGTCCCGGGTGGGAGAAAGAACTCTTGTCTGTTTGAGGCAAGTGTAAATGTTGCAATTGGCCAGCTTGATTAGCATTTAATGGCCTTGCCGCAGTGTATACCATGTAGCTGTGGACAAGTCTAAATAGGGACATCCAGATACAACACCCAAACACAAATCCAGGAACATGAAAGGCACTACAAACTAACTCAACCAGAGAAGTCAGCCAAAGCAGAGCACCCGATGAACCAACTTGGATGTAGCATGTTATTTGAGGACACAGAAATGCTGGATCATTCTAAAAACTACCATGACAACACATAGAAGGCTTTGAAATCCACAAGAATGTGGACAGTTTCAACAGAAAGGAAAACATGAAAATGAACAAAACCTGACTACCAGTATTAAAGAACTCTAAAATCAGGACAGTAAATAAAGAACAGCACTCAGAAAACATGGAAATTCCAGACAATGATCAATCAGGGTCAGCTAACACCTCCCAACCGCATCCTTTCCGTCCTGTGTCAATGGGGCTGAGGGGAAAGGTGTGCGTGCGCTGTCACTGAAGAGAAGGGAACGGGTCCCTTTGTGTGGCGGGGAGCGAGTACGTTACCCCTTGGGAAGGAGGGCGAGCGAGTGCCTCAGAGCCGAGGCCCAAAGGGACGGGGAAAGCCGGGCTGGGTCCAGAGCATGCTCTTCATCTGAGGCAGTGGCTTCAGAGGTGGCCCCACGTGCGGCTCATGGCCCAGCAGCTGCAAAGAGTCGGGGCCTTCCTCTGCCTCAGGCTCCCCTCCGGGCCTCCACGCTGCACACTGCCCTTCTTTCCCGTGACCTTCTCTTCCCTCAGCAGCCTGGAAAGGAAGCCGCTCCGAGCCAGGCCAGGCCAGGCGCCCCCTCCCCTTCCCTCAGGTGCAGAAGCACTGGCTGAGAAGCAGCGGCGTAGATGGATGGGCTGAGGCTAACGCGGCGAGCACGAGCACTGCCTCCGCGGAGCCCGGCCTTGGCTCCATCTCCTTTTGGGTACCAGGCGGCAGGAGCCAATCACGCTACGATTTTTAATTATTTTATAACATTTTTATTTTATTTTTTTGGTCTGTGATCTCCGCTCCTAGGTCATGACCTAGGTTGGCCCTATGGATAATCCGGGCCTGCGAACAAAGGATCCCCAGACAGGAAGCAGCCAGGCTTTGAAGCTGCAAGACCATTCAATGCTAATCAAGCTGGCCAATTGCGATATTCACACTTGCCTCAAACAGACAAGAGTTCTTTCTTCCACCATGGACATCACTCCATAGAAATATAACCCCCCCCCTTTCCTCTGAGGATGCTTGCCGTAGATGTGGGCAAAACGTCAGGAGAGAATGCTTCTGGAACATGGCCATACAGTCCAGAAAACTCACAGCAACCTAGTGATTCTGGCCATGAAAGCCTCAACAACACATAGTTTTCCATGGTTGGTGGAGCTTCTCTCACTCCCTTTGGGTAAAAGTTGGTGCCAGGTGTAAAATGTCTTCCACCCATAGTTTTATTGATAGCTGCCATACTTGGGAATATAAGCATTAGTTCTGTTTTCCACTAATTTGAATGTGTTCAGTGTACCAACAAATAACCTTTTGGGCTTTTGTTTCCCACTATGTGCTCAGCATGACGAAAGCATTCGGAGGCATATGGAGCAGATAGAGCAGAGGAAGGAGAAAGCGGCAGAATTAAGCAGCGGAAGGCACGCCAATACTGACTATGCGCCTAAACTCACACCCTACGAGCGGAAAAAGCAGTGTTCGTTGTGCAATGTCATGGTAAGCTTTAAATTCCCTCTGGAGTGTTTTCCATTAATGGAGGCATTTTCTTAGGGAGTTTGAATGCAAAACACTTACAGTGATAGCCAGGTGTGGATGCAGTGCACCATCTCAAATATAAGAGAGTAGTTTTAGGTCAGGGTGGGCAAGGTATCATATATACTCGAGTATAAGCTGACCCGAATATAAGCTGAGCCACCTAATTTTACCACAAAAAACTAGGAAAACATATTGACTCGTGTAATTGTGTAAGTCGCCCAGAGCACCTTTCGTGGAGGGCGACTCATAAGAAATAAAGTTAGTTAGTTAGTTAGTGTATAAGCCAAGGGTTGGGAAATGCAGCAGCTACTGGTCAATTTCAAAAATAAAAATAAAACCAATAAAATTATATTAATTGAGTCATCAGTAGGTTAAATGTTTTTGAATATTTACATAAAACTGTAATTTAAGATAAGACTATCCAACTGATGAAACCATTATTTTAACTTTCTTCAATGTAAATGTGCTTACATATCCTTCCAATAATAATAGAGTAAAATAATAAACATAATAAAAATAAATAGAGCAAAATAATGTAATAATAATAGAGTAATATAATACATGTAATAATAGAGTAAAATAATTAACATAATAATAAATAGAGCAAAATAATAAATGTAATAATAAATAGATTAAAATAATAAGTGAAATAATAACAATAATACATAGAGTAAAATATAAACGTAACAACAACAACAATAATCCAATAATCGTTATCGTTTATTTTAACTACAGTATACATTTTGGGGAAAATGGAAAGGGGTGGTTGAAAAAGTGGGAATATGAGTTGAAAAGGAGGAAAGTGTAATAACTGAGGTGTGAAAGGGGGACTGGAAACTGAGAAAGGTTGGGATGGAAAGGGGGCTGGAAAAGTGGGAAAGACCCCAGTCAAGTGTGTGTGTGTGGGGGGGTAATAGAGTACAACAACAACATAACTTTATTACGGTCACTGACCAGCACAAAGCGGGCAATAGAGTAAAATAATACATTCATGATTTTACTCTATTATTATTACATTTATTATTTACTCTATATTTATTATTCTTATTATATTTATTATTTTACTCTATTTTATCAATCAATCAATTGCCTTTATTTCAGTTAACAAACCTTAGGCAGATACAGAAAAATATAGTACAGATAAAAGTCACATATAAAACACAATACAGGTTATCAAATGTACACATATTAAAATCACTGGCCTTAAAATTTAAAAAGCTAACAATACGTATCTAGGGCTGTGTACATTTATTATTTTACTCTATTTTATTACATTTATTATTTTACTCTATTACTTTTATTACATTTATTATTTTAGTCTTATTGGGAAAAGCCAAAAAAAAAAAATGGGGTGGGAAAGAGGGGCAGCTGGAAAAGATTGGGATGGGGAAAGGAAATTGCAAAGTGAGCAAGACTAGGGTGCAAAAGGGGGGCTGGAAAGGTGGAAAAATTGGAGTGGGGAGAGGGCAAATGAAGAAGTGGGAAAGATTGAGGTGGGAAAGACTGGGGTGAGAAAGAGAGGGCTGGGAAAGTGGGAAACTGCGGTGGGAAAAGGGGCAAACCTGAAATGGGAAAGAGAGGCTAAAACCTGGGAAAGGCTAGGATGGAAAGGCAGCTAGAAAAATAAGAGAGAGGGGCTAGGGATAGTAAAGACTGGGGTGGGAAGGGGGAAACTAGAAAAAGGGAAGACTGGGATGGGAAAGGGGTGCTGAAAAACTTGGGGGGAGGGAGGGAATTGAGGTGGAAGGACTGGGGAGAGGAAGGCCTCTCATCCTCTCTGGACAGATCAACCCAGCTGGGTGAGGGAGGAGGAAGGAAAGGTGCGCGCAGTGCAAGGGAGACAGGAAAGATGCACGTGGGGCGAGGGAAAAGGAGGGAAAGGTGTGCACGTGAGGCATAGGCAAGTTTGCCTATACCTGCATTAGACATTCAAATCTAACATTTAAGTAGGAAGGAATCAAGGAAGCAGTCCCAAACAGCTCTATGACTCTTATACAAAAAAACACAAAAATACCAATTTTGTCACCCAAAAAATGGGGGTGCGACTATTATGTGATGAAATACAGTTAATGTGACAGTTAACTTGTGTGAGGGAAAGGCATGGGCAAGTTTGACCTTCTAATCTAACATTTAATTAGGATGGAATCAAGGAATCAGTCCCAAACAGCTCTGCGACTCTTTTGCAAAGAAAACAAAAATACCAATCTTGCCACCCCAAAATGGGTGTGTGACTATTATGCGATGAAATACGGTTAACCTGTCAGCTAACTTGCTTCATGACTGGCTGTTAGGAATAGTGACAGTTAAAAGTCCAAAACACATGGAGGGTGAAGTTTGCCTACTACTAAGGAGGCTGTTTTTGTCCTGAACCGGTGCTTGGCTGCTGTGTCGGACTGGATGAGGGCGAACAAATTGAAATTGAATCCAGACAAGACAGAGGCACTCCTGGTCAGTCGAAAGGCCAAACAGGGCATAGGGTTACAGTCTGTGTTAGACGGGGTTACACTCCCCCTGAAGATGCAGGTTCGCAGTTTGGGTGTGATCCTGGACTCATCGCTGAGCCTGGAACCAGGGGAGCATTTGCACAGTTAAAACTTGTGCGCCAGCTGCGCCCATACCTTGGGAAGTCTGACTTGACCACGGTGGTCCATGCTCTGGTTACATCCCGTATAGATTACTGCAACGCTCTCTACGTGGGGTTGCCTTTGAAGACTGTTCAGAAGCTGCAACTAGTCCAATGGACAGTAGCCAGATTGATAACAGGAGCGGCATTCAGAGAGCATACAACTCCCCTGTTGTGCCAGCTCCAATGGCTGCCAGTTTGCTACCGGGCACAATTCAAAGTGCTGGCTTTAGCCTTTAAAGCCCTAAACAGTTCGGGTCCGACTTACCTGTCCAAACGCATCTCTCCCTATGAACCATCGAGATGTTTAAGATCATCCGGAGAGGCCCTGCTCTCGGTCCCGCCTTCTTCACAGGCGCGACTGACGCCTTTTCAGTGGTGGCTCCTCGGCTTTGGAACGTCCTCCCTAGAGACATCAGATCGGCCCCCTCCCTCCTGACATTTCGCAAGAAAGTCAAGACCTGGTTGTTTGAGCAGGCATTTGCTGATGAAATGTAACGGTTTAATTAAATATATGGAATGACGACGATGTGACGGAAACTGATTTCAACATGACGCTGAGATTGCAATTGTATGTTTTTAATTGTTAATTTGTTGTTATATGGGGGGGGGTTTCTTTGCTTGTGTTGTATTGAGGGCAGAGACTGCCTTGTGTAAACTGTCCCGAGTCGCCTTCAGGCTGAGAGGGACGGTATAGAAACGTGACAAATAAATAAATTTTCCCATGCCTGTACCATCCCCTTTTGCTCAAAGGAAAAAATGTTTTCCTCCTTTCAGATTTCCTCAGAAGTCTATCTCTTTAGCCACATTAAAGGGAAAAAGCACCAACAAGCTGTGAGAGAAAACAGCAGCATCCAAGGACGGGAGCTTTCCGACGAAGAAGTGGTAGGTCCTGTTTTTTGTATCCTGTCATCTGGAGAGTAACGTGGGAGGGATCTAAACAAATCCCCCTGAGTCAATGAGAAATTATTTTGCTGCAGGAAACATTAACAGTAGAAAAAAAGGGGTCAGCCTAGCCAGTTTTGGAAAGGACTTCCAGAGATTGGGTTCTTCTTACTGAAGTGGCCTAGTTTTGATTTCATGGGATTTTGTTCATATTCCAATAGCCACGGAGCGCTATACTATCTAGTTCATCCTATGTTTTTGGTCAATGCATAGAGTTTAACTAATATGGCTAAGACAGTGTATCTAAACCTGGTGGGGGGCCGCAAGGGGCTGTCGGGGGGTGGCAAAGACCATCAGAAAAACACAGTATTTTCTGTTGGTCATGGGGATTCTGTATGGGAGGTTTGGTTCAATTCCATTGTTGCAAGAGTTCAGGATGCTCTTTGATTGTAGGTGAACTATAAATCCCAGCAACTACAACTCCCCAATGTCAAGTCTATTTTCCCCAACCTTCACCAGTGTTCACATTTGGGCATATTGAGGATTCGTGCCAAGTTTGGTCCAGATCCATCATTGTTTGAGTCCACAGTGCTCTCCGGATGTAGGTGAACTACAACTCTAAAACTCAAGGTCAATGCCCACCAAACCCTTCCAGTATTTTTTGTTGGTTATGGGAATTCTGTGTGCCAGGTTTCTTCAATTCCATCATTGGTGGAGTTCAGAATGCTCTTTGGTTGTAGGTGAACTATAAATCCCAGCAACTACAACTCCCCAATGTCAAGGTCTGTTTTCCCTAAACCCCACCAGTGTTCACATTTGGGCATATTGAGGATTTGTGCCAAGTTTGGTCCAGATCCATCATTGTTTGAGTCCACAGTGCTCTCCGGATGTAGGTGAACTACAACTCTAAAACTCAAGGTCAATGCCCACCAAACCTTCCCAGTATTTTTTGTTGGTTATGGGAATTCTGTGTGCCAAGTTTCTTCAATTCCATCATTGGTGGAGTTCAGAGTGCTCTTTGATTGCAGGTTAACTATAAATCTCAGCCACTACAACTCCCAAATCTATCCCCCCAACACCACCAGTATTCAAATTTGGGCATATTGGGTATTTGAGCCAAATTTGGTCCAGTGAATGGAAATACATCCTGCATATCAGATATTTACATTACAACTCATAACAGTAGCAAAATTACAGTTATGAAGTAGCAATGAAAATAATGTTATGATTGGGAGTCACCACAACATGAGGAACTGTCTTAAGAAGTCGCAGCATTAGGAAGGTTGAGAAACACTGATCTAGAAGTAAAATACATATATCCTATGTGGGCAAAATTTCAAAACAGAGAAATAAATAATGCCTGTATAAGACAATAACCACAGTTGGGTTTTTTGCCACTTTATTTTATTTTTAATCAATGAAGGTACCTTTAGGTGAACGCGCTCTTCCTACTTAAAGTTATTGCTTGCCATCTCTGATGCCTCCATGTTAAATGATCCTTCTTCTTTGACATATAGGACTTTATTTATACCACCTCTGACCTAATGAAATTTCACCTTTCCCCTTTTGCGCTTGACACTTCAAATAACATACACTTGATCTTTGACACTTTTTTCCCTTTTTTGTGAGTGTTAAACTCAATAGGAATAATAGCAGTCTGGTAACAAATGATAGTACATTCAACTAAAGGATGTTGTTCCTTGGAGTTGCGGTGATTTTTGTCTTGATCAACACCAGGATTTAGGGGCGGAATTCAGCATTCAAGGCTTACTTAATTGATATCAATTTAGGGTCTTTTAATTTAACCGTTCCCTTGTGTTAGTTTAATGAGAAAAGAGATAAGCCCTGTGATAGCTTCACCGTAGGGTTGGTATAAATCTGTAACAACGTGAAATAACAATAAGAACAACAACAATAATAAACAGTAACAACAACATGTCCAAAGGGTCAGAAGACCAAACTTGTGATCACATACATTGCGGGAATTGTGAACTGGACGCAAGTAGAGCTGGATGATCTAGACCAGGACTGTCCAACTTCTACCGGACCTGTGGCCGGAATTCCAGTTACTGATGACCTGGGGGCCGAAGGGTCTGCCTCCGCCCCGGCTCCGCCCCTCCCCCGCTCCACCCCAGCTCCGCCCCCCCCCGGCTCCGCCCAGGCTCCGCCCCCCCTGGCTCCACCCTCCCGGCTCCACCCCAGCTCCGCCCTCCCAGGCTCCGCCCAGGCTCCACCCCCTCCCTGGCTCCACCCCTGCCCCGCCCCCCCCCCCTCTCCGCCCTCACCCCGCCTTGGAGGTGTCTGTGGAGGACACCGGGGCTTTGACTTGGAGATAGAGATGAACACCAAAATCCCAGTCTCAAGTCCCAGTCCCTGCTTTGAACTGGATTATATTGCAGTGTGGACTCAGGGCCCTTCACACAGCCATATAACTCAGAATATCCAGGCAGGAAACCCCACAAAACCTGCTTTGAACTGGATTATATTGCAGTGTGGATTCAGGGCCCTTCCACACAGCCATATAACCCAGAATACCTGCTTTGAACTGGATTATCGGAGTCCACACTCATATAATCTGGTTTAAAGCAAATAACATGGGATTTTATTCAGATGTGTGGAAAGGAAGTCAAATAAGAAGCCAGGGCCCTTCCACACAGGCCTATAACCCTGAATGATAAGGCATAATATTCATTCTGCCTCTGCTAATAATAATAATAATAATAATAATAATAATAACAACAACAACAACAACAGGTTCCTGGGTAGGAGACCTCCAAGGGCCATCCAGGGCCATCCAGTCCAATCTCCTTCTGCCATAAGGGGAAAATACAATCAAAGCATTCCTCACAGATGGCCATTCAGCCTCTGATGATAATAATAATAATAATAATAATAATTACAATGGGTTCCTAGAATAGGAGACCTCCAAGGGCCATCCAGTCCAATCTCCTTCTGCCATAAGGGGAAAACACAATCAAAGCATTCCTCAGCCATGTTGAATCAAACCTAAACTCTCATGAGAGCAACAGAAAGTACTGAACCTTGAGTTTGGGAGTTGTAGTTCTCCTCCATCCAGAGAGCACTGTGGACTCAAATAATGATGGATCAGGACCAAACTTGGCACGAAGCCTCAGAAGAGGAGGAAGCCGGAAAGGGAATGGATGAGCACCCCCCCGTGCTCCGAACTCAGCCCCGCCCCTTTTTCGCTCTGGCCACGCCCCCTCTCACTCGTGCACTCTCTCTATCTCCTTCCCTCTTTCCTTAAGGTGGTTGAATGGTGAAGGAAGGAAAGGGGAAAGAGAGAAAGAAGGAGGGAGGGAGAGGGAGAGGGGGAGGGAGGGAAGTAGGAGGAGGAGGAAGAGAGCCTGCTCCTCCTCCCTGCCGCCCCTCACCCCCCCGCCACGAAAAAAATAAATAAAAAATATTACAAAAAATATTACAAAAAAATATTTTAATTTTTTTAAAAAAAATCTTAAAAAGCAGATATCTTGCAGGAGGGTAGGGGGCCGTGGGGAAGGGGCTGGGGGCCGTATACGCCCCGGGGGCCGCCAGTTGGACAGCCCTGATCTAGACCAGGGGTGCCCACACTTTTTCAGCATGCGAGCTACTTATAATAAAACCAAGTCAGAAAGATCTACCTACCTCCTCAAGGCTGGAGGGGGGAGGGGGCAGGGCTTGGCATGGGGCGGGGCTTGGTGCAACCTGGCTCCGCCCCCTCTGGCTTCAGCTCTACCAGCAGCTTCTCCAGGCTTGAGGATGGCAAAGCCAAGCCAGTGGTGGCAGCTAGAACAAGGCTGGCTTGGCCCTGCCATCCTCAAGCCTGGAGAAGCTGCTGGAAGAGCGAAAGTCAGAGGGAGCGTAGCAAGGCTGTGCCAAGCCCCGCCCCCTCCCTGCTGGCTTTGTAGCTCCCAGCAGCTTCTCCAGGCTTGAGGATGGCAATGCCAAGCCAGTGGTGGCATAGTTAGCACAAGGCTGGCTTGGCACTGCCATCCTCAAGCCTGGAGAAGCTGCTGGTAGAGCAGAAACCACAGGGGGGCAGAGCCAGGCCGCGCCAGGCCCCGCCCCCTCCCCTCTGGCCTTGGAGCTCCCAGCAGCTTCTCCAGGCTTGAGGATGGCAATACCAAGCCAGTGGTGACATAGCTAGCACAAGGCTGGCTTGGCACTGCCATCCTCAAGCCTGGAGAAGCTGCTGGTAGAGCGGAAGCCAGAGGGGGGCGGAGCCAGGCCATGCCAAGCCCCGCCCCCTCCCCTCTGGCATTGGAGCTCCCAGCAGCTTCTCCAGGCTTGAGGATGGCAATGCCAAGCCAGTGGTGGCATAGCTAGCACAAGGCTGGCTTGGCACTGCCATCCTCAAGCCTGGAGAAGCTGCTGGTACAGCAGAAGCCACAGGGGGCAGAGCCAGGCCGCGCCAAGCCCCGCCCCCTCCCCTCTGGCTTTGGAGCTCTAGCAGCTTCTCCAGGCTTGAGGATGGCAATGCCAAGCCAGTGGTGGCATAGCTAGCACAAGGCTGGCTTGGGCCTGCCCTCCACAAACCTGGAGCACCTGCAGGGAGTGCCGAAGCCGAGGAGGGGGCGGGGCTTGGTGCATCCTGGCTCCGCCTCCTCTGAGAAGCGCCCCATCCGGCTGGGATCGACCTCCTTCGGTCCCGGGATCGACTGGTTGATCGCGATCAACTTCCTGGGCAGCCCTGATCTAGACAGAAAAACAAGAAAACTGATGGCCATCTACTCCTCATGACACCCATGTAGTGATGTCAACAGACTTGACCTGCACACAAAATCAAAAGGCAGAGGACTTTTGCAGCTGAAACAAATGGCAGAAGGAGAGAATACAATTAACATTAACATATCATACACATTCACTTGAGTTAAAAACAGTGTTCCGACCATAACAGGAGCATTGAGCCATATCCATCAACTTGCCATTACAATTCCAATCCAAAATGCTGCATTGTGCTAATGTGCAAACGCCTGGTCCCACAGCCAAGATTTCACTTTTTTCCTAAATGCCAGGAGGGATGGGGTTGATCGTATGTCGCTTGGAAGCGCGTTCCACAGACGGGGAGCCACCACCAAGAAGGCCCTCTCTCTCGTCCCCACCAACCGCGTCTGAGAAGTTGGCAGGAGCGAGAGCAGGGCCTCCTCGGATGATCTTAAATTACGAGGTGGGACATAGAGGCTGATGCGTTCGGACAAGTAAGCTGGGCCAGAACCGTATAGAGCTTTAAAGGTCAAAACCAGCACTTTGAATTGAGCTTTGAAGAGGACAGGCAGCCAGTGAAGCTGACACAACAGGGGGGTGGTATGCTCCCTGTATGTAGCTCCAGTTAGTAATCTGGCTGCCGCCTGTTGGACTAGTTGCAATTTCCGAACTGTCTTCAAAGGCAGCCTCACGTAGAGCGCATTGCAGTAATCTATACGGGATGTGACCAGAGCATGGATGACCGTAGCCAGATCAGACTTCCCAAGGTTCGGGCGCAGCTGGCTCACGAGTCTTAACTGTGCAAAAGCTCCCCTGGCCACCGCCGAGACCTGGGGTTTCAGGCTCAGCGATGAGTCCAGGATCACTCCCAAGCTGCCAACCTGCGTCTTCAGGGGGAGTGTAACCCCATCCAACACAGGCTGTAACCCTATGCCCTGTTCGGTACAGGAAAGGAGATTCCACCTGAACATTAGGCAGAACTTCCTAATGGTGAGAGCTGTTCAGCAGTGGAACTCTCTGCCCTGGGGTGTCGTGGAAGCTCCTTCTTTAGAGACTTTTAAACAGTGGCTGGATGGCCATCTGTTGGGGGTGCTTTGAATGTGATTTTCCTGCTTCTTGGCTGAATGGGGTTGGACTGGATGATCCACGAGGTCTCTCCCAACTGTAGGATTATATAAGTTCAAAATGTAGTATCAAAGCCAGTTTAAATGGGTTCATTTCAGTGACGGCCATGATGATAAGGGAGAATCCGTCAAAGGAAAGTCTTCAGCATCCCAATGACCTTTTAGCAATGTGAATAAAAGTGCTTCATTTTGCCTCACTTTTGAGGCACCTCAGAGCTCCTTGAATTGTGAGAGAGGCTGGGATGTTTGTCCTTCATCCGCAGGTGTTCTGTGTCCTATGGAAGCCAACCAACACTGCTACAAAAATATAAACCGCAGCGCCCAGTGTTTATGCAAACATTCGGCATTATATCTCTTGTTACTCTAAACATTTACACTGCGAAAACAAACAGCATTTAATCCAAAGCCCTACAAGATAGAGGATTATAGGTACTGAAGCCTTCGACATGTGTGCTTCTCATATCAGACTACTCCCCTCCCTCATTCTTCAATTGCTTGAACGTACTGGGGTTTCCAGGATACATTTGCGATAATGGCCTCTTGACTTTATTTTTTCCTATAGAGGGAAAAGGTTCTGTGGTTTGGGAGGGAGATTCTCAAGTTCTGGTTTAGCACCTCTTCTTCGTTTTTACTAGAATGAAGTCTGTTCATGGGGCTCCTTTAAATAATAATAATAATAATAATAATAATTTTTGGAACACAACAAGATTAGTACACAGCAAACAAGATCACTATGCTGGTTGTCGTATTGGATCACACGTCAGACAAGTTTCTAGGACAGGGCTGCCCAGGAAGTCGATCGCAATCGACCAGTCGATCCCAGGACTGAAGGAGGTCGATCCCAGGATGGGGCGCTTCTCAGAGAGGGATGGAGCCAGGCCGCGCCAAGCCCGCCCGGCCGGCATTCCCAGCAGCTTATCCAGGCTTGAGGATGGCAATGCCAAGCCAATGGTGGCATAGCTAGTACAAGGCTGGCTTGGCACTGCCAGCTTCAAGCCTGGAGAAGCTGCTGGGGCTCTCCAAAGCCAGCGGGGAGGGGAGGGGGCGGGGCTTGGTGTGGCCTGGCTCCGCCCCCTCTGGCTTACGCTCTATCAGCAGCTTCTCCAGGCTTGAGGATGGCAGTGCCAAGACAGCCTTGTGCTAGCTATGCCACCACTGGCTTGGCATTGCCATCCTCAAGCCTGGAGAAGCTGCTGGGAGCTCCAAAGCCAGAGGGGAGGGGCGGGGCTTGGCGCAGCCTGGCTCCGCCCCCTCTGGCTTCCGCTCTACCAGCAGCTTCTCCAGGCTTGAGGATGGCAAGGCCAAGCCAGTGGTGGCATAGCTAGCACAAGGCTGGCTTGGCACTGCCATCCTCAAGCCTGGAGAAGCTGCTGGTAGAGCTGAAGACAGAGGGGGCGGAGCCAGGTCACTCCAAGCCCTGCCCCCGCCCCGTCCTTTTCCAGCCTTGAGGAGGTAGGTAGATCTTTCTGACTTGGTTTTATTATAAATAGCTCACATGCTGAAAAAGTGTGGGCACCCCTGTTCTAGGACTGTGATGTATCAGCTAATAATGCATGCGGATCCCAGTAGGGTGGCCTTTTGCAGCTGGCGGATGGTAATTTTGTCAGCACCAGTTGTATTTAAGTGCAGGCCAAGGTCTTTAGGCACTCCACCCTGTGTGCCCATCACCATTGGGACCACCTTGACTGGCTTGTGTCTTTGCAGTTTGATCTTTATGTCTTCATATTGTGTCAGCTTTTCTAGTTGTTTCTCTTCAATCCTGCTGTCACCTGGGGTTGCAACATCGACAATCCATACTTTGTTTTTTAACAGGTTCGTGAGGTCAGGAGTCTTTTGCTCCAAAACTCTGTCAGTCTGAATTCGGAAGTCTCAGAGTAGTTTGACGTGTTCATTTTGTGCAACTTTTCCCACCTTGTGATCCCACCAGTTCTTTGTCACAGGCAGGTGGTATTTGTGGCACAAGTTCCAATGGATCATCTGAGCAGTGGAGCCCCCAGTGCCGGCAGTTAAACCCCTGTGCCGGCAGGACTGAAGACCGACAGGTCACAGGTTCAAATCCGGGGAGAACGCGGATGAGCTCCCTCTATCAGCTCCAGCTCTCCATGTGGGGACATGAGAGAACCCTTCCACAAGGGTGGTAAAACATCAAAATATCCAGGCGTCCCCAGGGCAACGTCCTTGCAGATGGCCAATTCTCTCACACCAGAAGCGACTTGCAGATTCTCAAGTCGCTCCTGACACGACCAAATATATATATATCTCAGCAATGGTGTTATACCTCTGCTTGTAGTCTGTCTGCACGATCTTCTTGCAGCAGCTGAGGATGTGATTATTATTATTATTTCTTACCCACTTCTGTTGTGGGTTACAGCAATACTGTGCTTTACTTTAAAGAAACACATTCAGAAGATTAGTATAGCCTAATGTATTGAACCATTTTAATATTTTTTATCCCACTTTCAATCTTTTTAAGAGAAAATAGTGGTATATAATAATAATAATAGCTAGGTGTATGCTGCAAGTCGTATTTCTAATCCATCTAAAACGCAAACATGTGCTTTTCATCTTAAGAACAGACAAGCATCTCGAGCTCTTAGGATTGCGTGGGAAGGAATCCCACTGGAGCATTGCAGCACACCCAAATACCTGGGAGTTCTTTGGATCATGCTCTGACTTACAAGAAGTACTGCTTTAATATCAAGCAAAAAGTGGGTGTTGGAAATAACATCGTATGAAAGCAGACTGGCACAACCTGGGGATCACAACCAGACACAGTGAAGACATCTGCCCTTGTGCTTTGCTACTCTGCTGCTGAGTGGTGAGATGTATTCCACATGACCAGTGTGGAATACATCTCACCACATTTAAAAAGTGGATGTGGCTCTTAATGAGAAATGCCACATTATCACAGGATGTCTATGTGCTACACCACTGGAGAAATTATACTATTTAAGCCGGTATAGCACCACCTGACATCCGTCCTAAAGTAGCAGTCAGCAATTAAAGGACCAAGGCAGTTACATCTCCGGCCCATACTCTGTATGGATATGCACCAGCATGCCAATGCCTTAAATCAAAAACAGCTTTCTAAGATCTACAGATATACTTGCAGGAACACATCAACAAGCCAGAGTCCAAAAGTGGCAGGCTAAAACCCAGAACCTCAAACAGTTTATTTATTTATTATTTCGATTTATATACCAACCAAAAAGGCTCAGGGTGGTTCACAACAATGAATACATAACACAACGTAGTTAAAAACAGAATAAAAACAGATTAGGACCAGAATGGAAAGCACAACCTTAGAGATTAAATGCCTGGCGGAACAGGGTGGTCTTACAGGCCCTCCTGAAGGCCTGGAACTCAGTTATTGCTCATGCCTCTGCCGGGAGGGCATTCCACAGGGTAGGCGCTACTACAGAAAAGGTGTGCTGTCGAGTCGGTGACAATCGGCAAATCTTGAGTGATGGAAACTCCAATAGGTTTTCATCCATGGACCGTAGTGGTCTCTGGGGAATGTGCAGGGAGAGGCGGTCCTTCAGATACACTGGCCCCAGACCATGCAAGGCCTTAAAGGTTAACACCAGCACTTTGAAGGCAATCCGGTACTCAATGGGAAGCCAGTGCAAACGCTGGAGGACTGGTGTGATGTGGCATGTTAGTGTCACTCCAGCCAGCAGTCGAGCCGCAGCGTTTTGCACCATCTTCAGTTTCCGGATTACCGACAAAGGAAGGCCAATGTAAAGGGCATTACAGTAGTCCAGTCTTGAGATGACCGTGGCCTGGATTACCGCGGCTAGGTCGTCACTGGAAAGGTAGGGCGCCTTTGCATCTGGCTGAGGCTGGATGAGAAACTCCCTCCTGGGCACACAGAAGGTTGGACGACTTGGAAGGCACTGAACAAGCTGCGCTCCGGCATCATAAGACACAGAGCCAATCTTAAGAAATGGGGCTACAAAGTGGAGTCCACAACATGCGAGTGAGGAGAGCAAATCACAGACCATTTACTACAATGTAGCCTGAGCCCTGCCACATTCACAGTGGAGGACCTTTTCACAGCGACACCAGAAGCAATCCAAGTGTTCATCTGATTAAAGGCAATTTAGCATAATGCCAAGTTTTTAACTTTCTTTGTGTTTTAAATACATTTTAACTGTACTCTCAGTTTACTTCTGACACTCTAAATACAGGTGTATATTTTTAAAATGACCTTAATGGCAGTAAATGCTAGACACATAGCTGACAGTGATAGGCAATGACTTGTAGCCAGGAACGGCAACTGCTTAGTGTGATGTCGACATTCAATACTTTGCTTGTGCATCCCTTTCCCCGCTTCTGTTCCACACATTAGATATTAGCTCTGCCAACTTGGGTAATCCTCCACTTCGATCGGTCCTTTGAAGAAGTGACGCTTGCTTGTGACGGGACGTGTTATTGCTCTGCTTCTCATTGAGACCGATGGAGCTTGAGATTAATCTGAGCTGCCGCGACTGAAAGCCGAGACGGCTGAGAACTGCCGTTTTTGTCCGTGCGCCCAAGACCTTGGAGCGTACAGTGTTCTTTGCAGCCCTCCCATGTCATGTTACCCAAAGTGGCGGAGGCCTCTTTCACCCCGTTTCAGGGAAATGAATAGATGTGTGTGTTGAGTTCTTATCGTTCAGTCAGAGATGTCTATCAGGTTGCAAGTTAGATCAAGGAGGATATTTGAGGAGTGGCCCATTCACAATTCTCCCCTCATACGGAGAGTGCTTTATCTTTCCCCACTGCGTCTTTGGGGGGGGGGGGGAGATGTCACTTTATATTTAACAATAACCTGCCTTTGAAGACATGTATTTGAGAAGAGTGGATTAGTATAGCTTCCTCCAGTGTTGGTGAAGAAGGTAAATAGCATCATTCTGGTGGCCATTTTGGTTTCTAGCTCTCTGATGTTTCAAGCCATGGGCATTAATTCCAAGACCTATACACCTTTCTTGTCTACATTGATCTGTTCCAACTTCTTATTATTATTGCCTGAGTTATTTGATTTTTTTTTACAAAATGCATAATGTTGTGGGTGAACTACAACTCACATCATGCCAGGTTAACCCCCTGAAACTCCACCAGTGGTTAAAGTTTGTCATGTTGGTCAAGTTTGCTCTAGATCAGTGGTTTCCAACCTATAGGTCTCCGGGTGTTTTGGACTTCAACTCCCAGAAATCCCAGCCAGCTTGCCAGCTGTTAGGAACTGTGTTGAAGTCCAAAACACCTGAAGACCCAAAGGTTGCATCATGGGTGGGGTTCAGTGCGATCTCTGGCTGCAGGATAAACTCCAGGTCCCACCATGGCTAGTTAGATCCTGCTGAGAGAGGTTACGAGGCCCTCCGTTGAATATAGTCAACTGCTCCCTTGAGTAAGAGGTGATGGTAAGTCCGCTGCTGAAGAAGCCGAACTTAGATCGTTCGGCTCCCTCTAGTTACCACCCAGTTTCGAATTTATCGTTTTTGGGCAAGGTGATTGAGAGGGCAGCAGCGGGACAGCTGCAGCAATTCTTAAATGACACAGCCGGCCTCGACCCCTTCCAGCCCGGCTTCCGTGCAGGGCACGGGACGGAGACTGTGTTGGTCTCCATCACAGACCAGCTTCGCTGCCAGTTGGACCAAGGGGGTCAGAGCTGCTCGTGTTATTGGACCTCACGGCAGCTTTTGATACAGTAGACCACGCATTGTTGATCCACCGCCTAACCGTCTCGGGGGTTAGGTGAACTGTCCTTAAATGGGTATCCTCCTTTCTCCGGGATCGGTGACAGCAGGTGGTGAGGGGAGAGGTGGTCTCTGAGAGATTCCCATTAAATTGTGGGGTCTTTCAAGGGGCTATTCTCCCTCCTCTGTTATTTAACATCTATATGTGACCACTGGCCGAACTGGTGCATAGCTTCGGTCTGGAGTGCCATCAGTACACTGATGACACTTAGCTAGTGCTGAGGATGGAAGGCCGACCGGACTCCGTACCCGATTCTTTCCATCAGTGCCTTGAGGCCACAGTTTAAAACTTCAACTCCCAGAAATCCCAGCCAGCTTGCCAGCTGTTAGGAACTGTGGGAATTGAAGTCCAAAACACCTGGAGACCCAAAGGTTGCGAACCACTGCTCAAGATGCATCTTGAGTGGGGTTCAGTGCGATCTCTGGCTGCAGGATAAACTACAGGTCCCACCATGGCTAGTTAGATCCTGCTGGGAGAGGTTACGAGGCCCTCCGTGGAATATAGTCAACTGCTCCCTTGAGCAAGGAGTGTTTCCAGAGGGATTGAAAGAGGTGATGGTAAGTCCTCTGCTGAAGAAGCCGAACTTAGATCATTCGGCTCCCTCCAGTTACCACCCAGTTTCGAATTTATCGTTTCTGGGCAAGGTGATTGAGAGGGCAGCAGCAGGACAGCTGCAGCAATTCTTAAATGACACAGCCGGCCTCGACCCCTTCCAGCCTGGCTTCCGTGCAGGGCATGGGACGGAGACTGTGTTGGTCTCCATCAAAGACCAGCTTCGCTGCCAGTTGGACCAAGGGGGTCAGAGCTGCTCGTGTTATTGGACCTCACGGCAGCTTTTGATACAGTAGACCACGCATTGTTGATCCACCGCCTAACCGTCTCGGGGGTTAGGTGAATTGCCCTTAAATGGGTATCCTCCTTCCTACGGGACCGGTGCCAGCAGGTGGTGAGGGGAGAGGTGGTCTCTGAGAGATTCCTCCGAGCCCTCGGGGAGTGGCGGCATACAAGAATGATTAATAAATAAATAAACCTTGGACATTCCATATATATAAAAACCTCCCTTATCTAGTTTCCAACAGCTCCGTCAGCCTCTGAGGATGCCTTCCATAGATGTGGGTGAAATGTCAGGAGAGAATTCTTCTGGAACATGACCATACAGCCCATAAAACTCACAACAACCTATTTATTTACCCTTTGCGTAATTAATGTATGGAATTAACAATTGTGTTAATTGCAGATTTATGGAGATAGCTTTAAAATAAAGCAAGATCCTTTTTTCTGAGCCAGCTACAATATTTTCAGTGATAACCTTTGTCTCTTTCCTTTCTCTAGGAACACTTGTCATTAAAGAAGTACATTGTGGATATTTTAGTAGAAAGTTTGATACCAACAGAGCCTTTAAAAGACAGCGAGGAGAGGCAGAAAACAAAAAAGAAAGCCAAGAAACTAAAAGCACGGATGAACTCGAGGTATTGACATTTTATCTCTAGCTTTGTATATATAAGGGTTAGGGTTTTTGCCCCTCTTTCTGTCCTTCAAAAATGCTATTTTTTATTTTTTTTTAAACGTGTTGGAAGTTATTTGCTTCAGGAACATCTTGAAAATAACACTGATGAGTCTAATTTATGGCCACTTTCTCTGATTGAGGAAGAAAACCGAATATCGATCCGCAGCCCTTGCTTTCACCTGTTAAGAGCTTTCCTCGTAATTGGATGCCAGGGCCCTGCCAAAACTGTAGCCTCTCCTCGCATACAATGCTATGTTTAAGTATGTGTAAACCATGCCTATTTTTCTTCCGCGCTATTGATTTTTAAAATGAAGTATCAAAGAAAATCAATAGTAATCAACAAATAGAAGCCCATCGGCGGGAGTGTCAAATCCCCTGGCTGGGTTTAATCAATTTTGTTGCCTGCCACAACAAGGAAAAGTTAGAAATATCTTAAAATGGAAAGTGAGTTGTCAGACCTGCCGTTTGTCATTGCCCTAAAATGTGACATCCGCGCATCAGAATGAAAAGTGGCGCATCATTCTATCATGAGCCGTCTGAGCCGAGACATCCCCGTCGGAGGTTATCTCCATCCAATATAATCTGTCAATGATATTGTTGTTCTTTAAATGACTCCCTATTTAAAGGGTTCCTTCCACTTAGTTTAAATCCATTACAAGCAATGAAATATCGTCGCCGCTGTGTTTAATTATCTCGCGTGTGAATGAGTTCAATGGCTTTGTTTTTTTTATATCTATTGTCATACGGTTCCAGCAATTTTATTACATGGCATTTAAATTATCTTGCATTCCCATAGTGAATCTCATCGCCAAGTTTGATTTGCATCCATCGATTCCTCTCATACTTCCATTTTAAAACATTATGTGTTCAATGCCATAAACAGGCTTATGATTTAGTTTCAATACATTATATTACATAATATTATATAGTTATGTGATATAATAGTACCATTGTGAGCATGTTGCATGATTCACTAGAACATCATATGTTATAGTGCAGGCATGGGAAAATTTGGCCTTACAGGTGTTTTGGACTTCAACTCCCACAATTCCTGACAGCCCCATTAACTGAGTGGTTTTGATTACAAAGGTGTGACTCCAACACTGAAAGAGTTAGTAGGCTGAAGCCTGTTAGAGTCAATGGGCCAAAACTAATGTTGTCCTGAGGAGAGTGAGTATGCCGAAGCCTGTAAGAGTCAGTGGGCCAAAGCTAGTGTTGTCCTGAGGAGAGTGAGTAAGCCGAAGCCTGTAAGAGTCAGTGGGTCAAAGCTAGTGTCGTAGGAAGGAGAGTGAGTAAGCCGAAGCCTGTTAAGAGTCAGTGGGTCAAAGCTAGTGTCGTCCTGAGGAGAGTGAGTAGGCGGAAGCCTGTAAAAGTCAATGGGCCAAAGCTAGTGTTATGCTGAGGACAGTGAGTAAGCCGAAGCCTGTAAGAGTCAGTGGGCCAAAGCTAGTGTCGTCCTGAGGAGAGTGAGTAGGCGGAAGCCTGTAAGAGTCAGTGGGCCAAAGCTAGTGTTATGCTGAGGACAGTGAGTAAGCCGAAGCTAGCCTGTTAGAGTCAGTGGGCCAAAGCTAGTGTCGTCCTGAGGAGAGTGAGTAAGCCGAAGCCTGTTAGAGTCAGTGGGCCAAAGCTAGTGTCGTCCTGAGGAGAGTGAGTAGGCGGAAGCCTGTTAGAGTTAGTGGGATTTAGCTAGTGTCGTCCTGTGGAGTGTGAGGTAAATCTTTATGTGAGAGAAGCCTTGTGTGAGAAAGCTTGTGTATGAAGGCTGCTGTGTGTAAAACTACTATGTATTTGTTTAATTCAGTTATGGAAACAAGGAGGTGGTGTGGAGTATTGCGAGTGTATTAAAATAATATAGTTGCACTATTTACAACAACAAGGTGAGCTATCTTTCTTTTCTGGACAAAGCAGCCATTGTTTGCAACAAATAATGAAATGGATGTGGATGTAATCTCACTATCAGATGGGGAAATGGGATTATATTAACCAAGACAGAGGTTACATTAAGGATCTTGAGTTAAGTAAAGAGGCCAAGACCTGCTTCCTTTCCAGCCACTGAGGGTGGGAGAAAAGCAGGGAAAACAAGGAAGATAATGAAGGAGCAACGGATCGCCCAGGGCATGTATTCGGTGAAGATAAATATTTGTGGAATGTATGAGAGCTCCTTCTTACCAACTCTGTGCAGACTTGAAATTCAACTTCCTCGCCTGTCACTCTAATCGTGGCCTGTCTCCCCCCGAATCCTTCCTTTTCTCCTCGCAGATAAAGGTCAAGCTTATCAGCCTTGTCTTAAAAGCTTTTCATATTCCTGCCTTTCCCTGCTTCATGTCACTCTGTCTATCCCCTGGATGAACCCAATCTGCTCCGAGAATCTAACAAGTTTCAAGACTGGCGAGGAAGAATAAATATAAAGTGCAATTACATGATCCTGCCCCCCTTGTGACATCAAAGGAAGATATCTCCAGTTGATCCAGATGACTAGGAATTTATTTATTTATTTATTTATTTATTCGATTTAGTAGACCGCTCTCTCCGAAGCCCAGAGCGGTTTACAAGCAATTAAAACCAGATAAAAACAGGTAAAAACACATAAAAATTGTATTTTAGATGTCCAGCAGATGGGTTGGGTCAAGATCTTGCCACCTTTGACAGAAAGGATTGTCTTATTTTATCAACTCAAGCCATTGGACTTAAAATGTGATTTTCATCAAACCTTTTTTTGTTTGTTGCAGTTTTGTTGGATTGAAGACATAATACTAACTATTGCCAACTCATGCTGAACTAATTCTGAATTGTGATGGCCTCTATGTTATAGCTTTACTGCTAAGGAGAGATCAAGTAAAGTGTATTAGTCTGAACATTGAACTTATAGCAGATCTGAATTGAGATATTCTGGGCCGAAATCTTTTTGGGAATCCTTCCACAGATTTCTACTAAAGTCAAACCTCCACATTCGTGGTGGTTAGGAGCACAGGACTCCATTGAAAGCAAAAAAACCTAAAATTAAAAGTAGTTTTTGTCCCAGAGAGAACATCTATGTAGAAATGTCTAGGTCAGGGGTGCCCACACTTTTTCAGCATGCGAGCTACTTTTAAAACAACCAAGTCAAAAAGATCTACCTTCTGCGTGTGCGCTCCTTCCAACGAGGGAGCGCCTTCCGCGGGGCATTGCAGAAACGCAGGAGCGCGTGGCGGGGCCTCCGGAGGCCCCGCCTCGCGCTCCGCTGTGCCTCTCTCTTGTCCGGAAGCAACTGTGCCTCTCTCTCATCCGGAAGCAACTGGTCTAGGTCTTCCAGTATGACTTTATCATAGAATCATAGAATTGGAAGAGAACTCTGTTTGCTGAGTGGGCTTATTAACAGAAGACCCTCCTCATAAATGTACAGCAGAGTAACTCATTAACAGCAATGTGACACAGCACCGGTAGCCCAAAGTGACAAAAAGAACAAAAACACACAGACTCTTCCATATAAATGGCATAATAATAAGATTGTACTATTTATAAGAACAAAGTTTCCATAACACAAATAACAGTTCTTCAAACTTCCTTCTTTGTTTCCACCCTGGGCTTCTTTCTCATGCAGATAAACAGCTTCGCTCTCACAGAGCCTCTTCTCACACTGAAGTCACACAGGAGCTTTTTGCACACAGCAGCCTTCACACACGATGGCCTTCAACCTGGGGCTTCTCTCACCAAAGCTTCTCACACTCCAAGGCCTACTACTGTTCGGAAGCTGCAACTAGTCCAACGAACAGCAGCCAGGTTGATAACAGGAGCGGCATTCAGAGAGCGTACAACTCCCCTGTTGTGCCAGCTCCACTGGCTGCCAGTTTGCTACCGGGCACAATTCAAAGTGCTGGCTTTAGCCTTTAAAGCCCTACATGGTTCTGGTCCAACTTACCTGTCCGAACGCATCTCTCCCTATGAACCATCAAGATGTTTAAGATCATCCGGAGAGGCCCTGCTCTCGGTCCCGCCTTCTTCGTAGGCGCGATTGCCGGGAGAGACAGGGCCTTTTCAGTGCCGATCCTCGGATTTGAACGCCCTCCTAGACATCAGGGCCTTTTTTGCCAGAAAGTCAAGACCTGGTTGTTTGAGCAGGCATTTGCTGATGAAATATAGAGACAATTAGATATATGGAATGACAACGATGTCTAAACATTTTGCCTGAGAAAGTCAAGAATTGCTGGTTGTTTGAGGTCATTGCATTTGTTACTCGTGTTTTTGATTTAAAGGCAGAGACTGCCTTGTGTGAACCGTCCCGAGTCGCCTTCGGGCTGAGAAGGGCGGTATAGAAATATGACAAATAAATAAATACTAAGACTGAGGCCGACCTCGCACTGAGGCCTCTCTCAGACAGAGGCCTTTCTCCCACTTAGTCAAACTAACACGGAGTCCTTCTCATACTAAGGCGTATTATCACACTAAGACCCTTCTCCCACAGAGACCGCTCACATACTGTGGCTACTAAGCTATGGACACACCTGCTTATATTGAACTGCAGCTTTTGATGAGTCATTGCATCCATTTAATGTCAAAAAATGTCAAAACCAGTGACTTAATATATGTTTCCTTCCATAGAGCAAAGGAGTACGAAAGTCTGATGGAAGCCAAAAATATTTCCTGTGATTCCCCATACAAGGCAAAGTAAGCATGGACTTTCAAATTTACATTGTGGTTGAACAAGTAAGATTTTTAAACTCATCTCAAGTGCCTTAGGAGCCAATTTTGGTGCTTCAAGTGGAAACCTCTTTTCATGTCTAATGTTTTCCCCAAAAATGTAACGAGGAACGGAGGTTAATACACTTTTGACTGCAAAGAATGTAAAACGATGTGAGAATATGCCCCATTGGACTTGATGGGCCTTATTTCTAAGTTGATACATTTGGGATTTCCCTGATTGTGTTTTTTTTAAAGCTTACTTTGATCTAAAAGGCCTTGGAATGCACATTTTCTTGTTCTGATCTTTCGATTCTTCTTTTTTTAATATGAAAGGCTGCAGCGATTGGTGAAAGACCTGCTGAAACAGCTTCAGGGTCAAGACAGTAACAAAGCTTTGGCCCTGGATAGGATTTTGGGAGAGATCTCACGCATCTTGGAAAAAGAGGTACTGCAAGTCCCATTTCTCAACTCAAATACGATATATTTATGAATAAGAAAAAAAAGTCTAAATATTTTTATGGGGCTTCCTCCCAGTTAAGACTTCTCAGAATTGCATCCTGTCTCTTACGCATATGAGTACTGGAAATGTTATATAGAGAGGAGTGGGAAGGGATATTTTATAAGGTATTTTATTACTCTTGGTTGTGTGTTATTTATCTTTAGTGAGTGGAAAGATGCATTATTAACATATTAAACAGAGTAAAACCAGCCTGTATTGCAAATTGTATTCTGATGCTTTTATGTAAAGTCTCATTGAGTCTCCTCCAGGAGAGATAAACAGGGTATAATCTCTATACACGCAATAAAACTGAAAATAGGCATGTGTGTATGTGGCTGGGGTGCCCACTTTCACAGACAGGCTCCTGCCTCCACAAACAGCTATAGCTCCCACTACTCAAGAGACACCAATGGCCCTTCCTCCAATGACATTGCGGGTTATAGTGAGCGCCATGAACATGTCCAAGAGCCCTGCCAATGCCCTCCACCAACACCATCCTGCCCATCACCCAAGCGAAGGCTTTCATACAAGGACAATTTTATCCTAGTGCAGGGGTGCCCACACTTTTACAGCATGCGAGCTACTTATAATAAAAGCAAGTCAGAAAGATCTACCTACCTCCTCAAGGCTGGAGAGAGGAGGGGTGGGGCGGAGCCAGAGGGGGGCGGAGCCAGGCCACACCAAGCCCCGCCCCCCTCTGGAGCTCCCAGCAGCTTCTCCAGGCTTGAGGATGGCAATGCCAAGCCAGTGGTGGCATAGCTAGCACAAGGCTGGCTTGGCCCTGCCCTCCTCAAGGCTGGAACAGCTGCTGGGAGTGCCGAAGCCGGGTGAGGGGTTGGGGCTTGGCGCGGCCTGGCTCCGCCCCCTCTGAGAAGCCCCCATCCAGCTGGGATCGACCTCCTTCGGTCCCGGGATCGACTGGTCGATCGCGATCGACTTCATGGGCAGCCCTGTCCTAGAGTTTATGTGTTTCCTTCACCACAGACATCCCTGTGTTTCTTACTCTCTCCATTGGTGTGGAATTTGCATACTAGAGAGGTTCGGGGATAATTCACCATGAGTTATAGGAGTTGTACGTACTGGTGATGTATAGTTTACCTGCAGTCTAAGAGCACTCTGAACTTCACCAAGGATTGACCTGGAACTAATTTGGCACACAGAATCTCCATAACCAACAAAAAATACTGGAGGTTTTTGGAGGGCTATGTAAGGAGTTGTAGTTCACCTACATCCAGAGAGCACTATGAACCCAAACAATGATGGATATGAACCAAACTTGGCATGCATAACCAATTTGCCCAAATTTGAATACAGGTCGGTTTTGAGGGGAATTGCTCTGGACATTTTGGAGTCGTGGATACTGGGATTATAGTTCACCTG
The DNA here is from genome assembly GCA_030556195.1 of Anolis apletophallus. Classification (NCBI taxonomy): domain Eukaryota; kingdom Metazoa; phylum Chordata; class Lepidosauria; order Squamata; family Anolidae; genus Anolis; species Anolis apletophallus. The sequence goes on along the minus strand of JARBWK010000015.1, from coordinate 36,641,123 downwards.
CAATCAATGAGCACTCTGAGTCCCACCAAAGTTGGAATTGGACCAAACTTGGCACACAGAGCCTCCATGAACAGTAAAAAATACTGGAGGTCTTTGGGGAAAATACACCTTGATTTGGGGGAGTTGTAGTTCACCTACATCCAGAGAGCACTGTGAACCCAAACACCGATGGATCTGAATCAAAATTGGCACATAGACCTGATATGCTGAAACTGGAGAGGTTTGGATTGCCTTGCTGTTGCTGGCGCTGGGAGAGCCGAAGCGGGCAAGAGGACGCATGGGCAAGGCGAGTGGGCGGGGCGAACGGCGAGTGAGCGCCTGCTCGCCGCTCGCCTCACCTGCGCGCCCTCTCGCCCGCTCCAGCTCTCCCAGCAACAGCAAGGCCAGGCAGGGGAGGCCTTGCTGTTGCTGGCGCTGGGAGAGGCGGAGAGGGCGAGCGGGCGAGGCGAGAGGGCGAGCGAACGGTGAGCGGGCGGGGTGAGAGGGCGAGGCAGGCAAGCAAGCAGAGTGACCCCACAGAGCCCGAGATCGGATAGCGGCAGCAGCACCCCTTCCTCTTGACCCCGCCCCCGACACCCTTCTCCCGGGTCGCACAGAACCGGCTGCCGGGCCGGATACGGCCCGTGGGCCGTAGGTTGCCCACCCCTGCCATAGATAGATAGATAGCTTAGTTAGTTTCCAACAAACCCCTGAACCTTTGAGGATGCATGCCATAGATGAGGGTGAAACATCAGGAGAGAATGCTTTTGGAAGATGGCCATACAACCTGGAAAACTCACAGCAAGCCATTAATTCTGGCCATGAAAGCCTTCGACAACACAGAGGTTAGTTCTGTTTGTATCGTTCCTGATCAGGAAGCCATTTTCCTTATCCTCCCAAACATATAAGAGCAAATCCTTGTCAATCAATGGTAATTTTGGGGAAACCACTAGGAATTGTGTGGAAGAAAGCATGTCCCGACATCTTCCCTCTCTGCGTAATTCTAAGTTATCATTCTCAAGGTGTGCATTTCTCCCATTACATCCTAGGTTTAAAAACTGCTTAACACTTTAAACACAAAGAATGTAAAACCACCACGTCTCGATTCCGCCTCTTCTCGTATTCGCTGGTGCATGGCTAAATTTTAACATTTGGGGTTTAAATCACAACCAGTAACATAAGCTTTGTGTGGCTTATCAGCAGCTTCTCAGACATGTGTAGGCCATTACTATAAGTAAACAGAATTTAAACAGATAAACTTCAGCATGTACTTTGGCAACCCCCAGCCCAATTAGGGATCCTGGTTTTTAAAGACTGCAGCCATGCTGTTGCTCGAAGCTGGCAGAATGTCATACCGACCTTCCTCAATGAGCTCACATCTGCCAAAGTTTATAAGATAGTGGGAGTTAGGAGGCAAAATATTCCCCCGACCCTTGCCGCCAAGTGTAATGCAGTACCATATCAGATTCTGGCCAGCCTTGCTTCGGTTCAGGTTCATCGAAATCCAAATACCACAAGCGATGGAAGAAAAATAAATAGGGGTTGTAGAAATATCTGCCTGGAAATGGAAGGCGGGTGCTGTGCGATGTCTGCTCCTGTTCAGAGGAGGACAATGGGACCGTTCTCCTAGGACAGGCATAGGCAACCTTTGGCCCTCCAGGTGTTTTGGACTTCAGCTCTAGGAATTGTGGGAGTTGGAGTTCAAAACACCCGGAGGGATGAATTTTTCCCATAACTGTCCTAGGAGACTACAATATAGAGCAGGGGTGCCCACACTTTTTCAGCATGCGAGCTACTTATAATAAAACCAAGTCAGAAAGATCTACCTACCTCCTCAAGGCTGGAGAGAGGAGGGGCGGGGGGGGGCTGGGCACGGCCTGGCTCCGCCCCCTCTGGCGTCGGCTCAACCAGCAGCTTCGCCAGGCTTGAGGATGGCAGTGCCAAGCCAGCCTTGTGCTAGCTATGCCACCACTGGCTTGACATTGCCATCCTCAAGCCTGGAGAAGCTGCTGATAGAGCAGAAGCCAGGGGGGGGGGCGGAGGCAGGCTGCGCCAAGCCCGGCCCCCTTCCCCTCTGGCTTTGGAGCTCCCAGAAGCTTCTCCAGGCTTGAGGATGGCAGTGCCAAGCCAGCCTTGTGCTAGCTATGTCACCACTGGCTTGGCATTGGCATCCTCAAGCCTGGAGAAGCTGCTGAGAGTGCCGAAGCCGGGGGAGGGGGCAGGGCTTGGTGCAGCCTGGCTCTGCCCCCCTCTGAGAAGCCCCCCATCCGGCTGGGATCAACCTCCTTCGGTCCCGGGATCGACTAGTCGATCGCGATCAACTTTCTGGGCAGCCCTGATATAGAGCATCGAACTCAGGAGATGGACTGGAGTGGTTATTCATTATGTAGCAACCGCCAGGTTGGACTACAACGCCAGGCAACTTCAATGATTCCAGAGGTCAGTCCCCCAAGATCCACAATAGCGCACATCTTCACCAAAAATGTATTGTCTGATGGGGCTGTTGCTGAAAACTTCCTTTCAAGGAGAAGACCAGAATACTCCAAAAGAGAAGCCAAAATCCCATTTTTGTTAGTAACAACATAAGTTGAGTATTACATCTGACCTTCTTAGGGCCAGGCTACAAATATCCAAACATTAGGATATTTCTCCTACAAATCTGCATACAGCATATAAAAGTCAAAGTACTACAAAAGCTGTTGCTTGGTAAAGTGGCCCTCTGCGATGTAACTCGATTGGCTGCATCTAGGTGAAGGATTAGCTGTTGCTAGGTGAAGTGGCCCTCTGTGCTGTAACTGTGAAAGAAAGGTGACAGGTGTATGAGAGGAGGGAACAAAAGTGTTGTGGCTCAGCAAGCAGCAGAGGATTTTTCAGAGGACGAGGGATTTGATGAGTTTCGAGTGAAAAGTCTGCTAGCAATCAGAGAGAATTGCAGGCCAAAAAGGCAGTTGTTTGGAATTCTGCTGCAATCAGAGAGAATTGCAGGCCAAAAAGGCAGTTGTTTGGAATTCCTGTGCCCATTCCCAGGCAACAGAAAGTGAAGATTTCCGTTCCCTTGTGAAACAGCCTTCAGGCAATAGGGAGTTTTCCCAAGAAGCCAGATTAGGTTTGAGAATGGAGGGAGTGGAAAATAAACTAGTTAGATGTTCTCAGAGAATCCACGAGAAGTCCTTGATGCCCAGGTGCATTCAGCATGATCTCGTGGCTTCTTGGTCAGGCTTAAATTAAGTGGTGTTTACTTTGTGTCTCTTAGAGGAGACAACATTGCCAGAAGAAAGGTATTCCTGTCTCTGCTCTCAAGTTCGTGATTCAAGTGTCCTGTCTTTGCCTTTGATCCTTGAAGGGTTTGCCTTGGGGGGGGCGGGGGGGACTCCTGTTTTCATGCTTATGGAATCATGTTTGAATGACTGCTATGGATCTTGGCTCTCCTGACTTCATATGCTTTGTCATTTTTGGATTGCTGCAGTTTTGTATTTTCTACTCTTCTGCACTTTTAGGAAATGCCTTTTTCGCCTTCTTCGTATATGCTTTTCTTAATAAACGTTTGTAGTTAGTATTACTGGACTCTGGGTGGTGCTGGGTCAAAAGGTGACTCAAGGCTTGACTGCAACAGAAAGCTCCACAAAGAGAGCCATGGAGACATTGGAAGGTAGGCCCTCTCAGAGCAGGAGAAGGGAGAAAGGAGAGGGGAAGGAAGGTAGGAGCGAAAGAGGAGAAAGGAGAAGAAAGGGAGGAATGGGGAAGAAAAAAAAGGAAGAGGAAGGAATGAAAACAGGGAGGCAGTACCCTTCAATACCTGGGCAACAACAGGTATATACATCTCTCTGCATTACTTCACAAATGAAGATTCTTAGGAAGGACTCATCCCACGCTTTTTACAAGCACGTTGATGACTAAAAAGGCCTATCTGAGATAGGCAAGTCCGGTTGCAGAAAGCACAGCAGAAAGTCTCCTTGGGTGATGTTATTTCCAAGTTGCAGTTCTTTCTGCGTTGTCGTTTCTCTTCGAGACCCATTCGGCGTGTCTTCTTGAAAGAGGCCGCAGCATTGTGGATAGTGCTTCTTCATGCCTCCCGATGAGAGGCCAGGGTGGACCATTGTTGGTGATCAATCTGGCCGAGCCGGAGATGTTGTTTCAGGGAGTCCTTATATCTCTTTTTGGGGGTGCCTCTCTTGTGCTGACCCGTGGCGAGTTCACCATAAAGTAGTATCTTTGGGAGGCGGTGGCCCTCCATCCTAGAGATGTGCCCTGCCCAGCATAGCTGTGTTCTCAATAACATGGCCTCAATGCTGGTGACCCCTGCTTGCTCAAGGACAGCAACATTAGTCACATAGTCAGTCCAGTGTATATTTAGGATTGTGCGAAGACTACGCTGATGAAAGCGTTCAAGGAGTCGTAGGTGTTGGCGATAGGTGATGTTTCAGACCCATAAAGGAGAATAGACAGTATGATAGCTCTGTTCACACTGATTTTGGTGCTTTGCCTCAGGTGCTTGTTGCTCCTGACTCTTTTGTGAAGCCTTCCGAATGCACTCTATGCCTTTACTAATCTGTGATCTACCTCTTTATCAATCTTGGCGTCTGAAGAGATGATGCTTCCCAGGTAGGTGAACTGCTGAACGGACTTTAGCACAGATTTGCCTCTGTTGACGTGGGGATGATGGTGTTCTTCCTGTAGTGCAGGCTGGTAGAGAACTTCCGTTTTCTTCATGCTGACTTCTAGCCCAAACAGCACTGCAGCTGTTGCAAAGCAGGATGGTAGGCGCTGCAGAGCTGCTTCTGAATGGGCGACAAGGGCATCAATATCCTATTAAATGAGGTTATTCAGATGGAGAGTGTTACAGTTTTAGATTATCCTCGCTTTCTGAATTTGCTGCTCTTATGTGTTAGTTTTGAGCATTGAGTTACCATATTTTACACGTTGCCTCAAATAGTGCGAAGACCAGGATGCAAATCTTTTAAATGTGCAGAACCTTCATTAACTGTCAAAAATGTGCTCATTTACTTAAGTTTAACAAAAATAATTTCAGGCAGCTTCTGTGACACTTCTGTAACTCAAGAGTTTTATTGCGACAGATCTGACCCTATAACGAAGCGCTGTTTCAGCATAAATAATTTAAATCTCACTCAGAAGACAAACAGTTCTTTTATGCCTTGAGGTGGACAAGGCAAAGCACACATGTGTACAATATACAAATATCTGTTGTTAATTGCCACGTTTTAAACCAAGGGGGTGTGTATATCTTTGAACAGGAAAGCATAAATTCTGGTTGGGAGCGTAGATAGCCATCAGCTAATAGAATAATGGGCATAACTCTTCTCAAGAACTGTTATAAACATGCAGTTTAATATGTTTTTAAAACGAGCCTCGGGTTCCATTGAATGCATATTTCCCCCTTATCGCCAGTAAATATCTGTCTTCCGTATATTTGTAATATGGGACGGGTTGTGTTTCGGATTCTGCCTATAATCATACCGCTGCTAATTGCCCCGTAATACAGTAACCTAAACAAAGGTTATTGAATTTTCTTCACAAATTCCCTGCCATTCCTTTCGCTGCAGGGAACGTTTGCTAGATAGCACGGATAACACAAACAAGGGTACTGAGAACCGTGTGCTTGTATGAATCGTTCCGTAGAAACTAGATGCGTTTTCCTGTATTTTGAAACAAAAAAAGTGTATCCTGCTTTCTTTTATAAATAAACTTGAGAAATTGGCCAGAAATTACAAGACAAAATTGCAATTTATCTGAAATCAGGCAAGTAGTTTTTTTTCCTCAAAAAGAGCAGAAATAAACAATTATTGCAGCAATACCTAGCAACGGCAACATTTGTTTTTCTATATTTTTATTTAATTTTACCTTCTCAAAAATACACTTGAAAAATCTAAAAACCAGCAGCTGCAGAGCTGTTTGGGCTGGAAGTCAGCCTGAAGAAAACGGAAGTTCTCTACCAGCCCGCACCACAGGAAGAACACCATCATCCCTACATCAGCATAGGCGAATCTGTGCTTAAGTCCATTCAGCAGTTCATCTACCTGGGAAGCATCATCTCTTCAGACGCCAAGATTGATAAAGAGATAGATCACAGATTAGCGAAAGCATAGAGTGCATTCGGAAGGCTTCACAATTCCAGACAATGATCAATCAGAGCCAGCTAACACCTTCCAACAAAGGATCCCCAGGCAGGAAGGAGCCAGGCTTTGAAGCTGCAAGACCATTCAGTGCTAATCAAATTGGCCAATTGCGACATTCACACTTGCCTCAAACAGGGGAATTCCAGACAAGAATCAATCTGGGCCAGCTAACACCTCCAAACAAAGGATTCCCCCAGGCAGCAATTAGCTAGGCTTTACAGCAGAAAGACTATTCAATGCTAATCAAGCTGGCAGTAGCAACACTCACACTCGCCGCACGCAACAAGAGTTCTTTCTCCCACCCTGGACATTCCAGAGATATATAAACCCCACTTGCCTAATTTCGAAGAGACCCCTCAACCTCTGAGAATGCTTGCCATAAATGTGGGCGAAACATCAGAAGAGAATGCTTCTGGAACATGGCCATACAGCATGGAAAACCCGCAGCAACCAACTGACGGTATTTTGTTGCAACATACACTCATAACCGTTATGGATGCCTTAGTGATGAATGGCCGACACTCAGCTTCATTCTTCACAAAAGAAATTAAGGTAATACTTAACATTTTGTTGCAAGAAGTTATTTTTCTTGCACCTACTGACATTGCCAAAATTGACACTCTAATATAACACAAAAGGAAATAAACTGTCAGCAATATACATTTGGCCCCAAAAAAATTGCATTCTTCTTCCTTCCGCAGTACATAATCAGTAAGCTAACACTAAGAGCTATCTTCAACTTCTGATAGAAAATGCTTTGTCTATGTAATTGCCAGTCATATCAAATCAAATAATTTATTTCGGTCGTAGACCAGCACAGGAAATAAAAGTCACGGTTTCATACAAACTTGGTACGTTTAGAACAATTGCCAGTCATAGTTTATGCATGGATTGTTTCTTGTCAGTGCTTTTCTATAGATCAGAGGGTGATCGGTAGTTGGTAGTTCTTCATCGGTATGTGAATAAACAAGCTGGAATGTCTCTAGTTAATGTTAGTTTCCTGTTTGTATAAATATGGAAACTAGGGAAAATAGTAGAAGTGTCTAGGAAAGCCTTCCTGAATCTTCCAGAGTCCATGGAGCAATTTTGTCCAGATTTGGGCAATACGGGCTATTTTAGTCACCTCTGGTATTAGAAAAAACAGTCCTTTGAACCTTTGAACCGACTCCTTGCGGGGGACTCGGTGAGCTGTCACATCACACCAATCCTGCGTGAACTGCACTGGCTACCCGTAAAATGCTGGATCACCTTCAAAGTGTTAGTCTTGACTTTTAAGGCCTTACATGGTCTGGGGCCAGTGTACCTGCGGGACTGCCTCATCCCGTATTATCCCACCAGATCTCTGCGTTCTGAAGAACATAACCTCCTGGTTGTTCCTAGTCCAAAGACTTTTCGCCTGACTGCGACCCGTCGCCGGGCTTTTTCGATCGTGGCTCCAACACTTTGGAACTCATTGCCCGCCGACATTCATGCCATTCAGAACATCCTCCCATTTAGGAAAGCCTGCAAGACTCTGTTGTTTCAGCAGGCTTTTGGGGTTGGATGAAATGCAGTCTCCCTCTGCATACCGCCATCTTGTATTATCTTCTGTTGTCGCAGTGCTTAATGTGCGACCTAGTGTGCCTTTTTATCTGTGGCTTTATTGTGGTTTTAACTTTTGCTGTATTGGCTGTTTTTATAACATGTTGTGAGTCGCCCTGAGCCATTGGGAAGGGCGGCAGATAAATATGAATAAGTAAATAAATAAAATAACTCAAACCCAGCAATAATGTCCACTATAGCAATGTTTCTCAACCTGAGGGTCAGGACACCTGGGGGGTTGTGATGGGGTTTCAAAGAGGTCGCCAAAGACCACCAGAAAACGTATTTGGCAGAGAAAGCTGAAGATCTCTCCACCTGTCCTTCTCTTTCTTTTTGGAAACAGACGGTGAATCCTCCCACTAAAAGCCCTTCTCCAATGCGATTGGCTGGCCTCTCAGCCAAGGGGAGGGCTGTTTCTGAGACCCCAAGTGGGGAGGGGAGAGCAGTAGTGCTCAACGCATGGCTACACATGTGCGGGTGAGGGAAAGTGTGCGAGGCTGGAGGGGGGCTCACGCCAGCAATCCCTTCAAGGCATGGGGGTTCTGTATGTGAAGTTTGACCCAATTCTATCATTGGTGAGGTTTAGAATTCTCTTTGATTATAGGTGAACTATAAATCCCAGCAACTACAACTCCCAAATGTCAAGGTCTATTTTCCTAAAATTCCGCCAGTGTTCACATTTGTGTATATTGAGTATTTGTGCCAAGTTTGGTTCAGATCCATCATTGTTTGAGTCCACAGTGCTCTCTGGATGTAGGTGAACTACAGCTCCAAAACCTAAGGCCAATGCCCACCAAACCCTTCCAGTATTTTCGGTTGGTCATGGGAGTATTTGTGCCAAGTTTGGTTCAATTCCATTCCTTTCTCTACGAGGCAGAGTGGCGGCCAGCAGCAAAGAAACACAAACAAGCCCTTAACACAGCATTTCACAACCTGGGGGTCAGGACCCCTGGGGAGGTCATGAGGGGGTGTCAGAGAGATCACCAAAGACCATTAGAAACACAGTATTTTCTGTTGGTCATTGGGGTTCTGAGTGGGAAGTTTGGCCCAATTCTCTTGGTGGTGGGGTTCGGAACACTCTTTGATTGGAGGTGAACTATGGATCCCAGCAACTACAACTCCCAAATGACAAAATCAATCCCCCCCTCCCTCCCCGCCCCAACCCCATCAGTATTCAAATTTGGGCGTATCGGGTATTTGTGCCAAATTTGGTCCAGTGAATGAAAATACATCCTGCATATCAGATATCTACACTATGATTCATAACAGTAACAAAAATAATGTTATGGTTGGGAGTCACCACAACATGAGGAAATGTATTGAGGGGTCGCGGCATTAGGAAGGTTGAGAACAACTGCCCTATAGCCTCCAGATTATACCATTATATTTTTCAGGAAAGGTAGATGATTATGGGGATGAGGGCATGGGATTGTGGAGGGGTTGTATGGGACCCAATAGGTTATATTAGGGTCATGAGATACACTTTGCCCACTTCAGAGTAATTGAAGGGTTGTTCAATCAAGTTTTGAAGCTGACTTAAAACCTTTAATGCTTGTCCTGAAGTCAGGTACGGTTAGTCAAATGCTCCCATTGTAGCACATTTGTTGGCACATTATAAATTATGATCTCTTTCACTCCACCTGTCCTTGTTTACTTGGGACAATCTCAGTTTCCTGGCGCCTGGCTTTGACAAATCACCGTTCCTGTGTTTGTCCTTTTGAGGTTGCCATCTTGAGAGGTTCCGTGTGAGCTATTAGCATTTGTCATTCTTAACTATTCAGACTGCTCCTTGTGGGCTTGATGTTAAGACTTAAGAGTGGGTAATGTCTACATCGCCTCAAGGTCATGGGTATGAATACTGATACATTATACAGTATTTGGCGTTCTGTTTCTTAGGCATACAACTTTCTAAGATATAGTTTGGGGGGCTATTGATAACCTACTTCAGGGGAATTTTTCATGCAGAGATTCTTTTGTGGAACAAAGCCAATCGTCCTTGTTAAATCATCAGAACACAGACAGTTATTGAATTAGTAGAAGCTGCATACCTAAAGTACAACCTTCAACAATCTAGTAGGAGATGGAATATCCTTAGTATGAGAATATAGATACAAGATGGACTATCCTTTAGTGGAAGCTCCTTCTTTGGAGGCTTTTAAACAGAGGCTGGATGGCCATCTGTTTGGGGTTCTTTGATTGTGCTTTTCCTGCATGGCAGGAGGTTGGGATGGATGGCCCACACAGTCTCTTCCAACTCTATGATTATACTAAGATAATATGGATACGAGATAGAATATCCTTCATATATCTTTAGTATGAGAATATGGATAAAAGATTAAATATCCTTACTACAAGAATATAGATATGGCATAGAATATCCTTTGTACTAAATATCCTTAGTATGAAAATATGGATACGAGATTAAATATCCTTAGTACAAGAATATCCTTAGTACGAGAATATGGGTAACAAGATGAAATATCCTTAGTATGAGAATATTCTTAGTACAAGAACATGTACCAAAATGGATATGCACTAAGATGGATATAAGATGGAATATCCTTACTACAAGAATATGGATATGAGATGGAATATCCTTAGTTCAAAATATCCTTAGTACGAGAATATGGATATGAGATGGAATATCTCTAGTACAAGAATATGGATACAGGATAGAATATCTTTGGTAGGAGAATATGGATTCGAGATGGAATATCCTTAGTACAAGAATATCCTTAGTATGAGAATATCTTTAGTACAAGAATATGGATACAAGGTGAAATATCCTTCGTACAAGAATATGGAAGAATATGGATACAAGAATATGGATATGAAATATCCTTAATACAAGAATATGGATATGAGATGGAATATGTTTAGTACAAGAATATCCTTGGTATGAGAATATAGATACAAGATGGAATATCCTTAACACAAGAATATGGATATGAGATGGAAGATCCTTAGTACGAGGAAATGGATACGAGATGGAATATCCTTAGTACAAGAATATCTTCAGTACGAGAATATCTTTAGTACAAGAATATGGATACAAGGTAAAATATCCTTCGTACAAGAATATGGATACAAGGTGAAATATCCTTAATACAAGAATATGGATATGAGATGGAAGATCCTTAGTACAAGAAGATCCTTAGTACGAGAATATGGATACAAGATGGAATATCCTTAATACGAGAATATGGATACGAGATGGAATATCCTTAGTACAAAAATATGAATATGAGATGGAATATCCTTAATAAGAGAATACGAGTATGAGATGGAATATCCTTAGCGCAAGAATAACCATTGAGCATCCCTTATCTGGAATCCCAAAATCCAAATTACTCCAGAATTTTCTGCATAGGTGGCTGAAATTATGACATCTTTGCTTTCTGGTGATTCAACTCAAACTTTGTTTCACCCATCAAAAGCTAAAGTCTTGTATAAAATAATTGTTAGGCTATGTGCAGAAAGCATATATGAAAAAGTGGCTCCTCTGACACCTGGGCCATGTCTGGTATATATACCAGTTATACCTATAAATAAATGTCTAATGAAAAGGAACCATGTTTCTAACCCAAATAAGAGAATTGATTCCCGGCTGTGTAACAGACTTCTCTTTCTGATAAATCATACATTAAGGAAAAAGGGGCAAAGTAAAGACAAATAACAGTGGTGTTGGTAAGGACCTGATCTGTTCCCCCCCCAGATTTTCCCCTCCCCTCTCTCTCTAAGCATTATTCTGCCACCAGTGAAGTCTCATTATTTCAGAGTGTCCTAATCAATAGGGTCATGAAAGATTGATTTCGGCAGCTGTCGGGGCTGTTTATGACACAGATCATATACAGTCATTTATAGAAGTGGGCAGTAATTCTCTTGTTAAGTTGCAAGCGGAGAAATCAGCGGACAGATCTCGCTTGTTGGAGGGCGGTGAAAAGGATCTTGATAGTGTCACTCATTGACTGAGAGGAGGAGACCGACACTGTTAATTGAATTTCCCCGGGGAGCATAAACGAAAAGAAAGACCCCAATCCTAGGGAGGAGGGAGGGAGGAGAAACTCAACACAAGCTGTCATCGTGGGGGGACTGCTTACATTGATTTAACTTTGCTAATGGCCAGGCCGGGATAAAGGATCGCCCAGAGGGAGGACAGAGTTCACAGCGGTAGCTGCTCCATCTCACTTACTAAAAGTCCTTCCAATTCGTCTGGTGCAGCTTTGAAAAGGGAAATCATAAAGTTGGTTGCGAGGATCCTTAGAAAAGTCTTGAATGTACTGCCCCCCTTTTGTTTTCATGGCAGGTTTAGTGAAACAATATTTGGTTGCAGAAATGTATCATTTTTTTCCATGAAATAAGATGTAAAAAGGTTTTTGAACATTGAGTAAAATATTGAGATACCAAGGTATCTCACAGATAAGAAGTTACAAGGGGCGTTCATTAAAGATTTCCCCTGGCCCACTTCCTGTGATCTGAGAGCAATGAAACGTGGCCCAGTTCTGAGTCCTTCTCTCCATCGGTGCTACTGATGGACACACAATCCTCCCAACTTTTTAAGCAACTGTAAATACCTCGCTTGTAAAAGTCGACGGGTTCCTCCAAAAGCAACGTTGTGACTTCGCAAACCAGAGTCTCATCATCTGAAAAATGTTTGCCCTTCAAAAATAACTTCATTGTTGGAAAGAGGTGGAAGTCCGATGGTTCGAGGTCAGGTGAATAAGGGGGATGGGTAGAATTTCAAACCGATCCTGGTCCTCTTTGCTTGAAAATCTATCCATACTACTCCATGCTGGTCCCAAAATACTGTGAGCATGACCTTGCTTGTCTGATGGTGCGAAGTCTGATGGTGCGAAGTCGGGTGAATAAAGGCGATGCAGTAGAATGTCAAAGCCACAGGAGCATGCTTCTTCCATTTGGGCAACATGTGAGTTGTAAACTGGTGCATTGTCTTGCAGAAGGTGGACACCTTTGAGGAGCATGCCACATTGTCTCTTGGTTTGGATGGCCTCCCGCAATTTACGCAGCAGCAAAGCATAGTATGCCCCAATGATCATGGGACCCTTTACTAGCAAATCCATCAATCCTACTCCGTGCTGATCCCAAAATACTGTGAGCATGACCTTGCCTGGCCAGAGTTGGGCATATGCCTTCTTTGGAGGTGGTGAGTCATGATGCTTCCATTGCATCGACTGGACTTTATGTCAGGATTATAGCGATGGACCCAGCTTTCACCCTGTGTGATCAGTCTGTAGAAAAAGCCCTCCTGGTTTCCATGGCACATCATTGTCAAGAGAGCCTGAGAGCATTCGACTCGTTCCTGCTTCTGGAAAGGTGTGAGCAGCTGGGGGACCCAGCAAGCGGATACCTTATGCATGTGAAGATAGTATTGGGTGATCTTTTCCACAGACCCCACACTAATTTTGACATTTTGGGCTAGGTGCCGAATGGTTACACGCGATTTTCCAAAATGGTGACCTCCACTTGCTGGATGGTGTGTTCGTCAATAGCAGAGTGGGGTCGCCTTGGAATGGGAAATCCCAACTACATTTGAATTAATGATGCCAGTTCTTGACTCCATGAATCCTCACCATAAACCTTTTTCATCTAATCGAACGTCTCCTTTGGTGTGCGGCCTTTCAAGTAAAGGAACTTGAGGACTGCTCTCTATTCCACTGGGTCCATTCTCAAAACTCACCCCATTTCAGCTGCTGTCAAATCAAGACAGTTCTCAGTTCTGAGTTGTAAACTGGCATGTAACCTATGTAGACTTATATCGTTACACGTGTGCAGTTTCAGCGTCCTGTGATAAATAGAAGTAGGTCAGGGGAAATCTTTAATGAATGCCCCTCATAGCGGATAATCTTCACCTTGCATCTTAAAGATGAAAAGTCCATTATGACTTTTAAATATTAAAGATGGGTGGCTTTTTTTGAGGGAGTTAGTGGTATAAGGGACATATAGGAAAAATATTGTCTTGGCAATTTGCGTAATGGTACTTATGAGGTTGTTGTTGGTGGGGGGAGCCTTAAGAACATTTAGGGATTTCTGTCTCATTGCTTTGAGATGTTTCTGCAGGCCAATCATGATGTCAGATATTTACATTTCAACCCAGTGTTTGTCGTAACTTTCAAATACAGGGGGACTGTGGGCAGACAGTGTTTATCGCAGGAGAGAGACAGTCGGGAGCAGTCAGCCGCCATGGTGCGGAGTCCGGATCGGTTATTTATATTAGAATCTGCACATTGTCAGGTATATAGCAAGTGTCTTGCGGCAGCCATGATTGTCCCACCAACAGACTCTTGTGTTTCTGTGACTTGAGAAGGTTTGCTTTAACTGCATAGGTCCTGAAGTTGAAACGCTCATTTTAAATGGTTTTTTAAAAATATTGGGGGTCCACCATTAGCAATTTGTTTGTTTGTTTCATTTTAATCTTGGGTTTAAAAACATATGAGCAATGTACAAGTTGTCATTGTTTATTAATGCCTAGAAACAAAACAAAAACAAGTATGTATGCATATAGGACTCCCCCCCCCGTGGCGCAGTGGGTTGAACTGCTGAACTGCTGTTCGAATCCAGGGAGCGCAGTGAGCTCCCACTGTTACCTCCAGCTTCTGCCAACCTAGCAGTGCGAAAACATACAAATTTGAGTAGATCAATAGGTACAATTTCTGCAGGAAGATAGTACCATTCCATGCAGTCTTGCCTGCCACATGGCCTTGGAGGCATCTATGCACAACACTGGCTCTTCGGCTTAGAAATTGAGATGAGCACCACCACTGGATGCATATATGTATGTTTTTTGTGAGTACCTCTCCATTGGCGCCCCCTTGTCGTGGGGGAGAGGCTTATGTACCCTAATGAAGTTGTGGGCTATGCTGGCGGTGGCATAATAGCCACCGGTAGGGCCACCCATGCCAGACAGGTCACAATCGAAGGGTCTGACAAAGAGCGTCAAAGGGGCAGGATGGGCTCTCTAGCCTTTTGGCAACCATCCTAGGAAAAGGAAAACTCTAATTTCAAACCCAGGCAGATGGTGCTCGTCTAACCCTGTAAGGTCAACCATCTAGAGAAGGAAACTCAGATCAAATCTATGACCTGAGGACCTCACTGCCACCGTCCCAGCTTGCTAGGCCCCGGCAGATGAACCTTTGGTTTAAAGGGTGAGGCCAGTTCTGTGCACGCTGCGCTCCACCAGAAAGTTCCATTGCACAGGCTCGAAGGACACATCCAACCTCCTTGGTCATCAACGTGCTTGTGGAAAGTGTGGTATTAGTCCTTCCTAAGAATCTTTGTATGCGAAGTAATAATAATAACAATAATAATAATAATAACTTTATTTCTAACCCACATCCATCTCCCCAAAGGGGACTCGGAGCGGCTTACATGGGGCCGTGCCTGAACAACAAATCACAGAAAATATCAAAAACATCAGATAACAATAAACACAATAAAACAATAAACACAATAAAAATACAAAGTAATGCCAGAGAGAACAGAAAAAACTGTTACTAGGTGAAGTGTCCCTTTGTGAAGTCACTGGGAAAGAAAGGTGGCATGTGTATAAGAGGGAGGGAGGGAGGAAGAACAGAAGGAAAGAAAAGGAGAAGGAGGTAGAGAAGGAGAAGGAAGGAAGGAAAAGGAAAGAGAAGAAGGGAGAAAATAGGCAGCCAAATATATACATAACGTGGCTGTATGGCCACGTTATCCGTTTTGCCCACATCTATGGCAGGCATCTTCAGAGGTTGAGGGGTCTGTTGGAAACTAATCAAGGTGTAAAATTGCATTCATTCACACCTACCTCAAGCAGACAAGAGTTCTTTCCCCCACCCTGGACAACCTCACTTCCCTAGTTTCCAACAGACCTCACAACCTCTGAGGATGCCTGTGGGGGAAACGTCAGGAGAGCATGCTTCTGGAACATGACCAGAAAACTCACAGCAACCCAGTGATTCCGGCCACGAAAGCAATACATATTCTTACTTGCTTCGTTTATAGTTGCTTGTTCAGTGTTTAAAAAATCCTCTCTGGGATTGGCTTGTTTCTTTTTGTCCACTAGAGGGGGAAATAGTGGCAAAAATGCATCATCTTCCTTGACTATAAATGAAAATTTCTCACTGTCTGTGGAAGAAAAAGGGTGGGAGTACATATACATTTTTATTCACTATAAGAGTGAGAAGCAGGCTTGCAACCCTTTTCTATACTCACTGGGACACACTTTCGAGTGATTTCAGTGGGTTTTCACCTAGTTAAATGTGCCTTGAATTGCGACTGAGGAGCCTATATGTGCTATATTTGCAAAAAGTGTGAGCATAGATGCCCTGGAAATGAGTGCATCTAAACTGTAGAATTCCTGCAGTTTAACACCACTTTAAAAATAAGCATCTCTGAATATACACCGCCTTTTGCTGTTTGTTTTGAAACTGAGAGTTCGACTCTCCTACAAACTCCATTTGGCACAGAAGCGGCGTATTTCGTTTGGTGTGTAAGTGATGACGAGGCTCGTTGTGGTTTTATTTAGGACACTGCTAGTCTAGGATCCCTGCCAAGAATAATCCCGCTTGCCTTAGAGTCATAGAAGTACAAGAGTGAGGAAAGGGGCTGTGTTTCAAAACAAACCCAACTGCAGAAACCTTAAATGTCTGAAATTTGCCCCACCACATTTCTATCCCTTGCTTGGTTGCTTGGTCGCTCCATTTGCGGTCTAGTTGTTTTGTCGTTCCTCCCACAATTAAGTTTGTGTTCCTTTCCGCACTTCCTTGGATCTTATTGAATTGTAATTTTCAGGGACGTTAATTCACATTCCTATTACTTTTGATGTGAATGGGCCCCTGTCTTCCAGCCATAAAAACAGGACAGACCTACAGTATGTATTTTTTTTTTCACGTCAGGAGCGACTTGAGAAACTGAAAGTCGCTTGTGGTGTGAGAGAATTGGCCATCTGTAAGAATGTTGCCCAGGGGACGCCCGGATGTTTTACCCTCCTGTGGGAGGCTTCTCTTATGTCCCCACATGAGAAGCTGGAGCTGAAAGACAGGAGCTCACCCTGTTCCCCAAATTCGAACTGCCGACCTTTTGATTAGAAGTCCTGTCAGCATAAGGGTTTAACCCATTTCTCCACTGCAGTGTTTCCCAACTGCTGTGCCACAGCACACTAGTGTGCCCTGAGCGATCATCAGGTGTTCCGTGAAAGAACTGACCACCCAACCAGGAGTCATCTGGGCAGACTGCCTCTCGCTCTGTCTTTCTGTCTCTCTCTCTCTCTCTCTCTCTGGGGCGCCAGCAGGGCCAATCAACGCCGGCCAAGAAGCAAGCCCTGCCTCTCTAAGGGTATCCCGCCCGGCACCACCATGTTTGTTCAGGGCGGAAGTTCCAAGAGAGGGGAGGGGTTGGGGCCTTGGGTTCCTGGAGAAGGAGTTGGTTGGAGGCTGAGGAGGGGAGGGGCCGGGCGGCGCCTTTCCCTGTGTGGTCACTTCCGGAGGAGGCAGAGAGCTTCCGGAGAGGAGCGTTGGGCTTTGTTTTTCTCTCAGCTGCCTGTTTTCCCCTTCTGGCTCAGGATTCCTTCGGGCTTTGGGGCCGAGGCGGCTCTGGGGCCTCCTTCCTTCTTCCTCTCCTGGCCTGGGCTCTGCCTCAGCCTCTCCTGCTCTCAGGCCTTCTTCCTTCCTTCCTTCGCGGCCTGCCTCTAGGCTTCGGAAGGGAGCAGCCTGACCCTGCGCCTCCCTCCCTCCCTCCCTGCCTGAGGGAAACTCAGGCGAGCAGCGGCCTTGAAGCACAGGGTGGTGGTGATAGGGCAGCGTCGGCCCAGGCGACCCAGTCCGAAGCACACAAGGCGGGATATTTATGTCCGAAGAACACAAGGAGGGATATCTATGTCCAAAGCACACAAGGCAGGATATCTATGTTGTGTTCATTGTGCCGCGGCTCAAAAAAGGTTGAAAAACACTGCTCCACTGGGGGCTCCTACCTATGTATGTGAACTCAAAAGGGAAGTAGTTTGTGATTCAATAGGATCTGAAATCTTAATTGTTATAGGAATGACAGCAAAATGGAGCATGTTGTTTGCAAGCAAAACTTGAAACAAATTCCCAGGCTCCCACCTAGTCTATTATTACACACCCAGGCCATTACTACTACTACTACTAATAATAATAATATATACATTTTAATTGAAAAAACACTGCTCCACTGGGGGCTCCTACCTATGTATGTGAACTCAAAAGGGAAGTAGTTTGTGATTCAATAGGATCCAAGGACAGGAATGAAATCTTAATTGTTATAGGAATGACAGCAAAATGGAGCAACCAAGCTGATGTTTCGAATTTTATGACAAAGTCCCAGGCTATAATTATTTCCCACCTAGTCTATTATTACTATTAATATTATTATTATTGCCCAGGCCATTACTACTACTACTACTAATAATAATAATAATAATAGTATATCCTCTTCTTATCTCTTGATTGACACACAAGGCGGCTTTTGATTGGATGCATTTTTACACTCAGCGCTCTATATTTGCAGGTTCGACTTTTGTGGATTTGATTAATTTTTTTGCTGATTTGGTTACATTGTCCTTTTTAGGAACCGCTAGGTCTCTATGGCCCACCTCCACCAAAATTAGTGGCCACCGAGGGAGTTTTAATTCATTTGCTTTTGAAACACGCAGCAGGATAAACTACCGTGTCTGGTTTGGAGTCAAGCAGCTAACTAACCATTTAATTGTATTTCTTCTATGAATGTATTAAACCTGGCTTAATTTATACTCATGATTAACCATGAAGAAAACAGATATTAACATTGTTGAGTGTTTTGGGTTTTATGAGCAGGGAAAGCATTTGATTTCAGTTAAGTAAGTCGAACTATTTAAAGTCTCTTTGTTATTTTTTCGGTTGGAACTGTTTTATTTTGGTTATTTTTTTACAGTAGTGCTATCCAAAGCCAGCCATTTATTTTAAGGTGTTGTCAAAGGCTTTCATGGCTGGAATCACTGGTTTGCTGTGAGTTTTCCAGGCTGTCTGGCCATGTTCCAGAAGCATTCTCTCCTAACGTTTCCCCCACACCTATGGCAGGCATCCTCAGAGGTTGAGAGGTCTGTTGGAAACTAGGCATGTGAGGTTTATATATCTGTGGAATAATGTCCCGGGTGGGAGAAAGAACTCTTGTCTGTTTTAGGCAAGTGTGAATGTCGCAATTGGCCACCTTGATTAGCATTTAATGGCCTTATATGGTAGCTTCAAAGCCTGGCTGGTTGCTGCCTAATGGTGTTAGCTTATATTCTTGTCTGGAATTCAAAAGTTTTCTCTTTATTTGCTGGCTGGTTTGACATGGTGGTTGTCAGAGTGGTCCAGCATTTCTGTGTTCTCAATATGCTGTCATTGAAATCCACAAGCATGTGAATAATTTCAACAGAAAAGAGAAAACCATGAAAATGAACAAAATCTGGCTACCATTTATTATTATTACATGTATTATTTTCCTCTATTGTTATTATTACATGTATTATTTACTCTATTTATTATTGTTATTATCACATTTGTTATTTTACTCTATTGTTATGATTATTATTTTCTCTCAGCATTACTTCACGAACGAAGATTCTTAGGAAGGATTCATCCCACGCTTTTTACAAGCATGGTGATGACTAAAAAGGCCAATCTGAGATAGGCAAGTCCGGTTGCAGAAAGCACAGCAGAAAGTCTCCTTGGGTGATGTTGTTTCCAAGTTGCGGTTCTTTCTGTGTTGTCGTTTCTCTTCAAGGCCCGTTCGGCGTGTCTTCTTGAAAGAGGCTGCAGTGCGTGGATAGTGCGTCTCCATGCCTCCCGATGTGAAGCCAGGGTGGACCATTGTTGGTGATCAATCTGGCCGAGCCTGAGATGTTGTTTCAGGGAGTCCTATATATCTTTTTGGGGGCGCCTCTCTTGCGCTGACCCGTGGCGAGTTCACCATAGAGTAGTATCTTTGGGAGACGGTGGTCCTCCATCCTAAAGATGTGCCCTGCCCAGCACGTGTTTGCTGTGTTTTTGTGTTATTATTTTACTGACACAAAAACACAGCAAACAAGATCTATATGCTTGATTTCGTATCACAAAATCACAAGTCGAGCCCTTCCCAAGCGTCTAGGACTGTGTAATGTACTTTCAAATAATGTGCGCAGGTCCAAGTAACGTGGTCTTTTGCAGTTGACAGAACGTGATTTTGTCAATGTTTATTGTTTCCAAATGCCGGCTGAGATCTTTTGGCACGGCACCCAGTGTGCAAATGACCACAGGGACCACCTGTACTGGTTTATGCCAGAGCCTTTGCAGTTCAATTTTGAGGTCCTGATAACGGCTGAGCTTTTCCTGTTGTTTTTCCTCAATGTGGTTGTCACTCGGTATGGCGACATCAATAATCTAGACATTTTCTTTTCCACAATTGTGATGTCCAGTGTATTGTGTTCCAAAACTTTGTCAGTCTGGATTTGGAAATCCCACAGTATTTTTGCGTGTTCATTTTCCACTACCTTTGCAGGTTTACTGTATGATCCTACCATTTCTTTACTACTGGCAAGTGGTCCTTGTGACATAAGTTGTTGTTGTTATTACATTTCCATTGTGTTACTCAATTATCATCATCATTATTACTGTTATTATTACATTTCCATTATTTTACTCTCTTTATTATTATTGGAAGGATATGTAAGCACATTTACATTGAAGAAGGTTAGAATAATAGTTTAATCAGATCTGGACAGTCTTATCTTAAATTACAGTTTTATGTAAACATTCAAAAACATTTAATCTACTGATTTCTCAATTATTATAATTTTATTGGTATTGATTTTTATTTTGAATTTTACCAGTAGCTGCTGCATTTTCTATCCTCGGCTTATACTCTAATCCAGTGTTTCCCAACCAGTGTGCTGTGGCACACTAGTGTGCTTTGAGTGATCATCAGGTGTGCCGTGAGAAATTGGCACTCACCCCCCTCCTAGCAGCCCCCTCACAGGTTTCCAAGAAACAAATTGAGCCTCTCCGCTTGGAAATGTGTTGGTTTTTTTTTACTATTTTACTGGATTTTTCGAGAGGAGTCGTCCGTCGTCATCCCCCACCCCCAAAGGAACGGTTTATAACAGCTTCATGGCATCCATAGTTAACTGGAAGCAAGTTTCACTCAGGGTGAAATTTCACAAAGGTCTGAAGAACAAGCTCTATGAGGAGCGGCTTGAAGAGCTGGGCATGTTTAGCCTGAAGAAGAGAAGGCTGAGAGAAGACATGAAAGCCATGTATAAATATGTGAGAGGAGTCATATATATGTTGTGTTCATCAAAACAGGCCCAGGTTTCACACTGAGTGTATAAATACATTTTAAAACATATTAACTATATGTATTACTGTGTTAGAGTGTCATTTTGTGTCATTTTGGTTGGTGGTGTGCCCCAGGATTTTGTAAATGTAAAAAATGTGCCGCGGAGTAAAAAAGGTTGAAAAACACTTCTCTAATCAATACATTTTCCCAGTTTTTTGTGGCAAAATTAAGTGGTCCAGCTTATATTCGGGTCAGCTTATACTCAAGTATATATGATATATCATCTTTGCCTTATAGGATCTCAGAGTTCCACAGCTGTTTTTCAGGGGAAGGCTACTATTAAAGGGAATATCAAACCGGTGTCAACCCCCCCCCCCAACAAAATACCTTGCACACCCCCCCATCTTCTGCCTATGTTTCAAACCTGAAAAAGACCCTCCTCCCGATCCCAAAAGGATATAATTATTGTCTGCGGAAGAGTCAAGTACAAAGACAGTTCATCCAGCCTGACCGCCAAGGCAGTGTGGGCCACCAAAGATTAACAGCTGCTTCTCCTTTGATTAGGTTAGGTAATAACAGTTACTTTAGTTAATAATTGGATGGATTCCCGGGCTGCGTAATTCAGGTTTAGGCTGTCATTCCATCCCCACCCACCCCCCTTCTTCTTTTCCTTTTTTTCTGGCATGTCACTGAGCTGTATTCTTGGAAGGGAGCCTGTAATCCTATTAGTTGTCACTAAAGTCGTGGCAGGAAAAAAAAAGATAAGGAGGATTCGAAGCCATTAAAGGTGTGGTGCTAGGTATGGAGATACAGTTGCTGCTTTATTCTGGAGTGCAATTAAATCCGAGCAATATGATAAGAATGGGAATTTAAACTATTGTAAATATTGCATGTAGACACACTTGTCTGCTGTGGAAGAGAGGCAGGATATACAATAATATCCATAATCTTCAGTTTCATTTACCTGCATCTGGAGAACTCGTTAAGTCTGCCAGGCGATTCTATGATATTCTTCCCCTGGAAGTTACCACTGAGTTGCCCTTGAGGACCTAGCAAATTCCTATAAAGCAGGCATGGGCAAACTTCGGCCCTCCAGGTGTTTTGGACTTCAACTCCCACAATTCCTAACCTCCTACCAGCGGTTAGGAATTGTGGGAGTTGAAATCCAAAACACCTGAAGGGCCAAAGTTTTCCCATGCCTGCTATAAAGGATACTTCTGTAGGAATCTCTAGATCCTAGGGCAACTCCATAGCATCCTGGGACTAGAAGCCTCGTAATTTAATGGTGTTTGGCCATATTCATGCTTCCATATAACTACAGTCTAGCACAGTGTTTCCCAACCTGGGGGTTGGGACTCCTAAGAGGTCGTGAGGGGGTGTCAGAGGGGTCACCAAAGACCATCAGAAAACACAGTATTTTCTGTTGGTCGTGGCGGTTCTGTGTGGGAAATTTGGCCCAATTCTGTCATTTGTGGGGTTCCGAATACTTTTTGATTGTAGGTGAACTGTAAATCCCAGCAACTACAACTCCCAAGCGTCAAGTTTTATTTTCTGCAAACTCCACCAGTGTTCACATTTAGGTATTTTGAGTATCTGTGCCAAGTTTTATCCAGATCCGTCATTGCTTTAGTCCACAGTGCTCTCTGGATATAGGTGAACTATAACTCCCAAACTCAAGGTCAATTGTCACTAAACGCAGTATTTTCTGTTGGTCATGGGAGTTCTGTGCGTCGGTTCAATTCCATCATTGGTGAAATTCAGAATGCTCTTTGATTGTAGGTTAACTATAAATCCCAGCAACTACAACTCACACATGACAAAATCAATGCTCCCCTAACCCCACCAGTATTCAATTTTGGGCATATTGGGTAGTTGTGCCAAATTTGGTCCAGTGAATGAAAATACATCCTGCATATTAGATGTTTACATTATGATGGTGGGCCTTCTTAAAGCAATACCAGAGGCACTCCAAGTGGCCAGCTTCTGGTCAAAGGACCTCTAGTATAATGCCAAGTTTTTTTTACTTTGTTTGTGTTCTTAAATACATTACAACTGTATTCTCAATTTGCTTTTGACACAGTAAATAAATAAATTAGTTTTATGTAACGAACTACAGTCTAGTTCAGGGATAGGGAAATTATGGCTCGGGAGCCAGATGTGGCTCTTTTCATGATTGCATCTGGCTCGCCAGAACAGCCCGTACCTCGGTTTCCCAGCATGCAGCAGGGAGGAGTGGCGCAAATGTGCCGCGACTGCTGCTTCCGCGCCACCTTCGTCGCCAACTTCCTCATCCCCCGTTGCTCTCGGGGCCCTGCGCCCTCTTCTCCCCCTTCACACTTTCCTTCTCCTTCTTTCCTTCCTTTACCCTCCCTCTCTCCTCTTCCTTCTTTCCTCCATTCTCCCTCTTCCTTCCTTCCTCTTCCTTCCTTTCTCCCCTTCACCCTTTCCTTCTCTCCTTCCTTTTCCCTCCCTCTCTCCCCTTCTTTTTTCCTCCATTCTCCCTCTTCCTTCCTTCCTTCCTTCCTTCCTTGCTTGCTTCCTTCCTTTCCCTTCCTTTCTCCCCTTCACGCTTTCCTTCTCTCCTTCCTTTTCCCTCCCTCTCTCCCCTTCCTTCTTTCCTCCATTCTCCCTCCCTCTTCCTTCCTCTTTTCACTTCCCTCTCTCTCCCCTTCTTTCTTTTCTTCTTTTCCCTTCATTATTTTACTTTTTCCTCACTTCCTTTCCTCCCTTCCCATTACCTTCTTTCTTTTCCCCTTCTTGTCTCTCTCCTGCTTTTCTTTTCTTCCTTTTCCATAGTTTGTTCTTCTTTTCGTTCTTCCTCTCCCCCTCCCTCCTTTATTTCCTCTGCCTTTCTTTCTTTCTTTCCCCCCTTCCTTCCTTCCGCCTTCTCTTCCTTCCCAGAGTCCTGAGCATGCCTTTTGCAGAGCCAGGTGTCCCGTCATTCTGCCGGGGGAATCCTTTTCTCATCGTATGTACGTATAGACTCACATTTAGTTGAATTCAGTCTTAAAATATATTTTTATATATTATATGGCTCTCACTGAAATAAATTTCCAAATATTTTGCTTTCATGGGTCTCTGAGTCAAAAAGGTTCCCGACCCCTGGTCTAGTTTATCACCATCATCGACGTAAATTTTATTTGCTAGGACCATCTTCCTCACAGTTGCAGGAGTCTTACTTTATATTAAAGAAATAAAACTAAAATGAATATCAAATATGTTTTAATCAGGAGGGGGAGGCTAAAAGGTGTGCACACCTTATTCCTTTGGCACATTGCCTGTCTGCAAACAGCATCAGGGTGAGTCACAGTTTAAAATTATGATAGGGGAGAATAATGAGACGCGGAGAGGAGGAGGAAATAAGCCCATTTGGGCATCATGGCTACTTCGAGAGTCAAATTGGGGCCAAATAGCCTCTCACCTGGGTGGCTTGTTGTCTCGTCTTTCTCTCTGCTGCAGTCAAAAGGGGTTTGCTGGCAAGATTTGGAAGGAAGTGGTATATTAGTGAGCAATGCAAGGGCAACAAGCTTATTATCTGTCGAAGGCTTTCATGGCTGGAATCACTGGGTTGTTGTGAGTTTTCCTAGCTGTATGGCCATTGTTCCAGAAGCATTCTCACCTGATGTTTCGCCTGCATCTATGGCAGGAATCCTCAGAGGTCGTGAGGTCATTATCTGTTGCTTTGCTGGCCATAATTCTCTGTACCTCTGTGAGAAAGTTGCATACTTTTGGCTGGGCTTATCATCTCTTTAGTTGCCTTATTTCATGAAGTGCCATGTTTGTGTTGAAGTCAATAAGTAATTTGGGAACAAGGGACTTGGCTCTTCTTTCTTGAATGCAAATCCATCTCGACGGAACACCAAAGCAATCAAGGTCTTGAGACCTTTGGTATCTCTTTCCAGCGGGATCTTGGACAAGATCCTTTCTGGACGAGGAAACTCACAGGAGGCAATGACATCTGTTGCTATTACTGTCATGTGTTTCCATTACTCCTGTGTGAATGGTTGCTCAAAAGAACTATATGCACTGTGGAAATCCCAGCGTACGTTAGGATTCAAACAAAATTGCTTTAGTAACTTGATGTTGACACTTACAATCTTTATATTGTAATCCCTGGAAGACAAGACCCTGCATTAAGTGTTTCCAGAATCAGGATCTCTGGTGATGTGCCATAAAAGCAAGATAATCCAATTATATTTAGGAATGGGGTTGCTATAAATAATATTTTAGCTGTCTCTTTCATTTTTATTTATTTATTTTTGTCAGTTGATAATACAACATCCATCCATGCACGGCAAAGGTTTATTGGGACACCCAGTCCTTTTCTGAATTGATGGTCTCCTTTTTCTTTTTCAGATACAGATATTTTGATATGGCTAGAATCCATTTTTGCAAACATTTGTATATCATTATTTAAATGGCTCTACTTCATTATTTAGATATTTGGGGTTTTTTGGTGTATTTATATGTGAGAAAGGGTAGGGCATGCAATTCAACCTCCCCCTCCCCAACCAACTTGTCTACTAAGTTATGGCATCTCCCCATGTAGCATGGAAGATGGTAGCATGTAGCATGGAAGATGTCTGTTTCCAAAAAGGAAGAGAAAGACAGGTGAAGAGCTCTTCAGCCTTCTCTGCCAAAAGGGGTTCCTTAGACCAGTGTTTCCCAACCAGTGTGCCATGAGCGATCATCAAGTGTGCCGTGGGAAATTGAAACCTCCAATACCCTTTCTTCCCCCTCCTGCCGAACACTTTTTCTTCTCCACTCGGGCTCCATTCTTCCCAGCCTCGCTCTGCTCACGCTGTCGCCATTTTGATCCGAGGGGGCAGCGTGAGCGTGTTTAGGAGGGGAGGGGGAGGGAGGAAGACATGGGGCAAGTCTGCGGAGTAGGGCGCGCACGGGTCACGTCTTCCTCCCTCCCCCCTCCCCTCCTGAAGAAGGGAGCCCTAGTGGAGAAGAACAAGTAAGTGTCCGGCAGGAGAGCGAAGAAAGGGCACAAAGGGGAAGGGGGAGGAAGAGGTCTCTGTTGAAAGCTGGCATGGGCACACTTGGACCTTCCAGGTGTTTTGGACTCCAACTCCCACCATTCCTAGCAGCCTCAGGCCCTTTCCTTTCCCCCTCAGCCACTTAAGCAGGAAAGGGCCTCAGGCTGTTAGGAATGGTGGGAGTTGAAGTCCAAAGCTCCCAGAGGGCCGAAGTTGTCCCATGCCTGTTTTAGGGGCCTTAAAGTGGTGAGCCTCCTTCCAACATTGTGATTCTGGATAGAAAACAAACAACAACATAACGTAACATTGTTTGAGTCCACAATGTTTGAGTCTCTGGGTGTAGGTGAACTACAACTTCCAAACTCAAGGTCAATTCCCAAGCAAACCCTTTCAGTACTTTCTGTTGGTAATGAGAGTTCAATATGCCAAGTTTGGCTCAATTCCATTGTTGCAAGAGTTCAGGATGCTCTTTGATTGTGTGTTAAGTATAAATCCCAGAAACTGTAACTCCCAAATGTCAATGTCTATTTTCCCCAAACTCCATCTGTGTTCACATTTGGGCATATTGAGTATTCATGCCAAGTTTGGTCCTGATCCAACATTGTTTGAGTCCACAGTGCTCTGGATGTCGGTGAAGTATAACTCCAAAACTCAAGGTTAATGCCCACCAAACCCTTCCAGTATTGTCTGTTGGTCTATTTTGACATTGCTCCAGTTTTCAACCACATATCTGTGTGAGATGAGCTTCTCTAGCTTGACTGTGATAAAAACTAAACACACACAGAGAGAGAGAGAGAGAGAGTCTGACAGCTGTTGAGCAAGACCTTCGTGTGTGTCTTTCTGCCATTCCTGCCAGGATATCTATGTTGTGTTCATTGAAACAGGCCTAGGTTTCACACTGAGTGTATAAACACATTTAAAAACATATTAGCTATATGTATTGCTGTGTTAGAGTGTCATTTTGGTTGGTGGTGTGCCCCAGGATTTTGTAAATGTAAAAAATGTGCCGCAGCTCAAAAAAGGTTGAAAAACACTGCCTTAGACCATTGGAAATATTTGTCAGAGATCACTGATCTCTGACCCAGATTCTTAATGCTCTCCATACAAACCATAAGACCCAACTGAAACCAACTAGGTGTAAATTGAGGAGAGCAAGTTGCCATGGCGTATAATCTGGAGGTGCGCTCATAAAGCCCTTTTGCTTTTCATGGCCAGAATCCTGTTTGCTTCCCGGCACAACCATTGGTTCTATAGGTATTTCCCACCAACAGTTGCCAAGGTTTCTCCAAAACAGAGTAGAAACATTGAGAAGGATTCTTTTCTTTCTGCTCACCGTGTGGCTACGGCCCAAAGAAATGTATGATAAATAGGCCCGCACACCCAACCTCTCCTTTCTCAGATGGATGGCTCTTAATGACACACCAAATGGAAATGAAAAGGATTTCTGCAGCATGTAGGCCTTTGGGCCATGCCTTTCTAGTTTCATCTTGATGCTTAGTTTGTAGTCAGAGTTTCAAGGATCTCACTCATTCCAATGTATTCAGGAGCATAATTTGGGAAAATTTCTTTTTTGGCCTGTGCTAACTCTTGGGTTACTCTGGGTGTCGTAATCCTCCAAAATAACATTTCTGAGCTTGTTAAGCAGTGTCTGTTAAGCAGTAAATTTATGTAAACAGTGCTAGATATTTGACTAATAAATCCATATACATATTTGACTAATAACGTGGGTTGTTTTGTTTTTGTTTCAAATTCAGAACACAGCCGATCAAGTTGCGTTCCACATTGCGGGGGGATTTACGGCTCTGGAACAAATCCTCCAGGTTGCGACGGCTTCCCCCAATCTGAACACAGTTTCTCGGATCCCTCTGAAGTGAGTACAGTGCTTCGCTTGCCTTTTCCAAGCGGTCAGTGAATTTACAGCTTCTGTGGCTAGGACTCTTTTTTTTTTCTGGCTCTGATTCTACCTGACCTTGCTATTTATTGCTCTTTCAGCTGATGAGTAGATTTATAGGGAGTTTTATGGCTATGTCCTGCTTTGGAAATCTTGCATGGAAGGTGAGGCACGTTTTTCAAAAAAGTGTGGGCTGTGTTGTCTATTGGGAAGGGAAGAATTATTTTCATTTTGAGGGAATAATAAAGTGCTGTCCCATGTACAAGCAGCTGTTGTTCTGCTGTTGAGCCAGGATCCTCCCAAGTGAGTGTGGAAGATGGATTCACTCCATGCCAGAGTTTAGAAAAGTTATTTTAAATAACTTCTACGAGGATCCCTTACTTTCACAAGTAAGTCTCCTGAGCATTACTATATGCAGGCTTCCCATGAGGAAGAAGTGAGGTGGACTTTGCTGGTATTTAGAGGAAACCCACGTGCTTGGAATCCGGGAGCTCCTCAGAGCTGGCGTTCAATGCACATTTGTCTCACTCCTGCCTTGCTACAAAGATGCCGCAATCAAAGCAAAGCAATCAAGACAATGCCTACAGCTGGACGAGACTCAGATGCCCTCCCAGTAATGGCCAAGATGATGAATGACATCCTCATTTGAATTACAGCCCAAACATCACCTGGAGGTTGTATATGACTCTATGTCCAAACCCATATTCTGCAGGGATGGAACTCTGAAGAACTTCCATGTCCTATAGATATCCTGGCAGGAGTGGCAAAAAGACACATACGAAGGTCTTGCTCAACAGCTGTCAGTCAAGGGAAAACTTCGGCCCTCTGGGTGCTTTGGACTTCAACTCCAACCATTCCTAACAGCCTGAGGTTCTTTCCTGCTTAAGTGGCTGAGGGGAGAAAAGGGAAAGGGTCTGAGGCTGCTAGGAATGGTGGGAGTTGGAGTCCAAAACACCTGGAAGGACCAAATTTGCCCATGCCAGCTTTCGATTCCATCGCCACATCTAGGGGGATCTGCGGCATCTTTTTTTCTCCCTGGAAGAAGAAGCCTCCTCAATTTTTTCTTGGAAAGTTCCCTCCTCCTCCAGAGAGGGCCCAGGGAACTCGCTTTCCCAGTGGCACTAGCATAGGGTGACCATTAAAAAATGCATCTCGGAGCATGATGGCAAGTATATACGGTACAGCGAAACTTGCATTGAGCCTGAATTTGCCTTTTCTGTTATGCTTGACAGACACACATTGAAAAAGTACTTGACTCATTGTTGGCACCCATTCTGAATTATTTACATATTTGCCACCGTTTTGCAACAGGCAGGGCAAAAGCACGTATTCCAACAGAAATCTAGAGTTCTGTATTCTCAGTGCAAAGAGAATGAGCAATGAAAACAGAAAAAGGGAACCTAAAGGAGGAAAACCTCCTCATGATACTCCGAAGAGCACCTTTTGTGTGGCTTGCTGAATTTCTATACCATCTTTGGCAGTGATTCCAATTGCAGGCTTAGGACAAGCCCAGAGTTAATCACAGATAAACGTTGGCAGAGACTAATTTCGTTGCTTCAAAAGAACTAATCAGAAGCTAATCTTGAAAGGAAGGGGTCCTCTGTAATTCCAAGTAGAAACCTGCAGAGCATCCAAGAAAGTGCAGAAAATTATATGTCACATAGTTATTGCAACTGTGCAAGATTATCAATTTTCTGGTTAGCCATGTTTATAGTGCGGGAATCTGGTTTTCTAGATTTCAGCAGCCACGGGAAAGCAGAGATTATTTAAGTGCAGCTTACAGTTTGAACAGCTTGTGCAGGAAGTACACGTTTAGCAGATCTGGTACTTGAGAAGTGACCAAAACTAATTTACGACCCAATGTGGGGGAAAATATCTATGATTTCATTAGCTGGGCTCAATCTACCAGTTTTGTACAAGAGCTTTGAAGACATCTTCTTCCAGAGAAAATCCATTTTACTGGAAATCTTCTTTCAAATCTACAGAACTGGTTCAAGTATGGTTCCCAAAAGAAACAGGCAGATGTCAGGCACCTCATCTGTGCCGTTATATAACAGGGTAAGAACTTGCCTGCCAAGCATTGGCAGATTTATCAACCCTTTCAAGCAGATGGCAAAGAATAAAACCCTATTCGCGGCTCCTCCCAGCAACATTTCAGTCATAAATTACCTTGGCGTTCTGAGAAAATGAGGATGCTTCTGTTATTCAGGCCATGGCTTTTAAAAACAATATAGAAATACTGTAAATATGCATTGATGAGGATATTGATGGGCTGTATGAAGGCAGACTTAGGTGTGAGATAGCATGCGGAGACACCACATTTTCTCAAAGCATCTTGGAAACTTGGAATATTAGGGACAGAAGAAAATAATTGTCGTTGTGTGCCTTAAAATCACTTCCAACATTATGATCCTAAGGCGGTGCTTCTCAATCGGGGGGTCACGAGGGGGTGTCAGAAGTGTTGTCAAAGGTCATCTGAAAACACAGTATTTTCTGTTTGTCATTGAGGTTCTGTATGCCAAGTTTGGTTCAATTCCATCACTGGTCGAGTTCACAATTCTCTTTGATTGTCAGTGAACTATAAATCCCAGCAACTACAACTCCCAAATAACAAACCTTCCTAATGCCGCGACCCCTTAATACAGTTCCTCATGTTGTGGTGACCCCAAACCATAACATTATTTTCATTGCTACTTCCAAACTGTAATTTTGTTACTGTTATGAATCGTAATGTTAATATCTGATATGCAGGATGTATTTTTATTCACTGGACCAAATTTGGCACAGATACTTGATATGCCCAAATTTGAATACTGGTGGGGTTGGGAGGGGGGGTATTGATTTTGACATTTGGAAGTTGTAGTTGCTGGGATTTATAGTTAACCTACCATCAAAGAGCATTCTGAAACTCCACCATAGATGGAATTGAACCAAACTTGGCACGCAGAACTCCCATGATTAACAGAAAATACTGGAAGGGTTTGGTGGGCATTGACCTTGAGTTTTGGAGTTGTAGTTCACCTACATCTCAGGCTCGGCCAGATTGATAGCCAACAATGGTCCACCCTGGCCTCACATCGGGAGGCATGGAGATGCACTATCCACAATGCTGCGGCCTCTTTCGAGAAGAAACACCGAATGGGTCTCGAAGAGAAACGACAACACAGAAAGAACCGCAACTTGGAAACAACATCACCCAAGGAGACTTTCTGCTGTGCTTTCTGCAACCGGACTTGCCTATCTCAGATTGGCCTTTTTAGTCATCAACGCGCTTGTAAAAAGCGTGGGATGAGTCCTTCCTAAGACTTTTTGTTGGCGAAGTAATGCCGAGAGACATCCAGAGAACACTGTGGACTCAAACAATGACGTATCTGGACCAAACTTGGCATGGATCTTCAGTATGCCTAAATGTGAACACTGGTGGAGTTTGAGGAAAATAGACCTTGCCATTTGGGAGTTGTAGTTGCTGAGATTACTAGTTCACTGACAATCAAAGAGCATTCTGAACCCCACCAATGATAGAATTGGGCCAAACTGCCCACACAGGACCCCCATGACCAACGGAAAAATGCTGCGTTTTCTGATGGTCTTTGGCGACCCCTCTGACACCCCCTCACGACCCCCCCAAGGGTTCCTGACCCCCAGATTGAGAAACGTTGCTGTATGAGACCAGAAGCCCACAAAGAAGAGACCTGGGTGCTTCATTTGAAATCCATTGTGGAGGAAGAAAAGCCAAGTTTTGGGCCAGGCTTTAAAACCAGAATGCCTGGCTAGGTTCAAGGAATGGGGCTGTCAACAAGACATTCCCTGGCAGTATCAGTTACACATTGCATCTTTGACATACTCCATACAAACCTTACTAATACTATTTATTATTTATGTTATAATGGCTTTTTGTTGTTGTTGTCATACACAACGAAAAACAAAGAGAAAGCGTCTCCGGGGGGGGGGGGCGTTTGAATAATTTAACTGTTTGTGCCTCTCTCCAAAAGGGACAGGAGGAGATTATTATATGGACGGTTATCCACCTCTCTTTCCCCCAAAACCCTGGCAGCATGGTGCGGCTCAGAATTTTTAATCCTGTGTCTACAAGATAAAGCTTTATTCCAATAAAAGATTTAATGCTACGTCCCATGTTTTGGGCTTTGTCAGTATTATCAGTCCGGCGGGAACCGTGGTGCAAAGTCACATTTGTGCACAAAACAGTGATGGCTGAGTTGACACTACTCTGCAAGTGAAATGTTCAGAGGAGGAAGAGAACTGTGGTTGATTATGAACTATCAAACTATTGTAAATGTCAGCAAGTGGGTCGTGTTTTGTCTTAAACCATAAGAAGGCAAGGGACCTCTTTCAGCTTGAGGACCAAGTTAGAACTGAGGGAAGTTTCCAGGAGGCTCATTTCAGCCAAAGGCAAAAGAAGATCGAGGCAAAAATACAGATGTATTTCACCTGAATTCTTCCTGCCAAAAACTAAGTCTTAGGAGTGTCGTTTCAGCCCATAAGAATGAGAACACATTCATTCAAAAACTGGAAAAAGTACCTGATAGTTTGGCTGCTGTGAGTTTTTCCAGGCTCTATGACCATGTTCCAGAAGCATTCTCTTCTGACGTTTGGCCTACATCTATGGCAGGCATCCTCAGAGGTTGTGAGGTCTGTTGGAAACTAGGCTAGTGAGGTTTATATATCTGTGGAATAATGTCCAGGGTGAGAGAAAGAACTCTAGGTTGTTTGAGGCAAGCGTTAATGTTGCAATTGGCCACCTTGATTAGCATTCAATGGCCTTGTAGCTTCAAAACCTGTCTGATTGCTGCCTGGAGGAATCCTTCGTTAGGAGTTGTTAGCTGGCTCTGATTGATTCTTGTCTGGAATTCCCTTGCTTTTTGAGTATTCCTCTTTATTTACTGTCCCGATTTTAGAGTTTTTAAAATACTGGTAGCCAGATTTTGTTCCTTTTCATTGTTTCCTCCTTTTATTGAAATCGTTATATGCTTGTGGATTTCAATCGTTTCTCTATGTCAGTGTTTTTCAACCTTTTTTGAGCCTGGGCACATTTTTTACATTTACAAAATCCTGGGGCACACCACCAACCAAAATGACACAAAATGACACTCTAACACAGTAATACATATAGTTAATATGATTTTAAATGTATTTATACACTCAGTGTGAAACCTGGGCCTGTTTCGATGAACACAACATATATATGACTTCCTCTCACATATTTATACATGGCTGTCATGTCTTCTCTCAGCCTTCTCTTCTTCAGGCTAAACATGCCCAGCTCTTCAAGCCGCTCTTCACAGAGCTTGTTCTCCAGACCTTTGTGAAATTTCACCCTGAGTGAAACTTGCTTCCAGTTAACTATGGATGTCATGAAGCTGTTATAAACAGTTCCTTCGGGGGAGGCAACTCTCGAAAAATCCAGTAAAATAGTAAAAGGAAAAAAAAACCCTTTCCAAGCAGAGAGGCTCAATTTGTTTCTTGGAAACCTGTGAGGGGGCTGCTAGGAGGGGGGGGGGAGTGCCGATTTCTCACGGTACACCTGATGAACGCTCACGGCACACTGGTTGGGAAACACTGCTCTACGTGGTCTGACATGATGGTTATCCGAGTGGTCCAATATTTCTATGTTCTCCAGTAACGTGCTGTATCCAGGTTGGTTCATCAGGTGCTCTGCTATGGCTGACTTCTCTGGTTGTATTAGTCTGCAGTGCCTTTCGTGTTCCTTGATTTGTGTTTGGGCAATGCTGCTGCATTTGGTGGTCTCTGTGTAGACTTATCCACACCTGCCTGGTATACGGTAGACTTCTGCATAGCTGAGAGGATCCCTCTTGCCCTTTGCTGAACATAGCGTTTGTCTGTAGATAGTTTGTAGATTGTGCATCTTGATCAGTTGTTTCAAGGGGAAGTGTCATGACTTTCTAGAGAACCCCAAAGATCATTCTTCTAGACTTATATTCTCTGATCCTGCTGCCCTGGAGACTAGAACGTGGAGCTTCAAACCACAGGGAAGGATATTCCACCTGAACACTAGGAAGAACTTCCTCACTGTGAGAAAGAGATGTTCAGCAGTGGAACTCTCTCCCCAGGAGTGTGGTGGAGGCTCCTTCTTTGGAGGCTTTTAAACAGAGGCTGGATGGCCATCTGTCGGGGGTGCTTTGAAT
The DNA here is from genome assembly GCA_030556195.1 of Anolis apletophallus. Classification (NCBI taxonomy): domain Eukaryota; kingdom Metazoa; phylum Chordata; class Lepidosauria; order Squamata; family Anolidae; genus Anolis; species Anolis apletophallus. Next base: position 36,607,102 of record JARBWK010000015.1, on the reverse strand, counting down.
GCGACTTTCCTTCTTCTTGGAAGAATGGGGTTGGAACGAATGGCGCACGCGATCTCTTCCAACTCTAGGATTTTATGAAAACTGTTTAATTTCAGGTGCTATCTGATCAGAATCAATCAATCAAAACTTTATTACGGCCACAGACCAGCACAAAGCGGGCACAAGCGCCCTAAGAGGAGAAGGACAACTCCCCAGTAAACAGTTATTTAAAATCAGACTAGAAATCAGTATAAAAATATATTTTTAAAGACAGGTTATTGTTGCCTTACGGTGTCAATCATCACCCGTCTGATATTCAGGGCAGCAGCACAGAACTTAGCAACACTGTAAGTCATGATCAGAATCAAGCAACATATGGCCATTCAAACCCCACTTTAAGGCACACATCCATTCCCTATAGCAATGAGTCCCAATCTTTTTTTGACCAGGGACCACTTTGACCAGGGACCACCCTCCAACTTTAGTACCAAAATGGTTACGAATCAGTTTTTGGTCAACTTTGTATTTGGTCTGGTTATTTGGGGTGCTGATTCAGAAAATTGCATTGGATAGACCACATCCGCTCTAGTTTCTGATACAGAACATATGCCCTACAGTAGTCGCCCTCTGCTTGCCCAAACAGAACTCCATATTTAATAATCTAGGGCTGATGTGGTAGTAGTAATCTTTTGTGGGTAGTCAGCCTCTTCCCTCCCAACATGCCCTCAGGACTATAAGAGGGTTTTGTGAGACCAGTTGCTCTCGTTGCAACTGGTGTGTGGTTTCGAGGCAACGGTGTAGTAATGGTGAGACCGTGGACCATGTTCTTGATTTAGTGGACCACTGATGGTCCATGGACCACAGGTTGGGAACCACAGCCCTACAGAGATAGGATTCAGTGACGTAACCATGGAATATCAAAATTACAGGGACCTTAGAGACGAATGGAGAGAAAGACATTGGTGGCATACGCTTTAGTACGAGAGCGGGTCAATAAGTCCGTGACTTTTTGAATGAAACATAGGTTTTTAGATTTAGAAAATCATTTTATTTTTCAACATAGTCTCCTTTGAGCTCTATACACTTTGTCCAATGTTTCTCCATTTTTTTATCCCTTCCAAAAAATAAGATTTGTCAAGGTCATCAAAATAGGTATTTGTTTGTGAGTTTTTATTGGCCAAATGCGGTAGTTTCCCCTCCTCCCCAAATCCTCATTAAATCGACCAAATAAGTTGGCATAATATTCGCCATTGATTGTTTTACCCTTTTGAAGGTAGTCAATGTGGATTATACCGCGTGCATCCCAAAAAATGGTCGCCATGACTTTATTGGCTAACAAACCCACCTTGGCCTTCTTTGGTGCCGATACACCCCGAGAAACCCACTGTTTTGACTGCTGTTTGGTCTCTGGTGTCTTGTGGTGGAGCCACGTTTCATCCACGGTTACGAAACAGTGCAAAAACTTGTCCATATTGCGGTTGAACGACAAACACCTGCGAAATTGCCACACGATTGTGTTTGTGGTCGATTGTGAGCAAACGCGGCACCCATCTTGCGGAAAGCTTTCTCATACCCAAGTGATCATTTAAAATTGAAACCACTGAGCCACGTGAGATGCCTATGGCTTCCACAATCTCTCGCACTTTCAACCTCCGATCGGCCAACACCATATCGTGATTTTTTTCAATTCTTTTGGGTATAGAGACCTCAACTGGGCGTCCAGAATGCTCGGCATCTTCCGTGCTTCTACGGCCACAACAAAATTCAGTAAACCACTTTTTTACCATTGAAATTGATGGTGCAGAGTCCCCATAGTATTTATGAAGCTTAGCTTTGGTTTGAGTGATGGTTTTTTCCCCACAATAAATAATGCTTAATGAGCACACAAAATTCACTTTTTTCCATTTTCTCCTCAAATCACGCAGTAGTCTGCTATCAATAGCTGTCAAACACAAACTAAATGACGCAGCTTGTTCAAATTTTGACAGGAGCCAACTGACAGGTGCCTGTTGACAGGAGCAGTGTTGCCCTTTCAGTTAAGAGGTGGAAAATTCAAAAAGTCACGGACTTATTGACCCGCCCTCGTAGACTTCCTCAGTTGTATGAAGGGAAGTAGATGTTGTCTATGAAAGTTTATGCTGTCAACTTCTTTCTCTCCATTGGTTTCTAAGATGTTAGAAGATCCTTTTGCATGCAACCATTTCCCAGTCCTTACTAAGTCAGCCATTCCCTTGTAACACTAGGTAATGAAATATATGAAGCAATCTTCACAGCATCAGCTCGTTCTTCTGAAGGAAATTGCTTGTGACCAAGACAATACCACAATACCACAGAGATTGAACCATTGTTATGGGTTAGGCCAAGCGAAAGGATTTGATTCCCCTTCATTGAACACTGCATCTTGTGATGCATCCATTTTGGATCTTGTCCTATATCTATAAAGCTAATAAAAATGGCAGATTAGTTAAGTTAAGATATGGAGATATTTCAGCTCGCAGTCGTTTTTAATCACTTCATCACCTCCAAATATTTCATTTTCATGAAAGATGGAGAATATAATCAACCTTCACATAAATCATACAGATTTTTATATGCTCTAGTTTTAAGTTAGGGCGCACTTCATTATTTTTTTAAATAAGAATAAATTAGGCAATAAAGTAGTAGAGCTAAGGTTTTAGAGTGATGGAGAGCAAATGAGTGCTCAGGTACATGCAGACTTAGGTGCGTTGTCGAAGGCTTTCATGGCCGGAATCACTGGGTTGCTGTGAGTTTTCTGGGCTTTATGGCCATGTTCCAGAAACATTTTCTCCTGACGTTTCACCCACATCTATGGCAGGCATCCACAGAGGTTGAGGGGTGAATTGGAAACTAGGCAAGTGAGGTTTATATATCTGTGGAATGTGTAGGGCAGTGTTTCCCAACTGCTGTGACACGGTACAGTAGTGTGCCATGACGGACTTCCTGTTGTGCCGTGGGAAAAGCTCTCTGCCCCCCTTCCTTCCCCCCTCCTCCTGCCAAACTCCTCCTGCCAAACTCCTGCTGCGGAGAGTGGCGCCGGGGATGGGGGCCATGACTCCCGCCCCTCGCTCACACTGCCCCCTCAAGGCTGGAGAAGCTGTGGGAGAGCTGAAGCCAGGGGGAGGGTGCGGGGAATGGCGCAACCTGGCTGCGCCCCCTCTCCCCCGGCTTCAGCTCTCCCACAGCTTCTCCAGCCTTGAGGGGACAGTGCCAAGCCAGCATTGTGCTGGCTCTGCCACCACTGGCTTGGCACTGCCCCCTCAAGGATGGAGAAGCTGTGGGAGAGCTGAAGCCAGGGGGAAGGGGCGGGGCATGGCATGGCTGTGGCGCATGGATTTTTGGGACTTCCAATGCACTTAATGGAATTAAGTGTGCAATGGACTGGCTATTGATACATGTATTTTGAGGAAATTGTAGTTATTTGTAAATTGTCATCGTATATCTTTCAGTGTGTTTATATGATCCATACAGCCTACCAGGCTGCTGAGGCACAACTCACGTGTTCTGATACATAATACAGAAATATTTTTGCAATCGTTCTTTCTGATTTATATGAGATTATAGACGCATGTCTCTTGGTTTGTTTTGGCATCTCTCATGTTCCCACATGGGGAGCTGGAGCTGACAGAGGGAGCTCAGCTGCGCTCTCCCAGGATTCAAACCTCCGACAGTTTGGTCTTCAGTCCCACCAGTACAAGGGTTTATCCATTACGCTACCAGGGGCTCCAGTGAATTGGATGTTTGGATGGATGCTGTTGAGGTGGTCCAGGAACTTGTTTAGTTCTTCTTCTTGGTTCCAAATAGTGAAGGTGTCATTCACATTTCTGAACCATGTAGTAGGCTTTTTTGTTGCTATTTTCAGGCTTTTTCCCCCCAAGGTATTCCATGTAGACGTATGCTATGACCAAGTTGAGAGAGCTCCCCATGGTTACTCCATCTTTCTGTTCATAGAATTCATTGTCTCACTGGGCAATGGGTGCGCTCTGGTTTTTGACCTTCAGGGAGCAATACTAAGATACAGCTGTCTTTTCTTGGGATTTCCCAAGTCCAAAACCAGACAGAGATGGATCGCTTGTAGGGATAGAGTATAGATGCCATCTAACATAGCTTTAAAGCTGATTTAGGAGGGCTAAGAAAAGTTTTAAACAACAGCAGTTGGCAAACAATCGTATTAGAGTCGACTATTCTAAAGCATTTGGATTCTGGTCTACAGATATCATAGGGTAGCTGTTTATTTAGCCTGGCGGCAGCAGCCTCACCTACAACCAATACCCACATTTACCTTGAAAATGGAGTTTTGGAAACCTTTATTTTTAAAAAGATATGTCGTCGTGTCCCCCCTTAAACCTTGCTTTAATACATCAACCATCTGATGCTCCTCTTGAAGACCTTGCGCCGATGCGGTGGCAGTTGACAGCTGTCGTCCCCCTTAATAAGATTAGAATAAAGAAATTAGTTGGGCTGGCTTTAATCTGCCATTTAACCCCGTAAACCACCTGGGGTTTGCTCCTCTCCTGACACTCTTAAATTCTGAATTAAAAAATGCTAGGACGGAACTCGAAGGCCGAACCGTTCTAAATACGCCCTAATTATAGCTGTCTGTAGTTAACAAGCTTATGTTGTCCTCCTCTCTCCCAAAACCATGGTCCATTTTTGGTGAAAAAAAATCCACGTTGCTGCAGGAAAACAAGTGACAGTCAGTGGGTCTGTGCATCCTTTGTTCAAAAGGAAACACGGAACTTTTATTTCCCCGTCATATCACGACTCCTATGGGAGACATTGAAAAAGGGAATATTATTTCTTTTTTGAGGGGCATGGCTACATAAGTACATTAGTCCCCTATAGGAATGTAACCCCCTTCCCTGTGAAATATTCCTCCATTTCCCAAATTTCTAGCATTGCAGAGAATGAGGCACTGAGAATGGTTCCTACTTACAAGGGTTATCCGGAAAGTAAGGTTACAAGACTTTTTAAAAATACAAAGAATGAATATCTATCTATCTATATAATAAAAGTCAGTGTTTGCGGCGGGAAGGTGCGGAGGAATATGTGGCAGCGTTTCGATTGGTTGCCACTGTGGGATTATTTGCATAAAGGACTCTGATTGGCCAGCCTCAGAACTCCAACACTCTAAGGCACCAGACAGAGGGGATTGGTTGCCAATGAGGGAGTATTTGCATAAAGGACTCTGATTGGCCAGCATCCAAGAATCCAACCCCGCTGCGGCCCCCAACAAAGACCGATACAGACCATACTTGGCACACAGAGCCCCCATGACCCACTCTATCTTTTATTGCAGTTTGGAGGAGGGTGGACCATGGATGATGGGACTTGAAGTACCAAAGACCAACCTTGGCACACAATGCCTTTCTCAAATAACCCAGGCACCACCAGGTCCCCAAGCTAGTATCTTAATAAAACTTCCATGGATTGTAGCATAGGTATGACATTATTTTTCCAGATAATCACCATTCAGTTCAATACATTTTGTCATCCGTGGGATGAGTTTTTGATGTCACAAGAAATTCAATGTGCAGATTTGACAAATATGAATTTAATAAGATGTGTGGGTATGAATAGAAGAATGGAAGGATGTATGGCATGAGTTAATACTTTTGGAAGCACCAGTAAAATACTAAGGCCTGCCATGACTAACTACCTGCTTGCTGGACTGTGATTAAAACCTGCTGATAAGAATTGTGACAATGGTTCTTTCAAGTTAAGATAAATATTTGCAACACTCCTTATATTAAGAAGGAAGTCAACATAAGATCAACACCAATGAAGAAGATCACATCTGGCCAGGAAACTGAGATGGATCCAGGATGGAAGACGTCTATCATTAATTTACAACTTTGGGAATATTCCTATAAAATACTCAGTCTAATAATGCTCAAAGTGTGACCAACCTGAGGAGTCTGGTTCACCCGCCTCTCTGGTCCACGGGTAGGACAGAGATGGTGTATTCAGAGAGTGCCAGATATGCTATGAGAAAGCATGATTCTGGTCACTTTGGGGCTTCTTTCTCAAGGGAAGGGGAAGAAGTGTGCCTTTGGAGTCTTAGATTTTGTGCAGTCAGAAATCTCTGTCCCAGCAGTCAGAGTTTTATTTCCCTAACTGTCCTGCCCTTTCAGACTGGTCCACGGATAGGTTACAGCATCTTAAAACCCGTAAACAAGGGACAATCTCCCTTAATCCCAGCAAGATTAGAGTCAGACACCTCCAATACCCTCCTTCCTTCTGTCTACGAAAAGTTGCATCAAGCAGAAACCTATCTATGATTTTGGAGATATGAGCCCTAGAAAGGGTCCAAGCCTCCGTAACAATGAAGAAAATGAATTGGTCTTGAAGGCTCTTTGGGAAAGAAAATTATCGTCATAGATATGCAGTGAACCCTTGGTATCTGTTGGAGTTGTTCCAAGGGCATCCTGTGGATTCCAAAATCTATGGATGTTGAAGTCCCATTATATTCAAAGGCATTTCAATTTTATTTATCGTGTCAGAAGCAAATTAAGGGTACACTTGTAAAGTATTTTAAAAACACAAAGTTAAAAACTTGCATTATACTAAATATTATACATTATACTTGGCTCTTTGGCGGAGCATTTGAGTTGTAATCTAAATCTTAAATTGTTTTACTTGTTTGTGTAAGTCTACTGTGTATTACTCTGTTTAATGTAAATCGCCCAGAGCACTTCGGATGGAGGGCGACTAATGAAATAATAAATTGATTATGATAATGATGATGAAATATCCTTTGACCAGTAGCTGGCCACTTGTAGTGCCTCTGGTGTTGCTATAAGAAGGTCCTCCATTGTGTATGTGACAGGGCTCAGGCTGCATTGTAATACGGTAGGTGGTCTGTGGTTTGCTCTTCTCTACACTCGCATGTCGTGGAGTCTACTTTGTACCCTCGTTTCTTAAGGTTGGCTGTGCATCTTGTGCTGCCAGAGCACAGTCTGTTCAGTGCCTTCTAAGCTAACCAGTCTTTTGTGTGCCCAGGAGGGAGTCTCTCATTCAGTATCAGCCATGACTTGAGGTTCTGGGTTTTTGCCTGCCACTTTTGGACTCTCGCTTGCTGAGGTGTTCTTGCAAGTATCTCTGTAGATCTTAGAAAGCTATATCTTGATTTAAGGCATTGGCATGCTAGCTGATATTCGAACAGAGGATGGGCTGGAGTTGTCACTGCTTTGGTCTTTTCATTATTGGCTTTTACTTCCCGGCGGATGCCAGTTAAATAGTATAATTTGTCCAGTGGTGTTTGGCGTAGGCATCCTGTGATAATGCGGCATGTCTCATTAAGAGCCACATCCACTGTTTTAAAGTGGTGCGATGCTTTCCACACTGGGCATGCATATTCACCAGCAGAATAGCAAACCATGTTTTGTGATTGAGCCTCCAGCTGCTACTGATAGTAGTGATTCAGAAGACTCTGATGGCTCAGCATCTGGGGAGAGTATGGAACTGGGTGGGGCTGTTTGTAATAGGAATACTGGTGTTTGCAGAAAGAGGCTTACTCATGAGTCAAATGAGTCAAGTGAAGAGGATCACTTGCAACTCAAGAGAGTCAAGCAAATAATTACAGCACCTACAGACTCTGAGACATTTGAGGGATTCTCTGGGAATGATGGAGTCAGAGTACAGAGGACATTTGTACTGAAATGGATTGGACTCAAGTAAGAGAAATTCAGAGGGCTTGTGAGGAGCCCACAAGTTCAGACACCTGGGTCGGATTCACTGATGATCAGGATTGGCCCTCAGAGTCCTCAGACAATGGGGGAGATGTTCTAAGTCTTAACCACAGGTGGAAATCTTGGAGGGGCAGCCAAAGGGCAGCAGCTGCTGAGGGAGTAACACCTGAGGATGATGATAGGGCGTCGACCTCATCAAGTGGATCTGACTTGATCCATCAAGTGGATCAAGTGGATCAAGTGAGTTTAAAAGGTGGGCATTTTGGGACTAACCTCTGTGGCTAGCAAGGAGTTGCCTTTGGATCCTAGGACTCTTGCATCTTGTATCCTGTCATCTTGCATCTTGAAGCCTTGTTTCCAGACTGATTCTGCTGCTTCCTGTGGTGGGGTTTGAACTCCACTGGATTGCTCCCCAGTTGGACTGTGGGTTGTGTCTTCGCTTCTACGCCTATCTCCACTCCTTGACCTTGGCCTGGCTCCTGGATTACATCTCTCCTACGCCCCTTTGGATACCTTCTTGGACAACCCTTTGAGGACTTCAATGCTGATGATTTTGGATTGATTCTGAGGACGACATCTTCTCTGCTGCCCACAGCGTGCCTTTCTCTGTTTGTTTTGCTTTGATTTTGCTAAAAGGTTTTGCATGCAGGCTTTTTCTCCCTGTTTGCTTTCATGCCGGTTAAGGCTTCCTTTTGTTAGCGTTTTCACTGACCATTAAGTGCTTTTGTCTTGCAAATACTTATCTCCAGAGACTCTGTGAATATTAAAACAAACTATTTACACTTCAATTGGGTTTCGCTCTCTGAACTGGCACCATGTCTAGTTGTGATCGCTAGGTTGTGCCAGTCAGCTTTTATATATTATTTCTAGCACCCACTTTTTCTTGATATTCAAGCAGTGCTTCTTATAAGACAGGGCACAGTCCAGAATAACTCTGATATTTTTGGTGTGCTGCAGTGCTCCAGTGGGATTCCTTCCCAGGTAATTGTCAGAGCTCGAGATTTGAGACTTTCATTATACAATTGTAAAAGATATATATATACACACACACACATAAGCCGTGGAAGGTGGAATCTGTTTGCTTGACCACTGTCTATAATTTTAGCATTATAAACAAAGAAAAGTCCCGGGTCTTTCAGGTGGGGTAAAGTCATAAATGAATATGTCGTGATCAAAAAGGTTGGCCAAAGGGCCTTCGCAGCTAACAATCATATAAGGCTTTATTCTGCTTGACCGCCTTCCGACTTTATAACCGAACCAGGCTTTGTCTTCTTTCTACACCTTTCCAAGGTGTAAATGGCTCCCTAAAGGTGTGGGTGGGAAAATATTTTGACCTTTAAGAAATAAAATTCAAGCCTATTGGTGCCGCCTTTGCTTTGTTTTCCTTCCTTGCTCCCTCGGTGGTCACACTTCGCTTGTCCAAAGACCCCTCAAGGCCTTTATAAACTGGTCCCAGCTGAATGTTATCAATTAGACAGGAAGACGGTCCTCGTGTACTTTTCTCCCCAAAGAATTTGCAGCAAACCTGGCCATTGATCGGCTGTTCTCCTGATGCCAGACTCGTAAAAAACATATAAATGTGAATGGCAAAAAACTGTTCAAATTGCTCAGCTGTATTTATCGCAGGTATCCTCTTATTCATGGCATATTTACAGTATGTCATTTTAAGGTCATCACTTATATGCATCCGACTGTGTCTCACACCTTAACCTTGTTGTGCCCAAATATAAGGAGGTTAGAAGTTCAGAAAACAGTAAGTTTCCGAATACAATGCTTCTGTATCTGTGCATGTATTATACCTTGAAGTTACTTGCAATCTTATGGTGACCGCATCAATTTCATATAATTTGCTAAGACAAGAAATAGTGCATCGTATTCGGAACTCCGTTCCCAAGGAAGTTACTTTGGAACTGTTGGAGCATGTAAGGAATCAGTGAGTGTATGTGTGTCAACTGTAAAATAAGATGAATGAAGCTGATCAGTTGGGCTATGCCCGGGGAGCAGGCTGAGCCTGGGACTTTTGGATACTGTTACATTTTTGTTCAGGCTTGAGCTATGCAGGTGTTTTGAGTAGCAGAGAAAGACAGGGTTTGGTGTGTGATCTCGCTTCATGAGCTACTGAAGGAATTTATCTACATGGACAAATAAAGACCATTTTAAATCTCTCACAGCAGGACATTATGTGAGTTGATACAACTGATCACATTGTACATATGTTGTTCTAAACCAGTGTCTCCCAACCTTTTTTGAGCCGCGGCACACTTTTAACATTTAAAAAATCCGGGGGCACACCACCAACCAAAAGGACTCAAAATGACACTCTAACACAGTAAAGAATGGCTGGGGGATGGTGGCCTGCTGGGAGCAGCTGCTGGGAGTGCCGAAGCAGGGGGAGGGGGAGGAGCCAGGCCATGCCATGCTCCGCCACCTCCTTCCGGCTTCAGCTCTCCCACAGCTTCTCCATCCTTGAGGGGGCAGTGCCAAGCCAGCGGTGGCAGAGCCAGCACAATGCTGGCTTGGCACTGTCCCCTCAAGGCTGGAGAAGCTGTGGGAGAACTGAAGCCGGGGGGAGGAGGAGGAACCAGACCGCACCATGCCCCGCCCCCTCCCCCCGGCTTCAGCTCTCCCACAGCTTCTCCAGCCTTGAGGGGGCAGTGTGTGCGAGGGGCGGGAGTCATGGCCCGCGTCCCCGGTGCCGCTCTCCGCCATGACTCTCGCCCCCCTTTCGCTGAAGCCGTGCGGAGGAGGAGGAGCATGAGTGGTGGACGGGCTTCAGTGGGCGGGGCTCCTCCTCAGCGCGGCTTCAGTGAGCGAGGGGCGGGAGTCATGGCAGGAGTCATGGCGGATTGGAGGCTGGCTGGGGAAATGGCCGAAGGAGGCGACGCCCCGGCCCCTTCTTCTTTTTCTTCGCTGCCGCCCGGCCCTTCCTCCTCCTCCCCCAAGCGGCAGGAGGAGGGGGGAAGGAAGGGGGCAGAGAGCTTTTCTCGCAGCACAGCAGGAGGTCCGTCACGGCACACTACTGTGCCACGTCACAGCGGTTGGGAAACACTGTTCTAAACTATGAGGCTACTTGTTATTCGTTGTTCAACTGTGTGGCTTATTTTCTTTCTCTGGCAAGGCAGTGTGTGGGCTGACCAAACAAGAACTATACGTGGTTTATTTTACATTACGCCACAGGAACCATCTCTTCCAAGCTTTCAATGAGCAGCCAAAACAGTAACATTCTGCAGGCCTTCAGTGTTTGATAGGCGATACAGAAACATTTCAAATACATAAATATATCTTGATTGAAACACTTTAAATACACCAGTATGGCTTGATTGATCATGTTTCTTGCTAATGATTGAAACACTACCTTATTGTATAATATTCATAGGTTTATGTATTTTCCTTGTATTTCAATTGTAGCGTATTGTGTTATGTCATTGTTTGATGCCTTGAGTCCGGTACAGGGATGAAGGCGAGATGATGATAATAATAATAATAATCCTTTTGTCCTAGGTCACTCTGCAGCACAATACATGCGTACCACTTGGCTTGCAGTCACTGCGTGGAGAATTGCAGCTATGTTTTGTTCAGCAACAAAATCACTTTTTTGACGGACTTGTTGATGCACCAGTTAACGGTAGGTAATAACTGAACCCTGGATGCCATTGTGATAAGAAATCATGGCTTTATGCAGGATGTAAGGCCTTGATTGCAGGGGGGCTTTTTTTTGTCGAAGGCTTTCATGGCCAGAATCATGGGGGCCTTTCCCCACAACCCTATATCCCAGAATATCAAGGCAGAGAAGCCCACATTATCTGAGTGTGGACACAGATAGCCCGGACAAAGCAATATTGTGGGATTTTATGCCTTGATATTCTGGGATGTAGGGCTGTGTGGAAGGGCCCTTGATTGCTGTGAGTTATCCGGGCTGTACGCGCTTAGAGCATGAGCAGCATTGGCTGGAAAGCAGATCCTCCAATGCTATCAGCTTATGATAACTCTGGATACTGAAAAGCTCACCCTAATTTTAGGAGTAGACTGTGAAGTCAATACTGTTGGGTGAGTGGGCTTATTAATAAAAGACCCTCCCCATGAATGTACAGCAGAGTAACTTGTTAGCAGCAGCGTGACCCAGCACCAGTAGCCCAAAGTGATTAAAAAAAAAAACGCACAAACCAATGTTATCTTCCATAGGAGGCTTTTCTTTGTAGTAAAATAATATATTTGCACTGTTTACAATAACAAGGTTTCCACAACGCAAATAAAGTTCTTTATACTTCCTTCTTTGCTTCCATGCAAGATTCCATAACACAAACAAATACATAGTAGCTTTACATGCAGCAGCTTTCACACTGAGGCTTCTCTCACACTGAGGTTTACCTCACACTCCTCAGGATGACACTAGCTTTGTCCTACTGACTCTACAGGCTTTGGCCTACTAACTCTTTTATTGCTTGGCTCACACTTTTGGAATCAAAAATACCCAGTTAATTTTTAATATTTCTGACAAATACGCCAAATCTTCAACATCCACTTCAATTGCATTTACTGCATAGTCACCACGTGGAACATCAGGTTACTTATATTGATATTTATTTTGCTGATATTTCTAAACAAGAAAGTTTTTTTATATCCCTTTGAAAGTTGCAGCAACCTAGGCATTTAATAAAAATTTAGATGGTAACATAGAAGCAAGAGGCAGCATATTATAATGCTTTGAATGGGATACGAGCTTTGAAGCTCTGCTCAGCCACAGAAAGTCCACTGGATGACTATGGGTAAGTCGCACTTTCTCAGCCTCGGAAAAAGGATGAGATTTGAATAAATTTGAATAAATCTTTGAAAGCAGACTTCTGGTAGACAAAGGCTCAAATCATCACTCCAGACCTATTCCAACTATTTCTGAAATGGGAAAGAGTCCAGATTGTAGAGCAAATGAAGCAGGATAGAAAGAGCATCTCATTGCAGCCATTTTCCTCTCAGTAACATTCCTGCCCAGCCACTTCCGTTCCAGTTGGGTTTGGTTTCAGTATGTAGACCCAGGTGGTGGAGAGACATTGCTGAGAGAAATTGGTATGGCTGTGTTGGGTTCTAAATCCACCTTTTCTCTCTTGGAGGAAGCCATGTTGATGCAAGCTCATTTTGAGCTGTCGTGTGTAGCCTGAGCCTTGAAAACGCACAGCGGAGTTTATGTTCTACATTGGGCTGTTTTAGATACAGGGGGAAAAAAATGCCCGTCTTAGTCTGCATCTCAAATGGGTCTCGCAAATCAGATTAAAAACGACAAGATGGGGGAAAACTTTTCAATTTTGCTTCCTTTCCAACGTCATTGAATATTTTATTAGGAGCCCATTTTTAATTCATACTGGCCTGCTCGTCATGAGATATTTAGTTGAGGATTGCGGCTTATAAATGGTGTGGGTGTGTTTTCATGAGCCAAGCGGTTTGTTAATTGAAAAGTTATGTACATGCCGTAAATAATTCACGGCGCACGCTTGGCGTCAACAAGCCATAGGACAGTTGACAAACACTTAAGAGGAGACCCTCCGGAGGCCTTTTGCAGAGACAAAAGGAACCTGAATGCAACTGGTCCACTCTTCAATAGTCACGTGGCATTTCTTTTCTTCCCTGCACATTTGAGTTTCCTCCATTTAGGGTTCGTGTTTTTCTACATCAGTGGTTCTCAACCTTCCTGGAATTCATGGGGCCGCCCTAAGTCTTTAGGCGACTTAAAGACGCATACACATTTCAATCCACTGGAATCTTGAATTGGCAATCCCAGCAGTTTTTGTTTTATTAAAAAAAAAACCACTCATAATTACTTATGCTGTCTTCGGTCTCTCAAAGACACATGTCGAAATCTCCTATTTCGTTATGAAGTCTTTAAATAGTTTTAGCCAGTGACTTAGGTTGTAAGGGGAAGATATGTACTCGATTTCAGTTCTTGTTCGTGGGGGTTAAATAACTTCTGTGGGGCACGACAGATTAATTTCTTAAATAGTCTTAGGTAGATCAAAGGGACATTTCCAAAGGCTCTTGGAAAGGACAAGCTGAGCAAGTGGCTAGGCAATCTGATCTCACTCTGAACCTTGTCTAAGGTGCTTCTGTTCATTGGATTTGCTGCTTTCCCCCAGGATCTAAATCAGCTTTTATTATTTCCACCATTTCTTCATTGCAAGCCAGAAAATCAAATGGAGCAAAAAAACCAAACCCTGAATTCTCAATGTCACTGCCTTTGGGGTAACTGGGAACAATGATATAACACAACAGGTGTGGTCACAGCAAATACAATAAAGTATCTCAAGGTGTAATCAGTCTATATTCAGTAACTTCAGCAACAACACATTAGACCAAATAAACATATAAACCCCAATTGGGTATCTGACCCCCGCTGCCAAAAACCGCCAAAGAAAGATTCAAAAGTGGTCCAATACAATGTGGATGTGGAGCGGTTTGGTGAGGGGGGTGGGTTGTTGGAGAGTGGCCGCAATGAAGGTTTTGTAATCCAAACCCCGATGGGTGTTTGTAATCCAAGAGAGGAAAGTAGAGGCGAGGAGACTTGGAGCAGGCACGCCGATGACCAAACTTAGCGGCTGAGTAGCATCCCCAATGCGGGGTTTTTTTGTGGCTGGGCGTAGTCCGCGTTTTCCTTGGCCGACGAGGACACAAATGTCAAGGAGTCCAACCTCGTTTCGACCCCTCTGGGTCTTTTTCAAGGCCAATACAAACAAAGATCCTCACATCGCATCACAGGGCAGGCGGCAGGAATCTTAGAGAAGAGTTCTTTGGTGTAAGCTACTCCATAAGAGTAGCTCGCATGCTGAAAAAGTGTAAGCACCCCTGCTCTGGCCATTTTGCCATGCTGGTTGCCTTCTAAGATTCCTGCCGCCTGCCCTGTGATGCGATGTGAGGATCTTTGTTTGTATTGGCCTTGAAAAAGACCCAGAGGGTGTCCTCGTCGAAGGAAAACGAGGCCACAAAAAACCCCGCATTGGGGATGCTCCTTGACATTTGTGTCCTCGTGATTACAAACACCCATCAGGGTTTGGATTTCAAAACCTTCATTGCGGCCACTCTCCAACAACCACTTCTCACCAAACCGCTCCACATCCACATTGTATTGACCACTTTTGAATCTTTCTTTGGCGGTTTTTGGCAGCAGGGGTTAGACACCCAATTGGGGTTTATATGTTTATTTGGTCTAATGTGTTGTTGCTGAAGTTACTGAATATGGACTGATTACACCTTGAGATACTTGTGTGTTCAGATTTCTTTATTGTAGTAACTGGGAACAAGCCACAAGAGACCAGCATGTATTTTAACTTCCTAGCTCTCGATATATGTTAGTTTATTTATTTGTGTAAGAACAGATGCCCTAAATCAGATTAATCTGACACTCTGGCCCAGGGTGCTCATTAGGTAGCTCGGGAGCTACTAGATCTTCGGCCCTCTTCCAGGTGATCTTTGGGCCTCATCAGCCGGATGGGATGCTCCTGCCATGTGCGCGCACGCGTGCTCCTGCTGCTGGCTTCCACTCTTGCGGTGCTTCTTTCGCCTGCAGGGCATTGCAGGAAGAAGGAAGCACGAGGCGGGGCCTCTGGAGGGAACGCCCTGCCTCTCTTGTCCAGAAGCAGCTGTGCAGCCTCCGTTGTTGGCGAGACAGGCAGGGCGGAGCGCTCCCTCTGGATGCCCCGCCTCATACTTTCTCCTTCCTGCAATGCCCCGCAGGTGGAAGAAGTGCTGCACGGGCGGAAAACAGCAGCAGAAGCACGCGCGGTGGCAAGAGCGTGCGGCGGCGGGAGCGCGCGGGAGCACACGGCGGCGGGGGCAGGTAGATCTTTTGGACTTGGTTGCTTTAAGAGTAGCTCGCATGCTGAAAAAGTGTGAGCACCCCTGCTCTTGCCATTTTGCCATGCTGGTTGCCTTCTATTTAAAAACACACACACACAACTTTGTATTTTCCCCTGAGTTGCCCATTAACTTACGGCCCATCTACACTGCCACATAATCCAGTTTGAAACTGCACTGTATGGGCAGCATAGACTCATCAAGCCATTTAACTGCATTGAACAACACTGACCATATGATGTCATTTCAAACTAGATCATATGGCAGTGTAGGTGGGGCCTAAGTCAACAGGCAACTCAAAAGCACGTACACATACGTTTCCTCACGATCTGTCCAAAAAACAATAGTCTCGGTTTAGTCAAAGTGGTATCATCTGTATATCTAAGGTTGTCAATGTTTCTTCCAGCAATTGTAAATCCAGCCTTTGATTCGTCAAGGCCTGCACGTCACATGATGTGTTCTGCAGACAAGTTGAATAGGTTGGGTGAGAGTAGACAGCTCTGCCGTACTCCTTTCCCTGTTTCAAGATTCAAGATTCCCCCCCTTATATGAAAGCCCCCTATAACCTGTGTTATATGTGCTCTCCCTCGCAAAGAATTTACTCCTGTTATCTCACCCTGAGTTTTTAACATTTTATATTGTGCATGTGGCCCGCCTTTCATTTGTAATTTTAGATATGTATTTGCATATTGTTCTTTTATTTATTTATATGTATGTATTTTTATTGTATTTTTGTTGATGTTTTGATTTTATTTTATTGTAATGGGCTTGGCCTCATGTAAGCCGCCCCGAGTCCCAATCGGGGAGATGGTGGCGGGGATAAAATATAGTTTGTTGTTATTGTTATTATTATTTTTTTTTTATTATTATTAACAACATTACATATGCATATGATATCACTTTAATGGCCAAAAGCGAGAAGGAGCTGAGGAGCCTTCTAACCAAGATGAAAGAAGAAAGGGCAAAAGCTGGGTTGCATTCAAAAAACCAAGATGGTGGCAACCAGACTGATTGATAACTGGAGGCAGTGACAGACTTGGTATTTCTAGGCACAAATATTCCTGCAGACACAGACTTTAACCAGGAAATCAGAATATGTTTACTTTTTGGGAGGAGAGCAATAATGAGGAGTAGAGACCTCACACTGGCAATGAAGATCCGCACAGTTAAAGCCATGGTATTCCCTGTAGTAACCTATGGATGTGGGAGCTGGACCATAAGGAATGCTGAGCGAATGAAGATAGATGCTTTTGAACTATAGTGCTGAAGGAAAATGCTGAGATTTCTTTGGACATACTCCAGGAAATAAAGCCCAACTGCTCACTGGAGGGAAGAATATTAGAGGCAAAGATGAAGTACTTTGGCCACATAATGATAAGACAGGAAAGCTTGGAGAAGACAATGATGCTGGGGAAAATGGAAGGAAAAAGGAAGAGGTGCCGATCAAGGACAAGATGGACAGATGTTATTTTGGCAGTGACTGGCTTGACTTTGAAGGAGCTGGGGGTGGCCACAAGCAATGGGGAACTCTGGCTTGGGCTGGTCCAGGAAGTCACGAAGAGTCAGAAGCGACTGAACGAATAACAACAACAACAACACTCCTTTCTCAGTCTTGAACCAGCTTGTTGTTCAGTTATTCTTACTGTTGCTACTTGGTCATTATACAGATTCCTCAGGAGACAGACAAGGTGGCTTGGTCTCCCCATATCAAATTATTATTATTTTATTATCATCATTCATAAATTACAGCTTTGAATGGGGGAATTGGAAGATCCAAAATGTTACGCATTTACAAAAATCGAAGACAGCAATATACAGCGCTTGGGTCTACAACATTGAAAACACACCCAAGAACTAATTCTTACAATCTGCCATTTCTAACGAAGACAGTAGACATGTCAGAAGGACTGACTGCTTTAAGGAAACGAAACCAAAAATCCCCGAGGTTTACCTTAAGTGCCTCTTGGCTGCCGCCACGGGATCATATTTTGTGACTCTTAAAAGCAGTCTCTGGAGGATGCCCTCGGGGAGGATATTACTAAGGGGACTCCTCTGCCTTTTGCATAATTGTGTTCCTATTTGGGCTGAATCCCTGTCCCATAATCAGGAACACTGTCATGTTTTCTGTCGACATAAAGCCCTTGGACTTGCCCGAACAGAGACGTCTTGGGAAATGGGTACCTCTAGAGACTATTTGCAGTAAATAGTGCCGGCTCGTCCCCTTTCCGACCCCTCCCTTCGCAAAGAGAACTATGAAAGTGAAGGGTTTTTATTTTTGAAGGCTCCTCTCTCAGGTGGGTGGTCTGCCGAGGTCAGGATGGAGGCAGAAGGGAAGATCAAACCAACTGGTGTTACCTGGCTGCGGACTAAATATAGCTTTTGTTTGGAAGCAAGCCTCAGCGGCGCACAGGCAGACACACATGTGCCATTACTGGGACACTCTGAAGCTCATTTCTGTAAGAGCGTACATTGGGAGCCATCACTTATTCAGCTTGGGGACGAGACACAAGCACGGCAGTTCAAACGCAATTTAAGATACAAAATGCGCCGGGAACCAGAAATCACTTATCTTGCTTTTAGTTATGGGATCATCAGAGCTGTGTTGGGATTAACATTTTAGATAGATACACACAAGTAGCATGCAAGTTGATTCAAGAAAGGATGATAAGAAACACCACTGGAAATTTGGTGCTGGAGAAGAGTCCTACAGATCTTATGGACGGGCAAAAATGATCAATGAGAGGGCTCAAGAGCAAATCAAGTCTAAAGAATGTGTTGTCAAAGGTTGTCATGGCCGGAATCATTGGATTGCTGTGAGTTTTTTCGGCCTGTATGGTCATGTTCCAGAAGCATTCTCTCCTGATGTTTCACCCACGTCTATGGCAGGCATCCTCAGAGGTTGTGAGGATTAAGAAAAGAGACCTCGGTGTCTGAAACTGGAAAACTAAACCCTTACTGTGTTTGTGAGATTTTTGGCAAGGTTTTCCCCTCTGCAAGTTGGTTCATGCTCATGCCGAAGGAATGTATATCTCTATAACAGCTCGACTCGAGGCAGTGTCATTGTTTTGCTCTTCCCGGTTCTCCAACCAGACAGAGTTGAAAGAACGAGAAGAAAATATTGGATATTTAAAGTCTGATTATTTATTTATTATTTATTCATTGTTTTGATTTGTATACCGTCCTTCCGAGGTGGCTCAGGACGATTTACAGTATATCAACCAATAAACAGTTAGAAAACAACCAGAATACAATAACATCATGAACAGTTTAAAAACAGATTAATGTTTGCTCCACCGAAGTGGCTACTGGTTAAATGCCTGACGGAAGAGGGTTGTTTTACATGCTTTCCGAAAGGCCAGCAAATCAGTAATTGCCCGGACTTCAGGTGGCAGGGAATTCCATAGGCTCGGTGCGACTACAGAGAATGTTCTTTGTTTTGGAAAAGACAAATGGATGATTCGAAGAGATGGAATCTGTAAGAGGTTATGATCCTCTGATCGAAGTGATCTCTGGGAAACATATGGGAGTAGACAGTCCCTTAAGTACACTGGCCCCAGACCATACAAGGCCTTAAAGGTCAAGACCAACACTTTGAAGATGATCCGGTGCTCAATTGGCAGCCAGTGCAGTCGCTGCAGAGTTGGAGTGATATGAGCCCTGGCCGGTACTCCAGCCAGAAGTCTCGCTGCCGCGTTCTGCACCAGTGTAAGCCTCCAGATGACCGACAAAGGAAGACCAATGTAAAGGGCATTACAGTAGTGCAACCTCGAGATGACCGTTGCATGGATTACCATGGCTAGGTCGCGTTCGGTGAGATAGGGCGCCAGCCGCCTAGCCTGCCATAGATGAAAAAAGGCAGATCTACTGACAGTGGAGGCCTGGGCCTCCATTGACAGTAGTGGGTCCAATTGGACCCCCAGGCTCTTAACCAAGTACAACGGACATAGTGTCTCGCTGTACAGCATAGGTAGCCGACCCTCACCCCCACCTGGGCAACCCAGCCAAAGGATCTCCGTCTTCGATGGATTCACCCTCAACCGACTGGCTCGTAGCCAACCAGTCACAGCTTCAAGGCACAGTTGGAAACAATCGGGTACAGAGTCCGGCTGACTGTCCATCCTCAGCACAAGCTGGGTGTCATCAGCGTACTGGTGACACTCCAGACCAAAGCTTCGCACCAATTTGGCAAGTGGTCGCATGTAGATGTTAAATAATAAAGGGGAGAGAATGGCTCCCTGAGGGACCCCACAATTTAGGGGGAGCCTCTCGGAAACCATACCTCCCCTCTACACTCGCTGTCCCCAATTAAGGAGAAAGGAGGATACCCATTTAAGAGCAGTCCCCCTAACCCCTGTCACGGTCAAGCGGTGAGTTAAAAATGCGTGGTCTACCATATCAAAAGCTGCCATGAAGTCCAATAACACGAGCAGCGCTGATCCTCCTTGGTCCAATTGGCAGCGAAGCTGGTCTGTGATGGCGACCAGCACAGTCTCTGTCCCATTATAGCGTTATCCGTTTGTTTGCCAATAACTACTCTGAGCATGAGGGATCTCTCTATGGTGCTAGTCTCTATAATAGTATCAAACCCCCAAGTCATCCCCCAGATCCACAGGTTCAATGACTAGAAAAAAAAATTTTTTTAAATCCAAAGAGCAAAACTTAATTTTGCCATTTTATATAAGGGACAGCTTTTCCAATAATATTGTATATAATGGGACTTGACTGTCCGTGAATTTGGGGGCTCTGGGAACCAAATCCAGTGGATATCAACAGTCCAATGTTATCAGTTGCTGAGATATGTGTATTCTTGTACTTAGACCCTTCTTGTAAGCTCTCTACGAATATCTGTTTCTCCTAGTGTTCATAGTATGATTTGGTTTGATCATAAAACTGTAGAGTTCAGAGGGACCACAAAGGCCATGATGGAATTCTGCCACGATGGAAATCAACAACCAAAACATCCTCACAGTGGTCCATCAGTCTCTGTTTAAAAACTTCCAAAGATGAAGAACATACCAATATATTCCATGGTCAAACAGTTTCAAAAGTCCTATTTTTTTTCTATTTGATTCTCGGTGGCTGTTTCTTCATTCCAAAAGAACTTTTTGCTCTCCTTCATAGAAAATGCAGTTACTCGGTGTCAGAAATATTAAAAATTAACTAAGTATTTTTAATTACAAAAATGTGAGTCAAGCACTGAAAAGATTAAATGAATGCAATGACTCAGTAAAAGTTGCAGTTCAATATAAGTAGGTATGCCTGTAGCTTAGTACGCCTCAGTGTTAGTTGCCCTCCGTATGAAAAGGCTTCCGTCTGAGAGAGGCCTCAGTGTGAGGTAGGTCTCAGAGTTAGTCGGCCTCAGTGTGTAAGAGGCCTGGTGTAAGAAGGCCTGGTGATAGAAGACTTTGGTGAGAGAAGCCCCAGGTTAAAGACCTTGTGTGTGAAGTTCCAGTGTGAAGGCTGCTATGTATAGAAAGCTACTGTGTAAAGCGCCTGCGTACTTTTATTGTGGCTCTGTGAGAGCGAAGCTTTTTATCTGCATGAGAAAGAAACCCAGCATGGAAGCAAAGAAGGAAGTATAAAGAACTTTATTTGTGCTATGAAAACCTTGTTCTTGTAAATAGTGCAACCATATTATCTATTACATATAATAAAAGTCAGTGTTTGCGGGCGGTGATGCGGCTGAGCGACCGAGCAGAGGGAGGAATATGTGCAAGCATTTCGATTGGCTGCCACTGTGGGATTATTTGCATAATGGGCTCTGATTGGCCAACCTCAGAACTCCAACATTCTACGGCCCCAGACAGAGAGAATTGGTTGCCACTGAAATGGTATTTGCATAACGTACTCCGATAGACCAACCACATCCCACCATTCCAAGGTGACTCAGAGGGTAAAGGAAATGCCTTAGGCAGTCACCAACTGCGGCCCACAGCAATGGCGGATCAGGACCAAAATTGGCAAACAGGGGAACAATGGCCCACTTCACAACCTGGTGTGGTTTAGGGCAGGATGGGCCACGAATGATGGGATTTGCAGTACATTCACCTCATACACTTCCCAAACAACACTGTAGCCCCTAAAAATCACATACCACGCCCAAACGGCCCCAGACAGAGGGGATTGGCTGCCACTGAAATCGTATTTGCATAACGGACTCCGAATGGCCATTCACATTCCAACATTCTAAGGTGACTCAGAGGAAAAAGGAAAAGCCTCAGTCAGTCATACACTGCGGCCCACAGCAGTGACGGATCAGGACAAAAATTGGCAAACGGGCCCAATGGCCCACTTCGCAACCTGGTGTGGTTTGGGGCAGGATGGCCCACAAATGATGGGATATTAAGTACCTTCACCTCATTCACTTCCAAAACAATACTGTAGCCCCTATACATCACAGACCAGGCCCAAAATTGACCACAGGGCATCCTTAACTTGATTTTCCTGACTAGGCCTCAGCTCATGGGATATTGTTAGGCTCCCTCAACTTGATTTTCCTGACTAGGCCCCCGGGACTTGCAGTACCTTCACTAAGTTCTTGAGACCAATGCAAGCCACGTAAACATCTAAGAGGAACCAACCTTGGCATACAATGCCTTCCTCAAATAACCCGGGCACCGCCGGGTCCTCAGCTAGTTTTGCTATAAAGAAAAGCCTCCAATGGAAGGGGTAACGTTGGTCTGTGTGTTTAGGTTCTTTTTCTCACTTTTGGCTACTAGTGCTGGGTCACACCACTGCTAATAAGTTACTCTGCTGTGCATTTATGGGGGGGGGGTACTTTTGTTAATAAGCCCACTCGCCCAACACTCAGAATTCCATTAATACACATACTTTAAAATAAACTGCTCGGATCATGGGCTATGCATCTCCTAATGCTATGCGCAGGTTCAGTCCACACACACACACATATATATATATCTCAGGGACTGAGAAAAAGCCGGGATGTACTAAGTACCTCGTACAGGCAATGCTTGTTCGGCTAATTGCTTCCAAATTGCCACATCCAACTTGCTAATTAAAGAGGTGCACATGTTTTAAATACAATCCATCCACTTTGGTAGACAGTCAGAATCATTAGGCATGAATTACTCTGGTCTGTGTAAATTACCGGCGCAACATAATATTCTTTCTTCGGTGGAACTTGAATAAGTAGCTGAAGACTTCTCACTTCCCCGCTTGGCTCGCGACCAGGAGTAGACTATTACAATGCATTTTAAGTACCAACTCTGGGCACAGAGCTAATGAATAATAAAGAAAATCTGCATGTTGTCCTTTGTCGCCAAGTGTTACCGTATTCCCTCCGAGAGGGATACCGCGCTCAACGAAGATACAGCTGCATTTTTATGATGATGCCGCCGTTGCAGCATTTAAGTGAAAAAACAGTTCTGGTGAAACGCAATTGAAGTTGGCTTTCGTCGCTGATTTCTAGATCAGAAAAACGGAGTTATTTGTTTGATATTCCTTCTGGAACATCCCCTTGGGTTTCCTTAGATTGGCATCCTGCTCTGGATAACCCTATCGCTTCAGTGCATCTCCGAGGCTCAACTTTGCCCTTATTATCACTAATGCACTCTTTAAAGTTTAAAGACATGAGGGAGGCCTTCTCCATGGTGGCACCTACCAGTGGCCATGATCTCCCCATGCTCCTAGCATGTCACTGCTGCTATTGTCTGCTGCATGCATAAACACGCCTGCACATGCAATTTATTTTAAATAAGATATTTTATGATCTCAAATAGCGATTCTTGGTGTTTTGTTTTGTTATTGTTGTTTTGGATATTTTCCCAATTAAGTACAATATAGAGTAGGCCCTCCATATTCACTATGTAAGAGGTGGAATGGGGAAAAAATTCAAATATCTAGGACTTTGGTTCAGCAACAACCTGTCATGGGCCATTCACTTAAAATACATACTGGCCTGGCCCAATAAAGCGACAGTGCCATCGGGAAGTTTTCCACTCCAGGGGCAACCAGTATATCCCCCCAGCTCTACAAGTCTTTCAAGCAAAGGTGATAGCACAACTACTGTATGGAGCTCCCATTTGGTTAACCCCTAATAATAGTGCCATCAGATCTTTCCACTCAAAATTCCTCCAAAAATTATTTGGCGTCCCAAACGGCATTCCGTACGCAGTTCTATGCCTAGAATCTGGCCAATACTCTATAGAGGCCACTATTTGGCATAAAATTTTGGTTATATATTCACTACCAAAGCCCCAGCAACTCTTTGACCCAACTCACCTTGAGCGAACTCCACCACTCAAAATGGTGCACAACAGTCCTGGCAAAAATCAGGGGATTGGGCTATGATAGTGACTTATTGGATATGCTAACTTTCACTGAGATCTTTACCCTCATTAAAAAGAGTTTGCTACCAATAGATTATAAACAACTGCTGAGCTTGGCCAATAAATCCTGTTCACCTATGAATATGACGAGAAACGATGAGCGGACAGGTAAAGACAAACTAGGCACAACAACGGTGCTAATAAACACAATATCCAGCCAGGTACAACTATTATAAGGCTATATCATAAATAAAGAAAAGAACATACATACGGTAGTAGATCGTAGAAAAATATATTCATGTGAGGTATCTATTATATAAATAGGTTCACGTCATGTGATGTATACCTCAAACAAAGAAACCATACAACGCAGAAACACAATACTTGCCAACAGAAATAGGCCTCAAGCAAGGTACGTTTTGTAGCAAAGAAACTTTCCCCCCCAAAACCTAAAAGGCCCCCAAAACAACGAGTAAAAATAAAACTACATTTACCAGCATCCTCCGGGGCAGCCAAAGACTCACCCAGCCTCTACATTCTGAACAACATGATTGGCTGCCAATAAGGGCGGATTTGCATAACTGCTGTAACCATAGCAACGCTGGCAAGAGCCATCCAAGGCTAGGATAGAATGCTGAGAAATTTCAGTTGGTGTTTGAGGGTTAAACTGCCAAAACAAAACTCTGAGGGAGCAATTCTCCAGCAAATTCCTATCCACACAACACAACACAACTTCCAATCACAACCCATCCCACCAACTTACGGGACCCCGTACACACAACACCTACAAACACCACAAACTAAAACCATTCCTTCCTTCCACACAGACATAAACTGACCCAAAAAGACAAGCCATGCCTTATAAAAATAACAGCATTGGACGACACACTCACAACGCTACATACATCAAACAAAAAAAGGGCAGAACAAACGCCAGAACAGAAACACACTGCGCAGCAGAGACACAGACAACAGGTCACTGCACGACGCACAGCTGAGAACCAAATGCAAAGAACTGCACGACAAGAAGAAGCGCGCAGCCAGGAACAACAAAGACGCAGAAATGCAACACAACAGCAGCCCGCAAGGAGCGCAGAAAAACGATGTCGCAACACAGAAAACAAACTTCAAAAACACCACAACCAATTCCACCGCCTAGCCTTCAGATACAACGCTGCAGAAGACTACAGCATGGCGCCAGAGGCCGACATTGGCACCCTAACGCACATCTGCACACACTGCAAAGCCCTGAAATACCCAGCAGAAACACCGGGAATGTGCTGCCTAGCCGTAAAGTCTCTACCACCACTTGCCACTCCTCCACAACCACTACAGACTTTGCTGAGTGGAGACACTCCAGAATCAAAACACTTCCTCCGCTATATAAGACAATACAACTCATGCTTCCAGATGACATCATTTGGAGCACACATAGAAAGTGTGCAATTCATGCCTACTTTCAAAATCAAAGGACAAATTTATCACCGAGCTGGCTCCCTGCTCCCAAACACCGAGGGAGCACATCAATTTCTTCTAATGTTTTTCATTGGTGATGAAGACACCGAAATCAACACACGATGCCACATTTCCTCAAAAGTTAAAAAACCCATTATTGCACAACTACAACACCTCCTTCATGAATGCAATCAATTAGTCCACTTATTCAAGACCGCTCTGGACAAGATGCCTACTGGCACACACAGAATTATAATACATCCCGACAAAAAGCCTGAAGGGCAACATGAACGCAGATACAACGCTCCAACTATCGATGAAGTGGCCATCGTCATGGTCGGCGATCACTTCCTATCCAGAGACATAGCACTTCAGCGAAGAAACTCTGAATTGACCACCGTATCAGAAACACATCGCTGCTATGATGCCCTCCAGTACCCAATCATATTTTGGGATGGCGCAGATGGGTACCACATCAACAAATCTGTGGCATAGACCTTGACACAGAATGCTTCTCCCACGGACAACTCTATGTAGCGTGCTCCAGAGTTGGGAAACCACAGAACCTCTACATCAACACAGCCAATGGAAAGACAAAAAACATTGTATATCCACAAGCTCTGCAGAATGCCAGGAACACCACACACCGACAACTCCACAGGACTTCAACATCCCACCCACCAGAACAACCCACAACGACACAGCCATGACCCCACCAAGTAACATCATTTCCAACCCTTACATACTCAGACTTTCTCGCATCTCCTAAATAGGGCACAGCAATGCGTGCCGGGTACAGCTAGTATATCATAAAGAAACATCCATTTGGAGATACCCAGTCCGTAGTCCATACAAGATTAGTCCATGGAAATAGTCCCAAAGAAGTCTATAAATCCCAAGCACAAAGGTGCAAATAGTTCCAAGGTAGGAGGTCCAAGTAGAAGGGATTTCCAGGTGTATGGAAAGTGCAAATAAGGGGGGGGGGGCATCCCCAAGTAGTCGGTCTTCTCATACAATATCAGCCAGTATCCTGGAACTGAGCTAGAGGCTCTTGGTCTGCATCTACTCACTGGAGACGCCCACACTGCGTCTTCCCTTCGCGTCCTGGGGATTTCCCCATGAAGAGCATCTAGCTCCGTTCCAGGATACTGGCTGATTTAAAATACATTTAAAATTCAGAAAAGGTAAATATTAATATTCAGGGCTTGGTAAAATATATAGCTTGAATTGGTGGAAAGCTTGGAGCAGCAATATACAAGGGTGAAAACAAGGCAATGGGAGTGAGACAAATTCATGGAGACTAAGATTGGCTGACCAAAATAAAGGCATTTCAGGATGTTGTTGATTGACAGAATCTGGAGGCAAATGCCTTTAGTTATTGAAATTTATCATTCCACTGTCTTGTCAAGTTAACCAAAATTTATTTTGGAAATTCTGGATGTTGTACTTATTTTCATTTGTGTGCATGTTTAGGTTTATGTTCCAGATGACCACAATGCTACTTTAGGAAGAACCGCAAATAAGCAAGTGTTTGAAGGCCTTGTGACGGGAATCCTAAGAATTGTGGCCGCGGTGTTTGGGTGTCTGATCTCCAGCTTGCCGTATGGGAACAACCAGACCAATGTGTCAAAATTAATCCAAGAAACAAAAAATAAGGCCTCACAAGCAGAAGTTTTTAACAGTAGGATACAAGACCTCATCTGGTAAGAACAGTCAAATAATAATTATTATATTAATTAAAATAATTATAATGTGTTCTTAGTTTGTTTAGTAGGAGGGTTGAGACCTCAAGGCCCTCTCCATCAGCTTGTTTGGAACCAGACTTTGGAAACATTACTTCCTTTTCTTCAGCAGAGTTAAAAGCATGCGCAGAGAGGACCTGAAACTCGTGTCTTTGCTGGAATTAAAATCCCCCATAACCGCTCGTTTGCAACCTTTTTGTCTCGTGAAGTTGCGCTACTCTGAAACGCATTATTTAGTGTCATTGTATCAAGCGAATGCGATTAGTCCTCATAAGAATGCGCAGCATACCACCGGCTCTGTTGGTTTCCATGCTGATTTGTCGTTCTTTCACAGCTCCTCACCTCTTAATATCCAGTCAATTCTTGATTTGATCAGATGGGTCACTTCTCTGTTGATCTTTCTGGCTTGAGGAGATTAGCCTCTGATATGCGGCTATGTAAAAAGCCTCCTTAATACAGTGACGACAAGCCAATGTGTCTGCCATCGATTGCAGCAAGAGCTGAGGGCACATGATAAATAATTGGATATTATCAGAAGATGATTCCTGTCTGAAGCCTCTGAGAACCACCTGCCAGACAGTGAAGATAATACTGAATTCAATTGGCCAATGTTATGCCCGTCGTCTTCAGCAAAGAGCCTTGGAGTTCTTTTGGACCCTCTGCTGTCAATGGAGGCGCAAATCTCTGCTGTCAGCAGAGTGGCATTTTTCCATCTTTGCCAGGCTAGGAGGCTGGCCCCTTACTTGTCTCGGCACGATTTGGTCATGGTGATCCAAGCCACGGTCATCTCGAGGTTAGACTACTGTAACGCTATCTACATTGGCCTGCCTCTGTCGGTGACCCGGAAACTTAAGCTGGTGCAGAATGCCGCAGCTAGTTTGCTCGCAGGAGCTCCTGCCATATTACACCAATTCTGCGGGAACTGCACTTCAAAGTGTTAGTCTTGACTTTTATGGCCTTGTATGTTCTGGGGCCAGTGTACCTAAGGGACCGCCTAACCCCATACTGTCCCATGAGAACAATTAGATCTGAAGACTGGAATCTTCTTGCTGTGCCCAATGTTAAACAATACCACCTAACTTCAACACGGAGAAGGGCGTTCTCCATCATCGCCCCAGTTCTCTGGAACGCACTACCCCCGGAGGTTCGGGCCTTGTGTAATCTGTTGGCTTTTCGGAAGGCCTGCAAGTCGGCCCTATTCCAGCAAGCCTTTGAGTTGTAATGTGCTATCCCCTAGGACTTGTGTTATCTCTTAGGAATTGTTTTATCCTTGTGGTTTTATTGCTGTTGTAGATTTGTTGTTTTATTGTGGTGCTTGATGTAAGCCGCCCCGAGCCGGTTGGGAGTGGCGGCCAATAAACCCTAACAAACAAATAAATAAATAAAAATAAATGTTGTGATGGCAAAAATCTAGAGTTTGCAAAATGTCAGATAAGTGGTAGGTTACAGAGTAAGAAAAATTAGGAGGTGGCATTTTCTAATGTTATGCCATTAAGCTTTATTTCTGGCATTGCAGAGGGATTGGTTGGTGACTGCTGGAAGAGCACTTTGGTTTCCTCGATGAGGTCAAGCTTCTCATATGCTTCTGCAAAGGTGGTTAGAGTGGCTTGTAGGTCTTCTGAATGTGCACAGACTACATTATCATTAGCATATTGGAGTTCTATAACCGATGTTGTTGTGACCTTGGTTTTGGCTTTCAGTCTGCTGAGGTTAAATAGCGTGCCATCTGTCTGATAGATGGTTTCCACTCCAGTGGGAAGCTTCCCATCAACAATATGAAGTAGCATAGCGACGAAGATGGAAAATAAGGTTGGGGCAGTAAGACATCCCTGTTTGACACCTGATTCCACCTCAGGGCCATTGCTGTCCAAGACTGTTGCCGTCATGGAGGAGCTGCAGGATGTTCACAAATTTGCCAGGGCATCCATATTTTTTTTGGAGGATGGTCCAGAGAGCAGTGCCTTTTAGAGGCTCAAGTACATGGTGGTCCATTTCCTCTTTCAAATAGAGTCCAGGAAGTATTTTCCTTCCTAGATATCACTTCCATTCGTCTATTCGCCTATCCCAAATTTCTTTCTTTCTTTGATTCATTCTTCCTTTTTGCTTCTATCATCTGTCTTTCTGCCTTTTCTTTGAAGGATGAGGTAAAGGACACATTTAATTTTTCAAGGAAATCTTTCTTCTCTTAATAAATTACTATTTGCCATCCCTTTGAGCCCGCTCTGCCCCCAGCGCTGACCTCGGCCTGCCTTTTGCACTAACCTTTTGCTCTTCATACACTTGAAATTCTGTACCTCGTGCATTAATTTCTAGATGGCAGGAATGGGTCGCAGAGACACCTTTGTGCATCTTTCCTTTTAAAATTTTGAACTAATATTTTACTCTCTCTTCCTCATTCTGTACTTGATTGATCCATGCGTATTTTTCATTTTTATTGTAGGGCTCTTCTTACAGAGAGCCCATTGGCTAAAACGATTCCTTGATCCATTAAATATGTGATTGTGTGTGTTAAGCTTTGGGGGAAATTCAGACATTATAGCAGAACATCTTCCAGGTTTTGGTTTATTCTACATTAGCCAATCGGTTGCTCTCATAAGAATGGGCTTCTGAAATAGAAAACAATAAAACATTATATTGAATTTTGAATTGCCCCATTAAAATTATGAGATTAGATCAGGGCACTGGAAGACATTCCGTTTTTATATGTCGCTCTGGAAGCAAAGAAATGTATTTCACCAAGTCGTTCTGTTTTACCAATTGCTAAGTTAAAACTTAGCAGTATATTTGCATTCAATAATGGTGGATGTACCACATCTGGAGAGAACTTCTTTTTTATATACAGCACAACCCCTGTATCCAATAAGTCCCTGGACTTCAAATGGAAACATAAAACCACAGAAAATAAAGAACCCTACTGAAATGAAGGACTTCTGGCCCCAGATAACATGTTGGAGAACCTAGTCATTTCCATGGTGGGCCATATCAGTCTTATGGTTGCCTTCAAAGAGCCGTTGAATCTTTGGATGGGGAATCCATGGATACAGAGGGCCAACTATATTATTATTATTACTATTATTACTTCATGCTTATAGACCGCCACTCCCCGTGGGCTCGGGGCGGTTTACAACAGTGGCATGACACAATTACAATATAGATATAATAAAAAACAGATCATTACCTAATACTAAGTACAAACACACAGCACTAACTACAACAATAGGGCTAGAATCAGTAGTTCAGATGAGGCCCATCGATGTTTGGGGGGCCAAGAGGGAAGGCGAGATCCAAGGGGGCAGACCTCCAAACCTTGTGGGGTGACCTTGAGTCCCAAGGAGAGCCGGTCTTCCAGGAGGAGGGGGCAAGTCACGAGACGGGTGGTCAGACAGGTGGTTTAGGGAGTTCTCAACCCTAATAAATAGGGGAGCCGTTGGCCTCTTTAGTTCAACTCCTACAGGCTGTGATGATGCCGTTCGTCTCCAACTCCCGAAGCCCACTCCCCAAACGGTTCTGGAACAGAATCGTCGGTGGCGGGTCTCGCACTGCTGGGATCCGTATCCAGAGGAAGTCAGTGCCGCCCCCACAACACTCTAGGTGGGCTCCACTGCGCCAGCGCCAGTTCCCAGGGCTCCTCCACGGCAATCATCGGAAGTGGTGCCGGGGATGGGATGGCGCCGTTTCCGCTTCCTCCTCGCTCGGTGTCTGCGCTTGCGCAGTCATCCCATGGCCGTTTGGGGGGGGGGGGTCAGTTGACATAGTGGTTGGTGCTCTTTGGTTTTTACCCAGTTTGCGTCCCCAAATGTTATTGATTGATAACTCCCATCACTTTTGATTATATCTGCCATCTGGACTGCGGATAATGGGAATTGTAATCCAACAGCACTTGTGGCTCTGAGATTGGGGAAAGGTTAAAGGAGATTTTGAAGTCAGGCGTCCTATCCATAAGCCTTGTATCTAAATCTAAACCCACTCTTTTGCCTAAGCAGAACAAACTGCAGCCTCCCAGATGTACCTATATCAGACTTCCCATCAGCTCCAGTCATTATGTCTAATGACGAGGAATACAGGAGTTGTAGTCCCCTAGGACTTGTGTTATCTCTTAAGAATTGTTTTATCCTTGTGATTTTATTGCTGTTGTAGATTTGTTGTTTTGTTGTGGTGCTTGATGTAAGCCGCCCCGAGCCGGCTGGGAGTGGCGGCCAATAAATCGAACAAATAAATAAATAAATAAATAAATATGAAGGGCTGCAAAAAGGTCATTGTGATCTGGATTCGACCCCAAAGGCCTTGAGTTGGACACATGTAACATAGAAAATTCATAGAAAGGAGATATATATATATATATAGAGAGAGAGAGAGAGAGAGAGAGAGAGAGAGAGAGAGAGAGAGAGAGAGAGAGATTCAGGTGAACGTGGACTCTTCTTCAGAGGTCTTTGTCAGAAATATTAAAAATTAACTAGGTATTTTTGATTACAAAAGTGTGAATCAAGCACTGAGGAGTGTGAGGTAAACCTCTGTGTGAGAGAAGCCTTGTGTGAGAAAGTTCCAGTGTGAAGGCTGCTGTGTGTAAAGCTATTATGTATTTGTTTATTTGTGTTATGGAAAGCTTGTTCTTGTAAATAGTGCAACCATATTATTATACTATATGGTTCCGGCCCAGCTTACTTATCCGAACATATCTCCCCCTACATTCCACCTCATAGTCTTAAGATCTGCTGGGGAATCTCTGCTCTCGGTCCCACTGGCTTCACAAATGCGTCTGGTGGGGACAAGGGACAGGGCCTTCTCAGTGGTGACCCCCCTGCTGGTGGAATTCGCTCCCCAGCGAGATTAGACCGGCGTTCTCCCTCCTTTCCTTCAGAAAAAAACTAAAATAGTGGTTCTGGAACCAGGCCTTCGGCTAGTGGGCAAAGCAGCACTTTGAACATGGAACTGGACCTGATGACTTTTACGATAATTGGAAACGGATATGTGACTATGTGATTGTGTGATGATATAATTAATTGTTACTATTTTTTAACTTTTTATGTATTTATGGTTTTATATTGGTGTTTATTGATATTGTGGCATCAAATTGCTGCCTGTGTTAGCTGCTCTGAGTTCCCCCCCCCCGTCCCCCCCAAACCAGGGTTTGAGAAGGGTGGGGTAAAAATGCTGTAAATAATAAATAAAATAAATAAATTTTACTATAAAGAAAAGCCTCCTAAGGAAGATAGAACATTTGTTTGTGTGTTTTTTTGTTCTTTTTATCACTTTGGGCTATTGGTGCTGCTGCTAATAAGTTACTCTGCTATACATTCATGGGGAAGGTCTTTTGTTAATAAGCCCACTTGCCCAACCATCTTTAAACACCTTTCATGTTTGTTGTAATCGTATCCATCCGCATGGAAAGGAGTGGGACAAGATGGCCCTTGTGGTCCCATCCGTCGCTTAGTATTCTGTGTATAAGGTTGGAGGTCTGCTGAAACAGAAGACTAGTTCCAACAGAAGAATGAAACTCCGTGAGAGAGACGGAACTGACGGCCGCTTCAGAGCCCCTTGACCTTTGGGGAACTGTGCCAGCCCACCTTCCCTTTCCGAACAGGTTTTTCAAAGAGGGTGAAATGTCAGGCTGCCGCCTCTTCCAATTGGGAGGTCTGCTTAGTGGTATTTTGTCCTGGGCGACACCTGACACTGTCTAGACCCCTGTCCGCCCTGGAAGCTCAGGTGGTGCCCAGGAATCAGAGCAGGCCTTTCGCCCGGGGCCACCCTTGAACAATCCGAGTCAAGCAGAGGCATGGCGACAATTAGAAGCAGTCCCAAATGAGTGGTTTTGTATTATCGAGAGTGGCCATTCTTCTTTTAATCGCTTCGCTGCGTATTGTCGCTCAGCTGTGGAAAATTTGCACACGCTGCATGTTTTGGGCCACCTTTGCCCCCAAAAGGAGCAAAACCAACTAAGTGCGTTGCAATGTGTGTTCCTTTTTTAGTATATGAACAAAGTAGACGTCTAAATTTTGTAAGGAGTGTCCTATAAAAGATACATTGCCTGCCATCTCAGACCCCATCTACAGCCTCTTCTACACTGCCATATAACATTTTATTTATTTTATTTATTTCGAGCATTTCTACCCAGCCTTACAAGATCATTAAATCACATCCTGACATCAACCATATATATCTCTCTCTCTTGGCATTACTTCGCGAACGTCTTAGGAAGGACTCATCCCACGCTTTTTACAAGCACGTTGATGACTAAAAAGGTCAATCTGAGATAGGCAAGTTTGGTTGCAGAAAGCACAGCAGAAAGTCTCCGTGGGTGATGTTGTTTCCAAGTTGCGGTTCTTTCTGCATTGTCGTTTCTCTTTGAGACCCATTGGCGTGTCTTCTCAAAAGAGGCCGCAGCATTGTGGATAGTGCGTCTCTGTGTCTCCTGATGTGAGGCCAGGGTGGACCATTGTTGGGGATCAATCCGGCCGATAATGAGATGTTGTTTCAGGGAGTCCTTATATCTCTTTTTGGGGGGCGCCTCTCTTGCGCTGAACCATGGCGAGTTCACCATAGAGTAGTATCTTTGGGAGGCGGTGGTCCTCCATCCTAGAGGCGTGCCCTGCCCAGTGCAGTTGTGTTCTCAATAGCATGGCCTCAACGCTGGTGATACCTGTTTGCTCAAGGACAGCAACATTCGTCACTTAGTCAGTCCAGTGTATATTTAGGATTGTGCGAAGACAGCGCTGATGAAAGCGTTTGAGGAGTTGTAGGTGTTGGCAATAGGTGGCCCATGTTTCAGACCCATACAGGAGAATAGACAGTACGATAGCTCTGTACACACTGATTTTGGTGCTTTGCCTCAGGTGCTTGTTGCTCCAGACTCTTTTGTGAAGCCTTCCAAATGCACTTATATGCCTTTGCTAATCTGTGATCTATTTCTTT
Organism: Anolis apletophallus; assembly: GCA_030556195.1. Lineage (NCBI taxonomy): Eukaryota > Metazoa > Chordata > Lepidosauria > Squamata > Anolidae > Anolis > Anolis apletophallus. Next base: position 36,573,184 of record JARBWK010000015.1, on the reverse strand, counting down.
ATCAATCTTGGCGTCTGAAGAGATGATGCTTCCCAGGTAGGTGAACTGCTGAACGGACTTAAACACAGATTTGCCCAATTCACCACCTGGGGATGATGGTGTTCTTCCTGTGGTGCGGGCTGGTAGAGAACTTCCATTTTCTTCAGGCTGACTTCCAGCCCAAACAGCTCTGCAGCTGCTGCAAAGCAGGATGTTAGGTGCTGCAGGGCTGCTTCTGAATGGGCGACAAGGGCAGCATTGTCAGCAAAAAGCAGCTCACGGACTAGATGGCTTAAGTTGAACAAGCTACCATCAGTATGATAGTGTATATATATGCCGTATATAAATCAGACCTAAAAGTAAAAAAGCCTTAAAATAGTAGAACTATCAAAATGGGAAAATGGGATTATTTATTTATTTTATTTGCTGCATTTTATTACCCTGGCCTTCTCAACCCCGAAGTGGACTCAGAGAGACCTTACAAAGGCAGCAGTTTGATGCCATATATATATATACACATACACACACACACACACACACACACATATACACACACATTAAAACATCAATTAAAATCACACAATCTTTACTGTTTTGCTATTTTTACTGCTTTGCTTACATATATTCTTCAATAAACTGCTTGATGATTTTACCAAGCTGGTGTGGCTTTTAAGGTCAGAGGTGTTCCTGTTCTGATGTATGACACATCTTGAAATATACCATAGATATTTGTGTTGAATTCTCCTCCTTGGAAACAAGACTAGCGTTTGGCCGTTTTCAAACTCTAGAAGTAATTCTCCTAACAATTATTATTTGATGATGATGATGTGGTTGAATGACACAGAACTTGTCATAGAAAATGTCAATGATACCGATATTCTTTTCTTCTCCCCCTATTTCTTTGCTAGCTACATGGTAAATATCGGATTGATTGAAAAGCTGTGTTGCTGCTTCCTCTCCATCCAAGGCCCAGTTGATGAAAACCCCAAAGTAGCTGCTTTCTTGCAAAACGCCACAACGGCATTGCATGGGATGTGCGAACTGTGTTTCGCTGTTAATGGGAGGTAAGCACGTATTTGTCACTGTGATTGTTTTTATTCATTAATTTATCTATTAGAAGCATTTCTATCCCGTCCTTCTCACCTCCGAAAAGAGACTCAGGACAGCTATAGGCACCATTCGGTGCCGAACAATAAAAACAAAGTATAAAATACACTTAGTATACATTAAAAACAATTATAAATACATTAAAACTGTTTGCCATTTCACGTCGTCTTTCAAATCAATCCATTGCCGTCAACTGAAACAATCTGTTAAAACAATCTATTCTGTAAACGCTTGATCCCATAACCAGGATCTGAGCTTCTTCCAAAAGGTCATAAGGGTGAGGGGCAGATCTGATCTTGTTAGGGAGGGAGTTCCATAGCTGAGGGGCCACCACCGAGAAGGCACTGTCTCGTTCCCACCAAACGTGACTGCAATGGCAGTGGTACTGAGAGCAGGGCCTCTCCAGATGATCTTAAAGTCCTTGGGGTTCATAGAGGGAGATAGGTTCATCTATATACCACTTTTCTCAGCCCTAGGGGGACTGAAAGTGGTTCACAAGAAAGAAAATGGCAAAGATTCAATGCCTCACATCCATATAAAAACATTACAAGTCTAAAAGCAATCACATGTAACCATAAAACCGTCTCCTGTCTCCTTCAGGCTGAGAGGGGCAGCATAGAAATGCATGCATATTGGTGTCATTTGTCAAATGCCTGCTTACACAGCCAAGTTTTGAGCTGTTTCCTGAATCCCAGGAGGAAGGGGCCTAATGTGATCATGCTGGGGAGAGAGTTTCACAGTCGGGGGGGTCACCACCGAGAAGGCCCTGTCACTTGTCCCCACCAGTCGCACCTGCGAAGGTAACGGGACCCGAGAACAGGACCTCCCCAGCCAATCTTAATGCTCTAACTGGTTCATGAAGGGAAATACATTGGGACAAGTAAGCTGGACCGAAACCCTTTAGGGCTTTATAGGTTAAAGCCAGCACTTTGAATTGTACTCAGAAGCGGGCTGGCAGCCAATGGAGCTGGCATAATGGGTGGTTCTGTGCTCCCTGTACCCTGCTCCAGTGAGCAGTCTGTTGGACCAATTGGAGCTTCTGAACAGTCTTCAAAGGCAAACCCACGTACAGCGTGTTGCAGAAGTCCATTCGAGATGTAACAAGAGCATGGACGACTGTGCTCAAGTCTAACTTCCCAAGGTACGGGCAAAGATGGCGCACAATATTTAATTGTGCAAAAACTCCCTTGGCCATCGCCAAGACTGGGGTTCCAGGCTCAGTGATGAATCCAGAACTCCCAAGCTGCGAACCTGTGTCTTCAGGGGGAGTGTAATCCTGTCCAATACCAGCTGTAACCCTATACCCTGTTCAGCCTTACAACTGACCAGGAGGACCTCTGTCTTGTCTGGATTCAGTTTCAATTTATTCACCCTCATCCAGACCATCACAGCTGCCTAGCACTGTAATATGCTGTGTCCACTAATATGCTGTGTCCACGTTGGTTCATCAAGTGCCCTGCTATGGCTGACTTCTCAGGTTGAATCAGTCTGCAGTGCCTTTCATGTTCCTTGACTCGTGCCTGGGCAATGCTGCTACGTTTGGTGGTCCCTATGTAGACTTGTCCACAGTTCCATGGTATACGGTAGACTCCTGCAGAATTGAGAGGACCCCTCTTGTCCTTTTCTGAACATAGCATTTGTTGGATTTTCTTAGTGGGTACGTAGGTAGAATCCTTTCATTTCAGTATCCCTTGTTCATTCATAATTTATATATTTTGCATGGCCATTCAGGAAAATGGAAGTAGTCAGGAACAACTACCAAATGGCTCTTAATATATCCATGGGTCGCATCAAAATCCATAATTTTGGTCCCAAATCCTGCCCTTTTTCATGAGTATATACGGTAGCTCTACCAAAGTCAAAATAATCTACCGAAGTATTTATTATGAGCAATGGTCCTTGGAACAGCAATGACAGTACTTTGGCAGAAACGAGGGAAGCATATTCTGTTCTGTTTTTGCTCAGAAGATGGAAATATTATCTCCATGGATAAAGTTTTGTCCAAGTTCTTTTTCACTTGGTCCTTACCTTGTAAAGTCACCGGAAACCAAACATTTATGGCTCGGGGACGGGCCATCCCTTTGTGGTAGACAAGGAACTTGAGCATTCCCAGAGAATTTCATTTTTCTATGATGTTGCAGATTGTATTTAGATACAAAACACTTGGTGATTTGAGTGTTGGACTATGACACCTGCAACCAGGGTTCGAACCTCTGCTCAGCCATGGAAACCTATCAGTTGAACTTGGGCAAGTCATACTTTCTAAGCCTCATAGAAAACACAAACTCATCCGAATGAATCTTAGAATCGTCTTATGTCAGAAAGGGCTTGAAGGCACAGGACAACAGCAATTTAGCTCTTCATGGGTAGTATGGTATTTTTCCTCACAGTTTGGCTTCAGGCTGAGGCATGGAAGTGAATCAGCCTTGGTTGCCTTAATTAATGATCTACCCTGGGAACCGGACAGGGGGAGTGTGTCCCTGTTGGTTCTCCTGGACCTCTCAGCAGCCTTCGATACTGTAGACCAGACCTGGGCAATTGCCGGCCCTCCAGGTGTTTTGGACTTCAAATCCCAGAAATCCTAACAGCTAGTAAACTGGCTAGGATTTCTGGGAGTTGAAGTCCAAAACACCTGGAGGGCCGGCAATTGCCCAGGTCTGCTGTAGACCAGTGTTTCCCAACCAGTGTGCCATGGCACACTAGTGTGCCGTGAGCGATCATCAGGTGTGCCGTGGGAAATTGGAACCTCCAATACCCTTTCTTCCCCCTCCTGCCGAACACTTTTTCTTCTCCACTCAGGCTCCCTTCTTCCCAAGGTCTTCTCAAGGTCTATTTTCCCCAAACTCCATCTGTGTTCACATTTGGGCATATTGAGTATTCATGCCAATTTTGGTCCTGATCCAACATTGTTTGAGTCCACAGTGCTCTCTGGATATAGGTGAACTACAACTCCAAAACCCAAGGTCAATGCCCACCAAACTCTTATAGCATTTTCTCTTGGTTATGGGAGTTCTGTTTGGGAAGTTTGTGTCTTTCTGCCATTCCTGCCAGGATATCTATGTTGTGTTCATCGAAACAGGCCCAGGTTTCACACTGAGTGTATAAATACATTTAAAAACATAATAACTATATGTATTACTGTGTTAGAGTGTCATTTTGTATCATTTTGGTTGGTGGTGTGCCCCAGGATTTTGTAAAGGTAAAAAATGTGCCGCGGCTCAAAAAAGGTTGAAAAACACTGCTGTAGACCATGGTATCCCCCTGGGGCGCCTTGCAGGAATGGGGCTTGGGGTCACTGTTTTGCAATGACCCCAGTCTTTCCTGGAGGATCATTCCCAGAAAGTATTGTTGGGGACACATAGCCTTTATTTTGTGAGGTCCCATAGGTTTCACTACTGTCACCCATGTTGTTTAACAGCAACATGAAGTCGCTGGGAGAGATCATCCAGAGTTTTGGAGTTTGATGCCATCTGCACGCAGATGACGTTCAACTCGATCACTCCTTTCCACCTGCTGCTAAGGAAAACACAGAAATGCTGGACCACTCTAACAGCCACCATGTCAGACTACACAGAGAAGCCACTGAAATCCACAAGCATGGGGACAGTTTCAACAGAAAGGGGGAAACCATGAAAATGAACAAAATCTGGCTACCAGTATTTTAAAAACTCTAGAATCAGAACAGTAAATAAAGAGCAACACTCAAAAAGCAGGCAAATTCCAGACAAAAATCAATCAGGACCAGCTAACACCGGTGGTGCAATGGATTAAACCCTTGTGCCGGCAGGACTGAAGACCAACAGGTCAGAGGTTCGAAACCGGGAAGAGTGCAGATGAGCTCCCTCTTTCAGCTGCAGCTCCCCATGTGGGGACATGAGAAAATCCTCCCACAAGGATGGTAAAACATCCTGGCATCTCCAGGAAACATCCTTGCAGACGGCCAATTCTCTCACACCAGAAGTGACTTGCAGCTTCTCAAGTGGTTCCTGACACGAAAAAAAACCTCCCAACAAAGGATTTCCCCAGGCAGCAACCAGCCAGACCTTGAAACTGCAGTGCCATTACGTGCTAATAAAGCTGGCCAAATACAACATTCACACCTGCCTCAAGCAGACAAGAGTTCTTTCTCCCACCCTGGTCATCATTCCACAGATATATAAACCCCACTTGCCTAGTTTCCAACAGACCTCACAACTACGGAGGATGCCTGCCATAGATGTGGGTGAAATGTCAGGAGAGAATGCTTCTGGAACATGGCCAGACAGCCCAGAAAACTCACAACAACCCAGTGATTCCAACCATGAAAGCCTTCGACAACACATATTTACATTCAAGATGTTCAGAAAAAGCTGTGTGGATTTTATTCTCACAACAGTCATTAGATTGTAGCAGCAAAAGGACATCTACATGAGATGAAGGTAGCCACATCAATTCTGAGACTCTTTTAGACCCATAAAAGAAGTTATGCTGCTTTAAAATGAAGGAAACCCATAACCAGATGATACATATGTGTTTATAATGAAATATGACTTCCTTCATATTTTATTGGCGTGGTCTTAAAATTGATTTAAACTCTGCAGTTGATCTTGTCTCTTCATGGTGTACTTTTGAAAGACAATAATAAGTATATTATTAAATAGTGCATGAAGGGTATTATTAAAAAGGCAATTAAAGCCCTGTGCTGCATCTTAAAAGGAAAAGTTCAAATTTCTGACATCTTTGGAGGTGGTGTTGTTATATCTGGATTTTTAGGGGGAACTTTCAAAGCAACTTATAGTTTTACTTGCCAGATCAAGTGATCTTTGAGCAGGAAACAAGTAACACAGTTCAAGGTTTGTAGTCTATGGACCTTTTAAAAGGCTAATTAAGAAAATTAGCAAAAAAAATTATCATCCAAGATAAAATAAATTCTGTTTCCACTTAGATCAGTGTTTCTCAACCTTCTTAGTGCCACAACACCTTGATACAGTTCCTCATGTTGGAGTGATTCCCAACCATAACATTATTTTCGTTGGTACTCCAATTTTGTTACTGTTATGAATTGTAGTGTCGATATCTGATATGCAGGATGTATTTTCATTCACTGGACCAAATTTGGCACAAATACCTGATATGCCCAAATTTCAATACTGGTAGGGTTTGGGGGGGGGGGGATTGAATTTTGTCATTTGGGAGTTGTAGTTGCTGGGATTTATAGTTAAACTACAATCAGAGAGCATTCGGAGCTCCAGCAGTGATGGAATTGAACCAAACTTGGCACATAGAACTCCCATGACCGACAGAAAATACTGGAAGGGTTTGATGCGCATTGCCCTTTTGGAGTTGTAGTTCACCTACATACAGAGAGCACTGTGGACTCAAACAATGATGGATCTGAACCAAACTTGGCACAAATAATATACCCAAATGTGAACACTGGTGGAGTTTTAGGAAAATAGATCTTGACATTTGGGAGTTGTAGTTGCTGGGATTTATAGTTCACCTACAATCAAAGAGCATTCTCAACTTCACCAATGACAGAATTGGGCCAAACTTGCCACACAGAACTCCCATGCCTTGAAACAGGGGTGCTCACACTTTTTCAGCTTGCAAGCTACTTATAAAACAACCAAGTCAAAATGATCTCCCTCCCCACTACTCAGAGAGCCATAAAAGCAAAATATTTGGACATTTATTTCAGTGAGAGCCATATAATATATTTTAAGACTGGATTCAACTAAATGTGAGTATAATAAGCCCCTTTTATTCATAATAATAATGATGATAATATTCATTCAGCCTCTCCGATAAGATCAGTATGGAGATATTAGCACTTATAGAACTATGAAGATAGATTCAACAGTGATTAGCTTTCACACTGTCCCAAACCAATTTTAGTTACCAGATGAGGATGAATTGATCATGTGATTATCTGACTATATTATATTACATTTTATCCTACTATATTTTATTTCATTCTGTTTTATTGGTGTAATATATATTGATATGACTGATGGTCTCTCAATAAAGATTCATTCATTCATTCAGCCTCTGCTACTACTAACAATAATAATAGCAACAACAACAACAATAGGTTCCTAGAGTAGAAGGAGACCTCCAAGGGCCATCCAGTCCAACCTCCTTCTGCACCTGGGCGGCATCGGGAGCCTGCGGGGTGGACTGAGCCTTCCTCCCGCCCTGCCTGCGATCTACCAGGACGCCCTACGCGATCTACCCGTAGATCACGATCTACCTAATGAGCACCCCTGCCTTGAAGGGACTCAGTGGCATGAGCCTCCCACGAGCTACATCTGCTTTCCCTCGCCCACACATGCGCACCACGTTGCCATGTGCCGAGCACACCTGCTCTCCCTTCCTGGCTTGGAGTCTCAGAAATAGCCCTCCCCTTGGCTGAGAGGCCAGCCAATCACAGTGGAGGAAGGTTTTTGGTGAGAAGATTCGTCTTCTGTTTCCAAAAAGGAAGAGGACAGTCGGAGAGATCTTCAGCCTTCTCAGCCAAATGAGTTCCTAAGACCATTAGAAATATATGTTTTCTGATGGTCTTTGGCGACCCCTCTGAAACCCCCTCGTGACCCCCAGGTTGAGAAACACTGATGTAGATCTAGATCAAAAGCCGTAGCTAAATTGCTGTTGTTGTGTGCCTTCAAGCCATTTCCGACTTACAATGATTCATTCAGATGAGTTTGTGTTTTCTCCGAGGCTGAGAAAGTATGACTTGCCCCTCTGTAACCCCTTCGCGAACCTCACAGAGTGGGAAACACTGAGTTATATTTTTCATTGCAGTGGAAATTCTGTATGGAAAATCCACTTTTATGTTCTTGAAGCCAATGGTTAGTATATAAACATTGTTATGATTGGATTCTGCTCAACATGGGGTTTTTTTTTTGAAATATATTTATTAGGGTTTTTCCATAAACAGTAAAAGTGGGGGAACAATTTAAGGTAAAGGACAGTAGGAAAGATAGAGAAAGGAGAGGCTGAGAGTGGTGATGGGGGAGGGGTAGAGGGGGGGCGTCGGGGTGGGAAGGGGGTGTGGGGGTGGTAACAGGGGATGGGGGGTCGAAAGGGGTAAGGGTTAGGGGCGGTGAAGGAGGTTGTTTGGTCCGGGATCTGGGAAGGATGATGAGAAAATATAGGGATAGGGGTAACTTGTTTTCTTCTAAGTTCCTTGTTCATGGGTGCTTCTTGTTTTTCTCGTACAGTCTCTCTCCTTGTTAAGCTGGACATTTCTTTTTTACAAGTCTTCTTTTTAGGCTCTTTTTCCTTCTTTTTCCAGAGACGGGTCTTCATAACCCTCTTGGTATAAAAGCAATCTGTTGTTTTTAATTTTTGTCCTTTAAAAAATAACAAAAAAAACCCCTCTTTTCCCTTAGCCTACAAAATCTTTCCAGTGTTTGGTGTCCATTGTCCGTTCCTTGTCTTTTAGTGTAGCTGGATCTGTACCTTTTCGTTTTCCTCGGTTTCCTTTCTAACCATTCTCTTTAGGAGATTCGAGGCCTTTTATATCCATCCCCAGGATGCCACATCTCGTAGGCCTAAAATACGCCTCTAGAGAGTAGGGGCAATTTTTCTTTAGGTTTTTCTTTCTTCCTTGCTGGGTTGTTCTCCTCCAGCTTCTCTTCCTATTGGGCTGCGTCCCAGTCTTTTTGTTTTTGTTCTTATCTGTATCCAGGATGGGGCTTTTGGGTGTTGCAGCGGCCCCTTGGTTTTTCCCCTCTTCTCTTTTTTGGGGGGCAGAGGTTTTAGGGCCCTTCGAAGCCGTTCTTGCAACTTCCAGTGAAACTTCCTCACTATTTTTGAAGTGAGGTCCTCTTTCTTCTGGTATTTCTTGCGGTTTGGTATTCTCCTTCCCTCTCTTCTCTCTGCCTTCATGTATTGTTGCGTTTTCCCCCTTGACCTGGGGTGCGTCTTTTCCATCATCATAGAGGGTCAGCAGCTCTGGCATTGTGGGGAACACCTCTTCGGTTGGTTCTGTTCTTGCACGTTGGGAGTGCTCCCGGATCGTTCCCATTTGCTTTTCTTGCCGAGACATTATGGCATCCATCTTCCGTAGGTATCCGTCTTGAGCTTCCCCTATTTTTCGTAGTTCTGCAAGGATGTCCCTCAAAGTTATTCCTTCCTCCTCTGGTCCCTCTTCTTGCATTATCCTCCGCTCTTTTGCTCTTGAGGTCCGTTTATGCAGTGCCGACATATTTCTATTGTCAGTTGTGCTATTCCCTGTTTTACTATTGGAAAAATGTCATTTTCCCTCTCCCAAGATGGCGCTCCTGCCAAAAAGCTCTTCTTCTTCCCTGCTCCTAGGACTATGAGAGCTCATCCGCCATTTTGGCGCCCTGTAGCTCTTTTCCTCCCGTTCCCTCTGCCTTTGCCAGGGATGATTGGCTCCCCCTCTGGGCGGCCTGCTTGTTGGGCCTTTGTGTCTCTTTTGTTGGGGGCCCGATCCCCTGAGTGTGGGGGCTTCCGTGGGGCTGTTGGGATCCCCACTGCTCGTCCGCGCTCCTCCCCTCTGTCTCCAATGGCGCCTCCCCGATGCCACACGGGCCGCTGTTCCCCGTACTCACGGCCTCCTTCTGTTTCGTCTCTTCTTCACCTCCTGCCCTCTGCTTAAGGTGGGGGGGAGGGGAGGGGAGGCCGGGCTGGGCTGGCAGTAAGTGCGGGTCGCCACCCGCTTCCCGGCTCGCCGCAATGGCGGTGGTCCAGGCCCGCTCAACCTCTCCCTCTTGAGGAGGGGGAGATCCTTGGGGCCGCTGGACCCCATCCGCCGGCTTCGCACTCTCTTCGGACGCTTCTGTCCGCGAGGAGGGGGGCGCAAATCGCCCTCCAGCCAGGAAAGCAGGTGACACTCCAGGGAGCCCTAGAGTGCCCGTCCTGCCGCCATCTTCGCCCGACCGATTCTCCCTCAACATGGTTGTTTTAATCAGATATTTTACCAAATAGCCCTCCCTGCCAGGCCCGGATTAACACTTTTTTGCGCCCTAGGCCACACTTTGAAATTACGCCCCCTTTAAGCCAACCTCCCGCCACCTCCAAAGTCCCCATTCCCACCGGCTGGAAAGCTCCGCTGTGCTCTGAAGGTCTCCTCTGGAGTTGGGAGGCTTGGGGAGAGCGCAGCGGGTGCAAACTCGCTCCAAAGGCGCGCACGAGAGAGAGAGAGAGAGAGAGAGAGAGAGAGAGAGAGAACGTGCGCAGGAGAGAGAGAGAGCAAGAAAGAGCGCACGCGAGAGAAAGTGCGCGAGAGGGTGCACGCGAGAGAGAGAAAGTGCGAGAGAGAGAGTGCACGAGAGAGAGAGAGAACACGAGAGAGAGAGAGCGCGCACGCGAGAGAGAGAGCACAAGAGAGCAAGGGAGACGGAGGGGACGGAGCAGAGACTTTGCCGGGAGAAGGAGCGAAGAGGAGCATGAGAAAGGGGGAAAGAGGGGCGCAGACCAGTTTGGGGGTTTTTTTGGTCCGTGATCTGCGCCCCGCCCCCCGGCTTGCGCCCCTAGGCCATGGCCTCGTTGGCCTTATGGGTAATCCGGGCATGTTCCCTGCTTTAGTGAAGTAAGGTGAAAGGGTGTGGATTCCAACATATTGCAAAATAATTAAATAATCCAAGACCAATGTACTAAGTCCTATTTCAAAGGCTTCATCAATCTATCTAGTGTTGGTTATTTCAGGCATCTTAACCAAGTATTCCTGAGCACTTGTAGTTTTCTGATATCTACCTATTACATCCTTTTGCCAGCCTGAAAAGTTGGCCTCAGCTTTGTGCAAGGGGGGAGAGAGTGAGAGCACCATTAATCTTTCTTGGTGTGATTTGCCAGTGGCTTCCGCCCACAGTATTTTCGTGCAGAGGAACATCTTGACAGGCGGCACTTGAGAAGGAGGACCTGTTTTCCAAAGCTGGGAGAACCTGTAAAGTAAAAAAGATAGCGGTTTCGTAAGGATGGCAATGTTAAGTAGTATAACAGACACAAGCAGTAGAAATTGTAGCCCTTCTTGGAGCCAGTTCAGAAATCTTCTGGAACTGTCGGGAAGGGTTCCAAAACCATTAAAAAGCTTTGCATCATGTCTTGGAAAATATTTGCACTACTGACTGTAAAAGAGACTAACAGAAACACATGCTGTGGAGTAGAATTATTATTAGTATTAGTATTATTAGCATTAGCATTTAAATCCAGCCTTGCCCAAGTCTCGGAAAAGCCACTGCTGATTGCTGCCCGGGGGGATCCATTGTTGGGAGGTGTTAGCTGGTCCTGATTCATTCTTGTCTGAAATCAATCAAACACCTCCAAACAAAGGATTCCCCCAGACAGCAATCAGCCAGGCTTTGAAGCTGTGAGGCCATTAAATCAGTGTTTCCCAACCTTTTTTGAGCCGCGGCACATTTTGAACATTAAAAATCCAGGGGCACACCACCAACCAAAATGACACAAAATGACACTCTAACACAGTAAGGAACGGCTGGGGCATGGTGGCCTGCTGGGAGCAACTGCTGGGAGTGCCAAAGCCGGGGAGGAGCCAGGCCATGCCATGCCCAACCCCCTCCCCCCGGCTTCAGCTCTCCTACAGCTTCTCTAGCTTTGAGGGGGCAGTGCCAAGCCAGCGGTGGCAGAGGCAGCACAATGCTGGCTTGGCACTGTCCCCTCAAGTCTGGAGCATCTGCTGGGAGTGCTGAAGCCAGGGGAGGGGGCGGAGCCAGGACGCGCCATGCCCCCCCCGGTTTCAGCTCTCCCACAGCTTCTCCAGCCTTGAGGGGGCAGTGCGAGCGAGGGGCGGGAGTCATGGCCCCCATCCCCGGCGCCGCTCTCCGCCATGACTCCCCCCCCTCGCTCGCTGAAGCTGCGCGGAGGAGGAGGAGCATGAGCGGTGGACGGGCTTCAGTGGGTGGGGCTCCTCCTCCACACAGCTTCAGTGAGCGAGGGGCAAGAGTCATGGCGGATTGGAGGCTGGCTGGGAAAACGGCCGAAGGAGGTGCCGCCCTGGCCCTTTCTTCTTTTTCTTCGCCGCCGCCTTGCCCTTGCTCTTCCTCCCCCAAGCTGCAGGAGTTCGGCAGGAGTGGGGAAGGAAGGGGGGCAGAGAGCTTTTCTCGCGGCACAGTAGGAGATCCGTCATGGCACACTACTGTGCCGCATCACAACGATTGGGAAACACTGCATTAAATGCTAAACAAGGTGGCCAGTTGCAACATTCACACTTGCCACAAGCAGACAAGAGTTCTTTCTCCAACCCTGGACATTATTCCACAGATATTTAAACCCCACTTGCCTAGTTTCCATCCACAACCTCTGAGGATGCCTGCCGTAGATATGGGCGAAACGTCAGGGGAAAATGCTTCTGGAACATGACCATACATCCCAAAATATTCACAGCAACCAAATGATTGCGGCCATGAAAGCCTTTGACAACAGAGTGAACGTAGTGTATCCCCCTCTGTTATTCTGCCATACTTCAACCGTAGGCACAGCGCATTGGTTCCTTGTAAGTAGCCAATTAACCCAGAGGTTGAATTGTTGACTGTCCCTCGGTGGAATATGCTAGGAATTTTTTTCTGAGCACAAAAAAGAAAAGGTCAGGTCAAAAGGATGCAACGGGATATTGGCTGCTTTGTATTGTATTTTATTGCAGTAATTAAGATAATGCCTGTTTTGGCTGCTGGGTGGCAAATAAAATATCAGCGGTTTGCTTGAGTACTGATTGTTCCTCTCCCAGCTGCCAACAGACAGCAGCCTATTCAGCAAATGTCGTGAACATAAAGATTAAGGAGGGAGGGAAAAACCAAAATACTCCTCCATAGTCCTCAAAGGGATATCTGAACAGCATATTTGCCTCTTTACGGATGCTTGTACGGAGATCAGCAGCAAACCTTTCTGAATAAGTACCGTACTTGCTGAGAAACTCCTATGGGAAGATCAGCTTGAACGTCCGAAACAACACCATATACCAGGGGCGTTCATTAAAGATATCCCCTGACCCACTTCCTGTGGACTGAGAGCAATGAAACTTGGCCCAGTTCTGAGTCCTTCTCCCCATGAGTGCCACCTAGGGACACACAATCCTCCCAACTTTTAAAGCAACTGTAAACACCTTGTTTGTAGGAGTCAACAGGTTGCTCCAAAATCCACGTTATGACTTCAGAAATCAAGAATCTCATCCTCTGAAAAATGCTTGCCCTTCAAAATAACTTTATTGTTGAAAGAGTGGGAAGTCTGATAGTTCGAGGTCGGGTGAATAAAGGGGATGCGGTAGAACAGCAGGGGGGTTTATTAGGTAGATCGCGATCTACTGGTAGGGTGTCCTGGTAGATCACAGGCAGGGCGGGAGGAAGGCTCAGTCCCGCCCCGCAGGCTCCCGACGCCGCCCAGGTGCAGAAGGAGGTTGGACTGGATGGCCCTTGGAGGTCTCCTCCTATTCTAGGAACCCATTGTTGTTGTTGTTGTTGTTGTTATTATTATCATCAGAGGCTGAATGGCCATCTGTGAGGAATGCTTTGATTGTGTTTTTCCCCTATGGCAGAAGGAGGTTGGACTGGATGCCCCTTGGAAGTCTCCTTCTACTCTAGGAACCTATTGTTGTTGTTGTTACTACTACTATTATTAGTAGTAGTAGCATATTATTATCATTATTATTATTATGAATAAATTCAGGGGCTTATTATACTCACATTTAGTTGAATTCAGTCTTAAAATATATTATATGGCTCTCACTGAAATACATCTCCAAATATTTTGCTTTTATGGCTCTCTGAGTAGTGGGTAGGGAGATCATTTTGACTTGGTTGTTTTATAAGTAGTTCGCATGCTGAAAATTGTGAGCACCCCTGCGGAAGAATGTCAAAGCCACAGGAGCATGCTTCTTCCATTTGGGCAACATGTGAGTTGTGAACTGGTGCATTGTCTTGCAGAAGGTGGACACCTTTGCGGAGCATGCCACATTGTCTCTTGGTTTGGATGGCCTCCTGCAATTTCCACAGCAGCAAAGCATAGTATGCCCCAATGATCATGGGACCCTTTGCTAGCAAATCCATCAATACTACTCTGTGCTGGTCACAAAATACTGTGAGCATGACCTTGCCTGGCCAGAGTTGGGCTCGTGCCTTTTTTGGAGGCAGTGAGTCATGATGCTTCCATTGCATTGACTGGACTTCAGTCTCAGGATCAGAGTGATGGACTCAGCTTTCATCCTGTTTGATCAGTCTGTAGAAAAAGTCCTCCTGGTTTCCATGGCACATCATTGTCAAGAGAGCCTGAGAGCATTCGACTCATTCCTGCGTCTGGAAAGGTGTGAGCAGCCGGGGGACCCAGCAAGCAGATACCTTATGCATATGAAGATGGTCTTGGGTGATTTTTTCCACAGACACCACACTAATCTTGACATTTTGGGCTAGGTGCCGAATTGTTATGCAGCGATTTTCCAAAATGGCGACCTCCACTTGCTGGATGGCGTGTTCATCAATAGCAGAGTGGGATCACCCTGGAACTGTTTCCACCGAAGTCCAACCACATTGGAATTGACGGTGCCAGTTCTTGACCACATCATATGATGGGGAATCCTCACCATAAACCTCTTCCATCTCACCTAGTGTCTCCTTTGGTGTGCGGCCTTTCAAGCAAAGGAACTTGAGGACTGCTCTCTATTCCACTGAGTCCATTCTCAAACCTCACTCCACTTCAGCATCTGTGAAATCAAGACGGTTGTCAGTTCTGAGTTGTAAATTGGAATGTAACCTATAGATACTTATATCATTACACATGCTTACTTTCAGCGTCCTGTGATAAATAAAAGTGGACCAGGGGAAATCTTTAATGAACGCCCCTCGTACCATTGGCATCAATAATTTTAACATGTTTGTTGAAGGGAAAGGCGAGCTGCAGTCCTTTTGGACCTTTTTTCAATCACCTTTCTGAAATGAGCTGTGATGGTATGCATTAGGAAGATAAGTGGAGCACCTGTTTTTTGCGACTGTTACTATTGGGTGCCATCCAGAGGGAGGCTAAATCCCACTGAAAACCACAGGATTTAAGCATGGCAGGCGCTGTTGCATTCCTCGTACCTCTACCAGTTTGGTTAATTCATGGCTTCCCCTTTTGGCACGCGGGTTTCGGTGTGGTCTATGGGTTTGCCAATGCTACTTTGCTTGATTTGGATGCTTTGCCCCCTTTTGTAGAACTTCAAGGTCCCTAAGTAGTGATGTCTACTAAAAACCTATGTTCTCTTTTTGACTTTCTGAGCTCTCTCTCTCTCTCTCTCTCTCTCTCTCTCTCTCTCTCTCTATATATATATATATATATATATATATATATATCGGAAAGTTTTTAAATAATTTTTTTAAAATGTAAAATGTCCTCCAGATGTAGAAAATGAAGTGCTGACCTTATTTATGACTTTATTGTTTGAGTGGGAATAAGTACGTTTAAGCCGGGAAACAAAATCGGAGGAGACGAGTGGAGCAGTTTCCCTTTGTCGTTGAATTATGATGACCTATTTCTTCTGTTTTCACAAAGCAGGAGACCCCCTTTTCAGTCTCTTGGTATATATACCATTACTGCTGTTCCATGCTTATAACCTTTCCTATACATTTATTTATTTATTTAAAACTTTTGTACCCCGACCTTCTCACCTCTATCGAGGGACTCAGACCAGCATAACAGCAAAAATTCAATGCTATACAATTTAAAAACAACTAGAACAACATATTAAAATACATAAAAACCCAGCATAAAACCATATCGCCATTAAAACAATTCCACTCAATCTGTAAAAGTGTCATACATTCAGATAATAGCCAATCTCAGCCTATTCTGGGAAGGCCTGGTTCCATATCCAAGTCTTCACCAGCCTCCTAAAGGACAACAGAGAGGGGGCAGATCTAGCATCACTTGGGAGAGAGTTCCACAGCCGAGGGGCGACCACAGAGAAGTCCCTGTCTCTCGTCCCCACCAGCCGTGCTTGCGAAGCTGGCGGGACCGAGAGCAGGGCCTCTCCGGAGGATCTTAATGTTCTAGATGGTTCATAGGGGAGAATCCGTCTGGACAGGTAAACTGGGCCAGAACCGTATAGGGTTTTGTAGGTTCTCTTCTAAGGGTCAGCAAACCATCATATTTGCCCTTGCCCTTATAAACAATCTCGAAAGAAAAGTAGATCCCCACCTTTTCTATCAACTTCTTAATGGTTTTTACCTGGGAATGTTTTGATTCTGTTTATGTTTTATCCTGTTTTAATGTTTGCATATTTGTATATTTTTAATTGTATGCTGATGCTTTTATGTTAAGCCACTTTGAATCCCCGTGGGAGAGATCAAGCGGGGTATAAATAAATATCTATACACATAATGAAAGTGAAAATATGCATGTGTGTATGTGGCTGGAGTGTCCCCTTACTAGCTCGTAACTCAAATCTGTGCTTGCATGTCAAATTTAAAAAAATCAAGTCACAGCTCATATCTCAAAAACTCATAAGTTGGTTTGTTTGTAAATCAAGGTTTCACTGTACTTGGGAGAAAATGATCATGAGAACAATATTCAACAACTGACAGCGTGGCCTCCACTTTCCTTTCTTGGACAGATCTTGGAACATATTTGATGAATCCCGACAGGATCCAACGGGGCTGACAGCCGCTCTGGAGGCCACGGACCTGGTGGGCGTCTTGCACATGCTGTACTGTATTCTTTTCCACGGCACGATCACAGACCTCAGCGCCGCCAGCCCCAAAGAGAGCTACGTGGAGAATACGGTCCTAGTTGCCCTCCAGAGCTTGCGCTTCTTCAACAGTTTTGCGGTCCTCAACCTGCAGGCTTTCCAGGTAATATTTCCACACCTAAAGTTCAAAACGTGGCTTGATACTGCACAAAAGGCTTAAGGACCTTCACGTTAGGAATGTAAAAGTTCACCTCTTTTGTCCTCGTGTTTATGGATAAATTATTCTGGCAAAGCAGGTATGGGCAAACTTCGGCCCTCCAGGTGTTTTGGACTTCAACTCCCACAATTCCTAACAGCTGGCAGGCTAAGAACATAAGAAGAGCCATGCTGAATCGGGCCTCAGCCCATCTAGTCCAGCATTCTGTGTCACACAGTGGCCCACTAGTTGTACACAGGGATCTCTAGCAGAAAGGAGGGCAAAACCCTCACCTGCTCCCGACCCCCCACAACCAGTACCCGGGGAAAATCCGGCCTGCCTCCATCAACACAGAGGTGGCACTTGGATGTCCATGTTAGGAATGCTGTTAGGAAGGCTGTTAGGAATTGTGGGAGTTGAAGTCCAAAACACTTGAAGGGCTGAAGTTTGCTCATACTTGTGGTAGAAGAAACAGGTAAACATTCCTCTGCAGTGCTTCCCCTTGTATTTGAATGTCCCAAATGTTCTGGAGGAGTTATTCTGCACAGAGGTAACATGGATATATGTATTTAAAAACTTACTTTCTGTGCAAAAGAAAACTTTCCCATGTGAGAAACAATCTTGGGTTGCTGTGAGTTTTCCGGGCTGTAAGGCCATGTTCCAGAAGCATTCTCTCCTGATGTTTCACCCACATCTGTGGCAGGCATCCTCAGAGGTTGCGAGGTGTGTTGGAAATTAGTCAAGTGGTGTTTATAGATCTGTGGAATGTTCAGGGTGGGAGAAAGAACTCTTGTCTGCTTGTGGCAAGTGTGACTGTTGCAGTTGACCATCTTGTATAGCATTTAATGGCCTCGCGGCTTCAAAGCCTGGCTGCTTGCTGCTTGGGGGATCCTTTGTTGGGAGGTGTTAGCTCACCCTGATTGATTCAGACAGCCCAAAAAACTCACAGCAACCCAGTGAATCTGGCCATGAAAGCCATCGATAACACAGACACAATGTCTGAGTCCCTCTACGGGAGGTGAGAAGACCGGGATACAAAAATTATAAATAAATAAATTTTCTGTGCCAAAAACTGTTTTTCTACACAATACCTCTGCAGTGCATGGATGTTTCAGTGTAGCAAGAAAACCATTGGATTCTCTCTGGCATATGTCCTATGGCAGGGGTAGGGAACCTATGGCTCGGGAACCAGATGTGGCTCTTTTCATGATTGCATCTGGCTCTCCAGAGCAGCCCAGGCCTCGGTTTCACAGCTTGCAGCGGGGAGGAGTGCCGCAAATGTGCCATGACTGCCACTTCCGCACCACCATCGCTGCCTCTTCCTCATCCCCCGCTGCTCTCGAGGCCCTGCGCCCTCTTCGTCGGAAATGGCGCCTCATCCTCCTCTTCCTCTTCATCCTCCACCACGGGCCTCGGGGGAGGCAGCAGAGGCAGGCCTGGCCCTGGCACCATGGACCTGGCCTCACTGCCCCTGGGAGACAGCCAGCTCATCGCCCTCATCGTCGGGCAGCTCAAGAGCCGCTGCCTCTTCGATGCCTTTCGGAGGGACTGCCTTGCCGACGTCGACACCAAGGTCCATCTTGGCCCCGCGCCCTCTTCCCCCTTCCTTCCTTCTTTCCTTCCTTCCTTCCTCTTCCTTTCCTTTTCCCTCTCTTTTTCTTTCATTCTTTTTCCTCCCGCTCTCCTTACCTTCTTTCCTCCCTCCCTCTTCATTCCTTTCTTCCTCTTCCATTCTTTCCTTCTCTCCTTCCTTTTCCCTCTCTCCCCTTCCTTTTTCCTCCATTCTCCCTCTTCCTTCCTCTTCTATTCTTTTTCCCCAAGTCTTCCTTTCCTTCTCCTTCCTTTAACTTCCCTCTCTCCCCTTCTTTCTTTTCTTCTTTTCCCATCATTATTTTACTTTTTTCTCACTCCCTTTCCTTTCTTTTCCCAACCCTTTCCTTTCCTCCCTTCCCATTTCCTTTTCTTTTCCCCTCTTTGTCTCTCTCCTGCTTTTCTTTTCTTCCTTTTCCATAGTTCATTCTTCTTTTCTTTCTTCCTCTCCCCTCCCTCCTTTATTTCCTTTTTCTTTCTTTCCTTCCCTCTTCCTTCCGTCTTCTCTTCCTTCCCAGAGTCCTGAGCGTGCCTTTTGCAGAGCCAGGTCTGAAGTGTCCGGGGGAATCCTTTTCTCATAGTATGTACGTATATACTCACATTTAGTAGAATTCAGTCTTAAAATATATTATATACTGTATATTATATGGCTCTCACTGAAATAAATTTCCAAATATTTTGCTTTCATGGCTCTCTGAGTCTAAAAGGTTCCCAACCCCTGCCCTATGGTGTTTCCCAACTCTTAGGACCCTCATTCTTCCATCTGGGAGAAATGGCAAATATTATTTCACATCCTTAGTTCACATCCACCGATTCCATAGCACCTAATCTAAGTCATTAGTCAAATTGTGGTTTGTTCTTTTATAGGAAATTGTTCTAGAGTTTTTGAAATCCTAAGGCTTCTCTGAAATCAGTAAATTGTGGTTTCAGTTGTGTGTGTGCTGGTTGTGCAGCAGTCGGGGCCTGCAAATATTTCTTCAAAACTCAGGCGCAAGACAGTGAATGGGCTCATGAAAATTCCCACCAGCACAAGTAATCCCCAAATCTATAGATACATTTATCTTCAGCGCCTAAACCATTAGAAGGTGTCAAGGAGAAGCAACGCAGGATATACTGAACTGCCATTAACACTGGCTGAAGAGGAAACATATTGTTTTCTTGAGAAATGACTTTTCAGTCTTTATATACAAACTTGGGTGCCCCCTGGCCTGTGGTTATCAGCGGAGACGTAAACATGGGACCTTTCGATTGGAGACTTAAAGAACATGTGTTATGGGAAGAAAAGAAAAAAAGAAAAAATCCAAGAAGATCTCATCATATAATATTCAGTAGCAAATGAGCTGGGAATTATCAGAAATATCAAAAATTAACTAGGTATTTTTAATTACAAAAATGTGAGTCGAGCACTGAAAAGGTTAAATGGATGCCACGACTCAGCAAAAGCTGCAGTTCTATATAAGCAGGTGTGCTTGCATCTTAGTAGCAGTCAGTCTGAGGTCAACCTCAGTGGGAGAAAGGTCTCGGTCTGAGAGAAGGCCCTGTAAGATAGGCCTCACAGTGTGACGTAGGCCTTAGTCCAGTGTTTCTCAACCCGGGGTTGGGACCCTTGGGGTTTGTGAGATGATGTCAGAGGGGTCACCAAAGGGTATCTATCAGAAAACACAGTATTTTCTGTTGATCATGGGGGTTCTATGAGAGAAGTTTGGCCCAATTCTATCGTTGGTGGGGTTCAGAATGCTCTTTGATTGTAGGTGAACTATAAATCCCAGCAACTACAACTCCCAAAGGTCAAGGACGGTCTATTTTCCCCAAACTCCATCAGTGTTCACATTTGGGTATATCGAGTATTTGTGCCAAGTTTGGTCCATAGCCATCATTGTTTGAGGTTATGACCTATAAAGCCCTAAACAGTTCGGGCCCCGGTTCGGGCAACCTAAAAACAGCACTTAAAACAGTTAAAACATTAGCAGTAAAATAAAACATGACAATAATAATAACAGATATTTACATTACGATTCATAACAGTAGCAAAATTACAGTTATGGACTATCAACGAAAATAATGCTATGGTTGGGAGTCAGCACAACATGAGGAACTTTATTAAGGGGTTGCAGCATTAGGAAGGTTGAGACTTGGGCCGTTTGTGGTTGAATTCCAGCACTAGGTATGTAAACGACACTAATGCATTTTCCTTCTTAACCGCTGGCTACTCAGTGGGAAGGAGGCAGCCAGCAAGACCCAATAACTTCGTACCTTATGTAATATTTAGGTAATAATTATCGATCTTAAGTACATGATAAGCCTGAGGGCAATTTTTTAAAACATTTGTAAGATGCTCCAAGTGCCTTTGTAGCAGAGGAGCATGGTAAAAATTGTCAAAATAAATATAACATAATAATAACCATGTTACATGTCTCCCTTCCTTTCCTTTGATGTTGTCTCCTACTTTCAGAGGGTACAATCATTGAAGCAGGAGGTCCTGTTGTCTATAAAACACCAGATGATGATGATATTGGATGAACACACAATTTATTAATGTGGTCTTAAAGAACTGGCTTATTTGTTTTCCTCAGTCTGCTTTCTATGTACAGTAGCCTTCACCAATTAGCATCTCGAAACACAGGAGCAAGTGCTGTTGGTCTTGTAAATGCGAGAGCACCCAGACATGGTCCTGTGGCTGGACACGTGCCCAAGGAGCTCCTCAGACCCTACGAAAACCTACAGTTCCACGTATAAAGAGGCCTAAATTGGTGGGTCACCAGTGGCAATTGCTCCTGAAAACTCAGCTATACCTTATTTACTTCCAGAGGAGTCTGCTAAACAATCTCCAAAACTCCCAAGGATTGCTCCTCAATTATTCTGGAATCCTTACAAATAATTATCATATATACTCGAGTATAAGCTGAGTTTTTCAGCACTCTTTTAGGCTGAAAAAGCCCTGCTTTGGCTTATACTCAAGTCAAAGTTATTTATTATTTTACTCTGTTGTTGTTGTTGTTATTATTATTATTATATAAGAAAAAAGGAACAAAATCCGATTGCTCAAACTATCGAGGTATAACACTGCTCTCCATTGCTGGAAAAATCCCTGCAAGGATACTCCTGAACAGATTAGTTCCTGCCATTGCAGAAGACCTTCTCCTTGAAAGCCAATGCGGCTTCAGAGCTAATAGGAGCACCACTGATATGGTTTTTGCCCTTAGACCAGTGTTTTTTAACTTTTTTTGAGCCGCGGCACGTTTTTTACATTTGACCAAAATGACACAAAATGACACTCTTAACACAGTAATACATATAGTTAATATGTTTTTTAATGTATTTATACACATATTTATACATGACTATCATGTCTTCTCTCAGCCTTCTCTTCTTCAGGCTAAACATGCCCAACTCTTCAAGCCGCTCCTCATGGAGCTTGTTCTCCAGACCTTTGTGAAATTTCACCCTGAGTGAAACTTGCTTCCAGTTAACTATGGATGTCATGAAGCTGTTATAAACAGTTCCTTTGGGGGGGGGGCGCAACTCTCGAAAAATCTAGTAAAATAGTTTTAAAAAACTCATTTCCAAGCGGAGAGGCTCAATTTGTTTCTTGGAAATCTGTGAGGGGGCTGCTAGGAGGGGGGAGGGTGCCAATTTCCCACGGCACACCTGATGATCGCTCACGGCACACTGGTTGAGAAACACTGCCTTCGACAACTGCAAGAGAAATGTAGAGAGCAGAACAAAGGACTCTATGTAACATTTGTCGACCTCACCAAAGCCTTCGACACTGTGAGCAGAAAACGTCTGTGGCAGATCCTGGAACGTTTAAGATGTCCCCCCGAATTCCTCAAAATGATTATCCTGTTACATGAGGGCCAGCACGGTCAAGTCACATACGGCGATGCTCTCTCGGAGCCCTTTCTCATAACTAATGGAGTGAAACAAGGTTGTGTTCTTGCAGCAACCCTATTTACAATCTTCTTTAGCACGATGCTCCAAAGGGCTACGGCAGACATTGAAGAAGAAGACGGCATATATATACGCTATCGTACTGATGGGAGCTTGTTCAACTTAAGCCGTCTGAGGGCTCGCACTAAGACACTAAACTATCTAGTCCGTGAGTTGTTCTTTGCTGACGATGCTGCCCTTGTCGCCCATTCAGAAGCAGCCCTGCAGCGCCTCACATCCTGCTTTGCAGCAGCTACAGAGCTGTTTGGACTGGAAGTCAGCCTGAAGAAAACGGAAGTCCTCTACCAGCCCGCACCACAGGAAGAACACCACCATCCCCACGTCATCATAGGCAAATCTGTGCTTAAGTCCGTTCAGCAGTTCACCTACCAGGAAAGCATCATCTCTTCAGACGCCAAGATTGATAAAGAGATAGATCACAGATGAGCAAAGGCATAGAGTGAATTTGGAAGGCTTCACAAAAGAGTCTGGAGCAACAAGCACCTGAGGCAAAGCACCAAAATCAGTGTGTACAGAGCTGTCATACTGTCTATTCTCCTCTATGGGTCTGAAACATGGGTCACCTATAGCCAACACCTACGACTCCTCGAACGCTTTAATCAGCGCTGTCTTTGCACAATCCTAAATATACACTGGACTGACTATGTGGCGAATGTTGCTGTCCTTGAGCAAGCAGGGATCACCAGCATTGAGGGCATGCTATTGAGAACAAAGCTGCGCTGGGCAAGGCACGTCTCTAGGATGGAGGACCACTGCCTCCCAAAGATACTACTCTATGGTGAACTCGCCACGGGTCAGCGCAAGAGAGGCGCCCCCAAAAAGAGATATAAGGACTCCCTGAAACAACATCTCAGGCTTGGCCAGATTGATCACCAACGATGGTCCACCCTGGCCTCACATCGTGAGGCATGGAGACACACTATCCACAATGCTACGGCCTCTTTCGAGAAGACACGCCGAATGGGTCCCGAAGAGAAACGACAACGCAGAAAGAACCGCAACTTGGAAACAACATCACCCAAGGAGACTTTCTGCTGTGCTTTCTGCAACCGAACTTGCCTATCTCAGATTGGCCTTTTTAGTCATCAACGCGCTTGTAAAAAGCGTGGGATGAGTCCTTCCTAAGAATCTTCGTTCGCGAAGTAATGCCGAGAGAGAGTTGAGTTGGGTTATGTTCCGTTATTTTGGGTTGTGTTCAGTTGAGTTGAATTGAGTTATCATTATTATTACAATTGTGTTGGGTTGAGTTAGATTGTCCAGGGCTGGGACTGGGTTGAGTTCAGTTGGGCTGTCCAAAGGTTTGAGTTGTGTTCATTGGGTTCAATTGAGTGGAATTGTCCAAGGGTTATATGCTGCACCTTGGAGTGCCTTTTTAAAACCATCCTGAGTCCCCTTGGGGAGATGGCAATGGGATAGAAATATATTATTATTATTATTATTATTGGATGGATATGTAAGCACATTTACATTGCAGAAGCTTAGAATAATGGTTTAACCAGAGTTGGACAGTCTTATCTAAAATTAAAGTTTCATGTAAATATTCAAAAACATTTAACCTACGGATGCCTCAATTAATGTAGTTTTATTGGTATCTATTTCTATTTTGAAATTTACCAGTAGTTGCTGCATTTCCAACCTTTGTCTTATACTTGAGTCAATACGTTTCCCCAGTTTTTTGTGGTAAAATAGGTGCCTTGGCTTATATTCAGGTCGGCATATACTCTAGCATATACGGTATATGATGGGACATAATCAAGAGGTGAAAAAGTCCTTCCTAACTTGCAAGGCACTCATGCTTTTTGGGATGTGGGAGGAGGTATCAAGCCAGAGCGGATTACAGTGGAGAGAAGCCCACTTTATCTGCGCCGAGTACAGCTTCTATTTAATAAACATGTCATCCAGAAAAAAGCGACACAGGGTCAAAGGGGGGAAAAGTGATGCATGAGGAAGGAACATCAAAGTCTACTGGCTAGATTGGAACAAGGCTACAGGCCTGTGGGAAAATCATGGTCATTTAGGCTCGCTTGGCTCCTTGTCTTACAAGTTGGCTTAGAAGGAAGAGCAGATGGATACCAGCCCCACATTCAAGAAGCTTCCCACAACACTTCCCACCCTCCAGATCGGTTTTAAATGCAAAAAGATACACTTTTCATGATCCACAGAGTGAGTGGTGCCTGAAATAGGTTAAAACTGCAAGGGAAGAAGATCTGGACTAAATCAGGAGTGGAGAATTGTGTAGGTCCCTTTTGACAATAGCATGCCCCATGCAAACAGAAGTATAGCATATCACCTTCTATTTTGTTTTCATGTTGGAATTCAACCCCACTCAAGTCTGCAGTCCTCAATGAGAAACATCTCCCCTTATGTCCCATCTAGTGTGCCGTGGCACAGTAGTGTGCCGTGAGCGATCATCAGGTGTGCCGTGGGAAATTGGAACCTCCAATACCCTTTCTTCCCCCTCCTGGCCACAGTGCTCTCTGGGTGTAGGTGAACTACAACTTCCAAACTCAAGGTCAATTCCCAAGCAAACCCTTTCAGTACTTTCTGTTGGTAATGAGAGTTCAATATGCCAAGTTTGGTTCAATTCCATTGTTGCAAGAGTTCAGGATGCTCTTTGATTGTGTGTTAACTATAAATCCCAGAAACTGTAACTCCCAAATGTCAAGGTCTATTTTCCCCAAACTCCATCTGTGTTCACATTTGGGCATATTGAGTATTCATGCCACGTTTGGTCCTGATCCAACATTGTTTGAGTCCACAGTGCTCTCTGGATATAGGTGAACTACAACTCCAAAACTCAAGGTCAATGCCCACCAAACTCTTATAGCATTTTCTCTTGGTTATGGGAGTTCTGTGTGGGAAGTTTGTGTCTTTCTGCCATTCCTGCCAGGATATCTATGTTGTGTTCATCAAAACAGGCCCAGGTTTCACACTGAGTGTATAAATACATTTAAAAACATATTAACTATATGTATTACTGTGTTAGAGTGTCATTTTGGTTGGTGGTGTGCCCCAAGATTTTATAAATATAAAAAATGTGCCGCGGCTCAAAAAAGGTTGAAAAACACTGATCTAGGACCTTAAGATCGTCTGGGGAGGCCCTGCTCTCGACTCCGTCTGCACCACAAATGTGTTTGGCGGGGACGAGAGACAGGGCCTTCTCAGCGGTGGCCCCTCGGCTGTGGAACGCCCTTCCCGGGGACATTAGATCAGCCCCCTTGCTCTTGGCCTTCCGAAAAAGGTCAAAACTTGGCTGTTTGAACAGGCGTTTGAAAAGGCAGTGTAACTGACATAGATGGGAAGTACTGGACTACAATATTGGATTTTGGGGTTTTTTGGAGATGAAATGTTGATATGCAGGATGTATTTTCATTCACTGGACCAAATTTGGCACAAAATACTCAATACGCCCAAATTTGAATTCTGGTGGAGTTGGGGGGGGGGGTGATTTTATCATTTGGGAGTTGTAGTTGCTGTGATTTATAGCTCACCTACAATCAAAGAGCATTCTGAACCGCACCAGCGATGGAATTGAACCAAACTTGGCACACAGAACTCCCATGATCAACGGAAAATACTGTAACTTTTTGGTGGGCATTGACCTTGAGTTTTGGAATTGTAGTTCACCTGCATACAGAGAGCACTGTGGACTCAAACAATGATGGATCTGGACCAAACTTGACATGAGTACTCAATATGCCCAAATGCAAACAATGGTGGGGTTTGTGGAAAATAGACCTTGACATTTGTGAGTTGTAGTTGCTGGGATTTATAGTTCACCTACAATCATAGAACATTCTGAACCCCACCAACAATAGAATTAGGCCAAACTTCCCACATAGAACCCTCATGACCAACAGAAAATGCTTTGTTTTCTTATGGTCTTTGGTGACCCCTCTGAAACCCCCTCGTGACCCCCACCCCCGGGGTCCTGACGCCCAGGTTGAGAAACGCTGACCTAGACCTTGAATAGAAAACTTCAGACCCAACACTAAGGTCACCATCAGGAGTATCACATCTGGCCACATTCCTTTCTCAATGACAACACTGCAATTCTTTGGCTGTTTGTGACTCTTCTTCCACCCGTAGTACGCACATAATAATGCCTAGGTGGACCTTTATGCGATTCTCAAGGGCAGCTCTTGTCGCTTCCATTTGAGATCTGGAGACTGAGCCCTTACAATTATTTCTCTTTGTCTTGCAGTCCGTCATTGGCGCAGAAGGATTGTCCCTCGCGTTCCGGCACATTACAAGCTCTCTATTGTGGCACTGCTCCCAGCATACTTGCGAAGCACTGCTACACGAAGTCATTGTGTGCATTGGCTATTTCACGGTGAACCACCTGGATAATCAGGTAAGAGCATTGCTGTAAAGATTACCAGAGGTTGCCAACTCTAATTAGAGGGAGGCTTTGTTTCTTCTTGCTGTGTTTGAGAAGTCATGGTGGAGCCTGATTTATTCTTTTCCTGACAACTCCAACAATTTGGTAATGCGCTCTACCTGAAGGTTTCTCAACCAGGATACACTGGAACCCTACATGTCCTCAAACATTTTTTACAAATGTGTAAAAGGAACTAAAGAAAACATTTAACGTACCGTATATACTCGAGTATAAGCTGTGTTTTTCAGCCCCCTCGGCCTAAACTTTGATTTATTATTTTACTCTGTTGTTATTATTATTACATTTATTATTTTACTCTTTATATTATTATTATTAGTAAATTTACATTATTTTTCTCTATTATTACATTCTTTATTTTACTCTATTTTTATTATTAAGTGTTATTATTTTAATCTATTTATTACTATTATTACATGTATTATTTTACTCTTTATATTATTATTATTACATTTACATTATTTTACTCTATTATTACATGTATTATTTTACTCTATTTTTATTATTACCCGTTATTATTTTAATCTATTTATTACTATTATTACATGTATTATTTTACTCTTTATATTATTATTATTACATTCACATTATTTTACTCTATTATTACATGTATTATTTTACTCTATTTTTATTATTACCCGTTATTATTTTAATCTATTTATTACTATTATTACATGTATTATTTTACTCTTTATATTATTATTATTACATTCACATTATTTTACTCTATTATTACATTCATTATTTTACTCTATTGTTGTTATTACCCGTTATTATTTTAATCTATTTATTACTATTATTACATGTATTATTTTACTCTTTATATTATTATTATTACATTCACATTATTTTACTCTATTATTACATTCATTATTTTACTCTATTTTTATTATTACCCGTTATTATTTTAATCTATTTATTACTATTATTACATGTATTATTTTACTCTTTATATTATTATTATTACATTCACATTATTTTACTCTATTATTACATTCATTATTTTACTCTATTTTTATTATTACATGTATTATGTTAATCTATTGTTGTTATTACATTTACATTATTTTTGCATTTATTATTTTACTCCCTTTGTTATTATTGGAAAGAAACGTAAGCACATTTATTTTGAAGAAGATTAGAATAATGGTTTGATCACAGTTGGACAGTCTTATCTTAAGTTACAGTAAATATTCAAAAACATTTAACCTACGGATGCCTCAATTAATGTAGTTTTATTGCTCTCTATTTCAAAATTTACTAGTAGTTGCTGCATTTCCAACCTTTGTCTTATACTTGAGTCAATAATTTTCCCAGTTTTTTGTGATAAAATTAGGTGCCTCGTCTTATATTTGGGTCAGATTATACTCGATCCAAAGTATACAGTAATTCAATTGCATTGTTACGTTGGCTATTCCTAGATGTATGTTTCCCCACCCCTATCATTCACTTAATTTTATACAAATACAGCTTTTGTCAGTGTTACTGCTTTTAGTTATTCTAATTTCCTCCATTTTATATATTTGTGGTGGTATGTTTTTCTAACTGTTC
This sequence comes from Anolis apletophallus, assembly GCA_030556195.1. Taxonomy (NCBI): domain Eukaryota; kingdom Metazoa; phylum Chordata; class Lepidosauria; order Squamata; family Anolidae; genus Anolis; species Anolis apletophallus. The sequence goes on along the minus strand of JARBWK010000015.1, from coordinate 36,544,792 downwards.
ATCCATAATTTTTCTTGGTTATTTGGTGGTTTAAATCCTCCTTTACTTTTGCACATGTTTCGAATGAAAGGCTTCCATGTATTTGCAAATAGGCCTTCTTTTATTTTTCTGTTTGCTCATCTTTCCAATAGCGTTATAGCCGGTAGCAATATAGCCCATATCCTATTTAACCTGTTGTTTACTTAATACATTCTCTAGGTTTTTTCCATGTTCTGACTATTTTGAGTTTTGCGATACATAAGATTTTTATTTACCAAATCCTTATTCTCACTGGGTTGCTGTGAGTTTTCCGGTCTGTATGGCCATGTTCCAGAAGCATTCTCTCCTGATGTTTCACCCCCTTCAATGTAACTGTAACGGCCTGTACATTGGCCTGCTCTTGTCTGTGATCCGGAAAATTAAGCTCGCGACTTCTCGCTGGAGTTACTCTGAGATGTCACATAACTCCCATCCTTCAGCAGCTCCATTGGCTTTCGGTCGAGCACCGGATCACCTTCAACGTAATGGTGCTAATTTTCAAGGCCTTATATGGTTTGGAGCCGATGTATCTGAGGGACCGTCTCACCCCCTACCAACCCCAGAGTTCACTTCACTCTGAAGATCTGAACCTTCTCGAAGTGCCTAGTCTTAAAACCATCTACTTAACATCCACTCAGCACAGAGCCTTTTCTGTAGTGGCGCCATCTATTTGGAATACCTTACCAACCAAAGTTTGTGCCTGGCGAGATTTGTCATCTTTTCGCAGGGCCTGCAAGTCCTATCTCTTTCGGTTGGCATTTGACTGTTGAAATTTGACAGGGCGCGAAGGGGATGGGGGAGGAAGAGGTCTCTGTCGAAAGCTGGCATGGGCAAACTTGGACCTTCCAGGTGTTTTGGACTCCAACTCCCACCATTCCTAGCAGCCTCTGGCCCTTTTCCTCCCCCCCCCCCTCAGCTACTTAAGCAGGAAAGGGCCCCAGGCTGTTAGGAATGGTGCAAGTTGAAGTCCAAAGCACCCAGAGGGCCGTTGAGCAAGACCTTCGTGTGTGTCTTTCTGCCATTCCTGCCAGGATATCTATGTTGTGTTCATCGAAGCAGGCCCAGGTTTCACACTGAGTGTATAAATACATTTTAAAACATATTAACTATATGTATCACTGTGTTAGAGTGTCATTTTGTGTCATTTTGGTTGGTGGTGTGCCCCAGGATTTTGTAAATGTAAAAAATGTGCCGTGGCTCAAAAAAGGTTGAAAAACACTGCTCTAGCCAAACGAACATGAAATGCTTCTCCAAAGGTGATTAGAATCTCGTTCGTAAAAGTGATTGGGGCTTTTTGTCCTTCTCCAAAACCTTTTCAGTGATTACAGCCAGGGTTCCTTTATGGAAAGGAGAAGAGACGGATTTCCCCATAGTTGGCACACCAGCCCTACTACCTGGCAGGCCTCCCTCTCTTTTGGCCACAATTAGGGGTGTTGGCTTAAACAGGTCCCATGACGCTATGAACGGGGGGAACGATGTAATAAGAATAATGCTCCTGACGTTCTGTAAAGCCAATCAGGGGCTTACAGTTGGGATTACGGTTTCTAATTAAAAACGTTGCCATTAATTAACCGATGCCTTGCGCCTGGTGACACTTTCGGTTTCCTCCTCGCTCTCCGATCTAATTAATTAGCCCAATTAGTATGTATTGTCAACTGTTGAGCTCATTTACATTTTATATTGGATCATTGAATGTGGTGCGGTGTAATTAAATTAACACGAAAGACAGATGAGTTGGCTTTGTCCATATAAGTGTACTGGGAATTTGCAAAAGAGGCGTATTTATGGTTTCATGCAAATATTTTTAATCTGGCAAATCTTAGCAAATTGAAATATTCAGACCTAGGATCTCCCAAGACAGGGTGAAAATATAAGTGACACTGTTCATTTGTCCCTTGGTACTCCGAAACATCGATCTTATGATATAGGGCTTCATCACATAACAGCAAGACTTGTTTTTGACTCCTTTTTGTCAATACGGAGCAACTAAAAATAAGTTTGGAATTACAGTATAAGAACTTCATAATCGTGAGCCATATAAATAATTCAGACCATTAGGAAAGGCGGGTAACAAAGTTTTGTTGTTGTTATATTTCACAGGTGTTAGCATTGGATTGTGGGTTGGAAAAAAGGTTTTAAAATATTTAAGATATTGAGTGGCATGCAATAAATGTTCAACTAAAGTGCACATCAGTATTCTGAAATAATAGGTCTTGGATTTCATGATCTTAGGAATTTCAACTTGGGTTGCTGTGAGTTTTCTGGGCTGTCTGGCCATGTTCCAGAAGCATTCCCTTCTGACGTTTCGCCCACATCTGTAGCAGGTATCCTCAGAGGTTGTAAGGTTTGTTGGAAACTAGGCAAGTAGGGTTTATGTATCTGTGGAATGTCCAGATTTGGAGAAAGAACTTTTATCTGGTGCGAGGCTAGTGTGAATGTTCCAATTGGCCAGCTTGATTAGCATTGAATAGCCTTGCAGATTCAAAGCTTAGCTGCTTCCTTTATTTATTTATTTATTTATTTATTTTATTTAAAACTTTTGTACCCCGACCTTCTCACCTCCATCAAGGGACTCAGACCGGCATAACAGCAAAAATTCAATGCTATACAATTTAAAAACAACATATTAAAATACATAAAAATCCCAGCATAAAACCACATCACCATTAAAACAATTCCACTCAGTCTGTAAACGTGGTCATTCATTCAGACAATAGCCAATCTCAGCCTATTCTGGGAAGGTTTGGTTCCACATCCAAGTCTTCACCAGCCTCCTAAAGGACAACAGAGAGGGGGCAGATCTAGCATCACTTGGGAGAGAGTTCCACAGCCGAGGGGCAACCACAGAGAAGGCCCTGTCTCTCGTCCCCATCAGTCGCACTTGTGAAGCCGGCGGGACCAAGAGCAGGGTCTCTCCGGAGGATCTTAATGTTCTTGATGGTTCATAGGGGAGAATCCGTTCGGACAGGTAAACTGGGCCAGAACCGTATAGGGTTTTGTAGGTTAAAACCAGCACTTTGAATTGTGCCCGGAAGCTAATTGGCAGCCAGTGGAGCTGGCGCAGCAAGGGAGTTGTATGCTCCCTGTGCCCCGCTCCTGTCAGTTACCTGGCTGCCGAACGTTGGACTAATTGCAGCTTCCGAGCAGTCTTCAGAGGCAACCCCATGTAGAGAGCATTGCAGTAGTCTGTTTGGGATGTAACCAGAGCGTGGACCACCGTGGCCAAGTCAGACTTCCGAAGGTACGGGTGCAGCTGGCGCATAAGCTTTAACTGTGCAAAAGCTCTCCCGGCCACCGCCGAGACCTGGGGCTCCAGGCTCAGCGATGAGTCCAGGATCACTCCCAGACTGCGAACCTGTGCCTTCAGGGGGAGTGTAACCCCGTCAAGCACAGGCTGTAACCCTATTCCCTGTTCAGCCTTACGACTGACCAGGAGAACCTCTGTCTTGTCTGGATTTAGTTTCAATTTGTTAGCCCTCATCCAGTCCGTTACAGTGGCCAAGCATCGGTTCAGGACTTGAACAGTCTCCTTATTCCTTCCTGGGGGAATCCTTTGTGGGAGGTATTACCTGGCCCTAATTGTTTCCTGTCTGGAATTCCTCTATTTTCTGAGTGTTGTTCTGTGTTTAGTATCCTGATTTTAGAGGTTTTTTTAAAAAAAAAATACTGGTATCTAGATTTTGTTCATTTTCATGGTTACCTCTTTCACTTGAAATTGTCCACATGCCTGTGGATTTCAACAGCTTCTCTGTGTAGTCCGACATGGTGTTTGTTAGAGTGGTCCAGGATTTCGGTGTTCTCCAATAATATGCTGTGCCCAGGTTGGTTCATCAGGTTCTCTGCTATGGCTGACTTCTCAGGTTCGAAAGAATAAATAGTCTGCAGTGCAGGCCCGGATTAACACTTTCTTGTGCCCTAGGCCACAGTTTGCAATTACCCCCCCCCCTTAAGCCAACCTCCCGCCACCTCCAAGGTCCCCATTCCCACCGGCTGGAAAGCTCCGCTGTGCTCTGAAGGTCTCCTCGGGAGTCGGGAGGCTTGGGGAGAGCGCAGTGAGTGCAAACTCGCTCCAAAGGCGCACATGAGAGAGGGAGAGCGCACGCAAGAGAGAGAGAGCGCGCGTGCAAGAGAAAGAGTGCGCAAGCAAGAGAGAGAGAGAGAGATGGAGGGGACGGAGCAGAGACTTTGCCAGGAGAAGGAGTGAGAAGGGGGGAAAGACGGGCGCAGACCAGTTTTGGGTTTTTTTGGTCCGTGATCTGCCCCCGGCTTGCGCCCCTAGGCCATGGCCTCGTTGGTATTATGGGTAATCTGGGCATGCTGCAGTGCCATTCATGTTCCTTGATCCGTGTTTGGGTAATGGTGCTGCATTTGGTGGTCCCTATGTAGACTTGTCCACAGCTGCATGGTGTATGGTAGACTCCTGCAGAGCTGAAAGGATCCCTCTTGTCCTTTGCTGAATGTAACATTTGTCTGACTTTTTTAATGGTTCTGTAGATAGTTGGTAGGTGGTGTTTCTTCATCAGCTTCCCTATGCGGTCAGTGGTTCCCTTGATGTATGTTTATTTCACATAGACTCAAAAGTGTATTGTTAAGTTCGCGCAACACACTTCCACACTGTTGTCGACACATTAACATGTCTTGATACACAGTTTGGAAAGTTCTGATCTAGAGATTTTTCGAAAGAAAAAATCATAAATAATCACATTGGCATATGTGGAGAAATTAATGTAGGTACAAGTAGACGTACGTACACTCAGGCAACTGTTAAGACCTTCCTAATGCCATGACCCCTTAATACCCTTCCTCATGTTGTGGTGACTCCCAACCATAAAATCATTTTTGTTGCTACTTCATAACTGTCATTTTCCTACTGTTATGAATTGTAATGTAAATATCTGATATGCAGGATGGATTTTAATTCACTGGACCAAATTTGGCACAAATACCCAAAACGCCCAAATTTGAATACTGGTGGGGTTGGGGGAGGGAGTAATTTTGTAATTTGGGAGTTGTAGTTGCTGGGATTTATAGTTCACCTACAATCAAAGAGTATTCTGAACTCCACCAATGACAGAATTGGGCCAACTTCCCACAAGAACCCCCATGACCAACAGAAAATACTGTTTTCTAATGGTCTAGGCCAGTGTTTCCCAACCAATGTGCCGTGGCACACTAGTGTGCCGTGAGCCATCATCAGGTGTGCCATGGGAAATTGGAACCTCCAATAACCTTTCTTTCTTCCCCTTCCTGCAGAACACTTTTTCTTCTCCACTCGGGCTCCCTTCTTCCCAGCGTCACTCTGCTTACTTTGCCTCGCTTTGCTCACGGTGCCGCTTCTGCGGTAGGGGGGAGGGAGGAAGACGTGACCCATCGCCCCACGTCTTCCTCCCTCCCCTCCACAGTGCTCTCTGGATATAGGTGAACTACAACTCCAAAACTCAATGTCAATGCCCTCCAAACTCTTATAGTATTTTCTCTTGGTTATAGTAGTTCTGTGTGGGAAGTTTGATTCCATTCCAACATTGGTGGAGTTCAGAATGCTCTTTGATTGCAGGTGAACTATAACTCCCAGCTGTTGAGCAGGACCTTCATGTGTGTTTTTCTGCCATTCCTGCCAGGATATCTATGTTGTGTTCATCGAAACAAGCCCAGGTTTCACACTGAGTGTATAAATACATTTAAAAACATATTAACTATATGTATTACTGTGTTATAGTGTCATTTTGTGTCATTTTGGTTGGTGGTGTGCCCCAGGATTTTGTAAATGTAAAAAATGTGCCGCGGCTCAAAAAAGGTTGAAAAACACTGGTCTGGGCAACCCCTCTAACACCCCTCGCCACACTCCCAAGGGTCCCAACCCCCAGGTTGAGAAACGTTGTGTTAAGAGGACAATTGTACCATCTAAACCTGTATCCATCTGACATCGAATTCCCGTTGCTTTGAAACTCTCAGAATCCTTTATGTAGTTTATATCTGGGAAGGAAGAAGCCGGCGTCCTTCCGCTCCGCGTTGGGACTTCAACAGCCCAAGTGTGCCTAATGATCATGTTCCAATTTGTACAATAGGTTTAGAGAGCGGCTGCCGGGGCCTTTGAGATCCATTAGCTTTTTAGCCCTGACATTCCTGCGAGACTCGCGTCTGGATGGGGAATAAATAGCTGCGAAAGAACAGTCAGGTAGAAGGGAGTGTGTTTTGTTTTGTTTTTTTGCACTTTACTTAACACGGGATTCAACTTTGGCTGCGGAGAATACATTTCTGGAGCCCAGTTAGTTCAATCCCCCCAAGAATTCATAGCATGTATCACATAAGAGTCTCTCTAGATTTAGCTGTCCTGCCATGGAGATGGGAAAATAAGGTTAATTTTGATGTACAAACATCTTCTAAGTTTTAGTATAAGAATAGAGAAAGCAGGTGGCAGATGGAGCCAAAGGTAACCAATAAAGCATAGTGCAGGTGTGGGCAAACTTCGGCCCTCCAGGTGTTTTGGACTCCAACTCTCATAATTCCTAACAGCCGGTAGGCTGTTAGGAATTGTGGGAGTTTGAGTCCAAAACACCTGGAGGGGCGAAGTTTGCCCAGGCCTGGCATAGTGTGTTGGAACCATGGAATAGAATGGCAAATAAAATTGCTATTCATGATTCCGTGCAGTATCTGTCCATTGATGAGATTGAATTAACACGTCTTTGAATTACCTTACTTCATAGATCATATGATTCGTGGCAGCAAGTTATTATATTCACATTTTGTATATGTAGCTTCTGCCTTCCAGTTCATCAAATAGTGGCTGCAAAGTTGTCCTCTATCTATTTGCAAGTACTTTTTGATGAACTAGAAGGCAGACAATAACCTTCTCTTAAATTTGAATTGCCGTATATACTCGAGTGTAGGCCGATTTTCAGCCCTTTTTTTAGGCTGAACCCCCCCCCCCTGGCCCATACTCAAGTTAAAGTTATTTATTATTTTAATATGTTTTTATTGTTATTATTATTATTACATTTGTTATCTATTTATTATTACTACATTTACACAGTCTTTATTGATTAGCCCAGTGTTTCTCAACCAGTGTGCCGTGGCACACTAGTGTGCTGTGAGCGATCATCAGGTGTGCCGCGAGAAAAGCTCTCTGCCCCCCTTCCTTCCCCTCTCCTCCTGCCGAACTCCTGCTGCTTGGGGGAGGAGGAGAAAGGGCCGGGCGGCGGCGAAGAAAAAGAAGAAGGGGCCGGGACTCCCGTCATGACTCTCGCCCCTCGCTCACTGAAGCCGCGCAGAGGAGGAGCCCCGCCCACTGAAGCCTGTCCACCGCTCATGCTCCTCCTCTGTGGGAGAGCTGAAGCCGGGGGAGGGCAGGGCATGCCCCCGGCTTCAGCGCTCACACAGCTTTGCCAGCCTTGAGGGGGCAGTGCCAAGCCAGCAGTGGCAGAGCCAACCCCATGCTGGCTTGGCACTGCCCCCTCAAGGCTGGAGAAGCTGTGGGAGAGCTGAAACCGGGGGGAGGGGGCGAGGCATGGCACGGCCTGGTTCCTCCTCTCCCCCTCTCCTGGCTTTGGCACTCCCAGCAGCTGCTCCCAGCAGGCCACCATCCCCCAGCCGTTCTTTACTGTGTTAGAGTGTCATTTTATGTCATTTTGGTTGGTGGTGTGCCCCCGGATTTTTTTTAATGTTAAAAGTGTGCCGCAGCTCAAAAAAGGTTGGGAAACACTGGATTAGCCCACTGGCCTAATCAAAAAGTTTGACATACACATACAGTACAACATACGTTAAAATAAACAAGCAGTTAACACGATTAAAACTTGATTACGTTAAAAATAGTTAAAAATATCAGCATTAAAATGCCAAGGTAAAGTTACATACCACAAAAGTTTAAAATGAAGGTTAAAATAAAGTTTAAAATAGACCAGCTATTGCACAATCTCAATCCCGTTCAGAGATCTGCGTCACCCCTGCAGTTTACCCCAGTCGCCTCCAAATACGCAGTTCTCAGTTGCATTGCTTTATGTAAAAAAAAGGGCCGGTTTGGTGTGTTATCTTAGCATTCTGGCCAGCCATTAAGAATGTAGTTTTAATATGGGGGTCCCAGTGAGTCTTCTGCGAAATGAATGGTCTGAGGTATTGATTTCTCTCTTTCTTGTACAAAATACAACTAAACAGTACATGTGTAATATCCTCTACCTCTGTCGCCCCACAGATACAAAAACGTTTGTTATATGGAACCTGGTTGAATCTTCCATGTTTAACCATTGTATCTGTCTGTTCAAATCTGGTTCTAGCGAATACCCTCCTGAGATGTTTAGGCATTTCTGTCTTTAGGTATTCGGCTGTTTGAAAAGTGTGTTTGAAGCGACTTAGCCATTTCAGTGAGCCGGCTTTACTGAGGGTAGCAATATCTTTCTGAGCCTCTATATCCTGTATTCGTTGTGCCACTATTTTCGGGTCTAGTTCTTTTAGGAGATTTGGATATAGAACTGGAAGTCCGCAACTCCTAATGTATTTTGTCAATTGAGCTAGCCAAGAGGACTGATGTTGATTTTTGGTCTGCTCTAACAGGCACAGTTTTGGTAGTCTATCATTTGCCATGGCATTTAGTTTTAACCAATATTTATATACTACATTTACATTATTTTATTCTATTATTACATTATTTTACTCTATTATTATTACATTAATTTTTTCTCTATTGTTGTTATTATTACATTTACACTCTATGACTCTATTATTCTTGTTACATATATTAATTTAGTCTAATTTAGAGTAATTTTACTCTATTACTGTTATTATTACATTTATTATTTTACTCTATTATTATTACATTTTATTCTATTATTACATTATTTTACTCTATTTATTATTATTATTACATTTATTATTTTTCTCTATTATTATTGTTATTATTAAATTTACACTATTTTGCTCTATTATTCTTGATACATTTATTATTTTACTCTAGTTATTATTATTACATTTATTATTTTACTCTATTATGATTTGTATTATTTTACTCTATTTATTACTGTTATTATCCATTATTTACTCTATTTATTACTGTTATTATCCATTATTTTACTATATTATTACTATTATTAGTATTACATTTATTATTTTACTCTATTATTATTGGAAGGATGTGTAAGCACCTTTACGTTGAAGAAGGTGACAATAATGTTTTCATCAGAGTTGGGCAGTCTTATCTTAAATTACAGTTTTACGTAAGTATTCAAAAACATTGAACCTAGTGATGCCTCAATATATGAAAATTTATTTATATCTATTTTTTAATTTTGAAATGTACCAGTAGCTGCTGCATTTCCCACCCTCGGCTTATACTCGAGTCAATACATTTCCCCAGGTTTTTTTGTGGTAAAATTAGGCGCCTCGTCTTATATTTGGGTGGACTTATACTCAAATATATACGGTAATCATAATTTGGGAATGAATTATAGCTCCAGGAATAACATGGATACTGCAATGCTACCGTGAGGACTTTTAGTCTAGTGGTGTACAATACTGCCTTTCAAGTCCTGGACCTAACATGGATGTGATTTCATTTCAATTGAAGTTGGAAGCAATTACCTGCAAGCATAGGTTTACTAACTTTTGAATTAACGTAAATGGTATTTCACCCCTTTCATCACGTTTTCCTACAACACGGTAAAATATTCAGGTTGAGGAAACTTGGAAGTTATGACACATATTATTATACTTCCTTTTTTCCCTCTCCCCCTCATCCCTCAGCTTTTCTCTTCTCTCTGTCCTCCTGCCTCTTCTCCCTCCCTCCCTACCACCAACATTCCGACACTCTAAACTGCCAGAGGGTGGTGGCTCTCAGCCTCTACATTCTAGCTGAGGGAGTATTTGCATAATGCCTCTAATTGGCCAGCACCACCAACATTCCGACACTCTAAACTGCCAGAGGGGGCTGGAGTGGGGGATCATGGGAGTTGTAGTCCATAATGTTTGTTTGGATTTGTGGCTGTTGGCTCTTTTTGGGGTTGTGGTAAACATACCTCGTAGGGTTTTCTGGGTATGTGGGCTGTTTTTGTTTGTCTGCCTTGTGTGGTTTTGCTGTCTATAGGCTACATAGGATGACAGCTCTCTTTTTATACTGTATATGTGTGTGCGTGTGCGCGCGTGTGCGTATGCCTTTTTTCCCTCCCTTGCACAGTATCATCATAGCACTGTTTGCATCTCCAAGGATCAATTCTGCAAAAAGAAAAGAAAAACACCCAAGCACTTCATGCCAAAAGGAACTCTGAATAATGGATTAACGCTAGGACTGTTACTCATCAAGATTAATGTGAATTTTTTTTTTTGTATTTATGTGAATAAGCCACGGTGGGTGGGTGGGAGGCGTAGGCTTGTGATCGATGGGGAAATAACTTTTCTAATTAAGATCAAATGCTTCTTTGGAAATGGTCTGTTTTCGGCAGCTTGGGGTGGCCGGGATGGATGGGGGAGTATTTCTTGTTTATCCTTTGATGACATGCAACATAGGAGCAGAATTTACAAAGAGAGAGGAGGAGAGACTCTTTCCCAATTGGAGTTATTTAAGCAAATGTATTTTACGACGGAGATAAGGGATGTCTAGTGAATACATTTAGCTTCTCTCCAGAATTTTATATGATTTTGCTCAAGTTTTGCTTTTGATCAGATCTAGATGGGCAGGAAACCATATTTTTGGGCTTATCAATCAGTAGAACAAGTGTAATGGCTAGTTTGATGTTCCGTTTATTACTCTATGACTGAGATCCTACACATGACTGAGATCATCAGTTCCAGGCAAAGTGATGGAAACCATTATTAAAGAAAAAATTACTAAGCACATAGAAGAACAGGCATTGCTGAAGGAAAATCAACATGGTTTCTGCAAAGGCAAATCATGTCTTACTAACTTGATAGAATTCTTTGAGGGTGTAAATAAACACATCGATAAAGGGGACCCAGTCGATATTGTTTACCTTGACTTTCAAAAGGCTTTTGATAAAGTCCCTCACCAAAGGCTCCTAAATAAGCTCTTCAGCCATGGAATCAGGGGACAGGTCTTGTCCTGGATTGGAACCTGGCTAAACTGTAGGAAACAAAGGGTGGTAATAAATGGACACTTCTCTGCATGGAAAGAGGTGAGAAGTGGTGTACCCCAAGGTTCAGTCTTAGGACCGTTATTTTTTAATTTATTCATAAATGATCTGGATGTAGAAGTAAATTGTGAGGTAGCAAAGTTTGCAGATGACACTAAACTGTTCAGGGTAGTTAAAAATGAAACTGACTGTAAAGAGCTCCAGAAAGATCTCTCAAAATTGAGTGAATAGGCAACAAAGTAGCAAATGCATTTTAACCTAAACAAGTGTAAAGTCATGCACATCGGGGCAAAGAACCCCAAATACACTTATCAACTGATGGGATCAAAGCTTTCTGAGACAAACCAGGAAAGGGATCTTGGGGTTTTGGTGGACAGCTCAATGAAGATGTCAACCCAGTGCGCTGCAGCAGTGAAAAAAAAGCAAATTCTATGCTTGGCATGATCAGAAAGGGAATCGAAAATAGGTCGGCAAATGTTGTATTGCCTCTCTACAAATCTATGGTGAGGCCACATCTGGAGTACTGTGTACAATTCTGGTCACCGCACCTCAAGAAGGATATAACGGAACTGGAAAAGGTACAAAGAAGGGCAACAAAAATGATCCAAGGGATGGAGCAGCTCCATTATGAAATCAGGTTGCAACGCCTTGGTCTTTTCAGCCTTGAAAGACGGCGGCGTTTAAGAGGTGACTTGATCGAAGTGTATAAAATCATGCATGGGATAGAAAAGGTGAATAAAGAAAAAATATTTTCTCTGTCACAAAACACTAGGACTAGGGGGCACTCCCTAAAGCTCCAAGGTAGGAAAGTTAGGACTAATAAAGGGAAATATTTCTTCACCCAGAGGGTCATTGGGTTATGGAACTCACTTCCAGAGGAGGTTGTGACAGCTGTCAGCCTGGACAGCTTCAAGGCAGGAGTAGACAGATTCATGGACACCAAGGGAATCAGTAGTTACTGAAATGGACATCCAAGTGCCACCTCTGTGTTGATGGAGGCAGGCAGGATTTTCCACGGGTACTGGTTGTGGGGGTCGGGAGCAGGTGAGGTTTTGCCCTCCTTTCTACTAGAGATCCCTGTGTACAACTAGTGGGCCACTGTGTGACACAGAATGCTGGACTAGATGGGCTGAGGCCCGATTCAGCATGGCTCTTCTTATGTTCTTATGTTCTTACATGGTTAAAGGATTTATTTATCATGTCAGAAGCGAGTTGAGGGTACAGGTAAAATGCATTTAAAAACTAAACTTGACATTATGCTAAATGTCCGTTGACCAGAAGCTGGCCACTTGGAGTGCCTCTGGTGTCGCTGTGAGAAGGTCCTCCATTGTGCATGTGGCAGGGCTCAGTCCGCATTGTAGTAAGTGGTCTTTGGTTTGCTCTTCTCCGCACTCACATGTCGCAGACTCCACTTTGTGGCCCCATTTCTTAAGGTTAGCTCTGCATCTCGTGGTGCCAGAGCGCAGCCTGTTCAGCGCCTTCCAAGTCTCCCAATCTTCTGTGTGCCCAGGAGGGAGTCTCTCGTCCTGTCTCAGCCACTGGTTGAGGTCCAGGTTTTAGCCTGCCACTTTTGGACTCTCGCTTGCTGAGGTGTTCCTGCTAGCATCTCTGTACGTCTTAGGAAACTGTTTCTTGATTTAAGGCATTGGCCTGCTGGTTGACATCGGAACAGGGGATGGGCCGGAGATGTCACTGCCTTGATCCTTTCATTCCTGGCTGCTACTTCGTGGCAGATGTCAGATGGTCCAATAACAGCTAAACAATGTAATTTCTCCAGGGTGTGGGATATTTCTCCTGTGATAATGCGGTATGTCTCATTAAGAGCCACATCCACTGGTGAGATGTATTCCACACTGTGCATATGTATTCAGCAGCCGAGTAGTAAATATTTATTTATTTAAAACTTTTATAGCCTGGCCTTCTTACCTCCGAAGAGGGACTCAGACCGGCAAACAGCAACTATTCAATGCTAACTTTTAAAATCTAAAAACATCATAAATTTACAATAAAATTTACAATAAAATACAATAAATACATTTACAAAGCCTTTTGCCAAAGTAAAATCAAGTCCAACTTCATCCATATATTCGGTCCGTATCAAGTGGTTAGAGACTTTAGTCGCTTCGCGATCTCCTCCTTCATTCTGCAAAGGCCTCATTGCACAGCCTTCCTAAAAGTCAGGAGAGAGAGGCAGATCTTTTTTTATTTGGGAGGGAATTCCACAGCCGGGGGGCCACCACAGAAAAGGCCCTGTCCCTCATCCCCACCAGATGCGCCTGCTAAGATGGTGGGACCGAGAGCAGGGCCTCTCCAGACAATCTTAGCACTCTTGACGGTTCATAGGGGAGAATACATTCCACACAGGGACCCCCATGACCAACAGAAAATACTGTTGTTTTCTTATGGTCTTTGGTGACCCCTCTGACACCTCCTAGCGACCCCCTCCAGGGATCCTGACCCCCAAGTTGATAAACTGTATTAGGTCAAGGTCATCAGCACATATAAAGCTCTTTGTGAGTGGTGGCTCTGTCTGATCCTTAGTAAAGATGTTAAACAAGGTTGGTGCAAGAATGCTGCCTTGGGGTAAACTCCATCTACTTCTCCTACCTTGTAACTCCACATAGAAGTTGCGGTTTTCTAGGAGAGTCTGGGCAGTCTTTTGGAAAAAAGTAATAAAAATGGGGGTATTGGGAGCTACAAGTAAAAAAGTAATGAAAGTAATGAAACGTGTGTATCGGGATCTACAAGCCATCTTCATTTCATACAGTCACATCAGCCCCTTGAATCAGAATAATGTTAGACACAGTTTATGAATAAGTAACATCATACCGCCCTTAAATGATGATCCAGGCAATGGTCATCTCGAGACTGGACTACTGTAACACCCTCTACATTGGCCTTCCTTTGTCATCAATCCGGAAACTCAAGCTAGTGCAAAATGCTGCTGCTCGAGTGCTGTTGGGAGCACCCGCACGAGAGCACATTACACCTATTCTGCTGCAATTGCACTGGCTACCAATAGAGTACCGGATTGCTTTCAAGGTGTTGGTGTTAACCTTTAAGGCCTTGTATGGTGTAGGGCCGGTGTATCTGAGGGACCGCCTTACCCCATATGTTCCCCCGAGATCACTACGCTCGGAAGAGCAAAACCTCTTAGTAGTTCCATCCATTCATTCCTGCCGGTTGTCCACAACCAGATCAAGAGTCTTTTCCGTAGCGGCGCCATCGCTATGGAATTCAATGCCAGACGAAGTCCGTGCCATTAAGGAATTGGACCCATTTCGGAGAGCCTGTAAAATGTCCCTTTTTACCCAAATGGCTCCTGAGGAAGACGTCAAATTCTGGAGTCTTATATAAACTGTTGTTTTTATGCTCTGTTTTATACAGGTCCTTCTCAAAAAATTAGCATATAGTGCAAAAGTTCATTGTTTTCCATAATGTAATGATACAAATTAAACTTTCTTATATTGCACACCAACTGAAATATTTCAGGTCTTTTTTGTTTTGTACTGATGATTTTGGCATACAGCTCCTGAAAACCCAAAAATACTGTCTCAAAAAATTAGCATATTTGGTCGGATGGAATATGCTAATTTTTTGAGATACTGTATGTATGCCAAAATCATCAGTATTAAAACAAAAAAAGACCTGAAATATTTCAGTTGGTGTGCAATGAATTGAAAATATATGAAAGTTTAATTTTTATCATTACATTATGGAAAATAATGAACTTTAGCACTATATGCTAATTTTTTGAGAAGGACCTGTAGTGTTGCTGATCTTAAATTGAATTGTTGCTGTTTTATAAATTGATTTTATGTAAACCGCCCCGAGCCTGCTGGAAGGAGCGGTATACAAGAATGAACAATAAATAAATAAATAAATAAATAAATAAATAAATAAATAAATAAAATATAAGAAAAATTCCTGCTGAAATTATTTTTAAAAGTGAGCTAAAAGGCTCAAAACACACTCTCAAGGCGAAGTGCATTTACAGCTATAATCATAGGCCTTTTTGTGGGAGGGTCACTCGAGATGTCAGAAGAGGGGGAGGGGGAGGGGGGCAACGTCTGCTCTCCGCTCACATATTTGGCCGTCTTTAAAATTCCATTTGGATTTAGAAGAATTAAGGGGTTCCTATCCGCATTCACCGAAAGGTTTTCAATTTCATTTTGGCTATTGAACTAAAAAATGCCAACTATTACTGTGTTGATCTTGTTCTTGACCTGAGCTGCATTATGAACTGAGAATGTGTTCTTAGCGAATTGTTAAAAGTTCTTTGAAAACTTGTAAATCCCTGTAATTTATGTTCCTGTGGCCTCTGCCACTTTTTCCCCCCGTACAGGTTTTTTTTCCCCCCAAAGCCTTCTGGTTTTAATTTGAGTGCCGTCTTGTCTAGGTCTGTCTACCTGCAAAATGCGGTGGGGTTTCTTTTTCCTCCAAAGTACAATGGACAATTACTACCTTTGGGTTTTTTACGAACGTCCTAAAGTTAGGGCGGCGCCTTCTGAAATTTGCATCAGGTCTTATTAATATTATGACGGTTACCTATTAAGCGATCGTTATCGCAAAGACTTCGTGCGACAGGCGAGTAATTTAAGAGAGTTCGATTTGGAAGATACTGTCACCGCGTTGCTCTGTGGTTTGAGATATACGCCATTAGAAATGCGGCTTGCTTGCATGACAACCGTCCCATTTATCTAAGCAATTCCCCTTTTAGAAAGTCAAGGGCACTGATAGAAATCTCAAGAAAAGATCTTGGTTTGCTCACTGAATCCTAATGCTGCATACAATTGCCAGCCACTGTCTTGTATTCTTGATATCCAGAGAGGCAACGTCTTAGGTAAAACCCATTTTTCCAACCTTTTGTCTAATCCCCAATTCCTTTTACTTCTCTTCAGACCCTATTTTGTCCCCTTCTGCATCATCCCAACTTATTTATCTCTCATATAGATGCATTGAAACTCTGTAAGACCTTCCTTGTTGCTATCTTGTACCAACATACTTCCTCCTGTTGTGCATTAGAAGAAATTCATGGAATGAAATGCCAAGCCAAGAGGGTCTATTTGTGTTTTAAATCTACTTTTTAAAAAATAATTAGCATCCATACACCGAACTCCTTTGCTTCTGAGATGCACTTTTCTCCCAAATAAACGTTTTTTTAAAAATGGGACGGCATGTTAGAATTGCGGGTGAGTCTTAATGTATTTTTGGTGGTGGAGAGACTGAAATTAGCGTGCTTCTTACAAGCAGCGGTGTCTTAGACGTTATGAAGAACAGTCTATCCATCTCATTGTTTTATTCTCGCCACTCTCGTTGCAATACATCCGGGCAATCTGCTGCCTTTGCGCCACTAACCTTTTACCGCCTACGTATTCCAGGTGATTGTCCAGTCCGGCCGCCATCCAACGGTGCTGCAGAAGCTCTGCCAGCTGCCCTTCCAGTACTTCAGTGACCCTCGCCTCATCAAAGTCCTCTTCCCGACTCTTATCGCCGCTTGTTACAACAACCCCCAGAACAAGATCATTCTGGAGCAGGAGATGAGCTGCGTCTTACTCGCCACCTTCATTCAGGTACGTGACTGTTTGATCCGCGCCTTAAACTTGCGGCATATAAACTAGGCATGGGCCAAATTCGACCCTCCCTCCAGGTGTTTTGAACTTCGAAATGTGGGAGTTGAAGTCCAAAACACCTGGAGGGACGAAGTAGCTTCCTGTATATGTATTGCTTGGATGATTTGCGTCAGCGGCATGTTTGTGTTATTATATTTTTAACATTGTATTAAAATGCTTTTAATGTAAGCCACTCAAAAGTCTCCTTTTATGGAGAGAAAAAGCAGGTTATAAATAAACATCATAATAATAATAAGGATTTAAAGATCGAATGACTAAGACTCTGGCACAAGCCAGTAAAGGTGGTCCCAGTGGTGATCGGCACACTGGTTGCAGTGCACCGGGAATGTGGCGCAGCTGGCTGGGAGTCAGCTGCATAAGATCTCCACTGACCAGAAGGTCATGAGTTCAAGGCTTGCCTGGGTCGGAGTAAGCTCTCGACCAATTGTGTAGCTCGTTGTCTGTCTATATATGTTGTTTGTCTATGGCATTGAATGTTTGCCTGTATATGTGCATTGTGATCCGCCCCGAGTCCACTGCGGGGTTAGAAGGGCGGAATATAAATGATGTAAATAAATAAATAATAAATAAAGACCTTAAAAACAGTCGGCGCTGACAGAATTACCATCTGTCAACTGCAAAAGGCCACCCTACTCGGATCTGCACACATTATTCGCCAATACATCACGCAGTCTTAGATACTTGGGAAGTGTCTGACATGTGATCCAATACAACTGCCAGCATAGCGATCTTGTTTGCTGTGTACTAATCCTGTTGTGTATATAATAATAATAATAATAATAATAATAACAACAACACTTATTTAGATTTCAAAACCTCTTGCTTTCCTGGTTGTGTCCTAAATGGTCACAATGTGTTTTGTATGCCTGTATTCCATTTAACAATTAAGGTTACATAACATAGTGTCCAAAAAATCCTCAATTCCAGTAGAACAGTTGAATAAACCGAATTTACATAACTGTTAATTTTTCAAATCCCCATATGCAATCTACTTGGACCTAGCAATAGGACCCTAGAGCAAAGTTTATTCACGTGTGTAAACACATGATAAAAAGTTGGCAGGTACATTAATTTATTATTTTTAAATCTTATTGAAAGGAAACGTTTCCCATGCTTTTAATCCAGCGCGATTGTGTTTGGAGTTTAGTGAAATAGCTAAATGTCTTGTTAACTGTTTCATGCATCTTCGGTGTTTTGTATTGTTTTGTTACAGATTATGAATACCAATAATAGCTGCTAGACCAGGCCTGGGCAAACGTCGGCCCTCCAGGTGTTTTGGACTTCAACTCCCACCAGCTGTTAGGAATTGTGGCAGTTGAAGTCCAAAACACCTGGAGGGCCGAAGTTTGCCCAGGCCTGTGCTAGACTGTTTATTTATTTGCTTGTTTTCATTACTAATATATATGTGATTGCCTCACAACCTAAAAGTAATATATAGTAAAAATATGTTTCAGAATCAAGGGGGGGGGGGACAGAATAAAGTGAAAGCAATTGATTAAAACAGAGGCCTAGAGATAGAAAAAGATAGTCATATCCATGAAAACAGAGAGTAGGAAGATAAATATGAATTCATGCTGAAAAAATGTGTTGACTGTACAGAGACAAAGATACAGGAATAGAAATATATAAAATGACTTCTGCTTGGAGGGAAACTCTGAAATATAGTCTGTGCTGCTGAAACACACACGTGCACATACATGTGATAGAGATTTTGAGTCTTCCAGCTCTTATGTGATTTTTGTGTGTGTGTGTCAGGAGCGACATGAGAAACTGCAAGTCGCTTCTGGTGTGAGAGAATTCGCCATCTACAAGCACATTGTCCAGGGCAGTGTTTTCCAACCTTTTTTGAGCCGCAGCACATTTTTTAGATTTACAAAATCCTGGGGCACACCACCAACCAAAATGACACAAATTGACACTCTAACATAGTAATACATATAATTAATATGTTTTTAAATGTATTTATACATTTAGTGTGAAACCTGGGCTTGTTTTGATGAACACAACATAGATATCCTGGCAGGAATGGCAGAAAGACACAAACTTCCCACACAGAACTCCCATAACCAAGGCAAAATACTATAAGAGTTTGGTGGACATTGACCTTGGGTTTTGGAGTTGTAGTTCACCTATATCCAGAGAGCACTGTGGACTCAAACAATGTTGGATCAGGACCAAACTTGGCATGAATACTCAATATGCCCAAATGTGAACAGAGATGGAGTTTGGGGAAAATAGACCTTGACATTTGGGAGTTACAGTTTTTGGGATTTATAGTTAACACACAATCAAAGAGCATCCTGAACTCTTGCAACAATGGAATTGAACCAAACTTGGCATATTAAACTCTCATTACCTCTGGGTGCTTTGGACTTCAATTCCCACCATTCCTAACAGCCTGAGGCCCTTTCCTACTTAAATGGCTGAGGGGGGGGGGGGGAGGACAAGAGCCTGAGGCTGCTAGGAATGGTGGGAGTTGGAGACCAAAACACCTGGAAGGTCCAAGTTTGCCCATGCCAGCTTTCGACAGAGACCTCTTCCTCCCCCTTCTCCTTTGCTGGCAAGAAGGGAGCCCGAGTGGAGAAGAAAAAGTGTTCGACAGGAGGGGGAAGAAAGGGTATTGGAGGTTCCAATTTCCCACGGCACACCTGATGATCGCTCACGGCACACTGGTTGGGAAACACTGGTCCAGGGGACGCCCGGATGTTTATGATTTTTTACTATCCTTGTGGGAGGCTTCTCTCATGTCCCTGCACAGGGAGCTGGAGCTGACAGAGGGAGCTCAATTCACTCTCCCCGGATTCTTACCACTGACCTGTTGGTCAGCAGTCCTGCCGGCACAAGGCTTTAACTCACTGCGCCATTGGGAGCTCCTCTTATGTGAATAATATGTTGTTTGCTTTCCCTGGGAAAGCCATTGACATTCAGCTGTTGGATTGGAAAAGTCCAGCATAAATCAAACAGCGCTGAACTTTACTAAACGTTAATGTAGGTTTTGGTTTCTGGTTCACTGAAACGGAGCCAACTCAGCAGCCTGAAGATACGTTTGTTTTCCTCAGGGTTTGGAGAAATCATTTAGCCATCCAATTAAAATGGGGGGGGAAACCGAATATAATAATATTAAACAAACAAACACGGGCAAGGATTCCTTCCTCCCCGCTGCAGATAATGCAAAATGAAAACCAGGCTCCCATGCGGTCTTGAGTTTCAGCTTTGCTATCACGGAGAGACAAGATCTGTGGGACTTCCCCAGGCAAATCTCCCCTTCGGTTTCGAGCGAGAGTCTCTTTCTCTGATGGGAGAATGGGAGATATCTGACCCCAGGATTGGAAAATAAATGTTTACCATATGGAAAGATTGGGAAGGAGGGTCTGGTTACATGCATTCGGGGACATATTAAAAACGGCACCGAAGCACCGAAAAAGTCGAAACGTCTTCTTTCAAAACAAAGGACCGAATTGTTTCTTTCCCTCAGATATTATTCAGAAAGCTCCCCCCCCCCTTCAATGTTGTTATGCTCTGTTAAAGAAGGAAATGTATTGCTTTAGCAAGAATTTTTGAGAGCAGGTTTATTATTCTGCCGATATGACAGAACAAAACCCACTAAGTATTGTTATAACATCTCACGACAATTGGGACTTGGCTTTTCAGAATGATAAGGGAGCTGCAGTCACTACTACTGAAATAATTCAGACTTCAATCAAAACAAATGCATGAGGTTTAATGATAACCGCCTTTCAAACATGCACCCTTTATATGTGCAGATTTCTGCCTTAAAGTTTCATATAGAGTTATGGTCAGTTCTTAAGTATATACGAGGGCGGGTCAATAAGTCCGTGACTTTTTGAATGAAACACAGGTTTTTGGATAAAAAATCCTTTTATTTTTCAGCGTACTCTCCTTTGAGCTCTAGACACTTTGTCCAATGTTTCTCCAATTTTTTTTAATCCCTTCCAAAAAATAAGATTTGTGGAGGTCATCAAAATAGGTATTTGTTTGTGGGAGGATTTCATTGTTGGAATCAAATCTCTTTCCACCGAGCCATTTCTTCAGGTTTGGAAACAAGAAATAGTTACTCGGGGCTAAATCCAGATAATAGGGCGGATGAGGGAGCAGTTCGTATCCCAATTTATGGATTGTTGCCATGGAAACTGCACATGTGTACACCCTTGCATTGTGTGCACCCTTGCATTGTCCTGGTCCCATCTTGCGGAAAGTTTTCTCATACCCAAGTGATCATTTAAAATTGAAACCACTGAGCCACGTGAGATGCCTATGGCTTCCACAATCTCTCCCACTTTCAATCTCCAATCGGCCAACACCTATATCGTGACTTTTTTCAATTGTTTCGGGTGTAGAGACCTCAACTGGGCATCCAGAGCGTTCGGCATTAGAAATGTAGAGAAACACTGATCAAGAAGGTACATCTGTAATGGACTGATCATTTTAAGGTTGGGAGATACGAGGGCGGGTCAATAAGTCCGTGACTTTTTGAATTTCCCGCCTCTTAACTGAAAGGGCAACACTGCTCCTGTCAACAGGCATCTGTCAGTTGACTCCTGTCAAAATGTGAACAAGCTGCATCATTTAGTTTGTGTTTGACAGCCATTGATAGCAGACTACTGCATGATTTGAGGAGAAAATAGAAAAAAGTGAATTTTGTGTGCTCATTAAGCTTTTTTTTTTTGGCGGAACAAAACCATCACTCAAACCAAAGCTAAGCTTGATAAATACTATGGGGACTCTGCACCATCAATTTCAATGGTAAAAAGTGGTTTACTGAATTCCGTTGTGGCCGTACAGGTACGGAAAATGCCGAAAGTTCTGGACGCCCAGTTGAGGTCTCTACACCCGACACAATTGAAAAAATTCACGATATGGTGTTGACCGATCGGAGATTGAAAGTGCGAGAGATTGGAAGCCATAGGCATCTCACATGGCTCCGTAGTTTCAATTTTAAATGATCACTTGGGTATGAGAAAGCTTTCCCCAAGATGGGTGCCGCGTTTGCTCACAATCGACCACAAACGCAAGGGTGCACACATGTGCAGTTGCCATGGCAATAATCCATGAATTGGGATATGAATTGCTCCCTCATCCGCCCTGTTCCCCGGATTTAACCCCGAGTGACTATTTCTTGTTTCCAAACCTGAAGAAATGGCTCGGCGGAAAGAGATACGACTCCAACAATGAAATCATCTCACAAACAAATACCTATTTTGGTGACCTCGACAAATCTTATTTTTTGGAAGGCATAAAAACATTTGAGAAACGTTGGACAAAGTGTATAGAGCTCAAAGGAGACTACGTTGAAAAATAAAATGATTTTTTATCCAGAAACCTGTGTTTCATTTAAAAAGTCATGGACTTATTGACCCGCCCTCGTATCTAGAGAGCATTGAGTACTCAAACAATGATAGATCTGGACCAAACTTGGCACGAATACTCAATATGCCCAAATGTGAATGGTGCTGACAGCTCACAGAGAGCTCTGGCGTTGTCTGGTCCATGAGGTCACAAAGAGTTAGAAGCAACTGAACGAATAAACAACAACAATGAACACTAATAAACAACAACAATGAACACTGACCTTCATTTCTGGAAGTTGTAGTTCACTTACATCCAGAGACACTGTTACCATCACCAAAGATGGATCTGGACCCAACTTGACACAGAACCTCATGACTAACTGAACCTACTGGAGGGAATTGAAAGGACTGACCCACCATGGTGGGAACTTTATCCTGCAGCCAGAGATCACACCGAACCCCACCCATGATGCATCTAGAGCAGACTTGCTCAACTTGACAAACTTTAACTACTGGCGGAGTTTCAGGGGATTAACCTGGCATGATGTGAGTTGTAGTTCACACACAACCTTTGTGTGTGTGTGTTCTCTCTCTATATATATATATCTATCTATCTATATCTCTATATATATATACAGTATATACACACACACACACACACACACACACACATATATATATATATATATATATATATATATATATATAATATTCATTCATTCATTCATTCATTCATTCATAGACTGCAGTTGACCCTCAACGTTTGTGGAGGTGAAGGATGCAGGATCTCTACAAAAGTGGGGAAACCCAGTGTTTTTATTTTGATTTATAGTCATTACTCATCCTCTTTCACAATCTGAATAAAATCTGTGTCTCAGATTTTATTCTTCTTCATACAGTAATCCGCAAATAATCAACTCTGCAAATGCTTAGCCAGGTCTCAGCGGTGGCCAGGAGAGCTTTTGCACAATTAAAACTTGTTCGCCAGCTGCGCCCGTACCTTGGTAAGTCTGACTTGGCCACAGTGGTCCACGCTCTGGTTACATCCCGAATAGACTACTGCAACGCACTCTACGTGGGGCTGCCATTGAAAACGGTTCAGAAACTTCAGTTGGTCCAATGGGCGGCAGCCAGAATGCTAACTGGGGCGACATACAGGAAGCATACCACCCCCCTGATGTGCCAGCTCCACTGGTTGCCTGTCCATCTCCAAGCCCAATTCAGAGTGCTGGTATTGACCTATAAAGCTCTATAAGGTTCTGGCCCAGCTTACTTGTCTGAACGCATCTGCCTCTATGTCCCATCTTGCAGTCTAAGATCATCTGGGGAGGCCCTGCTCTCGCTCCTGCCAGCATCGCAAATGCAGCTGGTGGGGACGAGAGACAGGGCCTTCTCGGCGGTGGCCCCTCGCCTATGGAACGCACTCCCAAACGAAATAAGATCGACTCTATCTCTCCTTGCTTTTAGAAAAAAAAGCTAAAGTCGTGGTTCTGGGGCCAGGCCTTTGGGCAGCAGACGTAAATTGTACTTTTGGATTTGACTGAATTGACACTTTGGACTTGACTGGACTGACAATGTGTTCCGCTTGATGGCTTTAATTAATTATTGTTGTATGTAGTGGTTTTTAATGTAATTTTTAAAAATGTTTTTAATGCTTTTTAATGACGTTGATTATGTGGTGTATTTTAAATTGTATTGTGGTGTTGCGGCCTGTAGTGCTGCAAATGTAAGCCGTGCTGAGTCCCCCTGCGGGGGTTAGAAACTACGGTGTACAAATACCATAAATAAATAAATAAATAAATAGCCCATGAAAATGAAGGGATGGCAATACAAGAGTTCTGTGGGTCCTGTCTCTCACACAAAGATGAATATATGACCATTCTGTATAAAGAAACCTTACATTATTATCTAGCTGGGTTTCACATCCGCTCATGGCTCTTCTCTTACGTCGTCTAGATCAGTGCAAATCTCTCGTTTTCTCTTCTGTTGCACAATCAGAGAGCCAGGCTCCGATTTTCCTATTGAGTTGAGTGTTCATTTGGTTTAGAAATATGCCTCTCGAGGAGCTATTTCCAAGATGAAAAGTAAAATAAACTAACAGTATTTAAATATATTGAAAACCTTTACAGGCATTTTACAATGATGCGGTCGGGTAAGTTGGTAAAGTGTAGTTGGTTACGGGATTGCGTCCCTTTGCTTCAGAGTCTTGCTGTCAAATTGTGTATGTGATTCGAGCCTGCAAATAAATCAGAATCCATTTTCATTTGGGACTGTTGTTATTTTTAGTGGTGTAGGTAGGAATGTGTTTGTATTATTATTCTTTGATCTGAGAAACTGAACTTTGCTGGGTTTTCTTTCCATAGGATTTCACACAGAGCCAGACTGACAATCAACCTTGCCAACCAAATGGTACGTTCCGTGTATCGATATATCAAATTCGTATTTGCAATGCAGACCATATTCTCCAGTGTTCCCCTTAAAAAATGCCTAAATTGAGGTTGTGATTGCCACCTGCTTATAGTGGATAACGCAGCCTTGGAAAAAGCAATTCCTTCTGGTTAGAGAATCATTAAAGAACCTGAAAACACTCTTCATAAAGACCCAGTCGAGCCACATGAATTCAGTGTAAAGCCAAAAATGTATACCGTATATACTTGAGTATAAGCAGAGTTTTTCAGCCCCCTTTTAGGTTGAAAAAGCCCCCCTCGGCTTATACTCGAGTCAAGGTTATTTATTATTTTATTCTGTTGTTGATATTATTATTATTACATTTATTGTTTTACTCTATTATTATTATTATTACATTTACATTATTTAACTCTATTATTGTATTACATTTATTATTTTACTATATTTTACTCTATTATTACATTTATTATTTTACACTATTTATTATATTTATTATTTCAATTTATTATTATTACATTTGTTACATTTGTCTATTTTATTATATTTACATTACTTTATTTATTATTAGTGCATGCATTATTTGACTTTATTGTTATTATTACAGATATTATTTTACTCTATTTTATTATTTTAACTGTATTATTGTTATTATTATATTTACATTATTTTACTCTGTTATTATTTTTATTACATGTATTATTTTACTCCCTATTACTATTGGAAGGAAACATAAGCACGTTTCCATTGAAGAAGATTTCTTACCCTCGGCTTAAACTCGACTCAATATGTTTTTCTAGTTTTTTATGGTAAAATTAGGTGCCTCGGCTTATATTCGGATTGGCTTATACTCGAGTATATTTGGTATATTACTGAGATTGACTTGAGACAAAGTTCCTGAGTAAATGTGCTCAAGATTGCTTTATCTATATACGAACATGTTTGCTATTCCATTTCCTCCTCTTCTAACAAAATGATTCCTAGCAACGTTTCTTTTTCTTTCGTTCCGTCTTCCAAACAGAAAAGATCTTCAGTCCCCAGTATTACCTTGAGCTCAGCAACCGGTTTCCCCGCCAGACTTGGGAAGAGGCCCGGCAGTTCTTCTTGAAGAAGGATAAAAAATAAGGTTCACCCTCTTTTCTCCATTTAGGTTTTCTTCTAACTCTTTTTAACAGTTGACTGATTCCTGACGTTACTGAGATTATTTTTTTTGTATTAAAGATGCACATATTTGTAGATAAATATTTATATACATAATTAAAAAATATGCAATTTGCACCATTTCGGATGGAAGAATTGTACAGACTTTAAAATGCTCTTTTCTCGTTTGCAAACAAGGTTTTTTTTTTCTTTACCACATGGGTCGGGAGGCTACAACTCCCTCCCCAGTGGCATGGAAGGGTTGGCAATGGATGATGGATGTTGTACAAATACTTAAGGGATGATAGGACACTCAAGGATGCTCCTTTCGGATGTCGGTTGGTGGCAACACACTACATTGCTTTCTTCCTCTCGTTGATGCACTTGGACTAGTAATAGGAAGAAATGGTCTTCTTCTGTATAAGTTAATTTATTTTGTTCTGTTGTCTGTTTTGTATAACATTTTTATACCTAATATATATATATGAATATGAATACCTATATATATATATATAGGAATGCGCTGAATTTAATTCTGTTATTTAAAAAAAAAAAGCACAAAATCCCAAAATGTAGATAAGCTAAGGAAATGCAATGCCTCTTTGGGCTGCGTTTTTTATTTACTTTGGTTTTGAGGGATGGGTTGCAACATATGTATGTTCTTTCAAAAGGCTGTCCCACAAGTCTGTAAGTGGGGGAGTGTTTTCACAAAATTTATTAAAAGCAATGTTACAGCCGGAGGGACAGTCTTGTCGTTCTTTCCCTACAATGTTCAATCTGGACTAATTTGTTTTGAACTTGGTGACCTTGGATCAGTTGCCTTCTTAGCCTGATATACGGGTGTTATCCGGAAAGTAAGGTTACAAGGCACGTAGTTCTCACTGGGAATTTTTGCAGGGGAAGTTGGTATCACTGCCGTGTAGCTGGAAGCCAATGGAAGCGAACGAGCAGTACCAGTTATCAGTAGCTCATCAACTAGCATTGTGGTGAAGGTTAGAGATGAGTGCCCTCATTCCGTTTCCCTCCAAGTGCGTAGTTCGCGCTGTAATACGCTAACCACCTGCGACAGGCAAAGCGTCTGGCTCCCTATCTCTCACGGAACGACCTAGCTACGGTAATCCAAGCTACAGTCATCTCAAGACTTGACTACTGTAACGCTCTGTACATTGGCCTACCCTTGACTCTGATCTGGAAGCTTAAGCTAGTGCAGAATGCTGCAGCCCGGCTCCTCGCAGGGGAGTCCGCGAGCTGCCACATTACACCTATACTGCAGCAGCTGCACTGGCTGCCAATTGAATGCCGGATCACTTTCAAAGTGTTAGTTCTTACTTTCAAGGCCTTATATGGTCTGGGGCCAGTGTACCTACGGGATCACTTGATTCCATATAACCCCCCCCGAATCCCTCCGTTCTGAAGACCCGAACCTCCTTGCCATTCCTAGTGTGACGTTTTTCCACCTGACTTCGACGTGACGCAGGGCCTTCTCTATCATTGCCCCAGCCCTCTGAAATTCCTTACCATCAGAAATGCGGGCTTCTTTCCGTCGAGCCTGCAAGACGCATTTGTTTAGACAAGCGTTTGGAACCCTGTGACCTAAACATATTTTATCTACTGTTTTATGTACAGTATATCTTATTCTATGTTTTATCCACTGTCTGTTACTGAGTTGTGTTGTAAACCGCTCCGAGCCTTTGGTAGTGGCGGTCTACAAATCCAAGTATATATATAAATAAATAAATTCATGACAATGCGCATCTGCACTTTGCTCATGCAACACAAGAGTCTTTGACTTCATTTGGTTGGGACGTTTGAAACCACCCTTCTCACAGCCCCAATCTCGAACCCAGTGACTATCATCTGTGCACTAAATTGAAGGAACAGCTGAGTGGAAAACACTTTTCTGACGATGAGGAGGTGAAGATTGAAGCGACGATCTGATTGAAAAAGGTGGAGGAAAACTTCTATGTCACAGGCATCAAAAACTTGTCCCATGGATGACAAAATGCATTGAACTGAATGGTGATTATGTAGAAAAATAATGTAATATCTATGCTGCAATCCATATAAGTTTCATGAAAATATATTAATTTTTTGTATTTAAAAAAAAAATCTTGTAACCTTACTTTCCAGATAACGTGTGTGTTTGTGTTGTGTTGTGTTGTGTTGTATATGTATATTTTGTAACTTTACTTTCCGGATAACTCATACCTTGAAAAGTTGTTTCAGGAATAAACCAGAAGACCCAGGCACACCACCCTGATAACTTTCCCAAGAAGGGCAGATAATAAGAAATTAAGACTGTATAAACAAACACAAAACAGGAATGTCAACCAGAGGGTGCTTAGTTCTAACATGCCATCACAAACACAAGAACACCCATTTCTTTCTCATTTATCCTGTACCAAGTTTGAGACCAGTTAGGAATTTGGGCAAGAATTAACTTCAGTCTTCATAAGCAGACTTAACGTTCACAGGAAATAGAATTGAGTAGCTTTGCAATGTGTTCGGCAAGAAGTTGATACGTTATATTGGAGGAAAGCTAACAGAGAGAGCATAACATATTGGGACCAATTTGAACGGTGACAACTGTTGGGGAATCTGAGCTGTTAGGCTCAAAAATAACCCTCAGTTGGAGTGATTCCACCATAAGTATAGCAGATTACCAGAAGTAAACTTCATAACCAGCAGAAACTT
The DNA here is from genome assembly GCA_030556195.1 of Anolis apletophallus. Taxonomy (NCBI): domain Eukaryota; kingdom Metazoa; phylum Chordata; class Lepidosauria; order Squamata; family Anolidae; genus Anolis; species Anolis apletophallus. The sequence goes on along the minus strand of JARBWK010000015.1, from coordinate 36,516,520 downwards.
ACATGTGGCGAGCTAGGATGGGCTTTCACTCCATAGGATGGCATGGGATTGCAATCAGGGATTGCATGACAAAATGGGGAAAGGAATCCCTCGGCTTAGTCCTATCTCTAGTCTGGCTACTCATGGAGGTCTGGAAACTTGATGGCACAAGAAACTTGTGTAGTCCAGGGATGAACCCCAAAACAACAACAACAAGCTACAGATCACCAATATATATTGGTAGAGTCTAGTGTTCATCATGATGCTCCTTGGCATTCATTAGTGGTTTGGATGTTGGATTAGGAGAACCGGAGACTAGAATAACTTATTAGCAGCAACGTGACCCAGCACCAGTAGCCAAAAGTGATACAAAAACACACAGACCAATGTTATCTCTTCCCTAGGGAGATTTTTTAAATAGCAAAATAATGTGTTTGCAGTATTTACAAGAACAAGGTTTCCATAACACAAAAGTTCTTGATACTTCCTTTTTTGCTTCTACACCGGGCTTCGTTCTCCCTGAGCTTCCTCTCACACCGAACTTACACAGGAGCTTCACACAGTGGTCTTTTACACACAGCAGCCTTCACACTGGAGCTTTACACACAAGACCTTCAACCTGGAGCTTCTCTCACCATGCCTCCCGCACACTGAGGCCTACTAACACGGAGGCGTTCTTATACTGAGGGCAACCAACACCAAGGCATACTAAGCTACAGGCACATCTGCTTATATTGAACTGCAGCTTTTACTGAGCAATTGCATCTATTTAACTCTTTCAATGCTTGACTCATATTTTTATAATTAAAAATACCTAGTTAATTTTTAATATTTCTGACAAACCTTTCATGGTAAGATGGGTTCATAGGGAGGTTCCCTTTGCCTTCCTATGAGGATGAGACTTGTGATTTTCCTAGAGTTTCCTTAGGCAACAAATCCTCAGAGGTGGTGGTTTTGACAGTTCAGTCCTTTGAAAGAGAGTCTACATTATCTGGTATTGACTGGTAGTCACTCATCCGAGTCTTAACCAGGACTGACCTTGCTCAGTTTCAAAGATCACAGAATTGGAAGAGACCCCAAGGGCCATCCAGTCCAATCCCATTCTGCCAGGCAGGAAAAGCACAACCTAAAACACAGGTGGCCATCCAGCCTCTGTTTAGAAACCTCCAAAGGAGGAGACTCCACTGTACCCTGAAACAGCATATGCCACTACTAAACAGCTTTTATTATTAGGAGTTTCTTCCTAAAGTTTAGGTTGAATCTCTCATCCTGCAATTTGAATCCATTGTTTCATGTTTTTAGTCTCTAGAGCAGTAGTTCTCAACCTTTCCAATGCCGCGACCCCTTAATACAGTTCCTCATGTTGTGGTGACCCCCAACTATAAAATTATGTTTGTTGCTACTTCATAATTGTAAATTTTGCTACTGTTATGAATTGTATTGTAAATATCTGATATGCAGGATGTATTTTCCTTCACAAATACCAGATATGGCCAAACTTGAATATTGGTGGGGCTGGGGTGTGTGTGTTATTTTGTCATCTGAGAGTTGTAGTTACTGGGATTTATAGTTCACCTAAAGAGCATTCTGAATTCCATCAACTATGGAATTGAACCAAACTTGGCACACAGACCTCCCATGACCAACAGAAAATACTGGAAGCGTTTGATGGGCACTGACCTTGAGTTTTGGACTTGTAGTTCACCTACATCCAGAGAGCACTGTTGACTCAAACAATGATAGATGTGGACCAAATTTAGCACAAATACTTAATATGCTTAAAATGTGAACACTGGTGAAGTTTGGGAGAAATAGACCTTGACATTTGGGTGTTGTAGTTGCTGGGATTTATAGTTCACCTAAAATCAAAGAGCCCCTTGAACCCCACCAATGATAGAATTGGGCCAAACTTCCCCATGCCTTGAAGGGACTCACTAGCGTGAGCCTCCTTCCAGCTTCACATGCTCTCCCTTGCCCACACATATGCACCACACGGCCATACCCCGAGCATGCCTACTCTCCCCACTCGGAGTCTCAGAAACAGTCCTCCCCTTTGCTGAGAGGCTGCCCAATCACAACAGAGGAGGACTTTTGGTGGGAGGATTGCTTCTAAAAAGGAAGAGAAGAACAGGTGGAGAGATCTTCAGCCTTCTCTGCCAAAGGGGTTCCTAAGACCATCAGAAATATATGTTTACTGATAGTCTTTTGAGACCCCTCTGATCCCCCCTTGCAACCCCCCAGGGGTCTAGTTTCCCAGGTTGAGAAACGATGCTCTAGAGCAGCAGAAAGCGATCTTGCCCCCTCTTCAATGGGGCATACTTTCAAATATCTGGTGCCTTCGGAGAATGTATAACACCAGTTTCTTCAACGTGTAACCCCCATTTCTTTCCTTCTTGTTGAAGATTGGGTTTCCATAGTTGAGCAGGAACCCGAATTCTGCTGTACATTTAGGAGGAGGGTCTTTTGTTAATAAGCCCACTCGCCCAACAAGGTTGACCTTACCAAGTGATCATAAATCAGAAACTATTTGAAGTCACACAACAATGAAAAATGGTTCTCTGTTGCGTCTTGTGTGTTGTCTCCAGTGTCCTTGCTGTTCCATCCTAGAAATCTGTCTTATAGTTCTCACTTTATGTTCTTATTATCAGTGAATGTTTTCAGAAACACTTCCATGACTTTCCATATGTAAATACTCCACGGGGAAACCTCCATTAGGGTGTCCCTCCAAGAATGGTCTAGAAGGGATTAGTATAGAAATAGCCTAAAGCAGTGTTTCCCGACCAGTGTGCCGTGGCACACTAGTCTGCCATGAGCGATCATCAGGTGTGTCGTGGGAAATTGGCACTCTCCCCCCTCCTAGCAGCCCCCTCACAGGTTTCCAAGAAACAAATTGAGCCTCTCCGCTTGGAAATGTTGTGTTTTTTTTTACTATTTTACTGGATTTTTTTAGAGTCCCCCCCCCCTTGGGAACGGTTTATAACAGCTTCATGACATCCATAGTTAACTGGAAACAAGTTTCACTCAGGGTGAAATTTCACAAAGGTCTGGAGAACAAGCTCTATGAGGAGCGGCTTGAAGAGCTGGGCATGTTTAGCCTGAAGAAGAGAAGGCTGAGAGAAGACATGTATAAATATGTGAGAGGAAGTCATATATATGTTGGGTTCATCGAAACAGGGCCAGGTTTCACACTGAGTGTATAAATACATTTAAAAACATATTAACTATATATATTACTGTGTGTAGAGTGTCGTTTTGTGTCATTTTGGTTGGTGGTGTGCCCCAGGATTTTGTAAATGTAAAAAATGTGCCGCGGCTCGAAAAAGGTTGAAAAACACTGGCCTAAAGGCACCAGATCCTGTCTGATCTTGGAAGTTAAGCAAGATCAACTGTTGGATCTTTCTTAGCTTCCAAAATCAGAAAAGATCTGGATGGGTCACTTCCAACGAATCCCAGGTTCTGTAGGCTCTTTTTCAGAGGAAGGAGCCGGCAAATCCACTTCAAAGGATTCATTGCTTCAGAAATTCGTGGTGCCACCATAAGTCGATAGGCAACATGAAGGCACACACTGACATTGACAACTAGGATCCGTTCAGTTCCTGCTTCCGTCCTGTTTGAGAGGCAAGGTAGAAAAGTAAACAAACTGGTAATCCTCTACCAGAGAGATATTGTGCATTGAACCCATCTGGTTGTCTCCTTCCCGGGTGCGATGAAAGACTTCTTGCCCATGTTTTTATTTATATTCAAAAAAGAACCATGGGACTGCTGCAGGAACCGTCTTCTTTCTGCTGATGGGATTTCCCGCAAGACGATGCCCAACCAGACTTCTGAACAAGACTGGGTTTTGCCAAAAAGCCATAAATAATTAAGACAGCTGTGATTAACCTCCCAAGAAACCGGACCAGGATTGCAATTAAATGTTTAATTGAAAGAGCCCTGTGAATCGAGCTCTATTTTCCTCCCAAGTCTTCGCGCTTGATGGAAACATGAGTGGAGCGAAGCAGGGAAACGGGGAACGGCTGTGGCTGGAAACTTAATTAGAAATGAGTAGCACACAGAGCGGGAACTATAATGGCCTTGACCTTCCTTGATGATAGATATCTAGACACTTTGGGATCTTGTCATGTTTCTTCCTTGCTGCGTCTACACCGTAGAATGAATGCAGTTTGACCCCACTTGACCTGCCGTGGCTCAGTGCTATGGAATAATGTGAGTCCGAGGTCTTCAGCCAATGAGGGCTCCCCAAAATACAACTCCTTGGATCCCATAGCATTGAGCCAATTGGTATCAAAGTGCCATTCCGTTCTCCATGTTTTTGGGGACTCGTTCTGAAACTCTGATCCTATTGCAAGGAAGAGAGGAACGGAAGGCCCAGTAGGGTTCTGGCTGGGCAAAGTTGGCAGGATCCTATGCACATTCATACTCACACATGCTTACATACACACACCCTTCTCCTTCCAGTCTGGATGCTTGCCGGTGATGCCAGGTCGAGATAAGGAGCCGCCCGGCCCCCTCCGCCGCTGTCTAGACGGGGGAATTAATACCCAGTGAGAGAGGGAGGCCCCAAGGATGGAGCGAGCTTCTGACAGACCCCCATCACACACATAATATGCACACAAAGACACACACACACATATACACACACACGCGCAAACACAGGTGCATACTTTCACATATACGTATATAGAGATAGACACACACAGATGCATACGCTCTCATATTTACAGACATACACATACTTCTATATCCAGATACACACACACACACATATACATACACACACACATATATATACATACATACAGTATATACACACATACATACACACACGCATACCTATGCACATACTTATATAAATACAGAGGCACACATACATATAGAACAGGCGTGGGCAAACTTTGGCCCTCCAGGTGTTCTGGACTTAATTCAAACCAGCTGGTAGCCTGTTAGGAAATGTGGGAGTTGAAGTCCAAAACTTTGCCCATGCCTGATATAGACACATATACAAAGATATCAACATACAGTCACAGATATTTGTATACGCACACAGATGTACACATATGCATATGGCTGTATCCAGACACTCACAAATTTGCACAGATATTTACACACATATATATGATGACACAGAGACATAGGCATATATAAATACACAGAGACACACGTACATATTGACACATATACGTGTATACATATGATCACAGGCCATTGAGGCAGGGAATCCATCCCAGGTTTTGGCTGGCTTTCCATACGATCTCCAGGGTTCTAGAGATGAGGCTCACTTGCTTGGAGAGTCCAAATTAAAATCTGGAATGGCTCCACCACTTCACTGGCATGGGAATTCTACCGTGTGGACGCACCCCAAGAGATTCCAAATGGGATCATTCCTCTGACAGAAAGTGGCCATAGAGTCACTTTGGAGGACATACACAGAGAAGTGTTCTCTGAGGTTACAAGTCCTGTAGCCGCCTCTGCCATGTAGTGCTGGTGCCTCACCAAACTACAACTCCCAGGACTCCATAGCATCGAGTCATGCCAATTAAAGTGGCATCAAACTGCATTCATTCTATGGTGTAGATACTCCCTACATCTAAGGTGATGATCTTATGCACAAGCGTGTCTGAGGCTGCCGCCTGGAGCTACCAATATAGACCAATTTGCTCCGCAAGTTCGGTTCAACATAATTAATCTAATTAGCTTACAAAAGGCATGACGCCCAAGATGGAGCCGCGCATGGCTTAGAGGGCTGATCCCTCCCGCTTAGATGAACTTTGCGCAGAAAAGGTCACAGACCGGACCGCTTACAATTCTTCATGGCCTTTTGGCCCCAGTGTTTACAATGCTCTTGTCTCTGCACACAAACACAAAATACACACGCCGCCAACTGAGGATAACACTTCCCCGGTCTGTTGCAACGCACACTTAACAGCTTAATCCTGAGTAGACTGCAGTCTGCGAAAACTGAGGCCGCACAATGCCGAAGGGCTCTATAGCACAATATTCATGCAACCTATGTTGTCCGATTGCCTATGCTTCAAGGTGTTTCTGGAGATGTTACTGAAGAGCAGTGGCTGAAGGAGATGTTGGTGATTTAGTGTTTTTCAACCTTTTTTGAGCCACGGCACATTTTTACATTTACAAAATCCTGGGGCACACCACTAACCAAAATGACACAAAATGACACTTTAACAGAGTAATACATATAGTTAATATGTTTTAAAATGTATTTATACACTCAGTGTGAAACCTGGGCCTGTTTCGATGAACACAACATAGATATCCTGGTAGGAATGGCAGAAAGACACAAACTTCCCACACAGAACTGCCATAACCAAGAGAAAATACTATAAGAGTTTGGTGGATATTGACCTGGAGTTTTTGAGTTGTAGTTCACCTATATCCAGAGAGCACTGTGGACTCAAACAATGTTGGATCAGGACCAAACTTGACATGAATACTCAATATGCCCAAATGTGAACACAGATGGAGTTTGGGGAAAATAGACCTTGACATTTGGGAGTTACAGTTTATGGGATTTATAGTTAACACACAATCAGAGAGCATCCTGAACTCTTGCAACAATGGAATTGAACCAAACGTGGCATATTGAACTCTCATTACCAACAGAAATTACTGAAAGGGTTTGCTTGGGAATTGACCTTGAGTTTGGAAGTTGTAGTTCACCTACACCCAGAGGGCACTGTGGACTCAAACAATGTTATGTTATGTTGTTGTTTGTTTTCTATTCAGAATCACAATGTTGGAAGGAGGCTCACCAACTACAACTCCAAAACTCAAGGTCAATGCCCACCAAACCCTTATAGCATTTTCTCTTGGTTATGGGAGTTCTGTGTGGGAAGTTGGTGTCTTTCTGCCATTCCTGCCAGGATATCTATTCTATGTTGAGTTCATCGAAACAGGCCCAGGTTTCACACTGAGTATATAAATACATTTAAAAACATATTAACTATATGTATTACTGTGTTAGAGTGTCATTTTGTGTCATTTTGGTTAGTGGTGTGTCCCAGGATTTTGTAAATGTAAAACTGTGCCGGGGCTCAAAAAAGGTTGAAAAACACTGATGTAGAGGAATGGTTGTAATATTAGTAATTTTCTTTGAGAATCAGTCTTTAGGGTGACCCCTTTCTCCACCCCTAAAACACATTAACTATTGCATTTCTAAGGAGCCCCTGGTGGTGGAGTGGGTTAAACCACTGAGCTGCTGAACTTGCTTACCAAAAGGTCGCAGGTTCGAATCCGGGGAGCGGCGTGAGCTCTCGCTGTTAGCTCCAGCTTCTGCCAACCTAGCAGTTCGAAAACATGCAAATGTGAGTAAAACAATAGGTACCGCTCCGGCGAGAAGGTAATGGTGCTCCATGCAATCATGCTGGCCACATAACCTTGGAGGTGTCTACGAACAATGCCAGCTCTTTGGCTTATAAATTGAGATGAGCACCAACCCCCAAAGCCAGACATGACTAGACTTAATATCAGGGGGAATACCTTTACTATTGCGTTTCTAGCTGCTAATAAAGCCACTTTCTTGGCTCACATTCATCCTAGACAATTACCTGTATATCCTCCCTTCTACCATAAAGAGGATCGAGGCAAAACTCCCCACGTTGCTAATGGCGCTAATCATCCCTTTGCCTCTGCTTAATTATTATTATTTTTCCTGCTCTGTCCTCAGATAACAGGCAAAGCTCCTTAAAAGAGACGCGGGCGTCTAGGAACCAAGGGAGACAGACAGATAAAAACAGTATTAAAAGGGAAGGAGGGCACGGCAAAAGGGCTGAGCCAAAGACGCAGAAGGAAGAGGGAAAGGAGAGGAAGGTGGTACTTACTGCAGAGGTACTTATAGCTGATGCTAGGACTTTTGGAAACTCAAGAGTCATAAAAGGAAAAGTATTGTATTTCTTTCATTCGAAGATGTGCCCCCCCATATAAACATCTCTAATAATGGGATGCGTCTTAGAATCGCTGATCATATCTATATTTTCCAGAGAGTTTAAAAGAGGCGATGGTAAGCCCGCTGCTGAAGAAACCGGGTCTAGATGGCTCGGTTCCCTCCAATTACTGCCCAGTTTCGAATTTACCGTTCCTGGGCAAGGTAATTTAGAGGGCCGCAGCGGGACAGCTGCAGCGGTTCTTGGACGATTCAGCCAGATTAGATCCCTTCCAGTCCGGCTTCCGCTTTGGGCACGGGACAGAGACTGTGCTGGTCTCTATCACAGACCAGCTGCGCTGCCAGCTGGACCAAGGTGGGTCAGCGCTGCTCGTGTTATTGGACTTCACGGCAGCATTTGACACCGTTGACCATTCTTTATTGATCCACCATTTAGCCATGGGTTAAATGGGTGGCCTCCTTTTTCCAAGATCGGGGACAACGGGTGGAGAGGGGAGGGATGGTCTCGGAAAGGGTCCCCCTTAATTGTGTGGTCCCCCAACGGGCTATCCTCTCTCCTCTATTATTTAACATCTATATGTGTCCACTTGCCCAACTGGTGCGTAGTTTCGGTCTGAAGTGTCATCAGTACGCTGATGAACACATAAAGGACATTTACTACATATAACTGATCAAGTTCTTATAAAATATATTCGAAAGATTCCCAAGGTTGGTATATCGGTGAATAATAATATATATCACAAATTGTAATCACACGTAGGAAAATTCAATGCAAAGGGGGGGGGGCAGACATACACCACGTCAATAATGAAAATGAAATATGCAAAGGTATGCACGGGTAATATACATAAAGAACGAAATACAGACCGGAGAGCAGGAAAACCAGCAATCTTAGCTCAATTGTCCATGGACCATGGGTATAAGGTCACTCATAGTCCCGGAATTCAAGTTGTTGGTAAATATCAAATGTCCCCGTGTAAAACCAGAAAGGACCAATGTCTGGACGTGGGAGAATGGAGTCCAGAATCAAGCCCAATAACCAGCCAAACGGACGCTGGGAGGGGCCGCGACAGTGGAACTGCGGGGCCCGATCCGTTTCGCCCAAAAGGACTTTTTCAAGCGGCGGTAATCAACAATTCAACATGCTAATGCAGCGTCACAGGAGAAACATCCTATAAAAATAAACAGTAATAATAAACAATAATACAATGCCCATTCTCTGCATTAAATAGCGAAAGGAAGGTAGGGAGCCTACCAAGGTGGGAGTAGACCAAATACACCGTAGCTCCTGTGGACCTGAGGGTAACTCCCTGCCAAACCCTGTGATGTTAAATAAACATATCAGGCCAATCTCATGTATACATTTCACGTGAGAAGGGCGTTGAGGGAGAGGGGCTCGTTTAACCCAGCTGGAGACTCTGATTAGAGGCTAGTGATCCACCAGGCTTCTCTTCTAATTAGTGAATCATGATTGTTACCATGTACAAAGGTTCTTACTCGCTCTAGGCCTGCGAACTTAAAGGACCCTGGCATGTGTCCTGCTAGCAGAAAGTGTCTATACAATATGGTATTGTCCATCTTTGTTCGAATTCTCGTGAAATGTATACATGAGATTGGCCTGATATGTTTATTTAACATCACAGGGTTTGGCAGGGAGTTACCCTTGGGTCCACAGGAGCTACAGTGTATTTGGTCTACTCCCACCTTGGTAGGCTCCCTACCTTCCTTTCGCTATTTCATACAGAGAATGAGCATTGTATTATTGTTTATTATTACTGTTTATTTTTATAGGATGTTTCTCCAATAATGGAGAGTGAGGTGGTTAGTCCATCACCGCTGGTTAAAAGCCTGGGGGTCCAACTGGACCCTCTGCTGACGATGGAGGCTCAGGTCTCCGCCGTGAGCAGAGCAGCGTTTTTCCATCTGCGCCAGGCAAGGCGGCTGGCGCCCTACCTTTCCAGTGACGACCTAGCCGCGGTAATCCAGGCCACGGTCATCTCGATACTGGACTACTGTAACGCCCTTTACATTGGCCTTCCTTTGTCGGTAATCCGGAAACTGAAGATGGGGCAAAACGCTGCGGCTCGACTGCTGGCTGGAGTGACACTAACATGCCACATCAAACCAGTCCTCCAGCGTTTGCACTGGCTTCCCATCGAGTACCGGATTGCCTTCAAAGTGCTGGTGTTAACCTTTAAGGCCTTGCATGGTCTGGGGCCAGTGTATCTGAAGGACCGCCTCTCCCTGCACATTCCCCAGAGACAACTACGGTCCATGGACCAAAACCTGTTGGAGGTTCCATCACTCAAGATTTGCCGATTGTCATCGACTCAGCAACATACCTTTTCTGTAGTAGCGCCTACCCTGTGGAACGCCCTCCCGGCAGAGGCACGAGCAATAACGGAGTTACAGGCCTTCGGACCAGAATTAGGACCAGAATGAAAAGCACAATCTTTAAGGTTGTGCTTTTCATTCTGGTCCTAATTTGTTTTTATTCTGTTTTTAACTACGTTGTGTTGTGTATTCATTGTTGTGAACCACCCTGAGCCTTTTCGGAAAGGGTGGTATATAAATCGAAATAATTAATAAATAATAAATAATAAATCTATATACCTAAAAAGTGAAAATATATATGTCTGTATGTTTTGGGGAAATTGACCTTGATTTAAAGCCATTGTAGATACTGGAATTTATAGTTCACCTACAATCAAAGAGCACTCTGGACCCCCACCAACGATGGCCCTGGGCCTAACTTGGCACACAGAAACCCTATGACCAACAAAAAATGCTTTGGGGAAAATTCACCTTGATTTTATAGGAATTATAGTTCACCTACATCCAGAGAGCACTGTGAACGCAAACAACAATGGAGCTGCACCAAATTAGGCTTGCATACCCGATAAGCCCAAATTTGAATACTGGTGGGTTTGCAGTGGAATTGGCCTTGACATTTGTTATTGTAAGTACTAGGATTTGTAGTTCAACTGCTAACCGAACCCCACCGATGATAGACCTGGACCTAACTTGGACACAGAACCCCCACGACCAATTGAAGGTACTAAAGCAGGCCTGGGCAAACTTTGCCCCTCCAGGTGTTTTGGACTACAATTCCCACAATTCCTAACAGCCGGTAGGCTGTTAGGAATTGTGGGAGTTGTAGTCCAAAACACTCGGAGGGGCGAAGTTTGCCGAGGCCTGTACTAGAGGGATTTGACAGGACTGACTCACCATGGTGGGAGCTGTAATTCACCCACACCCTTTGGTAAAATAAAACATGACTTCTTCTCAGGGGTGGTCCTACAGGTAGGCCAAGGAAGCGGCCGCATGGGGCGCCTTCTGAGAAGGGGCGGATCTCCCTGCCCGCCGGGCGCCGGCGCCAGACAGCGTCCTTGCCCTGGCATGGTTCCTCAGGCAGCACCGCGGCTGCCTGCTTTTGGGCCCCGGCCTTGTGCACTCCGACGCCGCTTCTGGGCATGCGCGGAGGTTTTCGCGCAGGCGCAGTTGCTCCAGAGCTGAAATTGAGCGCAGGAGCAATTGCGCATGCGTGAAAACCTCCGTGCATGCCCAGTAGCTCCTGTGCACAGAAGCCTGTAAGCAAAACACTCCCTATCGGACTGGCAGGGAGTGCTTCCCCTCTCCCTTTGTCTCTGCCCTGCCGCCGAATACGGTGACCCAATTGGGCAGGCAGGGGGCGGAGACAAAGGGAGAGGGGAGGGGAGCCAAAGGGGTATTGGCGACGTATTGCCTCCTGACAGCCGCCACCGGAAGTAGCCGCCGCGCGCTGAGGCAAACTCCCTCACCAGGCCCAATCACGTGTGAACCCTACCACACCCGCCCACCTTCCCCCGGCAAATAGTAATATATAATATTTTATTTTACTTTATTTTGGGTTATTTGAGTTTTATAGGAGTAATGAAAATATTTAGTAGAGGATAATTTTATTTAAATAAATAATTTTATTTATTATTTTATTATAATAATAATAGAATAGAATGTTATATTATATTATAATGTCAATATATTATAATATAATTATATTGTAATGCAGTATAATATAATTATGATATAATATAGTATGAGTATGTACTATAATATATTGTATATACATTGATACAATATAATACTACTAATGGTATTGTGATATTATAATTGTATATTTGTTTTACATGGGGGGCGCAAAATAATGTTTGGGGGGCACCAAAATAATGTTCGCTTACCATATAAAATTACCTTAGACCGCCCCTGTCCATTGCAAACACTATCATTACCCACCGTTTTGGACATAGACACCGCGGCTCCTAAATGGCCCTTATTGTTGACAATTTGATCCTGTTCCAAGCCGAAAGCTATCTCCAGGCGAATATATATCTATCTATTTGGTCTCCTTTGGGAAAAGAACTCTTTGTTGTCGTGCTTTGGGCTCTCGCAAAGTAGAAGTTCCAGTTTTGCAAGAGTGTAACGCGAGAGAAAGGGAACTACCTCGGAGACGGATGTATAAACTCCTACGCAAATCTTCCCAAAACACAAGGGGTAATAAATCATTGCTAAGGTTTGTTCATTGAGACAGAAAGATGTGAGGGGAAGTCATAGGGAGGAGGGAGCAAGCTTGTTTTCTGCTGCCCTGGAGACGAGAACGCAAGACGATGGCTTCAAACAACAGGAAAGGAGATTCCACCTGAACATGAGGAAGAACTTCCTCAGTGTGAAAGCTGTTCAGCAGTGGAACTCTCTGCCTCAGAGTGTGGTAGAGGCTCCTTCTTTGGAACTTTTGAAACAGAGGCTAGGTGGCCATTTGTCAGGGGTGCTTTGAATGCGATTTTTCTGCTTCTTGGCAGAATGGGGTTGGATTGGATGGCCCACGAGGTCTCTTCCACCTCTAGGATTCTATGAGACTTCAGTCCCACACATACCTGAGAAAGGCCGAAGATGACATCCTTTCAAACATTTAAAATTGTCCACTGTTAACCTCTATTCTTCAAGTTGAACATACCAATAGAGATATATTTTCCAGACCTTGCACCATTTTCTTTCTCGTCTAGACCAGTGTTTTTCAACCTTTTTTGAGCCGGGGCAGATTTTTTACATTTACAAAATCCCGGGGCACACCACCAACCAAAATGACACAGAATGACACTCTAACACAGTAATACATATAGTTAATATGTTTTTAAATGTATTTATACACTCAGTGTGAAACCTGGGCCTGTTTCGATGAACACAACATAGATATCCTGGCAGGAATGGCAGAAAGACACACACGAAGCTCTTGCTCAACAGCTGGGAGTTATAGTTCACCCGCAATCAAAGATCATTCTGAACTCCACCAATGATGGAATGGAATCAAACTTCCCACACTACCATAACCAAGAGAAAATACTATAAGAGTTTGATGGGCATTGACCTTGAGTTTTGGAGTTGTAGTTCACCTATATCCAGAGAGCACTGTGGAGGGGAGGGAGGAAGACGTGGGGTGAGTTTGCGCAGTAGCGCCCGCACGGGTCACGTCTTCCTCCCCCCTCCCTCAGAAGTGGCAGCGTGAGCAAAGCGAGCAGAGCGAGGCTGGGACGAAGGGAGCCCGAGTGGAGAAGAAAAAGTGTTCGGCAGGAGGGGGAAGAAAGGGTAATGGAGGTTCCCATTTCCCACGGCACACCTGATGATCGCTCACGGCACACTAGTGTGCCACGGCACACTGGTTGGGAAACACTGGTCTAGACACATCCCCCCCTGATGCCTTCCTATGAATTGTCACAATTCACTAACACCATTGTGCATCATTTCAGTAGTGTAACTCCGCTATAAAAAGTTACACATTGTAGTCTCTGATGCAGAACCACAACCAATTATTTTGAAATATTCACCCGTCCGAAACTATTGACATCAACACCAAGCAACGATTGACACAGATAGACCTGAATACCATTTTCCTCACCTTCAGGTACTTTGTTCTCTTTTTATTATCATCATCATAATAATTATGAAGGTCAAAATATCAATCCCACCATTTCTCTGCTGCCATGACAATAAATAACAATAACTTACTTTGGTCTCCAAAGGCTCAAGACAACCACATCTCCATCCATAAGATAATTTAACATTGGCAAGAGGGGAAAGTGGGGGGAGGCAAAAGATCAAGTTGTGTGGATTATTTTTCCAGCAGTCATGCGGGCTCAAGAAGAACGGAGCCAAAAAATAGTCCTCCTCTTTATGTTGCCACAAAAGGAGACGTTCTGGATTTCCCCAGAGGCTTGGGGTTGGCTGGCCCAAGTGAAATCACCTGGTAATTGATGATAAGTGTAGGCTTGAAATCATCTGGTGATCAGTTGTGAGTTTGGGTTGAAGTCAAGTGATGATCAATTATGTGTTTGGGTTGAAGTCACTAGCAATCAATGTTGGGTTTAGGTTGAAATAATCTGATGATCAGTTATGAGTTTGGGTTGAAGTCAACCGACGATCAATGGTGTGTTTGGGTTGAAGTCAACTGATGATCAATTATGCATTTGGGTTGAAGTCGCCTAGTGATCGAAGTTGAATTTAGGGTTGAAATCATCTGCTGATCAGTTGTGAGTCTGGGTTGAAGTCAACTGATGATCAATTATGCATTTGGGTTGAAGTCGCCTAGTGATCGAAGTTGAGTTTAGGGTTGAAATCATCTGCTGATCAGTTGTGAGTCTGGGTTGAAGTCAACGGATTATCAATTATGCATTTGGGTTGAAGTTACCTAGTGATCGATGTTGAGTTTAGGGTTGAAATCATCTGCTGATCAGTTGCGAGTCTGGGTTGAAGTCAAGTGATGATCAATGATGTGTTTGGGTTGAAGTCACTAGCAATCGATGTTAAGTTTAGGGTTGAAATCATCTGCCGATCAGTTGCGAATTTGGGTTGAAGTCAACTGGCAATCGATTATGAGTTTAGGTTGAAATCATCTGCTGATCAGTTGTGAGTTTGGGTTAAAGTCAACTGACGATCAATGGTGTGTTTGGGTTGAAGTCAACTGATGATCAATTATGCATTTGGGTTGAAGTTACCTAGTGATCGATGTTGAGTTTAGGTTGAAATCATCTGCTGATCAGTTGCGAGTCTGGGTTGAAGTCAAGTGATGATCAATGATGTGTTTGGGTTGAAGTCACTAGCAATCGATGTTAAGTTTAGGGTTGAAATCATCTGCCGATCAGTTGCGAATTTGGGTTGAAGTCAACTGGCAATCGATTATGAGTTTAGGTTGAAATCATCTGGTGATCAGTTGTGAGTTTAGGGTTGAAATCATCTGCTGATCAGTTGTGAGTTTGGGTTAAAGTCAACTGACGATCAATGGTGCGTTTGGGTTGAAGTCAACTGATGATCAATTATGCATTTGGGTTGAAGTTACCTAGTGATCGATGTTGAGTTTAGGGTTGAAATCATCTGCTGATTAGTTGCGAGTCTGGGTTGAAGTCAAGTGATGATCAATGATGTGTTTGGGTTGAAGTCACTAGCAATCGATGTTAAGTTTAGGGTTGAAATCATCTGCTGATCAGTTGTGAATTTGGGTTGAAGTCAACTGGCAATCGATGATGAGTTTAGGTTAAAATCATGTGGTGATCAGTTGTGAGTTTGGGGTTGAAATCATAAGGTGATCAGTTGTGAGTTTTGGTTGAAGTCAATTGACGATCTATTGTGAGTTTAGGTTGAAGTCAACTCATGATCAATGGTGCATTTGGGTTGAAGTCACCTAGCAGTCGATGATAAGTTGGGTTGAAGTCAACTGGTGATCAATGATGCGTTCGGATTGAAGTCACCTATTGATGGTTGATGGGTTTGTGGAGCTGGTCAAGATGAACACAGCATAGCAATCGGTCTTGAGATGATGGAGGTGGTGAAGACCAACCCAAGTGAAGGAAGACCCACCAAGTTCCAAGAAGCTTGTTCCTTCCAAATTAAAATAGATAACAAAAGAAGAAATATTCTGTACAAGTGCAATTACCTGGTTCAGGTGTAACTCTAGTAAGAGCCAAGAGAGTGGGGAAGACCATTGGAAGCCTTGCTTTGCTTAGGCCTTGCTTGCTGTAAAAATCCGGAGTGGTCAAGCGACATGGATATGAGAAGAACAAGGAGCCGGGTTCTTAAATAAAGGTAATAATTTAAAGAGCTGAGTTTGCACGGAGCTCGGGATCTCATG
Organism: Anolis apletophallus; assembly: GCA_030556195.1. NCBI lineage: Eukaryota > Metazoa > Chordata > Lepidosauria > Squamata > Anolidae > Anolis > Anolis apletophallus. Next base: position 36,500,483 of record JARBWK010000015.1, on the reverse strand, counting down.
CAGGGAGCAGGCGCATGCACAAGTCCGTGGGGAGAGGGTGGCTGGACGTGGGCAGGGGGCCAATCTTCTTCACGTCTCCACGGGGCTAGGAACCATGCTGTTGGGGGTGTCGGGGAGTTGGGAAGACAAGGAGGTCACGTCACTGCCGGAGGAGTTTCCCAGGGAGCCGGATTCGGAAAAGGAGACCTGCAAGGAAGGAAGGCAAAGTGTGATGGAGGGAGAACTGGCCTTGAAATCCCCATTGTAAAGAATGGTTGTACATCAGGCATGGACAATCTTTGATCCTCTGGGTGTTTTGGACTTCAACTCCCACAATCAGGCCCGGATCAGGCCCTTTTGGCGCCCTAGGCCAAAGGCTCTGGCCCCGGCTCCGCCCCTCCCCTGCCCGGCTCCGCCCCCGCCTCCTCGTTGGTGCAAGGAGGAGGAGGAGGAAGGAAAGCCTCACTCCCGGAGCCGATGCGAGGCCTCCCCACGGCTCCTCCCTCCCGAAGCCACCATGCCGGCCTGAGAAGCGGCCGAAATCGCTCTTTTCAGGCCAGCATGAGTCATGACGGCTTTAGGAGGGAGGGAGTAGCAGTGGGGTGACCCCGCATCGGCTCCGGGGGTGGGGCTTTCCTTCCTCCTCCTCGCGCCGGTGAGGAGGCGGGGGTGGAGCCGGGGGCGGGGCAGAGCCGAGGGCGGGGGCAGAGCCGAGGGGAGCAGAGCAAAGGGGGGGCGGTCGTGGGTGGCGCTTACGCCGCTGCGCGCATGCGCCCTTTTTTTTGGAAATTTTTTTTGGATTTTTTTATTTTAAAAAAAACTTTTTTGGGGGGGTCTGGATCTGCTGCCCCCCCATAGGTGCCGCCCTAGGCCATGGCCTAGGGTGGCCTTATGGGTAATCCGGGCCTGCCCACAATTCCGGTAGGCTGTTAGGAATTGTGAGAGTTGAAGTCCAAAACACCTGGAGGGCCAATGTTTGCCCATACCTGCTCTACATTGCAAAGGTTGCTTGTGACGTATGGGTCTTCAATGGACAACCATATAAATACCATAGGGCTTTAGAAAATATTCCAAAGGGGAGGGCTGCCATTGCCTTCCTCTGAAATATAGCCCACAGCACCTGGTCTTTCTTGAGGTACATCTACACTGCAGGACAAATGCAATCTGAGAGCACTTTAACTATGGACTCCTGGGCTTTGAAAAACCTTGCACAATTACAACTCCCCTGGCTCCATAGCATTGAACCGTGGCAGCTAGCGTGGGATCAGAATGCATTCATTCTACTGTAATGCACGCTCAATGACTTGCCATCCAAGCTCTAATTTGAGTGTAAGGTTAGGTGCTCTGGATCTCATTTTGGAGAAAAGCAGAATGGAAGACAGGGAAGGAAGGAAGGAAGAACTAAGGAAGGAAGAAATAGGGAGGGAAGGAAGGAATAGTGAAGGAAGGAAGGAAAGAAGGAATTGGGAAGGAAGGAATTGAGAAGGAAGGAAGAACTAAGGAAGGAAGGAATAGTGAAGGGAGGGAAGGAAGGAAGAAATAGGGAGGGAGGGAAGGGAAGGAATAGTGAAGGAAGGAATTGGGAAGGAAAGGAAGGAGGAAGAATAGGAAGGAAGGAATTGGGAAGGAAGGAATAGGGAAGGAAGACATAAGGAAAGAAGGAATAGTGAAGGAAGGAATTGGGAAGGAAGAAATAGGGAAGGAAGGAAGAGATAGGGGAAGGAAGGAATAGGAAAGGAAGGAAGACATGGGGAAGGAAGGAAGGAATAGGGAAGGAAGGAAGACATGGGGAAGGAAAGAATAGTGAAGGAAGGAATAGGGAGGGAGGAAGAAATAGGGAAAGAAGGAAGAAATAGGAAAGGAAGGAATTGGGAAGGAAGGAAGAAATAGGGAGAGAAAGAAGGAATAGGGAAGGAAGGAATTGAGAAGGAAGGAAGAAATAGGTAAAGAAGGAATAAGGAAGGAAGGAAGAATAAGGAAAGGAAGGAAGGAACAGGGAAGGAAAGAAGGAAGTGCTTGAAGCTGGTCCATCCAGATAAGCATAAATCACTTTTAATGTCCCTGTTTTCCTCTTCTGAGAGGAGCCTGGCCTTGGCTCCTTTTCCCAGGAACAGCGTAGCAGGGAGACAACAACACGGGAAAGCCCACATTTCCGCAAATATCTCAGAGGAAGCCACGCTGTGCGAGATGTTCCTCTCCTCTTGGGCAGGGCTCCAGCAGCAGCTGGGATCTATATTTCATATGTCCAAGGGTCTGATCGTGTGTCTCAGGGATATATTTCATCCGATGGCGCTCCTGGTGCAGCAAACGCTCTTTTAATTATGCATCTCCCTCATTTGAGACCTCCACCACCTTCACTAAACATTGCAAGGGATTCATTTATAAAATCATTATTAACTTCTTCCTTCAAACATGATGACCGGATAGGAAATATGGAAACACTTCCTTCGGCGATATTGAATATTATAGCTTCATGGGAGAAACCAGACGCAACCATATACTATGTAACAATATTTGGAAAAAAAATCTGTTCTTCATTTATATTATTATATATTATATTCTACACACACACACACACACACACACACAGAGGTTATGTAAAGGTTTCCCCTTGACATTAAGTCTAGTTGTGTCCAACTCTGGGAGGTGGTACTCATCTCCATTTCAAAGCCGAAGAGCCAGCATTGTCCATAGACACCTCCAAGGTCATGTGGCCAGCATGACTGCATGGAGCGCCATCACCTTCCCACTGGACCAATTCCTATTGATCTCACATTTGCATGTTTTCGAACTGCTAAGAAGCTGGGGCTAACAATGGGAGCTCACCCCACTCCCCAGATTCAAACTCTGGGGACTCTCTCTCTCTCTCTCTCTCACACACACACACACACACACACACACACATATATATATATATATAATTTCATTCTTGAGAAGTTTGCACAATAATAATAATAACAATGTATTATTCCTTGCCTCATATTATATTATATTTGTCGTATGTGTGTGTGTGTGTATGTATGTGTGTGTGTGTATACACACACATACATACATACACGCACGCACACGCACACACATACTCTTTGCTTCTTGGGAATCACATAATAATAATAATAATAATAATAATAATGTATTGCACTATAGGGAAAGGATGGCGAGTGTTTCTCCAGGAATGTCTCCCCTCGTTCCTTGACTCTTACCAGTTGTTGGAAGGCTGGCTGGTCCAAGTCGCTCTGGAGGGCGAAGTCGCTGAGGGCTTTCCAAGGGGGTTGATACGTCTGGACCTCCACCGCGTTGCCCTGCAGCGCGCTGTCATGCCGGATGGGGCTTCCAGCCACCAACGGGGTCCCCGTCAAGCCCTGAAGGCTCTTTGGAGGAAGAAAAAAGAGGGGTGTGAGAATGGAGAATGGTCACCAAAGATCTGACCAAGGCTTCCTGTTTCTGAGCAGAGATCGAGTGAGGCTTGATGGGTGGCATCTAGCTTGAAAACAGCCCATACAAACGGGATCTAGGCATCTTTGAGGGCCAAAAGTTGAGCATGAGCCAACAGTGTGATGCAGTGGCTAAAAAAAACTTAGTGCAATTCTAGGCTGCCGGATATTACATTACACGAACTACATGCCCGTGTGGGATGCCACATATTCAGGGGTGCATCCGCCCGCCCGTCAGCTGGTTCTGCGCATGTGCATCTGGTGCGGCGCAAGCAGGCCAGAGCCGCCCACACGAGGCTGGAAACTGAGGAGAAGCACCCGGCAGCCAGAGGCAGAGCCTCTGCCCCGGCCACCAAACCCTCCTCCTCAGTCTCCGGCCCTGTGGAAGGTGGGCCGCCCGTGCCGCACCAAATGCGCACGCTCGGAACCCTCTGGTTCCACACATGTGCATCCGGTGAGGCGCGAGCAGGCCAGAGCTGCACATAGCGGCTCCACGAGGCCATAGACCGAGGAGGAGCACCTGGCTGCCGAAGGTGGAGCCTCCATCCCCCGGCCGCAAAACCCTCCTCTTCGGTCTCTGGCCCCGTGGAAGGCAGCCCGCCCGCACCACACCAAATGCGCATTCACGAAATCAGCTGGCTCCATGCATGCACACCCTCCACTAGGCCGGAGACTGAGGAGGAGCGCCCGGCAGCCGGATGTACCCCCGAACATGTGAATAATATTCTAACTTTTAGTTTACAGCGATTGGGGGAGGCAAAATAATGTTCGCTTACCATTTAAAATTGCTTTAGTCCGGCTCTGGCTGCTTTGATAGCCTAGAGCAGTGTTTCTCAACCTGGGGGTCGGGACCCCCAGGGGGGTCGCGAGAGGGTTTCAGAGGGGTCGCCAAAGGCCATCAGAAAACATGTATTTCTGGTGGTCTGAGGAAGCCCTTTGGCAGAGAAGGTTGAAGGTCTCTCCGCTTGCCCTTCTCTTTCTTTTTGGAAACAGTCTGCGAATTCTCCCACCTAAAGCCCGCCTCTGCTGTGATTGGCAGGCCTCCCAGCCAAGGCGAGGGCTGATTCTGAGACTCCAAGCAGAGAGGGGAGAGCAGGTGTGCTTGGCGCATGGCAGCATGATGCGCATGTGTGGCTGAGGGAGAGCGTGTGAGGTGGGATGGAGGCGCGCGCCAGCCAGTCCCTTCAAGGCATGAGGGTTCTGTGTAGGAAGTTTGACCAAATTCTATCATTGGTGAGGTGCAAGGGGCTCTTTGATTGTAGGTGAACTATAAATTCCAGCAACTACAACTCCCAAATGTAAAGATCTATTTTCCCCAAACTCCACCAGTGTTCACATTTGGGTATATCGAGGATTCGTGTCAAGTGTGGCCCAGACCCATCATTGGTGAGTCTATAGTGCTCTCAATGTAGGTGAACTACAACTCCCAAACTCAAGGTCAATGCCCACCAAACACTTCCAGTATTTGCTGTTGGTCGTGGGAGTATTTTGTGCCAATTTTGGTTCAATTCCATTGTTGGCGAGTTCAGAATGCTCTTTGATTGTGGGTGAACTATAAATCCCAGCAACTTCCAAATGACAAAATCAACCCCCCCCCCTCAAAAGTACAGTTATGAAGTAGCAATGAAAATAACGGTTAGGGGTCACCACAACATGAGGAACTGTATTAAGGGGTCACAACATAAGGAAGGTTGAGAAACACTGGCCTAGAGTCTAAATCGAGGGAAGTCATAGTCTAGTCTGCTTTGGTCAGATTTCACCTAGAATAGCCCTGTGTTCAGTTCTGGGCAAAGCGATTCAAGATATGGCTTTGGACCAGGCAGAATGTGTCTGGATAAGGGAGGCCCAAAATGACTTCCCTCGATCTGGATGCTAGACTCGTTTTGATGCCACCCAAAATCCCGTTATCCTTTTATTTATTTATTTATTTATTTATTATATTTACATATCACCTCTCTCAACCTGAAGGCGACTCGAGGCCCCGAACAACATAAAATATAGTTCAAACATTAGCATATAATAAAGACCCTATAAAAGCAGTAGAACAATAAAAACCATAAAATACAAGTCCTCAGCGTCTCGTCGCTAAAATGATTTTCCCGTCGCATCGTTCAAACGTTCCGTGGATCTAAATTTGGCGTGTTATACTGCATTGGCAAATGCTTGTTCAAAAAGTCAGGTTTTAACTCTTTTTCGAAATATTAGGAGGAAGGACGTTCCATATCTGAGGGGCCACCACCGAGAAGGCCCTGTCTCTCGTTCCCACCAACCACCAGGCCAGGATTACCCATAAGGTCCACCTAGGCCATGGCCTAGAGTTGCAAGCCGAGGGGAGGGGCGCAGATCATGAACCCCCCAAAAAATAATGTTGAAACAAATAAAAACGCAACACGCATGGAGATGAGGAAGGAAGGATACCAGAGGTCCTCCTTTTCGGCGCCGCCCCTGCCCCTTCCTGAATACCAGCTCCTGCCTCTGCTATTGTTGTGCAAACGGCGTATGCGCAGGGGCTCTCGACACTGGCGTCGACATCGACAGCAGGAACAATTAACTCCCTCGATGCCGACAGCATCCACTTGCTGGCTCCTTCAGTGCAAGTACAGGAAACTCCAATGCGCAGTCTGCGCATGTCCTAACACCATGAAAGCTGGTATTCCTCCTCCAACACAAGGAGGAGACTCCTCCTTACTGGAGAGAGAAGCGCAACTGCCAGCTACGGCACATGCGCAAACCCCAGTACAGGAGAGAAGCCCAACGCGACAAGCCCCGGTATCGGGGAGAAGTGCGGCATCGGTACAGCTGCTGACTACAACGCATGCGCAATCCCCGATATTGGGTAGGAGCCAAGTGCCTCAAGCCCCGGCATCGGGGAGGAGGCTCCTCCCCCCATGCCTGCATCCATAGTGCCTGCCGAGAGGGAAACTCCTGTGGCGGACTAATGGGGCCACACCGGGAGAGCTGGATGCGGGGTCCTAAGTGTGGCCTAGGGCGCAAAAAGGTGTTAATCCGGGCCTGCCAACCACATTTGCGAAGGAGGCGGGACCGAGAGCAGGGCCTCCCCAGATAATCTTAAGCATCTAGTTGGTTCATAGGGAGAGATGCGTTCGGACAGGTAAGCTGGGGCGGAACCGCTTAGGGCTTTGAAGGCTAAAGCCAGCACTTTGACTTTAGCAAATTGACAGCCAGTGGAGCTGGTGCAACAGAGGAGTAGTGTGCTCCCTGAGCACCACTCCTGTTACTAACCTGGCTGCCGCCCGTTGGACCATTTGAAGCTTCCGAACAGTCTTCAAAGGCAGCCCCACATAGAGTGCGTTGCAGTAGTCTATACGGGATGCAACCAGAGCATGAACTACTCTGCTGCATCACACTGTTGGTTCATGTTCAACTTATTGCCCACGAAGACACCAATTTTTTTCTTACATGGACTGTTGCCGAATCAGGCGTCACCCAGCCAGTATCTCTCCATGACTTCTGGCAAACCTACAGTGAATGTATCCCATGTTTGTCTTGGCTCCCACAATCCCTCACCCTTGGCAGCTGGAGCTTCTGGGAGTTGACATCCAAATAAAACAGAGAGATGAGCAATGTTTGGAGTAAATAAAGAACAGACAAAGTGAAGCCAAACAAAAACAAACACAGCCCTGTTTCCCAAACGTTGACCTTCCGGGTGTCGAGCCTCCCTCCACCTGCCAGAATCATGGAAAGACATGGAGAGGGTTGAATGAACGGGGTCCAAACCCACTTTGAGTGCCATGGCTCAATTCAATGGGAGTTGTAGTTTGTGGAGGCCAAAGTTCTCTTGGGCAGAGAAGGCCAAAGAGTGTCGCAAGCTGCAACTGCCAGGATGCCATAGCGTTAAAGTGGTATCAAACTGAATTAATTGGACAGTGCAAATGCACCCATTGAGTTAGCATGCTGAATTAAGGCCAAGAGTGCTGGTGCCACCCCAGACTCCAGCTCCCAGAATGCCATACCATGGAGCCATGGCGGTTGATGTGGTATCAAACTGAGTTAATGCTGCAGTGTGGATGCATGGCAGTTAATGCAGTACCAAACTGGGTTAATGCTCCAGAGTAGATGCATGGCAGAGTATGGTATAAAATTGGGTTAATGTTCTAGTGTGGATGCAAGGCAGTTAATGTGGTATATACTAGGTTAATGCTACAGTGTGGGTGGATAGCAGTTAATGTGGTATCAAATCAGGTTAATGCTATAGTGTGGGTGCATGGCAGTTAATGTGGTATCAAACTGAGTTAATGCTGCAGTGTGGATGCATGGCAGTTAATGCAGTACCAAACTGGGTTAATGCTCCAGAGTAGATGCATGGCAGAATATGGTATGAAATTGGGTTAATGCTCTAGTGTGGATGCATGGCAATTAATATGGTGTAAACTAGGTTAATTCTCCTGTGTGGCATAGTAGTTAATGTGCTATCAAACTGCGCTGATACTCTACTGTGCATTACTACAGTGTGGATGGAAAGCGGTTAATGTGGTATCAGATCAGGTTAATGCTACAGTGTGGGTGCATGGCAGTTAATGTGGTATCAAACTGGGTTTATACCCTAGTGTGGATGGGTGACAGTTAATGTAGTATAAACTAGGTTAATGCTCCCATGTGGATGCATAGTAGTTAATGAGCTATCAAACTGAGCTGATACTTTAGTGTCGATGCATGGAAGTTAATGTGGTACCAAACTGGGTTAATGCTCCAGTGTAGATGCATGGCAGAATATGGTATGAAATTGGGTTAATGTTCTAGTGTGGATGCATGGCAGTTAGTGTGGTATAAAACTGGATTAATAATCTAGTGTGGATGCAATGGTAGTTAATGTGGTATGAACTAAGTTAAAGCTTCAGTGTGGATGCATGGCAGTTAATGTGGTATCAAACTGAGTTGATGCTCCAGTCTGTTAATGTGATATGAAACTGGGTTGGTGCTCCAGTGTGGATGCATGGCAGTTAATGTGGTGCCAAACTGGGTTAGTGGTCCAGTGCGGGTGCATGGGACTCGGTTGGGGTACTTACGGCCTTGTCGCTGTGCTGCTGCTGCTGGAGCTGCTTCATGAGGATGGACTTCTTCTTGTCTTTGCAGCGCTTGTTCTGGAACCAGACCCGGATGACCCGGGGGCTCAGGCCGGTCATCTCCACCAGCTGCTCCTTCATCAGGGCGTCCGGGCGTGGGTTGGCCGCGTAGCAAGTGCGCAGGGTGTGCAGCTGCTTCTCGTTCAGCACCGTCCGCACCCGGGTGGTCTTCTCGGCCGGTTTGTGCGCCTGCGAGCGCAGCGGGGGCTGCCTCAAGGGGGGCTCTGGGGGAGGGGGCAGAAGGACAGGGTCAGGCGGACTCACAAGGGCAAGATCAACATCAGGTATGGGCCAACTTCAGCCCTCCCTCCAGGTGTTTTGGACTTCAACTCCCACAATTGTTTTTAAATTTCATGTTTTGACCACATTATTATTATTATTATTTATACTATTAGTGTAAAGGTAAAGGTTTTCCCCTGACATGAAGTCCAGTCGTGTCAGACTCTGGGGTGTGGTGATCATCTCCATTTCTAAGCCGCAGAGCCGGCGTTGTCCATAGACACCCCCAAGGTCATGTGGCTGGCATGACTACAAGGAGTGCCACTATTATTTGCTTCTAAATATTGAGGGCAGGGAAACACATTATCTAAGGCTTTCGTGGCCCGAATCACTGGGTCGTTGTGAGTTTTCCGGGCTGTATGGCCATGTTCCAGTAGCATTCTGTCCTGACGTTCGCCTGCCATAGATGCTGATGAAACGTCAGGAAAGAATGCTTCTGGAACATGACCATACAGCAGAGTAGTCCATGCTCTGGTTACATCCCGTATAGACTACTGCGCTCTATGTGGGGCTGCCTTTGAAGACTGTTCGGAAGCTTCAAATGGTCCGGAAAACTCACAACAACCCAGTAAACAAGATTGTTTGTTCCAGTAATCATTGAAAATACTGGAATAATAGTAATAATTTGGTTCCAACCTCTGTTTTTCTCTCTGGAGCTTTTTTTTCCTGGAACTAGCTGTGGAAATTTCCCCTGAAATAGCTTTGGAAACATGCACATTTTCTCTCAAAGCTATTACGCAAGAGATGTCAAGTGTTGAAAAGCTAAGATCTCTGTCTCACTGGGATGGAGGGATGGATAAAGGGAAGGAAATGAAAGATAATACAGGAAATTCACACACAAAAGCCTATTCGGTTGTTTGTGTGAATTTCCTGTATTATTCCATTTGTTATTGTAATTGTATGTGTGTGTGTATGTATATCTTCTTCTATATATATATATAAAGAGAGCTGTCATCCTAAGTAGCCTATAGACAGCAAAACCACACAAGGCAGACACACCAAATCAGCCCACATACACACAAAACCCCACAAAGTATGTTTACCACCCCAAAAAATAAAATAAAAATTAAACAACACAACCAAAAATACAAAAAAAACACCCAATTGCACTACAACTCCCATGATCCCCCATGCCACTCCCCTCTGGCAGAGTGTCGGAATGTTGGTGGTGCTGGCCAATTAGAGGCATTATGCAAATACTCCCTCAGTTAGACTGTAGAGGCTGGGAGCCACCCCTCTCTGGCAGTTTAGAGTGTCGGAATGTTGGTGGTGCTGGCCAATTAGAGGCATTATGCAAATACTCCCTCCGTTAGACTGTAGAGGCTGGGAGCCACCCCTCTGGCAGTTTAGAGTGTCGGAATGTTGGTGGTGCTGGCCAATCAGAGGCATTATGCAAATACTCCCTCAGTTAGACTGTAGAGGCTGGGAGCCACCCCCCTCTGGCAGTTTAGAGTGTCAAAATGTGGGTGGTGCTGGCCAATCAGAGGCGTTATGCAAATAATCCCACAGCGGCAACCAATCAGAAAGCTGGCACATATCCACATACATACAAACATTCACTTTGTTGTCCCAGGCCTGGGAATACAGTGGGGCAGGACTACAATACAACAAAAGGAAGATACAAATCCCAACTCATCCTGAGCAAACTGCTAAAGGTCTCTTAATGTTATCAACAAGAGACAAAATGGCCATCTGTCAAGAGTCCTTTGACTGTGCCTTCCCACCATGTGGGTAGAAGGGGTTAGCCACAGACTATGGCACAGCGACGCGTGCACGGGTCAGCTAGTAGATATATATATATATATATATATATATATATATATATATATATATATATATATGTATTTTGTTTTGTATTTTGTATTTTCCTGTGTTGTATTGGGTTTTTTTTTAAGGCTTGGACTCATGTTAGCTGCCCCGAGTCCCCATTGGGGAGATGGTGGCGGGGTATAAATAAAGATGATGATGATGATTATTATTATTACATCCCATGGAATATAATGGTTTTTACTCCTGAGTAAACAATGCTTGGATGTTGTCAGCATTATAAATATATGTATCCAAAGCTGACAACATGCAACCATCATGGCAGTGTTAGGCCTTTCTTCACCCCTTTAAAGGCAGCGTTTCTCAACCTGGGGGTCGGGACCCCTGGGGAGGTCACAAGGGGGGTTCACGAGAGGTCGCCAAAGACCATCCAAAAACACTGTATTTTCTGTTGGTCATGGGGGTTCTGTGTGGGAAATTTGGCCCAATTCTCTCATTGTTGGGATTCAGAATACTCTTGGATTGTAGGTGAACTATAAATCCCCAAATGTCAAAGTCTATTTCCCCCAAACTTCACCAATGTTCACGTTTGGTACATTGAGTATTCCTGCCAACTTTGGTCCAGATCCATCATTGTTTGAGTCCACAGCACTCTCTGGATGTAGGTGAACTACAACTCCCAAACTCAAGTTCAATGCCCACCAAACCCTTCCAGTATTTTCTGTTGGTCTTTGGCAGTTCTGTATGCCAAGTTTGGTTCAATTCTATCATTGGTGGAGTTCAGAATGCTCTTTGATTGTAGGTGAACTATAAATCCCAGCAACTACAAATCCCAAATATCAAAGTCTATTTCTCCCAATTGCACCATATTTGGGCACATTGAGTATTCCTGCCAAGTTTGGTCCAGATCCATCATTGTTTGAGTCCACAGCACTCTCTGGATGTAGGTGAACTACAACTCCTAAACTCAAGTTCAATGCCCACCAAACCCTTCCAGTATTTTCTGTTGGTCTTTGGCAGTTCTGTATGCCAAGTTTGGTTCAATTCTATCGTTGGTGGAGTTCAGAATGCTCTTGGGTTGTAGGTGAACTATAAATCCCAGCAGCTATAAATCCCAAATGTCAAAGTCTATTTCTCCCAAATTCCACTAGTGTTCACATTTGGGCACATTGAGTATTCCTGCCAAGTTTGGTCGAGATCCATCATTGTTTGAGTCCACTGCGCTCTCTGGATGTAGGTGAACTACAACTCCCGAACTCAAGGTCACACACATCCAGGGGAACATCCAGGAAGGATAGAATAGTAAAAACTGAATAGGAAAATGAGGGGTTGAGCAGGAAAATAATGGGGAATGGTGAGCAGAAAAAAATAATGGAAGGAATAAGAAATTAGGCAAATAGAGGATTCAGAGAAAAGAAGAAAAGAATGGAATGAGGGAAGGAAGAGAAGGAAGGAAGGAAGGAAAATAGGAAAGACAGTGTATGAAGGAATAAAGGGGAAAGGATAGAGAAGAAAAGGAAGAGAAGGAAGGAAAGGAAGAAATCCTGAATGGAAGTAACGAGAAAGTGAACTACAGCAACCAAGAAAGATAAATTGAATAGAGGAGCAAAGAAAGAAATGGAGAAAAAGAAGGGATGAAAGCAAGAGAGGAAGTGAAGATAATTAGGAAGAGAGTTAATGAGGGAGTGAGGGAAGGAGAAGGGGAAAAGGAAGTGAAGGAGGGAGGGAGATGGAAGGAGGGGAGAGGGAAGAAGAGGAAGGTAACAAAGAGAAAGAAGGAAAAGTGGGTAGAATTAAAGAAAGGAAAACAAAAGGAAGGGGAAGGAAAAGGAAGAAAGGAAGAATGAGAGGAGAAAGCAAGGAGAACAGAAGTGAAGGGAGGAAAGGGAAGAAGGGAAGGGGGAAAAGATCAAGGAAGGAAGAGAAGGGCCAAAGGAAGAGAGATTAAAGAAAAGGAAGAAAGGAAGGGGCAAGAGAGCAAGGAGGGGGAGAAGGACCAAAGACAGATAGAATAAAAGAAGGGAAGGGGATAGAGAGCAGAAAAAGAGAGAAAAGCCCAAGGAAGAAGATTAAAGAAAGGAAAGGGGGGGGGAAGGGAAGGGGAAAAGAAAGATTAAAGGAAAGGGAAGAAGAGAAGAAGCAAAATAGCAGGGAGAAAAGAAAGAAAGCTATTGAAAGGAAAGGAAGAATGAAAGAAAGAGAGCAAGGAAGGAGAGAAGGGTCCAAGACAGAAAGAATTGATTGATTGATTGATTGATTGATTGATTGATTGATTGAAGGACCAAAGGATGAAATAAAGTTTAGAGGAAGGGAAGGGGAAAGAGAGCAAGGAGGAAAAGAAAGGTCATAGACAGACAGACAGACAGATAGAGGCAAGGGAAGTGGAAAGAGCAGGAAAGAAAGAAATGTGTATTAAGGAAAAGAAAAGAAAGGAAGAATGAAAGAGAGGAAGGGGGAGAGAGGGCCCAAGAAAGAAAGAATGAAAGAAAGTTTAAAGAAAGGAAGATGGGAAGGGAAAAGAGCAAAGATGGAAAAGCCATAGATAAATGGATGGGTGGATGGATGGATTGGTAGATGGATGGATGAATTGATAGATGTATGACATGACAGATGGATTGGTAGATGGATCATAGATGGATGAATGAATGAATTGATAGATTGGTAGATGGATGGATGGATGAATTGATAGATTGGTAGATGGATGGATGAATTGATAAATGGATGTATGGATGAATTGATGGATTGGTAGATGGATCAGTAGATAGTCAGACAGACAGACAGATAGATGTGTGGGTGGATAGATGGATGAATGAATGAATTGATAGATTGGTAGATGGATGGATGGATGAATGAATTGATAGATGGATGGATGGATGAATTGATGGATTGGTAGATGGATGGATGAATTGATAGATGGATGGATGGATGAATTGATGGATTGGTAGATGGATCAGTAGATAGATGGATGGATGGATGAATTGATAGATGGATTGATAGATGGATGGATGAATTGATAGATTGGTAGATGGATGGATGGATGAATTGATAGATGGATGGATGAATTGATAGATCGGTAGATGGATGGATGGATGAATTGATAGATGGATGGATGGATGAATTGATGGATTGGTAGATGGATCAGTAGATAGTCAGACAGACAGACAGACAGACAGATAGATGTGTGGGTGGATAGATGGATGAATGAATGAATGAATTGATAGATTGGTAGATGGATGGATAGATGAATTGATAGATGGATGGATGGATGAATTGATAGATCAGTAGATGGATGGATGGATGAATTGATAGATGGATGGATGAATGAATTAATTGATAGATGGATGGATGAATTGATAGATTGGTAGATGGATGGATGGATGAATTGGTAGATGGATGGATGAATGAATGAATTAATAGATGGATGGATGAATTGATAGATTGGTAGATGGATGGATGGATGAATTAATTGATAGATGGATGGATGAATTGATAGATTGGTAGATGGATGGATGAATGAATTAATTAATAGATGGATGGATGAATTGATAGATTGGTAGATGGATGGATGAATGAATTAATTGATAGATGGATAGATGAATTGATAGATTGGTAGATGGATGGATAGATGAATTGATAGATGGATAGATGGATGGATGAATTGGTAGATGGATGGATGAATGAATGAATTAATAGATGGATGGATGAATTGATAGATTGGTAGATGGATGGATGGATGAATTGATAGATTGGTAGATGGATGGATGAATTGGTAGATTAGTGGGTGGATGGATGGATGAATAGATTGGTAGACAGATGAATGAATCAGTAGATAGATAGTCAGAAAGATGATTAGATGGATGGATGGATGGATGGATGGATGGATGGATTGATGGATTGATGGATTGATGGATTGATGGATTGATGGATGATGGATGGATAAGGACTAAAGGGTGAAATAATGATTAGAGGAAGGGAAGACAGGAAAGGGAAAGGGAGCAAGGTGGAAAAGAAGGGCTATAGATGATAGATAGATAGATAAATAGATAGATAGATAGATAGATAGATAGATAGATAGATAGATAGATAGATAGATAGATAGATAGATAGATAGATAGATAGATAGATAGATAGATAGATAAATAGATAGATAGATAGATAGATAGATAGATAGATAGATAGATAGATAGATAGATAGATAGATAGATAGATAAATAGATAGATAAATAGATAGATGATAGATAGATGATAGATAGGTGGGTGGGTGGATGGATGGATGGATGGACAGATAGATGATAGATCGATCAATAGATAAATGGGTGGGTGGGTGGGTGCCTGGTTGGGGAAGGGGGTGGGCCTCCTCCTACCTGGGTGCGTCCTTCCGTGGGCGGGGCTCCCTGGGGGGCTGGCTGCCCCTCCGTCCCCTCCGGCCTCCCCTTCTCCTCCTCCCCCTCCTTCTCCGGGCTGCGGGGGCCTCGCCTGGTGGTCTTCCCGGCAGAGGAGGCGGTGTTCCCGGAGGGCGAACTCGTCCCCGGGCAGGAGCTGCCTCCCGCAGGCGGCGCAGCGGAAGCAGTCCAGGTGGAAGACCTTCTCCCGCGCCCGCATCACCAGGTCGCTGCTCCGGAAGCCCCCGCCGCACTCCCCGCACTTGGCCCCGAAGAGCCTGCCAGAGGGAGAGAAGGAGGAGTGACGTCAGCAGAGGGAGAGGGGATTCCCCCCTGCCCGCCCCCGAGGGGGAAACCCCCTCTTCCCCACACCCAGGGCGGGAGAGGCTACTACAACTCTCCCCCATTAGAAGGAAGGCAGCGGGCGAGAGAGGGGAGGGAAAAGATCAGGCACATATATACACATATATATATGTACACATATACATATACACAAATATTTATAGTAATTATAATTATGTGTGTACACATATACCTATATACATATACACATACTGTATAATATACTCTCTGTCTCTCTCTTTCTATATATATAGAATATATATATATATTCCCTCTCTCAGATAGATATGGATGTATGGATATGCATTTCGCAAGACTGAAAAGCCAACAGTATTTAGACTTTGCTCCCACCTCCAATATATATTATTTATGAATAGAGAAAAAGCGGGGTATAAATAAACCATATATATATATACACACACATACATACACATACACGCACGCATGCACCTTATATAATATATACTCTCTCATATATATATGTGTGTGTGTGTGTGTATATATATATACAGACACACGCACATAGGAGACTTGGATCCCAAGATATCTCATATATATACGCACACGCACACGCGTATATATATATAAACACATATACATGTATTATATAGGCTATACATACACATATACGAATATACACATTATAATATATATACACATATAGTCCATGTATGTGTATGTATGTGTGTGTATGTATGTATATATACATGCGTGCATTATATATATATACTGTATATAAACACATGTATGAATATACTTACTATAGATATATATAGTAAGTAGATATATAGATATACATACAGTACATGCATATACTATTATATATATACATACATATTCTCTCTCTATATAAATATACATACATCACATGCATACATTACACATATGCACACTATGTGTGTGTGTGTGTGTGTATATATGATATAGATATAGATATATAGATATACAATCTCTCTCAATATTCCGAAATCGGAAAAGAAAATAATACACTTGGGTCCCATATCTATATCTATATATATGAATATATATATGAATATATATATGATGGATCCCTATAGATATCTATCTAGATCTAGATCTGGACCCATCAATTATATGGGACCCGAGTCTGAGTATTTTCTTTTCGGATTTCGGAATATCGGCAGAGAGAGAGAGAGAGAGAGAATGTATATCTATATATCTAAATATTATGTGTATCTCTATCTATACAGACTTGGTTCCCATCCAATGGCGTCTTTGCCAATCTTCCAAAATGCAAAAACGAAAATCCGGAGCTTTTTCCGACGACGGGGGAGATTCTTCGCCTTGAACCCCCCGACAATTTAGTAATCCGAATTAAGGGGGTTAATTCCCGAACTCTAGTCTATCATCCGAACCAGAAGAGAGCCTGGAGGGGGGGCCCAATCCCGGTCGGATTTCCCCTTTTGCAGCTGGATTGCTCCCTCCCTCCCTTTGCCCATCAACCGCATCGAAAGCGGGATTTACTTCCGAGTAAAAATGCCTTTTCCACGCAGGAAGGATGATATAATAATAATAATAATAATAATAATAATAATAATAATCCGTTTGAATTGAAATCGAATGTATTCTTTTGATCTGAACTTCCAACTCAATAATGATCTCCTGAAATGATTTGCAAAGAGAAGACCAACCCAAAATATACACACAAAATTATACACACAAAATATACACACAAAATTATACACACAAAATAGACACACAAAATTATACACACAAAATATACACACAAAATTATACACACAAAATTATACACACAAAATATACACACAAAATTATACACACAAAATAGACACACAAAATATACACACAAAATTATACACACAAAATAGACACACAAAATTATACACACAAAATATACACACAAAATTATACACACAAAATATACACACAAAATATACACACAAAATAATACACACAAAATATACACACAAAATATACACACAAAATTATACACACAAAATATACACACAAAATATACACACAAAATTCCCTTCACAAAATCCGAATTTGATTCCTGAATATTTATTTATATATATATATATAGAGAGAGAGAGAGAGAGATCCTTTTTAAGAAGTTCGAACAATTATTAATTACTGTTATTTATTAATTTATTATATATAGAGAGAGAAATCCTTCTTAAGAAGTTCACACAATAATTACGATTATTTATTGATTTATATATATATATATACAGAGAGAGATCCTTCTTAAGAAGTTAATTATTAATAATTACTGTTATTTATTTATTAATAATAATAATTGTGCGAACTTCTCAAGAAAATAATATATTATTTAAGGAAATGAATATACGTACAACATAATATATGTTAATAATATTTTGTAAGAAATACAAATAATAATAATTATTATTTTCTATAAATAATTTTCTATAAATAACTATTATTATTTTAATATTATTTTTAATTATTTGTATTTCTTACAAAAGGCGTAATTATACTTGTTGATAATACTAAGTGTGCAATCTCAATAAGAAAATAATATATAGCCTAGTTTTAGAAAACATTAGGAGAATATAATATAATATGTTTGTTATTATATATATACATACAAGATTATACATTAATATCTGTTATTATAATTGTATAATATAATATATTATAATAAAAAATAATACAAATAATATTTTAATAATATATGTATATATATATATATACAAGATTATATATTAATATCTGTTACTATAATGTTATAATATAATATATTATAATAAAAATAATATAATATTATAATAATAATAATGAATTATTTGTATTTGTTACCGGCCTCTCCTAATGGCATAATTATACCTGTTAATAATACTAACTGTGCAAACTTCTCAAAAAAGAAATTAATATATATTTTAGGGAAAAAATAGAATATAATACGTAAGTTAGAAAATATATGTGTGTGTGAATAATAAAATAATAAATAATAATATTTTAATAATAATAATGAATTATTTGTATTTGTTACCAGCCTCTCCTAATGGCAAGAATAAATTAATATATATATATATATATTTAGGGGGGGAAAGAATATAATATTTATGCAAGTTAGAATATATATAATATTATTATTCTATATTATTATATGATGTATATTATAAGAAAAATTAAATATAATATGTTAATATTATTACTATTAATAATGTTAATAATAATAATAATTGTTTCCTTCCTGGAACTCCCCTGTTTTTGAGAATTGATCTTTATTTCCTGTTTTGATTTTAGAGGTTTGCATTAAATACTGGTAGCCAGAAATTGCTCATTTTCATAGTTTCCTCTTTTCTGTTGAATGTCAGGAGAGAATGCTTCTGGAACATGGCCAGACAGCCCAGAAAACTCACAGCAACCCAGTGATTCCAATAATAATAATTTAATAATAATAATAATTTAATTTGTATTTGCTACCTGCCTCTCCTAATGGCCCAACCACAATCCAAACAGGGTCAAGATGAGGAAAACAACACACCAAAGGCTTGATCAAAAGATGCATGCATGGCACCCAAACACATCCAAACTTCAAAGGAAAGCAGAGAGTGTAGTAAATAAAATAATAAAAATATTAATATTAATTATTAATAACAATTAATATAATTTTATTTATTTATTTGTGACATTTATATGCCGCCCCTCTCACCCCGAAGGTGAAAATTAATTAAATATTAATTAATTAATTGATAATTGATAACAATTAATAATTTGATTGTATTGGTTGCCTGCCTTTCCTAATGCTTCAAAGGAAAGTAGAGAGTGGCAAAACAGGGGAATAGATCAGACTATTCCAAGGCTTTGTGTTGAGGTTGTGGTTTTTCCTGCACGCACACACACACACACACACACAAATATTAAAAACAAATAATATAATATATTTAATTAATAATTAATAAAATAATAATAGTTTATTTGTTGCCTGCCTCTCCTACTGGCCCCACCACAATCCAAACAGGTCAAGATGAGAGAAACAACACACCAAAAGGCATGATCAAAAGATGCATGCATGGCACCCAAACACATCCATGCTCCAAAGGGAAGCAGAGAGTGAGAACACAGGGGAATAGATCAATCCATTCCAAGGCTTTGTATTGAGAAGGGGCTGCTTTTTCCTGCCTGGGGGCAGAACAGGGGCTGGACTAGATGGCCCCTGGGGGTCCCCACTTGATCAAAAGATGCATGCATAGCACCCAAACACATCCATGCTCCAAAGGAAAGCAGGGAGTGGGAATACAGGGGAATAGATGACTCTATTCCAAGGCTTTGTATTGAGAGGGTGCTTTTTTCCTGCCTGGGGATAGAACAGGGGCTGGACTAGATGGCCCCTGGGGGTCCCCACTTGATCAAAAGATGCATGCATAGCACCCAAACACATCCATGCTCCAAAGGAAAGCAGAGAGTGAGAACACAGGGGAATAGATCAATCCATTCCAAGGTATTGAGAAGGGGCTGCTTTTTCCTGCCTGGGGGGGCAATACTAGATGGCCTCTGGGGTCGCCACTCTGTTGCCCAAGGCTTTGTATTGAGAGGGTGCTGCTTTTTCCTGATTGGGGGCAGAACAAGGGCTGGACTAGATGGCCTCTGGGGTCCCCACTTGATCAAAAGATGCATGCATGGTACCCAAACATTTCCATGGTTCAAAGGAAAGGAGATAATTGGAATACAGGGGAATATATGACTCTGTTCCAAGGCTTTGTATTGAGAGGATGGTTTTTCCTGCACGCACACACACATACTAATAATTAATAATAATTAATATAATTAATATTTATAATATATTAATTATATATATATTAATATATTTAATATAATATATATTTATTATATATTTTAATATAATACACATATATAATAAAATGGTGCTCCATGCAGTCATGCCGGCCACATGATCTTGGAGGTGTCTAAGGACAATGCCGGCTCTTCCTTCCCACTTAGAAATAGAGGTGAGCACCACACTCCCAGGGTCAGGGACATGACTGGACTTCATGTCAGGCAGGGGAAAACATTTAACTTATATTTTAATTAATACTAATAAAAATAATGTTAATGTTAATGCAATAATTAATGTTTTTATTGGTTTTTTTTAATAATATTTTGCATTAATTGTGTTTATTGATTGTATTGATTGTATTGATGCATTGTAAGCCGCCCTGAGTCCCCCTGTGGGAGAAGAGAGGGGTAGAAATAAAGTAAATAATAATAATAATAATAAATACTAAATAGATAATAATAATTGAATAATTGAATTGTATTTGTTGCCTGCCTCTCCTAATGTTTCAAAAAGGGAAGCAGAAAGTGAGAATATAGAGGAATAAATCAGCCCATTCCAAGGCTTTGTATTGAGAGGGCGCTTTTTTCCTGCCTGGGGGCAGAACCGGGGCTGGACTAGATGGCCTCTGGGGTCCCCACTTGATCAAAAGATGCATGCATGGTACCCAAACATTTCCATGGTTCAAAGGAAAGTAGAGAATGAGAATACAAGGGAATAGATGACTCTGTTCCAAGGCTTTGTATTGAGAGGATGCTTTTTTCTGCATGCACACATACAAACAATATATATTAATTATTAATAACAATTAATATAATATAATATAAATATATTTAATATAATATATTTATTATATATGTATATATATAATAAAATATATTTAATATAATATGTATTTATTATATATATATAATAAATTATATTTAATTTTATATATATTTATTATATATATAAAATACAATATATTTAATATAATATATATATAATACAATATATATTAAAATAAAATGCTGCTCCATGCAGTCATGCTGGCCACATGACCTTGGAGGTGTCTAAGGACAATGCCTGCTCTTCCTTCCTGCTTAGAAATGGAGATGAGCACCACACCCCAGGGTCGGGGACACGACTGGACTTCATGTCAGGGGGGAAACTTTTACCCTTACCTTATATTTTAATTAATACTACTAATAATAATAATAATAATAATTGAATTGTATGTGTTGCCTGCCTCTCCTAATGTTTCAAAGGGAAGCAGAGAGTGAGACTACAGGGGAATAGATGACTCTCTTCCAAGGCTTTGCATTGAGACTTGAGAGCATGGCACCCAAACATTTGAGAGCATGGCACCCAAGCATGGAGACTTGAGAGCATGGCACCCAAACATTTGAGAGCATGGCACCCAAACATTGAGAGCATTTGAGGACATGGGCACCCAAACATTGGAGAGCATGGCACCCAAACATTGGAGCATGGCACCCAAGCATGGAGACTTGAGAGCATGGCACCCAAACATTTGAGAGCATGGCACCCAAACATTGGAGAGCATGGCACCCAAACATTGGAGAGCATGGCACCCAAACATTGGAGAGCATGGCACCCAAGCATGGAGACTTGAGAGCATGGCACCCAAACATTGGAGAGCATGGCACCCAAACATTGGAGAGCATGGCACCCAAACATTGGAGAGCATGGCACCCAAACATTTGAGAGCATGGCACCCAAGCATGGAGACTTGAGAGCATGGCACCCAAACATTGGAGAGCATGGCACCCAAACATTTGAGAGCATGGCACCCAAACATTGGAGAGCATGGCACCCAAACATTGGAGAGCATGGCACCCAAACATTGGAGACTTGAGAGCATGGCACCCAAACATTGGAGAGCATGGCACCCAAACATTTGAGAGCATGGCACCCAAGCATGGAGACTTGAGAGCATGGCACCCAAACATTGGAGAGCATGGCACCCAAACATTGGAGAGCATGGCACCCAAACATTGGAGAGCATGGCACCCAAGCATGGAGACTTGAGAGCATGGCACCCAAACATTTCCATGGTTCAAAGGAAAGGAGAGAGTGAGACTACAGGGGAATAGATGACTCTCTTCCAAGGCTTTGTATTGAGACTTGAGAGGGGGCGTTTTTTCCCCTGCGTGGGAGCAGAACAGGGGCTGGACTAGATGCCCTCTGGGGTGGGTGGGGTGGGGGAGCCTCACCGGAAGTAGTCCCTCTTGCAGTAGGTCTTCCCCTCGCGCACGAAGCAGGTGCAGGTCTCGTCCAGGGCTTGGCTGCAGCCGTGGCACTTGAGGCAGGCCGCGTGCCACTCGAGGTCCGGGGCCACGCGCAGGATGTAGGGGTCCAGGATCTCCCCGCCGCAGCCCACGCACCGCGACACCCCCCGCCGCTCTGCAAGGAAGGCAACACAGCTCTCACCTCGGCCTGGCCTGGCGTGGGAAAAGTGGCAACCCAAGTCCCTGCCTCTGCCCTTGCTCAGCACCTCCCACGAGAGTCCGTGTCCCCTGTGGGACTGGGGTTTGCCGTGGGATTTGGGCTCCAAGCTCCAACGGAGACCCTTTCCCGCTGGTAAGAGCCCACTCCCCTATTTAGATCTCCCTCCCGTTGCAAGTCGGGTTGGTTGTTTACATGTGTTTACATGTCTGTGTGCCAGGGCGCATCAAAAAGTTTTGCCTCCTGGCTCCTCAAAAAGTCCTGAGTGAAGCCAGAGCAGCAGAAGTTGCTCCAGAGCATAGCCTGAGTTCTCCTCGACCCAACACCTCTGTTCAACATACTCACCATCCATTTGTACACGTGTATACCGTCGTTGAAACCCAGGCGTTCAAAGCATTTGGGGAAATGGGTTGTTGTGGGGAAGGCAACCCACTTCCCTGCCTCTGCACCTCCCTCGACAGTTGGTGTCCCCTGTGAAGTTGGGGGTTTGTCGTGGAAACAGGGATTGGGGCTTAAAGCTTCAACTGAGACCCTTTCCCCCTGGTAAGGACTTTCCCAGAGGAGCCCCTTCCCCTATTTAGATCTCACTCCCGTTGCGAGTCGGGTTGGTTGTTTACATGTTTACATGTCTGTGTGCCAGGGCGCATCAAAAAGTTTTGCCTCCTGGCTCCTCAAAAAGTTCTGAGTGAAGCCAGAGCAGCAGAAGTTGCTCCAGAGCATAGCCTGAGTTCTCCTCCACCCAAAACCACTGGTTCAACATACTCAACATCCATTTGTACACGTGTACACCGCCAGGCGTTCAAAGCATTTGGGGAAATGGGTTGCTGTGAGTTTTTCCGGGCTGAGTGGTCATGTTCCAGAAGCAAATTATATTTATGTTATCTCATTTTTTCTAAACATATATATTATATTATAGTCTATTTTTTTTCTTAAAAAATAATATTTCCTTTTTGAGAAGTTTGCACTATTGTTGTTGTTATTATTAACAATAATTGTGCAAACTTCTCCCGAAGAATGAATGAATATATATATATATATATATATATATATATATATATATATATATTCAAGAATAGAAGATGGGGGAATTTTTTATATATAACTTTTTGACCCATACCGAGCTAGAACATACCATGGCCAGAGACTGAAATAATAATAATAATAATAATAATAATAAAGATCGACCTGCAAAGACTCTGGCACAAGCCAGTCAAGGGGTCCCAGTGGTGGTGGGCACACTGGGTGCAGCGGCTGAAGACCTGGGCCTGCACTTAAAAACAATCACCACCTGTCAGTTGCAAATGGCCACCCGGTTCGGATCATCACACACTCTTTTCGTTGGAAAGGTCTCTTTATTTACTATGGGACGCCTCTAGGCTCTCCTAAACCGCCCCCAGTCCCCGGGAGAAAGGCAATACCGAGATTTCCCAAATAAATAAATACATAAATACATAAATGTTTACGTCTCTGGGCATGTATGTTCTCTTTCGAGTTGGACATTGATCTATGTTTTTCCTGGCTCTCTCTCTCTCTCTCTCTCTCTCTCTCTCTCTCTCTCTCTCTCTCTCTATCTATCTATCTATCTCTAACTTTCTCTCTCTCTCTCTCTCTCTCTCTCTCTCTTTCTCTCTCTCTCTCTCTCTCTAACTTTCTCTCTCTCTCTCTCTCTCTCTAGCCAGCCAGCTGTCTGTCTGTCTGTCTTTCTTTCTTTCTTTTTCTTTCTTTCCAGCCGTCTGTCTGTCTTTCTTTCTTTTTCTTTCTTTCTTTCTGACTTTCTGTTTATTTATCTATCTATCCATCTATCTACGTATCATATCTATCTTTTTATCTATCTAGCCAGCTAGCTATTTTCCTATCTTTCTCTCTATCTATCTATATCTATCTACCCGTTTCCCTTCCTTTCTTTCCATCTCTCTATCTAACTTTTTTCTTTCTTTCTATCTCTCTCTATCTTGCTATCTATCTATCTCTCTATCTAGCCAGCTAGTTTTCTTTCTTTCTTTATCTATTTTTATCTATCTAGCCAGCTAGCTATTTTCCTATCTTTCTCTCTCTCTATATATATATCTACCTTTCTCCCTTCCTTCCTTCCTTTCTATCTCTCTATCTCTCTATCTAACTTTTTTCTCTCTCTCTCATCTACCCAGCTAGTTTTCTCTTCTCTCTCTCTCTTTCTTTCTTTCTTTATCTATTTTTATCTATCTAGCCAGCTAGCTATTTTCCTATCTCTCTCTCTCTCTCTATATATATATATCTACCTTTCTCCCTTCCTTCCTTCCTTCCTATCTCTCTATCTAACTTCTCTCTCTCTCTATTATCTACCCAGCTAGTTTTCTTTCTTTCTGTCTGTCTTTGTATTTATCTATCTATCTTTCTATCTATCTATCTATCTATCTATTTTTATCTATCTAGCCAGCTAGCTATTTTCCTATCTTTCTCTTTCTATCTATATCTACTTTCCTTCCTTCCTTCCTTTCTATCTCTCTATCTGACTTTTTTCTTTATATCACTTTCTTTCCATCTTGCTATCTATCTATCTCTCTATCTATCTAGCCAGCTAGTTTTCTTTCTTTCTTTCTTTCTTTCTTTCTTTCTTTCTTTCTTTCTTTCTTTCTTTGAATCTATCTACCTATCTAGCTAGCTATTTTCCTTTCTTTCTTTCTTTCTTTCTTTCTTTCTTTCTTTCTTTCTTTCTTTGAATCTATCTACCTATCTAGCTAGCTTTCTTTCTTTCTTTCTTTCTTTCTTTCTTTCTTTCTTTCTTTCTTTCTTTCTTTGAATCTATCTACCTATCTAGCTAGCTAGTTTTCTTTCTTTCTTTCTTTCTTTCTTTCTTTCTTTCTTTCTTTGAATCTATCTACCTATCTAGCTAGCTAGTTTTCTTTCTTTCTTTCTTTCTTTCTTTCTTTCTTTCTTTCTTTGAATCTATCTACCTATCTAGCTAGCTATTTTCCTTTCTTCCTTTCTTTCTTTCTTTCTTTCTTTCTTTCTATATCTATCTCCCTTCCTTCCTTCCTTCCTTCCTTCCTTCCTTCCTTCCTATCTTTCTATCTATCTAGCTATATTTCTATCTATCTCTCCCTATCTATCTATCTATCTTTCTAACTAAGTAACTAACTATATTTCTGTCTAACTTTCTCTTTCCATCTATCTGTCTGTCTGTCTATCTATCTTTCTCTCTCTCCAATCTCTATCCCATGGTTGTCTATACACCAGGATTACAAATCGATCTGCAGACAGTGCAGATAGTGCAGTTTCATACTGCAGACTGAACCGGAATTTATGGCAGTGTGGACTCAGTTCAACCCGCATTCTGAAACTGGATTATATATATGTCGGCGCAGATCCAGCCACAGAGAGAGGGAGAGAGGGAGAGGGAGAGGGAGAGGCCGATAGTCAGGTAGAGTTATTGTAGCCTATAACCCTTGTCCCGCCAGCTTCAGTATAAGCACTCATCATCATCATATGTATATATACCCCATGTATGCGTGTGTATATAGATATAGATATACATACATAGATATTTACCAGGGTTGGAAAGTGATCTAAACATAGATAGACACAGGCAGGCTTGCAGGAACCTACAACCCTGATCCCGCCGGCATCAACGTCAATTACTATTATATTAGTTGGAATCATATATATGTATATGTATATCCTATATGCATATATACATACATGGTGGCAAATGTACATGGGATTCCAACGAATGTGTGTGAGAGTTTTTAACAGGGTTGGAAACATATCTGGTCTGATGATCTATTAAATTGATCTAAAATGATATATAGATTGTTGTTATATTACATTATGATTGTAACATCTATTATTCTTGTTATATACATACATATACACATACACACAACCCTAGTAGCGTTAACAGTAGCAATAATAATGATGATAATAATAATAAGCTAGAATCCTCTCGCAGGATGAGAAAAATAGATATGATCAATTTACTACCCAGATAGATAGATAGAGTTAGAGGTCTATATGGGTAGTAAATTGATCTTAGCTCAACCTAAAACCTACACCTATATGCATGTGTGTGTGTGCGTGTGTGTGTGTGTATGTATGTATGTAAAAGATCCCAGAAGAGAGAGAGAGAGAGAGAAGTCCCCAGAAGGAGAAGGAGAAGAAGAAGGGTAATAAGGAGAGGAATGCAATCTCTCTCACACACACACACACACACACACACACATATAGGTCCATATAGGTAGTAAATTGATCTAAGATCAACCGCCAACATAATTAGTATCAATAATAAAAATAATAATTTGGACAGACATTTTATAATGGATATATACAGTACACACACACACACACACATATATATACATACATATATAAATTTACGTTATATAGACTCCAAGCTTTCAAATTGATCTAAGTGTGTGTGTGTGTGTATATATATAATTTATATTAATAACATATTACTTTACATGTCACCAACATCTCCTTTGGGGAGATGGTGGCGAGATATACAGAAAGTTGTATTATGAATATATGTATGTATGTGTGTGTGTGTGT